>CM028129.1:1715567500-1716902500 GCA_016271365.2 Neoceratodus forsteri | reverse complement strand
CCATCACCTTGCCCACAACTGAGGTGAGGTTGACCAGGCAATAATTGCCCGCCTCCTCCCTGCTGCCACTCTTGTGAAGTAGCACCACGTCTGCCCTCTTCCAGTCTTTTGGCACCCACCCTGTATCCAGGGACAAGTTAAACAACCTCGCTAGAGGTGCTGCCAGCTCCTCCCTTAGTTTTCTGAGTACCCTAGAATGCAGGGCGTCCGGACCCATAGCCATGTCCACCCTCAACCTACCTAATTCCTCTCTAACCTTGTCCTCACTGATCTGGATAGAATCCACCTTTATGTCATCCCTTCCCCTCTCCCTTAACACCAGTCCCTTCCCTTCCTCTTCCACCATGAAGACTGAGTAGAAGTACCTATTTAGCACCTCCACCTTCTCAAAGTCCCCTTCCACTTGTACTCTCCCTTCCTGTTCACCCTTACTATCCGCTGCCTTGCTTTCCTCTTTTCCCCTATATACCGGAAAAAAAGTTTTATCACCCCTTTTGGCCTGTTTAGCAATTCTCTCCTCCGTTTCTGCTTTTGCCTTCCTAATCTTCTGCTCTGCCATCCTCAACTTCTCCCTGTAAGTCTCCCAATCTTCTTTCCCCTGTGTCCTCTTATATGTTTTGAATGCCCTTTCTTTCCCCAGTTGCACCCCCTCACTTCCCTGGTGAACCAGAATGGCCTCTTTCTATTTCTGTTCTTCTCACCTTTCTTACACAGATTTCCATGGCTTTTAGTAACCCCCCCTTAACCTTAATCGAATTCCATAATTCCTCCACTTCCCCTATGTTCTCCTTTCCCTCCATTTTGTTCCGAATGTCTTCTCATTCTGGCAAAATCCTCTGCCTGAAGTCGAGGACCTCTGTGTTGGTCTGACTTGCTTCATTCCACGTCCTTCCCTGAAGTTCACTGCATTATGGTCATTTGCATCAGGGTTGACCTCCACTCCAACTCCTTCCACACTATTTCCACTGGTGAGGACTATATCGAGTATGATGCCACCCCTAGTGGGATTCCTAATCAGCTGTTGCAGGAAAGCTCCCTGGAGGGACTCGAGGCTCTCTCTGCTCCTGGCCGACCTAGCTGATGAGATATCCCAGTCAACATCTGGGAGGTTAAGATCACCCACCAGCAGAATCTCTCCCGTGAGTGCCTGAGTGCCATCTGTTGAACCGCTTGCAACATCTGCCTATCCACTTCCTGCCCCGGTTTTGGAGGTCTGTAAGTCATCCCAGCCTTATTGATGCCCCAGACTGCTTTTCTAGCGTGACTCACAAGATTTCTGCCTCTCCTAGCTCCTTCTGCCCTTCTGTTGCCTTAATATCATCTCTGATGCACAATGCAACCCCCCACTTCTGCCAACCCTGTCCTTCCTGAAAAGCCTGTACCCCGGGATACTTACTTCCCATGTCTGATATTCAGACCACCAGGTCTCCATTACGGCTAGAATATATATGCCCTCATCCACCATTAAGGCCTCTAAGTCCACCATTTTGTTTCCCAAGCTCCTGCAATTTGTGGAAAGTCCTTTCCACCATATACCCCTCTTCTCTCTGCCCACCCTCCCTTCCATGCCTGCTCCCTTCCGTGCTCCCTTATGCGGGGGAGTGCTAGCTAGTTCATTCTCTCTTCCTTTCAAACACTCCCCCCCTTCCTAGCCTTGTACTCCCCCCCTACCAGTTTAACCCCCCTTAAGATTTTATCAATATAACCTTGAAGACCCCCCTCAGAACTCTTGCTCTCACTTAGATGTAGTCTATACTTCCAATATAAGTCCTCATCCTCCCATGTGTCCCCCCACTCTCCTATACAAGTGAACTCTTCCTTCCTGCACTATTCCCTGAGCTATTCATTGAACTCTCTAATTCTTTTCTTCCTAGCAGTGCTGGCACAGGGGACTGGCAAGACTTCTGAGACTGTCGAGGATCTTGCTTCTTCCATGCATCCCTTTGCCAGTGCCATAAACCTCCTCTGGACCTCCGCCACTTCATTGCTCACCAGGTCATTTGTCCCCAAATGAATGATTAGGCATGGTTTCCCCACCACCCTTGCACAGTCCCTGATTTTTTGCATCGCCCTCCCTGCCTCCATCCTCGGTTCACAAAAGACTGACCTCTGCCTGTAGGTAGGCCCCCTCCTGATCCAGTGTATCCCCTTGATGATGGAGTTCCTGAATACCATGGCATTCTCCACCTCTACAGCTAATAGATCTGATCTTGTTCCTGGTGGGCCCTTCCTCCCTCCTTCCTGGTCCCTTTATTCCTAAATGCACCCCCCTGTCCTGAACTGCTGACTTGCCCCCCTGGTCCCCCCCAGTTCCCCACCTGTTCTCCCTCTGGCAAAATATTCCAGCCTTTTGTCTGCCGAATCCCTCTCCTTCCCCTCTGTTCCCCTATTTATACCTCCTCGGCCTCCCCTATTTTACTGCTTCTTTTGATTGCCCCCTATCTCCTCCTGTGCTACCCTCTCCCCCTTTTCTTCCCTTTGTTTCCCTTCCATGGCTGCCTTCTCCTCCTGTGCCTTCTGTACCCCTTCCTCATTCATTCTCTCCTGCAGCTCCTTCCCCTGTTCTTCTATCACTTCCCCCTGTACTTCCTCCCTCCAACCCTTTTTCACTGGCTGCCCCCTGCCTTTCCAGATCTTCCCTAATCACGCCACTCTCCCTCCCTTCCCTACTGCCCATCCCCGTTCTATGGCCCAAACTTGCTTCTCCCTCCAATCCCTCCAGAATGCCCTAATCAATCCTATTTGGCAAAGATAGGATAGAACCACCGTACCTTTCTATTCTTGTGCTGTGTCCAGTCACCAGCATCCAGCTGGTAGTCACTGAAGGGCTGATGTGTATCTGTCTAGCATGCTGGTGGGGCCAGTGTTGGACTGCTGTGCCCGAGGGCATACCACCAACTGGTTCCCTGGTATGCAGGTATGTTTTTTTTTTTCAATTGTTTAATCAGGTGAGACACACTAAGCTGAAAGCTTATTTACAAGTGTGACCTGGGAGCACAGGGAAGTTAAGTGACTTGCTCAGGATCACACAGTATGCAAGTGGGGGATGTGGGATTCAAACCCAGGTCTCCAGATTTGCAGCTCAGAGCCTTAAACCACTGCACTATACTTCCTCCCCTGGTGTTCCCCAGTGTAGTCCGTAGACATGCCCTACCCCACATGGGCATGTTACTGCTCACCTGTGGTGCTTCCATGCACCCAAGCAGCTCAGCAGCCACTGTACCTTCCAATGCTGCTATGGCATACATCACTGTGGGGCACTGCACAGCCCCAGGTGCACTGAAGTTCTTATTGCCCACATCATTATGTCTGCTACTGTTCCCCTATTTATGAGGCTGCAGCTCACTAGTGTCCCTTCATAGTCTGTGTCCCTCATGCCAGTGCCTACAGTTGCAGGGTATACAGGGGGAGCAACTGTGTTAGAAGTCACTGGTGTTGCAGGGCCTCTGCATCTGGGGTTTATGGCAGGCTTCCTCATGGTGTAGTGCTGCGTCTATCTACTACATGCATTGCAAACATACAACATGGCATGCATACACATGTTGCAGGTGTGCACAGGACTTTACATGGCTATAACCCCCCTCAGGCATTCATTGGGTCACCGCAGTGCCTGTGCCCATGTCCCATTGCATGGACTTTCAGCCTGCATTCCTGCATGTCGCATGGTGGTATGCAGCATATTTTCTGGCAGTATCACCATATGCAGTACTGCTGCAAGCCACATAGAGGTGCGGGTTAGATGGTGCACAAGCCCCAATATACGCACAATTGGTATGTGTCTGTCACTCATGGGTTGCCTGTAGCAACTTGCTCTGTTTCCTGTGAGGTTACCCATCTCAGGTTGATAAGGAACTTTTTAACATTTTTTAAGGAACATGCTGTCCCCTTGAAAAAATTCTAGATCTGTCTGGGCTACACTTATCACTCTCTTCTAGCCATAGATCTCAGTACTTTCCAAGTAGGTGCTCCATGTCACAAACCCACTCAGCAGGTCAGGCCCTCTGCTGCCACAGTGCCAACCTCCGAGCGCAGTATTGTGAACAGTTAACAGAACAGGGTAACCCTCCTGTCTGTTTTGTGGGTACAAATCACCTTTGGTCTCAAGTTCTCGAGGGATTCAAACTGTGAACCTTATGCTAGCGTAGCCAAATGTACAGGCTCAGATAATTCTGCTCTTCGGGGAATGCCAGATATCTTTCGCCTAAGGGCACCTAACCAGGTATCCAAAATGAACCCTAAAAACTCTATGAAAGACCGTAGGAAAATTCTTACCTTTTCCCAGTTTGGTTTTACCATTAAGCTTATGAACAGTGTCAACTTTAACCATCTGTACTTCACATGTAAAAGAAAGAATTCCGAAAGGCACAACAGGCAGTCTCTTTAAATATAAGAGGTTTACTTAGAAAATGGATAAAAATAGGTAAAATGTAACACAGAACAATATATCACAAAGCATACAATCACTTAAAAGCCAACAAGGAAAAAGTGAAAACTCCTACCACAATACAATTAGACTTATCTCTCTAATGTATTCTTATCTTCTTACAGTGCTTATAATTAGATGTTGTTGCTTCAGAGTCCAACAGGAATGCGTCAGTTGAAAAACACAGAATACAATTTAAAAAGCTGTGTTTCAACCCCTTCCATGAGGTCATCTAGCTCCTCCTTCCAGAATATAAAAATTATACAAAACCAGATGTCCTATCAAGAGGTATATTAAATACTGTGAGTTCAGCAAAACTCATTTACCAAATTATGACACTCTTTAAATAACATCCCCTCTTTGATCTTGAGTAGTTTCTTTTCCCAGGACACATCAAAGGATTTTTATGACTTAGCACCATAGTGATAGAACCTGTTTTCTTCCTCTAAAACGTCATAAAATGTATATTTTAAGTTCTAAGCTTCAAAGAAGCACAGCTCATCAACAAGTCCATAAAATGTGACTTCTTGGAAGTTAATCACATTACAGAGCTCTGCTTTTTAACATATCCTGTCATTTTAACTGAAACCTGGGGGGGGGTAGTGTCATCCCAGGGGAACAGGATGTCTCCTGTGAGACAGGTCACATACCACATTCTATATTACAAATCATAGAACAATCATAACCAGGTGGCCAAGCATCACACTCCAGAGTGCTAGGGGGCTCACAGTGAAGAAAGTTTCTTTTACACAACAAGCCAGGCCCTCATTCTCCAATGTGAGTACTAATGATGTCCACAGGATGGACGTTGTATGCCTCGAAAAAGCACGTTGGCTCTGCAGGGGAGGTCTGTTTGCTGCTGTTGTCTGGTCTGTATTCTTATTTTCAATAAAATGGTATGAACCACTATCCTATGAACGTCATTAGTTCATGCATTGGAGAGTGAGTGCTTGATCTGTTGTTTAAAAAGGAAACAGCTATGGACTTCAGCAACTGCATTTATGATACATATGTGCTTACCTTGTTTCTAAAATATGGCAGTCTATCAGAAAGTGAATAAACAGAATAACAACAGAAATTGGAAAATGCTGAAAGTCAGTGTATTTTCTTTTTATCTTATTTCTATTTTACTCCCTACTGCAGTGTAACCAGCGGGGGCATCCAGCCGCCGGCTCTGCCTGCCCAGAGAGCAGCAGGCTCACTCGCATGATGGCGGATCCGGTGCGGCCTCACACCGACCTGCCGGAGGGCCTCCCCATACCACTCCAAACCAGGCCAGGCCCGACGCCCCCAGCGTGATGCCATGACAGTCCTCTGGGCAGGGCGGAGCACGGCCATCAAGCTGCATGGTAGTGCCCAGCCATTTTCCTCCTTAGACCCCTGGAGTGCACATGTGCAATGACATCTGAGGCACAATTTGCCGACGTCCGCCACACTCCACCCCCAATGGCCCCAGCTCTGGTAGTGCCCTCGATTGTCACCAGGGGCCGTTGCAGAGTGGTGGGAACCCTCAACCCTCCCCGGGACAGGAGAGCAGTCCTCCAGATGCTCAATCCTATCCCTTCCCTGCCGACCCCTGACAACCTGGGCATGTTTCTAAATGCGGGTCGCCAGCGTGGCATGAGTTGTGGCATCTAGTGCCTCAACCCTCAGTACCACCTGGCTGTCTAAGTCAGTGCATTTTCACTTCAACAGACTGTAACTCAATTGTGGCAATTACTGCTGCTTGCTGAAAACCTATAAAGAAAAAAAAATAACACTACAATTATGGAAGCAACAGAGTTTGTAACAATGATAGTTCTGTTATGTAATTGGCAGCAAAAAATCCTGGTAGCAGTCCTGGTTACATATTGAGTTTCTAATTGTCTGAATAGGAGTGCACAGGATTCACAGAGTGCAAGCTTAATGCAAAATGGAGAAGTGTCTGTAATTTATTTTATTTATTTATTTATGTTTCTGGTAACTGGGCAAGTGCACTGATTCAAGGACCATTTTCAGTCATGACCTGGGCCACAAAGTGGCAGGCAACAAACAACAACAATTAAAGGACATGGATAGCAGTAACAACAGAGAATACAATACATATGCAGGTAAAGAATATGTATACAGGAATATTACAATAAGTACATAGTACAGTGTGGGAATACACAACTCAGCATGGGGTATATTTACAGTAAAGGTATCAAGTTAATTACTTTATCTCTGTATGGTACCGTAACAAAAAATTAACTATTTTTTTTACTATTAGCAAAGGCTGTAAAGAACTGGGGCTTAAAAAGATAGCACCAGATGGGGTTACAATGATTAAATTTGATTTGTGAATAAAGAAAAAGGAAAAATAATTTAAAAAGAACAAAAAAAAAATACTCTAAGGAGGGACCATTTTTTGAAACAATTAAACATTTATTCCATTTGGGAAATCTGTGTATATTGTAAATAGGCTGAGTATTACGTACATTGTTTCAAGAATAAATAATTATTGGTGTGAGCATTTTTAATGCTCTGATTATGAGCTGCTAAAAAAGCATTACAAATGCCTGGTTATAAATATGCGCTACAGCTGGGCAGTTGAAACTACTTCCTGTCAATCAAGCATGTTCTGTTCATGATGTTGCTAATTGGTGGAGGGAGTTGGATGGGGTGGGCTTTAATGAGCAGCAGCACACGATAGCCAGTACCAGTTTCATGGGTCAAGGAGCTGGCATCATTCAGATGTCATTTGCATTTTTTAATATGCCTTTTTAAAAAAGGTTTTAGCAGGGTCGGCCTGGTGGCACTGAGGGTTGAGGCGCTGGACACCACACCTCACGCCACACCAGCGACCCTGGTTCGGGAATGAGCCCGGGCTTCAGGGTCAACTGGGGAGAGAGAGGATTGAGCATCTGCGGACTGCTCTCCTCTCTCTGGGGAAGGGATCCAGGGACTGCCTGGTGCAACAGCAGCCCCCATTGGAAGTCGGAGGATGTGCGCATGATGGGCACCATGCTTAGATGGAGAGAGGGAGCTGCGGCGGACATCTCAAGATGTCATTGCATGTCTGAGCTCTGGAGGGTGGGTTGAGGGACAAACATGAGACAAATCCCATGTCTCTGGAGAGGCAACAGAACCAACAGCAGCCTAGGTCCACATGTCCAGAACTGGCCACACTGCCCAACATGAATTTGGGGACTATGGGTCTCCCTGAGGGCCCGGGAGGAGACTGGAGTCCTGACCCTGACATAGTAGCTCAGGTAGCAGCGGTTCAGGTGGGGTTAGGATTCCAGAGCCAAGTGTGGATTCCTGAGAGATGCCCCGAGATCACGTGTAAAAATAGAGTCCACAAAAAAAAAAAAAAAAGGTTTTAGCATCTGTTGATCCCAAGGAAAGGAGTGAAGGTATAAGGAGTGCGAGAAGATGAGGCAAGTGACCAGACAGAGTGAGTGGTGAGAGGAAGGGGTGGGGGGCACACAACATTTATTAAAAATGTGCAACAGCAATTATAAAAAATAAAACATAGATGGTTGTCTGTAAACCAGAATTTAACACACTCTCGCTGTTGGATGCTTTTATAAACCCCTTAAGCTTTACTTTCGGGTTTTCTGTACCATACCACACCTTAGGTGTGCATAAAATTCTGGTTACACACACCACCATTGTACTATTCTCTGTATTATATGTAGTATCAAAATGCCTGAATCAGTTTCATTTTACTACAGATTATTTTGTTTTTATTTATCAGTTAAGTGCACTAGACAAGAAGCGCCTATTTTTTCAAGCATATCATGGGAAGTTACAGCATGATTATACAAGATAATATGAAGACAAACACAGTACAAAGGGCATGTATAAAGACAACTTACTATGGTACAACCAAGTAAATAAAGTACAAGAGTATGACAGCATAACTAAATAGTCACAGCACAAGATAAACCAACAATATAGAAGCAGTGTACACATATTGGAAACATTTGTTTGAGTGATATATGTCATTATCAGGTTTAATGACATGTACAGGTGAAAGCATTTACACCTTGAAAAAATGGCCAAGTTGGTAACAAAATAATGTCTTTTTGTCTTTTCATACTTCTCTGTCAATATGTAAATACAAGTTTTGAGAAAATAACATTTGAAATTATAAAGTTAAACATTGGTGAGTGGATCTTTGTTCAGTCTTAGTTGCTGATTTGCATATACGGTACTTCCCATAATACTGTGCATTAGTGTGTGTGTGTGTGTGTGTGTGTGTGTGATTTTCTGCATCTCTAATACTGATGCTGCTCACTCTGTACCTCTGGCCTCAGCACCAGTTTCCCCCTAGTTCCTAGTTCAGAAGTTATCAGCTAACAGTCTTCATCCAGGATTGCCAGAAGAACATCAGAAGAATATAACCTGGATTTCTAAACACCGCCCCCACCCACCACCACCACCACCACCACCACCACCACCAATGAAAAGAAGATTTTGTGAATGTGCTTATATTTAAAAGCTTTACCAGGAAAGATATACTGAGCTGGTAACAGCTCACTTCCGGATATGCCCTGAGGGGAGGGGGAGGGGAATTAGAGCAGAACAGTGAGGTGCAATTAGTACAAAACTACTAGACTGCAAAAATGCAAATCATAGGTAAATAAGAAACAAAACAATTAATAATTGTGCAAAGGCAAAGATCATGTGAAAGTACACTGCAATTCAATAAAGTGCAGAAGGAGAACAATTTGCAGTGTGCAAAAGGCGTTACAGAGTTCAGGGTAGGAACAATGAAAGCAGTGGAAGAAAAAAATTAGGTACAATTAGAACAAAAACACTACACTGCAAAAATGAAAATAATAGGTAAATAAACAACCAAAAAATGTGCAAAGGCAAAGATCCTGTGTAAGTAACGACATTGCAATGCAATAAAGTGTGCAAAAGGCAGTACAAAAGGTGCTTTTACACACAGGTTTTTAAAACGGAATGAGCATTACCTGTAGCACTGTTGTACTCTGTTGCGTTCTTAGGATCCCTTTACACTCTGTGAGTTTTCCAGCAGCTCCCGCCTCCGTTTGTGTTTCGGCACCCCCACAGAGCTTGCTGCTCTATAGCTGTTTCTGCACTGCTTCGGAATGGCTGTTTTACACAACCAGACGAAACGGAACACAACGGGATAAACCGCGAAAAGCTGAGAATGTGGTTCGGGAGAACGTTCACCAAAGGAACGGAACAGATGCGTTTTACACACAAGGGAGGTAATGGAATACTGTTTCTGTAATGGTCATTCCGTTACAGAAACCTGCATGTAAAAGTGCCTAAAGTTCAGGATGGGAGCATTGGCTGTAAATTAGGGAGGGTGTAGAGGGAGCTTCAGTAGCGCAGGAGCAGGGCTAAAACTGAGTACCGATATAAATGATGCAGCTGAGGGAGGTGAGAGGAATTATAATTTCATGGGCTGGGGAGGTAGGTCACATTCCACTCTCACAGTCGTAACTATTTGAGAAAATTCTCCAGTACCCAATTGAAGATTTACTTAGATTTAGTACATGTGTACTGCACTTCTTGACGAGAAAAATTCAGGACCTGATACAACTACATCTTAAAAAGGCATGAGGGAGGGATACCTCAGAACTCACAAACTAAGCTGCACATACTGCCAGCTGCAAGCATTTTGCGCTTTAAATGAAGGCTGACACTAAGTACAAGTTAATTTGTATCTCTCCATTTTTTATTTCATGGTGCCTGATTTCAGGTTGTTGTGCCAGCTGCCCTGATATGTTTAGAACAAAATTTTGTATGATTTTTTTTTAACTGGAATTTAACACAAGGAATATAATTTACATTATGTAGAGCAAGTATGATGCAGAGATTTGAACCTGGCTCCTGGGCGGTATGACTGTCTAGTGCTGGAGTGCCTCCTCTGATCACAGAGTGGACTAATGTTGATAGAGGCAACAATTCACATGCATATAGGTTGGTGGTAAGATTCAGTCATGCCAAACCCCAAGAATGACAGAAAAGCAGGGAGAAACCTCAGAAAATAGGGGATTATAGCCCCCCCCAAAAAAGATCCAGTGACATTCATTGACCTTAAAAAGTGACAATACACAGCTTTGTTTTGTTTGAAAGCATCCAACTTAAGCAAAGACAGAATCTGTTGGCAGAAGAAATTTTAACTTGACGTTCATTCACAATTGCAGAACAAGCATATACCTGTACTGTTTAACAGTTTTCTCCACAGATACATTAGGCTAGTGCAAGTCAATCAGTACATTCAGTATAAAGTTAAGCGTCAGTTGGAACCACCAGACAATCAACAAGTGTGCTTTCACCCCAGAGTTGACTAATATTCTTATACTTCACCAATGAGTCGAAGTGTCCCTGTTTTCATCTGTGATATCTATCCTTCCCCGGGGCACCTTCCCAGCCTACTTTATCTGAATCCTTAAAAATACAGGTTTCCCGTAGCACCTAGAGTTCAACAATAGTCTCCATTTCAGTTAGTGTAGGAGCTACTGTTAGCATGCTCACCCTCCTACCCAAGGCCTGCCTATCAGTACTTAACCTTCAGTCACTACTGGGAAATAGGAGGGGTTGGTCAGTGAATAAGTAAGGGTTGAGAAGGCTTCAGTTATAAACAGGGCCTCTTTTTCTATGTTGGTTATATTTAATTGGCAAAGCAAGACAATGGGCTTAGAACTGCCTCTAACAGTGTGTGGTGTAGTAGCAGTAGGAAAATATTTTTATTAATTTTCATGAATAAAGACAACCCCATTGAACCATGACTCATTCTCAAAGGGTTCCAGTAGCACAATTCAACAGTTACGAAAATCAGTTAAACATTGGGTTATATTTATACAAGTCATTATGAAATAGATAATCCACACAGGGCATGCAGTCGTGCTCTAATATATGCATGACTTGATACAGCCAAGTGCATTCAACCACCCAGGTGTGCATATATCAGAGCACAACCACACACCTTGTAGTGGATTACCTAGCTTATAAAATGGAGACCAATATTAGTGGGGGAAGGGCAGAGATGACAAAAAGTAGTTCCTGTCCGGCACAAATTATGTGATTGCAATAAGTGATGATCCAATGTGTTCTAAAGTATGTGTGTATCCTAGTTTAGACTGTCTAAATGCCTTACACTACTACCTGCTGTTGCACTGTATTTTTGTGTACTGTATTTTATATGCATTCTGTATTTCTACTTGTTTTTGGATTTTGTACTCGATGCTTGTCCATTTACCACAGCTCATTTGTACTTTCTCCACCCCCACCTATAGGACGATCTGTAATCGAGAAGTAGTTTGCTCAGTATGCCTTCCTGGTAAAACTTTTAAATAAATAAATAAACAAACAAACAAATTAGTGTTTCATTCAGGTGACCTGGTTGAGCCTGCTATGATTCCAATAGGTTTAAAGTGATAGAATACAGCTATCTGGTTGATCCTGCCATAATTTTTATAGGTAAAAAAAGTGATCAAAAAAACTTAGCTGTTTGATCCTACCATTTTCAGGCTGTTTTAAGTGTTATAATTTTCATTTTCTTGTTTTAGTGTAGCATGACTTACCAGTGTTCATTGGCAAAAAGGACAGTCTGGCAATGCTTTAAAATGAAGAATGTTTTGCTCAAAAAGCATGTAAACTGTGTTTTTTAAGATACATTTACTGAGCTTTGTGTAAAAGAAGCTTTGTGTAGAGCGAGGAGAGCGAGTCAGCAGCTTCAGAAAAGTACAAGCATACGAACATATGAAATTTGCCAGCAGATAAAGGCCTAGAGGTCTATCAAGTCTGCTCGAATGTGCAGCTAGCACCCCTTATTCTACAGCTGCTCCTCCCTTCCACCCTTCCCCTACATTGACCCTCCCCCTTGTCCTGTTCCATCCCCTTTTGAAGCAGTCCACTGTTCTACTAGATACCACTTCTGCAGGTAACGCATTCCACCCAGCTACTACCCTCTCTGTAAAAAAGTGTCTCCTCATCTCCCTCCTGAACCTTCCTCCCTCCAGTCTCATATCATGGCCCCTGGTGTCCCTCCCCTCATTTACTTTGAACTGTCCCTCTGTACCCATCTTGTTTATTCCTTTCATGTACTTAAAGGTTTCAGTCATGTCCCCCCGTCCCTCATCTCCTCCAGCTAGTACATGTTCAATTCCCTTAGCCTCCTGTCGTATGATAAGTCCTCCAGCCCCTTGATCATCTTTGTCACCCTGCGCTGCACCCCCCTCCAGTAACTTAATGTCCCTCTTCAGATATGGGCGCCAGTACTGCACACAGTACTCCAGGTGCAGTCTAACTAATGACCTATACAGTGGCAGAATCACCTCTCCCCCCCTCGAGGATATACCCCATGCAATGCAACCCAGCATTTTGTTGGCCTTTGCAGCTGCCTTCCTACATTGTGCCAAGTTGTTCATTGACCCTGTAATGAGCACCCCCAGATCCTTCTTCTCCTCTGTCTGGGCTAGCTGCACTCCCCCCAGCTGGTAACTCTTCCTTGGGTTCTTCATCCCAAAATGCAGCACCTTGCACTTTTTGGCATTAAACCCCAGTTGCCAGGTGTCTGACTAGGTTTCAAGCTTTGCCAGATCATCCTGCAACCCCTGCCATCCCCTAGGTCGTCCACCACTGCTCCTACCTTGGTATCATCAGCAAACAGCCTGACCTTGCTCTTGATGTCCAATGATATGTCTGCAATGAATATCCCAAACAACACTGGTCCCAACAGTGAGCCCTGTGGAACACTGCTCGTCACTAACCTTGGGTGTGAGCGCTCCCCACCCACCACCAGCCCCCTCTGTTGCCTTCCCTGAAGCCAGTTCCCTACCCATCTTACTAGCTTTGCACCTGCCCCTGTGCCTTCTAACTTACTTCCCAGCCTTTCACATGGCACCGAGTCGAATGCCTTACTGAAGTCCAGATACAGGACATCCACTGCATGGCCCCTGTCCAGTTGCCTAGTTACCCAGTCATAGAACTCCACCAGGTTGGTTTGGCAGGATCTGCCATGTATGAAGACATACCATCTGCTGTCCTGTAGCCCTTTGGCCTCTAGGAGGGCCACCAGCCTCTCCTTCAGGATAGTCTCCATTAGCTTAGCCACGATGGATGTGAGGCTCACTGGTCTGTAGTTTCCCGGTTCATCCTTGGGCCCACTCTTGTGGAGGGGCTACACATGAGCCCTCCTCCAGTTCTGAGGAACACACCCTGAGTGTAGTGAGGCATTAAATAGGTCTACCAAAGGTCCCGCAAGGACCTCTGCCAGCTCCTTCAGTACCCTGGGGTGGATGTCATCTGGGCCTGGCACCTTGTCTACCCTCAGTGCCTTCAAACCCTCCCGAACTCTGCTCTCCATGATTTCCCCATCTGTCACCCCCTCCCCCCCCCATTTCTGCCATTCCTCTCCCCTTGGGTGTCACCCCCCTTTTCTCTTTAGTAAATAGCGAGCAGAAGTAATCATTTAGTGATTCTGTCTTATTGCACCCTGCTTCCACCCAACCCCCCTCCTTCCTAATCCTTACTATGTGGTCCTTACAGCTGCTTTTCTCCCTGATGTACTTAAAGAAGTCCTTCTCCCCCTTCTTAATGCCTTGTGCCAGCCTGAGCTCTGTAGATGCTTGGCTCCCCTTACTGCCCGAGCCACCTCCTTCGATTCCATCAAGTACTCCTCCCTGTCCTCCCCTCTCCCTGATTTCTTGTACCTACTAAAGGCAGCTCTTTTCCTCCTTACCTTTTCCATGACCTCCTTGTTCAACCAGCTTGGTTTCTTAGGCCTAGCCTTCTTGCTCTGGGCTTTGTAGCAGGTTTTGGTTGCCTCCACTATCCCCAGCTTTATGAGCTCCCACCTCTGGTTAGTGTCCATACTAGGTTGAATTCTGGCCAGGTACCCTTATACTTCTTCCCCCATCCTCCCAAAGTTAGCCCTCCTGAAGTCCAGCACTCGTGTGCCAGATTCCACTCCTTCCTTGCCCATATCCAATGTGAGCCATACTGAATGGTGGTCATTCCCTGACAGCAGTTCCTCCACTGTAACTTCTCTCACAAAGTCCCCATTTGCCAGCAGAAGGTCAAGGGTATTCCCTAACCTGGTTGGTTCACTGACCATTTGCAGCAGGAAGCTGTCCTGGAAGGCATCCAGCAGTACCTGCTTCCTTCTGTTCCTGGTTGTTGGGGTACTCCAGTCCACTCCTGGCATATTGAAGTCCCCCACAATCACCACACTACCCTTCTTACCGGTCCTCCTGATCTGTCCCGCTAGTTCCCTGTCTAACTCCTCCGTCTGAGATGGCAGCCTGTATACCACTCCCATTCTGAGAATCCTATTCTTGGAATCCTGGGTTTGCATCCAAAGTGACTCCGTACTACCCTCCTCCCTTTCCTCCCTTACACACTTCAGTTCTTCCTTCACATATAGTGCCACCCCCTCCTTTCCCAGTCACCCTGTCCCTACGAAATAACCTGTACCCTGGTACAGACAGGTCCCAGTCATTGTATTGGGTGGCCCATGTTTCTGCGATGGCTGTAATGTCCACCTCTCCCTCTGCCATGAGCACCTGTAACTGCAGTTTTCCTCCCAAGGCTCCTAGCATTAAGGGTAACCACCTTCCACCCTTTCCCACCCCTCCCATCCTGCCCTCCTTTCCTAGCATCACCAATAGTACTTGCCATTTGTCCTTTGTCACTGTTATGGGGGGTAAGATCATATGATTTCCCAACCTGTGATCTCTGCATGTCTCTTGCCCACTTGCCACCCCCCGCTCCTTGTTTAAATTCTCAACTTCCTCTATGTACTCCTCCATCCTCTGTTTCAACACTTTCTTTCCCTCCTCACTCAAGTGTAGTCTGTCCTTGGCATAGAGACTGCTGTCCTCCCAGGTCCCTCCGCACCCCCCCCAACAGCCCATACCCTTTAGCATAACACCAGGATTCTTAGCCATCCATTAAATTCTTCTATTCTCAGTTTTTTTGTTGTGCTTGCCTTGGGCACTGGAAACATCTCTGAAAAAGTTACTGATCTTCCTGCCCCCTAACATAATTGACCTAGCTCCACAAACCTCCTCTGAACTATATCTACTGTCATGTCAACCAGGTTGTTCATCCCCAAATGTATAATTAAATGAGGCTTGTCCCTACCCCTTCTAGCATATTTCAGAACAGATTGTTCCACCCTTTCCGCTGTCATTCCTGGCATGGCCTCCACCCAAATGCGACTATGCCTCTCCCCCTTGCTACCCCACCTGACTCCTCTTAGTATTGAGTCCCCCAGCACTAAGATTCTACCCCTCTTACTCCCTGCTTGCTTCCATTCATCTCCATCTCTCATTTCTGGCTCCTGTTCTTCCTCCTGCATATTATTTCCCCCTTTTGCTCCTGTTGCAATTCTCACAGCAGAACTTCCCCCTACACCGGTTTGGTCCAGGCATTTATCAGTTACTCCTCCAATTGCATCATTTCCCTCCTCCTTCTTCCTCTCTAGCAGTGCAAAACTATTTTCTGATGACCCTTCACAAATGCCCACTCCCTCACTCTTCATAGTGACCTGTTCTCTCCTTTCCACTCCATGACTTTTGCCACTTCTTCTCCTCCTCCCCTCACAAGTCCCTATCTCCTCCTTCCATTTGTCTTTTGTCTCCTGACCTGGTTTCCCTGGCAATCATTCTTCCCTAGCCTGGGCCCCTTGGTCTCTGATTCCCTTGTTCTGACCCTCTCCTCACCACTGTTGGCTCAAATCGCCCTCCCTCATCTCCCCTCCTCCCTCCCTCCAGTATTGGGTGAAACCCATCCCCAGTAGATGCAACCCTGAGCAAGTGTTGCTGTAGCAATGTCCACTCAAGCTCATGTCTACACTTCTGAAGCCTCAGACTCATTCGGTCTCCTCGCTCTAGTCAGTGGCTTCTTTAGAAAAAATTGAGTAAACTTACCTTAAACACAATTTACATGCTTTTTCAGCAAAATGTTCCTCATTTTAAAGCTTTGCTAGCATGTCCTTCAGCGTGATGAACACTGCTCAGTCATGCTACACTAGAACAAGAAAGAGAAAGTGATTACCCTTAAAACAGTCTGAAAATGGCAGGATCAATTAGATAAGTTTAAAAAAATTTTTTTTAGCTATAAAGATCATGGCAGGACCAACCACATAGTTCTTTACAGTGTTGGACAGCTATGAAGATTTACTTATGGTTGTGGCAGTCTGGATGTGCTATGTGTGTTTGTGGCAGTTTGTGTGTACCAGGTGTGGCGTGATCTCACTCCTAGTGAGAAGGTTCTGAGGGATGGAAAGTAGTACAGGTGTACAGGCATAGTGGGAGGTGTGTGGTTGTTGTCATGTTGTGGGATAATGCACAATCATGTGATGCATTTTATCCAGTCAGTGAACCCAATTTTCACTGATTTTTCTTGCTCATTTTATAAATGATATCATCTGCCTGGGTGACTAATCTAGATTGGGCTGGGCCTAGCTCCTCCCTACTGTCCTCCATGACCAGCAAGGCCAGTCTCACTCAGCTTATACAGGACCCCACACGGATCTCCCGTCATGGTCCCTGCAACACTGTCTTAGATTGGATTCTGACAAATAGGAAGTAGGTCTTCCCCACTGCTGGAGTTCTACCTGACTCCATAAGTGATCATTTTCCAGTTTATTGCATATGGGACACCTTCCATCCCTCCTTCCCCTCGAAAGTCTTATCTTTTTCCAGCTTCTCTATGCTTAATACAGGTGCGTTCCTTCATGATCTAAACCAGGTTGACTGGTCTCCCCTCTACATTACCAATGATATTAACATAATATTAACATTGCAATGGACTACTTCAACGCTATCCTACTTTTTCTGCAAAACTGACACATTTTGGTATCCACGAGTAAGGTAAAATGGAAAGTCACCAAATGGCTCAAGCATCCCCTGCTCAAGCTTCTGAAATGAAGGGATAAGCTCTGGTCAACATGGAAGTTCTCCTCCCTGCTATCTGACTTCAAGGCCTACAAGTCCTTACAGAACACCTGTGAAAAGGAGATTTGTCTGGCTAAGAGTATATACACTATAGAAACCTCCTCAGCTCCTTCGCCTCCAACCCTAAACGTTACTGGTCTCAAATTAAGGAAATTCTTGGGAACAATAAGCCTCTGACCCTGAATGATATGTATATAAATGATACCTGCTGTAACCACCCTCTCACGATTGCTAATGCCTTCAACTCCCTCTTTGCCACACTTCCCTCCCCCACCCCCACCCCATCCCACTATGCTTGGGCCACCACATCCCTGCTTACCACTGTTCTTCCAGCTCTTGTGCTGTCACCGGTCATGCACCAGGATGTCCTTAAGTTACTAAAGACTATTCATTCTCAGGCTGTCTCTTTCTGTAAGGTTCTTTCCTCCCCTGCCCTGTTACCTGTGGTGTTCCACAGGGTTCTATCCTTGGTTCCCTACACTCTTCCTTAATGACATCCCTATTCCTTCTCCTCACAGCAGCATACTCATGTATGCTGACAACCGAGTGCTTTACTCTGCCTCCGAGTCTATTGTGGACATAAATCAAAATCTTTCTCTGGACTTTCAGTCCCTACAATCCTGGTTTTCATCTAACTATCAAATCCTAAACATAGTTAAGCCCCAGGCCATGCTTTTTGGGTCCTAAAAAAAGTGTCCACTGAGTCCCCACAGCTTCTGGTCCACTGCTGCGATGGTACAGCTCTCTAATGCCTTAACCTTCAAATACCTCGGGGTAACGCTTGATCCGGTACTTGATTTTGCTGCACATGTCAATGAAGTATGTCGCTCAGTTAACACTAAGATTGGTGCGGCCTATAGAGTGTGACACTCACTCACCCCAGCTGCTAGGATCTCAGTGGCAGGAGATGTTTTACTCCCACAACTCCTATATGCCCTCCCTGTACTCTCTCATGCCAATGCTGGGGTACTTAACAAGTGGGACACTTCTTATAGCAATATCTGCAGATTTGCCTTTATCGGCTCCTGGCCTAACCCATCACTGCCTACGCTATGCTGCCTTAAACTGTCCGTCTCCCAAAGCCCTCCATTCTTGTGCTCTAGGGTGTTTTGATTCCCTTACCAGAACCCCTCGTCCCGCCACTCCGGGTGACATGCTTACCCCGGTCTCTCACTCCCGCTCCCTTAGGTCTTCCTCCTTCCCAATGGTCTCCGTTCAGCCCAGCTCATCTAAAATGGGTGAGCAAGTGTTTTCCTATTTTGCACTGAGGTTTTGGAACTCTCTCCCCCTTCACATTAAGAACTCCTCATCTCACCTTGCATTTAAGCATTCGCTGTTTTCTCATCTCTATGCTTTTGGGAACTGCGACTGCATGCAACTACTGAGTTGTCACCAGAAGTGTTCATGCCTTGGCTGTAAATGTCTAACTTATAACTTTTGTCTACCAGTGTGTTTCTTTATTCTTGTTTTCTCCCCTAGCTAGGCTATATGACTGTTACCAGCTTATTATGCCACAATTGTATCATACTCTTAACTAGTGTTATCTTTTACTGTTATCTTTGTCTTGTATTAATTTCTGTGACAACTACTGCTGATTTATTGTTGTACTGGTAGTTATCTTCATTATGTTCCTAATTGTTGTCATTGCTATACCTTATTGTAGTCATTGCTGTATTCTCAAGTTGTACTCTCCTGAGCCGTGCCTGAAAATAGGTAGGTTTTTTGCCTAGTGTAGTTACCCAGTTACCAAAAGCTAATAAATAAATAAATAAATAAATAAATAAATAATAACATAAGAAGTGTCAATACCTCAATAACAATTCCACACCAGGAAAAATAAATTACATCTTTTGGAATGTTTCATAGTGTCAGTCTTTTTTGTGATCTGTGCAGCAAGGGAGAGGCTTTAAACTTTGGAAATCAACCAAATTTTAATCTTATTTGGAATTCTCAGGCCCTATATGGGTCACAATTCCATGCATGAGGACCCTGGTAGACAAAAGATGTTCTGCCTAGGTGAGATTTCATATTGGCGTAGTACATTATGTCAATTTACACTGTTCTCAGCCTCGTCTGTGAGGTGGTGCACAAGGCTGACACCCCCTTCTCCCATGAATTTCCTGGACAAACTCGTCTTCCTCCTCTACCCAAACTTTCTATGACAGTGTCTATATTTTCCCATGGGCAGGGCCAGAGTAAGGCAACCTGGGGCACAAGATCCAAGACAAATCTGGCCCCCCCCCCCACTGCAACCATGCCCTTCACCATGACTGCACCCCTTGGCCATTGCATATCAGTTACTGAAGATTGAAAAAGCAATTTCTTACTGTCCCTAAAAAGTGGCATAAAACATAAATAACCTAACTAAAATGCTTTAAAATTAATGAAGCCAGTAATATCAATATGGAACTCTAACAATAGTTTGAACATTGATCATTTAGAGAAAATAATTACTAACTGGCCTGGTCAAAACATTTTTTGGGGGTGTGAAATGACATGATTTGCACTTCTCCAAAGGCCCCCCGCAATACACATGTGTGTGCTGGCAGTCCGGGTGTTATCATTTTGTTCTGTCAGGTAGTATGAATCAGGATGTGGGAGTTTTATTGGGTAGGGTAGGGACCCATCTCTAAAAGAGGCTAAGTCTAAGTCCTGGGTGGTGTAGGAGTTACATTGGTGGTTTACTAGAAGAGTCATGAAATTTATATATTATATTGCTAAGTGAGTGATTGCTCGAAGAAATCATTCCAAGCATCAAATATTTCTGTTATTAATAAGTACATCAGGATCAATAAATGGCAAGACACTGTATCCCGTCATGGGGGAAGCAGCAGGATAAGAGAACCCACCTGGTGTTTCACTGGGGAACAAATGACCTTGCTGGGCACAGCCTGATGGAAGTGCAAGCGAGGTTTGAGGCCCTATCGAGGTTCTGCAGCAGCCTGTGCTTCCGTTTAGTGGCATTTTCAGAGGTGCTTCCTGTCCCTAGAGCTAGCACGGATAGGCAGCAGAGGATAGAGGAGTTCAACTGCTGGCTCTCAAAATGGTATGCACAGAGGGGATATGGGGTCATGGGCCAGTGGGGGTCGCTCTGGCAGGATGGCGGCCTCTTTGCCCCTCAATAGTCAGGGCAAGGCAGTGCTAAATGGCAAAATGGAGAAACTTTTTAGCAAACAGTACAATTTAAACAGATACGGGGTGGGGGAGCTGCAAGTGTCACCTAGCAGTGCACTCGACAAGGGGGACAGCTGTTCCCCCACTACAAGAGGAAAGTGGACCAGTGGGAGTTAGATTAGTTGGCACATGCAAGGCAAAGTCCAGTTGGAAAGGGAGGGTGGGAGCTAGGGAAAGAGAAAACTGGAAAGCCATGTGCACAAATGCCAGGAGCCTGGGCAACAAGATCCAAGACCTGGTGGTGATCATGGTGGAGGAGGAGGAGCTGGACATGGCGGGGATCACGAAGATCGGGTTCCATGATGGGCAGGAATGGGACATAAACATCCCAGGATGTACACTGTTTAGGAAGGACAGGGTTGGCAGGAAAGGGGGGTGTAATGCTCTACATGAGGGAAGGGATCCAGGCATCGGAATCGCAGGGCAGGTGGGGGAACTCTAAGGCCCTATGGGTCTCGCTGGCCACAGGGAAGGGTGAGGTGGCGTGAATGGGAGTCGTGTACAGACCATCAGGACAAACTATGGAGGTGGACAGTCAGATGGTCGAGTAGATACTTAGGATGGCGGTTAAAGGGGAGGTGCTGCTGATGAGGGATCTTAACTTGCCGGATGTGGAGTGGAAAGCAATGTCTGCATCCTCATCCAGAAGCAGGGCAATAGTTGACCCTCTACAGATATCCCACCTAAATCAGCTGGTAAAAGAGCCTACCAGGGAAGGTGCGATACTGGATCTGGTACTTACAAATGGCGATAGAGTGGGTGAAGTAACAGTAGGGGACAGCATTGGTAGTAGTGACTACAACTCAGAGTGGTTCACGATACGTGTATTGGCCTCGTGCCACTGAACTAAGCTGAAAGTGTTGGATTTTGGATGGGCTGATTTCGGAAAGATGAGGGAGCATACTAGACGGGCACTGGGGGGATGGGGAATGTAGGGGGTGGAAGTTATTTGGGCTAAGATTAAGGGGGCAATTGTGGGGGCCACAGACCACTGTTCAAAGAAGGTGAGCAAGAGCAGGAGGAAAAGGAGGCCACTGTGGTTCAGTAGGGAAATGGGGGAAAGCATCAGAGCTAAGAGAAGGGCATTTAGACAGTACAAAATGATGCAGAGTGAGCAGGACTGCATGGCTTACCAGAATAAGCAGAAGGAAGCCAGGAGGGTGGTCAGATGGGCTAAAGTAAGAATGGAGGACAGTATTACTAAGGATGTCAAGAGTGGGGACAAGACTTTTTTCAGGTATGTAAGAGAGCGGAGGAAAGGGGGATGGGGATACCTGGTCTGCGAGCTGAGACAGGGGAAATTTAGAGGGTGATCGGTAGAAGGCTGAATTGCTGAACAGCTATTTCAGCGCAGTATTTATGAGGGAGAGGGAGGAGGGGAGGATGGTAGTGGTCCGGTAGGGGTGGATGTGGAGGGGGTAGGGGTGGATGTGGGACCATTCTGGGAAGAGGAGATCTCAAAGGAGCTTATGGGTCTAAAGGTGGACAAGGCCATGGGGCCAGATGGAATTCACCCTAGGGTATTACGGGAGCTGGGTGAGGAGCTGACAGCTCCCTTGACCTATCTGTTCAATAAGTCCTTGAGAATGGGGGTAGTCCTGAGGGACTGGAGAGAGGTGGATGTGATTCCCCTTCACAAGGGAGGGGAAGGCAGGATCTGAGCAATTACAGGCCAATAAGTCTGACATCGGTGGTCGGCAAGCTCATGGAGAAGCTGTTAATGGGCAGTATCACCGACTACCTGGGGGCAAGCGGCCTGCTTGACCCAAGACAGCACGGATTTATCAAAGACAGATCTTGCCAGACAAATCTGGTAGCATTCTTTGATGAGGTCACTAGGGTGGTGGATCAGGGAAGATCAGTGAACATAGCCTACCTAGATTTCAAGAGGGCCTTTGATACATTACTGCATGGTAAGCTGGTGTTGGTGGACGTATCCTAACTAGATTTCAGGAGGGCCTTTGATATGTTACTGCATGGTAAGCTGGGATTGGTGGACATAGCCTACCTAGATTTCAGGAGGGCCTTTGATACGTTTTTGCATGGGAGGCTGGTGCACAAATTGGAGTGTCTGGGGCTAGGTAGAGTGGTTATTAGGCGGGTGTGTAACTGGTTGGAGGACAGGACGCAGACGGTATTGTAAACAGTGTCCCCTTGGGGGAGGTTGGAGTAACAAGCTGGGTGCCCCAGGGGTTGGTACTGGGGCCCCTGCTGTTCAACATTTATATGTGACATTGTGAAGAGGTTGGAGGGCAGTGTGAACCTGCTAATGGATGATGTCAAAATTGGTAATAGGGTAGACATTATGGGTGGAGTGGAAAGGATGCAAGAAGACCTAGGGAGATTGGAGGAGTGGGCCAAGAAGAGGAAACTATCCCTCAATGTGGCGAAATGCAAGGTCTTGCATCTGGGAGAAAGGAACGAGAGAAGGGAATACAGACTGGGGGGGCAGGCCACTAGTGGTTACCACAGAGGAAAGGGACCTGGGTATTGTCATCTCCCAGGACTTGAAGGTGGCTGGGCAGTGTGGCAAGAAGGTGGCAAAAGCCAATAGAGTGTTGGAATGTTTTGGGAGAGGGATCACAAGCAGGAGGAAGGAAGTTCTGAGTCCCTTGCACACCCAGCTGGTCAGGCCTCATCTGGAGTACAGAGTCCAGTTCTAGAGACCTTACCTAAAGAAAGATGTGGAAAGGGTCGAGAGGGAACGGAGGAGGGCAACCAAGATGGTGATGGGGCGCAGTCACCTGACGTATGAGGAGAGACTGGGAGCCCTGGATATGTACCCCTTAGAGATGAGGAGGGAGAGGGGGGACATGATAGAGACCTTTAAGTACCTAAAGGGGATAAACGAGGTGGCTACAGAAAACCCTTTCCAGTTGAAGAAATGTCCCAGAAAAAAGATTCATAACCTTCAATGTGGGGCAGCATTAGGGGCAACATCAGGAAGAACTTCTTTACAGAAAGGGTAGTGGACTCTTGGAATGGGCTGCCTAAGGTGGTAATGGGAGAGAATTCTGTGGGAGGGTTTAAGAGGGTGTTGGACAGGCACAGTGGACTGGTGAAGGGGGGACAGGGGCAGGCCTAGGGATGCTAGGCAAACGGGCAGACTAGATGGGCCTGGAGGTCTTTTTCTGCCGACAATTTCCCATGTTCCTATTTTCTGATGGGATTCTGGAAATAGATTCATGTGTTCACCCTAAAAACGGAGCTATGTCAAGGTCAGAACTTCAATAAGAGTGAGATGAGGGAATTAAAAAGAGTACAATTTTTAATTATACCATTGAAACACATTGTAGATTTCCTAATTTTAGGAGTAGATTAAATATAAAGCACACACATTGAATTGCACTATTAATCTTTTATACTTAAGAATAAGGCTTTGATTCTAGGTGGGGTGTGTTACAAAGCAAAGGAAATGGACCTGTTCACACCTTAAAGGTCAACCTGGCTGGGGGGGGGGCCCTGAAGCTATCAGCTGCACTTAACACCTAATTGTGGAGGTGAGCGTCATGTCATGGTTCAACCCCTGCCTTGCTCTGACTACTCAGTGGCTAAGTCCTTTACAAAAAAAAATTACAGCTCAGACAAAAAAGAAAAGGATATATTTAAATATATGTTGGGATTGCTGGGGGCCCCCTGGCAGGCAGGGACCCTAGGCTAGTGCCTATGCTTTAATCCAGCCTTGCCCATGGTCCCTTCCTTACTTTTCTCCCCCAATTCTCTCCTATAGCTCCTCTGGGGAGCTCCTGATTCTGAGCGATGTAAACATCAATTGGCTCTCCCCTTCCTCCAAACTACTGAATCAGAAAAGAGAGAGAGACCTTAACCCCTCCCCCCACTTAAGAACCCACTTATCTGAACCTCCACTATAATAATCACTCACTTGATTGGATCCTCTCCTCTCACTTCATCATCTCAGCTGGCACCCTCCCAGACTTCCTCCATAAGCATCATGTGGTCTACTCTTTCTGTAAAATTTAGCTTCCCAAGGTTACCTCAGAATACATCTGGGCCAGGTCTCTGAGGTCCCTCAACTTCCAGCCCTCCTAGATGATCTTTGGAATGTTGACTGGTCCCATATTACATAGAAACATACAAACAGAATTTGATGGCAGAAAGAGACAGAAGGCCCATCAAGTCTGCTCTTGCTATTCTACCTTACCCCACCAACCTACTGTTCTGGTGCACTGCATCCCTCCCTCTCCACCACCCCGTCCCTCAAACTCTTGCTGCCCCCATTAGGACTAGGAGTCCCCTTGCCCTGTTCCAAATGTGTTTAAATCAGTTAAGGGTAGCTGCCCTCATCACTTTTGATGGCGGTCTGTTCCAAAGTTCCACGCCCTCTCAGTGATATAGAACTTCCTCAAATTCCTCCTGAATTTGCCCACCACCAACCTTCAGTCATGCCTCCTAGTGACTGCATCCCTATTTTGTACAAATAGGTCCTCACTGTTTACCTTGTTTATTCTCCTGAGAAACTTACATGTTTAAGTTATGTCCCCTGCTCCCACCTGGCCTCCAGCTAGTACCTGCTTAGAACTTCCAGCCATACACCATAGGATCTGCCCTGTTGACCCTGAATCTTCTTGGTGACCCTTCACTGTACAGACTCTAGTCCCCAACATCTTTCCAGAGGTGAGGGCTCCAGAACTGGGTACAGTACTTCAAATGAGGCATCACCAGGGATCTCTTTCGTGGCAGAATTACCTCCCATCTCCTACTGTCAAAACCATTCCAATACAACCCAGCATCCTCAATGCCTTGCTGTATGCTTTGTTGCATTGACTTGTTTGCTATAACCCCAAGAAATCTCTCCTCTGTTAAAGTGGCCAGATAACTTCTCCCATCCAGTATTCTGTGTGTGGATTCTGTCTACATATGTACATTACTTTGCACTTCTTGGCATTAAACCTCAACTCCAAGACCTTAGACAATTTATCTAGTTTCTCTTGGTCCTTCTGGAGCTCCTACAACCCTTTATCATGATCCACCCAGCCACATAGCTTTAAGGCATCAGCAAAGAGACAAAACTTTCCCTGGATACACTACCCAATGTCACTTATGAACATATACCGTAGGACAGGTCCCAGGACCAATCCCTGTGGCACTCTGCTTGTAACCTCTCTGTACCTGAATTAGCCCCATTAACCACCACTCTCTGTTGTCTCCCCTGTAGCCAGTTTCCTACCCACCTAACTTCCAAGTTTTCCAACTTCTTCAGCAGCCTACTGTTTGGTACCAAATTGAAGGCCTTGCTGATATTGAAGTATAACAGATCTATTGCCTGTCTATTGTCTATTACCTTGGCGACCCATCAAATATCAATTAGGTTGGTCTGGCAAGCCCTCCCTGACACAAACCCATGCTGCTTTTCATCCTGCAATCCATTTTCCACTAGGTAAGACACCAAACTCTCCTTCACTGTGGTCTCCATCAACTTACCTATGATGTTGGTATAGTCACAGATTAAATAATGCCCTCTTCCTCTTCCACTCTAAATTCTGTGCTGTAGGGGTCGTGCGCCAGCCGCAGAATGTATGACAGCTTAATTGTAGCAGTGCTCCACCTCAGTATCGGGAATCCAAAAAAAAGAATTTTAAACTCATTGATAAGGGGTGAAATTAGTGAAAAACATAACCGGAATACTTGAAGAACAAACGGGTAAAAACATCAGTTAAATCTTATGCAGAGATTGTTTTTTATGAGTTTAAACATTTTTTACAGTTACGAAGGCTATGAAACTGGCAGGCACAGTGGAAAACAATTCAGTTGGTGGGCACCTTGACAGTGCGGTTGCTTCAAACAAAACCGAAATGACACAGATTAAAGACATACTGCAGGCTATGGTAATTAACCAAGATGTCATTAAAGCTGAAATAGGAAGTTTAAAGGTTACAGTCAACTCTATTAAATAAAAACATTGAGCGCTTTAATCACAGGCTTAATGGGTGGAGGGCAGAGTCGCCACCGTGGGGGAAACAACCACCAAGTTAGACAGTTATACTGAATTTTATCACACACAAGTAATTAAAATTTGGCAAAAAATAGATGACCTAGAAAACAGAGGTAGATGCAACAATCTCTGATTTGTGGGTGTACCAGAAGGATTGGAAGGGCACAGTATGATACACCTTTTACAGAATATTATCCCTGATCTACTGCAATATAAGTGGGGGTGGGCACTGGAAATTGAAAGGGCTTATAGATCCCTCACCTGTAGCTGAAACAAGTGCACACCCAAGGCCCATGATAGCCTATTTTCTCAGATACACAGTCAAAAAGGAGATTTTAAAAATAGCCAGAGAGAAAAAAACACTATTGTGGAAAGGTGACAGAATTCATATATTCCAAGACTAGTCTGCCAAAGTGGTGGCGCAGAGGAAAGCCTTTTCTGAGATTGGGGGAAGCTACAGCAGTTAGGAGTTCCTTATAGAATAAAATATCCTGCTACCTTGCTGATCATCGTAAATGAGGGTTCTCATTCTTTTAAAGACACTTTCGCAGCATGGGATTTTATTAACAACAAACTGAGAAAACCCACAGTTAACAGCCAGTATTTTGAAAGGGATCAACATTCCAATAAAGAATTGTCACGCTCGATCTCCAGGGCAGCAGACTTAGAATGCAGGGCAGCAGAAAGTTCCAAGGACATAGGCCTCAGCCTAGAAGCAGAGTAAATGTAACAGAGTTGGCCCAGAAGAAAGACTGGCAAGGAATTAATAGAAGATGTAAAGACTTACTAGACAGCAGTATGGAGAAAGACATACGGTTCCACTTTTATTGCCAGAAATTCGCAAGTGAAGAAATCAACTCCTGTTATTCAACCCCAGGAGGTTCGTTTTTCTCTATAGGCTAACAACAAAGACTTCCTCTCATGAGGGGAAATGGATCAGGAGCTAATCCCAGTTGAAGACACTTTGGACCTATCACAGGATACCCCTTTGGTCTGCTCTCAAGATCAGTCCCCGCACAGTACGATGCATCAGGAGTTATTTGTAACTACAGACAATGGGTGAAATGTGCCATTAGTTCATTTTAATTTTTTCTCTCTCCTTGTTCCTGGGTTTAGAAAAGGAAAGTGAAGAGACTCTTTATGCGGGCAGGTAAGCCTGGTTCTTTGCCTAACTGATTACAAAACGCAGAGGAAATAATTTTCTGCATCGTGATACACGCTGGTGTTATAAGAAGTTTTGCTTAGACTTTCATGATTCACCTCTCTGGATTACTGGCCATAAGAGCCTTTAGTGGAGATTAATGTTGACTGTTGCATTTAAATGGAACTTTACTTCACATGCTTGCAACTCATTTCTTTTTTCTTTTTCATGTTAAAGTTTTACACTTTATAGTTAAAAGAAAACATAGAATATGCATGACCTCCTATATCTAATGTAGTATGCTGGAAGGGAGCCTGACCCCCCTCCCCCATTTTAATTTTTTTTTGTTTGTTTGTTTTTGTTACTATGTAGACTCGTACACTTGATTCATGGGTTTTGTGCATTATGGTGAGCAAATCTAGCATGTACCATATTAATAACTGCTCCTGTCCCTTCTATTTCTCATACATGTACTAATACTTACTGATACAACTTTACTCTAAGCTTTCTTAACTTATTTGTGTAAGCCCTTCATTTGTTTTGATCGCCTATATATCGGTGTTGTATTATATTATACATTTCCCCACACCCTTTCAATGATTAACTGGTATACACCAGACTTGGGAATAATAATTGATGGTTAAATATGGCCTAATTTGTATAAGCTTATCTTTATACAAGAAAGAACAGACTGATACAGAAAAGGTGCCATATGCAATATATGTGAGCCTAATTTGCTTCTGCTTTTGAAATACTTACAAAGAGCAAGGTACAGGGCCAAACACCTTTTAACTGTTTCCTTTGGTACCTATTGTTCTATGCTAGTAGAGATGCTTCCTAAAATGTTTGTTCAAATTGAAGCACAAAAATAAGTGTAAGAAAAGGGTAGGGGGGAAAACCCAATTTCATTTTTCACAACTTCTCTATCTAGTATTCTGATACCCTTTTTTTTACGCTTGATTTCCACTGTGCTAGACCAGTCTGGCTCTCTGCATTGCCTTAAATACTCGTGCAACTCTGACGCCAACTAACACCAGTTCACAAGACAGATGTGATATTTCTTTTATGGATAGCTATTTTGAGTTGCTGTGCATAATGTTCAACAACAACAAGACTGTCAGATAATTAATGGTTCTTTACAGTATGGTGTGAATTTCTTATGGCTTAGCTTGTCATTAATATGCTTAATATCATTGCTGCTGGGGGGGGGGATTGTTATGTACTATTCTCTACTACATGGTGGAATATAAGGTGCCTGACGAGGGTTTAGAGACCAGTGCCATTGGGAGCTGCCTGGAGTATAGTTCTCACAATTCTATGGAAACAATAGTTTTAGAATGTTTGCTCACAATGCCTTATGATGAGGCTATTCAGTCAAATTTTTCTTATTTTAGTATTCTAGATTCTATTATTCTTGTGTTTCAGAATGCACAGGTATGGAAGGTAATAAGCCTAACATTTGGTCAGGGTTTTTTGTGCATCTGTTTGAGACACTATATGACAATTTCTGGTTCATTCTTAAAAATTTTTACTACGCTTAGGATTACAAATGTAGTTCAGTTCACCTGCAGTGATAGTTGTTCTATTATAAACGTTCAGGATAGTCTCTTGGATATTTTGATTATCTTATTGCTTGCATTATGGTTGCCTTCATGCAAAAATGCTCGGATCAAACAAGTCAGGCCTACTGGCTCCAATATTATACTTCAGCAGAATCTTGGGTGGAAAGCAGACATAATGAATAATTCTATCACTAATGCTAATTTTGTTTCCTGGAATGTTAAGGGATTGGGCTCTCCTATCAAAAGGAAAAAAGTGCTTGCATCACTCAACAAATTTAATGCAGATGTCACTGGCTCCTCCTCCTGGGGCTGTGTGGGTGGCTGTTTGTGTTTGTCTATGTCTTTAGGCCAGTTTTTGTTAATTTACAAGTTTTTCTGCTTGGAATACCTACACCATTCTTGCACATAACATCTGTGAAAGTCTCCTGGACTGAATTTCTGCAAAACATCATTACCAGGTATCAGCGTTTTAATTTGTAATCAACTTTTTGGAAGCCTTCCCAAGGAAACATATGTCTTGCAACTAGTCTGATAAACGCGGTGATGCTGGGTCCTGCAACTGAATCAACATTTTCATTTGACCACTCCTAACACAGCTGTACTTGTGGACTTTAAAGAACAAAGGAAACATACAGACAAAAGGATTTCATATCTTGCATATACCCAGGCCATAATTTATCACCTTTCAGGAATTTTAACACATTCTGTGACTAAATCAACATTTTTGTCTGACCTGCTCCTAAAGGAACTGTACTTGTCTCTGAGGACTTTGAAGATCAAAGGAAAAGTACTATTATTATTATTATTATTATTATTATTATTATTATTATTAGAATTTGGTAACCGGGTAAGTTCACTGAGACCATGCAGTCCCTTTTTCAGTGATGACCCAGGTATCAATGGTGAACACAGTACAATAGATAAATACAATAATAATATACAGGATACAGAGAAATTTAACAATGTTGCAACAATTATTACAGTGGAAAGCCAGGTAAGTAACTTAAAACAGATCAGGCATCAAGCTTATATAAATAAACAGGATAACTAATATTATATAATATATACATAGCAGGAACATGAGAGCAGGTGGATTACGAGATACATCTATCAGAGTAACATAGACTAGGCATTAACAATGCTATAGGGGTTATTTAAAGCAATTGCAGAGGAGGGGGGTTAGTAGGAAAGAGGTAAGCTCTTTTTTGAAGGAGGATAGGGTGGGGCAGGAGAATAAGTTAAGGGGGAAGGAATTCCAAGCAGAGGGAGCTGAGAAGGCGAATAAGCACTGACAAAAGGATTTCATACCTTGCATATGCCCAGGCCACAGTTTATCACCTTTCAGAAATTTTAACATATTATGTGACCCTGGATCTCAACAGTCCATCATTTCCTCTGGATGTAATTAATCATCAGCATTTTCATTTTAAATCAACTTTACATGTACTTTGTAATTTTCTCTGCTCTCTTATCCTGCTGCTCCTGCTACTATCAGGGAATATTCACCCAAACCCTGAACTCCCTCACTCTAAAATGACTAAGCTTAAAGGTCAACTTACTACAGTATCATTAAATATTAACAGTCTCCTTGCCAAGTTTGCACAATTTCAGGCATGGGTGTAGGTGATCAACCCAGACATTATAGCACTCACTGAAACCTGGCTTTCCCCCAAGACACAGGATGCATCTATCTCCCTCGATGGCTACAACTCGTTCCAATAAGATTTTTTTAATTTTTATTTATTCAATCTTGGATTACAATACCTTTGAGTGGGAGACCGCTCTTTTACAAAGGGTTCCACGTTGTAAAGGGTGGATATACATACATTGTGGGTTTAGGAGTATCTAGCTAGGTGAGTAAACATAGACAAAAATACATTGTAAATAGGAAACAGTGATGGTTTTAACACTAGGATAATTCAGGTAACAGTAGCAGCCTAGGTGGCATTGTCAGGTAGAAGACTGTAAGCAGCTATCCAGAAAGGAGAGTAGGGGGCACTGCATTGGGGGGGGCATGATGACTATTTAGGGGGAGATGGGAGAGGAGAGTGCAGGGTATTGCAGGTCAAAAATGGGGACAATTCAGGGTAGAAGGACAAAGTAGGAGTAGCGAGGAGATGGTAATAACCTGAAAGGTGAATAAGACTGGGGTCAGAAGTGTGTGTGTGTGGAGTAATTAGAAAGTACAGTCACAGGAGCTTTTCTTCAGTAGGTGTTGTCTTAGCTTGGTCTTGAAAAGCCCCAATCTCTGTGTGGCATTATGTTCAGTGGCGAGGTTATTGAGCCAAAGTGGTGCTAAACACAGGGGTGGGTGCCTAGTATATGTCAGGTCTGGAATAAAGGTGCAGGCCCTTGATAACAGTCTTAATACAAAAGAGGCCCAATTGAGAACCTCAAATTAAACACAGGGACACAGAATAAAGTCCTGCTGGTTTCTACAGTATACATACCTCCAGGGCACCAACTTACTGGGCTAAACCATGTCATAGCAATCCAAGAACAACTAGGCAACCACTGGGAGAAGATCATTGTAGGTAACTTCAACATAAACTGGCACTCACAGAAAGAAACAAAAGCCAAAGATCTAATTACTAGCCCTTTCCTAAAACAGATGGTCACTGCTGACACCTGGCTTAACTGCAAAACAGGGAGCAGCTCTCTCATAGACTGACTCCTGACCACACACACCCTGAGCATATATCTGATGTCACCGTCCTTCCTGACAGCCTCAGTGACCACTCCCCTGTGAAGGGTACCTGGCCTAACAATTTCCCCAAGAGTTCACCCAAGGTGTGCAAAAACCGCTGTCTGAGGCCTGGACTACTTAAACATTTCAAGCTGTATGTGACACAACTGGATTGGCCCCCGCTGACTGGGGATATAGATGGTAATGAGGCACTTAACTACTTCATAATGGTTTTCAAACATGCTTGTGATATTTTTGCAACATACAAAATTAAAACAATTAAGGGAACATCCAATCCCTGGCTCTCCAACTCCCTTATTGGAATTATGAAGAACAGAGACAATCTTTGGCATACAGCAAAAACAGTTGGTATACCTGCTGCATTTAATACCTACAAGGCAGGTAGAAACACCTGCACCAGACTCATCTGACAGGCTAAAGCCTCCAACTATGAGGATCTACTAACCAAAACTTGGGGTTCTGGAAGAGACTTTTGGTGCTCTCTTAAATCCTTAATGAGCAAAGCCCCCAAGACCTCCCCCCCCCCACAAGATCTACTATTGACTGCAAAGGAGCTCCTACAGGAACCCATCGAATTTGCCAATGAGCTCAACAACGCATTCACTTACCTTTCAAGTGTACTCCCGGGTGACTACTTCAAAGATATGCATATTCAGCAATGCCCAACTGCCCCTCAAGATCTCCCAAGGAAAGATGTACCACCCTTTTACTTTAGCTGTGTCACCAAAGCTGAAACCATCAAGCATATTAAAAGGGCGCTTGGCAAGACCAGGATGGGGGTGGATCTGCTTGACATGAAGCTGGTTGGTCTATTCCTTCATGAATTTGCTGGTCCTCTTACCATGGTGTTTAATGCCTCTCTAAAATCAGGAGTATTTCCAAATGCATGGAAGTCAGCTAATGTAATGCCTGTCTTTAAAGCGGGGAATACAATCCAAACAACCAACTACAGACCTATATCCATCCTTCCTCCCCTTTCGAAAGTACTCAAAAGAATGGTCTCGGAGCAGCTTACTGAACACCTTGATAACCTTAACCTACTCTGCCCGCAACAGCACGGTGTCCGTAAAAAGCACTCCACACTCACCGCTCTAGTTGATTATTCATCCCAACTATATAACGCCTTGGATAGTGGTCAGGCAGTTGGATCAGTCTTCATCGACCTTACAAAGGCTTCTGACTCTGTTAATCACAACCTCCTCCTAAGTTGCCTTCTGTCTACAGGTCTCTCTCCAGATATGGTACTATGGTTTGGCAGCTACCTCTCTAACAGAACACAATGAGTCAAAATTGGTGATACCCTATCTGCAGCTACGGAGGTGCACCTCGGGGTTCCGCAGGGGTCAATCCTCAGTCCTCTACTCTTTAACCTTTTCATCAACTCCACCCCAATGGCTTGCTCAGCAAGCACAGTTCTCTATGCTCTGGATGCAGTGATCTCATTCACTGGCAAAGACCAACAATCCATCACAACTGAACTCCAAAGCAGCTTCCATAAACTTGAATCTTAGTTTACAGAAAACAAGCTACTATTAAACATCAAAAAAACAAAGAGTATGCTCTTCATCATCTCCCAAAGCAAAAAGAAACACCTGTCCCTGTGTATTCATAACCAAAAGGGTGAGATCCTTGACCAAGTATCTAACTTCAACTATCTCGGCATTACCTTTGATGACATGCTCACCTTCTCAAACCACATTGACTCTGTTATCAAGACTACAAATATAAAACTTGGTGTACTTTATTGTCACAGACATTCAGTGACACCGGATGCACTCAGACTAGCCACCAGTAGCTCAATACTTTCTACCATTGACTATGGGTTGCCTATATATAAGGCAGACACAAAAACTGCTCTTAACAGGATCAACACACTCCTCAATAAGGTCTGTCATCTTACTTTGGGGTCTACTCTCGACACCCACACCTGCTTGCTATACACTGAAACTGGGTGGCTTCCACTCCATCTTAGAGGGCAATACCAAACCTGCCTACTTCTAAAAAAAGTACTACTTGGACTGACGTCCCCCACACTGGGCGAACACTTTAAGCTGGCCATCCCAACAAAATCTACCCATAGTGTGGTTGCTGATAAGATGGTGATTCCCTTCAAAAGGATGAAACTTGCCCATAACTTTATCCTGTATCAAGGACCGAAATGGTAGAATGAACTACCTGCTGACCTCACTGATACTACCAAGATTAGTACCTTCAAAGCTGGGCTCAAATCTCTGCTTGGCTCAAAAATGAATTGTACCTGCCTGCGTTAATGTGATAGTACCTCACCCCCAGTTTTCCATTTACCTACCCCCTCTACATCTTTCTGCTATATACTACTTTTTTCTTAACCCGCTCCCCTACTCCTAATTACCTGACGATGGCCTCACTTGGTTGAAAGCTCCACCTCTCTCCCACCTCAGACGATGCCACCTCCGGCTGACCCCCCCAACCCCTCTTATCTAATCAGTCTATCTGTTAATATGTACTAATGTGATGTGTATAAGTTCAGATTTTACTATTACTGCCTGTGTATATGCTTCAATGTTTTTCTTTTTTTTTCTCTGTAAACCTTGTTTTTTTGTAATGTTTGTTCAACACTGATGTGGAACCTTTGAAAATGAGTCCTTGACTCAAAGGTATTAATCTCAAACTGAAATAAATAAAATAAAATAAATAAAGATGTTGCCGTAATGCAGGAAACACACTTACTCCCTGATGAAGCTGATAAACTGAAAAGATCTTGGGTTGGGGAGATTTTTCACTAACTCAGTTAGTAAAAAAAATAAAGGGGTGACTATTTTCATCAATAAAAGAACTAATTTTAGGGCAACCTATCACAATATGGACTTAGCTGATAGATGGCAGATTTTAGGTGGGACCTTAGATGGCATGGACATCACTCTTTGCAATATTTTTGCACCTAATGGTGAATCTAGCTCCTTCTTCCTGGATTTCTTTGACGACCTTAGTAAAACTAATAGTACAAATATATGTTTGGGAGGGGATTTTAATTTGGTCCTAGATTATCTAACTGATAGAAGTAACCCCGGGTCCCGGGAAACTAACAGAAAGGCAAGGTTAATTATACAGGATAGGATGAGGGATTTGGGACTCTCGGACACATGGAGGATGATGTACCCTGACAAAAAATATTATTCGTTCTACTCCAATAGGCATAATTCATACAGAAGGTTGGATATGTGGTTGATCTCAAATAAATTGGTTACTAGCCTAGTTAGGAATAAAATAGATTCAGTTTTAGTCTCAGGCCATGCCCCAGTTTCTGTCATGCTTAACCTTGACCCGAATATGGACAAAACTTTTCACTTGAGGTTTAACTGTTCTCTCTTAAATTATCTGGAATTTGGGCCATGGATAAGTGAGGATACCAAGCTATTTTTTTCTATTAATGATAATGGGGAGACTACATTTGCCACAGTATGGGAGACATACAAGGCTTACATCGGGGGGAGAATTCTGAGCTTTATCTCATGCAGGAAAAAAGAAAGGACTACATTTTTGTTGGAAAAGGAAAGGGAGCTACAGGACTTGGAGAAGATCCACAAACAAACGAAGGGCCCAAAAGACAGATTACTCAAAATGTTAATTCTGTTACATTATAAGATTAATAAAATTCACATGGAGAAAGCAGAGTATGCTTTGTTTTGTACACAACAGAATTATTGGGAGTCTGGCAAAAAGGCTGGCAGATTACTTGCTTATAGGCTTAAGCAAATACAGAAAATAAATTTTATACATGGCATAAAATATAGCTCCAATTCCATTTATACTAACAACAAAGACATAAACAGAATATTTTGGGACTTTTACAAGTCTTTGTATACAAGTAAGTACAGCACAAGCCCAAAGGACATACAAATGTTTTTATCAAAAGCAAAACTTCCCCAGATTTTAGAAACGCATAAAAAGAACCTTGATAGGCCCATCACATCTGAAGAAATAAGAATTGATATCAAAGACTTTGCAAAAGCTAAGGCACCAGGGCAGATGGTCTGCCCGTAGATTTATATTCCTTATTACAGGATGACCTAATAGCAGTACTGCAGAAGGTTTTTACAGAAATGGAGAAGGGAGGAGTCATGCCCCCAACCATATCTGAGGCTATAATAACAGTCTTGCTTAAAAAAGGGAAAGATCCACTAGATCCTGTTAGCTATCGCCCTGTCTCGCTACTGAATGTTGATTATAAAATCTGGGCAAAAGTATTAGATAATAGATTACAACAGACATTAATTCAATATATACAGAGAGATCAGGTGGGAATCATTAAGGGTCATGCAGGCTTTGAAAATGTAAGGAGAGTTACTGTATATCTACAATTTGGTCTGCATCTCATTCTCAGGGTAACTCAATCTTATTATCCTTAGATGCCCATAAAGCATTTGACTCCATAGAATGGCATTATCTGCATGAGGTACTACAGACCTATGACTTAGGAACCAAATTAAATAGAAACATAGACTTTGACGGCAGATAAGGACCACTTGGCCCACCTAGTCGGCCCATTTCCTTACCTAGAGGATAAGCTGCAGATCCTATTTAACCAACAGCCTATTTCTTCCTACCCCCCCACAAAAATTGCCTTATGTCTGTCTCATGCATTCTTGAATTCTCCCACAGTTTTAGACCCCACAACCTCCTCAGGAAGGCTGTTCCATGCATCCACCACCCTCTCTGTGAAAAAATACTTCCTCACATTGCCCCTGAGCTGTCCCCCCTCTATCTTCAAGTTGTGTCCCCTTGTTCTTGTGCAGCTCTTTTTCTGAAAGATGCTACCCTCTTGGACTTTGTTGATTCCACTGAGGTACTTAAACATTTCTATCATGTCCCCCCTCTCCCTCCTTTCCTCAAGGGTATACATATTAAGCTCCTTTAGTCTCTTCTCGTATGGCTTCTCTTGTAGACCCTGCACCATTTTAGTTGCCCTCCTCTGAACTGCCTCCATCCTGTCTATGTCCTTGCTGAGATGGGGTCTCCAGAACTGGATGCAGTACTCCAGATGGGGTCTCACTAACTGTCTGTATAGGGGATAACAACTTCCTGTTTTCTGCTGGTGATACCTCTCCCTATATATCCCAGTATCCCCCCAGCCCTCCCTACCACCTCTCGCATTGCTTGCCAACCTTAAGGTCATCTGATATGATTACCCCAGGTCTCTTTCCATTTTTGTTGTTGTTACTACCTCCCCCCCATTGTGTAATCTTCCCCTGGGTTTTTGTTTCCCAGATGCATTACTTTGTACTTCTTTGCATTGAATCCAAGCTGCCATACTTCTGACCATTCCTCCAACCTTGCCAAGTCCCTTCTCATCCTTTCCACACCTCCTTGTGTATCAACCCTGTTGCAGATCTTTGTGTCATCTGCAAAGAGGCATACTTTTCCTTCCAGTCCCTCTGCAATGTCACTTATAAAGACATTAAAAAGGACTGGACCCAGTACTGAACCCTGCAGTACCCCACTAGTAACCCCTAGATTGTAAATTCATCTCTAGAATTTCTCTCTTATACAAAAATCTGACTGCAATGCTTTGCACAAATAGAATTCTTTCACAAAAGTTTGTTTTAGGTAGGGGTACTAGACAAGGATGCCCACTTTTACTTCTTTTATTTATTTTAGCCTTGGAACCCTTATTGGCACACATCCGGCAAAATCAGTTAATAAAGGGAGCCAGATTCCAGAAAATGGAACACAAGGTTGCTGTCTATGCTGATGACATTCTGTTATCACTTTCTAACCACCATAAATCTTTAAGACCTACCATGGAACTATTAGATCATTTTAAAGTTCTTTCAGGCTTAGAAATAAACTGATCCAAATCAGAAGTGCTTCCTTTAAATGGGAATACTGAAGACCTCAGACAACTTTGTAGTAATTATAAGCTAAAATGGGGAACAGATTACATTACATATTTGGATATCAAAATACCACATAAACTAGAACACTTGTTGACTGACAACATGAAACCCCTGTTGGAAGATATACAAATAAGTTTAAACAAGTGGAGTAAGCGTAACCTGTTGCTATGGGGAAAGATTAACACTATAAAAATGATGATTGCATCTAGAATTGTGTACCTGCTACAAAACATACCCTTCAATTTCAATCAATATTGGTTCAAAAATATAGATAACATACTCAAAAGTTTCTTATGGGAAGGTAAGAAAGCCAGAGTAAGCCTAGGTACACTTAAAAACAAGCTGGCAAAATGGAGGTATGGGTTTACCGGATTTTAAACGTTACCAACAAGCTTTTTTGCTTATGCAGATGAATCACTGGTTTTCAACTAATGGAGACTTGCCCTTATGAGCTCAGTATGTAGCCGACTTGGTCAAACCTTATTTTTTATACCCTATTGCATCAGGTCTAAACCCTCTGAATATAGCATCTCACCCTTATTTGAGGAATTCATCCAAACCATTTACATGACTTAGTAAGTATACTCAACTGCAAGTATTCCCTAAGGAATACATTCCCTTATGGAAAAATCCAGCAATCATGTTGGGGGGGGGGGGAGGTTTTAATCAGTAAGATATGGGAGGCATTAGGAATCAGACTTCTAAGAGATATAATTAATCCATCAGACAGAATTCTCAAGTCCTTTTCTGATATAAGAACATTGTATAGTTTGCCATACACAGAGTTTCACACTTATTTGCAACTGAGGTCTGCATTACAGAATGTCTTAGACAATGAGCATAGATTACTACCTTCTACGGAGGTCACAAATATATTTACTATATTGAGTAGTAAAGGGGGAGCTGGTAAGTTATACAAGCTATGTACTAGTTGGGGGCCAGACCTAAATGAAAATACCAAGGAACTAAGGGAAAGTAGAATGGGGTACACAATTTCTAGACATATATGGGGATCTGCTTTGGCATAATGCATACAAATTCGGTAAAGATATGCAGGGTTGCTTAATACAATTTAACATTTTACTTGATTGGTATTATATCCCGGTTAAAATGCATAAATTTGGATTAGCTATGGATGATAAATGTTGGAAATGTGGTAGGCCACAGGCAGATCTTATGCATATGTTGTGGAGTTGCCCAATAATTAAGCCCACCTGGATAATTATTTGGGCAGCTTGTAAACAAATACTGGGACTAGATTTACCTCTTGAGCCTGGTATTTTTATTTTAGGTAACACAAGTAATTTGTATTTGGGTGTCTCCAAAACAAAAAAAAAAGAGGCTCCTATTAGCTGCATTAGGTTTCAAGCGACTTATTGAAGAATGGGCCAAACACTTGATCAATTTGACTTTGAATGAGAGGATGAGCCACTTAAGCAGTAGAACATTAGAGAACTATGAATGGATTTGGGCCCCCTTTATGAACTGGCTGGAAAAATAGTACAAACAAAGAACGGAGTTGTTGCTGTAGGTTATGTGCACTGTAACACTGTGTGATAGTTAAATGATAAGTTCGTATAAGTGGAAAAGAAAGTAATTAATTACCTGAAATTTAAGTAAAATGTATAAGACACTACATATTATATATTTGTTATTTAAAGTTATGTTTAAACATTGTATTTTACGGAACTTTTTCAACCACTTTAAACATTGTGGGTGGGATATTCAGACTGCACCAGGCTGTGGCACAAGCCTGGGCGCAGCGCAACTGGGATGCACCAGGGCATTGACAGGGTAATATTCAACGGTGCTGCGCCATGGCTCAGCACCATTGAATATCGCTCCGTGGCCACCCGCGGTGTGCATGGCACAGTGGCACTGTGCCACAGCAAGTGGCCAGGGAGGAGCAGGGGGATGTGCCAGCACAAGTGCCGTTGTGCTAGGCATAGCAATCGTAATATTCAGTGGTGGACATGCAAATGGGGCCATAATGCATGCAAGGCACAAATGGGGCCATATACATGTCATTATGAACCCATTTGCATGCAGGTGCACCGATCCCTGGTGACTTGCACCAGGCGCACTGCCAGGCAGCAGCCGTCGGGGACCGACACTCCCTGCCCCTCACTGGCAATGCGCCCCAGCCCGATCGTGGGCTGTAATATCTATTAATATCCCTGGTGGTCCAGTGGACCCGAACCCTGAGCCCGATTGCGGGCTTTCAGTAATTGAAGTATCCCTGGTGGTCCAGCAGTACCCCCCTCCCAACCCGCCCACTCAGTCCTGCCACCCCATTCACCCCGGTCAGCGGTGGGTGGCAGCACCTCACCTGCAAGCTGCCCAGCTGCCCATCCGCTGACTGACAGTGTACAGTACAGCTGTACGCCCATTGGCCCATTACATATCGGGACTGTGTAGTACAGTACGGTCTGCATGCCCATTGGCCCACGCTGTTAACCAATGTGCATACAGCTGTACTGTACACTGTCAGTCGGCGGGCAGCTGGGTGGCTTGAGGGTGGGGTTCTGCCACCCGCCACTGACTGGGGGGGGAGCAGGGTGGTGGGACAGAGGGAGGGTTGGGAGGGGGTACTGCTGACCACCAGGATATTTCAATTACTGAAAGACCGCGATTGGGCTGTGGGATCGGATCCACTGGACCTCCAGGGATATTTACATATTGAAAGTCCATGATCGGGCATGGGGGGTGACCACGACGGACGGTGCCGCCGGAGCTCGGGTGGCCACCCACAGCTGGCAGCTGCTGTGTTGCACCCTGAAATATGGCAGTTCACCTGTGGTTGGCCAGCTGTTGCTCCTTATTTTTTTGGCACAACTGTGTGCGGCGCACGTAGGGGTTGCGTCTGCCTATGCTCAGCACATCCTGGGCTGAATATCGGATGTGCGGGTATGCATGGTCATGCCCCCACTTGCACTGCATACATTACTGATGCGCCCGGCATCAGGATTTGTGCCGCACACTTTCCCCGCTTGGATATCGCGCCGTGGTGCATCAGTGGGTTGCACATGGTGCAACCCTTTTGAATATCCCGGCCTGTATGTTTTGTTGTTTTTCTTTGGAAAATAAATAAAAATTGTTTGAACATAAATTCTGTGCTGTATGGGACAAATATGCCCCCTTAGGGTGGGTCCCATCTTCCTTGAGTGTCACAAGAGCTCATCACCCTCTTTAGGGAGAATGACTCTGTTTGGAACTTCCATAAGCCCCCTGGCTCCCCAAAAGATGTGTGTAGGTATAAACAGCTCCAAATTATGAGCACCAAGGTTACTAGAGTAGCCATGACTAACTACTTTAAAACCAACCTGCAGAGTAACCTTAACCCCCTCCCCATCAAATTCTGGCAGGTTGCTCACTCCATTTGTATCCCCCCCCCAACAGTCTCAGCAACCACTCCCTTCCAGAAGCTTGGGGGCTCCCCTATCTCCAACACACCTGAAGTCACTACCACTTTTAGCAACTTTTGAACTACCTGTGCTCTGTCCCTCATCACCCTCCTCACTAACACCCCTTCACTTCTTCCACTTACTCACTCATCTTAACTCCTCCATCTCTTTCTCCTGCATCACTCAATTCTCTACCCTCTTTACTCTCCATTCTCTAAATCCTATTAAGGGTGATGACCCAGATGGCCTTCAATCAAACCCGTGGGCCCTAAGTGAAGCAGCAGACCCATGGATGTGTAGCTTGGTTCACACAGGGACCTTCAGGCCCAATGCAAAGCTGCAGACCCATGGAACATAGCCCCAGACCTGCAATTTGCTTTGTGTAGGGCCCTGGAAGTCATATGAGAAGCAGCAGACCCATGCAGCACTGTGCTGGATCTGTATCTTGCTTAACGCAGGGCACTATGGGCCATACATGAAGTAGCAGACCTGTGGGTAGGGTCCTGGACCTATAGCTTGAAGAAGCAGAACTATGGAGCATGGACTTAGACCTGCAGCTTACACCTCTGGTGTATGGCTGACCCATGGGGCACAATCTCAGATCTGTAACTTACCTCCATAGAGTCCAGCTCTAGACATGTGTGGTATGGACTCAGACCTGTAGCATGAGTGGTAATTTGCTTCACAGGCCTTGTGTGAATTAACATTTGAGTTGTAACTTGCTTTACGCAGCATAATGAAGGGCCCTGCAACACAAATGATAAGCATACCCTGTGCAAAGTAGAAAATGAGTAGTAGAGGAGTCGTACTGTAAGCAGGTTATTGTTTTAGAACTTTAAAGTGATTTAAGTTTTTGTAATTCACTATGCCTTACTTGTCCTTGTAGCAAATGTCAGTGAAAGTCTGTGTAAATTTTATAATTTTCTGTGCAGTTTTTCTTGAAGTGGAAGGGATTGTATTTTGGCCCCGCTGAGGTTGCCAGCCAATCCCTTCCACTTCCTGGTTGATCAATCCACTCCATGCTGAGGTACATCATGACATGTGTGCACAAAGAGTGTGGGGGAGTGCCACAGTAAAGTCTATGGGGGTTGGTTTTAAGAACAATTTCATATATAATTGAGATCTGCAGGTCAATCAAAGGCACCAGTTGACTAACAAGGGTGGATCAATCAATTGAGAAGTGGAAAGGATCGGTGGACAAAATACAGTCCCTTCCACTTCAAGAAAGACCTCACTGACATTAGCTACCAAGAAAGTAAGGCATATCTCAATCTTGGCAGATCACTTTAAATGTTTTGTTTGTGTATGACTTTAATTACACTACAAAATGCATGCACTGCTTTTTTTTCAGTCATGTTCTTGACTGTTTTTCATGTTTTGGGGCGTTAAACATTTTTGTTCATGTAGAATTTAATACATTATTTGTGGCAGTTTGTGCAGTTCAGCAAGTAACTGCTATGGACATGTCTTTTCTATTTTTCTTACATGTTCTTGACTTTTTTTTGGGGGGGGGAGGGTCATGTGTCCCGTACATAGGATTGCCAAACAGTTTCTAGCACAAATGGTCACATAAACCACCAGAACCAACTACAGAACTGGGGGCATAACACTAGTCATCTGACTTCTGGTAACTTACCGTGACAGGGTTAAATCAGTCAAGATTCTGTCTGACACACTAAATGATCACTCACTAGTGCAATGTGTATGAACAGCCAAACAGCCCAAGACCCCCCCCCCCGACTCAGCACAAGCCGGGTCCTAAACAAAAATAAGCTGCCTGACTTCAAATCCCATCTAGCCCTAATTAACTGGAGCTACTTAGTTGCAATTCCTGATATCGATTCTGCTCTTGAATTCCTTATCACCGAATTCACTAAAGTCTGTGACTAATTTGCGCCACTCAAAAGATGTAAGGTAAGGGGAACACCATCTGTCTTGATCACCCCTGAGCTCCTCACTCTCATGAAAGAGAGAGGGATAGACTGTGGTCGGGGCCAGGAAAACTGGGTCCCCAGCTCACATCAAAAAATTTAAAGATTCCAGAAACAAATGCACCAGAGAGATAAGACTGGCTAAATCAGAGCACTGCAAGGCCCAACAAACACTTAATTGGGCAAATGGGAAAAAAATTGAGGAAAATGTTTAAGAGCTGTTCATGGTCAACAGGAACAAGGTCCTTGATCAATTTATGATTGCCGGTAGATTCAATGAAGCCTTCACAGACCTCAGTGCGATCATCCTGGATGTATTAGACTGGCCTGTCTCCAGGGGTCCTGATCATGAAGTTGGTTTCTTGAGGACCCAAACCTAAGGCAGCCTAGATTTTACTTTAAGATTGTATGAGTTAAAGAAACCCTCAAATGTATTAGAAAGGTCCTTGGCAAAACCAGAGTAGGGGGAGGGTATACTTTACATGCAGTTACCTGCCCTGGCTCTGGATGAACTCCCCCTCTCCATCTCTAGAATCTTCAGCTGCTCACTGAGGTACACCCGGTTCCCAGAGTAGTGGAAATCCATGCTGGTCACACCAATATTCAAAAAAATGGTGATCCTTCCAATATAGCCAATTTCAGAGTCAGACCCCTCTCAATCCTCTCACCACTGTCTAAGGCCCTCGAGAGAATTGTGTCAAACCAGCTAGTCACATACCTAGAAAGATATGAACTGCAATATACCAAACAGCATAGTTTTAGGAAACTCCACATCACCAATACAGCACTGGTAGATTACACCAACTACATGCACAAGGCCCTTGATACTGTTAATATGGTGGGAACCATTTACATTGACCGAACAAAGACCTTTGATTTGGTCAGCCATCAGCTGCTAATCAGTAAGCTCTTTGAGCTTGGTCTGTCTGGAGACTCAATGGTCTGGTTCCAAGTTATCTATCTGGGTGCACACAGAGGGTGAGAATTTATGGATCCCTGCCTGACAGCCAGAGAGCATAGGTGTGCCACAGGGCTCTATTCTGGGGCCTCTTCTCTTTGGCTTTTTTATTAACCAATTGCCTGATACCAGTCCATCAGCTCATGTTCTCCTGTGTGCAGCTGCCACTATCACAAGAACACTAACCTTAGCAATGTCACCTCCAATCTCCAGGGAAACTTTAAGCCTTAGAAAAATAGTTTTCTAATAATAAGCTAGTCCTCAACTACAGAAAAAGGAATTCAAACAGGCACTGGACATACATAAGGGAATCCTAAATACAGGGAAGAGAGGGAAAGCCGCAGATCGTCTTCAGCCTGTAGCATGAGTTAAAGGCAGGGAAAAGGGACATACTAGATGGGCCAGGAGGTCCTTATCTGCAAACATAGAAGCATAGAATCTGATGGCAGATAAGGACCACTTGTCCCACCTAGTCTGCCCAATTCCCTACCTAATGGATAAACTGCAGATCCTAGTTAACCAACAGCCTACTTCCTCCTACCCCCCCACTAGAATTGCCTTATGCCTGTCCCATGCATTCTTGAATCCCCCCACTGTTTTTAACTCCACAACCTCCTCAGGAAGGCTGTTCCATGCATCCACAACCCTCTTCATGAAAAAATACTTCCTCACATTACCTCTGAGCCATCCCCCCCATCTTCAAATTGTGCCTCCTGTGTCTACGTATAAAAACAAAAAGAACAAAAAAACACATGCTTTTTACCAGCAATGACATGAAGAAAAAAGTTGCCCCCCCTTGTCATTCTCAATAACAAAGGTCTAATATTGGATTAAGTGGAGACATTCAAATACCTCAGGGTAGTTGGATGACATGCTATCCTTCACCCCCCACATGGACAATCTAGTGTCCACTGTAAATAGAAGGCTGGGTGCCCCATTCAGAAATCTGAACAACCTCACTGCTGAAGCCAGGTGACTGACTGCATCCAACTCCATCCTGTCTCTAGTTGACTATGGACTACCTATCTATGCAGCTGCCAGCGACACTGTATTAAACAGGGTCATGGTGATATGCAATAAAGCTTGCCACTTTATGTTAAGGGCCGACAAGCACACTCACAGCTGTAACCTTTATTCACTAACCAACAGGCTACCCCTTCCCAATAGAATGACGTTTCAAGCCTGTCTACTAGCCAAGAAAGCACTGCTGGGCCTGACACCCCTACACTAAAAAAACTGTTTCCACACAGTGCAGTATAGCACAAGAAGCGTGGCCAGGAATGCCCTTGAGCTACCTTTCTGCAGAACTCAGCTGGGTAAATGTTTCTTTACCATTAGATCCAGAAACAAATGATTTGATACCTTTTATTGGACCAACATGGATGTTACAGAAAAGAACAAAGTGCTTTAGCTTTCGAACCAACCAGGTCCTTCTTCAGAAGCTTTGTGGCAGTTTTTTCAAATATCCCATACTATTAACACCAAATTATATAAAAAAAGCAGAAATAATTCTCATTGGTTTAACATATACATTTAAAACATAATAGAAGATTACGTCAGAGAAGCTAATTAACACCAGTATGCCTTAAACTGAGGAGCCTCAGAAGGGCAAAGGTTATCAAGAATTCTCTACAGCCAGAGAGTTCTTGTCACATAAATTTTAAAATGTCTCAGTATGCCAAGAAAGTATTCTAGTGATAAAAAAACCTTGGAGTGGCATTCTCTCTAATACATGTAAGATGAGCTTACAACTTACATTCCAATTGTTCTGGTATATTAAAGGACAGATAATGAGAGACAAAATCCTGAAATTAGGTCTAACTGCAAGTTGAAATCAAGCCTCAAATTAACCTACACATATAAACATGATGCATGAAAGTATCACTTGTAAGTGTAAGTGCAAAAAAAAAAAAAAAATTCTTGTCAAGGACCCCATGAAAACGAGACCATGAGCCTGATAAATGCAGATTTCAACACAGAGTCTGTGTATAACAAAATGCACAGAATCAGTCTAAGCAATCTAAATGAAAACCCAAAGGAATTACACCTTTAATGAACCCCCAAGAAAATGAGATATGCATCTTAATATGAGCAGTTAAAATGTGACAGTGTGAATCCACCCACTGACAACTAATAGAAGGAAATAAATGCATACTATATGTGAAAACTAAGTGTTCTAGCCACATAACAACTGCCCCATGCCACGCTCCACCCACACATATGTGTGTACATACACCATACCACACCCCTACACACACACACACCTGCACACCCCACACAACCACAACACACAACAAATATAGCAAACACATTCTGCACACACCACACCACACCACACCACGCACAACAAACAAAACACACATACACACCATACCCACAACACACAAAAACACAACACACACCAAACACACACAAAACACACACATACATACATACATACATCAGTATACACACACACACACTCAAACGCACTCACCACAGTGTTAAGGTGAAAAGTCAACAATGTAGATAACCATAAACTTACAAAATCAAAGGCCCGCTGAAGAACTAAACTGTTTATGTCCATCTTTTAAAGTAAAGGTCTGTGTAAGTTTAAGTGGAATAATGTGTCATGTGCCCAACATCAATGTTCAATCCATCCACCACCATATTGAGAAGTAAAATAAGTCTAATTTCAGAAGCCCGCCTCTGTTGGGCGTATGTTGAAATGTCCTTTAAGACCAGCACAGACATATCTGAGATTGAGTGGTCATCCTGGGAGAAGTGTTGGGCTACTGGTTTCTCAATCATCTTGTGATTAATAGAATGTCTGTGTGAATTCATTCTAGTGCGGAGTTGTTGGCTTGTCTCCCCCACATAACCTGTGCGAGGACATTTCTTGCATTGGATAAAATAGACCACATTACTTGATGTACATGTATAATTCCCCTGTATCCTGAATAGTCTGTTTTGTGATGTAACCACACAGTCTGAAGTGGAAATGAGGTTACAGGTCTTACATGTGCGTTGATGACAGGGTCGTGTACCATATGATGTCATGGTATTCTGTTCCAGTTCAAGTTGACTCCTAATAATCAGGTTGGCTAAATTAGGTGGTTGTTTAAAAGATAGTAGTGGTAGTTCTTGAAAAATACAGTTAAGGGTTTCATCCTCACTAATTATTGGATGGAGATCCTTAGTAATCTTACGTAGGAGTTCAAGGTCAGGCTGGTATGTGACTACTAAGGGTATTCTGTTGGTAGTCATCCGTTCCTTATATTGCAGTAGCTGTTCTCTTGGGACCTGTGTTGCACGTTCCACTGCTCTGTCAATTTCCCTGGATGAGTGTCCCTGCTCAATAAAGGTGTTTTCAACACTTAGATGTGTGTCTCTGTCTTCCTCATTTGAACAGAGGCGGTGATACCGAAGTGCTTGACTATATATAACAGATTTCTTTGTGTGGCTCGGGTGATTACTTTTCTTGTGTAAGTATCTCTGTCTGTCTGTTGGTTTCCTGTAAAGACAGGTATGTAGGGTACCATCCTTAATAGTGACAGTGGTATCCAGAAAATGTACACTTGTGGCAGAATATTCTAGGGAAAGCTTTATAGTTGGGTGGAGGTTATTAAGTTCTTGGTGAAAATCTTTAAGTGTGTCAGTGCCCTCTGTCCAAATTATAAACAAATCATCAATGTAACGGAAATAAGCAAGTGGTTTATGTGTACAGTGCCTTAGAAAATCCTCCTCCAAATTCGCCATAAAAAGATTAGCATACTGAGGAGCCATCCTGGTTCCCATCGTGGTTCCCATAGTTTGAACATAATGTTTACCATTAAAGCTGAAGTTCTTTACCATTAGGGATGCAGACTGTCTAAATGAACTGCCGGAATCCATGTTGAACCTCCGCAGGTTTGTCCAGTTCAAAAAATTCCTGTGGGCTGCCCTAGCAGGTAAGTGCAAGTGCAGTTTATCATTAAACTCGTCATAATTTTATTTATTTATTTATTTTAGTTAGCTTTTGTTGACCGGGTAAGTGCACTAGACAAATCCTGCCTATTTTCAGGCATGACCCGGGGGAGGAGGATACAGATGAATGCCAACTGACCTTGAACCAGATTAAGCTGTTGGTGGTATTTTTTTCAGTGAATGAGGGAAATTTGGCCAGGACACTGGGGAAATCCCCCTACTCTTTTCGATAAGTGCCATGGGGTCTTTAACATCCGCCTGAACTGCCACCAATCCAGGCAGATGGGACCTCGGTTTAACGTCTCATCTGAAAGACAGATCATCATTGTTATACTGTGCTGTGTCTCTAGCTGCCTGCTGCTGGAACCTGTTCTTGTTCAGTCAGCTGTGCACTTACACAACTTGATGTTTCTTGTTTTGTTAGACAGGCTTTCTCGATGGAATGTATTCATTCACCCTGTCTCTTATTTAATTTTATAAAATGGGCCTTTCAAATCCAAGCCTTTGATTGGCTAGTACATCATCTGAGCCGTGTCCCTATCAGATGATATACTAGCCAACTGGCACTACTGTCCACATCAAAGACACTTCACAGCAACAAATCACTGACCTTTCTGATCAGTAAACAAAAAGCTCACTGGCAGAGCTCACTGAACCGAACGCGGGAAGTACTTGTTGTCACGGAAGTAGACAGCATCACCCTTCAACTCACCACAACCTGTCAAGAAAGGAGTTTAAAACAAAAATCCTCACTATAGGCAAAGCGGTACACCAAAAATACTACGTGCAAGTTATTTCTTCATAAGATAACAGATTAGCATGTGTAAAGAAAATCGCCGAAATCTTATCATCGCCCGGTCAACACAAACTATCACAAGTTTCAGGGGAAAAATGTCTCTATCCCAGCAGCAACTTTCAGCTAAATGTGGATGAAATACTCACCAACCAGGTGCCAAATGAGGACAGCAGCACTCCTGACATTGTAGCGTCTGACAGCCCTGTCATCCAGTCATCCACCATGAGGAGTGTCACAGTGCCTCAGCCCGATACCAGCACGGCAGCTCCTCCTATCCTTGGAACCTCCACAGATGCTATTGAAGCAGCACAAATTGATGAAGGCACAGTGCCCCAGCACACCAACAATCAGCCTATAAAAATGAAAAGGAAGCAAAATAACACAACAGAATACCCAGATCTGACACCACAACAACTCGAGCAGCTCAAAAGGCAAAAAGATGAGCAAAATACACAAAAAAAACACTCAATGGGCAGCGTCATTATTACACACATGGAGCCAAGCGTAAAACATACAAGTAAGCCTAGAGACCATAGCACCATCAGAACTGTGTACAATCTTAAGACAGTTCTATGCCGAAATTCGCTAGTCGGATGGCACAGAATACATCCTAGCAAGCTTAATTGTTTTATGTGCAGGTCTCAAGTGCCATATTAACAACCCTCCACTAAGCAGAAACATAAACCTCCACAGCCACCCAGACCTAAACCCAGTAAATAACATTTTCTGCTGTAATAAAAAAATATAGGCGAGAAGGCAAAGATCATGCAGACGACCACCCTGCCATCAGTGAACAGGACTTAGCAAGTCTGAAAACCTCTGCCGCTCTCTCTCCCAATACCCCACCCCGTGGCTTACTATTACTAGACGTTTGTCTAGATATACAGTTCTGCATGGCTCGTAGGGGCAGAGAGGGACTCAGGCAATTAAAACCGGAACATTTTGAAATCAAAGTAGATGAACAAGGGACCGAATACATAACTGTCAGCTTCAACGAATTTATTAAGAATCACAAAAAAAATGCTTCTTCCAAACAGCAATACCGTGGCTATATATAGCTTGCCAAAAAACCCTCTGTGCCCCGTAGAATCATTCAAAAAATATTTGTCAAAACTTCCTCCAAATCCTCCAGCTTTCTACTACCACCCTCAAAAACTCCCAGAAATCCTCCTTCCAAATCCAGAAACATGGTACACCCGTGAACCTTTAGGCATAGACTACCTATCGAACTTTATGCCAAAAATCAGTGAAGAAGCTGGTCTAAGTCGCAGATATATGAACCATTCGGTTCGAGCAACAGCTGTACAACTTCTTTCAAGAGCTGGCCTACAAGCATGAGAAATTATGTCAGTAATCGGGCATAAGACCGAGTCAAGCCTGCGATCATATTGGGCAGCCACTCCTGAAGACCATCAGCGCTGGAGCCACATTTTAACCTCGAAAAAAAAAACTACAGACACAAAATCCTGGAGGCTCTGGAAAGATGGTCTAGAAAGTGGAAGCTGCTGTTCAATGCAGGGAAATGCAAGGTATTGCAGCTGGGGGCCTGAAACCCGGGCCAAGTGTACACCCATTGGGGGGAATGCTACAAGTCTCGATGGCTGAGAGGGACCTGGGGGTGATGGCGGCTGTCAAGATGAACAACTCGGAGACTTGTAGAAGGGCAGCAGTCAAGGCCAACAGGATGCTGGGATGCATCACTAGGGGGATCACCTCCAGAAGGAGGGAAGTGATACTCCCTCTGTATAACTGCTTGGTGAGGCCACACCTCGAGTACTGCATGCAGTTTTGGAGGCCACACTTAAAGAGGGACATTAAACTCCTGGAGAGGGTCCAGAGGAGGGCAACCAAATGATTTGGGGCTTGGGGGACAGGACCTATGGGGAGAGGCTCGAAGAGCTAAATATGTACATATTAAAGAGAGAAGGGACTGGGGGATATGATAGAGGTCTTCAGGTACATGAAGGGGGTAAATGGGGGAGGAGCAGTCAGGGTGCTTCAAAGGAAGGAGGAGGGGGCAACTAGAGGGCATGGGTGGAAGCTGGGGGAGATTCAGGGAGAAAGGAGGAGGTGCTACTTCACTGAGAGGGTGGAGCCATGGAGCCATGGAATGTGCTGCCCAGGGGGCTGGTGGAGGCAGAGACAGTGGAGGGGTTCAAGAGGGGGTTGAGACAGGTACAGGGGAAGGGTTCTGGAAGCAAAATCCAATGCAGCGAGAATATCCAGAACTGGGAAGGGAGAAGCCAGAGAAGGCAAGGGAGGCAGCAAGGTCAGCTCCCAGGGTTGGGGCTGACCAAACGAGCAGACACAAAAGACTGTTAGGCCTATTCTCCTGGCATTTTAGTATGTTAGTATGTAAAATACCTCTCAACAGGTTGAAAACAGTCAAACTCCACCAGGAACTGCACTCGTAGATCACGAAAACATCCAGCCATCCTGCAGCTCCTCCATGCATGCCGAAAATGGAAATAGCATCACTTCCTTCACTGAAACGAAGCAGTCAGAATCAGGAACGCTCCCACTGACCAGTATCATCCAGGAGTTTAAAGCGATAACAAAAAAACTCTCCCTTTACCATTCAGCACTGTGTTATGCAAAACGTTAAATTCATTAATCTGTCCAAATAAAACGAATACTACAGAAACGTCCTATATGTTTACAGTTGCAAACATTTTCAGTTAAAGTTTTCAAACTGTTTAAAAGCATCTGTCTACATAAACATTGACTTTAAAATCTACATAAACGTTTAGTTTAAAATTTAAAAGCTGTAAAACAAAGTTCAACAGTTTGTTTCATACTATTTTAAAAGTATTAACTGCTCAGTTACTGTATCAAAAACGTTATATGGGACAATTTTTTCTCTAAACTGAAAAATCCTGTTAATTGATCAACTTTATTCACAATTCAATAAAAAAAATGTTAAACTTTGAAAATGGCTCCTCAATTTCATTTAGCCTATTTTATAAGAGCAATAACACACTCCGAGGTGTGGGTTACGTGCTGATAAGAGCACACCTAGGTGCATAAGGCACTCAGCGCAAGTGCCTCATGCTTTAGTACACACCTAGGTGTTCTCTTATCAGCAGGTAACCCACACCTCGTTGTGTGTTATTGCTTGTGTAACAGCTACTATAATTCTATTGTGTCATTTGTTGCAAAAATGTGTAACTCTGATGTGGAACCTTTGTAAAAGAGCATTTGTGCTCAAAGGTATCATCTGAAGCCTCTAATAAATAAATACATACACACATACATACATACATACACACATACATACACATACATAGATACACACACACGTACACACAGGCATGCATACATACACACACACATACATACATAAACACATACGCACACACACATACATACATACACACATGCATACATACAACATACATACATAAACACATACATACATACAGTATATATACATACATACACACATACATACATACACACATACATTCATACATACACACATACAAACATACACACATACATACATACATACATACATACATACATACACACATACATACATGCTCAATATGTTATGCATATTTTCTTTTTTTATTATTCAATTCTATATACATTGTACATAAAAAAACATACATATAGGTAAAGCTATAGAAACAGAAACATAGACTTTGATGGCAGTTAAGGACCGCTTGGCCCACCTAGTCTGCCCATTGCAAAAATCTTTCTTGAAAATACCCATGCTCAGATCATTAAACAGGATGGGAGATAGCACCCTACAGAATAGCTTGGCTAAAAATTGGAATAAATTGCCATATGAGATAAAATCAATTCATGAATTGCCTAAAGTTAAACTCATATTGCACAATGATTTGAGCACAAAGTGTCAATGGTTTAGATAAGATAACATGGTACAAGAAAAATGTTTGTTATGTCTATTGCCTTGTTATGAGACTGAATGAGATATTTATGAATGTTTGTTTTTTATGTTTATAACTTTTTTTAAGGCCACAGGTCATTGTTGTAAATGAGGATAACATCCCAACAATTGAATTCTGTATACACATACATTTTTATCAATCAATTGATCAATCAATCAACTAATCAATTAATCAGTTTCACTACCTACTGGATAAGCTGCAGATCCTAGTTAACCAACAGCCTACTTCTTCCTACCCCCCCCACCAGAACTGCCTTATGTCTGTCCCATGCATTCTTGAATTCCCCCACTGCTTTTGACCCCACAACCTCCTCAGGGAGGCTGTTCCATGCATCTACAATAAGGTATAAGAATGTGCTGAGCAGTTGGCATATCAAATAAGTAATGAATTTTATAAATACTGAGTCCAGTCTTGGGACTGTAATGCTCGAGTGAATAGTCGCAACATTTTGTGGTATGCATCCATCTGCTGCTGGGTTATGTAGTGGACTCTCTCTAGACTATGAATAGTAGTCATGTAGTTGATCCAGGTTTGAAGTTAGGAGGCATGTGGTCCTTCCATTTTTGAAGTATATTTTTAAATGCCATAATCATTGCTATTAAGACTAGTTTTTGGTTTAAGTTAGAGATATTTGCCATCGGACCCACCTGGCCTAATAACACCTAGGAGGAATCCTTTGGTAGTTGCATTTGCTACAATATTGCTTAATACATCCAATATTCTATGCCAGAAAGTGTCTAATATGGGGCATGCAATCAACATATGTTCAAGTGTGCCCACATTTGTTAGACACCTTGGACATTTCTAGGATATATTTGGGTTGAATAGGTTTAATCTGTGTGGTGTAAAGTACACCCGATGAATGATGTTAAAATAAATTTGTTGCAACCGCACGGATCTTAATCCCATATTTTTAAGATCAATTATGGATGACCATTGATGATCTGAGAAGGTCATATTTACCTTTTCCAACCATTTCTGTCTTAATTGATTATTATATATGTTTTTTGATTATCCAACCAGGTATAAATAGCAGATATATTTCCGCTTGGATTTTGGAGGGATAATATATTTTGTAGACCATCCAATAATGAGTTGTCTAAATTACGAGTACATTTTTGTAATAAGAGCTCTAATTTATAAATAAGCATAAAAGTGCTTATTTGGTGGATTATAAATTTGTTTTAAAGTATTAAATTCAATACAGATATTGTTTTTTATTACATGTCCCACATCTGATAGCCCTTTAGTATACATATCTTAAAAACTTGATCCTTTAGAGATGGAATAAAGTATGTATTTAGGTATGTGGGGGAATATATGAACCCCTGTGGATGGTGTTTCAGATGTTTCCAGACTTTATGCCATATGATTAAAGATGTTTGGGTACATATGGATAGATTTTTGTAACAATGGTTTGTATTGCTCACAAACAAAGTATGTTTTACTGTATTATATGGAGACCATGCAGTTTCGATTAATATTACATAATCTGAAGGGGTCTTTTAAAACCAGTCATGCATAGCTGCGAGATTTGCTGCCTGGTAATAGCTCTTGAAACAGTGTAAGGATAGATCCTCTTTAGTGGTACATGAACATAATTTAGCCATCTTCAGGCATGGTTTCTTGCCTTTCCACAAAAAATGTTAAATTATGGACTCTAAGCCTTTAAAAAAGTCTTCTGATAGGATTATAAGTACATTTTGAAACAGGAATATTTATTTATTTGTTTTTGATGACCGGATAGGTGCACTAGGCAAAAACCTGCTTATTTTCAGGCACGACCCGGGAGAGTACAATTTACAGTAGTACAGTAGGGCAACAGAGTGTGCAACTCATGACAATAGCAAGGATAAGTAGAAGGTACAAATGGGAGACCAACATAACACACCATAATGTCAGTAGCTGAGTACAATTAACATTGTAGTACCATAAGCTAGAATAAACATTAGATCAGAACATAGTATAGCATAGTAATCAGAGGACGAGAAATATGGGAAGAGTGCTCTTTTTTATTGTATTGAGTTGTCCAATTAGTTTAAGTGGCAGAGACTGCCAATGCGTCAATTTATCTTTTACTTTATTTAGAAGGGGTTCAAAAAGTTGAGTGAAAATAATTGTTTCAAATCAAGATCTATTATGATTCCTAAATATTTTATTTTTTTAACTTTTTGTATTGGACAACTAGTGGATGGATTGAAGGGATTTTGATGAAGAGGTGGCGTCATAATTTCAGATTTTATCAGTTAATGTTGAACCCAGAGCCTGAACTAAATTTTTTCAAGACATTTTAAAAATGTGGATAGGTTTTATTCATGTCTGTAGTGAATAATAGGGAATCATCAGTATATAAACTGATGCAATGTTCTATGTCATTAATTTTAATGTCTTGGTACTGGATACTTTGCCTAATGGACAATGCTAAGGGTTCCATACTGCCATGGAAAATATGAGGGGAGACAGCGGACATCCTCGGCACGTGCCCCGCTGTAAAGTAATACTTGTTGAAATGTTTTTGTTTGTCTTGACTCTTGCTGTCAGGTTGGAGCACAGCACAGCTACCCATTTGCTGAAATTTGGACCAAACCCAAACATTTTATAATTTTTTGTATAGTTCCATTCAATGCAGTCAAACACTTTTTCAGCACCTAACATCATTTGGTAAACATCTTTATCTTTATTTTTGTCCAGAATATTTATCATACAACAAATATTAGTTTTTAGATTTTGACCTTTAATGAAACCATTTTGGTCTACGCGTATAGTGGATGGCAGTGCCCCCTTCCCAACCTGGTGGCAAGAATCCTGGCAAGGATTTTTTGCATCAGCATTTATAAGAGATATTGATCTGTAAGAATCAGGAAGATTAGGGTCCTTATCCTTCTTCAGAAATAGCAGTATTTGCGCTTCAGTTAGAGAGAGTGGTAGACTTTCTGAATTAAATATTTGGTTACATAGGATATGAAGATGGCCAGTCAAAGAATCAATATGTATTTTATATAGATCCAATGGGATGCCATCTGGTCCAGGTGCCTTGCCAATGGATAGTTTATTGTTGGCATCCCTGATTTCTAACAAAGTAAAGGGAGCCTCCATAGAGTTATATTGGCTTTGGGAAATCTTAAGGATAGTTAGTTTCAATAAATATTGGGTTATTTCCCTATTACCGATGTTGCTTTCTGAGCTATAAAGCTTTTTGTAGAAATTGCAGAAATTTTTATTTATATCTTCCAGAGACTCAGTGATATGGCCATGTTCATCCATTTTAGTAGAAACTATAGATTTTGCTCATTGAGCCTTTAGTTGCCAGGCAAGTATTTTTTCTTGTTTTTCTCTGATATTATAGTATTTACTTCTGGAGTATAACATTTGTCTTTCTACAATTTCTGTGGATAATTGGTTATATTTTTCCCTTAGAATTAATAGTTCTTGCAGATCACGTGAGTCTTTAATGCGAATATGATTTTTTCTTTAGCTCATATTTGATTCTCTAATTTAGCTTCTTGCTACGTTTTTTATTTCTTCCAATTGTATAGGAAGTAATGCCCCCGGCCCCACACTCTTTATAACTGCCTTAAAGGCTTCCCACCATGATATTACTGATATTTCTTCTATGGCGTTAAATCTAAAGTAATTCTCTACTTCAGTTTTAATGAAAAGCTGGTATCCTTTATCTTTTAGTAAAATGGGATCAAACTTAAAACTGATTTGTCTTGGGGTTTCCTTCCCCTAATTGTAGCTAAAACAGGGTCATGGTCTGAGATGAGTATGCTTCTGTATTCGGTATAGGTAATTTGACACGTTAATAAATTGGATATTAAGAAATAGTCTAACCAGGAGTATTTTTGATAAACTAGAAAAAAGAATGAGTAAACCCATTCCAGAGGTTGGTGATGACGCCAAATATCAACCAAATTTAGATCCTGCAAAAAGTGAAGAGCATTTTTAGTGGCTGAGGTAATCTTGATGGAACATACAGAGGATCCATCCAGATCAGGGTTCAAGGTTATATGCAGATCCCCGGCTATAATGTAGAGTGATAGTAATGTGGTGATAAGTGAGAACAAATCATCAAGGAATTGTGGAGAATTCTTCTTCAGTCCATATACAGTACATTAACTAAAGTATATTTAGAGCCCTGCAGATTGGCTTCACAGAAAATATATCTGCTGCTAGCATCCAGGATCGATCTTCCTATTGTACTGCCAGAATTTTTACTGAACATTATGGAGTTATTAGAATCTTGAGTTATTAGAATATGGAACATTCACACCATCCCTCCATCTTTTAGAATAATATAGAAAATCCACTTGTAGTAAATGGGTTTCTTGAAGAAAGATGCAGTTTATTTTGTTTAAAAGTTTTCATACCTTAGATTGGTCCTGCATGCCTTTAACATTCCAGGATAGGCAATTCAGCTGATTAGCCATGTTGTTGTGTTGTTATAAAATATGGCTCTATAGCAATGTGATCTAGTAATGAATCTTTGAAGCCATTCAATGTATATGCCAAATATGCACAGTTCGGTGTATTGCAACCAAAAGCATTCACAAATTTTACATATATCAAGTACTGCATACTGATCTGCCCTCCCCATGCCCACCCCGCACCCCTTAACTGTCCCACCCCAGTTGCATCAAAGTACCCCACACCGAAGTGGAATCCAGCCCTCTGAGAATGCGTATGTTATTAAAAATGCAGATACTATGCCAATATATTGTGTGTATGAGGTAAATAAACTACAAGTTTCTAGTGGCTTGCTACTATGCCCATTCTTAAGCCATACGGCCACTAAATAAAAATTCAGTTTTCTTTTTGAGACAATCACAAATGTTTTGTTTTTTTCTAATTAAGACACTAAATACAATTAATTTTGCTTTGGAAAGTCAGCTCAGACATCAGGTTAGACTGCATTCTGACAAACTACAAAACTTTCAACCTTTAGAGTTAAGTTTTTTTGTTACATTTGCAGCTTTTAAACATTTTGTTTGTGTCAAACTTTGGGAAAACTCTGTCACATTTTTCAGCTTTTTTTTTTTAAAGTGGTCCATCCATATGTGACATTCAAAACCTTACAACTTATAAAAGTAAACACAATATTGTTTTAACCCTCCCCCATAGCACTTCCTTGGAACAAACTCCTACAGACCTGTAACTTTCATTATTTAACTGTTCCTAGATTTTCCACTATCCATGAGCAAAAACCAAAGCAAAATAATAGAGTATTTTCATGTAAACTCAGAAACTAACAACGTTTGAAATACCAAACCAATTTTTCATGAAACCTGACAAAAAAATAACCTCTAGATCTGAAACTGTGCGCACCAAATTTTACAGTCTTAAGGGCTAAGATCCCATAGATACAATATGTAATAATACCCATTTTTGACACAAACACCAACTCAACTGTAATAGGGGCTACCACACAAGTCTGTCAGTCCGTCTGTCTATCTGTACGTCTGTCTGTCTCTCAATCTACCTGTATATCTTTTGGGGTGGCTAGGTAGCAGTTTAACTTTTCAGCTTCTGTTTCAGTGATATACCTATCGTCACTGTGGTTTTCACCAAAAAAATTATGGATTGACACCATGTCATATGATATCTTTCTGTTTGTGTTTTTATTTTAAAGTAACAATTTAGATTATTTTTTAACTGTTCAGTTATTCAGTTTGAAGTGCACTTAGCTGTATGGATGGTTACTGTTGTTGCCTTGTTTCTATTACAGATGAAGTGAGCTGAATTGTAGTATCTTCAAGAGGTGCAGAGTGATTTTGGTACACTTACGTTTGCTGGAACCTGTGCAGCTCGACACGCAGTACCCTGGTCAGCTTTCCCCGAATGCAGTGATAATCCAATGCTACTATGCCCATGGGTGCAGTCTTTTTAGATCTGAGAAAGGTGTTTGACATGGTGGACCATGACCTTCTCCTTCTCAGCCTTAGATCTCTGGGTTTGGACAGCCCCTCTGTCAACTGGTTTTCCAGTTATCTCATGGGAAGGGTTGCGACTGGTTAAAGCTGACGGGCTCCTTTCAGATCCCCTGCCAATTACAAGAGGAGTTCCACAAGGGTCCATATTAGGGTCTCTATTGTTTTCCATCTGTATTAACTCCCTGGGAAATAACATCCACACATCCAAGCTTCATTTCTTTGCAGATGATATGGTGCTCTATACATCCAAACCCTTGCTGCACGAAGCTTCCGCTGAGCTGCAGTCTGATTTCAATCAACTGCAACTTAACCTAATTAGCTCCAAATTGTTACTGAACTCAAAGACACTGAGGTGATGTGTTTCACCACCAGCCATCTTTCAGCATCCTTACACAATCAGACTGTACCAGCCCCCCATTACAACCATTTTTGAGGACTCTTTTGGAGATTGTAGACACATTTAAGTATTTAGGAATCTGGCTTGACAGCAAATTGACATTCAGTGCTCACATCAACTGTCTTTCAAAGAAACTAAAAGTGAGGCTAGGGTTCTTTTATAGGAACAAATCACTTTTTCCAGCAGTCGTAAGACGTAGACTGGTGCAAGCCACCTTCCTCCCACTGTTATATTATGGGGACATTATATACAATGGTTGCTCAGCATCTAACTTGCATAAACTTGATATACTTTTTCACCATGCCCTGCACTTCATTACAAATGTACCTTACAGGATGCATCATTGTGACCTCTATCATGCAGTAGGCTGGACATCCCTTACCACAAGATGAATGCTCTACATCGGCTCTTGGATGTTGAAAATCTTGTGGAATAAACTGCTGCATTATATCTGTACACTCATTCACAGGACACAAAGTAACTACTCACAAGGGTAATCTGCCTTCATCCTTCTGGATGTGCCTAAAATTCATACTTCCCATGGCAGAGGTGCCATTAATTATGTTACACCGTCAGTCTGGAATAAAATCCAGTCTGCACTTAGACTAACTGAACTTGTCTCTGCAAACCACTATAAATCCCTGGCTATCAAAACCTTTAAAGAAGTCTGCCACTGTCGTGATGGCTAGTGCTCCTCTGGTCACACTTAGACAAGAGTGTAACATCCAGTTCTCCAGTTTCTCTGAACACCTTCCCCTCGTCCAGGGCTTTACCTGGTCTGACGGCTGCTTAGTGGCAATTATCCAATCTGCTATCTGACTTCCTGATACACTCAATTTATGTCAAACCTCTGGCTTATTCTACCCCTTATGACTTTTGGCACTGCTGCAACGGCCTGCCTTCTTCCTGGCATAGCCTAGTTAAGCATCTAAGCACTTAGTTCTCCATTCTCACCTCTGAACCCCTTCCCTTATCTACAACCTATGATGCCTAATGTTCTGTACTAATTGTACTGCCTGTTGATTGCCTTATACCAATGACATGTTCCTGATTGTATTTACCACTATACTGTGATGTATGCATTTGCACTGTAACATTGTTTACATAGCATGTGTTATGTATTACTAATTAGTAATTGCTGGTACCAATAATTTGCTACCGTAGTATGCACCTTATGCTGTGATGTATGTTTTTGCCAGGTAATCAAATTTGTATACTTTGCATCTTTGAATTTCTTCTGTATTGCTGTCTACCAGGACCTCCTTGTGAACGAGCTTGCTCAATGGAGCTTTCCTGCAATAAACTTGACTTGACTTAAAATACTCATTCAGGTTTTCAGCTATTACTCCATTTTTCTGTCACTATGTTTTCTTTTTTTTTAGTCTTTGGTAACTGGGTAAGGCCCACTAGGCACAGGTGCCTGTTTTCAGGTGACTTGCTCAGAGTCACACAGTATGCAAGTGGAGGCTGTGAGAATCAAACCAAGGTCTAGTCTGCTGGATGTACCAAGCTCATTCACAGCTCGTTACTCTAACCTCTAGGCTATACTGTAAGCCCATGTATGTAGCAGTGTACATGACTATATAGCAGTTTTCCTAATCCTTTAGTGGTATTTTGTGTTTTCCTCTTCTTGTTTACGTGTCTGAAGAATTGTTTATTATTAGATTTGGCTGTGAGTGCCACCTGTTCTTCTATAATTTGTTTTGTCCCTCTGATACTATGTTTCCACTCCCTGAGTTTGTCTCTGAGGTATCCATGTTATATTTTGCTATTTACTCTTACCGTATGTCTCTTTTTTCTCCTTAATTGGTTAAAGTACATTTGTCACCCTCCATATCATAAAAAGAAGGTACAAAATTCATTGCTACTGATTCCATAGCAGATCTAGACAATCTAAACTGGCAACAATTTTATCTCACCTATACATTACATGAAGTGTCTGCTCATTTCACCTCAAATACTTTTGGGAGCAATAAATAAATATGCACCCATACTAAAACACATAGTGAAAGAATCACCATGTCCCTGGTTCAGTAGTGACCTTAAAAAGGCACTAAGGGAAAAGGACAGACTTTAGTCCATTGCTAGGATGACCAAAACTGAATCTGATTGGACTGCTTTCAAACACTGAGAAATGTATGTACCAAACTTATAAGAGATACTAATGCAAAATGTTATCTTAATATGATCGAAAACTCCAAAAACAATGCACCAAAGTTCCAGAAAGCAATACAATCCATCAAAGGATGTAAGACAGACCCTTCACTGCCACATAAAATCAAAACGCTGGACAAAATACTAAATGACAAGGAAATCATCCTAGAAGAATTACTATCTATTTTGCCAAGGCCGGCCTAGCATTCAAAAAGTAATCAGCAGTCTTATCCCAACCCTCCTACTGAAAGTACGACCATGACTTGCCAATCGAACAGCCAGTTCACCTTCCAGCCTATCACCTACAAAGAGGTCGAAGATCTTTTGCTAGGCAGCGATACAAACAAAAGTTCAGGAGCAGATGGTCTAGACCCCTTTTTCCTGAAAATTACCTACAGAAAACCTGTGGCACCTATAACCCATCTTTTCAATTTATTGTTATCCACCACTGACCTCCCTTTTATTTGTAAAATAGCTCACACCATACCATTATTTAATCTGGCGATGCGCGCAAATTAACTAACTATAGACCGATATCCATCCTACACGTTCTGGCTAAACTCCTCGAGAAACTCGTAAACGCTCAGTTGTGGGGTTACCTAGAACAATCCAACTTAATTATGCCTAAGCAAAGGGGGTTCAACATAGCACATGTACAACACTCGCAAAAGTCACAAATGACTGGCCCTCAGTCCTACATTGTAGACACTTCACAGGAGCTATATTCCTCGACCTTAGTAAACCCTTGGACACAGCCAACCATAACAAACTCTTACACAAATTACAAGGCATGGGAGTAGGTAATACTGCATGACTATGGTTTTCAAACTACCTAATTGGCAGACAGCAGCAAGTCAAAGCAGAGGCTCTTTTTCTTCCTGTAAAACACTATTAAGGGGAGTACCACAAGGGTCAGTTCTAGGGCCCCTGTTCTTCATGATCTACACCAGCGACCTAAATAGAAACATCAAAAAGGCTTCCATTCATCTCTTTCCTGATGTCACTGTCCTATATACCTCAAGGCTCACCCTCCCCGAGATATACACTGAACTACAATTGGAATTCAACAAGTCACAAATAAACTTCCACCGGGACAAACTGCTACTCAATGCAGAAAAAACACAAAGTTATGTTCTTCTCTCTTAATAATATGGCCCTGACCACCACTCCTGCACCAAACATAACTACCCTTCTAGGTGACATACTTGAGGAAGAAAATAGCTTAAAATATCTTGGACTATGGATAGATAGTAGATTGTCCTTCTCAACACACATCGAGGCACTATGTAAAAAGCTAAGAATTTGGTAAGGTTTTTTTTTACAGAAATAATAATTGCTTCCCACAGATTGCTCGAAAGTGACTAGTACAAATTACATTTCTCCTTACATAGGATTATGCCATTTTTGATCTGTGGTCATTGCTCTTTGTCTTATTTGAATAAACTTGATTTACTTTATCATAGGTCCTTTAGATATATCGCCAATCTGGCACCAAGAACACACCACTGTACCCTACATGAAGCCATAGGATGGCCCTTATTAATTATAAGGAGAATTAAAAACCTGCACGCATGGGCCTATAAAATAGTTACAAATGGCATCCCGTGCTACATCATAGAGCTCCTTACTAAGTCACAGAGCAATTACTCATTAAGGAAAATCAACTATATCCTGTATGACAATCCGAGGGTTGCTACCCATTATGGTGAAGCGGCATTAAGTAGCATCATTCCTGTAATGTGGAACAAATTGCAGACATCGCTTAAACTTACTGGTTTGGTTAATCATACTGTATTTGAAGGGGCACTGTCAGGTTTTGAGGCCAATTTTATTGTGTCTACACTGTAAGTGTCTATAGGAATCAGTATCAGTACAGAACACACTCAAGCCCAGAGATTTTTAAATAACGCAAAATGTGTCTTATTTTTTTCCAAAACTACATTATAGCCAGTTCACTTGAAATGCCTGTGGTGTGCATCCACAAGTAGGAATGGCGCCGAGCTGCAGGTACTGTAAACTCTTTCATGAATGAGTTGGTGATTTGAGGTCACATAATTGTAGTTTACTCAACTGGTAAAGGCGATTGTGTTACTGTATATCCACGGCACTCCCACTTTATCACCATAGGGTTATGTACGCCTGATAGACTGCTTGATATACTTGTGACCTAGGGTCAAATTATGAATCCTCCTCCAAGCCCCTTCAGTAGCCATCTCTTATTCAGTTTTGATACTTCCAGAGCTGTGAAAAATATTTGTTATTCTCCCTGCACAGACAGGTAATGAGGCTAACAATTGTTCAAATCATCTACTTTATTAACTGGAACTGGATTACAGTGCTGTACTTCTGTATGTACTCTATCTTTAGTATCTCAAACCTTACATTATCAATAAGGATGCATTATCCTGTACCCTGCTCCCCCAGGTGAGCCGGAGTGCCATGGATATACAGTAACACAATCACCTTTACCAGGTGAGTAAACTACCATTGTGTTGTCTGTATATCCATGGCACTCCCACTTCCCCACCATAGGGTCTGCAAGAAGCAGTGCCTTTCAATTAGGGTGGTGGGGGAGCTACCCCAAGTGGAAGTTAACAGTACCTTGTGTTCCGTGTCCAGCCTGTAATGTCTGGTAAAAGTGCGCATCATGGACCAGGTTGTGGCTACACATATCTCCTGTGCAGTAGCCATGTTTCTCTTGGCTCAGGATGTTGCAACTGCCCTGGTTGAGTGTGCCTTTATTCCCATGGGTGGTACCTTGTGTCTTGCTTTATATGCCTCCGTTATGGCCTTCTTTATCCAAGTAGCAATTGTGCTCTTTGCCACTGGAGAACCCTTTTATGACCTGACGAGATGACAAACAACTTCTCTGTGTGTCTGAGTGGTGCTGTCCTTTCTATGTATGCTTGTAGTGTCCTCTTGACATCCAATTTATGGAGGGCTCTATCTCACTCATTTGTGGGCTCCTCAAAGAAGGTGGGGAGCTCGATGAACTGATCCATATGGAATGTGGTGTAGACCTTTGGAATGAATGACGGTACCATACATAGAATGGCGCCTTGCTCCGTGAGTTTAATGAATGTAGTGAATGGTTCTTTACATGATAGAGCTCTCAATTCCATGACTCTGTGAGTGGAACACACTGCCACTAATAGTGCTGTTTTTAGGCCTAACCAGTACACCTCGATGCTTGAGATTGGTTCATATGGGGTCTCTGTCAGGGCATTTAATACCAGTGTTAGGTCCCATGGGGGTATGGTCACTCTGACTCTGGGGCATAGGTTGCCTGCTGCCTTGAGGAATCGGATATTATCTGGGTGAGATTCCAGACTGACCCCTTCTATTGCACTGGTCACTGCCCCAATTGTTGATACTTGGACTCTCAGTGTCGATGCTGTTAAGCCTTTGTCCAGACCTTGTTGCAGATACAGCAGGATGTCTGGTACCGAGGGTGATTGTGGCCGAAGTGCCCTTGAACTGCACCAAGATGCAAATATTGACCATTGTATGGCATAGGTTGAAGTGGTGGAACTTCAACATGATTGGATCATGGTGTTGATGACCGTCTCGTGGTAACCCACCCTTAACAGTCTCTCCCTTTCAGGAGTCAGGCCATGAGTCTGAGGTTGTCTGAATTGGGATGAGTGATTGGTCCTTGAATCAGAATGTCCGGGCATGTTGGCAGGGTCATTCTGTCCATTGACATAGCTATGATCATTGCAAACCATGATCTCCTCGGCCAGCAAGGTGTTACTAGTATTGTTATTCTTTGTGACTGTCTGATCTGTGATAGCACCTGTGTTATCAGGGGTAGCGGGGGAAACACGTAAGCGTGATCGTGTGTCCATGGTATTAATAGCGTGTCCACCCCCATCGACAGTGGTTCCTTGAACTTGGAGTAGAACTTGAGTGATTGAGCATTCTTGCTGGTTGCCATAAGGTCCATGGTAACTGTGCCCCATTTTCTTTGGATTGTTTGAAAGACTTGTGGATGAAGTTGGCACTCCCCCAGTTTATCTGTTCATGACTTAGCCAATCTGCTGTCATGTTCAGCTTGCCTGCCAGGAGGATGGCTATGATGTGTTTGAGGTTCTGCTGTGTCCATGTCATAATGGCAGTCGCCTTCCATTGGAGAGCCAGACTCTTGGTGCCCCCTGTTTGGTAATATATGCGACTGTTGCTCTGTTGTCCGACTGTATCAGCATGGACCTCCACGCAATTTGTGTTTGAAAGGCTATCAATGCATTGTATATCACCCTCATTTCCAGTACATTGATTGGCATTTTCCTTTCTTTGAGGGACCATTGACTCTGGGCTAACCAGTAGCCCATGGATGCTCCCCAATCCCATAGGCTCACATCTGTTTTGATGGTGGTCTCATGCGATATCTCTAGAGGTGGTCCCTTGGACAGATGTAGTGGGTTTGTCCACCAATGCAGTGATGTTCTGACTCTGTCTGTCATTTTTATCTTTTGTTGCATGTTCTCCTGAGATGGGGACCCATATTGTAGTAGCAATCTTTGAAGGGGCCTCATATTTCATCTTGCCCAGAGGATGAAGTCGATGCATGAGGACATGCATCCCAAAAGCTGAGAGACCTGAGCCATGTTTGGTGCGGTGGTGTTCAGTAATTGGCTTGTCAGTCTTGTGATGTTGTCTATTCACATTTGCGTTGGCTGAACTAGGCCTGACTGTGTGTCTATCCTTGCCCCTAGGTGCTCTATGCATTGGGATGAAGTCAGGCAGCTCTTTTCGGTATTTATGACCCAGCTGTGCTCTTCCAGTGTCTGTATTGTTCTTGAGGTTGCTTTCTGTGATTCTTGATAGGACCTTGTCTTGATGAGCCAATCATCGAGGTAGGGAATGATGTGCACTCCCTCCTCTCGTAGCTTTGCTGCTAGGACCAGTGAGACCTTCATGAACACTCTTGGCACTGATGCTAGGCTGAATGGAAGGGTCTTGTATTGGTAATGGTGTCCCAGGATTTGGAATCTGAGGTACTTCGTGTGCGCTGGGTGCATGGGTATGTGTAGGTATGCATCCTTGAAGTCTATGGCGGTCAGAAAGTCTCCCACCCTGATTGACCTGATTGTTGATCTTTAGATCTCCATCTTGAACCTCTTTGTGGTTATGAATCTGTTTACATGTTTGAGGTCCAGAGCTGGTTGAAAGTCCCCTGTTTTCTTTGGAACCATGAAAAAGATCAAGTATATTCCCTTGCCCAGCTCTTCCTGAGGTACTTTTTTGTATGGCATTTGTTGCCAGTAACATTTCTAAAATGTCCTGAATCTGTCGTATTGGGCATTTTTCCTTTGATACTGGCGATATTACCACTCTGTTTTTGTGTGGTGTGTGCCAGAATTCTACTGCATATCCTTGAGTGATCACCTAGTTCATCCATCTGTCCGAGGTTGATCTTGCACATACTGAACTGAATTGTTGGAGCCCCCCATTAGTGGGGTACTTGCTGTGGATGGCTGGGTGTGAGGTCTTTGCAGTTGTGGTGTCCTGGGGTAGTCATTGATTGGATCTCCGGGTTGTCCTTCCTCTGGTTAGTGAACCTCCCTCTAAAGGTGGTTCCTCTTCCTCTGTAGGAGTTCTGTCACCTGTTTTGATAATTGTATCTGTTTTGGGTCATGCCCTTCCTATCACGAAAGGAGGTGTGAGACTGCCTATCTGAGTGAGGCTGAAAGGACTGAGATCTCCCTCTCTGGGATGGCAGATACCCAGTGTCCTTACCACCCTCCATGTCGGCACCTTGGTTTTTGCACCTTAGGAATTCCTGGAGGCCATCGCCGAATACTCTATCGCCCTTAAAGGGCAGAGTAAGTAGTCTAGCCTTTGATTCATTGTCTGCATTCCACAGTTTCAGCCATAAGTTCTGTCTTGCCTTATTTGCCACTGCCGCTGTTCTGGTGCTCATTTTAAGTGCATCCATGGACATGTCCCCTATGTACCTGGCCACTTGCAGAGCCTGTTCTAGCAGCTGTGCTTCCTGTGACTTGGGTGCAAATGGTTTTGACGATTTCATCTAACCATCTAATCTGAGCTTGTGCTGCATATATTGCAGTTGTGGTTGTTCTGACTGATTGACTGGTCATTTCATGCATTTTCTTTAGTAGATCTTCTGCCCTCTTGTCTATCAGATCCTTCAGGGCAGCTGTACCCTCTGCTGGAAGGACCGTCCCCTTCTTGAGCTCCACTATTTTTGGGTCGATTTTTGGTGCTGTGCACCATGTTCTCAGGCTATCCTCCTGTAAGGGGTATAGCCTGTCCAGAAGCCTCTTTTTTGGCAACCTTGCTGGGTCTGATGCCTCTCACTCCTTCATGATAATGTCCTGTATTGTGGGACATACTGGAAAGAAGTGTTCGACCTTGGGCGGTGGCTGGAGTATTGGGTCCAGTTTGCTGTCCAGCAGCAGTGACAGTTGTTTGAACCCTAATATGTTGCATATTAATAAAACCAAGTCAGTGATGTTCTCTAAAGTGAATAGTCTCAAAGCAATTGATGGGGCTTCAGGGGTTGGTACTGTAGCTCCTTCTGTATCTGCCTCTTGCTCGGAGTCCTGCCCACTGTCGTGATGGGAAAGAATGTCCTTGGCCTTATCCTCATCAAGTCCATCCATGGAGTTGTCCTCGCTTTCCCCTGTTTCTCATATGGGGAAAAGCCCCTTGGTTGGTTGGTTCTAGGTCTCCCTGAATGAATGAGGGAAGCTGCTGTAGACTTTGTACCCGGGAGTGGCTTTCGATTATTGAAACTGGACATTCATTCTGGTACTTGGAGCATGAAGTTTTGTTGGCTCTCCATCATGGCTGCTGTGGCCCTTTGAAGTACCACCATTGCTGGGTCAATATGCCAGAGGGTACTAGTGCCAACCTTGCTGGGTTGATGGACATCCATTGTATTGTCATGGTTGTCCAGTTCACAAGCAGGGCACAATGTGCCCTTCTGTTGGGGCAGTAGAGGCACCTCGCATGATGGGCATTCCCTTACTGCTGACATCTGCAAGACAGCAAGTGAAGGGAAAGTTAGTATGAAGGTCCTTGTTAGCTCCCTTTTTACTCCCCCCACTTTTTTTTGTTTTAAACTGCTCAGTTGTAGACTGCTGTCTGATCTTAACCATGCTGTGAAAGGTAGAGTGAGCTTGCAGTTGCCTGTGCCTCCCCCTGAGAGCTTAGTCTGTCCCCCCATATGAGTGTGCTGCACCTAAAAGAGCTCAAGTGCTGGCCCTTTAAGTGGCTCAATTTTGTCTCAGTGCTGCAGTTGCCTAGGTGCTGCTGCTTTGGGGTAATTGAACTGGTGCTTGTTTTACAAATGTAGCCCCATTTCCAACTAGTGGCCTTGTGGAACAGCTGCTGTGCTGTTCATTTCCCCCATTAGTGGCGCTAGATCACGATCACTGCAATGCATGCGTGAGCACTTCTCACCTGTCTGCAGCATCTGCCCCTCTGTAGTATGGCGTTGCAGGGCATTGCGCATGTGCAATGTGCTTAATCACACTGCGCATGCACATGGGTCTGACTGGGCATGCATGGCATCCATAGGGACCGTGATGGCTGAGAGAGATCGAGCAGAACAACAAGAAGCCCTACTCCATCTTTGAAATGGATCCTTTGCCTGCTTCATGGTCTGTGCGGTCTAAAAACGGCCTCTATGTACACCAGGTCAGGCCACAGTTTAAAATGAGCAATTTGTAAGCGTGAGAGACAGCGCCATGAAATCAGACCTGCGTGGGGTGGGCGGATACAAAAACTGAGCTTTTCAGCCAATTAAGCTCACAGACAGGTTGGGTGGAGAGGAAATATGCATGATGGCCTCGCTACGTAAGGGAGGCGATGGGCTGGGTTTCCCTGGGCTATCATTCATGGAGTGAACATTTTTCAAATTTTTTTATGTTGTGCCTCCCTCATATGCCGATGCTGAATCAGGGACTGCATAGAGGTTAGAGCCGGATATCCTCGCTCGTGAAGGAGGAGTGCAGCTGGTGGGACATTTAAATGGGACTGGCTCATGCTTCCTTTTACCTGTACTACCAATCTCTTTATGTTACCACAATTTTGAGTAAATGCTACACTATACGACACAAAGCATAGCAATATATTATTCTATGAACATCTATTGTCCTTGCCTTACACTACCCTTTCCTTCCTTTTTTTTTTAAGAAAAGATATTCATTGACATTAGCTTGCCCTCTAAATATGTTTCAAACTGTATGTGCCATATAGCGGAGTTCTTTGTAATTACCTTGTGTTCGTTGTTGCACTGGAGCTTGGGATAGTGCTGCAGTCTGAATCAGATGCACAAGTTATACTGAATAAGAGAGATGGCTGCAGAAGGGGCTTGGAGGAGGATTCGTAATTTGACTCTAGGTCGCAAGTGCATCAAGCAGCCTATCAGGCGTACATAATCCTATGGTGAAGAAGTGGGAGTACCATGGATACACAGACAACACAACAGTAAATCATTGAAGATTCTACCATGCATGCCACTGATTCCTTCAACGCTATTCCTATAGAGAAACAAGAGCTCTAACCCATTTTATTTTTTTTATAAAAGTCGAAGCCGTGCTTCCAGGCATGTGCATTAGAGTTGACACTAATGCTCACACCCGGAAGCATGACTTCAACTTTTATAAACAAAATAAAGTGGGATAGAGCGCTCATTTTTCTCTGGGAATAGCACTGAAGGGCTCAGTGACATGCATGGTAGGATCTTCAATTATCTATTATTATGTGACCCTAAATCACAAACCCATTCATGAACGAGTTTACCTGTTGTTCGGCCCCATTCCTGCTTGTGGACGCGTGCCAGGGACATTTCAAGTGGACTGGCCATAATGTAGTTTTTGAAAACAGTAAGAAATATCTTGCATTATTTAAAAATCTCTGGGCACAAGTGTTTTCTGTAATGACACTGCTTCCTATAGACACATGCAGTGTAGACACAATAAAATCAGCTTCAGAACCTGACAGTGCCCCTTTAAATAGCTGACTGAAAATTTATGTAGAGAACCCTGTATGTGTAATGGCGCAATTACGTGACCGTTCTTTTGACTATTGTACTCAATGATATCATGAAACATTAGCAATATGTTCTTCTTCATATCTAATGAATATACTTCCATATGTTGCCCACTTATCTTATGTACTCTAGTTTTTTCCTATAGCCATTTTTATTATTGTTCTTTTTGCTAAATCCTACATTGTTTCACTTGCATTTTATTATCTATTTCTACACCAAAATATATCCACTAATCTGTATTTACTGTGTATCTACTGTCTTGTAATTATCTTATATGCTGTCTTGTAAATTATCTTGTACGCCGTCCTACCCAGGACCTCCTTGAAAATGAACTTGCTCACTGGAGCCTTATCCTGGTAAAATAGATAAACAAACTAAACTGGTGCATGACATTTTCATTGCAGTTGCTTTAAGCTGTAGTGGTGTCCCATTGTTGCTGAGCACTAATGCCAATGGTCTCCTGTATCTTTTCAAAATCTGCTTCCTGGAGGAGCATGTGTGTCAGTCCCTTTTTTTTTTTTTTTTTTGTTACTAGTCTTTCTAATGGTGAATCTGATGACATTATATCCTGTGTTGCATAGTGTTTCTTTAATGTTCACTTCTTAGAACAAATTGTTCCTGTTGCTAAGGATAAGAATCAGATTGGCTGACTCTTAGTGGTTTCCTTAAAAAAATGTGTAAGGAAACAGTCCTCAACATGATTCAGAAATAGTCTACTACACATCAATATCATTCTCTTTGAGAAAGATTGAAAACTGGTACCTGCTCCTGCAAATATTAAGGTATGCACCGTACTGTATATATGGAAGAAATTTATCCCTCTTAACCATGTGAGTTTTATCAAAATAACAGACAGATGATTGCTGTTCAAACTGGATCAAAAGTCTCTTCTGTGACCCAAATTATGGACACAATACTGTATTGGGTAGTGCAGCTGCAAATATGATTAACCACTGTAAACCCCTCTGATAGGTAACCCTCCCACTTGAGTCAAGTCCTTCTTCTTCTTCTTGAGTGCTTATTTGTAACACCAAAACTAGACCTATATGTGAGTACCATATATATACAGTATATGATAAATGACAGTCTATGCCATTTCTGAATATAATATTCATATGTAGAAAGGGGCCTGTATTGTCTAACATGGACAAGAAATTGCCAAACAAAAAAATAGTTAGACCAAGGCCTTTAGCACACTGAATAATAAACAGAGGGTCTGGTAGAGGCAGCTGTGGGGGAGGGCCATGGAAGGGAATGTGAAGCTAGTTTATGACCCTTACTATTTAGCAATAAATCCCTCTTATCTGTAGTAGAAGCAGAGCAACTGGCACCACCAGGGTACTGTATGTGATAAACGGGGAGTGTTTTTGCAGCACTACAAAGAGAGAGACAGAGAGCTGAGGGTCAGAGCTGGGTGAGCTGGGTCACAGAGCTGCTGGAATGGACTGATGAGATCTTTGAGCCAAGAGGGCTACCAAAGCTATATAATGTGGTATGAAAACAGGACCGTGACTGGAAAAAAAGTGCCAATGGTACTGAGCTGTGTCAAACTGTCCTATACAGAAGCAGGATCACACTGGAAGTATGATGCACTATAGCAACTCAACGTTGTTATCCTGTGTGTAAAAAACTGCTTGTTAAACACTTTGGGATGCAGTGCATGACCGATACTACAGTAACTAAATGATGCACTATTTCAGTGCAGGCACTACCTGCAGTTAATCAAAGTGCAAATGGTACTGAGACAAGCCAAGGATCATGCCACTATACAGATTGCACCTTAGCAAGGTCATACACATAAAAAGGTAACAGATTGCACCTTAGCAAGACCATACACACAAAAAGGTAACAGGTTGCACCTTAGCAAGATCATACACACAAAAAAGGTAACAGATTGCACCTTAGCAAGGCCATATACACAAAAAGGTAACAGATTGCACCTTAGCAAGGCCATACACACAAAAAGGTAACATCAGTCTTCCTTTAACCCATATATGCAGCTTCAGGAAAGGGGTGAAATCAGGAAATGATACAAGCTGTCCCCAACTACAGGTAACATCTTCGAAGCCAAGGTAGACTTTGCTGAAAAAATAGAAACATAGAAAAGTTGATGGCACCAGCCTGGTGGTACTGGAGGTTGAGGCACTGGACACCAAACCTCACACCACGCCGGCGACCCATGTTTGGGAATGAGCCCAGGCCATTGGGGGTCGGTAGGAGGGCAAAAGGATTGAGCATCCGGAGGACTGCTCGCCTCTCTCGGGGAGGGAGGGATTGTTGTCCCGCCTGCTTGCTGCCCTCTGGTGGGGGCTAAGGGGTAGTGCAGGTTAGGGAGGGCACACCAGTCAGTGATCGCATCGTATGCATTCCCCCACACATGTGTGGCCATGGGCCAGGAAGGAGGGAGGAGGGTCCAGAAACAGGAAAATGGTGGCCGAGGGGCTTTATGAAGCCAATCCCCATCACGCTGCTCCATCACCTTCCCAGATTTAGATTGTGCTTCAGGGAGGGTGGATGCTCCCTTCCTGACCCCAATATGGGGGGCAAGCCATGGGGTGTCTTGAGGATGGTTGGCGGCAGATGGGGGTGCAGGTGGGCAATACATGGCTGAGTCATTATCCCCGATGCGTGGGAACAAAAATAAGAATATATATAAAAAAAAAGTTGATGGCAGAAGGTGGCCAAAGGTCCATTATGTCTGCCCAGTAGTTCCCGAGACCTTTTCTGATCCCAGGACCTAGTCCCCCCATTAAATGTCACCCCATCCATTCTCCTTAGATTTTAATCCATTGTCCAACTTATCCCAGCCCAGTTTGAATGCTGTCACTGTCTTGGCCCCCACCACCTCTGCAGGCAGCCTATTCCAAGGCTCTACCACCCTTTCTGAAAAATGTTTCCTGAGTTCCCTTTTGAAGCTCCCCCTCCAACCCTGCAACTTCCATTTGTGCCCTCTAGTGTTTGAGCTGGAAACCTTGATGAACAGCTCAGGGTATGGCACCCTATTTATTCCTTTCAGGAACTTGAAAGTTTCTATCATGCCGCCCCCAGTCTTCAGTGAGAACATGTTCAATGCATCTAAGCATTCGTGTACAAAAGCCCTTGTAGGCCCTGAATCATTTTCAGTGCTCTCAGGTCGCTCCTGAAAACAGGCACTTGTGCCTAGTGGGCCTTACCGTTACCAAAAGACTAAAATAAAAATAAAATGAAAATTTATGTCACCGTCCTCTGCACAGTCTCCAGTCTGTTTATGTCCTTCTTTAGGTGTGGACTCCAAAACTGGACACAGTACTCCAGGTGGGGCTTCACAAGGGACATATACAGTGGCAGTATCACCTCCCTATTCCTGCTGTTAAATCCTCTCTCAATATGTCCCAACATTGTGTTGGCTTTGCTGTAAGCTGTGCTGCACTGCCTGGTCTGGTTAAGGATGTCACAGGTGATAATGCCCAGGTCCCTTTCCTCTTGAGAAGCACTGATTCTGACTCCATTGAACCAATATGCTGTCTTTGGGTTCTTCTTACCCAGATGCATAATTTTACACTTCTTGGCATTAAATTTTAGCTGCAAGATGCCAGACCATTTTCTCCAACCTCTGCAGATCTTTTTGAAGGTTCATAACCGCTTCCTCACTGTCCACCCTACCACCTAGCTTGCATCATCTGCAAAAAGGGTAATCTTGCCCTGAATACCTACACCAATATTGCTGATGAACATGTTAAACAGTACCGGCCCCAAGACTGAGCCCTGCGGTACACCACTAGTGACCTCTCCCTCATCCGATTTCTCCCTGTTGATGACTACTCTTTGCTTTCTGTCCCTAAGCCAGTTACCTTCCCACCTAGCAATACTTTTTGTGGTGCCCAGCTCTTCCAATGTTTTCAGCAGGTGATTGTGTGGTACCGAGTCAAAGACCTTGCTGAAGTCAAAGTAGAGGAGATCTGCTGGATGTCCACTGCCCAATTCCCTAGTCATCCAGTTGAAAAATGTAATCAGGTTCATCTGACATGATCTACCTGCCACAAACCCGTGTTGTCTGTCATCCTGAAGGCCATTTTTGTCTAGATATTCTACCAGATCCTGTTTAATCAAGGCTTCCATTTGCTTCCTCACTACCGAAGTGAGGCTAACTGGTCTGTAGTTACCAGCCTCCTCCCTACTTCCACCGTTGTGTAGAGGTATCACATCAGCTCTTCTCCAGTCCTCTGGCACGACTCTGATCTGAAGTGAACAGTGGAACAAGTGCACCAGTAGGTCCACCAGCTCCCCTGCAAGCTGCTTTAGCACCCTTGGATGGATCGCATCTGGCCCTGGTGATTTGTCCTGCTTTATATGCTCAAGCGACTCTTTAACCCTGCTGGCAGTGAATGATGGCATTTCCATATGTGATACCCCCTTGTCAACTGCCTTAATATCACTGTCTGGCATTGGGCCTATATGTTCCCTGGTGAAAACGGAATAGAAGTTGTTCAAGACAGTGTCCTTCTGCCTATCATTTTCCACTATCCTGTCACCCTCTTTAAGTTTGACTACCCCTTGCCCTTCCATTGTTTTTCCTGAATGCTTCCCCAACTAATAACAATTTATTTTTATCACAACATGAAACCCAAAATGATGGGCAGTCATTTTTGCTTCACCTACCCGAGAGCAGATACATTTCAACGTCTAATTTTAATGTTGTAGTGAGTGAATGGAAGTGGTGAGGTAACTAAAATGCTGATAAGGAAGAATAATTGTAATATGTACTGCAGGAAGCATAAATGATACAAGAAGGCAGATACTTTCCAACTTTTGTCATTTCTGTAAACACACATACAATCTAAAGTCTCAAACTCAGCACAAAGCATCATGGGTATACTAATCTGTGTGTGTTTTGGGCAAGGGGGCTGCCTAGAAAATGATTCAGTCGGTGCTACATTCTGTTTGACATGCCCCTACTCAGTTCTCGCCACAGCCAACTCACATACATGAAGCGTAACAACAATCTTTAAAATCTGCACAAAAAGTATGCAGGATAACAATAGGCATAAGCTATCACTTGCCACCTAAAAATGAATCTACTTCATCCAACAGCATATGAGGAGCTGAACATTGCCATGCAACCACTGTACTCATAAATGACAATGTTCATGTTTCATCCTGCCTCATGCACCAGTACCTATTTACCAGTCAGAACACTAAGTGATGATAATGTGCTTGAGGAGACTATAAGCAAGGAAGTCTGGGGGATCCCGAACCCAGCTAGTTGGCAGCATACTGAAGGTGAGAAGGGTATCCAAAATAAGCAGATGCAATCTAAGGCCAGCATCTGATGTGGGTTTGACAGGCAGCTGGTGCCAAAGGAAGGACAGCTGTGGATGATCACTCTACACACCAGCCCTGTGGGGCAAAGGGAAGGGTAGTGACAGTATATTATCTATTACCCTAACCAAGTGGCCCTTTTTGTAACTACTCATTCATCTCCATCTAGTTTCCTCATTTCACCTCTTTTGAATGCCTTCAGTGTGTCTGTCTAAAGAGGTGTTGCTTTTGATGGATTTTGAAAAGACCTTGATTGGAATATATCCATTGGGAAGGCATCATGTAGTGTCCCAGCAATATTACTAATTTAATATATTTAATCACAGCTTTTTTGCAAGTGACTATAACCTACAGTGCTATGTACTACTGTATATATGTATTCCGTATGCACTGTATCCCCTTAAAAGTATTGATGGCATTAACATTGATCAGGTGAGTGAAAATGAATTGATTCCTTCTAAACCCAAGGAGTCAAGAAAACCAAATTATGTTTATTGTTTGCCCTATAGGTTTCATTACAACATATAAAATATACATTGAAAATAGCAGTATAAACAGTGCAATATGACACTACATGGCACTAAAGATAACAATATCTACTAACCAGTGGTTAAATACTGCACATCCCTAGTTAGGCTGTTTCTGACAAGTAAATTAGTGTCGAATAGAAATCAATTCAGCATAACATTAGTTAAATCTGGGTTAGTCTTTCCTTTAACAAATTGATTTAATTTAAGTTTTAAAAACTTCAATCTCTGAGCTGACCTCAATCTTTATATTTAATTCCTAGCAAGATGACATTCGATTAAAATATAAATAAAATCGTGTCAGAGGTATACATCAGAATACATTTCCCAGTAAATCCCGAATTAATTTCTACAGATACTCATTTGCCATAGCCATAATTATAACATATCTTAGTCGTCATAAGAACCCAGAATACAAAGCTTCACACAAAGGTTTATAAAAAGTTCCTTTATCAAACTTATCTAATACTTGCACCTTATGTTACCTGCTAAGTAGGTACTTAGTGTAGCAAATGCTTATATGCTAGAATCACTCCTTATACATTGATATCAGTTTTAGGTTGTGTCTCCTTAATTGAGACAGCTCACTACAGAACGCATAAACCAGGATATGAACTGTAGAAAAATTAATTAAAGATCAAATCCACATATGCCATAAAAAGCTTGAATCCCATTGAATACACATCCCTGTGTCATGATTAGTGTTTCCTGAAAATATAATGCAGTTTGGTTTTGTGGTTTTCTTTAAATCAGCATCTGTTACTGTGCTCTGCAGTAACTGAAAACGGTGAAGAAACAGTGAAGATGTTTCTGTCTCTGTCAGTGAGCAATGACATTATACCTGTCCTGCCTGCTGCTTCTGCAATCAAGTCCCTGCTTGACTGAATAAGCTGTTGCAGTCTCTAGTTACAACAGTCTGTAGGGCTAATTGTTTTACTAACATACTAACATACTAATTGCCAGCAGATTAGGCCTTATGGTCTATCGAGTCTGCTCAAACCTCAGATCCCTAGTTGGGTGCTGAGGCCCTCCCCCCTTGTGTTCCAGAAACCCCTATCATCCATCCCCCCCCCCCGGGTCAGGCCATCATCTGATATGAACTGTAGAAAAAATAATTAAAGATCAAATGCACATATTCCATAAAAAGCTTGAATCCCCTTGAATACACATCCCTGTGTCATGATTAGTGTTTCCTGAAAATATAATGCAGTTTGGTTTTGTGGTTTTCTTTAAATCAACATCTGTTACTGTGTTCTAACTCAGAGTTTGTTACTAACCCATCTGGTTTGTGTTTAGAGAGATATGCTTATAATCTATCTTTCTGTTCTCATAAAAAGTTGATCACTTGGGGTTCAGTGCTGAACTGAAGTGGTATGAATGAATCTGTGAAAAATAACAGTTTCTGTATCACAGCTCTCAGTTCTGTCATAAAAACTCTGCATTCTATTATGGCTGTATAATGAATATAACATAAACTACATTCCATTAATTCATAGAAACAGCGTGTATTTAATGTAGCCTCAATAAATATGCTCATGTGATAATTTTGTTTTAATGACAGATTGACAAATGTGTGTCTGCCACACTCTGCTATTTCAGGAACATATACTGTATGAACTCATAAAATTCAGTTCTTAGAGGGTTTCTATGTGAAAATACATCATGTATCTGTATAACTAGAAATACTATATGGCATCTTGATGCCCCTGTCTGCTGCCTGACAGTTTAGGCAGCAGCTCTCTGCTTCCCCCTTTCCCCTGCCCAAAAGCCCCCTGTCTCCTGCCCCCATTTGAGGCTGCTGCAACCCACTGACCACTGTCTTCTCCACACAGTCAAGGCTGCTGCACCCTGTTGCCTTCTATACAAGCAGCTGAGGCTGCTGCACCCTACTACCCTCTTTCCCCCACCCTATAACACAAGATGAAAGTATTTTTTGTTTTTTCTTTTGAGTAGTTTCGACAGTGTACCAAAGGATCTGACTCTAGTGGCAGGGAGCAGCATGTTGCAACAACTCTAACTGTGGAGACAAGAGGCTGTATTGTGCAGTAGGGCACAGTGTTGTCTGGGGACAGAGGACAGAATGATGCAGAAGCCTTGACTGCAGTGCAGGACACCGTGCGGCATCAGGGTACAGCAACCCTGACTGTGTGCTGGGGTGCACGTGGTGCAGTGGCCCTGCCCATTTGGGGCAATGAAAGTGGGTATCAGGGTGCAGCAAAAGCCCCACATTTAGTGGCCTGGGGCAGCATGGTGCAACAGCCCAAGCTGTGGAGGCAGAGGCCCTGGAACTCTAGGGCTTAGCAGAGCATATCAGCCCTGTACGTGGAGAATGGAACAGGGGGCAACAGAGTGCATTGGCCCTGACTGTGGGGGTGGGGGACGGAGAGAAGCAGGGTGCAGCAGCCTCAGCTGAGAGGCAGAAGACAGGGGCATCAGGATGGCATATAGTATTTATAGTCATACATATATATGATGTATTTCCACACATCTGAATTTTATGAGATCATACAGTACATGTTCCTGAAATAGCAGAGTGTGGCAGACACATGTTTGTCAATCTGACATGGAAACAAACTTTTTATCACATGAACATATTTATTGAGACTACATTAAATACATGCTGCTTCTATGAATTAATGGAATAAAGTTTATTTTATATCTATTAAATAACCATGTATTATACAGCCAGAATAGAATGCAGAGTTGTGATGACAGAAAACTGAGAGCTGTGATACAGAAAATGTTGTTTCTCACATATTCATTCATACCATTTCAATTCAGCACTGAACCCCCAAATGGTCAACTTTTTATGAAAAAGAAAGGTTTTAAGCATATCTCTCTAAACACAAACTACATGGGCTAGTAACAAACCCTGATTGAAAACAATTAGCTCTGCAGACTTCTCTAACTAGGGACTGCAGCCGCTTATTCAGCAAGCAGGGACTTGATTGCAGAAGCAGCAGGCAGGACAGGTATGATGTCATTGCTCACTGGCAGGGACAGAAACCTCTGCACTGTTTCTTCACTGTTTTAGTTACTGCAGAGCACAGTAACAGATGCTGATTTAAAGAAAACCACAAAACCAAACTGCATTATATTTTCAGGAAACACTAGTCATGTCACAGTGATGTGAATTCAAGTGAATTCAAGCTTTTTATGAAATATGTGTGCATTTGATCTTTAAATAATTCCCTTTTATTATTTTGCATTACAGTCATAATGCATATAAAAATTAATCTTGGGATTAATAAACAAAGTTCAACCCCGTTTTAAATATAAGAACTGATTCAACAAGTTTTGCACTTAACAAAGCATGCCGACTCACAACTGGTGCCCACCGCCTCACCCATACCTGTATCCTTTATGAACAATCCGGATGGCTCCAACTCTCCAACAGTATAAAGTATCTCACATGTGCTATGGCGGGAAAAATCAACCTTGGCCCCCCCCCCAAGTGTTACTGCTTTGTTACATCAAAACACCAACCGACAGAACCACCAAGAGCTCGACAACCCAGATTCTATAAGTTCCTCGCTGTTGAACTACGCAGGGCCAGTGCTCCTTCACACATAGGGCTCCTCTTTGGATGAATGGTCTCAGCCACACCATCTCCTCTGCCTCAACACTAGGTCTGTTCAAAACCAGGCTCTGGGCCCATCTCATTGCCTCTAGCTCCTGTGACTGCCTCTCCTAGCTGATGACCTACACAGCTTTAATCCTAACTTGTATACTGCTTAACCTCAGGCCTCCCCAGTCCCCCTCTCCCCAGCTCCTGAGGCGCCACTTCAAATCTCAGGTTTTCATACCACCTCATTAGTCTCTCCTTGCCCCATTATAGCACTTATTTCCCCCCTCTCACCCTGCTCCCTTTTTCTCTTCTATCACCCCTTCCCATTTATTTTTCGACAAATGCCTCTGGCTGCATCTTCATCCTCCCCCTCTCCTCTCATCCCCTTTTCTCTGCCACCCCTGGGTGCCTGACCCTACCCATTCCTTGTGGGCACATGAGTCCTAGCTGTGTTCACCATTTTACTATAGCTGCCTCTGTTAACTACCTGCACTCCTCCTCCTCCTCTACACCTTACTCTTCCTATAATTGACCCCTTCCAATAGCACTGTTGTACATGAATTGTTTACTGTTATTTCACTGTTGCTTCCTTGTTGTTTGTTATTTCTGATGTGGAACCTTTGTAAAAGAGCCTTAGCTCAAAGGTACTTGTAATCCTAGAATAAATAAAATAAGAAATAAAATATGTTCAATAAATTCCAAAGTGCGAAACTATCGTGGTAATATGTCAACAGCTTAAGACACACAAGTAAAACAGCTCTGTTAAAACAAAACACAAGACAGTAGGACACAAGCATTTAAATTAAAAAAGTTTGAAAGCAGTTCATTTACAGAAATTGTTCAGCTTGTTAGAGTGTGCTCAAAAGGATTCCACTGGTTCGATACTTGGCAAGTATATATATGTGAAGTTTGGTGCTCCTTATGTCCTGCTAAATAAAAATCAAGAAAACACTGTCTGGTGTCCCAATATAAAATTTACAGATTATGAGCATGCCAGTAGAGTAGTCTGAGCACTTCGCCCCAAAGGCCACAGGTGAAGATATTCCATACCAGGCCCTTTCTAATCACCACAGCGATTGGCCCCATAGCCATGAGTCCTATTTTGATGCTTGGTGAGTAAAAATATATGAAGATTTGTGTGCTCCTTATGTCCGGTCAAAATAAAGATCTAGAAAACATCATTTAGTGTCCCAATATGAAATGTAAAAATTCTGAGCATACCAGTAAGGTACGGTAGTCTAATCGCTTTTCCCCAAAGGCCACAAACAAAAATATTTCATGCCAGGCCCTTTCTAGTTGCCACAGCAATTGGCTCCATTACCAGGAGTCCCACTGACCTCAGTGTTTGCCTTTTTTTTAGTTCCTGGTTCTAGTATACATTTTGATCATTAAGGCCGATAGCAAAAAATCAAAACTTTACTTGGTGAGAGGCCTATAACTCCTACTGAGTCATAAAAAAAAACAGAAAGTTCGAACAGCATCCATAGGTTTCCTCCAGCTTTGGCAGCACTTCAAATTTCATAATAAATAATTTAAATTTACCATACCTCTGTTGGAATGCTCTTGACCTTTCTGCCCACAGTGGTTCATAAAAAGGCACAATTTAGGGAGTTTGTTTCAGTATGGCCACTGACTCTTACAGCTGGTCACAGGCACAAGCATTTAAGGCCCTGTCCACACTATGCCTCTGTAACGTTACAGAGTGCCCAAACCATTACTGCAACGGTTTGCGTTTACATCTGTAATGTTACAGAAGGCATTTTCATAACCGTTGTTGAAACCACATATGAGGTGGTTTAAGCAATGGTTATGAAACAGTCCCTTTCGGTAATGTTACGGCCGGTAGTGTGGATGGTAGGCACGGTCCCCTGCAGGGTCGCAGCCGCCGAGCTGCATTGTGGGATTGGGCACCGTGGTACGGTCGCCCAGTTCCCAAGTTGTGGACTGGTGGTACCGGTCTCGTACCGGTCACCGCTGCAGTGTGGACACACTGTACCATTCCCCGGCTGTAACAGTTTCTGTCCGTTATGGGGTCTGAGCGGTGTAGTGTGGACGGGGCCTAATATCACAGTGTTCCTTCACTGCCTGGATATTCCATACAAAAAAAGACAGACTTCATCCTGCAGAATGCTCGACCGTCCTTCACAATGGCCTAGCTAGGCCTGTCCACCATTTGTCTGACACCAGATCCAAGTCGGGCCTCACTTTACCAGGTTGTATCCATATGAAAAAGCACAAAAATCACTCCACTGAGCATAGTATATAAAACTCAGCCATAAAACATTTTTTGTAACCCACTGGCATGGATAGCATACCTTGTTAAAATCATATTGCACCTTTTAGCACTTTTAGTGTAACTGTAGATCCCTGCAACCACTCTTTTCTCCTTAGAACAACTCCATACTGATTCTAGTTCCTGCAATAGTTTTTTTTTTTTTTGGGGGGGGGGTTATAAAGAACATCTTACATGGTTCTTCTCAACTGTTCAGCCCCGCTGGGATTTCTCTACTCCACAAGTCCCATAAAATCAATGGACAATCAAATTGCAGGTTCATTCATGCCATGACCTGGACGCCAAGTCCTCCAAGAGTCACAGTGAGACAAAGTGAAAACCACCACTTCTAACTGTAACAAAAGCCCTAAATTTCTGAGCCAGCAGGAACAGCTAAGACAGTTTTACATAAAAGTTATACGGAGTTTATAAAAAACAAAAGCAGTAGTATCAAGCAAAGCTGAAAGTAGCAGAGTAGAGTTGGAACAGAGCAGCACCTTTGCCATCTTGCTGCTCTGCCCCTACCATCGTCAAGATGAATCGAATTCAATAAAGGCTAATCTGAGTAAATAAAACACAGCATTAGCCTTTTCATTAGCAACTGACCTTATACAGAGGTTTTTGGTTTTCTCTTGCATTACCTTCGATAGCAGGCCTTATAATTATTTAACAAAGTTTAGTTTCTCCTCCCACCACCCCATGAGGTCTGCTAGCTGCGGGAAAGAGATGGAGACTGAAAGTTACTGTATATTTGTTTTCTTTTCTAAGTTAAAAGGGCCTCTCAGTGATGCGAGTGACCTTGTGAGCTTTGGGTGAGGAGACTGCAGTGTGAAGGGATGTGGTTCAGGTTGTCCAAACCTCATGAGATGACCCTCTCTTGTACAGTAGGAGACACCCCTCAGAGGCCCTATTAACTTATTATATGTCACAGCAAAGTATAAGTAATACAGGAACACAATTTTTTGTGTTAACATTTTTTTTTTTATTTGAATTTAAATTGCTGCTGCTGTTGTATCTACTACATGGGTATGCCAATTGAAAAGTGACATTTCGAAACTGAACTACATTACAGCAGCAATTTGATGTTGCCACTGTAATGTACCCGCAGGACCCCGGCACTGCTTTCTCTGGGTCTTGCAGCCCTTCCTGAATCAACTCTGACTCATAGTTGATAATCCTTATGCATGGGGGGTGTGGGGGGTTTGGGGTGAAGCCCCCCGGTGAAAAAAATAGAGTACATCTGATGGATTTATGCCAACCATAATTTGCGGTCGACATAAATCCATCACTGCAACATCTGTTTGAAAACTAGTTGTTGAACTGGCATCACAGATATGACTGCAAGTAGAGCTGTTTGGAGAGCCAGTAGAAGTCTCTGTAATGCACTCCCACAGCCCAATTAACTGCCACTCTGGGAGGAATGAAATTTAAATTCCAATCTGCTACTGCTGTTGTAGGACATGGTTGGCACCAAATCCAGAATCCAAATAACTTCTTAATGCTTGCTTGGGCTGACACCTACTCCCTCGGCTACATGTCTGCTGTTAACCTGACTGGCCAATGATCCATCTACCTGACAACTACAGGTACAGCCATTTGAAGAGGCAATAGAAGTCTTGATCATGGGCTTCTGTAGCCCAATTTGCTACTATTCTGGGAGGTGTGGAATTTAAAATCCAAGCTGCTGCCACTGTTGTTTGGTGGGGGGAGAGGCACCAAATCCAGAGTCCACAGGACCCCTTGGAGTTCCCTTGGGCTATCCCTTCCATCACTTGTCCAATGTTCGCCTGACCAGGCACTTATCCCTCCATCTGCTGACATTAACCACAGTCACCTAATATGAAGAGTCTAATAGAAGCCCTTGTCAAAAAGGATCAGGAAGAGTAGGAGTTCCCCGGGCTGAAACTCATGGTCAGGGATGGGTCTTCTCCGCTAGCTGAGTGCCTTCAACCCCCCCAGGAAGTAATGTTTACCAGCATAACACATGCTCTGGACTGTCTTATTGCAATTATAAAATGGATCCAATAGAATTAAAAAAACAAACTTTTGTTTTATGTAGCGTTTCGTTAGATTGGGATATCATTGTGCTTATACCTGGTTACAAATTTATAATATCGTTATAATGCTGCATGAGATAAATATCTCAGACACAAAAGGGTAAATGACTGTTACACACAGTTGTACAGTGCATTATACACAACAAATTTAGACCATATGTATATCAAGTTATGTGTATCCAAATGACAAATGTCTATTTCAATGTATAATCTCAACCAATGCCCAGGCCAAGACAACGTGGTTGGAGTAGCATGGCTTGTTTCATAAACCACTCTTTAACTTTTTCCCAGGATATGACATTACTATATGGTTATACATTCTTTGGTAATTAGTTCCATGTATAAGGGCCCAAATATTGGAAGGAAGCCCTTCCTACATTAGACTTTCTTAAGGAATATCAAATTCTAAACTATTTACTGATATCAGCCCTGCATTGGGTGTTTATATAGGCAGTTTTTCCCCAAAGATAATCTGTAACTTTCCTTTTACAATATTTGTACATACTGTAAGGCCTAATGCATGTAACTGTGTTCTGTTTTGTAATCTCAGCCATTTTAACTCCTTGTACAAAGAACAATGGTGAGTGTGTCATGGGACATTGAGGACAAACCTGGAAAAGCAATTACACATTGTATCAAAATTAGTAATGTCTGTCCTCGATATCCCACCATAGAGCATATCACCATAATCAAGTACTTACACTATCATTACATTAACTACTTTTAATCTAGATTGCACCCCGGATGCATCTAGAAATGAGTTGTTATCAGTTTGGTTTGTCTTTCCTGGTGAAACTTTTGAAATAAACAAACAAATAAATAAATAAATAATTTTTCCTGATTTTGTACAACGTTGCCAGTTTCTTTCCCAAGTTTTTGGTCTTGTTATCTATGTGTTTACTCTGCTTGCATTTGGCTATCTAACCACATTCATAAGTACTTACACATTTCAACTTGTTGTACACTAAAGCCACCACTTGCAACTATATTCAGTTTATCCCCTAGTCCCAGATCATTATTGCTTTGCTTAAATAACATCACTTTTGTTTTATTGACATTCAACATCAATTTGTTTTTTATTAAAAAAACACCAAAACATTTGTAAACATTCAAATGCCCTCTGGAGTGTTTCCTCAATCTGATTGTGTGCTATCCCTTTCACATACAGTATATAAATGTAGCATGCACGTAAAGATGGAAATGCACAGTGAGGTCCTTGAAAGGGAGATTATTCTGATATAAATTGAATAATAAAAGGCCCAGAATTGCTCCTGTGGGACCCCTGAAATAACTCTCCCAACTCTGACTGATGCTCCTGTAATATTACTTTTTGCTGTTAAACCGAGGCCCCATCTGCCTGTTCTGGTGGTAGTTCAGGTGGATGTTAAAGATCCCATGGCACTTCTCAAAAAGAGTAGTGGAATTTTTATTATAACTTAAAAGAAATAATAGACAAATAGTGTTACGTTACACAAAATCATATATCAACAAAATGTAAAACCAAAAATTAAGTATTACAAGCATACACCCACTCACACACACATTAAGTAATGTGTAGCAAATTGAAAACTTCAGTAATATAACCACATATTTTAAACAAACTAAAATTATGCACTGGTGCACCACAACAATCAACAAAAAATGGCAAGCATTATTGAAAATATTACTGTGTGTACATTAACACAGTTATAAGAAAAATATCACCAAAACAGAAATAACTGTCTTTTTCTCCAAGTTAATCTACCTACACCACAGATATGCCCCTCCCCCAAAGCACACTTCCACTGCCTCTCAGTACACAGACTGAATGTTGTACATAATATTCAAAATCCACACACAAACAATAAACGCTCGATGATATGAGCACAGGAGGGTTTCCTACAATCGATGAACTCGTTTCAGCAAAAAAAGACTCAAAAAGGCTTTTTTAACAGCTTTTAGAAGGTTTGAATTGCAGAGAGCTCTCAGAGCAGACTGTCTCCTATAGCTTCCTACACACTCTACCCCGAACTGAGGCTGTGCAGAACAATCTAGAGCCCATGTGACCTGAAATCCCATGAATCACTACAAACTTCGCCTTTGGAGCTTAAAAACAAGGCAACGTGAGGCGAAGTACATTGCTTTCAATGTACTTCACCTTAAAAATTGGCAGAGTAGTGGTTTGGGAAGGCGGAATAACGCAAAGTCATTGTTTTCTATGGACTTCGCGTTACCCGTTATAATGCGAAGTACTCCGCTTCGCATTGCTAGGCACTCTGCAAATTCGCCTTTGCTCCGCGAATCATTTCGCGGAGTGAACTGGGGTCACTTTGCCCACCTCTATGCAAGGCGAGAGCAACAAACTCCTGGAGACCTGAGTCCATGGTCCTCTGGCTGCTGTCAGTTTCACATGAGGCTGGGAGAGAAAGCAGAGGTCTGTACAATTTGTAGGTAAGACAGGCTCAACCTGGTGGAAAGACTAGATGTGAATAGGTTGGTGATCCAAAGACAGATTGAACCTGTAGTGTTGTGTTAAATGGTATTGGCCCTGTCCATCCATACCCACTGTGATGCAGAATAAATATGAATTTATTTTTCAGTTTTTTTCTACTTGGCTATAGTAACATCTGCTGTATGGGGAAAATGCTGTTTTACACGAAATGCTATAGATCATTGTTCTGCTCTTGACTGCCTTCTGTTGATAGCTAAGCAGTAATGACAGTAGACTATTTAAAGCAGCAGTATTTGTTAGTCGGCAAACAATTTTATCATATAGCTGTTTTTCCAAAAATATATTTGTAACATCCTTAGATTCACATAGACTAGAGCCTTTGTGGCTGGCTGTTTGTGTTTGTCTCTGTCGGTGGTTTAGTTTTTGTGGATTTTCATGTGTTTCTGCTTGGAGGAACTGGACCATTCTTGGACATAACATCTATGAACATTTCCTGGACTAAGAAACTGCAAAACATCGCCACCAGGTATTGGCAGTCTCATCATAAGTCAACTTTTTTGGAAGCCATCAAAAGCAAAAGTAAGGTCAGTAAATCTGTTATACAAGCTCTGAGTTGTGGAGTGCTGCATTGAATCCACATTTCTATCTGACTTGTTCTTAAAGGATGTGTACTTGTCTTTGAGGTCTATTCACAACCATTTTGGAGAACAAAGGGAAGATACTAACAAAGGATGTTTACATTCTGCAAATGCCCCAGGCCAATGTTCATCACCTTCTAGAATTTAACACCTTCAGGAATTTAACACATTCTGGGTCTTTGCTTTATAGTAACAACAGTTTTCTGGTCTCCAGTAGTTCACCATTTCCTGTGGATTTGATTACTTTTTATCAATCACGTGACACCTCTGAGAACATGGCATTATATATTGTGCTCTGCAATATCACGGGGCAAATGCAGGCCAGCAAGGCCAAGAGGACTAGATGCCCTACAACAAAACTAGTCTGCAAAATGATTAAAGCATACCTGCTCAGGATACTACTTAAGCTACTTCTGATATCTGGAAATGTTCATCCTAACCTGGGGCCTACCGGCCTAGTGCCCCATGCCACAAAAAGGTGGGAAGGGTCCCTCATATTAGCCTCAAGTCAATGTCTGCAGCCTCCTTAACAAACTTGACATCTTGCAAACCTGGGTCCAGGAACATAGCCCTGATGTCCTGTCTGTTGTCGAAACATGGCTTAACCCCAAGATACCAGACGCTGCAGTCACCATCCCTGGATACTCTATATTCAGGTAGGGCAGGGTTTCCAACTGAGGTGGGGGCTGTGCCATCTACCTGAGGAATTCCTATCTGGGTCAAGTCTTCCCTTTCTCAAACCCTAAACCACCCTCGCAGGTTCTCGCTATTAAAGTTCTACTCGGGGCACACAACAAGGAGCTCACCATTGCCTCCATGTACCTACCCCCTAAAGATCAGCCCAATAGATTTATGAGCATATTGAAAAGCCTACAGGGATTACACCATAACTCTGAACTCATAGTACTAGGCGACTTCAACATAAATTGGCTATCACTGGAGGCCAGAAACTACAAGGATGCTGTCACTGCACAGAACCTCACCCAGCTTGTTACCACCCCCACCAGATGCAACTATAGGACAGGGTTGCACACACTTCTGGACTGGATCCTTACTAATCACCCTGAATGAATCTCAGAAGTCTCAGTGCTCCTTGATGGGATCAGTGACCACTCACCGGTCACATGTACCTGGACAAACAAATCCATTAAGCCCCCTCCTAAAATAATCCACACCAGAGTGTTAAAGCAGGGGTACCTTGAGCTACTAAAGTTGCACCTAAGTCGCCTGGACTGGACATCAATCGACTCTGTCATTGATGTAAACCAAGCCTTAGACCTTTTCATCAGCCACTTCACTTCGGCCTACAATATCTTTGCACTTCTCAAAAAGCTGAAGGTCGGGGTAGAGCTAACCCTTGGATAACCCCCAATCTAATCACTTTACTCAAACAGAGGGACCATCTCTGGCACTGTACCCGTGCAACATCCAAACCTGGGGATATTCATAAATATAAAGCTGCCAGAAATGAGTGCACGCAAGCAGTTAGGAGTGCCAAAAGCAAATACTTCAAGAAAGCTCTCTCCAACTCTTGGGGTGATGGAAACATTTTTTGGAGTAACTTGAAAGACCTTACAGGCAAGGACCCTAAGTCACCACCCACCATGCTCAACATAAATGGAACACCAACATCTGACCTGTACACAATCACCAACAACTTTAACAATGCATTCTCCAATTTGGATAGTGTCTTCCCTTCTAATTTTTTCGATGCGCCCTCTGGTAGTAACCCTCCTGCCACTGCTCCTCTCCTACACCCTGCCCCACAATTCTACTTCAGGGAAATCCCAGTGCATGAAGCCAGAACCTATATTCGGAAGGCCATTCACAACGCAGGCTACAGCGGTGACTCCCTTGACTGAAGTTCTTAGCGCTTGTTCTTGAAGAAGTCCTTGAACCCATGACAAAGATCCTCAACCTATCACTAAGGATGTCCCAGTTCCCATCTCACTGGAAACAGGTGACCATCACACCGGTACACAAAAGTGGAGACAAATCACTGCACTCCAACTACAGACCTGTCTCCATTGTCTAAGGCCCTGGAGCGCATCACCTCAGACCAACTAGTCGAGTACCTGGAAAAATTCGACATCTAGTGTCCTGAGCAACATGGTTTCCGAAAAGGGCACAGTATCACCACTGCACTATTAGAATTCATGGGCTTCATCCATACCACGCTTGATCAAGGAAACTGTGTAAAGGCAGTATTCATCGACCTTATGAAGCCTTTGATACTGTGAACCATCCACTCTTACTCAAGCAATTATCAAACATTGGTCTCTCCAATGACGTGCTGCTCTGGTTTTCAAGCTACCTTGGGGAGAGGGTCCAGCGGGTGAGGATTGCCGGTGTCACCTCGGAGGAAAAGCCAGTCCTTTCAGGGGTCCATCCTGGGGCCACTACTCTTCAGCCTCTTCCTCAATGAAATTCCCAGTGTCTGCGACCAGAAATTACTGCTCTACGCCAGTGACGCAGTCATGTTCACCAACCACCAAAATGCAGAGCTCGAGAAACAATTACCTCTTGAATTCATGCTGTAATTGTACTGTTATATGTATTTGCACCTGTATTGTTACCTCTTTTGTACCTCACACTGTTTTTCTTGTCTGCCCTCCCTGCGACGAGGTGCCTTTGTAAATGAGTCCATGACGCAAAGGTTGAAAATCCAATTCCTAAATAAATAAAAATAAAAATAAAAAAATGCGCATCGAAGATTGGTTCAAGTCACACAAACTGGTCATGAACTACAGCAAAACAAAGGTTATGACCTTCTACAACACCAGGAGTAAGTACAAATCTCGTGACCTCACCATCCTAAACCAAACAGGGACCTTACTTGAACATGTTCCTGATTTTAAATACCTAGGTGTCACATTGGACAGCTCACTCTCCTACCATCGGCACATAGATTCTGTTGCCAAAGCCACCAACATCCGTATAGGCCTGCTCCACAGGCACAAGCACTGCATGACTCCTGACACTCTCTGGTTGGTTATCAACAGCTCTGTCACCTCCATCATCGATTACGGGTTAGCAATCTGTGACTCTGCCTCCGCCTCTGCCCTCCACAGAATTACAGTTGCACTCAACAAAGCATGCAGGCTGCTAACTGGGGCTGACCAACTTACACACACTTGTGACCTGTACATTCGGGCAGGATGGCTTCCTCTCATCAGCTGGATATAGTATCAAACCTGCCTCAGCCAAAAAAGTCCTCCTCGGTGTTATGCCCCTGGGCATTGAAAAGCTCCTCATTGACCGCCACAGCACCCAGGAAACAAGAAGTTCACAACAACTAACCTTCCTTGTCCCCAGATGCCGGACTACCATGGGCCAGAGGGCCTTTGCCCACAGAGCACCACAGTGGTACAATACTCTCAACAAAGAAACTCTTACTGCTGCTGCTCTTGGCCCTTTTAAGAGACAACTCCGACTTCATCTCATTTCAACTTGTCATTGTGACTGCCTCACCTAATCAGGGGCCCACCGCTCACTGCCCTCCACTTCAGTCTTGACAACTACCTCTCCCCTCCTTGCCTCCCTTCTACCTGCCTCACCTGCCCACCCCCTTGCCCTCTCTCTTTCCTCCCCCCGGGCATTCCTTTTAGAGCTCTTATCCTCACCCTCTACCCTCCGACAACGGTCATCCTGCCTGTATACCCCCCACCTGCAGCATTTATTTCTAAGATTGCCCTTGGCTGGTATGTCATGCTACCTAACATTTGGCACATTTTGAATTTCTGGAATTTCCTAAGCCTCAGTCTCTTGCTTCTTCTTATTGTGTAACTATGTATTATTATGTTGACCTTTGTATGTATGTATAGCCCCCATTCCTTCAACGTGGAACCTTTGTAAATGAGCAGTTCCTGCTCAAAGGTATTTGTGATCCTAGATTTCAATAAAATAAAAAAATAAATAATGCTCGGTATTCTTTTAGTTTTCTCAAATATTGCTAAAAAGCTTTTAATGCCAATTTTGTAATTAATGTCTGACATCATTAAAATGGCCACCACTCGCAAATATTTTTTAAATCTCTTCCATTGAGGTTACCTTTTGAATGAACATGCTAAATTCAAAATGTGAATGTATTAGGATGGTGTTACCATATGTTTCTAATGGTAGGCAGCACAACACTGTACCAAGTCCAAGATCTTTAACGCATCATTACTACCTAAGCAGGAAGTGATCCGTTACAATCGTTATAGTGCCACAAGAAATTGGCAGCTGCACCTAGTACTGCTGCTGTCAATTCAGCGGGCAGGAGAAATGTAAACAAAAACAAAGGATAACTGAGCAAATTACAGGGTGATAGTACAATACCAGCGGGGAAGAGTACCAGGCACATAATCAGCAGAGCACAGGGAATAAACTGTAGAAAAAATGCAGATTTTTTTTTTTACATAGTACTGCTGCTTTACATTTTTCATGGTAAGCACAGCATGGAAATGAGAACTTTTAAACACTTCAATTTAAAAACTTCAAAATCCCATGTCTTGGTTCAGGAATTAAAGAAAATGAAAAGAAAAATGGGTATTTTAATATTTTTGTCAGACAAACATTATGTTGAAAGAAACTTTGTGGTGACTTAACAAACGCTGCTGCTTTAAGTTTGATTGTTTAAAGTCAAAACAGAAAGTCAGTCTGTCTGAGTTGCCCAGAGTAGACAAAATATTCCCTGCTGTGCCTCTAGTCCAAGAAATCCTCAGCTTGCTTTAATGTGCATAGGGCTATCAGTGGGAAACAAAGTCTACTCGGCTTGTGTTTTTTTTTTTTCACATTTGAATGAAACAGCTTAATCTGTTGTTCCTCCTGAACTAGTTGAGACAGGATATGGTTGAAAGGGGACTGGTCCAATGTCATAGATTATCAATGAGTCATCACAGGCTATGACATGTTCTGGACCCTTTAAAATCTGGGTAAAGGCACATGCCTTTATTGTAGAGATCATTTACAGTTTGAATCAGCCAGATCTGACTCTCCAAGTCCTGTACATGTGAAGTGAATGATTCATGTCCTTGGTAGAATTTTCCATTGAGAAGTTTATCCTGAATGAGTTAGAAGAAAACTGAGACTTTCGCTAATGTGACGCCAATACATTGTTTCTTTTTTATTATCTATTTGCTCTGTAACACTTATTAAATAATTAATTAATTCATTCAATTTTCATTATTCATTATTGAAAACTTCGGAGAATGCCTTTGAGCCCAGGTGCTCCTTTACTGAGGTTCCACATCAAATACCTAGTCACAAAAAACATTACAAGTCCAGTAAGCAGTTCCAGAGGAAATGCAGGTGAGTCAGGCTCAAAGCACTTAAGACAGATCAATTACATAGTTTTGAAAAAAAAAATCCGTACAGATCATTGTATAAAAAGTCACTGGATATGTCCAGAGAGAAACAAAATAAAAAAGTTTAACAATTACAGTTGCAACTGCCTGCAAGGGCAGACCCCAAAAATCTCACAGACTGATCGATCTTGAGGAGATCCAGCAGAGTATCAGGCAGTACATTTAACCAGTTAGTGGCCCTGACAGCAGATGACCGTTTGCCCAGCTGAGTACGCCTCAATGGAGGCTTAAAGACATGCCTGGCTATATTCCTGATGTTGTATTGGTTGGAGACAGGACAGAAACAGTTTGTGAAAGCAGGGAGTGTTAGGTCCAGGAGTGCCTTTTTTGGCTAGCTAACACGTCTGGAGCTTTATTCTGCAGGGTAAAGGCAACCAGTAACCAGTTAGTCAGTACATAAAGGGTACAACTATGAGTGTGGTTATCTGTGTAATGCCCCAAAGTATGGGGACACTACAGAAAGGGGGGGCTTATGTTAGCTATAGTGTGCCATGGGTTACCCGATGTCAGTGTGGGCTAGCAGGGGGCAGTAAAGGAGCTCCTGTGAGTGTTTTACCCTCAGAGAATCATCAGGCAGGCACTAAAAAGGGAAAACAAACTGCAGAAGTAAAACGTTTTTCTTGGGCTCTCTGCTGTCTGCTTGCTCCATTCCACCACCTTCCAGAGCCAGCAGCACGAGAGTGGGTACCCACGTGCTGGGACTGCTGTCCTTGTCCAGCACGTGGTGCTCATTTTTAAATTCTGGCAGTTGGAATGGGCACAGGCTCGGGGTTCCAGAATCAGAACCCCAAGCGACTTTTCAATTGTGAACTGCCGTTATCCTGGGCAGATCGGGCTGTGCTGTGGAGTGGAGAGGGTCCCAAGAGTGCAACAGAGACTACAGCTTAGCTGAGGTGCTGTACAGCCAGTCCTGCTGACTCTGTGGTGTTCCCCTCCTCCAGCCAGTGAAGACTCCAATGCTGCTGTTCCGTGGTCGAGTCTGGTGGTCGAGAGAGAGAGAGAGAGAGAAAAGAGAGAGAGGATCCTGTCTCTTGCGAGGGTTTGGGGCTCCGTTTAGCCCATTTTGCTGTTTTTCTTGTGCTCCTGTGCCCAGTTTAGAAATTTTAATTCCTGGTCCCTCATCAGTGGTGTTGAAGAACTACATCGCTTCCGTGGAGCTGTCGGCCCTCCTGAGGCCCCCTGCTGCCCACCGCTTGCCTACTTTCCCTTTTCCTCAGTTCCCTCCCACAGCCAGAGACCTCCTGCCACCCAGAATGAGCTGCTACACCCCAGGCTGCAGCGATGAGTCAGGCAGCAGCACAGAAGAAGAAGAGTACTTTCTGCTGTAATCTAAACTGGAAGTGTTGCTTGTTTTTTTATTTTTATTTATCACGCCACAAGGGCACCTGAGGGAACAGCTGGGAGGGTGGGCATAGGGTCAAGATTCAGATTTTGGGCAAGCAACACCCATGGGGAGGGGCCCAGCCTGTAGGCCATAGGGGAAGGTGTTAAATACTTTTAAAAGGGGCAGTGCAGAGATGGGGCAACCCCTAAGTGATTGGCAGCAAGGCCGTGGTCAGGCCAAACATTTAAAAGGGCATTGCAGGCCCACAAAGGGGTTTGAAGGGCAGCTTACGCCCACAGCTAAAGGGACAACATTAGGCCCAAGTAATTAAGGGGGTTCAGAAAAGGAGGTCCAAAGCTAAAGGAGCAAGGTGAGACCCCAGGGTCAAAGGGGGGGCCCAGTGGGAAAGGGGGCAAGGTAGGCACAGTGAAAAGAGGGCAGTTACTCTGAGGGTGGTCAGGAATAGCCAGATCCTAGTGAAAGAGGACCCAGAAGTGTGCAGGGTCCAACCAAGAGGTTCTTAGCACACATCTGCTATTGAATGACTGTCAGCTGATGAACTGGATATATGAACTGTATATTACTCAAGCATTTGAAATGTTGTGTTGCTTACAAAAGCACCAAGACTGTATTGTACTGGGATTGTGGCTATTTGTCCCTGCTGTGAACAATTGCCCTAGACTTTGATTATTTGCCCCTGCAATGAACAATTGCCCCGGATTTCAGCAATTTGCCCCTGCTCCAGGCAAATTGCCCCAGCAATGAACAATTGCCCCACGATCATTGAATTACAGAGTGTAGTGCAAAGTGGAAATACCACTATTTTAGTGCAAAGTGTATGGACTCAATCTTTTGCCACAACATCCCTGGTGGGGTTGTTCACAACTGATTCTTCACTGAAGCAGTCTAAAGCCAGCAAAGAACATTTCAGCATCTTTCTTCCCTGTCGTCCGCTGTTGGTTGAAATCAACGTCCTCTGGTATAAGTCGTGGCCGACGATTCCTGGTTCTTCTTGTGGTTCAGTCAGCTTGGAAGTGAAGCATCCTGGAAGAAACCTCAATCATCACTCCCAGTTGTTCACTGAAAGTTGAGTCCGTTGTGGCCAAGTGTGTTCTTGTCTGCCGGTTTATTATTTTTCTGGTTTTGGACAATACGGAATCCTGATCTTCACCCCCTCATCCTATTCTTCTTGCTTGTTCCATCCTGCATGCACCAAGTGGTCTTCTGGGGTCCAGCTTGATTTTGGTGGATCTGCAAGTGGATCCTTCACCAAAGAAGCTTCTGTGCATCTTCATCCATGGCAATCCTTGCAAGTGGATTCTATGCCAAGTCTTCATTCTTCATCCTTGGCAGCCCTGGTCAAGGGCTTGTGCTGGGGAAACTGCAGCAGACCTTCATCCTTGGCAATCCTTTCAAGTGGATTCTATGCCAAGTAGTTGTGTTCTTCATCCTTGGCAGCCCTGGTCGAGGGTGTGTACCAGGGAAGAGCTCAGCAAAGTTTAATCCTTCTGTGTCATAAGTATTCTGGTAACCCTGGAGAGTGGGTTGGTCAAAGAACCAAGGTCTGTTTAAAAATCTCTCCAATTCCCTTTCCAACCTCTCCTAGGTTTTCACAGGTGTAGCTTGGTGCCAAGCAGGAGTCCCATTTTTATCTTTTCCCCATTGCGTCACCATTCTTCAGCTATGCGCACAAAGACAACAAGAAAAGTTGGGACTTCCTTTGATCCTATAGACATTTAGAGGGATTTATGCTACCTAATCTTCCAGGATAATCCCTGGTGTTCATTGTGCACTGTGAAATTGTCTCTGTAGATGCTTGAATCTGTCCTTTAGACCTCTTAGAAGAAGTATATCATAGAGTATTATAAGTAGTGGCCTTAAGCTAAGGTGCACCTTTTAGAGTTAGTAGAGAATATCAGTTGTTGTTCTCTTGTGGTTTGGTTCCCTTTCTCCCTTGTGACCATGCCTACCTTTCCCTGTGACATGAATAAAGCCCGTTGGGCATCAGACTTATAGATTGTCTCCTGCTTCTCCTTACCAGGTACTTCCATCCACCCAACCCCATTTGAACCACTGTGTTGTTTCACCAGTCCATCTGCTTGAGGCGATGCTGGGTGTGCAGCTGGGACAGGTGATCTTCATGGTCAGCATGCAGTTGATAAGATCACCACATCTGCATAAAGTACAGAGTGGCATGCCTTGTTACAGATCAGCTTTACTCTATATGTGCTGTGCTATTACACAGCTTAGGAATACTGCAGCAATACATCTTCTGACATTGTGCACCCCAGGTGCAGTCAAACCCATACTAGCAGTGCCATGCAGTAACCCTGTAGACATATTGTAGACTGTAACACCTTCTGATATATGGGTGCTTGACTGTGTTACACCCCCATACCCGTCCACTGGCTTATTCAAACATAGTCTGGTATAGCACACGGCACTGAGCTATCAACCACTTGTATGTATGTAATTCTTTCATGGGCATTCTTATGGTCCTGTACATTACTGCAACCTAGATATCCTTTGATAAAGTGTAGGGTCACTTTAAATCTTCAAAGATACACTTCATTTGCTGAATTGCTTTTTCAAAATACTTTATTTACTGTGCCCTGACATTTCGCTCCGTCTTAAGGAGCTTTTTCAAAGGGCTTTATTTTCTGCAGTTAATTCAAAAACATTCCATATAAACAATTGCTTATAAATTGATTTTTTCCAAGTCTTATATTGCTCATATAATTAAATTCCCTTCTTTAAACATCATGTTTATAACTTTCTCTGGCCCCTAGAAATACAGTGTATATCCTTAGCAAAGTATCAGCCTTTAACATTATTTTAACATTATTTCAGTGTTTTGGTGAACAGAGTATGGTGTTAGTACTGCTTATGTAACTGTAGTTTACTTTTCTCTATTCCCACCCTTGGTAGGGAAACCGGGTAGTGAATAGGGAATAGAAAGCCCAGTACCAAGGGTGAGCAGAGTGCCAGAGAAGGAGGAGGCAGGGGTGGATGGTGGGTGTTTTGCAACGTGCTAAGTGTGGAACTGCTGTGGGAGGCTGGCCTTTGTAGGGTATGTGGGAGGAGCTATTCCCCCATGTTTGAACCTTTAGCCCTCCCATTCAATGTTTTGGTGAATAGCATATGGGGTTAGTAGTGCTTATGTAACTGTTGTTTACTTTTTGGCTTTTCTCTATTCTCAAACTTGGTAGGGAAACCAGGTATTGAGTAAGGAACAGAAAGCCCAAAAAGAGTCCCAATAGAGAGCTTAAAAAATGACCTCCTCCAACTCACGGAGAGTATGACCAGTAGCACTCAGGAGAGGAAAATTCCCCAGATGGAGGAAACCTCTGACGATTCTGAGGCTGCAGAGGCAGGTCCATTCTGAAGGAATGTCTGGATCCTGAATATGGATTAGGTCCAGCTGAAGAAGGGGTGAACGTGGTCCAGAATGCCAATGTGAAATTGGATGATATTCAATGAGGTACAGAGACAGTGTGAGCATGAAGAGCAAGAGTTGGGAAAATGGGCTGCCAGACTCAGAACGGCGGGAACTATGATGGGTCATGAATTCATAAAGTAATATATCAGACTGAGCAGAGGACTTGACAGTCAGATTAGAGTCTGAAGGCTCGGAATACAGCAGTGAGCGATACGTTGCTATGTAGGTATCCATGGAGATGATAAAGGATCCTGACAGAAGTTATAGGTACCAGGTAGGAGGGGTAACATGGAAAATTGCAGACCAATGAAGGAAGGTTGGTACTGTATATGCTGTAGAGCAGGAAACTGGATATCGACGGGACTAATTGGAAAGTTCAGCACAATGAGTTTGAAGGTTGAATAGAGTTATTGGTGTGATAATGTGATTTGCATAGGCTCATATCCAAGAAGGATTGCTAATGGTAAATGGTGGATGTGGGTATTGCTGTAGCTTCATTGCCCAAGGCAGGAGTTTGAGTGGCCATGATGAGTTTGCAGTGCTGGAACATCCAATGTCTGAATGCTGAGGGAAGCCGGAGAATGGGTCATTGAATAAGTCTCTGGACTGATGTGGCAAAGGGAAGTTGAGAGCAGCATACAATGCAAAGGGTGCCTAGCATGCTTAGTCAGATAGAGGACTGTTGTGGAGCATAACTGGGATAGTGAGACAGCTAAGTTAGTTGCAGATGTGCAGATTGATGAATCAATGGGAGCCTGCTCTTGGTGATGGTATCCACTGGAAGGACGATGGGAGGTTAATCCGGATGGATGAGTTAGAAGGATCACTGTATGGGCAGCTGGCATGATTTATGGTAACATGATGAAGAGATGTAGATAAATTTTATAAGGTATGGTGACATTCAGCGGCCATGGAACAGTGGTTTGGATAGAGTAACTTTAGCAAGGCAGCTAGACACCAGATATCCAGTAATACATGTTCTGGGATAGTAGCTGGAGAAAGTCTTAGGAACATCCAAAGGCTATTCAGGGAAGATGAATCAAATAATATGGTCAAACTGAGCCAGCGCTTTTAGGAGAAGACTGTGAGGAGAAGATATACCAGATGATGACAGTACTGCTATGAGGTATCCTGCGATTCCTGCTATCCTTAACAGTGGAGAATATTCTGGATTTGGTATGTCTCAGAAGGATCTGGGGTGATGTTTCCAGGTGAGAAGATAGGAGTGAAAGATACTCCACTAAATCCAGGATCCTATGAAGACACTGGAAGGTAGTGATATCCATACTGCTTGAATTAATAGAATATAGGACACATGCTGCAGAGATGATTGTGAGATGAGAATTCTATAGTCCAGTTGAATGGGATTCCAGAAATGGGCTCTGGGGAGGTTATTGGGAAGTACTGATGATTTTATGGTGTCGTAAGAGTCTATAGGGACTGCTGTTCAAGGGATGTCACTAGAATGGGGTTTCCTCAGTTGAGATGAACAGGTACTCCATACAGTGTTGGAAGAGAGCTGTTATGATGGCTGAAGTAGGGGTATGAGACAGATGAATAGGTAGGAGTAGATGTTCAGGCAGGGATGCAGGACCTTGTTAGTTGCAGGAATGCCCAAAAAGAAACATGGCAAATTTGCAGGAGTCCTGAGCCTCCAGGGCAAGGAGGAAGGCAGTAGTCCAAGGTTGGAGGAAAAAGTCCAAATTGGAAGGCAGCTGACTGGAGGAAGAAGCCTGAGAAGGAGACAGCAGAGATGACCAAGCAGTACTGACATGAGCAGGTGCAGGCAAGGTACAGGACTGAGGATGAGTACCACAGCATACCAGAATAGGATTCAGGAAAGCTGAATCAGGCCATGGGTGGTAGGTCCATGTACAACCAAGAACTGAATCTAGGTACAAGGTGCTACTAAGGCAAAGTACGAGGTTCCCACCTCCAAAGGAGATGGTGAAAGTAACATGCTGATAGCAAATAGTGCTGCAGTGATGGGGCATGAGTTTCCCACATCTGAAGGAAATGGCGAACATAAATGCTGATAGCAAAGGTACAGTGGTGATGGGAAATGGGTTCCCATCTCTGAAGGAGATGACAAACTCACATTGCGGGCAGCAAAAAGCCAGCAGAGCTGCGGAGGAGGTCCCCACCTCCGAAGGAGATGGCGAACTGGAGTAATAGGTAGGGAAGGCACTGGAATTGTTGCTAGAAAGCCACTGGAGAGGATGAGGGCAGCAGCAGGGGGAAATTGTAGAAGGCAGCAGGCACACATTCTCGAAGACTAGCAAAGGCACACATCCAGCAGGAAGCAAAGGGAATGTGGGCAAACATGTCCAAGAGGAAGGCAACTGGGCAGCATGGTAATCCAGGTAACAAGAAGGGAGAAGATGACAACAGGCAGCTGAAGGTCCAGAGATTGGAGGAGGTGGCGCCGGAAGTCAAACCACAACAACAATGCACATGAACATGGGAGAAGGTGGAATTCAAGCAGCAAGGAAGTCCTGGAATCTGATGATCCAAGTGGAGATGGAGACTGAATGAATCGGCCAAGTCCAAACCAGTATGTGAGGAGGCGGAGGCGGGGACAAGTACATGGAGTCCATGGAGGTATGTGTTGTGGTTGGGTGAGGTAGATGGAAGGCAATGAGGTATCGTGGTCCCGTTCCTGAACGGAATGCAGCATCTGGTTATGAAATATATGCAATTGATTGAAACAGTAGATTGAAGATGTCGGCTCCTGAGCTAACCTTCACTCAGTGCCACCAGGCAGAGTTAGGAACAGAGACTGTCAGAAGTTGGTGGATATAAACTGGTTGATACAGGAGGTAGAGAAAACATGCTCCCCTCCCCGGTAGACAGACAAAGCCTAGCTGCACTGCTATGCCTCAGTAGGCAGAGCTAGGGAAGAGGCTGTTGGGCTGCTGATATGGGCTGAGCAAGGAAAGGGCAGCTTACAGCTGTGCAGTAAGAGGTAAGTAAACAAAAGCATGATGAAGGGGAAGGCAGCCAGTCAGAAGGTATAGAAAGGGAGGAGGAAGTTACCTTAAATGCCATTAAGGCGGTGATAGGGAAATCCAGGGAGGAGCATGTGAGAATGCAGGGCAAATCATATGGCTAACATAAAGCATGCTTCTGCTAATTGGAACCAAAATGCCCTGTCATGACACCCCAGTCTCCCACCATGGGAATAACAAGGGAGCCACAAGCTGAGCATCCTGAGACCAAACTGCAACTGGAATGAAGGTAGGGGAGGTACCTGAAAGAGGCTTCAGGAATGGCAGGGCCTAAGGAAGGACAAGCGATAGGGATAATGGGAAGCAAATGAGGACTGAGTGAACACTACGAGGGCAGAGACACAGGAGCAAGCATGAGTGGTGCTGGTGATAGGTATGCTGGAAGGGTAGGAAGCACCAGGGTAGGCAAGGTCACATAAAATGATAGGCTGAGCAAGGGATATGAATGCAGGGACCAAGAAACTGGAAGGGAGAAGCAGCACGGATGTCAGGATAACTGTTAGGGAAGGTTGATCGAAATAGTGGGCAAAAGGGAAGAAATACTGAGGGAGTGCAGGTCTCAGACTAGGGTAGAGGTGCATGGGATTAGTACAGTAGAAGGGGCTAGGAGATGGAGACAGAGTGCCTCTGGGAGGAGTGAGAAGCTCAAAAGAAAACATGGGGAGCATGGGACAAGGGCGAGAATGAGGATGGGGGGACCAGAAAAGCAACAGGGAAGGGGTGCAAACCCTGAAAGAAGAGGGCAGGGGCAGCCAGGGAGAGCCAGGAGATGGAGGACTGAAGGGCACGGGAAGGGGAAAAATGTTTTTTTTTTTTTGCGATAAGATTTATGGCCATGCAGTATGGCACAACGTGGGAAGGGTAAAGGCAGGCAGCAACGGAAATGTACCTGGGCAGGTGAGAACACAAACTAGAAAACCCAGCAGGAATCAGGAGGCAAGCAGGTATGACCAAAGACAGGGCAGAAAGAATAGCAAAAATGGTAGGGTAAATGCATACCAAGCAGACAGTGAAGCCAATGGGAGGCAGGAGGAGGAGATAGGGTGGCCAGCACAAGAATGAACAGCCAGGCATACAATAGACTAGAGGGCTGGAAAGACCCGATTCTTACTCAGCAGGGAAGCCAGAGAGTGTACTGCAGCACAGGCCAAGTCAGAGGAAAGCACAATGAAACACAGTCAAACCACAATGGTAGGCAGACTGGGAAACAACAAAAACCATGCCAAAGCGGGGATGTTAACAACCAGCAGTCAGCAGGAAAAGCAACAACCGCCCCTGGCAGCAGCCGACAGAGCTAGCGCAAGCACAGAGAGAGGAGGATAGGACAGCACAAACACAGAGACTGCAATCCCCACATGCCACAAACAGGATAGCAGACCCAGACAAGGAAGCAGGACAGAGTGTAGCACTGGAGCACCAGGGAGATGCAACAGCACCTGCACAGGAGGAGCCAGATACCAGCAGCCTCACAACAGCCTCCTCAGGGAAACCGGGAACACAGGGTAAAGAGCCCAGCAAGGAGGCTGGAATGAGAGCTGGGGGGGAATGGAGTGGGGAAGGGAAAGCAGCACAAAGGACTGGATGGGGTAGGGGTAGAGGCGGGGCAGGGGCAAAGACAAAGGGGAACACAGAACATGGGAGTGGGTCAACCAAAGCATCCGGGGGGGGAGACAAACAGGAAGAGCACAAGAGGGGTAGAGGGAGCCAGAACTCAGCAAAGGAGGCAGGGGGAATGGAAATGAGGTACAGCCCACAAGTCACGCAGGATCCCAGCGCTTGTGAAGGGTGTGAATTTTGCAATACGCTAATTGGGGAACAGCCACGTGAGGCTGGTCTTTGTAGGGGATGAGGAAGGAGCTACTCCTCCACATTGAACCTCGGGCTTTAGCCCTCCCATTTAACCACATTGCCACCTCCACCAGTATGTGTTCAAAACTTTTAGAAAGTGCTCAAAGACCCAGACTAACCCCATAGCTTAGAAGGCACAGGAATACTTAGCAGCTTTTTGTAGCTTTCTGCTAAAATGCATCTCAGTGTTTCGTTCAACTAGCAGCTCTAGACACATTTAACCTTGTTTTAGTAAGCATATTTCAAAGTGCTGTTACAGCAGTATTCATTTAAAAAGTACACAACTTTCCTTTGGCATATTACCTGCGTGTGTTGTTTCTGGTAATTTGCGTTCAATGGCGCTTTACAGTCTGTTGCAACTAAACCCTTGCCTTCCTTTCCCTCTTGAGCCCGCTAGTCCAGCCTCCAGGGTGACAAGTCTCTCCAGAGTCTCGCGCTTGCTCTGACATGCGAGGTCAGTTTCTAAGCAACTGAACACAGCAACTGATGCCATGTTGCTTGGACTAGAAGGCTCATAGAACGACATTACTTGTGGTCACATATATAGTAAACTCAAGCTAGAAGTGCCTACATGTAATTCGTATTTTCCCAGTCTAATGTTGTGGAGTTCAAGGGTAATCATGTTGTGATCATTGCTGAACAGGGAGTGAGGGGTACACTCCCCTACGAAGTCTGTGGCACCTTCTGCTAGGCCATACAGCCATCTTGTTTCCCTTATTACTCTATTCAACCTTTACCTTGTTCTACTACTATTCTACTCGGATTCTGAAATATAACCTTTAACATCATCTTGATGTATAGCTCCTGACACCTCCCACCTGTCCCCCATAAAATTCTGAACTATCTCCCCCTGTGGGATTTGGACACCTGCCTGAGGTGCACACTCACCTCTGGAGTCTGTGACACTTCCGCTAGGCCATACAGTCATCTTGTTTTTCCTCAATACCCTACTCAACCTTTTCCTTCTTCTAACACTGTTCTACTAAGAATCTGAAATACAAGCTTTCATATAATCTTGTTGTATAACTCTGGATGCCTCCCACCTGTCTCACATAACATTTTTCTTTGTCCCTCGCTGCATCACCCAAATTACTACCCCACCCGTCTCTTGTCCCCCCCTGCTTCTTCTCCCCTTGTGAATTTCGATCACTTGCCTGTGACACCTTCCTCCAGGCCACATAGACATAAACCACATCTACACTTATAAATAACCTAAATTGCTGGCCTTTTCCATCCAGCTCCCAATATCCCCCTCTGTGATGCTCAATCTCGGTCTGCATCAGTGCAGTTGTTCTGCAGCCAACAGTGCTAACCATTTAGCCAAGTCTGTTGCTCTTAGCTCTTAGCATTTTAACTGTGACTAATCCTCTAGTTTCCATGAAATTACCAGCCCTGTAGCAAACTCCTATACAGGGTAGCCTGCCTTTGCCTATGTGGGCAGTGCACTGCTATAATAAGATATGCAGCCTACATCCAGGTTTCAATTTAATATGTGTTTTTCCTATTGACTGTCCCCTCCCCTCAGGATTTGAACCTTGTCAGCCACTCAGGGACTACCCACAAGTCAATGACATTGACCTATAGGCCAACCATCCTCCTAGTAATCTACAGTGTAAATAACCCTTTGAATCTCTGCAGTCAGCACTGAACATTTCAGAAGCTGTAGACTGCAACCAGTATTATCCAGCACTGTACTATGTAGTAAAAAAAAAGCACCCAGTGTCTCTACTTAGTGATCATTACCTCCACCGTGTTAGCAGTATTCATCCTTATGAGTGCATTCCTTCGTTACTTGACCCAGCGCACTGTGCCCCTCTCATCACCACCCCCCCACCCTTTCACCCCCAAGGTAGCCTCCAACTCTTCACTTTCCCATTATGATCTGGCAACTATCTCCCTCATGCACACCCCTTGGAACCTAGCTTCCACTGCTCTTGCACTTACTCTTATCTCTCAACAAACATTAGCCGTATGGGCATTATCGGTCACCCTCGCATCCCTCCCATCCTTCCTGTATCTCATGCCTAGGCTCCCAACTCCAGTACCTCCCAAGACTGCCACCAGAAAAGAGTTTGTGTTCCTCAGGCTTAACCTGAAGAAATTTATCATGCTTCTCCTACTCTGCTTAGGAAACATCAAAGTAAACTCAGGCCGCCCCCCCACCCCAATGACCTCCCCATCAGATTTTGCAGCAGCCCCAGGGCTGAAAATAATGCTGGCCAACATCTGTAGCCTGGTGAAAAAACTCAACCTAATCAAGGTATGGGTTTCCTTTGCCAGCCTGCCGGCGCAGCGGTAGGGTTACTGCTCACGGTGCCAGTGACCCGGGTTCGGGAACTGACTCGGGCTGCTGGAGGGCTGGCCGGGGGAGGAGGATTGAGCACCCAGAGGCCACTCTCCTCTTCCGGATGGGGTGGGATGCATGTCCCACCACTCTACCGCCACCTGGGTGACCATGGGTGGAGGTGCAGTGGGACTGCAGAAAGAAGAGGGGGGGACGTGGGACAGGGCTGGAGCGCTCACACGTCATGACATGCGCTGCCCCTAGACTCCCATAATGTGCCAACGTCCTGTGGGAAGGGACAGAAAATGCAGAAAATGGACCCTTGGATGCTGGTGTAGATGGAGGATCCATCTCCCAGACACCATAACCCGACACCATAACCCGGCTCATGGGGGACTGACCGAGATCGCCTGACACACACTCTAATGGACTGGTGGGGGAAATTTGGGGTCCCCCCTCCTCTTCACCTGGGAGGGTAGGCTGAGGCAGCATGGAGGTGGATCTGGTGGCTCTCTGAGAGGTACCGGCGGTGGACAGAGTGAACATAAGACCCCCCAGAAGAGAGCGGCTTCCAAGGTGAGAAGGGGCAAAAGGAAAAGTATGGGTTTCCCACACCAACCCAGATATCCTAGTCATCACTGAAACCTGGCTTAAAACCAGCACTGCAGTTCAACAGATCATGCTCCCCTCTTTTAACACGTTCAGACAGGACCAATCGACAAGGAGGGGTTGTCATTTATGTTAACTCCAAATACCCTGCAACTGAATTCCTCTGTTTGTCCAGACCAAAGGAATTCAAATGCCTGGCCTTGAGACTCTCGCTTCCATTATCTGAATCATTTAACATCGTGGCAGTTACAGGCCACCAACAGTGGCAGCTGAACTCTTTTCCATGCTAAGAAATATTATTGAATCCAACTCCAATGAATCCATCATCCTTGGTGATCTGAATTTGGATTGGCTGTCACCCAGAGCAAATGCCTTAAAGGACATGTGTAACGAGTTGGGAATCTCCCAGCTCATTACAGAACCCACAAGAGTCAACCTAAAAACAATGATAAGAGTACTATTCTGGACCTAATTCTTACAAATAAGATTCACAAAATACAACATACAGTCATCTTCCACAATGATCTTAGTGAACACAATATTGTAGTCTGTACAAGATTTCAGGACAAGCAACTCTGTTGTGCCAAGTTCGTCACAAAACATAGCTTCTGCAAATTCAATCTGGAAAGCTACCTAGCCAACCTTAGGCACATCCAATGGCAATGCCTTTATCTGGCCAAATCGGTTGACGCAGCTGTTGATATCCTCAATAGTAACCTCACAACCCTAGCAAATAAGCATGCCTCATTGGTGAAATGCAGAGTAGAAAAGGCTTCCACTCCTTTGTCCACTCTTGATCTCAAGGCTGCCTTAAAGCACTGGGACAAATTATGGGCTGCAGCAAGACACACCAAGGTTCCTGCTGACTGTGCAGTGTTTGGAGAGTGTCGGATCACATATACAAAGCTAGTCGGAGCAACCAAATCTAAATATTATGTGGATTCCCTAGATGCCACAAAAGGTAACTCTGCCAAAATTTGGCAGACGCTTAAAACTGTGTAGGGGGTTAGAACTCCCCCTTCCATCCCACTCAAAATATCCACCAACAACATCACTATTTCTGACAAAGGTACCATTTTAGAAAAGTTAGCTGCGCACTTTGTTTAGCATTTGATTCTTCTCCAGCTGCTGGACTGATCAATAGCTCTGCACCAATAGATTCCTCCTTGGACCCAAATAACCACAACTCCATTAACCTCACCCCAGTAACATTTAAGCAAGTTGAGGACCTCTTACAAACACTGGATACAAATAAGGGGGCAGGTGCCAATGGTATCAAGGCTACATTCCTAAAGTTAGGGTACCTCCACCTCACTGCCCCTATAATGCATATATTTAACTTGTTACTATCCTCCGGTATGGTCCCTTCCAGCTGGAAAATGGCTTTTATTCTACCACTGTTGAGTCAGGTGACCCATGCGACCTTAACAACTATAGACCAATCTCCATCCTTCCAGTTCTGTCAAAATTATTAGAAAAGATAGTCAATACACAATTAAAGGAATACCTCAAATCCTCCAACCTACTTAACCCACTACAGTCAGGGTTCAGATGCAACCATAGTACTGTCTCTGCATTGGCGAAAGTGACCAATGACTGGTTCTTAGCTATCGACAATAAACAATCAACAGGGGCCATGTTCCTAGACCTGAACAAGGCCTTCAACATGGTCAAACACACTGTCATGCTTCTTAACCTTAAAAGGCTTGGCAGCATGAGTAGTACTACACTCAAATGGTTCGCAAGCTATCTTTCAGGTAGGCTCCAATGTATCAAAGCCGATGGGCTCCTTCACCCACTTCCTTTAACTAGAGGGGTTCCCCAAGGCTCTATTTTAGGTCCATTATTATTTTCTATTTATATCAACTCCTTGGGCAACGACATTCACAACTCAAAATTTCACTTCTTTGCGGTTAACATCATCCTCTACACCTCCAAGCCCTCCTTGAAGGAAGTGGGAACTGAACTTCAGAAGAACTTTAACTCCAGTGTAACCTCCTGAACTCCAAACTTCTACTAAACATGAAAAAAACAAGACCATGTATTTCCTCCCCCCTCAATCTCATTCATCCCTCCACAACCACTCGGTAGTGGGAAAGATCATGGAAGCACTTCTGAAGGAGAGATTGGTGGAACATCTGGTTGTCAGTGGACTACAGGACCCAAGGCAGCATGGTTTCACCAGGGGGAGGTCACGTCAGACCAATCTCATTGAATTTTTTGACTGGGTGACTAGGGAGGTGGATCAGGGCAGGGCAGTGGACATGGCCTATCTGGACTTCAGCAAGGCCTTTGACACTGTGCCACATAGAAGACTATTACACAAACTGGGGAATATGGGTGTGGGCAGGACAGTAGTGTGTGGGTAGGTAACTGGCTGGGTGGCAGGACACAGAGGGTGGTGGTAAATGGCTGTCACTCCACAGAGGGAAGAGTGACCAGTGGGGTACCACAGGATCAGTGCTGGGACTGGTCCTATTCAACATCTTCATCAGTGACATTGCAGGATCTAGAAGGCAGAATTTCACTGTTCGCTGATGACACAAAGCTCTGTAACAGAGTAGACACACCAGAGGGTGTAGACAGAATGAGAAGGGACCTGCAGAAACTTGAAGAATGGTCAAGGGTTTGGCAGTTGAAATTCAATGCAAGAAGTGCAAGATAATGCATATGGGGCACAAAACCCTGGCACAATATATCAGTTGGGGGTGAGGATATAGCATGCACCAAGCAGGAAAGGGATCTTGGGGTTGTCATCCTGATGACCTCAAGGTAGGGAAACAGTGTGACAAGGCATCAGGTAAAGCAAATAGGATGCTGGGATGTATAGGCAGGGCATCACCAGCAGGAAAAGGAGGTCATAATTCCGCTATACAAGACACTAGTGAGGCCCCACCTGGAGTACAGTGTACAGTTCTGGAGACCATACCTACGTAAGGACACAGACAGGGTAGAGAAGGTTCAGAGGAGGGCAACAAAGATGGTGCATGGATTGCATCACAAGTCCTATGAAGACAGGTTGAAGGAACTGAACATGTACTCCCTGGAGGAGAGGAGGGAGAGGGATATGATAGAGACATACAAGTATCTTACAGGAGAAACAGCGCAGAAAACACTATTTTAAGTGAAAAAGATGTTCCAGGACTAGAGGGCATAGGGATGAAGTTGGAGGAGGACGATTCAGAGGAAACATGAGAAAGAATTTCTTCACAGAACGGGTGGTGGACAAGTGGAACACCCTGCCAGAGGAAGTGGTGGGGGCTGAAACAATCACAGGATTTAAGAATGCATGGGATAGACATAAAGGAATTCTAGAGGTCAGGGGTAAGGGGAAACAGACTTCTAGGAAAACAAACTGAACTTACAAGCTCAAATGGGTAGACTGGGTGGGCCATAGGTCCTTATCTGCCGACACTGTCTATGTATCTATGTAACCAGAAAATGCCTGCTCCAATTACAATCTTGCTAGGTGACACTTTTGAGGTCGTGGATAACTTCAACTATCTAGGCTTGTGGTTAGATTCAAACACTAACCTTTACCACTCATATAGAATCCCTCACTAAAAAACTAAAAATAAGACTAGGGTTCTTCTTTAGTAACAAGTTGTTATCTCCTGAAGCAATCAGGAAAAGATTGGTGCAGCCTACATTCCTCCCACTCATCAACTACGTGGATGTCATATACAATAACAGCATGGTGTCTCACCTTTGCAAGCTCTACATTTTATACCACAATCCCTTCACTTCATAACCAAAGCACCCTATAGAACACATCATTGCACTTTTTATTCAACAGTAGGCTTGTCTTCTGTCTTAACGAGAAAGCTGCTTCACACAGGCACATGGGCACTGAAAATTCTGTTGTGCAAACTTCACACCTGCATTTCTTCCCTCTTCCACTTATCCCACAGCTGTTATTCCCTGTGTAAAAACTTCATCCTGCTTGACATGCCCAGAACATGTACACTCCATGGCAGAGCCACAGTAAGCTTTACCATACCAGCCTACTGAACAAAATACAAACCTCGCTCAAATTCATTGAGATTGTCTCTGTCAACTCCTTTAAATCTCTGTTCAACAGGGTCTTCAAGGAAACCTGCCAATGCCACAGTGGGTAGGTCTACCCACAATGGGTAGATCTACCCATTATGCTTTAACCTGATTGTTGCAGCACTTCTTTCCCCAGCCCCCCATTCAACCCCCTTGCTCCCCTGCTTCTACCTCAGCCAACAGTATATACCCCTCCTCGGGTCCCTCAGCTCTCCCCCACTCCTAGCCTGATCTCTTTCTTGCCTGACTGTCCTAGTGAGATATGCTGGTGTGCCCCCCCCTATGTTGACCCTCCAGCAACTGGATCATCTCATGTCTATCTTCTGAAACCCCTGCACCCTCCGCATTCTGTTGCTAATGTTTATCTCTCCTTCTTGACAATGTATTCTCAACTGTTGTTCTCTTCCTTATCACTGTTCTCATGCCAAAGTATTGATTTCAAATTCTCTGTGCTTCCCCATGTCTCCCGACGCTGTTGTGCCCTAACACTACTGCCACTATGTTAAAAAGCAGCACTTAAGGTTCCTACACTTATCATGTTGTTGTGATGCTACACTGTTTATACTGTAGTGCTCATTGTAAATTGTACTCATTGTAAGTGGTAATCATTGTAATTTGTACTCATTGTAGCTGTCCATTGCTATTATTGTCATGCTTCAATGTCATCCCAGGACCTCTTTGTAGATGAGCATACTCAATGGTGTTTTCCTGCAAATAAATTAAACTTGAACTTGAATCTAACAGTCTCTACATTTTGGGTATACACGAATGACTGGGTAGACCATACGCATCCAGCAAAGCCATTAGTCTTGGGGACAATAAAAATGAGTCCAAATCCACATAACCTGTTTGGACTAGTTCTGTCTTGGAGGTGGGTTCAAAGATAAAAGGATCATCCCTGGGTGAAATGTAAGAAAGGCAGGGCAGATGAAGCAGGTGAAGAGGCTGGCCTGCCATGTGTATTTCTGTGCTATTCTTTTAAGAAAATTCAATTTTAGTCATAGTTTTATCTTGGGGTCTTGGAAGCCACATCATCATGGCCAACCTAGGACTGAATAGATTCCAGTTGGGGATAAGCTTAAAGTACCTACCTAGCTCAGAACATAGGTTATTATGTGTGCATTCTTCTTGCACCAAAGCTGTTGTTTCCCAATTTTTGTAGTGTACTATATTCCCATAGACTTAACGTGCATCATTTGACTGTATTTTTAAGGGTATAAATAACCTGGTGTCATTGAAAGTCCATGATCTAGTTCCAAAGAGACAGACTACTAAACTATCCAAAGAAAAGTGTCCTCTGCTGTGACTAAAGTGGCAGGTCATTTGCCCTTTGGGAAGTGTCATTGTACTGTGTGGGCAGTGCTGGTGGTGAGATTCTGACTTAAAGGTACCCCAAGTGAGAATCAAGCTGGGTGGTGGAAGCCTATCGATTTGACCATTCAGGTGTCTGAAAAGTTGTAAACACTGCTAACACAGTGCAGACTGAGTTCTGGGAGGACCAGTCTGTGACAGCTGAGTTTAGCACTTTTTCTGTCTTACATTTTTCCAATTGTGCAATACTTTTTATTTTGATTTCCTTAGTGTGTTATACATATCCCATTTATTAGTTGTATCTCTTGTAAATTCCTGTAAATATATTTTTCACATTCTATACACATATGACTATGCTGTGTTTTAAAAGGTACCAGTATTTTATTTCACTGGCAAATTCCATGTTCCATCTCTAACAGCACGTACTGAAGCTAAAGTGAGACTGCTTCTAGTACAGGAGCAGGTTATGGAGTGCCTGAAGGCAAACTGGGGTTCCCATATCCAGGTTTTGTACATGTGTGAGCAAGGACATTGTCCAGGTTTTGTACTGTGTGAGTAAGGACACAAGTGTGACAATGAGGAAAAGCCAGTAGTAAATTTGCAGCAAGCTGGAGGCAGCTGTTTTGAAGTTTGTTAAGCTGGTTGTCAGTCAGAGGTGCTATTGGTGACACAGGCCCTTTCAAAATTGTGGCAGGGTTTACTGAGGCCAGTGCAGGCCCATTGAAAATATACCCAGGCAAAGGGTGGGTACAGCGCTTTGAAAACCTGTCTCCTAGTCTTAAATTGATTGTAGTAATGGTTTTATTTGTGTCCTGACAGGGGAGGTATCATCTGTCAGGTTTGTGGACTAATAAAAGTTGTATTGTGCCACCGGTAAAGCCTATGAAATAGTTATTTTTTATTCAGCCTGTTTTTGTTCAGCATAGAATAGTGGGCCCAATATTCAAAGGTTAACATGCGCTAACATGGTTAGCACATGCCCTAACCCGGGTTTGCATGACCTCACCTGGCTGACCCACATTCAAAAGCCCTGGGAGAACTCCACAAACCTGGCAGCGCCAGAGTGCTAACATACCACTGCACCTGTGCAAATGAGGGGTTCTCTCCTGTATACTAGTGCAATGGCACATTCAAAGGTTTGCAGCAGTGGTAAAAAGCCCTCAAGCAGCACCTATTTAACACCACTGCAAACCACCTCTTAAGTGGGTGCTAAGCCTGCACCCCCTCCCTGGAAGCCAGTGCAGCTGTACTGCAGATGCCTGCCCCATTCTGGCCATGCCATGCAGTTCCTGGTTGTCCAGTGTGTCTTCTCACTCCAATCACTCCTCTGAGATATATATATATATAGGATATGTGGGGGGTGCCTGTTGGATTACCAAGTTATTTGTACCGTAGCCTGTGACCTCAAGTAACCTCACAAGTGTTGATGCCACCAGTGAGGTTTATGAGAGGTCAAAGGCTACTGTACAAATAACTTGGTTATTCAACAGGCACCCCCACATATTGAATTTATGCAACAGGGTGGTGCTTGTATGACAGTTTATTTATTTGTTTTTTAAGTAGTCTTTTTTTGTATTTTACAGGAGTTCCTGAGTTTCTCGGGTCTTTTTTTTTTAAAGAGAACTCCTCTGCTTTTTAGTAAGCTGTTTCCATGGCCATTGCTATGAATGCAGCCCCATGACACTACAGTAATGTTATAGTGTGGGCTTTGACAGGTGGAGGTCGAGGTGGAGGTGACTGGCTTTCAGGGATTCTTTTTCGAGAAAATAGTAGCATGATTTACTGAGGAAGTAGGGGAGCCAGCTTCATATTTGGTGCAGCGGCTGTAAATGGCAGTTTTGAATGGCCAGTCGGTGTAATGGTCATGCTTCTGTTAACAAAAAAAAGATTTGTTTTTTCGGAGCTGCAAGTGGGTGGCTGTGAGAGTGAGTGAGAGTGGAATGTAGCAGGCCAGTGAACAGGATTTTCAAAGAAAGACTGGTCTGCAGCATCTGTAAGTCTGACAAAAAAGAATGGAAGCAGTGACATACAGAAACTATGGATTAAAAGAAAAAAAAATATGATTAAAAAATATTTTACAGAAGCACAGTAGGTGGAGGAGTGAGGGCAGCTGAGAGTAGTGGCTGCTGGGTAACTGTTGATGGTCATTTTGGCAGTCAGAGGCTGCCGGTGTTCTTTTTTCCTTTTTTTTCTGGGTTGCAAACAAAGACTTTCTGGTGGAAAATGATTACTGATGGATGAGGGTGCTGCTTTGGGGTCACAAAAGAAAAACTGCTGCTCAGTATGAAGCAGTGCTGGTAGGGGTGGGAGGTGGGGGATGATAAAGTTGTGAGTTTCTGAGATGATGCGTAAGCTGGAAGTAGAGCCGTCCTGCTGGTGGGGGGTGATGTAGTCACTGTGTGGATAAATGGAGGGTGATGTAATCACTATGGTAATAACATGAAGTTATTCCCATAGTGATTACACCATGCCCAATTATCCACACAGTGACTCAGATGTAAGCAATAATACCCAACAGAGTGGGTGGTATTGGGCAATACCAGACCGTCCAGGGGTGTAATGAGGCCCGACACCGCAGGCGGAGGGCCTTATAGCCCCTGGAAGGTCTGGTATTGCCCAATACCACCCACACTGGAGGGTATTATTGCACTTAGAAAATGGGCATCTGTGTCATGTTTAATTATGGAATAAAATAAGAGAGGACATTAGTTTAAAATGAATAAAAAGTCTAGAAAAAAAACTGCTGCTGGTAAAGTAGTCCCTACTTTTTTATGCTGTTCCATCTTGTGTTGATCATCCCCAGAGAGCCATTCTGTTGCAGTTACACCCCCTCACACACACACACACACGCACACACACACACAGACACACACAGACACACCTTCCAGATAAAATCACAACCGGACCCCCCGCCCCCATCTTATTTGTAGCAAGCTACAGTAGTAGGCACATTTAAAAAAAAAAAGTACGACAGAAAATAAAATAAGACATTGTGCTATCTTTTCTCCTGACCTGTAAGTGTCCATACTTGACTCTCACAGATCAGACCACGCTCGCCTCCCTCCTTCAGCTGTTCATGAATGCATTTAGATTTAAAATTGAAAAAAGATACACAACAGCATTTACTTTTGTGGTCCTGGTGAGAGAATTCATCCTTTCTCAGCCGCAGTCATATCCTATGGCATTAGTCTCCCATCGCTCTAGATGTGTGACAACTGCTGCACTTCTAAATTAATGCTGAAAATGCCAAAATTAAAGAACAGTTGTGGCTCAATGCTTTGCCTATTGGCTTCAATTTGAATGCACAACCCCCCCCCCACCAACCCATCCCGAATGTATGTGTTAACCTATGGTCAGGCCTCCAGTGCTGAAACAGGTAATCCACGCAATGATTGTGGTTGACTGTGGAAAGACTCATGACAATGCGGTCCATTTAAAAATAACTTTTTAATTTTCTTTTTGTTGCCAGACTGGGGAGCGAGTGGCTCAGTGAGAATGGCATGGTTTGGTGTGTGATGCTACAACCTACCGGACTCCACCTGCTACTGTTACCTGTTTCAGGATGCCTGCTACCGGCTTAGGACTTTGAACTGAGCTACCGGCTTTCCTGGGGCAAGACGATGTGGTCATGTGCTGATGCTGTGCAGCTACTACTGTGAATGCAGGCGATAGCTAGGTTTGTGGATCTTGTACTTTACTTTTTGGGGATGCGATATTGCTTTTTTAAGGAAATGTGACATACTGCTGGATTTGGAAGGGAAGGAGGGGTGGAGGCCACAAACTCTCCCACTAAGCCGTGAGAAAAAAACATGGCAGCAGTTTAAAATACAACATTCTAATTGCTTGATGATATTGGTGATGAGGTTTGTGGCAAAGCTGGCACTTTTAATGCCTGGGCTTTGTTGCCTGATAAACGCCCAGCTTGCCAGCGCTATCAACCAATCAGAGTCTGGGGATTTTCTTGCCCATTTTCTAAAAACACATTTATGCACCACTTTTTATCCTGACACCTGTTGCATAAATATATATATATATTCATGCTTGTGTATATGCATGTATGTGTGTTTGTGTGGCACAGAAGCAGTGAAAACAATGTGTCTGAGGCAGTGTGAATAAGAGTGGGTTGCAAGAGTGCTTTCAGATTGGCAGGTTGTGGGTTTGAGTCTTGGCCAAGTATTTCAAAGTCAGCCACCTGCTCAGGAAACTGAGATGCCCTGTCTGTTAGAAGTAACCTCTGAGTTCAGAGTTACCAACATTATCTGGGGGAAGCTCTCACCACCCAGCTCCATCTGGCCCTAAAACATAAGAAGTTAAGTACTTTCCCTCTGGGCCTGTATGAAAGACAGTGATACTGAAAAAAGACACATAATATACATAGACAGTGATGTACAGTCCCGATAAGACATCCCATAATACATCATAACACCCTGGAACTTCTTTTCTAGGAGTTTAAAGAACTAACTCTTAATCTTTGTTTTCATTCTATGAATAAAACACTCTGACACAACTTTAAAAATTCTGCAAAAGTTCTGATAAAATGTCCCAAAACAATAAATCCCAGTTATTTTCTTGCAGCTGGACAATATCACAAAAACATTTGCTTTAGATTTGCAGCCTTGAAACAGAACTGGATATCTTTTGCACAGGGGCTTAACTGTAAGAATTTGAGTCTCAGATTCAGTATATTATTTTGCAAACAGATTTCCATTAAAATCCTTATTCTTTCTTCATGCCTGTGTTCCAAAATCCAACAACCTGGAGGATGCACCGTACGCCATAGCAAGGGATTTGTTTGCCATAGCAAGGTATATGCTGTGGAATAGCAGTGATCTGATGCGTACCGAACAGAAAAAACCCTTCTTGCTGTCAGACAGCATGGTTCCATTCCCTGAGTGTTCTGACAGTTGTTCCACGTTTGTGTGCAGAGTCATCACTCAGAGTTAATCTCCAGTCTGTGAGTGTATATCAAAACACTCAGTTGACATGGCATGTAAATCCAGTTTTAAGCTGAACTGGAGCTGAATCTTCAAACAGATTGGAGAGAAGTTCAGTTACATAAATTCTTGTTGCTGACTACTTTGTGCATGTAAATTGGGAATGGAGTTAGAACAGAGTCATATAATGGGCATGTCAGGGTGCTTAGGCACAACCTTGTAATGCAGAACCTGGGAGGACCTGAAGTTGCTGATGCAGAAGAAACCAAAATAACTTAATGAACGTTTTCACTAGCTAAGGGGGATGGTGGAAGAAATTGGGGAGGCAATAACTGCTCCCCCCACAGGCTAAAGTAGGAAGTATGGAGAACTTGAAGGGACAGAAGTATCTCAGGGTGCAAATTAATAAAGGACGTAATGTGGTAGAAATGAAGGGGAATGTAAATGGGGGCACTAAAAACTGAGGGGGGAAGGCAGAGGGCAAAAAGAAAAAAAGAGAGGTAATCCAGTGGTAAAATCTGGAAGGCCATGTTTGTGAATACTAAAAGTCTAGGAAATAAGATTCTGGACCTAGAAATCATCATGGCAGAGGCTGACTTGAATACTGTAGCCATTAATGAGTCATAGTGCACAGAAAGTCATGACTGGAACATGGCCATACCGCATTTATACTCTGTTCGGGATGGACAGGGTGGGCAGAAAAGAAGGGTGTGTAGTTATTAGAGAGATATTTACCTTTTGTATAGCTCTTAACCAAACATTCCTTTCAGAATGAAGGAGTGGATTATTAAAGCAATAAACCACAACAGGGTGTGGATTATGATAGTATTTACCCATGCCTGGTGTGATTTGGTCATGAGGCCAATGGCTGAGAGAGTAAACTACACCAGAAGTAGGTAAATCCCAGCATACCCCACACTCTGGAATGGTTTATTGCAATTACTGTATACAATGTCTTGTAATGAAAGAAAGAAAAAAAGTTATCTAAAATGTTTTATTTTGTATTTTTTTTTAGCTTTTTATAATGAATTTTGCTTCCTCCCTATTATAAAGTCCCTTGCTGTTAGGCAGATTATGCTTGAGGTAGTCGTCCAACTGCCCCCCCCCCCACCAACCGCCCCAACTGCCGACACATAGAGAGAGACACACAAAGTTGCTGGCATGCCTTTTTTTAAATAATGGCTGTCTGCTTGGTGGGGCTCTGACAGGAACTTAAGGTTTGATGGCAGCTCTGACCGTGATGTTGCGTACTAATAGTTTGTTTCCCAGATGACTTCGGCCGTTGAAGTTCTTTTTTTTTTTTTTGTGTGCATGTGCTTCTGACTGGAAAGATAGTGTTTGTTTTGTTGTTTTATGGGGACATCGTGCCATTTATTTAGTGTGGACAATCTTGCAGTGTGGATTTGCTAACTGTGATGGTTTGGGGAATGTTGCAACAGAGCAGAGCTGACAGTGAAAAAGAGTTCAGAGGTGAGCTAGGAGGAAGCAGTTATAGGGAAACTAGTTGAAAAACACTGTTTTGGCTCTGATATGGATTTTGGTAGTTTTCTGAAGTTGTTTACATAGATACATAGACAGTGTCGGCAGATAAGGGCCTATGGCCCACCTAGTCTGCTCATTTGAGTTTGTAACTTCAGGTTGTTTTCCTAGAACTCTGTTGCCCCTTACCCCTGACCTCCAGAATTCCTTTATGTCTATCCCATGCATTCTTAAATCCCGTGACTGTTTCAGCCCCCACCACTTCCTCAGGCAGGGTGTTCCACCTGTCCACCACCCGTTCTGTGAAGAAATTCTTCCTCATATTTCCTCTGAATCATCCTCCCTCCAACTTCATCCCATGCCCTCTAGTCCTGGAACACCTTTTTTGGTTAAAAATAGTGTATTCTTGCACCCTGTTCCTCCCTGTAAGATACTTGTATGTCTCTATCATGTCCCCTCTCTCCCTCCTCTCCTCCAGGGAGTACATATTCAATTCCTTCAACCTGTCCTCATAGGACTTGTGATCTAATCCATGTACCATCTTTGTTGCCCTGCTCTGAACCTTCTCCACCCTGTCTATGTCCTTACATAGGTAAGGTCTGCAGAACTGTACACTGTACTCCAGGTGGGGCCTCACTAGTGTCTTGTATAGTGGAATCATGACCTCCCTTTTCCTGCTGGTGATGCCCCAGCCTATGCATCCCAGCATCCTATTTGCTTTACCTGCTATCTTGTCACACTGTTTCCCTACCTTGAGGTCATCAGAGATGATAACCCCAAGATCCTTTCCTGCTTGGTGCATGCCATATCCTCACCCCCCAACTGATATATTGTGCCAGGGTTTTTGTGCCCCATATGCGTTATCTTGCACTTCTTTGCATTGAATTTCAACTGCCAAACCCCTAACCATTCTTCAAGTTTCTGCAGGTCCCTTCTCATTCTGTCTACATCTTCTGGTGTATCTACTCTGTTACAGAGCTTTGTGTCATCAGCGAACAGTGAAATTCTGTCTTCTAGGTCTTGTGCAATGTCACTGATGAAGATGTTGAATAGGACCAGTCCCAGCACTGATCCCTGTGGTACCCCACTGGTCACTCTTCCCTCTGTGGAGTGACAGCCATTTACCACCACCCTCTGTGTCCTGCCGCCCAGCCAGTTACCTACCCACCACACTACTGTCCTGCCCACACCCATATTCCCCAGTTTGTGTATAGTCTTCTATGTGGCACAGTGTCAAAGGCCTTGCTGAAGTCCAGATAGGCCATGTCCACTGCCCTCCCCGATCCACCTCCCTAGTCACCCAGTCAAAAAAATTCAATGAGGTTGGTCTGACATGACCTCCCTCTGGTGAAACCATGCTGCCTTGGATCCTGCAGTCCATTGACAATCAGATGTTCCACTAATCTCTCCTTCAATAGTGCTTCCATGATCTTCCCCACTACCGAGGTGAGGCTGACTGGTCTATAGTTCCCCACTTCCTCTTTTTTCCCACTTTTATATAAAGGGACTACATCTGCTGTCCTCCAGTCTTTGGGTACCTCCCCTGTTTCCAGTGATCAGCTAAACAGGATAGCCAGTGGTTCAGCCACCACTTCTCTGAGTTCTTTAAGGACCCTGTAGTGCACCCCATCTAGCCCCATTGCTTTATCAACTCTTATTACTTCCAGTTCCTTCAGGACCCTTTCTCATGTAAAGGGACTTTTGTCCATTTCTGCACCATTCTCACCCCTTGTACTCACTTCAGATCCATTGCCCTCCTCTTCCTCAGTAAAGACTGAGCAGAAATACCTGTTCAGTATGTCAGCTTTACTGTTATCATCCTCCACGCGGCCCCCATCCTCCCCCTTCAGTCTCACTATCCCTCCCTTTGCCTTTCTTTTTTCATTTATGTACCTGTAAAAGGTTTTGTCCCCTCTACCCACTGATTTTGCAATGTGCTCTTCTGTCTGAGCTTTGGCTTCCTTTACTGACCTCCTGCCTCCCTTGCTTCTCCTGATACGTCTCCCTATCCCCTTCTGCCTGTGTCTTTTTGTATTGCCTGAATGCAATCTTTTTGGCTTTCACTTTCTTTGCTACCTCTTTGGAAAACCATAATTGCCTCCTCTTCCTTTTCCTCTTGCTAACCTGCTTAATGCATAATTCTGTCACTCTTGTAATCCCCATTTTAAATACTGCCCACTGTCCCTCAACACCTGATTCCTGCCTCATTCCCCTTAATGCCTCTTTCAAGTATCTCCCCATTTTCCCAAAGTCAGCCCCCCTAAAATCCAGGATATGTGTTTTTGTGGGGTTTGGTTCTGCTCCTTCTGTGATTTCAAACCACAATGACTGGTGGTCACTGTTCCCAGGTGCTCCCCCACTGTTACCCCCATCACACTGTCCCTGTTTGTGAGCACAAGGTCCAGTATTGCCTTCTGCCAAGTTGGTTCCATGACCAGTTGCTTGAGGAAGGCACCCTGAAGGGAGTCCATAATAAATCTGCTCCTAGTTGATGCTGCTGCTGGGATGCTCCAGTCCACGTCTGGAATATTGAAGTCTCCAACCAGTATTACCTCGCCCTTGTCTGCCATCCTTTGGATGGCTAGCATCAGCTCCCTATCTGTTTCTTCCTCCTGGGCTGGTGGTCTATAGACCACACCTGTGTGGATGGCTGGCTCCATTTTCCTTTCCAGCTTAACCCACAGTATCTCTCCCCCATTTTGTCCCTTCTGGATCTCTGTGGCCCTTATGTCATTTTTCACATACAGTGCCACTCCTCCTCCCTCCCTTCCTACCTGCCCAGTCTCTTTTGAATATGTTGTAGCCAGGAATGGCCATCTCCCAGTCATGGTTATCATTACACCAGGTTTCTGTGATGGCCACAATGTCCAGGTCTGACTGCACCATGACAGCCTCCAGATCTTCCATCTTGTTGCTAAGGCTCCTGGCTTTGGCACACATGGCTTTCCATGATTTTACCTTCCTAGACTGTTTAGCTGTTCTACTCCAGCCCCTTCCCTGGTTGTCTTTTATCCCTGGTTCTCCTTGCTGTCTGCCCTTCTGCTGATTTTTGCCCCTTTTCTGCCTATCCACCTCTTGGGCGCTAATCTCCATCATTTTGTTTTTCATCATTCTTACCATTCTACCAGGTGTTGATGGGTTAGTGAGGCTCCAATATGGCAGTTTTACTGTTGGCACTTTTGTGAGGTTCAGTTGATTTAAAAAGGGTGTGATTTCAAATGTGGCAGACTGGCACTTTTGCATGGATTATGCCTGGATTTATCATGCAGAAAAACAAAAACCGGGCACCGGAGGTAACAAGTGAAAAAATGTCTTTTTTTATTTCACAAACCACATAAATAGTCGCAGACACCCTACAGTACAAGGATGCTAACCTCTACTGGTTTTGCACTGTGTGCTTCATCAGGTGGACCTGATGACACACACAGTGTGAAACCGGTATAGGTTAGCGTCCTTGTACTGCAGGGTGGCTGTGACTATTTATGTGGTTTGTGAAATAAAAAACATTTTTTTTCACTTGTTACCTGTGGTGCCCGGTTTTTGTTTTTCTGCAATTGTTTCTTCCAGATGGCACGCGTGGTCAGAGCTGAGGTTGTTTTTTTTTTGGGCTGGATTTATCATGGCAGAAAGGTACCAGTCAGCCAATCAGAGTCTTCAATTCTTGGACCCTATTGTATTTTAATATTTTTGTGACCTGGATGTTAAGTGCATTGCAAGGTTTAAGTAGGGAGAGGTTAGGGATTTGCTTTAATACATATACATTGATTAGGCATGTCTGTCTATTTGTGAAGTTGAATCTGTTTATTGTGGCTCTTTATATTAACATGTTTTTCTATCTGGTTGAAGCAGCAGATCTAATATTTAGTCTTTTTTTCAGTCCATTATGAAACAGGATATAAAACTGATGATCTGGAACATAAATGGGTTTATTTAACTGGTAAAGAGAACATTTTGAATTTTAGCAAGAAAAAAACAAATAGACAATTTGTGCCTACAAAAGGCACTTCTACCCCAGGTAGAAGCTGATGAAACAAATAAAATATTGGGGCGGGGATGTGTTCACTCACTTTATACATCTAACCATCCTGCTGTGGAAATAGTTTGATGCAACAGCATAAAGGTGTTATTCTTACGAAGAAGGGGTGTTATATTCAGGGCCCCGTGCTCACTGCAGCAAAGTGGACCTTCATTCTGTGTCAGGATGTCATATTTTCTGCGGCAGAACAACTGCTGATTCTGAGGCATTCCACGGCAGTGGGACATTGCACCACAAGCAGGACAGGGAGATGGCAGAGTAGAAACAGATAGGTATGTATGCTGATCTAAAACAGTTAGCATAACTGCACTGAGTAGTCTGACTTGAAGGAACCCTGGGGACCAACATATTGCTTGAGTTTGTGGCATCATCCATGTCTTCACCCAGAGCTGCTATATCACCCTCTATAGTCTCATCTTGTGCAAACTCCAAATTTACGTAAACTATGGAACAATATTCTTCAGTTTGTGTAAGCTGTGGAACAGTATTCCTCTGTTTATGTAAACTGTGAAAAAATATTCTTCAATGTAAACTGTGGAATAATTACTGGTAATCATGCAAATGTTTACCGGTAGCACGGTATGCCAAGCGTTGCGCAAGTGTGGTACCCACTGAATAACATGCACAGTGGTAATTGCTCAAAGGTTGCCTGGTAGCACGATATACCAAGTGGTGTGCAAGCATGGTAAGCATTGAATAACATATATACTGCTACTGCACAACCGTGCGCCAATGCATGGTAGCAGTATACAACCTTTGCACAATTACCAGTGTATACCGCTATTGCACAGTGATGCACGGTGTGTGGTAGTGTATTCCATGGTTTACATTAAATTCTATGGAAAATTCTGTGGTCACAGAATTGCGGAAAATATGGGGCCTTGGTTATGTTATCATTTGTTAAATCATAAGGGTAAAAAACTAATGCTTGCATCAGCTTATCTTCTAAATGGAAGTTTGGTATCAAAATTATTTGACTTATTTATTAAACTAGTGATTTTCCTTATCAATATTTGGTCAATGATAATTTTAGTTTGATCCTTAATAATAAGTTGGATGCTATTGCTCAAAACAGGGAATACAATACAAAGATGCTAGTCGTTATCAAATGAAAGATCATACATTAATGGACTTTTGGAGGATTAATAATCCCACAACTAAAGAATATTCATACTCCCCCAAGGTTTAAGTCCTCCTCTAGGATAGATGTGGTATTGAGATCTAGGCAGCTATATCATAATATTTCTGAAATAAATTATGATTCTGTTCTTTTTTGTTTTGGATCATGCCACAGTAACTTCTATACTGGCAACACCAGAGACACCAACATGCAAAGATCCTGGAAGATGGAGCCATTGTTATTAAAGGACCCAACATCTGTGAAAAAAGTAGTGGAAGAAACTGAGCTTTATTTCACTAATGATAACTCTCTGGATATTACTACCAATACTGTCTGGGATGTTTACAAAGCATATGTTCATGGTTTATGTATTTCAAGTGCAGCTACTGTAATTAAAAAAAAAATCCAGTATAAAAGAACAAAGGAGCTGGAAACAGACATAGCAAAGACACAAAAACTATGTGCTAAGATTAACCTGTGGCAGTGTCAGTGGCTCAGTAGGTAGCACATTCGCCTCTGAGGCCAAGAGATCAGAGGGCTGTGGGTTCAGTTCCCACATCTGGTACTTGGGTTAATATCCCAGTACTGACACTGTAGTGCAGCATGAGAGGGGTGCTGCACTTCTGAGGTGCTGTCTTTTGGATGAGACATTAAACCGAGGTCCCATCTGCCTGGATTGGTGGTAGTTCAGATGGATGTTAAAGATCCCATGGCACTTATTGAAAAGAGTTGGGGAATTTCCCCGGTGCCCTGGCCAAATTTCACTCATTCACTAAAAATACCATCAACAGCTTAATCTGATTCAAGGTCAGTTGGCATTCATCTGTATCCCCCTTCCCCAGATCATGCCTGAAAATAGACAGGATTTGTCTAGTGCACTTACCTGGTCAACAAAAACTAAATAAAAAAAATTCCTTAACATATATTTACAGAAACTGGAAAAGTTAAAATATGAATACAATCAAATTCAAAATGAAAAAGTGGAATGTATGATTCTATTTATTCATTCCAAATCATGTGCTCAGGTTAACAGAAGTGAAGCATTGCTACCTTATTTATTAAAGAAAGAACAGGTAGAGATAATTGTAGCAGAAAATAAATCAGTACAAGGTATTAATCAATTTAAAACCTCAGAAGTAGAGATAAACTCTGACTTTGTGAAATATTATAGTGGGCTATGTCAATCACACAGAACATTAATGACAGATAAAAATATTTAAATATTCCATCTATTACTGAGGAGCAACAACTTCTCATGGATAAGCAAACTGATTATAATGAAACTGAAAGAGCAATTGGTACCTTAATACCTGGCAAGGCACCTGGATTACATGGTATTGGTATAGAGTTTTACAAAACGTTTAGTAGACTCAATTCCAAAGCTTTCTGTCCAGTTCATTCAAGGATAATCTCTCTCCTTCCTTTGGTGAGTCCATTATTCTTTTAATCCCAAAAAAGGATATGGGTAACTAGTTATGCACATTGTACCATCCAGTTTCACTGATAAATGCAGATTATAAACGATTTATTAAGCTTTTAGCCATGAGGCTGGAAAATATATCCTTCTCTGATTGGTGATGACCAGAAGGGCTTCATTAAGGGATGAAGAGGGCATAATAATATCAGAAATGCCCTGACTATAATTCTAAATGCTATGGATCATAATGCAACGGTTATGTCCCTGGATGCTGAAAAAGCATTCGATAGAGTGGAATGAAAGTACTTATTGGCATTATTGGAAGCAGCAAATTTTGGCCCTAAATTTTATAACTGGATTACTGTAATCACACCTAAGACCTGGGTTCTGACAAACAGCACTACATCATAGAAACATAGAAGTTGATGGCAGATAAGGGCCACATGGCCCATACAGTCTGCCCTTTTCTGTTGCATTGATTACACTGTAGACCCATCCAGGTCTACAGCACTTTTTCTGTCACCTCATTATCTACCCCATATGATTTCCTTGAACTTAGCCCAGTTTTTTTTCCATCCCGCCATTATTTTTGCCCCCTCTCCTTCTGCTGGAAGACTGTTCCAGGCATTTCCTCACATCAGTCCTAAGCCTATCCCCTTCCAGTTTCATATCATGATCTCGTATTCTGGAGCACCCTTTACTCTGAAAAATACCTCCCACCTTATTCACCCCAGTAGGTATTTGAAAGTCTCTATCATATTCCCCCTCTTCCTTCTCTCCTCCAGGGTGTACATGTTTAGTTCCTTTAACCTCTCCTCATAGGACAGTTGATGTAGACCCTATACCATCTTGGTAGCCTTCCTTTAGATTGCCTCTATCCTGTCTACGTTCTTCCTGAGATGTGACCTGCAAAACTGGACACAGTAGTCCAGGTAGGGTCTTCCTAAAGACCTATATAGTGGTAAACATCACTTCCCTCTTCCTGCTGATAATACCCCTAGCTATATATTCAAGCATCCCACTAGCTCTCCCAATTGCTTTGACATACTGTCTGGTCGCCTTCAAGTCATCTGATATGATTACCCCCAGGTTTCTTTCTTGCTTGGTCACTGCTAGTATCTCCCCCCAATTTTGCACTGGACCCCTAGGTTTCTGTGACCCAAGTGCATTTTTTGTACTTTTTTGCATTAAACATTAGCTGCCAAACTTTTGACCACTCCTCTAGTCTTTTCAAGTCTCTTTTTACCCTTTGCACCCCATCTGGAGTGTCCACCCTGTTGCAGATCTTGGTGTCATCCACAAAAAGACAGACCTTCCCTTCCATGTCCTCTGCTATGTCAGTATGGAAGACATTACAGAGGAATGGCAACAGTATTGACCCCTGTGGTACCCTGCTGGTCACTCTACCCTCCTCACAGCAAACTATGTTTACCACCATCCTCAGCCTCCTATCCCTTAACCAGTTTCTTATGCAAGTTACCACCTTATTACTCACCCCCATGCTACCCAATCAGTTTATCAGCCTGCTATGTGGAATGGTGTCAAAGGCTTTGCTGAAGTGGACATAGTATACCTAAATTTTCATTGGACATTTAACACTGTTTCACATAGGATACTAGTAAACAAGCTGGGTAGCTAAGGAGTGGGTCCAAAGGTGGTAAACTGAATAAGAAAATGGTTAGGGGATAGGCAACAGAGGGTGGGTGGTAAATGGAGTTCATTCCAAGGAAGAGGGGTGACAAGTGGAATGCCCCAGGGATCAGTGCTGGGACCGGTCCTCTTTAATGTCTTTATAAATGACATTGCAGAGGGAAGATCTGCCTCTTTGTGGATGACACCAAAGTCTGCTATAGGGTGGACACTCGGGGGGGGGTGAGTGGAAAGAATCAGAAGAGACCAGAGAAAAGTAGAGGAGTCGTCAAAGGTATAGCAGCTGGGTTTCAATGCAAAATAGTGCAGAATAATACACTTAGTGCACTGAAACCCAGGAGCAAAGAACAAAATGGGTGGAGCGGTATTGATGACCTCCAAGCAGGAATGAGACCTGGGGTAATCATATCAGTGACTTTAAAGTGGCCAGGCAGTGAAACAAGGCAGTAAGGCATGTGAGTGGGATGCTGGGGTGCATAGGGAAGGGTATGGCCAGTAGAAAGAGGGAGGTGGTGTTGCCTCTGTATAGAGTGCTGGTAAGACCCCACCTAGAGTGTCCTGTTCTGGGGACTACATCTCCAAAAAGATATAGACAGTGTGAAGGCAATCCAGAGGAGGGCAACTAAAATAGTGCAAGGTCTATATCAAAAGAGGAGAGACTAAAGGACCTCAGTGTACACCGTGGAACAGATGAGGGAGAGGGGAGATATGATAGAGACCTTTACATACCTCAGTGGGGTAAATAAGGTACTGAGGGAAGTATTTTTCAGAAGAAAAATTGCTCAAGAACAAGGGGACATGCTATGAGGCTGGAGGGGGTAGATTCTAGGGAGATGTGAGTAAGTACTTCTTCACCGAAGGGTAGTGGACTCCTGGAACAGCCTTCCAGTGGAGGTGGTGGGGTTCAAGAACACATTGGATAAGCACACATAAATCATAGTGAAAAGAAAGGAGGGAGGGAGAAAGAGCTGTAGATCTGGCATGGTCTGATGTAATAGTGTAGATAGGGAGAAATGGGCAGACTGGATGGGCCAAGTGGTCCTTATCTGCTGTCAAATTCTATATTTCTATGTTTTCAAGTAGGCCATGTCCACCTCCCCCCAAATCTAGCACCCTGGTTACCCAGTGAAAAAATCTATCAGATTTGTTTTGCATGACCTCCCCTTAGTAAAACCATGCTGCCTAGGGTTCTGCAGTCCACTGGATTCCAGGTATTCCATGATTCTTTCCCTTAATAGTGTTTCCATCAATTTCCCTGCCTCCTCCTTGCTACCACTTTTGTAAATGTCTGCCCTTCTCCAGTCCTTCAGGACCACACTGGTCTCCAGTGAACTGTTAAACAAGTTTGTCAGTGGTGCAGTTAGAAACCAGTCTGTCAGGGGTGCAGCAAGCACCTCCCCAAGCTCCTTTAACAATCTTGGATGCACCCCATCTGGCCCCATGGCTTTGTCCACCCTCAATTAGTGAGTGCTTTCCTAACCCACTCTTCAGAAAAGGAATTGGTGTCCACTTCCCTTTCCCCAATCTCTTGATGCTTATTTGTGGTCCCTCCTCTCCCCCCCCAACTGTGAACACTGAGCATATACATCAAAGTCTTTTATGACATAGTAGTACTGCATACTAAATCCAAAAAGGAACACAGCCTGTTGTTTTACATCAGCGCAGAGGTCACCACAATAACCTCCCTGTACAAAGACCTGAGAGGGAAAAGGAAAATTAAAGAGGACACTATAGCATAGTCAAGAGAGGGGAAGGGTGCTCACAGGTGGCCAACCTTATGGGCTAGAAACTGTAAAGGGTAAATTAGGCTAATAAATAGAAGAACTGTTGCAACAGATTTAAGAAAAGGTCAGTCGTCAAGAGTGGCAGGATCTCCCTGTCACATACACCACTTCCCACATTTCCTTTCCCTGTTCCTCTAGTCCTTCCCTTTTTTGCCCCACTCCCAGTCAGACTATCCTACTATCCCAGTAACCATACACCCTTCAACCCTAAAACTCACTAACACCCTAGCACCTAACAACAGTTTACCTGCAATCCCTACTACCCAGAAACACACTAATATCTAGTATCAGAGAAGAACAAACCCCACCTTAATAAAGACAAAGAAAAACAACAAGATTGCAAGCCCACCGTCATGCTTAGCTTGCCTCCCAAGTACAGCCACCCTACAATGCAGCCCCCTGCAGGCTTACCTGGGTAGATGTTTCCTTGGATTGGGAGGGGAGCAAAGTGGCTATTGCTGTCAGATTAGTATCACTGGTACGGTGGACAGACTCCAATGTCGTTCTTGCACATTGGTCCTTCACATGAGGGGCCACAGTGCGGGGGAACTGCTTTGAGGCCTAGTCCTCTTATAGTAGCATAGATCTTCCTGTCCCTGCTGGTCTTCACCTCCGATTGGCTCCCTGGAGGGCTGGAGGCATAGTCTTGTGCTTGATTGGCTCCTGCCTGGAGTCTACTAGAGCTTCAAGCGCTACAGTTTTTTCTGTCTTCTGCCAGGCAGAGGGGTCCTACTCATGTGTTCCATAGACCCTGTCTGGTGGTTTCAAGCTCAGCGCTTCTGATGGGACTGGGAGACTGCAGTGGGGGTTTTATAACCCCACTCTTCCTGTCAACATCAGTCCTCACCTCCGACTGGTTCCCTGGAGGGATGGAGGCATGATCTTGCTCCTGATTGGTTCCCCACTGGAGCCTTCCTGGAACTTCAAGCTCTGTAGTTCTTTCTGTGTTCTACCAGGAAGAGGGAACCTGCTGATGCATCCCGTGGCCCCCCCCCGGCAGTTTCAGGCATCCACTATGTTTTCTTTATTTATAGGTACAAGACAAGGTTGTCTCCACACCCCATTGCTTTTTGCTTTGGTAATTGAACATTTGGCAACTGTAATCAGAGAAAATCCTATGTTAAAGGGATTTGAATATGGTGAACAAACAAAGTTATAATTTGCTGCTATATTTGTAGAACCCAGAAAGAGACATTAGAAATTAGTTTACAGTTGATAAAAGAATATGATGAATACTCTGGTTACTTGGTGAATTGGAAGAAGTTTGAAGCACTACCTATACACCCCGAAAAGAATATAAACTCAATGTTGCAAAATTCCCTGCAACTTTGAAAAAAGAGAGTATGATATACCATGGTGTAGTTTTGTTTAATAAAATGAATCAATTATGAAATATTATTTGAAGTCCCTATTAAATGCCATTAGTCAAGACCTGGAAGGATGGAAGGTTATAAAAATGAACATCATCCCACAATTTTTGTATTTGTTTCAGGCTTTGTCTTTGGTAATCCCTAATGAAATTGTTTCAGCAATTTATTTATTTATTTAAGAGTTTCACCAGGAAAGGCATACTGAGCTGAACATTAGTTCTTTTCTAGATGCGTCCTGTTGGAGAGGGGAAGGGAGTAAGTACAGTAGTTAAAATTATAAAACAACTAAAACATACTATGAATTAAAACACGAGTTGGTAACACTGTAAGTAATTTTTTATGGAAAAATGGTTACACTAGGCTGAATAAGCACATATTGTCTTTGCAATATGAGCATCTGGGTTTAAAACTACCAGATTTCCAGTTTTATCATTGGGTTGCTATGTAAGAACATTTAAAAGAATCTTGGAGTGATACTCCTTCTAAACCTTCTACTCTAAATATTGTTCATTTGGTATCTCAGAACCTGAACAGAAAAAAAAAATATTTTGGGCAAGATAGATTATTTCTCAGCAATGCATGTATAGGTTGGAATAAAGTATTGAAAGTTATATTGTAGGTCAGGATAATAAACTTAATAAATCAGCTATACATTTTGGTAATAACATCCATTCAGTATTTAGTTCTCTGTATATTAGGAAATGGTTATATTAAAAAAAATACCTCAATTGCAGATCATTTTGAAGGACAGGTTATTAAATCCTTACAACAGTTACAAAACCAACTTAGCCTACCTCAAAATATGTTTTTAGTTACTTACAAGAGCTTTCTGCTGTGACGGACTAATTTGGAAAGGATAAGATAAGATTTTACACTAACCCTTTTTTTAGATTTATTAAATGAAGCCCTAAATAGAAACAAGTTGATTTCTAAATTGTATACATTTTGTTGTTGGTAATCTTACTAGTAAGTCCAATATTTTGAAACAAAATTGGACACACATTTAAAAATCACAGTTCCTCCCAGAAATGGGAGGCTATTTGTACAACCTGGAACAGCAGTACTAATAATAGAATTAATTAAATATAGTGCTATATTCTTCATAGAATTTATCATTCTCTGCACCTCTTAAATAAATTTAATTGTAATATCTCATCTTACTGTAAAAGAGGTTGTGGGGAAAGGGCAAACTCCGTACATGTATTAGTTCTGTGTCTATTCATAAAAGTATCTTGGAATCAGGTCCTGAGGTAGTTAAATACAATACTAGATACTAATTTGAATTTGAGTCAGATGAATGTCTCCTTCCGACCTCCTCTGTTCAAGATATTTCAGATGATGAGATTCAATTCTTAAACCATACTACATTTTTTAAAACAAAAAGATTTGTCACCCATATGTGGAAGAACCCAGTTATACCTAGTACTGAGCAGCGGAAAAACATTTTTTTTAGATTCTCTGAGATTGGAAAACAAAATTATTACACAAATAAGCAAACTATTAAATATTGGGAACTATGGGCCCTAGTTCCAAAACATGCTTAACGGTGGTAGATTTTGAGTCAATAAAGTTTCTCAAAAGAGAGGACTACTCTTCTCATTTAGAAGTTCAAGTCAGGTATATGTAATTTGTTCATGAGTTTAATATTACTTGAATGACTTGTTTTCAGTATTCAGATGCATCACATTTTGCTGTATTGTATCAATTACTGGTATTTATTTATTAAATAGTATTTCTTATGACATTATTGGAACTAACTTTCTGGTGGACTGGAGATCAAGATATGCTTTTCAATCTGATGTATTTCTAATGGTAATTTTTGCCCATATCATGATGATTTTTTTTTGCAACATTTGTTTATTGAAGTTTTCAAAATTTTCATACAGACCTGACATAGGACAATACAAAGACATACACAAATGCATGAACTATGTACACATAGGTCCCTCTCTCTCAGGATAACACAAAAATCAATTATGTAGTGTTTCCCTCATCATTAATTAATTTTATGAATTGTTTAATACTTCTTAAATAAACTAGGGTCTCCTCACTTGTATGTCTCCACAAGTGTCAAGGCAACCCACCAGCACTCTCCTTATTTTCCCCTTTTATATCCTTCCTTCTCCTAGTACTTGGTTTTCCACAACAGATAGAGAGGTCAAGTAGGGCTGCCATATATTATAAAACAATTCCTCTTTCTCTTTTATGAAAAAGGTGAGTCTTTCCATAGCTAATGCCTGTAGGGTTGGAGTTTTTCATTGCTGTATAGTAGACCTAGCTCCCGACACCCACGTGTTTAAAATACAGTGTTTGTCCATTATTAATAGTACCCTCACCCATCTTGGTAATGGGCACCACTCTTCTTCCCCTGTGTCTTCCACTCCAAATAGTAGGACCAAAGGAGATACCAACACCTGCCTGCCTGATATGCTGTCCATCTCTCTCTCTCGCTGCTTCACCCCAGAAGGCCTGCAGTACTGGGCAGGTCCAAAAGCAATGAGAATAAGAACCCAGATTGTTGTTGCAGTGGGCACATATAGGTGACACAGTGGGGTTAAATCTGTTCACTATTAAGGGGGGGCAGTATAATCTGTGGAGAAACTTATAGAAAGATTCTTTACACTTGTTGCAGATTAAGATTCCCTGATGGAGCTGAATCACCAGCCTCCAATTATCTTCTGAGAACATCAGGCCCATAATGAATGTTTTTGAATATTTTCATATGCATTTTGAAAATCAATAAGCATTATTTAAATAGAGACACATAGGGAAAGCAATAAGGAGTGCTAAGGCACACACTGATGAGAGAATAGCCAAAGTGGCAAGAAAGAGGGCAAGACATTTTTTAGGTATGTAAGTGTAAAACAGGAAGACTGGAGGAGGGATTGTAAGGTTAAATAGGGACGGGGGGGCTGTGCAGAGGGTGACCAGGAAAAGGCAGACATCCAGAACAAATACAGTACTTTTGTTTAGTATTCACAGTAGAAGGAGAAGGGAAGGGGCAACAAAAAAGTAACAGGAGTTCTGAAGGGAAGGAGACCAACACTAGTCCCTTTTCAGAGGAGAGATAATCCTAACTGGACTTGCTAATCTAAAAATGGACAGGCAATGGGACCAGGCAAGGTCTGTCCTAGGATATAGAGGGGGATCAGGGAGGTACTGGTTGCCCCTCTGACAGTCTTATTTTATAGATCAGTGGAGTGGTTCCAGAGGACTGGAGGAGGACAGATGCAGTCCCATTTCACAAAAGTGTTAGCAGGGAGGAGGCTGGCAATTACAGGCTAGTTAGCCTGGCATCAGTCGTGGGAAAGTTAATGGAATCATTGCTGAAGGGGATGATAGTGGAATATCTTTACCCTAATGGGTTATGGGTTTCAAGACCTGAGAAAGCATGGATTCATGGGTGGGAGGTCATATCAAAGAAATTTGATAGATTTATTTGATTGGGTGAGCAACCAATTAGATCAGGTATTCAGCAGTGTTTCACAAAGAAGACTATTAAACAAGATGGGTAGCTTAGGTGTGGGTTCAAAGGTGGTAAACTGGATAAGAAATTGTTTAGGGGATAGGTGACAGAGGGTGTTGGTAAATGAATTTCACTCCGAGTAGGGGTGAGGGGCCAGCAGGGTGCCTCAGGTATTAGTGCTGAGACTGGTCCTCTTTAATGTCTTTAATAGGTGACATTTCAGAGGACCTGGAGGGGCAGTTTGCCTGTTTGGGGATGACACCAAAATCTGCAATAGGTTAGACACTCTGGGGGTGGGTGGAAAGGATGAACAGAAACCTGAGTAAACTTGAGTGGTCAAAATAATGCATTTGGGGCACAGGAACCCAGGGCAGAGTACAAAATGGAAAGAGTGTTATTGAAGACCACCAAGTAGTATAGAGACCATGGGTAATCATCTCTGATGACCTAAAGGTTTACATGCAGTGTGACAAGGCAGTTGGGAGAGCTAGTGGAATGATGGTGTGCATTTATTTATTTATTTAGTTTTTGTTGTCCGAGTAAGTGTACTAGACAAATCCTGCCTATTTTCAGGCATGACCCAGGGGAAGGGGATAAAAATGAATGTCAACTGACCTTGAACCAGATTAAGCTGTTGGTGGTATTTTTTGTGAATGAGGGAAATTTGGCCAGGACAGCAGGGAAATTCCCCTACTCTTCATCAGTAGGGGGAGCTGCTGTTCTAGGAGAGGACGGTAGTCTGCCTCAGGATGGCTGAGGAGGAGGTTGTGGATTTGGAGCAGCCAGTGGTTCTATCCCCGACCACGGCTGTAGCTTTGCCTGGGGATTCTGAGATTTCTTTGCAGGTTGCAACTACGAAAGCACCTTGTGAATCTGCAGTGGCAGAAGTGGCAATTTCTTCAGTGAAAGATATAACTACGTTCTCAGATGCCGTACGCCCTTTGGAGATGGTCCCTTTGCTTGACTGCTGATTGGGCAGTAGCGATGGGCTTTTGATGAGTCAGCAAGTAGCTGACAGGAACGAGGATGGTGCGTCAGTGCTGGACGCAGTATAAGATTTCTCGTTTGGAATGTGGAAATTGAGACAAGATGAGCCCTTTACGTGTGAAGAATGGACGAAAGAAACAGCTTTACAAAATGCTGGATGGATTCAAGGAGCGGATGGCCGATGGCTTCCAGATACAAATTGGGAAACTTTTTCAGGTCTGACAGGTACTTCTGTGAATAATTCTCCCTCTCTGGAAGCAGTTCCTGTTAGTATTCCTGCATCATCTACTACTGCTGTAGCATCGGGGGGAAGGGGGTCGTGTACAGATGTCAAATTATTACCGAACGTGCCAGGACCTTCTGGACTGGGTCCTGAGCTCGTTTCACCTAGGATTTCTCTGCATCTCCCCAAATGAAGATAGAAGATGGCGTGGACCTTTCTTTTCAGACCTTTTCAAAAATAATAAAGTGGAGCAAGCCTCTTGTCGTAATGCTGTCTGCTTACAGTATAGAGGTGGTTTACAAGAGTATCCGGATAGGTTTTATGTTGCCAGGACTTTATTACTTAATTCCATGAATTTTCATGCTGAAGACATATTTGCCCTAATTAATATTACAGGGGAAGATTTTTTTGATGTCAGCTTTAAAAATTTTATGGGGTTAGATGCTTTTTGGAGAAAATATGAATCCCTTAAAATGACTGCATTATGGATACCTTTTTGGGCAATACCATTAACAAAACCCCTCTTTAAAACTGTTAATGTCATGTTTAGGAACGAGTGTGTCAATGTGGGGGATAATCTCTTTTGGCTGGAAAAAAAAATGCGATGTGTTGGGCCCTCCAGAGGACATTATGGATTTAGAGGGAATTTGGATGGGGAACTGGAGACTTAAAGTTAAATTACAAATGGTAGACAATGAGGTTTGCCATATACCTAATAGTTTTTTTTTTGGTAAAGATAGGGGTGTCTGTTTTTACCCTGGTCAGCCGAAAGCCTGTTATAAGTGTGGTAGTGGTAGGCACCTTAGTAGTACTTGTGATCGGGTCCGCTGTGCTCTATGTGGTGACTATGACCATGATAGTGCTGTTTGCAGAAATGTCTTTCATTGTAATTTATGTGAAGAACAGGGTGATGCATACCAATAATGTCCCTGGGCAGGTCAGAATAGACCTGGAGGCCCCGATAAGGATTCCCTTATCAGTCAGGCGCAAGATAGATGTAGGCTGCACCGGCCGTACCCTTCTACTGAAGGAGAACCCCAAGCTAGACCTACTAGCCACACTGACGTTCCTCCCTCTAGCTCTACTCATACTTCGCAAGCCCCTTTCCAAAATACTGGTGCTACCTTCTCTTATATCTCTGAAGGACTTGTATCCTCTCAGCCCTCTCCTATACTTTCCACTTTACAGAAGCCTATGCCTCCCAGAGGAACAGATTTTCAGCTCCCTAAAAGGGTGACTAGGTCTGTTAGTAAAAGTAAAGCCCAACCTGTACAGATTCCATTTAAGAACACCTATCAGGTACTTCTAGATGGGGATCTGGATTCTGAGTCTGATGTCTCTTCCAGGTCGGAGGTAGTCTTTGAAATTGAGTATGCTGATGACACTGTTTTGCCTGGTAGGGGAGTTAAAAAGAAATTAGGAAAAAAAAGGAAGAAAGATAAGGATTGATTTTTCTTTTTCTATTTCTTGTGACCTCCTTAGATATAGCTTTTCTTAATGTTCGGAGTATATAGAACATTAAGAAAAGAGATGCTGTTTTATCCTTTTTTAAGGATTTAACCACTGATATCCTGTTCTTACAAGAAACTAGGCTTCGATCCCTGCATGATGTTTCCTCCACTAAGAGGCTGTGGCCCTGGGGGATTTCCTTTTGGACTTTTGGGGGGGAACGCTGCGGATGGTTTAGGGATTTTTTTTATACATCTCATGTTAAAGTTCATCAACTTCTAGATATTGTCCCTGGATGGGCCCTTTTGGTCGATTGCTGTTGGTATGGGTTTGCTATACATCTGATTAACACTTATGCTCCACAAAGTAAAGCAGCTAGAGTGGATTTATTTAATACTATTAAGCCTTTTCTTTTTACTGAGCAGCATGTACTCTGGGGAGAGGACATAAACTGTAGGTTAGATTTAAGGTTAAAAAATAACGTTCAAAAAAAGGTTTATTGTGACTTTCATGCTCTTAGAGATACTTTATTACTTACAGGCCTCAAAGATGCTTATAGATTTTTGCACCAAGATGCAGGAGCTACATATTTTAGAAGTGCATTTTCCACATGTATTGATTTATTTTTTGCATCTCATTTTTTATATCCTCAAAAATGTCAACTTTTCTTTTCTGAATTTACTGATCATGTTTTGCTATTATGTGATATATCTTTTAGAAATATTCTGGCTAGATTCCCTGCAATTACTCGGAGATGGAAGCTGAATGTATGTCTTTTACGACACTCAGAGATGAGATCAAAATTGGCAAATCTATTTTTTATAGAAAATCAGTGGCAGAATTTTATGAGGATTGGTTGCATTGGTGGTTGGATACAAAAGAGGCTTTCAAAAAATTGTTTATTGATTTTGGTAAATTTACTGGTAATAAGGATTATTTACGATATTTACATTTTAGGGATCCGTTCTATAAACTAATGTCTTTACCTATTACATCAGACTATAGAATTAGAACTCAATTGGATGAGATTAAAAAATAGATGTTTTCTTATCATGCTACTAAAGCAACTGTTCAGAATACAGAATTTAGGTATAGTATGACCACACAACCTTTTTCTGATCCGTATGCAGCCTGTAAGGATACTGTACTTCATAAAGTAATGATGGGTTTGTATGATAATCATGGCTGTTTGAAAACATCAGATGTGGAAATGTTGGATGTTGTACATTTTAATTTATTTTATTTTTTGGGTCTAGAACCTGTTTCTTCATGTATTTGGGGACAGGACATTTCTTATTCTATTCCACAGCTAGATTCTGCTTTAATTACTGAGCTAGAAATGCCTATTTCTGCCCATGAGGTGAGGGAGGCAATTACTAGATTAAAACCGGGGGTTTCTCCGGGGATAGATGGTTTATCGCATGAGTTCTATAAACAATATATAGATGAACTAAGTGCTATACTACCACATGTCTTCTATTCTTTGGTTGTGACAGAAGATAGATTTGTGCAGTTCCTTGCCTCGGCATTGGTAGTCTTTATTTTTAAATCTGGAAATAGATGTGATTTGAGTAATTGGAGGCCAATTAGTCTCCTCAGTACTGATTATAAAATATGTTCTTCTATTCTTTGTAATAGATTACAAAAGGTAGCATTCATGCTGATATATCCCGTACAAACTTGCTCTGTTCCTGGGAGGAACATTTAACAAAATTTACTATTCTTAAGGGCTTTAACATAATTCAGTAAACAAAATAGGTTATCTGGTTTCTTTTGGCCCTGGATCAGAGGAAGGCTTTTGATACTGTTTCTCATGATTTTCTGTTTACTGTTCTGAAATATTATGGAATACCTGACCAAATGTTGGCATGGATTGTATCCTTGTATAAAGATGCTTCCTTTTCTCCCATAGCTAATGGGTTGGTGGGGACAAGTATTGATCTAAAACAAGGGGTTCACCAGGGATGCCCACTGAGCCCTTTACTTTTCACCTTTGTATTAGATTCTTTGATCAGAGGGATAATATGTTATGATTTGATTATGGGTGTTTCCCCAAGCATGGATGTCCCCCCTCAAAACATTTCTGCTTATGCAGATGATAGTTGCTTTATAGTGCAAGATTCAGCCTCAGGAATTAGGGCATTACAACAGTTTGAGGATTTTTCTGAATTTTCAGGAGTGTATTTAAATTATGATAAATGTTTTGGTCTGCAATTAGGTTTAGGGGATGTGGTACAAAATATTGGTTCTGTTAATATAGTACATTCCTACATTAAAATGTTAGGGGTTTATTTTGGGTCTTGTGATGTGGCTTCTTTAAACTGGGAAGAGAAATTAGTGTTGGATGAAAGAAAGATACAGATGTGGAAATCTTGGCCTCTCTCAAAATTAAAATGGGTCTCTATTATTAAAACATTTCTTCTTCCCATTTTTTTATACAGTATATTAGTTATGTTTTCCCTTTACCTTTACAATTTCAGACTCGATTGTTGAGTTGTTTTTTTCAAATGTTATGGGGTAACAGGTTGAATCCCATCAAAATAGATTTTACTTATCTGCCCATTCATGCTGGGGGGCTTGGCATGATAAATCCAGTGCTTTTTTCTATTCTTTCTTTTTTAGTTCTATTTTGCATACTGATTTGAACCCTACTGAGGATCTATGGATGGACTGGACAGATGAGCTGTTTAGCTCTTTTTTTCAATATTGGGGGGATCAAGGGAATAAGAAAGTTAAAGGTATGAATCTTCCTGATTTTGCAGTTCCTGGTTTCCGAAAAATAAAAGCATGGCAATTGCAGGGAGCAGAGGCTTTTTTACTGAGTACAAAACAGATTTATCGTAGGATTCTGGAAATGAATTTTTTGGTACAGGTAGATTTTCTAAACTGTTGTCCATCTAGATTGCAGTTTGCTTTGAAACTTTTAAGAGACCCTAGAGTTCCTGTGCATATGTGGGATGTTTCTTGGTTATGTTGTTATGGGAGATTAGGGGTCCGTGGCAATTGGAAACATAAGGCGGTGGAGGAAAGGGAGTGTTTAAGACCGGGGTGTGTTGGGATTTTGGAAACCCTAGAACATTTTTATATAAATTGTTCTTATATGGCACTTTTTTGGCTTGATTTACAGAATAAATGAAAGTGGGGGCCTAGTACTTATGAATCTTTAATTTTAGGGGATTACACAGGGTTTTTAAGGAGATACCATCCTAGTACACTGAATGTGATCTTTGCCTGCATAAAATATAATCTTTGGCAAGCTCTGTGTCATTATTATTTGCAGCATGTTGTTTTATTGAATGGTGTTATTTCACAAATTGAAAAAGCAATACAAAAAGTTAGAACTTCTGATTTTTTAAAGATGGATAGGAGAACATTCGCTATATTTTGGAAAAATGTGGATTATTTGTTTTGATTTTGATGTCTGTTTTTCCTGTTATTTATGTTGCTGATTTTCTTTTTTCAAGTATTTTTTCTGTGATTTCCTATGATGTTATTTCCCTGCAATAAAAAAAATTTCCCTACTCTTTTCAATAAGTGCCATGGGATCTTTAACATCCACCTGAACTACCACCAATCCAGGCAGATGGGACCTCGGTTTAATGTCTCATCCGAAAGACGGCACCTCAGACGTGCAGCACCCCTCTCATGCTGCATTACAGTGTCAGTACTAGGATATTAACCCAAGTGCCAGATGTGAGAACTGAACCCACAGCCCTCTGATTTTCCAGCCTCAGAGGCGAGTGTGCTACCTACTGAGCCACTGACACTGATACATAGGTAGAGGTGTCACCAGCAGAGAGAGCATGGTGGTGCTGCTTCTGTATGGAATGCTGCTAAGACCTCAGCTAGAATACTGTGTATGGTTCTAGAAGCCACATCTCTGGAAGAACGTAAACAGAGTGGAGGCAGTCCAGAGGAGGACAACAAAAATGATGTGGGATCTGCACCTAAATCCATATGAGAAGAGACTAAAGGAACTCAATACGTGCACCCTAGAAGACAGGAGGTGGGGGGATATGATACAAATTTTTAAATACCTCACATGGATAAATGAGGTACAGGAGTAACGTAATTTTCAGAAAAAAGTGTTCAAGAACATGAAGACATGCTATGATGCTGGAGGGGGGATAGATTCAGAAGAGATGTGAGGAAGTACTTCTTTACAGAAAGAGTGGTGGATTCCAGGAACATTTTCAATCACAAGATTGTGGTGTGCACATTTATGGAATCCAAGTAAATAGAAGAGAGAAAGAAATAAGTGCCTTAGCTGGGACTTGGACCCAGGCTCCCTTGTGCCTATCCCAGGCATTTTTAAACCCAATTACAGTTTTCACCCCCACTACCTCTTCTGGACAGCTATTACAGGTATCTCCCACCCTTTTGAAGAAGAAGTACTTCCTTGCATCCCTCCTGAATTTACCCCACCCAGCCTCATAGCATGCCCCCTTGTTATAGAATACATTTTTCTCAAAAAGATACTCTTCTACTGTACCTTATGAACCTCCATAACATATTTAAAGGTTTCTTTCATATCCCCACCTCTCTCTCATCTCCAGAGTGTACATATTTAGCTCTTTTAGTCTTTCCTTTAGGTCTTTTATTACAGACCGTGCACCATTTTAGTAGCTCTCCTTTGTACCGCCTTCACTCTGTCTATATCCATTCTGAGGTGTGTTCCCCAAAACTATACACAGTACTCAAGGTAGGGTCTTACCAACAATTTATATAGGGACAAAATCACCTCTCTCTGCTGGAGATAACCCTACCTATGCATCCCAACATCCCACTAGGTTTTCTGATTGTCTTATCACACTGCCTAACCACTTCCAGGTAATCCAATATGATTACCCCTAGATGTCTTTCCTGTTTGGTCTTTGTCAGCTTCACTCCACCCATCTTATACTCTGCTCATGGGTTCCTATGGCCTAGATCAGGGGTTCTGAAATGGTGAGGCTAGCCTCCCTGGGGAGGCCCCAACCTGTTCTAGGGGAGGCTCAAGCAAGTCTGAAAAAGTACTTTATTTAAAGTTTGAGTTTTATATAGTTTGTGTGAAGAGATGAAGCAAACTGAAAGAGGATAATAGTATGTGAATTTTATGTATTTATTTACTAATAGGTGACAAGGCAAAGTGAATGAGCCAAGGCTCATTTCAGGTGTACCCGGGGAAGGGTAGGTAGTAAATACATGTCAAAAGGTAACTGCAAAACAATCAAGAAATACACAATGAACAATAGTACAAACAAATATGAACAATAAACTAATGAGTGGTGGTAATTGATCAATTTGTAGACTGATGGCAGAACAGCCCAAATACAAGGGCTGAGCATAGAAGTGCTAAGAGCAATAGCAGGAAGGAGCAAAGTAAGCCCAGAGAAGTTGCTTAGGATCAGGGAAGGTGGAGGACAGGTAAAATATGTAGGAAGGTTATTTCATATAGAGAGGAAACAGAGAAAGTAGTCTGACCCATGAAAGTACTGCAATAAGTGGTAACAGTGATTCAAGAATGAAAATAGCAGAGCAAGTAGGCTGGCCGGGGGGAGGGGAGTTACAGTAAGCTGAATAATAATATTGGTTTAGTTTATTTATTTGTTATTCAGATAACACGTTTGAGTGCAGGAGCTTGTTTTCAAAGGATCCAAGTCAGAATAAGACAAAGAACTGAATGTGAGCGAAGTACTCAAAGGGGTTTCAATTTATTCATGGTGTACTGCGCAAAGTACAATATGTTATTTTTCTTTGGGGAGGCCCAAGATTATTTCAGTTTTTGGGGGAGGCTCAAAATCTTTTCCATGGATTTAGGGAGGCTCACTGTGACAAAGTCTAAGAACTATTGGCCTGGATGCATTATTTCATACTTTTGTTTGCATTAAAATCAGCTGCCATACCCTTGGCCACTCTTTCAGTCTCTTTAGATGGATGTGGAAACTCACTATGGTGGGTATCAGCAGGCGATCACCCTGAAAAGACTGTATTCCTGCCACAGGTGATCACTGAAAGGAAAAATCAACCAGCTCAGCTCTTCAGCACTGTTGTCAGATTGCTGAATCTGCCTTGTCTCCAGTTGGGAAGAGCTCTCACAGTGGGTAAATACAAGCAGTTCAAGTGACCCTTTTCGTTTGCAAGGTATCCTCTATCAGGACTGAGATCTTCTCAAGCAGTCTGTCATGGGCTCTATAAGTACTCAGTAAGTGTGGGACATATGCACTGTGCCACCATGGGATGTGTTTGCCCTGGTTTTGGTGGATGAGGTCTTTAATGTAATCAGAAAGCTGCATCCTATGTGCTGTACATTGGACCCGGGACCCACACGCATTCTATTCAACTGTTGGGGAACCCTACCTCTAAGTATTGCTAAGATTGTTGGGTGTTTCTTGCTGAAGGGTGTTTTCCCCACTGAACTTAAGAAGGCAGCAATGAGATCCCCTCCTGAAAATGTCATCTTTGGACCCTGAGGATCTGGCAAACTGCACATAAGTTTAAAACCTTCCCTTTTTAGGGAAGGTTATTGAAAAGGTGGTAGGTATTCAGCTTCAGACTTACTTGTAATGTTATGAGATCCATAAGTCTCAACAGTCTGGATTCAGGCTTTGACACTGCACTGAACGCACTCATCAAGGTGTTCAATGATCTCCTGTTAGCAAGAGTCAGCAGATGGTGTTCCAGCTTGATTTTGCTAGATCTTTCATTGGCGTTTGATACAGTGGACTATTATGGGGTGCTGTTGGTTTGATTGAGTTACTATGCTTAATTCACATGTACGCCATTATAGTGGTTTGAGTTCTACTCGTTCTGTAGGGTGCAGCAGGGGGCATTGGGAGGAAACATCTCAGAAGCTGCTGCACTCTGCTGTGGAGTCCCTCAGGGGTCAGTCCTGGTCCCCATATTGTTTGCCATGTACATGCTGCCATTAGGGGAACTCATTAGGCAGTATGGTCTGGGTTTTGCTGTTGTGCAGATGACACCCAGGTATACCTGTCCTGTGCACCTGATGGGGTGAGCCCTATACCAGTGCTTGATGAGTGCTGGCTTAAATTTAAGAGTGGATGGTTTCCATCTCACGCAGCCTTAACCCACTAAAAACAGAGGTGTTAATAGTGAAACTGGGCCATGAGAGGGAAGCAGTTAATAGTGATAGTGCCCTTTTACCATCTCTGAACAGGACTACACTATGACCTGTGAATAGGGTGAGAAATCTGGATATCATTGTTGACTTTATACAGATGCTAGAATATCAGGCGTCATCTGTAGTCCACAGTGGCTTTTGCCGTCTGTGTAATATTGTTCAGATTAAAATCTATTTGGAGCCGACTGACATGGCAACTCTGGTTCATGCATTTGTTTCCTCAAGATTGAACTGCTGCAATGTTTTATACCTTGGGTTATCTGTGGGGTTGGTACATTGCTTGCAATTATTTAAGACTTTACAACTCAACCCTACAGTTGCCCTGGTCTGGATCCTGCCTAGCCCCCTATCACGTAAAGTGCAGCCCTGTGGTCCTGCTTCTGCTGAGCACCTCTCTGAGATTACAGCTTAGTTACTGGGTACCATACTTTGTACTAGTGCTGACTCTGTGGGTATGTTCCTTTAGTCATGCTGCTATTGTACTTTTATCTAGATTTTGAATTTTGTATTACCGCTTATAAAGTTACTGTTCTATGCTTTTTATTTTGTATGCACCCTTTTATGTTTGCTTGTGCACTTTCAAGAAATGTTTTGTTACAGTAAATGGTGTTTTCAGAGGTGAGTCACTGCCAAGCCCATGGCAGCTCAAGCTGGAAGGCTGCTCTGCAGTCCAGACTAATGACCATATACAATGGTTGTGACATCACTTGCTGCTTTCTGGGTGGAACCATTGTGTAGTTGAAAGGACTGAAGCCACTCCTATCAGAGATGTAAAATGGTAAGACTTTTTTTGTAGCCTGCCTGCTGACATACTGTCTGTGAGCCAAAGGGGTTCTCAGCCATTAAAAAATTGTTTATGGATCGCAGGCTAGTCATGAACTTCAAAAAAACTAAGACTATGATGTTCACCAGCACACAGAGCAAGCATAAGGCCTCCCCCCCTGCAATCAGGAACGCTAATGGGGACCCACTGGAACACGTCCAGAAGTTCAGGTATCTGGACATCACACTCGATTATAGTTTCATATGTACAACACATCGACAACACAACAAGGGTGATTAATACAAGAATAGGGATCCTATACAGGCATAGACACTGCCTAACACATGAGGCATTGAACCTGGCCATCAACAGCTTGATAGTCTCCCTCGTCGATGATGGCCAGGCAATCTACAGGTCAGCGACAGACACAGCCCTAAACCGCATCACCATTGTATTAAACAAGGTGGGCCAACTGCTCACAGGTGCAGAAAGACTAACACACACCTGTGAGCTCTACACCTGGGCATGTTGACTACAGTTGAAGGACAGAATGAACTACCAAACCTGCCTGATCACCAAGAAATGCTCCCTGAACCAACTACCCACAGGGGTCCAGAACCTCCTATCTCCACACTTAAGCACTCGACCCACAAGGAACTCCTCCTCTCAGACTTACAAAGTTCTGAGATGCCGCACAGCCCTAGCACAATCAGCCTTTTACTATCGTGCTCCACTGTGGACAAATGCCTTACTTCCTGATGTTATCAATGCCGCATCTACTGGATCATTCAAATGCAGACTCCGGCAGCACCTAATAAAATTTAATAAATGTGACTGCTACCATTAGCACCCTCCTGGAGCATTAACCAACTACCTGCACTTATCTCTTGACAACTGACTGGGTTGAGGGACCCCAATCCCAGCACGTTAGGTTATACCTACCCCCCTAATCATGACATCGCTCCCACTTCCCTACCCCCTCAGATGCTCCCAACTACTTTACTCCTTCCACCCATGTTTGCAACCCCTCCATTTTCTCACCTTGAAGAGCTTCCAAGTAGGGTGTTAACCTTTGACACAGGCTAGCTGCTATACTGCCTAAGCTGTTTAATGCTGTTGTACCCTGTAATTTACCTGTACCATAGGTAACCCTGTCATCTGTATTGTATTGTCTATGTAACTGACGTGGAATCTATAAATGAGCATGTGCTCACTGGTGTAATCCAAGACCTCAGTAAATAAAAGAAAATAAAAAAAAAAAGTGAGCCAGTTTATTTGCATTGTTGCACTTTGCTTATTAAAAGCACTTTAAATATGACCAGACTGGGTGCTGATTTTTCTTTTTTGTTGCAAGTTTTCAGTAGCACCAGTCATTCTCGATGCATTTCTTTCTTTCTTTCTTTCTTTCTTTCTTTTCTTTCTTTCTTTCTTTCTTTCTTTCTTTCTTTCTTTCTCTGTCTCTTTCTTTCTTATCAATCCCCCATACAACATGGTTTTAGGGCAGGGCACTGCAATACTACTGCTCTTACTCAGCTGACCAGCGATGTAAAAAATAATATGGAAAAGGGCTTGCTTACTGGAGCAGTCTTCATTGATCTCTCTAAAGCGTTTGACATGGTTCATCACCCACTTCTACTGGCTAAGCTGAACACTCTTGGTGCCTCTGACTCTACCCTCTCCTGGCTGGGTAGCTACTGTACCTAGAAAATCAGTCTCAGGCTGTATCCTTCTGTAAGTCTATCTCCTCCCCTGTCCCGATTACCTGTGGCATTCCATAGGGTTCAATCCTTGGTCTTCTACTTTTCTCCCTTTTCATTAATGATATCCCCACTCCATCGTCTCACTGTAACATAATGTATGCAGATGACCTGGTGCTTTATTCGTGTTCCAAGTCTATTGCCGATATCAATCTTCATCTCTCCTCCGCATTTCAGACCCTTCAATCCTGGTTCTTGTCAAACTACCAAGTCCTAAACATGTCTAAGACCCAGGCTGTGCTCTTTGGGTCCCACAGGAAGGTGCCCACCGAGTCACCTAAACTCCTGGTGTGCAGCTGCAATGGAACTGCTGTATCAAATACTTCATCCTTCAAGTATTTAGGGATGACGCTGGAACCTGTACTTGACTACTCGATGCATGTTAGCGAGGTGTGTCGCTTGGTTAATGCCAAAATTGGTGCGGCCTACAAGGTGCGCCACTCTCTCACCCCGGCTGCCAGGATCTCTATTGCATGAGGGGTTTTACTCCCACAACTGTTTTATGCCCTGCCAGTGCTTTCACATGCTAATATGGGCGTCCTTCACAAATGGGACACGTCTTACAACAATATCTGTAGATTTGCCCTTTCTGCTCCCTGCTTTACACATCACTGTCGTCTCTATACTGCTTTAAAATGGCTGTCTCCTGATGCCCTTCGTTCATGCTCCCTAGGTTATTTTGTTGACTCCTTAACCAGAACACCTCGTCCTGCCTCTCTAGGGGACATGTTTACCCCGGTCTCTCACTCTCGCTCCCTCAGGTCCCCGACCTCCCATTACTATCTACACAGACTTGCTCCACGAAAATGGGAGAGCAAGCCTTCTTCTACTTTGCTCCTAGGTTGTGGAACTCTCTCCCATGCCATGTCAAGAACCCCTCATCTCCCCTTACTTTTAAGCATGCCCTATTTTCCTACCTCCTTGTTTCTGGAACCTGTGACTGCACTTAACATCTTTTCTGTCTCTCCTCTTGTCACTTCTCTTGACTTGGATTACCTGTTTGTGACCTGCCTACACCTCAGAATTGCCATTTGTCTTAGAGTTTTTAACTGTCTGCCTCCCCATCCCTAGGCCTGATGTATGCGTCTATCATGCTATTTTGGGTATCTGTGCCGACCGGATTGCTCACTCCCAGCTAGGCCTCCTGTATGATTGCTACTGCCTCTTGTTATTAATGGCTTCCTGCAATAACTTCACACTGTTTGCTGTTATCCATGTTTTGTATTATCCTCTATGGCAGTCCTTTGTCAATGTATTTTGTAGACAGTCCCACTGCACTTACCTGATTGTCACTGCTGTATTATGACTTTGTACTCTGCTGTATTGACATATTGTACTCTCCCGGGTCATGCCTGAAAATAGGCAGGTTATGTTGCCTAGCGCACTTACCTGGTTACCAAAAGCAAATAAATAAATAAGTGGAATGGGGTTGCCCATCTGTTATGTATTAATAAATGTAGAAGGAACTGGGGTGGCCACCCTCAGCACCACTTCTCTTGCCCCCCCCTCCTCTCCAGGTCACCTGGCCTGGTGCCACTAAACACAAGCCCAACACTGGGGTGCCGAATTCCAGTATAGGAATATCCCTGAAATAAATAAAAGTGCTCATCAATTTTTTTTCTTTGTTTTAACCTGTAAAGCAGAAAATGGTCCCTCACTGATCTGCCCCCTCACACATCCCCCCACCTACCCCAACCCGACCTCCCACTCAGCACCCACCACTGCACACCTCCCACACACTCCCACATACCCCCACGCACCATGTCTCACCTGAACATGTCCTTGGGTGAGGAGTCACTATTCGACTGAAGATACGTCTTGCTGCTGGAACCGCCGCCGCAATATGATAAACAAAGATAAGTGCTGTTCAATGTATTTCACTGGGGTTTTGAACTTTTATGCGTAACTTTGTTCTAGGATCAAAAATTTTTATTTGTTCGGCAAAAAAGCCATTACAAAATACACCAACATAAAAACAATCCAGGACAGATTCCACTAAAATACAGACAACATCAGTAGATGCAGCATTTACATTTTCTTCATAATGAGCATTTAAGAGAGTATATGTAAATACATCCATAATCCTATTCTCCCTTATCTGAAGTTACATTCTCTTTCTAGTGAGTAGCTAAGATCACACCACAATAGATGCAAACAAGGCTAAGGTAGCAGTATAATTACATCAGTTCAAGACTAAGCTGATATTTGTCTGCATAAGAACACGTATTTACTGTTCCCTCCAAAAGTTAGCAGGTATAAACAAATCTTCACCTGCAGGGAACTGCTAAAGGATTTTACCTCACCACTCGTTCACTCAATCCCCAAAATTCGGACTACCTCTAGTTAGTTAAGCAAAGGAGCATAACTTCGGCCATTTGAAGCTGGCCATATGCAGGCCATGTATTTCTTCAGTTAAGGCCATTCTGGTCCTCCCAAATACAAAACCTCCAGTAGAGGGGCCCATAATATGAGTTAGCCAATGATTTAGTCTAGTACCAAGGCCAGACCTGTCCCTACAACTCCAGAGCTCGCTAAGTCAAGCAACCAATTGGGAGGTCAAGAAACCTTCCTGCTCATATCAGTGATTATTAGTTGTTAAAAACTTTAACCCATAGCTACACACTAATCAGGAAAATGGCAATTTACAGCTTGATGAATCAACAATTTTCTACCGAATTTATAAAGAAATATGAGAACATGCTTTAAACCAAGCATTCAATTACATTATAGACAATTTAAGAATAAATAAAATAAGATAAAATAAACTCAAATAAAGTTAAACTAAGGAGTCATTTTACTGCTCCAAATCGAGTAGAAGTCTCTCAATTTTAAACAAGCTTAGATGTTCCATATCTTTGTAACCATGAGTTAAGGCTGTGTTCGTGTTCAATACAATTTTGCAGTCGTACATATCCCCTTGGGGTACTTATTTTAATGCTAAACAGCGTCTGTAAAAGGTTTTGTCCAAGTACAGCCCTAGGGAGTTTAAGAAAAGCATGACTCCTGTCTCTTGCACCAAGAATTGGTGGAGCTACCCATACCAAGTCACAAATCGCAGGCCTCAAGAAAGTACACTGTGGGCTCATTTTCACAGCAAAGCAGCAGTGCACACTAACTGAGAAATCTCCGTTCTTATAAGCATGTAAAACATGTAGAAGCAGCATTTTGACACAGTATTTTAAGTTTTTGTGCTGCTTCTCTTTGCTGGAGTCTCTATCTCCTGCATTTCCAAAGATTAATAGCATAACAAGTTTGCCTTACCTGGGTTCATTCAGTAAAAGATGTATAGAAAGAATTAAGTAGGGTACTTTATAAAACACAACTCAGGCATACCATACTTCCAGCAACTAAGATAAGGCTGTTGATTACCCCAGGTTATTATTATTATTTGCTTGCTTTACCGGCAGTAGAGTCTCCACTATCTTTTCCAAGTCTCGTAATTCATGACGTCCTTTACCCCTAACAGGGATAACTTTCCAGGTCCAAAAATGCTGCTCCAGCGATTTCCAACAATATCACCTTCCTGAACTGGTAGAGAACATCTGTTAAAATAGAGTAATAAGAAACACTCCACTCAGTGCAGTAACTTAAGGGATTCATCACACAGCCATCACTCTGGTAAGCCCCGACCCCCAGGCAACGTTAGTGTACCTTTTTAAAAGGCTGAATAAGCCTGTAGGCATTTCAAATGCCACAACATTCCAAATCCTCCTCCTCCAGTGCAGCAGTAAATCCTAAAGATTCCCATCTCAGCTTCTCATCTCCTTGGTTCACATACAGTCACCGCATGCAGCAATCGCCACGCTACTGCTGCGTTAGGCCTTTCAAAGTTCTAGGTTCGGGCCACTACTCCAGTGCTGGTGGTACATCCAGCAGGCCTGAATGGGCAACAGCACAATGCCGTGAAAGGACACCTCTGCTAATCAAAAGTAGTGCAATCGATAATGGTAGGAGTTTCATTCATGATAACTCCATTTGATGCACTCCTACGGCATTTCACTAGCACTGTCAAGAATTAAGGCTTCCTCCAAAAGAGCCACGACTCGGGCTCTGACAAGTAAATCAATTCAACCATATGTAATAACATGAGAATCACAAACAAATCTTAGGAGAGCCGCAATATTTTTCTTAGTAACTTTTTGAACACCGGACCGCCGTACTCAGCGTAGCCTGTTTCAAAATCAGCTCCTCACTATCAGAAGAGCTTTAGTTCAATATATGAAGCCCAATGAAGCAGTAAGAGCTTTGTTCAAACTACAGCATACTTACAACATTCTCACAGCTGTAGTTTACACAAATGGAGCGGTGTGTTTACCCCGATATAGCGGTCCACATAAAGTTTAAAATTAAGTTTCATTCATCAAAAAAAGAAATCTCACATGTAGCATGTTTAAATTGAAAGTTTAGTGAAAAAACTGCAGAGTCGGAGCTCCTGTGAGGAGTGGAGCAGCGCTGTGGGTATCTTGCTGCTCCGCCCCTCCTGCTGCTCTGTCCCCACTTTGTTCCATCGCTCATCTTAGGGCCAGGACACCCACATAACTTTGTAATTTTTGCGTATTTCAGCCCCAAATTTTCAACATGGCCTTTTTGGGACCCACTTCATGACCAATGTCAGTGGAATTATGCAATGCAGGCCCAAAAGGCGATTTTGTGGTTGTGTTGCAACATCACGTTTCATTTTTTTTAATTCTTTGGTAACCGGGTAAGGCCCACTAGGCACAGGTGCCTGTTTTCAGGGGCGACCAGGGAGCATTGTAGAGGTTAAGTGACTTGCTCAGAGTCACACAGTACACAAGTGGAGGTTGTGGGAATCAAACCCAGGACTGTCTGCTGGATGTACCAAGCTCATTCACAGCTTGTTACTCTACCCTCTAGGCTATACTGCCAGCAGGATTTGAACATTTTCACCACCCTTGTTCATGAGGGTTCCACCAAGCCAGTTTGATAGAAAATCTGTCAACTGGCTTTACAGTGTTGGCACTATGTCGACCACCATTGCGGTCGGCATTGTACCGTTGAGAAAACAGTGTGTTTCTAGTGGAGGGCTGTGCCCCCCCCACCCCACCAGTACTTTAATATAATCAACTCCAGGTCAGAGTTGTTTCAAGGAGGGGACGTGAGACCTGGAGAAGCCGTGCCGAGGTCCCATGTGACCATTACAGCGAACTGTTGTTGTTGTTGTCGCTGTAATGGTCTTCACCATAAATGTTTCAATGCACTGTAGCAATAGTATACTGTTCATGAGGTGGGGTCATAAAAAGACTACGTTGAAAATTTGGTGTCAAAATATGTAAAAACAACAAAGTTATGAGTGTACATTGAAAATTTCCTACACTCACTCATAACTTTGGTATTTTATAATATTTTGACCCCATATTTTCACACCACCTCAGGAACATGACAGTCGTCATTTTTCTAATCTTGGCCAAAATGTGGTGCAGAATAACGTTTCGGTGGCGCAGAATGATGTTTTGGCAGGGATTTCAAAACGTTCATCTTCCCAGTTCATGAGGTGGGGTAATAAGAAGGCTATGTTGAAAATGTGGTGTACAAATACAGTAAACTGCAGAGGTTATAACGGAACATTACGGTATTTCAACGTTCACTCATAACTTTGCTAATTTTTAATATTTTTAACTCCAGACTTTCAATATAGCCATTTTTCCACATCACCTCATAAACATGACATGTGTAATTTCTAAAATCCTGGATGAGACATGTCTTTGCACCTCTGGTGCAAAATGACATTTCATCTAATATACTGTAAATGATACATGTCATGTTTATAAGGCAAATCATAAAACCAGTATCTTGAAAAGCTGGGGTCAAAATTGAAAAAAAAAGCACTGCACATACATGCAAGCAAATGTTTGGCATTGACAAATGCTTGTTGAATTTATTGTGTGGAACTGTACTCCCTTCTCCCCCTTCCTGGAGGATGCATTTGGAAACAAGTTGTTACCAGCTCTGTATGTATTTCCTGGTAAAACTTTTGAAATAAATTTAAGAGCTAGTGGAGTCAAAACAGGCACACAGGAAAATAATGCAAATTTTAAGTAGCCAGTTGTAACTTTTTATTTCTAAACTATTTTTCTTTTTTCTTTTGCCCCTCAGAAAGTTTTCTATGTTATCATAATGTGCTGGATGTCTGGAACAGCTCTTAGCCTGGGAACTGACATATCTGTCTCTATTCCCCTCCCACTACATCATTTTTTAATTTTTTTTTATTTTATCTTAGTCTTTGGTAACTGGGTCAGGCCCACTAGGCACATGTGCCTGTTTTCAGGGGCGACCTGGGAGCACTGGGCAGTTAAGTGACTTGCTCAGAGTCATTGAGTATGCAAGTGGAGGTTGTGAGAATCAAACTCAGGTCTGGTCTGCTGGATGCATCAAGCTCATTCACACCTTGTTCCTCTAACCCAGTGGTTCTCAAATGCTGAGGCCAGCCTCCCAAGGGAGGCCCCATACTGTTCCAGAGGAGGCCCAGTCAGGTCTGATAATGTACTGTATTTAAATTTTAAGTTTTGGATGTTTTGTGTGAAGGGATGAAGCAAACTAAACATGAATAATGGCAGGCGGATTTCTTTACTTATGCACAAATTGGTGACCAGGAAAGGCCCTGAGCCAAAGCTTGTTTATACTGTAGGTGTGTATTTAAATGTAAATTGATGACTAAGAAAGCACAATGAGTCAAGGTTTGTTTCCACAGTAGGTGTTGTTTATATGCAAATTAGTAACTGGGAATGGCACACTGAGTCGAGGCTTGTTTCTATAGTAGGTACAGTATTTATATGTAAATTGGTGTCTGGAAAAGGCACACTGAGCCAATGCATTTTTCAGGTGTGACCTTGGTAAGGGTACAAGAAGTTGCTTAACAGGGTAAGGGGGAGAGATTATGTGGCTAGGTTGGTTGTTTCAGATAGAGAGGAAGTAGAGTAATAAGGGTCCAAGAGTCAGAAAAGTGTAGTGACAAGGATAACATGGGGTGTGGGGTTGGGGGTGGAGAAAAATAAGTCAAATAAAAGAGAATACACTCCATCAACATTATTAGTCCTGCTTGTTTCCTGGTGTACTGTGCAAAAGGATGATTTTTTTTTCTATGGGGAGGCCCAAGATTGTTTCCAAATTTGGGGGAGGCTCTAAATCTATTCCATGGCTTGGGGGAGGCTCACTGTCACAAAGTATGAGAACTAATGCTCTAACCTCTAGGCTATACTGTCATCAGCACTGTGAGCTCACCGACAGTGACATCACAGGTGAATAACCTGGTAGCTATTGAGCGTCTGTTCCTAACCAGCAGTACTGTCAGTCAGGGATGTCACAACGCTGATGGTGTAGTGGGGGGGGGGGGACATAGCTGTCAGGCAGAGTGCTGTCCTGCACAGTACACCTACTAACATCAGGTAAATAATTTTCTTATTAACCAAAGGGAAAAGAAAAAGTAGCTCAGATATAAAAGGTTATGGTTGACTGCTTTTAAAAACTAATATTAGTTTTAGGCAGTACACTAGCTCTCATAATACATAAAACAGCATGTACAGGAAATATTGCTATGGGTTCAACGCAATTCTCCCTTAAGGCAACACAAATACAAACACAATGCACCATGCATGGCTTCATATGATTTATAAGCATGCATACAAGGAGAATTGATATCTCCAGTTTCTCTAGCAATGATCAAAGGAATCCAACCTTTCAAGGTTGGAGTCAAGAGGAAAATACAATGCCAAATACACAGAGCCTGTCGCAGTGTCAAAAGGGGTTATACACAAAATGCCTACTCAAATGTAATGTTATGTAGTGAAACATGATTAGGACCGGAGCAATTCCATATACATTGTTTCATTTTTGTTGACTAGGAAAGGGGGAGCTAGTTAAGTCTGCCTATTTTCAGCCTCATGGGGGTGGAGGAGATACAGATGCAAGCTGACAAATTGAATCAGATTAAGTTATTGGTGGTATTTTTATTGAATGGGGGTAAATCTAGCGAAGAAAATGGGTAAATTCCCTCCCTTTTTGAGAAGTGCCATGGGATCTTTAACATTCACATGAACAACCACCAGACCAGGCAGACGGGACCTTAATGTCTAATCTGAAAAGCAGAACCTCAGGAGTGCAGCACCCCCACCCTCATATTGCACTACAGTGTCAGTATTGGGTTTAACTCCAAATGCCTGGTTTGGGGTTAGAACCTACAACCTTCCAATCTTCCAGCCTCAGAGGTGAGACTGCAACCTGCTGAGCCACTGACACTATGTAAAGGATAATTGAGTGAACAGTCAATTTCAAGTTACATAACTAACACAAATCTACAGCAACTTCAGAAGAGCAGCAAGAAAGGCTCTCCAGGGTTTGGGGTACTCCTAATCTAACCCTAGGTGCTCGTGAGACATGAGGCATAGCTGTCTTATGCCCCTGGGGTTAGATTAATGAAGATAACCCAACTCCTTGCATACCTTAATAGTAATGCTACTATTAAGCAAAATATTTTTATAGTTATATATGTTTTAAAACAAATGTTTTAGTTAAAATTATCATTATAAGTGAGGGTGTCCATTTCAAGCTGTTAACCTAACCCTGTTAGAGTGTTGCCATCCAATCAAAATGCTCCATATCCAATCACTACTTTAAAAATTAATTTGAAACCCAGCGAGAGAGAAGACTCACTTTCAATCAGCTGTCAGTGAGCCAGCATGCAAAAAAAGTTGGCATACCTTTTGCTGACTAGGACTGCTCCCTTTTAGCCCAGTATGCAAATGAGGGCACTGAACTGGTCACAGAGTTTATCTGAGAACACTGGCCAGACTACAACTGCCTGCTCTTTGGGAGAATACTGTAACAATTGCAGAGGATTAGGGGCAAGCCATCTTCCTCTAGGAACTGCATGTAGTTTGCAGTGCAGCACATTGCATATTATATTCTTGAAAACCCCTGCCCTGCAAGGACTGAGATACATGTCATAATAACCCCATTGTAGCATTTTTCAGTTACTGCCCAGAGCATCATTCGGATTGTCTGTTGACTGGGTTCATTCTCTGATTTAGCTATAATTCTTTTACTGTGTAACTTTCAAAAACTGATAATAAGGCCTTGTTCTAGTTTTTCTAATTCTTATCAAATCTAGTTGTTTTTCAGTACATTGCACCCACTTTTGTTTTCAAAAGAGGAATATCCCACTTGTTTTACATTTGTTAAAAGAGAACATACACATCAAGGCTTCCATTTCCTTTTCCACACTTCCATTCAACAGAAAAAAAGGAGAGCTTCTGTAGTGACATTTCTAGATATTTTCTGCCCTTAGCCATTTACGACGAGTACCTTGAAGGGGGGAGGGCAGACTCTTCTTAGAAAGAACTTTTGGATCATAGGTTCCATTATCAGAGCCACATGGACATACAGTATCTCTGTCTCATCAGCACAGACCAACAGCCCGAATGGCTGCAGTAGCTGCTTGATCAAGTAGCCCAATGCTTAAACAGCAACTGATGCCTCAAGAAAATATAACATTCATTTGAAATATTTTCAATTTCACTCTTACTCTTGTGCTTTATTATATTTGCTTGCATGCATGTGCAAGAAACATAGTGCCATCATCCGAGTTTTCGGAGGTGTGTCACCCCCTCTTCCAATTCAGTCAGTGTGTTGTCAGGCGCAGCCCCAGTCCTCCAATGCATGCTGGAGCTGTCTATGACAGCTCCAAAATGCAGTGGCATACAGTTGAAAGGGGGAGCTATGCTTCAGTGAGCAGCGATCAGATATCACCTGCTCATGCGCGAGCTCCCCTACACACACACAAACACAGGCACGCATGCCCGTGCTGCCCCACCCACACTGTGGCCAGCCCACGGGGTGCCAATCTCCCCATCGCTGTGCTGTGCTCCCCCAAGCCTTCCACATGCCACACTGGGTGCCCACCCAGCATGGCAACTCATGGTATAGCCGATGGGGTGCCCAATCCCGCTGGCTCCACTGTCCTCCCCCGAGATAGGGTGCCACGCTGGGAGCCCACCCCAGCGTGGCATAGATGTTATACGACGGGGTGCCCAATCTCCGCCGGCTCCATGCCCCCAACCAGTTGGCCTTGTGCCACGCTGGGAGCCCACCCCAGCATGGCAAACATCCCGCTCATTTAAAAGAAAAACCTGTAAAGAAAAAACTGCCCCACGCAGTCTCCCTGCCCCCCCACAACTCGCACCCACCCATCAGCACCCTGCTTCCCCACACCCCCCTCACCCCATACTTATCTCCGGAGTCCTGCGCGATGATCTTCGGTGGACCGGGAACAAGTCTGCACTCTTCAAAGCCGACCGTGAACTGAGGAAATGCCGGTAAGCTGTATAATGGGATAGATAGGGGGTTTTCAACTTTGTTGCATATCTTAGGCATTTTGTGGAATTTTTGCACCAAATTTTCAACATGGGGTTTTTGGGACCCCTTCTCATGAATACTGTCACTATCTTGGGCGTTATTCGGCGCCGAAGGTGATTTCAGTCACCGCGCAAATCACCTTGGGGACCACTAACAAAATGACACTGCCAGTGTTCATAAGGTGGGCTCTAGGAAGCCTATTTTGAAAATTTGGTGGAAAATTCCAAAAATGACTACTTTATGAGTGCGCCATACAGTTCCTACGCTATCAGTAAGTTCACGTAATTTTCAATATTTTCAGTCCAGATTTTCAACATTGCCATTTTACCACACCTTCTTATGAGTAGTACAGCTGTCATTTTTCACATCTCACCCAAAACGTGTTTCCGCCCATGTAGCGCACAATGGCGCAGTCGGTGTGCAAAATCAATGTACGGGACAAATTAAGAAAATCACAGTGACACTGTTCATGAGCAGAGGTCTTAAAATGGCTATGTTGAAAATTTGGTGAAAAAATTCCTAAAAATGACTGTTTTACGAGCGTGCATTGCACAGTTCCTACGCACACTCATAAGTTCGTGAATTTTCAATATTTTCACTCCAGATTTTCAACATTGCCATTTTACCACACCTCCTTATGAGCAGTACAGCTGTCATTTTTCACATCTTGCTCAAAATGTGTTTCTGCCCATGTAGCGCACAAGGGTGCAGTCGATGTGCGAAATAATGTATGGGACACATTAAGAAAATCACAGTGACACTGTTCATGAGCAGAAGTCTTAAAATGGCTATGTTGAAAATTTGGTGAAAAAATTCCTAAAAATGACTGTTTTACGAACGTGCGTTGCGCAGTTCCTATGCATGCTCGTAAGTTTGCGAATTTAATATTTTCACTCCAGATTTTCAACATTGCCATTTTATTACACTTCCTTATGAACAGTACAGCTTCCATTTTTCATATGTCGCCCAGAATGTGTTTTTCAAGACATGTAGCGCGACAATGGTGCTGTTGGAAAGCAATGTTTGGGACAGATTACTTAAAATCACAGTTACACTGTTCATGAGCAGAGGTCTTAAAATGGCTATGTTGAAAATTTGGTGACAAAAGTCCATAAAATGACTGTGTTACGAGTGAGCATTGCGATTTCCACGCACCTTCATAAGTTCATGACTTTGTAATATTTTCAGTCCAGATTTTCACCAGTGGCATTTTTCCACACTTCCTTATAAACAGTACAGCTGTCATTTTTCACAACATGGCTGAAGTGTGTTTTCACACTTTCAGCTAGAGATGCGGGTCGCTGTGGGAAATCATTGTTCGGCACAGATAAAGAAAATCACAGTGACACTGTTCATGATCGGAGGCACCAAATGCCTGAGTTGACAATCTGCTGTAAAAAATCCCCAACCTAATTATATTACGGGTGTGCGTTGCACAGTTTCTATGTACGCTCATGACTTCACCAGTTTTTTTAATATTTTTACTGCAGATTTGCAACATTGCCATTTTTTACACCTCCCCATGAACAGTACAGCTGTCATTTTTTACATCCTGTTCAGAATGTTTTTGCACCTATGGTGCTAAATGCCGTAGTCGCTGTGCATAAGCAGCTTTTGGCTAACAAACTGATATTGCCACTGTTCATGAGGTGGGGTCACAAAAAAAAAATGTTAAAAATTTGGAGTGAAAATACCAACGAATGCCTGAGGTATTAGGGTTTCCAACCATAACGCCCAACCCTGTAGAGAATGACAGGCATCAGGGGTGTGACTTGGGATTCTTGCCTGTAATGCTCATACTATTCCAGACCCTGCAGCCAGTGAGAGGCATCGAGGTATGCCTTGGACTCTTCGGCCCCAAAGTTCACCCCATTCTCCTATATCACACCCATCTCACCATATTTCCTAATGGAATGGGGTGTGCATAAGGGCCAAAGACCCCAAGGAACACTGTGACACTTGTCAGTGTCTGCAGGGTGGGGTGTGGTGAAATGGCGTGGCCATTATGCCTGATGACCCAAAGGCACACCCCAATGCTTGTCACTCTCTGCAGGGTGGTGGTGGGGTTGGCTTCAGTTCAGTACTTCACTGCCATTCCTATTACGCAGCTCTGTAACTTCTACACTACCACTGCCAATGCCAGCAAGCAAACATTCGGCATTGACAAATGCTTGTTATTAAGGTTACTGGCATGATAATTTGGTACTTGAGCATTAAAGTGCAAGTACTCTTTTACTTGATTCCTCACTTGACGCCCACAAAACAAAGTAAAACTGCACTCCTTAGCCAGAAAGGCACACTCACATCAATATGCTTTTAAAGGCTTTAATGCTCAGTAACAGAGTGTGCACAACTGTGTACTGCAACACCACTTGATGTCCTAATCCTCTCTTTGTGATGTCATAGTCTACTGCTAGGTAAGTATAACATATGGCCCTTGAATGGCAGTAGACACACAAGTGTTCTGCTCATGTAGTTTAGGTAAACAGAGTAGACATTTTTTTTAATTTATTTTAGCTCGGTACAGATGGAGGGTCCATGGATTAGGAGCCATTTGTCCTTTTTCTGGTGCCCAGATTAGAGGTGTGATTATTGACACTTAGGGGAAGAGCAAGGAAGATAGATTAGCAGGATGGGGCTCATCATAAAATTTCAAGTAGAAGAACTTTAGCATAACATCCATCTAAAGCTGTGTTTACATGGCGGCATTTGCACCACAGCAACCCGAGCACTCTGATTGCTGCAGTGTAAATGCTGCCATGTGGACACTTACCAAATAGTGGTAAGCCACTCCCTGTGCCACTTGGCAGTCCCAGAAAGCCTGGGGACGCATTTGGGAGTGAGCGGTTTAAGCAGCCATGTGGACAGGCTGCACCGCTCACTCCCACTTGAGGGCACTTCCATCAGCTGACTGCCCCGACTCCCAGCCCCTCTCCAGCGTGTCTTACATTGGCACTGAGGGGGGCTGTGTAGACATGTTAGCCAAGCATCTTTTGGGTGGGGGCAGTTCTGCAGCGCTCCAAAGAAGGAGCGAGGTCAGCCATGTAAACATGGCATAAGACTTAGGTTCGCAGCTCTGCTGGCATGAAGGGGTCATAAAGACAGCGAGGCAGAAAGATTGAAAATTAGACACTCAGAGACACTCAGATTGACTCAGAACAACAGTTGGAGATTCAGGACCCTGTGCTGTTAACATCTTGTCAGTGCAAATCATTTACATTTGTAAACATGCTGGAGCCAACATCTGTAACTAATCAATAAAGCTGTATGATTTTCCTTTAGTATTTATTTATTTGGATATTTGTTACCAGGTAGGCTCACTGAGACAGACTGTCCCTTTTTCAGGAGTGACCAGGAATTAATTACATGAAATATGTTTGAGGAGTACATCCTGACAATATAATAAAAAATGCATGAGTGAATGACAAAATACAGTGCAGACAATGAATATGCTTAAGGGTGGTAGGTAGCTACAGGATACAAGTAGGCACTTGCAGTGATAGAGCTGGGGGGGCTGGAGGGGCGGTCACCCCTCCTGGCTACCCCAGTGTGAGTAGTGGTCCCCCACCACCTTCATTATTCAATGTTTAGTGTCCACTGTGGAGCCCATGATTGACTGAATGGCCCCCCCCGGCTCCCAAATGCTCCCAAACCTGGCTCCGCTACTGGGCACTCAGTGACAATTGGTTCTATAGAAGATAAAGGCTATATACAAAGTCCAGTAAGAAATAAGATAAGTTAGCTAAAGCAGTCACAGGGTTTGTTAACAAGTAGATACTCCTTCACAGCTGCTCTGAAGGGAACAGTGGTCAGGCATTCCACGGCCCTTGGAGGTAGACTGTTCCATAACCATGGCGTAACAGTGGTAAAGGATTGCTGATCAGCAGCAGACAGTGTCCTCTGGTTGGTGATCCTTTGCCACAACTGCACCACTGCTATGGAACAATTTTTATTTATTTGTTTAGGAAATCGGAACTACAACCCTTTGAGTCATAGACTTGTTTTCAAAAGCTCCATGTCAGAATAAAACATAGACATTTATACAGTACATGCATAGAATAAATGTGGGTGAGCAGTCATACAGAGTATAAGTACAATGAGCGGGTTAATGCCTATGCATTTAGTAGCTAAAACAGGGCACAGCTATCGACATATTTACCTAATGAGCAGTTAAGACCTATACAATTGGTAGCTAAAGCAATGCATGATATGAGTTGGTAGTAAGCCGCCTCAGGGAGGCCTCGTCTTACATATAATACAATGCTTTCAAAGTCCAGTGCAACTGTATGGTAACCAAGGAAGGTGAGGAGTCTGTAGGCTAGAAATAGTGAGGGCTCTCCACTGCCATGCCAAGGGCAGGTGCGTGGCCTAGCAGCGTGGTGCAGGATCCACAGGTTACCTGTTACACTGGCATTCACGTGAGTGAGGAGAGGATATGAGCCCTTACGACAGCTTTAAAAGGACCTAGATTGGTGATTGATGTGATGGCTGCTGGGAGGGCATTGTACCAGGATGGAACTCTAAGGGGGAAGGATTGCTGGGCCAGGGTGGTCCTGACCCTAGGCACCTTCCAGATAGTTTTTGGGGCAGCTCGTGTGGACGCTGAGATGGTGGCTGCCTGAAGAGAAGCCATAACACCTATTGGGGTTAAACCCAGGTGGATTTTTTTGGTGAAGAGACAGGTCTGGTATACTAGTCTTTCCTCAAGGGAGAGGATATTGGTGAGCACATATAGGGGAGCAGGTATGTGTATTTCTATCGGCACCAGAGAGGAGCCAGGAGGCCTTATTGATGACTACTTGTATTTGATGAAGCGCTGTAGGATCGGTGGCAGCATAGATTGTGAGGCCATAGTCCACCAGCGATAAGACTGAGGAGGTAATGGCTAGGTGAAGTGCTTCAGGTGGCAGGTAGTCTTTATGTCTGTACAGGAGACCAATGTGGGTGTTGGTGGTGGAGGTAAGGATTTTTATGTGTTCGTGGAACGAGAGGGAAGAGTCAAATGTAATACATTGATACTTATACTTATGGAGACAAAGAAAATAAAATAAAAAAACAGCCAGGGGCTAGAGACAGTGGTGAGGCAGGCAGAGAGTAGATGGTTTTGGGCTGGTCAGGTCAGGCAGAGCACGGGGTTGGGGGGGTTTGAGACAGAAAGTAGAAGAAGAAAGTACAGCTAAGGACTGGAGTCATTATTCTGGAATGTATCCTGAGCTGTGTAGGACTTCTCTTTTATGAGCAGGACTTGGAATGTTTATTGTGATAATTTGTAAACTACATACTTCCTGGCAATGAGTGAGTGGGAGCGAATTGCCGCAGAGCGGGATTAGCGGGAATGAACTGACTAGGGAGTCAATCATCCAGAGCGAGTTGTCACAGAATGAATTGTCGGGAGCGAATTGACATAGCATATTGAAACAGCATATTGGTGTCAGGCTTAATGTTGTTAGTTACTTCTTATTTTAAAAATAGCAATGGTTTGTCTTTGCACAGAATAAAAATCTGGAGCAATCTAAGTAAGGAAGGAAGCCACACCTTTAATGTGTTATGGTTATCAAATGTTTCAGTAAAAATAGTGGTGTGGTTTGCAAATTTGGAAATAAAAATGAATGTTCAATTTCAAATTCCTGTCCTAATTACTCATTTTAGAGTTAAAAAAAAAACAGAAGAAAAGGTGTAAATTGGGGAAACCTATGCACTGTGAAGGGCACAGAGGGGATAAGAGGGGACTTAGAAACTATGTTTAAAATTCCTGTCAGAGTTACAGACAGGAAGCAAAGGGACTATTTGTATAAGGAAAAGTTGAGAACAAGACATGTCTCTAATTTAGTGAAAATAAAGACTGAAAAAGCATGAGTTCCCATGGATAGGATTACAAATGTGGGAGCTTTATTTAACAAAAATTGGGCACTTAAGTTAAGTTTTGGGGTGCAATAAAGCACAAATAGTATAATTACTGAGACATGGTTTGCCCCCCTCTTGTGCCTGATGATGCAGTCACAATAAATGGGTGTCAGGTATAAAGGAAGGATAGGGTGGAAAAAAGGGTAGAGAGATTGCATGTTATGTTCAAGAAGGAATAAATTATCAAAGGATTGTCATACTAGAACAGGTGGGGTTTGAGAGCTTATGGATGGAGATTAAAATACCTAGGTTACCCAGAAATTGCGCGTCTTTTTTTATGGGAGGTTCCCCCCCCCCTTCAAATAATAACTTGAGTATGATTAAACATCTAAATTGGTGCCTTGATAGAATTTTGGAAAAACATTCTGTTAGTGGAATAGTTCTTATAGGAGATGGCGATCACTTACCTGTATCAAAAATAATACAAGGGAGAAATTTAAAGTAGGTGGTTAAGGAAGGAACAAAGGGTAAAAATATTCCAGGTGTAGTGGTGGCAAATTTGTTCAATTGGTATAAACCACCAAGTATTTTACCTCCTACTGGGTTATCTCATCATAATGTAATACTAATGACATCAAGTTTTGAGGGGTGTAGAAAGCAATGAGAAAAGAAACAGGTGATTCCGAGTAGAAAATGATCCAGATGGAAAAAAGAAACAGTATCAGATGCAATTGCTGGGGAGTTAGATACTTAATGCTTTAAATAATATTCAGCTAACCCCAGCTGGGTTAAGTTGATCAGCACCTTGCAGGAAATAATTGACCGTATTGCTCCTGTAAGTGAAGTAGTGTTAAAGGGAGGAGATAAATCATGGGGAAATGAGGAATTTAAAATATTGATTCACTAAAGATAGATAACATTAAAGACATGACATAGGGCACAATATAATCATTTGAGAAACAAAGTAAACAAAATGGGTTAAAGAATGAAGAAAACATATAATATATCCAAAAAGTAAATGGTTTACAAAAGTCTGAACCACAGAGATGGTGGCCCAAAAGGAAAGAATTTTTGCAATGCAGTTAATCTAGAGGACAATGAGCAGATAGGTAGAAAAATGTGGGTTTGAAGGTGATGACAGAGTAGTAGGTTTGTACAGGAGTTAAGTAAAACTTTACTTGAGGTGAATAAAGGTCTTGAACCACAGAGAAAATAAAAGGGGAATTATGGGAAGTTCCTGAAAAATATCTTGTTACCGTGGATGAAATAGCAAAAGCTCTGAAACAAATTGAAAATAAATAAAGCAGTAGGCCCGGATGCAATACCAAACTGGGTATGGAGGGAAGGAGCAGATGCAATTGCACCCTGGATATGTAATATATTTGACAAACCCATCTTGTTAGGAAAATTACCAAATTAATGGAAACAAGCATGAGTTCTACCTTTACCCAAAGTGGCTGCACCACAGGATGTAAAAAAAGATTTCTGACCCACTTTGTTAACATGTGTTGTTTTTAAAATGTGTGAGGAATTTATCACAAAGTGGGTGTTAAAACTTACTTTGAACAAAATTGATAAAAAACAGTTTGTATCTTTAAAGGGGGGGGGGGTTCAACAACCCTAGCAATTTTAAACTTTTTGGAATTATGTATGAAATCTTGGTAAGAGGGCGAGATGATGACAGCAGTATTACTGGATTACAGAAAAACTTTTGATTTGAGAGATCATAACATTTTAATGAAGAAAGTACAGAAGTTAGACATTCCAGCTTGTATTGTGAGGTGGATTTATGTTTTTTTAGAGTGCAAGTCTCAGTGGATTGAAAAGGAGGGAGTCCAATCAGAGGTGGAGTATATGTGTGGAGGTGTGCCACAAAGAACAAAGTTAGGACTGTTATTGTTCCTAATAATGATAAATGATTTGAAAACTGAGGGACCGTGTATGAAGTATGTGGATGATACTACTGTAGTTAATAGATTCAGTGAAATAAGTCAGAGTACAATGTAGAATGACCAAAAAAAACTGAAGAGTGGACAAAACTAAATTTGATGCAGATAAATCTGGATAAAACCTTCTTCTGAAGGGGCTAAGGTTAAGATTGTTGAAAGTGTAAAACTTTTAAGAATTACTATTCAAAGTGATTTTGGATGGGAAGAACAAGTGAAGGGGATGTTATAAAAACGAAATTCAAGAGTATATTTCGTGACTATGTTAAAAAGGGCTGGTGTTACGATGCTTTGGTATATTTTTATTGTACTGTGGTTAGATCAATTCTTGAATATGGTTCCTCAGTATGGGATGCAGGACTTACAAAAATAGAAAGCAAAGGGAAAGAATACCAACAAGGACATTATGAATACTTTTAGGGACCGAGGTCTCATATGAGGATGCTTTAAAAAAGTGTAATTTAGCAAGGTTAAATGAAAGGAGAAAAGAAATTGCAAAGATACTGTTTATGGAGATTTCTGACCCTCAACACAAGTTGCACTCCATGTTACAACCAAAAGATGCAGCTATGAATGGTTTAAGGAAGCAGGTTAGATGGGGAAAACCAAGTGTTAGAAAAATGAAGTACAAATCATCTTTTTTATGCATTTTTTTAGATGATTGTATGCATTTTAACTAATGCGTTCTGTTGTGTGATGTGAAAATATTGATTGATGCTAGGAAGATCATTTATGTGCTAAATAATACATTTTTAGTATTATAAGCCTTTCTGTATTTAGTGATATGTAAATTTTTTTATTGATTATCTTACGTATCATGCTTGCTATGTGGTTGTTTTTTCTAAACTGTATGTAACATCAGCCCCTCCCCCCCACCCACTTTGGGGATGTTAGCTGCAATGTATCTTGAATAAGCTAAACTAAACTTTATGTGTCTTGCCAGTTAACCAGGATTGAACCCATTTTAACTATTCTTTCATTTAAGCCAAGCCTTGATGGTTTGACAATAAGCTGTTAATGTGGTACAGTATTGAACACCTTACTGTAATCTAAGTAAATGATGTTCACTGGAAGATCCTTATCAAGTGCTTTATTCACAAGTTCAAAAAGCTTTATACGGTTTGTCTGACAGGATCTCCCCCTCAGAAGCCATGGTGGGTATCATTCTGCAGCTTATTATCTGTGATGCAACTTTTAATTTCATCCTTTACAAATGCCTCCATTAGTTTGCTAAGGACTGATGTAAGACTAACCAGTCTTTAATTTTGGTGGTTTTTCCTTCCCCTTTTTTGAAGACTGACACTATTAGTGCCTCCTTCCAGCAACTAACAACCTGCACCTCATTTAAAGATGTTTCGAACGGGCATTTGAGTGGGCTTGCTGATTCTTTTGACAGTTCTTTCGCGATATGTGACTTGATTCCGTCAGGTCACTAGGCTTTATGAAATTTTTTTTTTTTTTTTTACTGTTAAGTAGGGAAGCCATATTCTTCTTGTTTATTTCAAACTTTTGAGATGCCTGTATAACCACCCAGTCCCCTGGACAGTTTGAGTTGGTAGCTGAAGTGTGAGGAGTGAGAGCTGCTGTGGGCTGTATGAGGAGAACCTGTTTCTCATCCTAGTCCCGAAAGTCATCAGCCTGCCAATAGAAGTGGTGGAAACCAGTGTCTACAGCAGGAGCTCCTGATTTTCATCCCCAGAAAGTACCTGTGCTTTGGTGTTTCTCTGACTAAAAAGGAAAAGGTACATCAATTATTTTCTAAGTTTGAGGCTCTTTTCATGTTTAAAGTTGGCTGACAATTGTGAGGTCCAGAGGCAGACTAATGCAAATTGTTTAGGGCTTTCATTTCTACACTCCTGGAATAATAGGCAGGATTGACAAAGAAAGCCAAAAATCCCACAGCTGTGGGAAAAAGACCTGCAGCACTGTGGAAATGCAGTTGCGTGATATTCATAAAGAAATTTTGAGCAGGCGTGGAATTTCATAAAATCCCTGCAGCTGTGGAATTTGCTCATGTGCTGAAAATCCGCAACTGCAGATCTGCAGCTGCAGAAATAGCTTAGGAGGCACAGCAACAGTGAACTTAATTAGCTGGAACAGCAGACTTTAACAGGGCTGTCATAGAATGAAGCTGAAAGCACCCACAAAGAGACAGGCAACCAGTCCCTCAACTAGGATGACTGCAGCACCACAGGTACCAGCAATACCATGGCACCACAGTGGCTGTCTGTCACTGCTGGTCCTCCCTCCCTGGGGTGTTCCTGTTGCCTGCAGGGGTAACACTCACTACAGGCTGGCCAGGCTCTACTGCCTGTGGGGCTCCATCATGGGCTACACTGTGTCTGGTGGTTGTTGCCTGTTGCCATATCATGGCATTGTGTGCTGTTATTGCTGTAACATCAGCCACTGTATACTATCTGGGATCCTATTACCTGTGCCTCACCTCCACCTTAATTGATTCCAATTGCTGGGATGCTACTACAGTTTGCTGAGGGAGAGCTACACCTCATTCCACTGTGTGTAACATTTTTTCCATAGCTGCAGAAAAAAACTGGTTGTGACTAGCCTTTCAGGGGCTGTGCCTTACTTATCTCACACCTTTTTTTCCTCAGGGACTTCCGCAGCTGCACTTTTTTCCACAGTCCTTAGTGTTGTTTTCTGCAGCTGTGGAAGGTTTTGTGAATAGCACCCAGTGCAAATACCCCTTTGTTTCCATAGCTACGGCAGTTTGGGAGACTTAGGGAAGGTTTTGCACCTTCAGAAAGCTTTGTGAATCCAGCCCAATGTTTTTTCATATGCTGGATGTGAAAGTTCATTCCAAGATGCATTTCCTAAATGTTTTACAAGAAGTTTTAAGGTGTAAGTGAAAGAATGGCTGGGTATGGACATGGCAGCAAAGGGTGAGCAGCCCAACATCTGGAGTTACCAGTTAAGCACTACAGGTTCCGTAAGGGTGCTTGGATATTCAGAACATGGTGGCTAATGCCTGAAGAGAAAGTTTACCCCCAGGTGTGGGTTGTGCTAGTAACGAGCCCCTGTGTGCTCCATTGTGACCAGTGTCACTAGAAGAAATGGTTCAGTGGTGGCCAGTTGCCACTTGTAGAAGTGTTAAAGTCCTATGCCATATGGGAAATGTGTGTGCTCAGTTGTGGACAGTGCTACTAGAAAAAACGTGTGTTCATTTAAGGCCATTACAACTGAAGAGAATTCAATGTCCTATGAAATATGGGAATATGTAGAATTTCTGTCAGATACAGTTGTTTTGTTGTTCTGCCATTGTCTTGTGTCACAATGTGTAAACCTTGGGGATCCACCCTTGCTTTAGAGAACATCTTTTGGAATAAAATCACACTCTAGAACCCCAACTCTGGTTTGGACATTTATGTTTTGGCTTCCTGTGTGGAGTTACCGGGTACCCTTCCAGAAGTACAGATCTAGCATAGCCATAGCAAAAGGTTCTCTCCTCAGGACCTGGGTTGATTGGTCACAATTGTTTTTGCTTTTGTACACACCCATCCCTTTCTGACCTCTAGAAGTAATGAACCTGGTATACATTCCCAAAGCTAGGGATGGTACCAATTTCCAAAGTAGTTTGTGCCCAGTCAAGGGTACCAAGGGGTAGCTAACTGTGTAAAGTAGCAGTGGAGGGTGGGATTACACTTGTAGTACCCCAATTTTGGAGTATGCAGTTGTGCTCTTTTGAAAGTTAGGCCAGAAATGTTGGTTGAAAACTTCAATCATCTCTTCTTCCCTGGACATGATCTTCTTTACCAAAACTAGGAAGGCTATTACTTGATTAGATCCCTTAATGTTGTTAAATACTTGTAAAGCAATTTGTTATTGTTCTTTCCAGTTACTGCTAATTTGAACTCCTGGACCTCTTTGCTTGTTTTAATATCCTTCTTGCTCTGCCTTACTATGTTATTATAGTTAGCCCTGTGTAACATTTTGCCACTCCTTTTTGTCTTACTGTAAGCTCTCTTTTTTTCTCTGCAGCCTCCTTTTGATTTTACTGGTTAACCATTGAGGATGATGCCTCTGTTGCTGCACTTTTCCCTTATAGGGACAGCTGCACTAATCAGATTATCAATTTTGTTCACAGTTCTGTCCCTTATACCCTCAATACCTAATTTGTTCAACTCAGTAGCCCAATTACACATGTTAAGGTCCTCTTTCATTACAGTTATATTAGCTTCTGAGTAGCTCTTGATGGTGTTTTTCCCCTGACTAACCTATCTGCATTTCCATAATACATTTTACTTTGTTGTGGTCCCTCCCACCGAGTGACTCCTCAACTACTTATTTATTTATTTATTTATTTAATAACATTCGGAATTACTACAACCCTTTGAATCATAGACTCCTTTACAAAGGCTCTACGTCAAACAACAATAAGGACTTACATATACAGTATTATTAAGCAGTACAGTGTTCAGGTAAGAGAAACAAGAGAGAAAACAAGGAATGGAATTATGCATACAATATTATACAATATTTTAAATACAGTGATCAGGGAACAATGACAATACACAAAACCACACAGATGGGGATACAGAACAATAGTCTTTGGGAGAGGAGGACCCAGCGTTATCCATAATATCCATAATATTTAGGTAATACACGAATGCACATTGTTTTCCATATATAGCATACCATTTATGAGGTAGAGTTATACTACAGAGCCCCGACAAGTGGGAATGTTAGGGACAGTCACAGATTGAAGATTCTAACAGAAGAGCTTTGAGACTAGTCTTGAAGGGACCGATCCTGGGCTCCAGGGAGATGGGGGGGGCGTTGAGCCAACGGGGAGCTCTGCATAAAAAGGCTCTTTGACCAAGGGAAGTTCCACAGTGGGGGACTAGTAGAGAGGTCCCAGTAGAACTACAGGAGGTTCTGACCAATGGGGCAGGTTGGATGAGGCTACACAACTTGTTACTCCCCGTTTCACCTTACTAAGTACCAGATCCAGGACCTTATCCTCCCTTATGGGCTGATGTACATACTGATTCATACTGAGTTCCTTCACAATGTTTATAAATTCCCTTTCCTAACAAGTTGCTCAAGACTTTTTATCTCAGTCAGTCCCTGGCACGTTAAAATCCCTTACCAGAAATAATCTATGTTCTGTATTTATTGATCTCAAGGTGTTGGATAATTCATCCACTAGTTCATTTGGCATGAGTGGGGGCTTATAAACTACACCTAATATGATTTTGTGGTTTCTCTTGGTGTAATCTTGGCCCACAGCTTTTCTATTGCTAGATCATCCTTGTTTTTAATATCTACTGCTTTGATGTCTTGTTTAATGTTAAGGGCTAATCCTCCTTCATCCTGTTCTTCCTATAATTTCTGAATAGATTATATCCTCTTATAGTTTTATACCATTCATCTTCATTATCCTACCAGGTTTCTGTTATAGCACAGATATTGATGAAATCCTTTATTAATGTGGCCTCTAGTTCCTCCCTCTTGTTATCCATACTCCTGGCATTGATTAGCATTCAGTTCCACCCATTAACCACCTTCTCTCATTTCCTTTTCTTTCAGTTCATCTGTATGGACAGTACCTCTTTAGGGTATCCCGTGACTTTGGTGACCGCGATTGGGCACCTACCAAAAGGGTGACTCAGTCACGGTGCCTGTCATCAGGGCAACTGGAGAAGGTGGGTGACCAGATAGGGGGTGCATGAAATAGCAACATCCTGTTGCTACATGCCTATGTGCGTGTGGGGGAGCACGCCAAATGCGGGGTAGAAGGAGATGGAGGGGTCGTAGGGGGTGGCGTGGTGGCGAGCTGCCAAGCTGCTTCTGTGGCATGGTGGGTGGGTTCAGGGCTGCGGCAGGAATGGTGCTGGGTTCAGGTTTGGGCACAGGTACTTTTTGTCGTGTCCAGCCAGAAATTTCATTTTTGCTGTGTTTGTACCCCCCTGGAGTTGAGAATCCTTAAGTAGGGAGGTGCGGGGGGCGGGGACTGAAATGTAAAATCCCAGCTCCCCGGTGCCATTTTGCTGTGCACCAGGGAGTACATCACCAAAATATTTTTTGGGTGATGTGCTGTCATCCTGATGGCGATCGCCCGTTGGCAATCACCATTATCATATAGATCCCCTCTATAGTATATATTATTTCTTCACTCTCCTCCCCCTCATATATCAGTTTAAATGGCAACTGACATTGCAGTTTATTCTATTTCCCAAAACACTAGCTCACTTTGTACTAAGATGAAGTCCATGTCTTGCATAAAGTGAGTGGTCACTGGAAGAATGCTTCAAATTTAATTGAAAAAGGAACCAAACACCCTACACCACCTTCTTAGCCAACTGTTCACATACTTAAGTTCTCTGTTTCTTACTGCCCCGGTGCTAGGGATGGGTAAAATCTCTAATATAATTATCTTACTGTTTTTGCTGTTTAATAGCTTCTTTACCTTTGACATTATTTTCTATATCTTTAAACTGACTCCTTTCCATATCATTACTACTGATGTGTAATGCAACCATTTTTCCATGTTCTGCTTTCAACAACTGCTCCACATTGTTTCTTACATCTTTAGGTCTCACCACTAGTAGGCAGGTAACAGCAGCCTCCTTCTTCCTGCCTCTACATATGTGCCTGTTGGTAGCATGAAGGATAGAGCCCCCCGTACCAGTATTTCCCTGTTTGTGTTTACATTATTAGTTGGTGCTACGGCCTCCACCTGGGCTTCTACTCCTCCTGCTACTTGTCTGGTTATCCCTAGGGATGTTAGTGGGTTTAAATCTGTGTTTATATTATTTGTACTCTCTGAATTATTGGTACCCCCATTCCTAATTTGAGTCCTGACACTCTGTTTCAACTCCCATCATGGACTGCTTGACTGCCAAACCTGTTTGTTATGGCAAGAACATCCCTCCTCTGGTTTTTTGTTGCTTCTGCAATCCTCTTCTTCCACTATGTGCCACCCTTCATCTTTCTCACCTTCCCTCACTTCAGACTCATAGCTGTGATTTCCTTTGTGCCTTACTCTTACTGTCACATGATTAACCTGAGGTTTATCACACTCCCCCATTTCTACTGCTGTTTTTTGCCTATCCTGCAAAAGTAGTCTGGTGTTATTCCAGTCTCTCCCTCAGAATACTAATTTCCAGCTCCAGTTTCTTTAGTGCACACGTTACTCAATGATTCCCTGTAACATCTGATGATGTTCCATACATACTGCATAAAATGCATTTTGCCCAAAGCATGTGTACAAGTGCTCACAGAAAGCGTTTTAAAAGAGCTGATTCTAAATGCTGTACTTGTTGAAATTAGGTTTGTGGCCCGACACCCCAATTCCCCAGCTGACACTCGCCTTTGCCATGCCTGCCTCTGCTTGAGCTCGCTGACACTTGCTAGGAGGTCTGAATTTATTGTACAAAACCTTGAAGTGCTCGTGACCTAGCATGATCCTGGAACACACTACAAAAATATAAAAACTGCCCAAAACAACTCCTATAAGGTGTATATGCTGTCACTACTTAAAACTGCTAGCCATACATTGGAAATAAAAAACTTAAAGGCTACTTCATTTTCTGTAGTCCACCAGTAGTCTCTGGCTGGACTACAGTTCCTCGGATCCCTTGACAATACAGAGGGGATAATACTAGTACACACATAACACTAATGGGACAGTATGAGGAATTTTTATTTTGCTTTTAGTATTTTACACACTACATCTTCTCTAACTGCCTCAGGCAGGGTAAAGAATCTGGGCATTATTTTTAACAGTGAACTGACGCTGGAGGCTCAAGTGTCATCTGCTGTCTGCACTGTTTTTTAGCATGTTAGAAATATCACCCAGATAATTCCTTTGATCCCACCCAATGACCTGCCCTCACTGATAGACACTTTTGTTGCCTCTAAACTCAATTACTGTAAAGTCCTTTACCGTGAGCTAAATGGAGGAACCCTGCGTCATGTGCTGTTGGTGAAGAACACTGCGGCTAGGATGTTGATGGGCCACCCTAGATCCTAGCTTATAACCCCAGTCCTGCATGAGCTGCAGTGGTTGCCAGGGAGGTGGTGGATCGCTTTCAATGTCAGCTTGCTGACCTATAAAGCCCTACATAGACTGGGCCCATGTTACTTGCAAGACCTTCTGTCTTTTCACCAGACTTCCCAACCCCTCTGCTCCTTTGGGGTGGGCCTTCTAGTGGTTCCCAGGCTTTGGCTAAAATCTGCAGGGGGGAGAGGGACTTTGATGTTGCTGACCCAACCCTGTGGAACTTGCTCACCAGATCCCTGAGGGAGGTCCCCTCACTGGAGGCCTTTAAAAGGGGTCTGAAATCATCTTTTCAAAGCAGCTTTTAAGTTATTCTAGCATCTCGGTTACATAATCTTATAGTTATTTTATGGTTCTTTTACTACTTATTACATTTTATTTAATGTATTCTAGTTGTTTTCATAGTCTGATTGTGTTAATATTCTGATTCAGGAGTTTTCAAGGGTCTGTATTTCATTGCTCTCTTTGTATATGGTACAATGCTCAGAACCCAAGGGAATGAGTGCTTTATAAATAACGTTTTGCTTACTTGCTTTTGCATACATTAGGTATACACATATTAACAGAGTGAATAACAGAGAGACAGAGATTAGGATAACTCTAATGAAGATTTGATAAAACACTGTATGCAGCACTGCTCACACTGACATGCCCTCCTCCTCCTCCCTATATATAAATCTCAGTGCCCATAATCCTCCTACGTATCTTCTAGTACAGAATTCTTTAGGGAACTATTTTTAAATTAATTTACCCAGTATAGTCTAGCTGAGATACAACATCTCATTTCTAGTGGGGTCCAGATTCTACCCATTTCCACAGTTGAGTGGACCGGAGCCCTCAGAGATTAAGTGACTTGCCCAAGGTCACACAGTAAGTATTTAGTTCTAGCTGGGTTTTAACCTGTGATCTTCAAGTTCCCAAGCCAATACTCTAACCTCCAAACCAAGCTGCCTCCCAACATTGGGACGTCCTTTTTGTGCTTGTACAACTCCTGAGCAGAGTCGGCATCCATGAAGTACGTAAAAGCCCCTTGAGGAGAAATGTACATTTAACCATATTATAAATCATGTCAGTTGTTGGTAAAATGGATTCTTCATGTTCTTCAAACAAGGCATGTTGTTTATTTTGAAATAAATAATCATTTATACAAGTTCTACAGGTTTATCCTGTCCTGTGGATGGTCTTCATATCATTTCTTGCTGTATGACCAGCATAACTGGCCACGTCCCTGAAACAGATGAGATTACCACTGACTTTTTTTGTTGTACAGCTCTGCGCCAGGAAAAGCCGTTGAGTATGTCTTATCCCCCCTCACACAGTCAAGCAGTGCCTACTCACTCCATTCAACATCAGCACTTACCTTCTCACGTCCCAGGATGAAGCATGAATTTCAATTCAATTCAATTCAATTTTATTGATTTGGAAGATACCTTTGAGCACAAGCTCTTTTACAAAGGTTCCACGTCTGTGAATTAGGCAAGTTACAAGGAATTTGGTAGGAAGGCCTTTGCATTTGCAGTACCAGCCACCTGGAACAAAGTCCCTCTCCAGCTGAGGAATGCTTCGAGCTTGCAGGTGTTCAAGGCCCATCTTTCAACTTCCATGGCTGCTGGCGGGCTTGATCACTTTTCCTCCCTTGCATCTCTTCCACGTTCCCAACAGTGATGATCAACCTCAAGTCCCCATGCACATGCTGTGTCCACAGCCAGACATTTTAATCTCTAGCAGTAGTAGTAGCAGTAATAGTTTAATTGGTATGATTCCTTTCCCTGGAGGCTCAAGGCGCCTCACAAAACATAACAGCATAAACGTAGTACATTAAAGAACAAGCATAACTAAGATAAACAACTAACAATAAATAACTAAGCATAAAATGATTTGCAGCAGGAAATAAATAAATAACCTGCATGGACATAGGTAAGGCCCACTAGGCAGAAGTGCCTGTTTTCAGGGGACCCGGGAGCACTTAGGTGGTTAAGTGACTTGCTCAGAGTCACACAGTATGCAAGTGGAGGTTGTGGGAATCAAACCCAGATCTGCTGGATGTACCAAACTCAGTCACAGTTCTTAATCTAACTACTAGGTTATACTGCCAGAGGTAAAATTTTGGATCCCTCTTGAAAGTGTCTCTCAGGGCTATTGGGACAGAATCAAAAGCACTGGATTGGCTACCTCGATAACCCCAGCCCCTTGAGGATCTCAACCTGACTCTGGGTACAACCAAAAGTCTCTCATCAGTGGAAGGGGTGGGACGAGGAGGAGTGAGAAGACAGGAGCTCAGTCAAATAGCTCAAGCACATCCTGCGCAGGGCTATATAGGTTAGTAAACCAACTTTGAAGGTGATTCGCCACTTCAACCTCAGCCAGTGCAGGTCATGCAGGACCAGTATCATACAACAAGATCTATGTAGGTCTCTCTCAAACTGAAGTTCTTAGCTCTGGTCCTTGAAGAAATCCTTCTTCCCCTGACAAAGATCTTCAACATATCACTAAAGATGTCCCAGTTCCCATCTTGCTGGAAGCAGGAGACCATCACACTGGTACACAAAAGTGGAGACAAGTCACTACACTCCAACTACAGACCTATCTCCATCCTCCCTCCATTGTCTAAAGCCCCGGAGCCCATTGCCTCAGACCAGCTAGTCAAGTACCTGGACAAATATGACATCCAATGTCCTGAGCAACATGGTTTTTGAAAAGGGCACATCACCACCTCTGCACTATTAGAATTCATGGGATTCATCCATACCACTCTCGATAAAGGAAACTGTGTGGGGGCAGTATTCATCGACCTTACGAAAGCCTTTGATACTGTCAACCATCCACTCCTACTCAAGCAACTATCAAACATTGGGCTCTCCAAAGAAGTGCTGCTCTGGTTTTCAAGGTACCTCAGGTAGAGGGTCCAGTGTGTTAGGATTGCTGGTGTCACCTTGGAAGAAAAGCCTGTCCTTTCGGGGGTCCTACAGGGGTCCATCCAGGGCCTACTACTCTTCAGCCTCTTCCCGAATGACCTCCCTAGTGTCTGCCATCAGAAATTACTACTCTATGTCAATGATGCAGTCATGTTCACCAACCACAAAGATGAGGAGCTCTTTGAGAAACAAATACAGCTTGAATTCATGTGCATCAAAGAATGGTTCAAGACACACAAACTGGTCCTGAACTACAGCAAAACAAAGGTAATGACCTTCTACAATGCTAGGAGCAAGTACAAATCCTATGACCTCACCATCAAAAACCAAACAGGGACCATACTTGAACACATTCCTGAATTTAAATACCTAGGCGTTACATTGGACAGTTCTCTCTCCTACCATCGGCACATTGATTCTGTCACCAAAGCCACCAATATCCGTATAGGCCTGCCCTACAGGCGCAAACACTGCATGACTCCTGACACACTCCAGCTGGCTATCAACAGCTCTGTCACCTCCATCATCGATTATGGGCTAGCAATCTACGGCTCTGCCTCTGCTCTCGGCAGAATTACAGTTGCATGCAACAAAGCATGCAGGCTTCTAATGGGGGCTGACCGACTTACATACAATTGTGACCTGTATATTCAAGCAGGGTGACTTCCTCTCATCAGCTGGATCCAGTATCAAACCTGCCTCTTAGCCAAAAAAGTCCTCCTCGGGATCATGCCCCCGGTCGTTGAAAAGCTCTTCATTGATCACCACAGCACCCAGCAAACTAGAAGTTCACAACAACAAATCTTCCTTGTCCTCAGATGCCGGACTACAATGGGCCAGAGGTCTTTTGCTCACAGAGCTCCACTGTGGTACAATACTCTCAACAAAGAAACTCTTACAGCTGCTGCTCTTGGCCCTTTCAAAAGACAACTCCGACTTCATCTCAGTTCAGCTAGTCATTGTGACTGCTTTTCCTAATCTAGGGCCTCACGCTCACTGTCCTCTTCTTTAGTAAGGACAGCTACCCCCCCTTGCCATGCCCTCCCTCTCCTGCCTCCTCCTGCCCCCTTCTGCCCCACCTCCTTTCTCATCCCTCCTGAGTGCTCTTACCATCACCCCATACCCTCCTGACAATGGCCTTCCTGCCCACATACCCCACCCTCCCTACCCTGCCACCAGCAATGCTTATTTCTAAGGTAGCCCTAGGATGTTGTGTCACTCTACTTAACATTGGCACATTTTGAGGTACTGTAATTAACTAAACCTTAGCCTCTTGCTTCTTTTTACTGTGTAACTATGTCTAATTATGTCAACCTTTGTATGTATGTTTACCTTCCATTTCCTCAACGTGGAACCTTTGTAAATGAGCAGTTCCTGCTCAAAGGTATTTGTAATCCCAGATTTCAATAAATAAAATAAATAAAATCAGTAACCTGGCCATTGCATTCTGCGCCATCTGCAAGGATTATAGGATTTGAGATGTTTATTCTTTGCTTTAATGTACATACTGTGTTTAAACTTGAACTATTTGTCCCTCATAATAGAAAGCAAGAGACATAATATCTTTCTATGGCACACTTCTGAAAGGCAAGCAGGCCAGACTGCAAGAAAATTAGATGTTCATCCAGAGTACTGCAGTCATTTTTTGCACAGGTTTCACTGGAGCCTCCTAAGGGCTAAGCCTCTTCATTGACAACCTTGTGACAAGAGATTGATTTCACAGGTAAGCGTCCCCTGATTTTAGATGAAATGGCAGTGAGTGGGGAATCAGCTGCTAGAAGAGGCATGGAGATTATTTGTGAAGCTGTGCTTGCTGGGCATGTCTTACAGCAATGTGGATAATCAAGGTGTTGGAAAATCTGATTGTCCCTGTCCCACTGGAACAGCAAAAAAGATAAAATATGGAAGCAATAAGACACAACAGGGTGTTGACAGTAGTGCCTCGAATGCATGCCCAGTGGTGTATCAAGGCAAGAGGCTGCAGACAGAGTGCCTTCAGCCCCTGCAATTTAATTCAAAATCTGATTGTCCCTGCCCCAGTGGAACAGCAAAAAAGATAAAATATGGAAGCAATAAGACACAACAGGGTGTTGACAGAAGTGTCTCGAATGCATGCCCAGTGGTGTACCAAGGCAAGAGGCTGCAGGCAGAGTGCATTCAGCCCCTGGAAGTCAATTCGGGGCACTATTACCAACAATCTGGAGTATCTTATTGTGCTTATAAAATGGAGTTGGGCTAGTTTAAAAAAATAACAATAGAGAAGAAATGTTTATAGTTTTAAGATTACACAGTTGTTTCTTTTCCTGGATCCAGAACTTGATTAAAGATAGCATCTGTGAACAGCTCAGGGCTTGTAGAAAATCTAATACCTTTATTTCATTTGTTGTGGAAAAGAAAATTTAGGCTGCCAATTTTGAAAGTAAATTTTCTATACTGTGAGACTTTTTTTCAGGTGTTGGTAGCACTGCAATTAGGTAAAGCTGGTAGCCAGTCAAGGTGCAACATTTTCCCTACCCATTTTTATGTTCGACGTGTGCACACACACAGCAAACATTTTGCTACAAGAGTGGGATTTGAGAGGTGTAGCACTGCCAGTCCAATTAGAGTGGCCAGCAAGGGGCTCATCAATGTCACACCAATCATCAGCCAGGCTGGTCATGACAGTGTTCTTGCTTGCTGAGCAGAAACTTCATGTAGTTCAAAGGAAAGAACCAACCCAATCATAGGGTGGCTGTTTCCTTTGATCTGCATAACACCGCCCAGCAAGCACAGCTGATCTGTCATGATCAGCCTGCCGAAAACCATGCTTGTATTTTTTTTTTATTACACCCTGTAAAAGACAAAAAAGTCCATTGAAGTCTGTTGCTGCCACCATTGTAACTGTCTCCTCAAAGCCCAACCCATGCTAATGTTCCAGCACAGGGGTATCCAATCCCCATGCTGGATGTTACCCTCCACCCTGCCTGTTGTGAATCTGTGACAGCGGGAAGCCCACCCCTGCTGCCACCAAACATTACACTGACGCTGGGGGTGCTCAATCCTCAGTGCGTCCACCTGAAATAAAGAAAACCATCCCTCATAGTTTTTTTAAATACAGCTTACAAAAAAGAAAACCATCCATTGATGTCTGTTGCTGCTGCTGCCGCCAGGCTGGGTGAGCCGTCAGCTGCTAGGATAGCTTAAGCTCTTCAGCGTTTTAATTCATTTTAATTCATTTTAGTTTACAGTGTTTCTTTATAGTGTTCAAAGTTTTATGTTTAGCGATTTCTATTTTGCCTTGGGGAATAGTTTCCTGCCTGCCTGCACCTCTGTTTATATTTTTTGGAGACCGGTAGCAAAGTTGAGGCAGTCGGGTGTACCATATGCTCGAGCGGTGCTGTGGTGACTACAACATACCACCTCATAGCACATATTGCAGCTGGTCTGCACTGACCCATTACCGCCTTGTTCTTTCGGTTGGTTAGGCTGCTGCCACTACCTCCCTTCCCAATAACTTCGCAGAGACTGGCTTTGTTTGTCAGAGACTGCATGGAGTGTTCGGCTAGTTTCTCGACAGTGCTAGTGACAACACTGGGAATAGTCGCCTCTTCGAGGAAGTGGCATTGACTTTTCGAGGGGAAGATTTTGGATTTCTACATTTAATTGGATTTAACTTTTGGATTACTGGCCATGTGGATTAATTACTGTGGGACTCTTTGAATGGTGATTTGTGCTCGTGTGTAGGAGTTGTGGATATTTGAAGACCAGCTTTAAATTAGGTGCCGGTGTTAAGGCCTTGATCCTGGGGGTGGATTAGCTGCAGTGTGTGGCTGTGCAGGGGTCCCAGTCTTATTCCACCGGATAGTCAGCGGCTTAGTCCAGTGTCCCTTAGGATCTCCCTCTGGGGCTTGTTGGAGAGTGAGCCCATGTGGGGGACTGTCAGCAATGTCTGTGGATTTGTATCCGTCTGCCCAGTGGGATTTATCGAGGCTTCCTCTGGCCCCAGAGCAACTTGACCATCGAGGTGGACCCGTTTTTTTGGACCCTCTTCTGCAAATCACAGTCAGATGCATTTTGTGTTTGCCTTTAAATCTGTAAGGCAGTGAGAGTGCCTTTCCTCTAGGTCCGTGGTACAGTTAGAGTGTGCCTAGTACTATAGAGCTTGGACATATTTTATTTTTCTCTTTTAATCTGATCCCCTTTGGTGGTGTGAGGACCATCGAGGGTTTGATTTTCAGTAACTTATTACAGTTCAATGTTCTCTTGACTATCTAGCCTTTGCTGTGAATTTGGAAATTACAGGCTTGGACTGGATGACTGAGATATTTTTTAGGCTCAAAGTTCATATTGTTAGTGGTATTATTCTGTTTTATTTTGTTATTTATGGTTTTCATTGAATTTTATTGAATTTTTTGAAAATTCATTTTATTGAGTAGATTGAGTTTATTTGGGCTATTGAAATGTGTAGGAGGTCTGCCCCCACTGTTGTGCTGCTACCACCCGACACAACCCGAGAACAGGTACCTTGACCTTCATTGACCTAATTCTTACTAATCACCCTCACAAATTCACCCAGGTCTCCGTGCTACCTGATGCACTGAGTGACCACTCACCAGTACTCGGGCGCTGGTCCTATTTGGCTACAAAGGCCCCTCCAAAAGTTAGCTTTCAGCGAAAACTCAGGTTAGGCAAGCTACAGTCCTTGAAACACCACATCATCAGCTGGGACTGGTTCTCCCATTGCTGCCTCGCCTGATATTGACTCAGCACTGGAGTACTTTGTCAATTCCTTCAATTCTGCCTGTGACCTTTTTGCACCCTTCTGCAAATTGGTAATTAAAGGAGCTGACACTCCTTGGATGTCCCAGTCCCTTCTGGATCTCAAGGACTACTGTGACAATCTCTGGCACATAGCCTTAGAGACTGGGAGGCCCGCTGATAGGCAGCACTACCGTGAGGCCAGGAACTGCTGCACCTGGCAGGTCCAACAAGCAAAGACCGATCACTACAGAGCAGCCCCCACTGCCTCCTGGGGGAAGGGGCATGATTTTTGGGACTCCCTCAAAGAACTTAATGGCAAAATCTCTAATACCCCCCTAGATACTGGTAAATGGTGGTATCTCAACGGACCCTGACGCAATAGCAAATGCAATGAAGTCCTCGTTCTCAGACCTCAGCGGCGTGTTCTCTGCCAACTTTTTTGCACCCACCCCTCCACAACATTGACACCTACCCAAGTACCCCCTTTCCACTTCAAGGTTATCTCCCAGCATGATGCTGCCCTCCTTCTGCTAAAGGCACTCAGCAAATCCCGTTTCAGCAGCGACGCGCTTGATCTTAAAATACTAAGGCTCACCTTCTCTAAAGTACTCTACCCCCTCACTGCCCTGCTAAACTGCTCCCTTGCCCTTGGTCAATTCCCCTCCATGTGGAAAATTGCTCTCATCACTCTTCTTCTGAAGAGTGGTGACCATACCCAGCCTTGTAATTATTGGTCCATCTCAATTCTGCTCCCTCCCTCCAAGGTTCTTGAAAAGATAGTTGCCTCCCAAGTCACTGACTACCTTGCTCAATACAATCTCCTGTGCCCCGAACAGCATGGTTTCTGTAAAAAACACAGCTGCACTTCTGAAATATACCAACACTATCCATGCGACCCTGGACGTAGGCCAGATTGCTGGTGCCGTATATATAGATCTTTCCAAAGTATTTGACACTGTCTACCTCTCACTTCTCCTAACCTCGCTAACCCAAATAGGTTTCTCACAGGATACCACCACTTGGTTCTCAAACCACCTGTCTGACAGAACCCAGAGAGTCAGACTAGGGCAAACCTTATCATCCCCCCTTAGGGTTACATTCGGGGTCCCTCAAGGGTCAATCCTTGACCCCCTACTCTTCACTCTATTCCTTAACTCCCTGCCCAATGCCTGCTCTGGGAGTCTCCTACTATATGCAGATGATGCGGTTTTATTCAGCACCCACATCAACCCTGCCGCCCTCCAAGTAGCCCTTCAAAGGTCATTTAATGAGATCGAATCCTGGTTTGCTGACCATAGGCTTGTTCTAAACTATAAGAAAACAAAGTCCATGCTGTTTGCCCATGCCCAAAACAAGTTCAGTAGCCACCCCCTACTTATCCATAACTCCCAAAACGAGACCTTGGAACAAGTTTCTACCTTTAAATATTTAGGGGTAACCCTAACCCTAGACTCTGGGCTAACCTACCATGAACACATCCGTTGGCTCACTATGGCAGTAAATGTGTGCATTGGTCTGCTCCACTGCTACAAGGACTGTCTTCCCCCCCCAAGCCCTACAGCTAGCCATCTCCTCCTCTGTCCTGTCACTCATTGATTATGTAATTATTTTCTATGGTGCAGTCGACAACACCTCCCTCAACAAAATTAGGGTTTCCCTGAATAAAGCCTGTAGACTGGCTGCAGGATGTGACTGACTCATGCACACCTGTGCTCTCTATACCAGTACAAACTGGCTTAATTTCGATGATCACCTAAAGTACCAGACCTGTCTCCTTGCCAAGAAAATCATGGCTGGCCTCACACCCCCTGCTCTTGTGGCACTGCCCCCCATCAGCACCAGATGCACACGCCATGCTGAGAAATTGCCCTACCAGGTTCCCCACTGTTAAACCTCCATGGGGCAAAGAACCTTCAGAAACCACACCCCCAGTTGGCTGAATTCACTGCCCAAACCAGTACTCCAGGCTCCTACCCTGATACTGTTCAAATCCCTTCTCCATAGCAACATCTTGCGTGACTCCACCTGTGACTGTACCTGACCTACCCATGATCTAAATCTGTGCCATGACAATGGACCCACTTGGTCCTGCCTCTAGGGTGCCTGTCCCTGGCTTCGGTCTTACTCTAGCCTCAGATGAGCTGACAATCATTGGACTGCTCTACTTGCACAGTTCAGTCATAAATACTTTTCTACATCACCTACTATACTGTATGATTACCCCATACCATAGATAATGTATTTATGTATTTTTGCCTCTGTACTGCATTGTCTATGACTGTTGTAATTATTCTGTACCACATCTACCTGATGTACTATACTCTTTATCAATCGTTAGGTGTGCTATTTCCCACACCGCTATTTATACTGTAATGTCTGTACATTGTATGCTCTGTATTGTTTTCTATGATGTGGAGCCTTTGTAAAGGAGTCGCTGACTCAAAGGTATTAATTCTGATTGTTTCAATAAATAAATAAATACATTCATCCTCTGCCCTTTGCGCCCTCCATCCTTTTTCCTCCCCCCATTACAGTTTACTATCTACCAGTGCTGTAGAGCGCTAGGTATTGCTTGTCGGGAGGGGAGGTGTCAGGGGGGCACCAAGACAGTGGAGGGTGAATGAGCGGGACCATCCCATCTGGATAGTGAGATCCAGGAGATGCCCTGGGGTGAAATGGAACACAGAATGTGGTTCTTCATATCTGGTTTCCATACTCAAGGGAACCACCAATTTTGTGGGTAGGTGGCCCAGATGGCTTTGGAGGTTCATCCAACTCAGGTGGTGTTATGCAATGCCAGGTCTATTAAGAACAAGACTATAATTATTGCAGATCTTGTTGGAACAGCAGACCTGGCATGTATCACAGAGACCTGGCTGGATGAGAATTCTGGCCCTATACTGGAGGCCGCTACTCTGGCTGGGTACTCGGTGATTCATCACCCGAGATTGGATTGCAGGGGGGGTGGAGGTTGCGGTCTATATCAAGACTGAATTGGGCCTCACAAGTGTACCAGTTGAGGAGACCCAGTCATTTGAATGTAGCGTGGTAGCAGGTGTAGGCTGTAGGATCGCTCTCATTTACCATCCACCCAGAGATTAGAAACAATTCCTGCAGGAAGTGGCAGATTTCATGACTGACCTGGCATTTGAGTCACTTAGGCTGATAGTCCTGGGTGACTTTAATGCCTTGGTCGATAACGAACTCTCGCAATTTGGTCAACACTTCCTCCAGTTGATGACATCTCTGGGTCTTACATAGATTGTTTCCTCTGCTACCCATAAATCTGGTCATTCTCTTGACTTGGTTTTCCTCCTGGGGGTCAAAGCCTCTGATCTGGGGGTGGAACCAGTTGGATGGTCTGATCATTACACCGTGCGGTTCAATTTTTGCACCCCCCCTTCAAAGGCCTACCCCTGTAGAGATGGTCAGGTACCACTCTTTACGAGATATAAGCTCTGAAGGCCTGGCGGTGGTGCTTGACCTATCTGTCCTTCCTGTGGCAAACAGTGACCCAGAAGCCCTAGTGGTGGCCTATAATATGGCCATATCTACGGCTCTGGATATCATTGCTCTGGTCTGTGTTCATCCTCTCTCTCTTCGCCCTCGGTCCCCTTAGTTTGATGGGTCCTTGAGGGAGATGCGGCGACTTGGATGAAGGTCAGAACGCTGCTGGCAGAGGTCCTGCCTTGATGCCGACCACCATAGACTGATGGACCATTACCAAGCCTATCAATCCGCAATCACCCGTAAGAAGGCAGAGTTCCTGTTTGGGGAGATTGCGGCAGCTCAGAGTCGACCAGCTCAGCTCTTTCGAACCATGGACAGACTGTGCAACCCAGCCTGTCTACAGGTTTGGAAAGCATTTTTGCAAATTGAGTGCGAAGAGCTTGTTTGATTCTTTGTGGCTAGGGTGGCTGACATCAGGACAGTACTCCAACCAGCATACTCCATGGGCACTGCTCTGTGCTCGTGTTTGGGCATTGCTCCTTGGTTTTCCTGAAGTACCTTCAGCAAGCCTGAGCTTTTGGATATCATGCAGATTGTCTGGGGTATGCGCCCTACATGTGGTAGTTTGGATCCAGGACCAACTACCCTGATTTTGTGTTGTGATGATATCCTTGGTCCAATCCTAGCATGGATAGTCTGGTGCTCCTTGGATACAGGTGAGTTTCCCAGCTCCCTGAAGGAGGTGGTGGTGACACCCCTCTTGAAGAAAGCTTCTTTGGACCCAGACTGCCATGTGAACTACAGACCTATCTCAAACCTCCCCTTTGTGGGGAAGTTGATTGAGAAAGTAGTGGCTGTACAACTGGGTGACCATTTGACCATCCGTGATATCTATGAGCCTCTCCAGTCTGGTTTTCAAAAGAGGCATAGTACTGAGGTGGCACTGGTTTGGGTGCTCAATGATCTCCTGATGGCTAGAGATCAGAAGAACCACTCCATCTTGGTCCTTCTCGATCTCTCTTCAGCATTTGACACTGGAACATGGGGTCCTGCTCGATCATTTGAGGTTCATCTGTGGCCTGTCTGGCATGGTCCTCAGGTGGTTTTCATCTTTCATCTCTGGAAGAACTCAGAGGGTGGTGTCGGGGATTTATTCCTCTGACCCAGTTCCCCTATCATATGGGGTCCCTCAGGGATCGGTGCTGTCCCCCATGTTATTCGCAGTGTACATGCTACCCCTCAGAGACATTGTAAGAAGGTATGGGTTGAGGTTTCATTGCTATGCTGATGATACTCAGCTCTACCTATCTTTTGCACCTGACCAGGATAGAGCTCTCTCAGTTTTTAACAACTGCCTTGTAGAAATCCAAGAGTGGATGAGTTCAAGCTAGTTGAGGTTGAACTCAGAAAAGACCGAGGTGCTGGTGGTTGACCCAGGTCGCCGGATAGCAGGGGTCAGGCGTGAGACTACCCTCTGGATTGTCTCTTGGGGGTTTGTCTCTCCCGGCCTCTGAATGGGTGCGAAACCTGGGGGTAGTTTTTGATGAGGGACTGACATTGCATTTGCAGGTGTCGGCCATTGTCAAAACTTCCTTTTACCATCTGAGGAATATCTCCAGAGTTAAGCATCTTGTTCCATCCGGAGACCTGCCTACTCTGGTCCATGCCTTTGTGTCCTCGCGCTTGGATTATTGTAATGCCCTGTACCTAGGGCTTCCAGGGGTGGACATTCGCTGCTTGCAGCTGGTGCAGAACTCAGCGGCTCGGTTATTGACAGGAACCCCCCGGTCCTGTCATATTTCTCTGGTGCTGTGTGAACTGCACTGGCTGCCGGTACAGTGGTGAATCACCTTTAAAGTCAGTCTTCTGACATATAAAGCCCTACATGGACAAGGTCCAGACTACCTGAAAGAGCTCCTGGTTCCTTACTGCCCTTGGTGACCGATCCGCTTGACTGATGAGGGGTTGCTAGGGATTCTGAGGGTTTATTTAAAATCTTCTGGGGCCATTGCATTTATGCATGTGGCCCCTACCCTTTGGAATTCTCTACCCCGTCAGATACGTGAGTGCGCAACAGTGGAGGACTTTAAATAGGCCTTAAAAATCTTCCTATGGACCCAAGCATTTGGGGAATAGTCTGAATAATTTTATTGTTCATTATTAGTATTTTATGCTATTTATAAAGTTGTAACTGTGCGCTGTAGCTCTTTTATTGTTATGTGAGGCACCTTGGTATCTCGAAAGGCACCATATAAATAAACTTAAAAAATATATATATATTTGTTCCCCCCAAGCCCAACCCACGTATGTTACTATTCCAGCACTGGAGTGCCCAATCCCTATGCTGGCTGCGACCCCCCACCCTGCCGGTTTGCTTCTACAACACCAGGAGCCACCGGTGCTGCCACAGACATAGCACTGGACACTGGGAGTGCCCAAGAAAACTGTGTACCTCATAGTTTTGTTTTACATACACCCTGTAAAAAAGGAAACTGTCCATCAAAGTCTGTTGCTGTTGCTGTCATTACTGTCCCCCACGCAGCTCTCCCACTCTGTATCCATCACACCACCCCCAAGCTCTTACATACCTATCAGGGGTCCAATGCCATAATCCTTTTGGTACCATAGACATATCTTCACTATTCAATGCTGGACTGCGAACTGAGGAAATCAGTAATGCAGTTCTGTGTATTGTAATGGGGTTCAGAACTTGTCATCATAACTTTGTCATTTTTGAATATTTTTGCCCCAAATTTTCAACATGCCTTTTTTGGGGCCCCACCTCAAGAACAATGATACTTAAATTAGGCAAATCTGCCCTGAAAGGTGATTTTACAGTCACTACATGAAATCACCTTTTGGGCAAGGGTTGAACATTTTCTCTGCTCTTGTTCATGTGGTGGGGTCATAAGAAAGATATGTTGAAAATTTGGGTAAAAATAATAAAAAAACAACAAACTTATGAGCCGATGGTGAAATTTACAAATGCAGGGTCGTAACTTTGGTGATTTTCAATATTTTGACCCAAATCTTCAGCGTCACCATTTCTGCACAACATCTCATGAATGTGACAGCTGCCATTTTTCAAATCCTGGCCAAAATGTGTTTTCACACTTGTAGCATGAAATCACCTTTTGGGCAGGATTTGAACATTTTCTCAGCCCTTTTTCATGAGGTGGGCTCATAAGAAGGCTATGTGGAGTCATAAGAAGGCTACGTAGGAAATTTGGGGTACAAATATGAGAAAAAAACAAGTTAAGAGTCTACATTGCAATTTTCCAACATACACTCATAACTGTGGTAATTTTCAATATTTTGACCCCAACTTTTCAACATAGCCGTTTTTTCACACCACCTCATGAACTTGACAGCTGTTATTTCTCAGTCCCTACCCCAAATAAGTTCTAACACTTGTGGTGTATAATGATGCTTCAGCCATTGTTTTATAAATGACACTTGTCACGCTCAGAAGGAGTGGTCAAAAGAAGATTATGTTCAAAATTTGGGGTAAAAATGTGAAAAAACAACTAAGTTATGAGGATACTAATTGTTACAACATTTACTCATAACTTTATTTTTTGCAGATTTTTGCCCCTAATATTCAACATATCCATTGTGTTACCCTACCTCCTGAACATGGCAGGTGTCATTTTTCAAATCCCCTCTGAAACTTGTTTCCACAGTCCACAGCAAAATCACCTTTCAGATGGGATTTTAAAAATTTTGCCAGTCTTGATTATAACGTCCGGTCATAAACAGACTGTTGGACAATTGGGGCCCAGATTGCTGCAAATGTACGGTGCTCTATGGCTGTGGTGCACCCCAACTGCATCAGAGACCCTGTGCCATATTCAGGAAGATCAGGGTCCCTGAGCCAGAAAGCTGGCAGTTGCTGCACCCGCAGGTGTGCACCAAAACAATCGGTGCACCTGCGGGTAAAGCTGCAAGGATCCCTCTGCCCCCCGCCCAGCACAATGGTAGAGGTGCTAGGGTGGATGGCACAAACTTGGCAGGCATGTGGGGTACGTGGCATCATGGGCACGGGGTATCCTAGTGGTGGTTGGGGAGGGGGTTACCAAGCATATTAGTGAGGCCGACTGGAGGGTGTTATTTACTGAGCATTAGTGTCACTCACTAGGAAGGGCGAAGGGGGGGATACAGAGACACAGAATGCCATGGCCCTACTTGGGCACAGCCCTGACAGCATCCAACAGGGTCATGCCCATGTGGGGCCATGGCGCTGTGTGTCTCTGTACCCCCTTCGCCCTTCCTTGTATGTGACACTCATGCTCAATAAATAGCACCCTGCCAGGTGCAACCTCACTAATATGCTTGGCAACCCCCTCCCCAACCACCACTAGGGCACCCTGTGCCCATGCCATCCCTGTACAAACCTGTCAGGGCCCCCGACAACAAATGGCCATGCTTAGACCAGCTCATTGTTGGTCTATCTAGAGCTCCTTGCTGTGGCTTCAGCGGGGCTTCTTGAATCACAAAAATTGGGATGTTACAGCCCTGCCATCGTGCAAGCCTCCTTGCTACATGGTGCACCCTCAGTTTGTGGCATGTGGGGGTAAGAAAAGAAGTCTTCAAGAAGGTCCTAATTTGGACACAGACTGTGTTTCTGAATAGGGACTTCCATTGTTTGATGGAAGGTGCAAGCTGCATCAGAACTCTTTGATGCAAGCACCTTACATCATTTGTTGGGCTTTGAAAATGTGGCTCTTTGGGTGAAAAATGTGGGAGCCCACTTAAAAGTAGTAGTAGTAAAAACTTTTATTTTTAAACAGGATATAAATTACAATTCATGTACAGCACCATTAGGGCAAGCCCTGTTTTACAAGGTGTCCCTGTATACTCATCAACAGTAGAAGTTACAAAATCTCATACAATTATTCATAAAAACTGACAGACATCCTATACACATTGGTAATAAATATAATAACATACAGTCTATGCAAAATACAGAATTCACATAGATGCTTAGTTAAAGCAAATGCATTGTACTGAAAGTTCTTGTTTCAATGCAGTAGAGAGTAGTTTCATAGAATAACACTCACACAAAATTCTACCCCCACCACCCCCCAGTATGCCCCCCACCCACCTCCCCTAGTTGGAGTGTGTTAAGCTAAGCAAAGAAAACAGACGCCTTGCAAAATAAGCCTAGACAAAGGCCAGTTGGCTATAATAAGTGGAGGAGCCAGGAAGAACAGGACTATAGTCAATGTACGTAACGTGCATAGAGTTTACCCTATCTTTTATCAAAGAGAGGAATCCGACGATGCACTCTGGCAATTATACGTTCCGTTCTGAGGCAAAAGGACATCTCATGTAGCCATTCCTTGTATGCAGGAGTAAATTGTTCCATCCAGGGCTTGAAGACTAACTTTTTAATGGCTAGGGAGATTAGAGCAATGTGATATTTATGCTCATTTAATACAGATTTCTGGGGAGAAAAGGTCCTCCAGTCCCAACAAAGGATCAATCCTTGATTTAATCAAGGCCCAGAGTGGGGTGACCTTTTCACAGTACCAAAATGTATGTAGAAGGTTGCCATCCGATTTACCACAACAAGTACATGAGGGTGAGCTAAGATGCCCCATCTTGGTCAGTTTCACTGGAGAAGAGTACATGTTATGCAAAATACAAAATTGAGTGAGCCTTAGGTGGTCCTGGGTAGTATACTTGTATAGGTCTCTCCAAATATGGTCCCAGTTAAAGTTGTTGTTAGGTAGTAACACTTTCCAAATCTTTGAGGCACCTACCGGAGATGGGGGTAAGACTGTCTAGAAGTAAAGAATAGCAACCAGCAATACCATGAGGTTTAAAAGACAGATCCCCTAGCTGAGACAAGAGGTCAGAGAGGCCAGAAGAATTAGAGGAGTGCCCGAATTTTTGAAGGATTAGGTGTCCGAGTTGGAAGACTTTAAAGATTAGTGAGGTACCAATTTCGAGGTTCTGCAAAATTTTGGGAGAAGATAGGAGGAACCCTGAGAATACAGATCAGAGATCTTGAGGTCTGATAGTTGCAGCAGCCAAGATGTTGGAAGAGTAGTGTCCTTGATTCTAATATTGCTGTTGAGAAAAATAGGTTGTGAAGTGTCCTTGATGGGAGACAGTTTAAGGAAAGAATAAACCTGAGAAAGAACATGGATTGAGGTTCCTATTACAGAATTGCAGAGGGGAACTGGTAAGGAGCTTGGCAAAGAAAAAAAGATTGAGGAGCCAATAATGCCTAACTTAGCCATTAAGGAAGTCTCAATTGTCAACCACTGGGGAAGGTATTCCATTTCATTATGAAGGGTCGGATAGCCATTTGCTGCATTTGTATAGGTGACTAGACCAATAGCAGAAGAGAAAGTTAGGGAGCCTGAGACCCCCCCCAACCTTTTGGGGAGACCTAGGTTGCTGTAGGAGCATCTGGGAACTTTATCTAACCAGATAAAGTTGTTAATCATGGCATGGATATGTTTAAAGAAAGACAGGGGAAGCCAAAAATTCAGCATGTTGAGAGGATAGAAGAGATGGGGAAGGTATTCATTTTAATATTGATCCTACCCCATAAAGAAAGTGGGAGGGCCTTCCATCTTGATAGATCTTGTTGAAGAACAAGGGTTAAATCTTCCAGACTGAGTTTCTTCATGAGAGAAGATTGAGTGACTAGATGAATACCAAGATATTTAATCGAAGTGGGGGTCCATTTCATACCAAACTTTTCGAAGTCTGCCCTATGGGTGTGAATGTTAAGGGGGAAATTTTCAGATTTACAGTGGTTGAGTTGATAATTAGATAGAGAGCTGTGCCATTCAATAACCCTCAGAATCTCGGATAAGGAATCTCAAGAGTGCGTAAGAGGAAGAAGAATATCATCTGCATAAATAGATAGGGTGTATGGAGTGTTACTGATAGAAACTCCAGAAATGTTGGGGGAGGTCTTAATTGTCTAATGAGAGGTTCAAAGTAGAGATTGAATAGGAAGGGAGATAAGGGACAGCCTTGGCGAGTACCAGAGTAGAGGGAGAATCGGGAAAAGAAAAATCCATTGCAATAAATTCTGGCAGTAGGAGAGGAGTATATTACTTGTATCCAGGTGAGAAAGGATGCAGGGAACCCCATCTGCCTCATTGTAGCCTGCAAGAATGCCCAGTCTACCCTGTCAAAAGCCTTTTTGACATCAAGGGAAATTAGGGCCATGGGAACAGGCTGATCTCTGGCAGTTGAAAAAATGTGGCTGAGCTTGCGAAGATGGTCAGATGAGTTACGGCCTGGAACAAATCCCACTTGCTCTAGACTGAGGAGAACCGACCATACAGTGCCTAACCTAGTGGCCAGAATCTTGGTGAGGATTTTAATATCATAATTAAGAAGGGAAATGGGATGATGACTAGACAGATGGGAAGACGGCTTGTCTGGTTTTAGAAGAAGGGTTATGGTAGCTTCTAAAAGACTAGGGTCTAGGGTGTCATCAGAAAACATGTAATGGAAAAGGGTGCAACAGAAGAGGTGAGAGCTCTGTGGAGAAGGTTTGTAAAAGTTCGATAGAAAACCATCTGGACCAAGAGATTTGTCCAAGGCAAGAATATCAATGGCTCTGGAGATCACTGTGATTGAAATGGGGGAAGATAATATGGCCTCCTGAGGTTCCAATAAGGACATAGAGTAAAGGTATTTCAGGATATCCTCCTCCTCCTCCAGAGGAGGGGAAGACCGTTTCCCATACAGGTCACTGTAGAAATTTTCAAAAACTTGTGCGATTTCTCTAGGGCATGTATGAAAGGATCCATCCAGGGAAGAAATAGCAGCAATTATTCTGGAGCTTTCTAACTTATGCAACCTAAGGGCAAGTAAGCATTCCGCTTTCTCGCCTTGGTCAATATATTTCAATTGGGTTCTCAAAATGGTGAATTTGGCTTTTTCCTTAAGAATGACAGCATATTTATCACATAGTTTAAGAAGAGAAGGCAATAGATCAGGAGGTGAAGTAGGAGAAAGGGACTTTCTATGTCTCTTATTCTCGCTAATAGAGAGGTAGCTTCGTGTTCCCGTTGCTTCTTTCTTTTAGAGGCAAGGCGGACAAACTCCCCCCACTGAGAAAACACTTCAGGGCACACCACAATTGATCTACTTGAGGAATTGAATTTAAATTAGTCTCTATGAAAGACTGAATAAGGCCCTTTATTCAGGAGACTACAAATTCATCCTTAAGGAGTTGGGTATTTAGTTTCCAGGAGGTATCCCTCGGTGTATCAGAAAGGGGAGAGAGAAGAAGCCAGGCTACCTTGTGGTCTGATAGTAACAGGGGTTCAAAACCTGCATCACAAATGGTACACAGAGCAGTAGGGCTTAGAAGAATAAAATCTAGATGGGATGAGGTATGCTGAACTGTGGATGTTAAGGAGTAGGTCTGAGAGGTGGGATTGAGAATTCTCCAGGGGTTGCATAGGCCAAGTGAGTTCATAAGATCACCCAATGCCCATTGGGATGGTGTGGTGGGTCTGTGTGAGGAATGAGAGCGATTCAGGTCTTGTGTGAGCAGGGTGTTCCAGTCCCCAACTAGGATCAGAGTGGAGGGTAACAAAGTGGCCAGTTTGTCTGTTAACTCCATAAAGAAGCTAGTGTCTCTACCTACTGAACCATAGATACTACCATGGATCACCTCAGTCTGATCTAGGATACCCTTGACCAGAATGTAGTGGCCCTGTGGATCAGACAGTATTAAATTAGCTTGAAAGGAGACTGAACTGAGAATTAATACAGCCACCCCCCTGCTCGAGGTGGAGTCACCGGAGGCAAAAACTTGGGAAATATTTTGTCTACACAACCAAATGGATTTCTGGGTAGTCAGATGGGTTTCTTGTAAAAAAACAATTTTGCCCTGCAAGAGGGATATGTGTTTTAATATCTGGCATCTTTTGTTCTGTTCCCTGATTCCTCCGATATTCCAAGTGAGAAACTTTGTAATCATACTAGCCATAATTTAAATACATAAAGACCAACCAGCTGAGTAAAAATAAGTCTGAACACACTCCAACTTCCCCCCCCCCCACACTTTAAAGCAGCATGCTACCAACCCTCCAGGGAGAGCTAAGCTCATCAGAGGGAGGGGCATCATTTCAGGATATAGATAGGTGTAAAACAAATGTCATCTGAATAAATTGAGATACCCAGGGGTAGCTAAGATCTATATACCCTTTCATCAGTGCACCCACTTGTGAGTTGGGGAGGAAGCCCTTCCTCCTCCCAATTATGTCTAGCCGCTGAGGAAAATAGAGTCGGTAGGTCATTGGTAAACCCCCCACAGACGTAATGATGGATTAAAGAACCAGACCCTGACCCCCCAGCCCCACCCCTCCCAATTGCAGTCTAAATATAAATGCCACTCCCAAATCACTGTTATCAGCATCAACTCCCTGAGTACACAAAAGTAGGGCAAGATATGTCCGAACATCACAAGGACCCCATCCCAATTAACTACAAACATTAAACTATTTACAAGGGTCTGATCAGAAAGCAGCCAGAACGAGTCATAAAACATAGAAGGCCTTAATAATACCCACACACCAATAAGTCACTGCTCCCACAGAAGGTAATGGAAGTTCCACTGGGGCAATAACCCAAAAATCACTGGAGGTATATAAACACAGATAAACCTCAAGAAGATACCAAAGAAAGGGCACAATAAGGCCCCGGGAGAACACTCCAAATGCTGAACTCTATTAATAGAATGACAAACAATCAAGAAGCAACTTATTAAAGAAAGGAGCAGCCCCCAAATTCCAGGACGTGATGTCCATCAATGCAGGTATAGCCCAGCTAAATATTGGAACCTCCCCCCACCTCCCATTCAGGATCAAAAATAGAGATAAATGAAAACGATGCTGCTGACTGCCCTTTGGTCAATATTGACAGTACAGATACCCATGATTTATCATAATTGAACTCAGTTAAATCCGCTTCCACGTAGGCTGAGTAAATTCGGCAGTCTCCCCTAGTGTAACTGCTGGAGTAACAAAGCGAAATAAAGACTAGCCGCACTCCTGGCAACATCATGCAGAATTTCACCTAGGGCAGAAAGTAGAGCCACAAGAAGCAGATCCTCTGGTTGTGAGGCCTGGGCTCTAAAAACTCCAACCACTTACAGGTCTAAGAAGGCTCTCTGGATGGCAGGACACAAAGAAAAAGAAAAGGAGGGAGTAAAGCTCTCTTACCTGCCATGCCGAGCATGGTTGAAATGGGTGAGGGTAGTATTCAATTTAAAATCGCTAAGCATAGCCCCCGCATTAGAGTTTGGGCCTGAAAAAAAAAAAAAGTCAAGACCTAAGAGGGAGTAGGACCAGAAGTGGTACCGCACTCCTGCCTGTCCTCCGGGATCCCTGCCTAGTCCCTAGGGTTCCAGGAGTGGAAGGAAGTGAGGCTCAATAGGTCAAAAACCAAAAAATAGGCCACAACCAAGGTGCTGTATGAGGCCACCACCTGGAGCACAAGCGAGCTGGAAGGCATCCGCCCCAGCCGATGGCTAGACACACCAGCATGCCACCGGGCAGTACATTAATAATCACTGAGCAAGGAAAACTAACATCAAACAGCTCAGGTACTTTAAACAATTAAAGCATTAAACGGAGACTGAATATTGGTCGACAATCATGGTGCTTTAAAGAGATCTGGTAGGCGGGCTTTGAGATCCTTTGTAGATTGATCAGGCGAGTCAAAGGTAAGCCATTGGCAATCAATAAAAGTTTGCAGTCTAGCCGGGTAGAGCATTTTAAACTTGAATCCAGCTACAATCAGCTTGCTGACAATTGGATGAAATGCTGCACTTTTCTGTCGGGTTTCACTTGGCAAATCCTGGGGGTTGTGGAGAGGCTTCCCTTCCCAAGAGATGGATTGTAGCTCTCTCGTCTTAGTCAGAACACGTTGTTTCTCTAGGTAGCTCAAGAATTTCAGTATAATGGGTCTTGGGGGTGCACCAGCTGGAGGTTTCGGGCACAAAGATCTATGAGCTCTTTCAATCTGATAACCTGTATTGAAAAGTGAGGGGCCCGACCACCTTAGCAACAAATTTCTGGATAAAAGTTACTGTAGATGGTCCTTCTTCAGCTTCTGGTAGACCAAAAATGAGAAAGCTGTTCCTATGGCTGCGTCCTTCCAGATCTTCAGCTTTAAGTTGAAGTTTGCGTATTTGTTGCCACAGTCTGATGATTTCGGGGTCTGTTTTTTCTTGCCATCTCTTGAGAGAGGAGGCACGAGCTTCCACATCTCTGAGCCTCCTGCTCAAGTCAGTCATGTCAGATCACAGAGATTTTATTTTGGTTGAGATGTCTATGAAGGTTTCTCAGAAAGGCTGGAGTTCTTGTAAGAAGTGATCCTCGGTTAGAGGTATCACAGGCATTGGAAGGCCTGTCTGCTGGGAGGAATGAGCCAGCTGATACTCAGATTTCTTGGAGGCCTTCTCCGGCGAGGTGGGCGGTGTGTGTTTTGGCGGGGCCTGCCGCATATCTACCTCCATCCTTCCCTGAGTAAGCCCAGCTGGTTAATAGAAACATTGTAGCAGAAGCAGCAGGTAGTCGGCTATCAATATTAAAGCAATCTTCTGGTTTGAAGTCGAAATGTAGTAGAATTTAAATAATATAGAGGCAAGGAAGTGGGAGCTCCAGAGCTAGGCTACCATCCAGCTTCGAGCATCATGTGATCTCCCAAGTTATTCCAAATTTTAACTGCAGCATAGGTGAAGGTCATCTCCCCAACTTTAGTTTTAGGTGTCTCACATTTATAGTCCCTCATCTTTACATTATTCCTTAGATCATATCTATACTCTATTTTTTGCATTTTATCATACAAGTATGCAGGTTTTGTGGTTTCCTTTACTTGCTTAAACATTTTCACCCATATGATTTTTTGTTTACTCTGCAAGGTAAGCCACCCTAATTTTTCGTACAAGATACATTGGTGAGTCCATTTACTTACCCTCAGGGCGAACCTGGCCAGCTTATTATACATTACTTCAGCCTTTTTTCAGTACATTCTTGTTCGCAAAGCCGTATATGTTCACCCCGTAGTCAAGCACAGGGACCAACATTTGATTCACAATGGATTTCCTCATTTTATCATTTATGCAGTGGATAGTTCTCCTAAGTGCTCCCAATCTACAATTTAGTTTTTTTATTTTTATCATTTATATGAAAATCAAATGTTAGATTCTGATCTATCCAAAATCCTAAATATTTGTACTCTGATACCTGTTCCAGTACCATTTTGTTCTTTGTTGTTATATTTAAGGCATGCGTTTTGTTACTTTTTTTTGAGCGGGAAAAGAACATTACTTTGGATTTATTACTATTCAGAATCAAATTTGATTCTTCAAATCATACTTGGATGTTTTGAAAGTTTGCTATAAATCTTTTTGTATTTTATCCAGATGTATACTCTTGTTTAAAAGTATTGTATCGTCTGCATAGAGATGTATTTCTGATTTTGTTACTGTCATTGTTACTGCATTAGTGTATATGAGAAACAAGAGGGGGTCCAGGATCGAACCCTGGGGCACCCCACTTGTCACTGCTCTCTCACTTGAAAGCTACTTTCCCACAGCAGTTTGTTGAATCCTACCTGTTAAGTATGAACAAAACCAAGATCTTACTTCCCTTGAGATACCTATTTGTTGAAGTCTGTTCAACAGTACTTAATGATGTACAGTATTGAATGCTTTTGACAAATCAATGAACACCACACCCACGACTCCCCCTTATTCAGTGATGAGGCCACAATGTCTATTATGTCCGTGAGCACGGTGCTCATGGAGTGTCCTTTCCTGAAACCTGACTGGTTCCCTGACAGTATCCCATGTGTTTCCAGGTGACTGTATAATTGTCCATGCACTAGTCGTTCCAGTATTTTTGAGATCATAGGCAATAATGCTATTGGTCTGTAACTTGTCAGACTTGTAGTAAGTCCATTTTTATATATTGGGACTATCTTAGCCCTTTTCCATAAAGTTGGGAAGATTCCTTCTCTAAGGCTCCAGTTAAATAACTTTGTTAGTACTGGTGCGATACATCAATTGCATCCCTAATGAATCTTATTTCTATTTGGTCTATTCCGGCTGCCTTATTTTTGTGCAATTTTCTAATCACTTCTTTTACTTCCCTACATGTTGTCATTTTAAACCTAAATTGTGGTATGTCTTGATCTAACCCACTACTGCTGTTTTGTTTCATTTTTATCTTCCTTTCGTTTTCCTCTAAACCTTGTACATCTGGTAATGTTGTAAAATATTTATTCAAAATATTGGCTGATTCTGATTAATTTTTTAAAACTCCATTCTGTTCTATCTGAATTTGTAGGTGTTTATTTACAGGCGTTTCTAAAGATTTTAATAGTGACCAATATTAACTTGAGCCTTTGTTTTCTTCACTATTTTTGTATAGAAAAGTTATTTTTAATTTTTTATTTTTACCTTTAAAATATTTCTAGCAACCTTGAACTTTTCCCAATCTGTTTGTTCCAGAGTTTTTTTTTTGGCTTTTTTCCAAAGCCTAGTTTTTATCTGGATCTCCTTTTTAAAATTTTCAGTCACCCAGGGTACATGCATTTTCCTTTGTTTACTCTTCATTCACATATCTGGACTGCCTTGTATGGTATGGGCTGCACGCCCATTGGCTCTTGCTCTGAACCAATGGGCGTGCAGCCCTACCGAGCAGTCAGTCGGCGGGTGGCGGGGCAGCAGGCAGGTGTGGTGTTGCTGCCCATTGGCTGACGGGGGAGCAGGGTGGTGGGGCTCTGTGGGTGGGTGGGGGGCCACCAGATCACCAGGAAATCGGACCTTGGGGGTTTGACTCTTATGCCAATAATTGGCTTCGCTGTCCACTTGACCACCAGAGATATTGGTGTTTGGGAGGGGTTGAACTTCATTCTGCCCGGATCGGGCTAGTCAGGGGAGGTTTGAACTCCGTTCTGCCCATGATTGGATAGTCGGGGGGTTTGAACTCCATTCTGCCCGTGATCGGGCTAGTCGAGGGGTTCTTTCACATTATGCCCGCGATCGGGCCAGTCAGGGGTGTTCTTTCACATTATGCCTGCGATTGGGCAGTTGGAGTTCTTTCACATCATGCCTACGATCGGCTGCGTAGGGATCGGTCCTCGGACGGCTGCTGCCTGGCAGGGCGCCAGGCGCAAGTCGTCAGGGATTGACGCACCTGCATGCTAATGGCATGCAAATGGGTCCGTAATTAGATGCAAATGACCCACCATGTGCCTTGCATGAATTATGGCCCCATTTGCATGTCATCTTTTGAATATCGGAAATTTGTGCATGGCGCAATGGAACTTGCGCCACCGCATCTGAATGCTCCACTCTGACCACTTGCGGTGGCGCAAGTTCCACTGCGCCATGCATAGTGACTGTGGCTGGGAGGCAATAATCAAAGAAGTTGCTCAATAGCGCAAATCCATTGAATATCGCTCCGGCCACACCCCGAGCAACTTTTTTGAGCAGTGCAAGGGCTTGCGCCACAGAATGGCGCAGTTTGAATATCCAGCCCTACATTCCTTTTTGAGCCACTGTTTAATGCCTAGAAAAAGCATCTTGCCATGCTGTGACCCACTGCAGTGCCAACTGTCCATGTTTTAGGACTGTAGCACCAAACTCCATTTTAACAATTTGGGACTGGGACTTTGCCCACTGGTCCTGTGGAGCCAAGTGAGGGGGGTTTTGTTCGGTGACCAGTGTAAATGATCTTCCATGCAAATATGGCTACTGTACCTGCAGAAACCAAACTATACCCTGACACTCTCTCAGTTGTGGTGCAGGCCTTCTGTCTGGGCAGCAGCTTCCTGCTCAGGTACGCGACTAGGTGTTCCTCCCCCCCCCCCGTGCAGGGCCTGACTTAGAACTGGCCCTTGCCCATGATGTAATGCATCCATGTGCACAATGAACTTTAGGGAATTTTCAGGGCTTGTGAGCACAGACGTCTGACATAATGCCTCCTTCACCTGATAGAATGCTGTCTCACAGTGATCTGTCCACTAAACCTTTTCTGGCATTTTCTTCCTAATGAGATCAGAGATGAGTTTGACACAAACATTTGGCAGTACCCTGCCATTCCTAGGAAGGTACGTACTTTCTTTTTTGTGGTGGGTGTGTCCCATCCCTGTATGGGCTCAGGTTTTACTGGCTTAGGCTGGATGTATCCCCTCCCTACCCTGTGCCCAGTATGACACTTCTGCCATCCCTATTAGGCAATTCTTTGCCTTGACTGTCAGCCCTGTGGCCTTCAGGTAGCAGTGAACCTTTGTCCTGTGCCTGATGTGATCCTCCCATTGTTGGCTGTAAATGGTGATGTCATCCATTTACACCAGTGCAAAGTCCCCTGCTCCAGACAGAATGCAGTCCACTAGCTGTTGAAAGGTGGCTGGTGCAGTCTTCATCCTGAACGGCATTACCCAAAACTCCAGTAGATCAAATGGAGTGATGAAAGCCAACCTCACTGTGGCTTCAGGGGTCACGGTATCTGCCAATAGCTTTTGTCAGGTCTATGGTGGTCAGGTACATGGTCCCCCTAGTATGTATCATGCATGCACTCCTTGACATCCAAGCTGTTGGTGTCTTGTGGGAGGAGAAACTAAGGAAGGAAAAGCCCAGGAGGGCAAAGCATGAAGCTACCACTCTCAGGCTCTACCGACCCGACTGACCACCCCACCTAACATATTAGCTAGACCTGTGGGGGGCAGCCACATCCCCCAAAGGAATCCGTCATGAAGTAAGATCTGCTCTGATGACCTCCTCCCAAGAAAGATGAAATAAGTGACAGGGGGTGGTGAGTTTTGAGAGCTATGTGACCCCCATGAAGACCCCATTTCTAAAACAGATCACCTCTTCATAATATAAGTAAATACCAGTGTTGCTCGTAATTCCTACATAACTAATTCTACCTTCCTTACTTTCCTAGAGAACTGCAGGACCTGGCAAGGAATGTTTGTGCTGACCCATGTCAGTCTCTGATCTGTTCCCTAAACACCTTGTTTACAATGGTGGTGGTTGTGGTGGTGGTGGTGATGGGGGTTGTGCAGTTTACATGTTGTTAGCTCTGTGCCAGCAAGGGATCATGGTATAAGGCAGACTCAGCATGCACTGCTGTTTATCCCATTAGAAGAAACAAAAGGCCTGTTTACATGGCCACTCTGCTGTCAGTTGTGGTCTGCTCTGCTGTTGCCAAGACCTCCAGATCTGATCCTCTCATTTACATGACCCCTCTCAGCACCAGTGCAAGACATGTTGGAGAGGAGCCATGAGTTGGGGGGGGTTGCTGCTTGCTGATATCCATAGTGATGGCTATTGGTAAGTGTTCAGTATTTAAAATGTGTAAAAAATGCTGGCAGTTTGTTTTGTTTTCCCCCCAGACCCACTCAGTTGCTACTGCTCACACAACAGAACATCACTCTCTGCACACTGCCCTGTTCTTCCTCCTCTCTCACACTAATGCCAACTGTTTCACGGCTCTTTAGAAAATTAAAAAAAATGACCTCTTTCTCTTAAATCAATATTTTTTTTTCTGTTAAATTTTCCTGGCACCTCAATAACCGCTGTCCTGTCAGTAAGGTTCCTCCTTGCTCCCGACACACTCGCAGTGCTGCTTTCTTCCAAGTGATGGCCCCCTTCCCCTCATTCCGGACACACTTTCAGACTGCCAGCTCCATCATGAAGCACCAGCCACCTTCATTAACTTGCATGTGTGCAATTTTTTTCCCTAATACTCCCCAACATCAAACTTTACTCACGGGCTCACTTGCTCCACTCATGGGAACAATCTTACGGCAGTGGCTGCATTCGCTAAGTGAGTCAGCCATGTTTATTGGCAATTTTTCAAAACCTGCTCCCTCCACCAATCAGCGGGGATATCAGATGCCATGTCCATAGCAATGCCATAACAATCAGAACAGGAAAGAAGCGGAAAGCAGCAATTCTATAAAAGAACCCCTACACATCACAACTTCCAAAATGGCAAACAATAAAACTAAATTAAACCATCGGACAAGGTCCTCTTCTGTTCCATAATATTATAGGGACTAGATGTATAATTATTACAGTCATGCTGTTTGCTTTTTGACACCCTCACCGTGGCTTATGCCACTCATGGAGGTTACCAAGGTCAAACAGTATTCGTGTAAATAAATAATGTATCCCACAGGTTCCCTCTGCATATCCCTTACATACATATCTGTATATACTGTATGTATAGCAACCTAAAGGATTTACATATTTTCAGGAAATATAATGTAGTTAGACAGACGGCTGTTAGAGTAATCTCAAACTCTAGCCTAGTGCTACAGTCTATATTTACCTGCCAGCTAGCTTAAAAAGACATTCACCTAGACTGTGCTGCCCTCACACAGGGATAAGCTAGCTATCAAGCAGGGCTCTCCCTTCTATGGGATGCTCACCAAGAGAGCCTGATCCTCTTCAAAGGCTGCAGAAAGTCAGACAGAGAGACAGAGAAAGAGAGTTGGGGGTCCAACTCCTCAATTCATGTGCTCATGGCTGTAGGGTGGGCCCTCACTCTGGAGTGACAGTTCCTCTAGTATTCCCCACCTAGGTGAGCATAGGTGTGGGTGCCTGTGTGATTACACCACCAGGCCAAATTGCCTTGTTCTTACCTAACCCTTCCTCACATTGAGGTATTACTATTGCATCCTGCCTGCTCAGAATGCCTTTGTGGGAAAATACACACTCTCCCATCTGGCTTTGCTTTTCCATAAAATTTGTCAGGGTCTGTTGCTGACACATGTGACCTGGAACCCATTTTGTATGCCCTATGAAACAAACTTACATAAGAAGGAAAGAACTTACAGTATATGAGAAGGAAAGAAGAGAAAAACAATTACACTAACAAAAAAAAAGAGATTAAATTAACTTAGTCACATTCCCATCACATCTACTGTATATTGACTGCCTCTATAAAAGAGTAAACTCCCAGATTCTAATCAGACAGCAGAAACTCTTGTATAACATACCACCACTGGAGAAGAGGGCAATACAAACACTGAAAACAACCATAACGTCATAATAAAACAATCTGACAAAGAAGAAGCTGTAACTGTGATGAATACTGAGAAAGACATCAATAACGCACACAGATAGCTGTCAGATACAACTTATTACAGATAATTCTCAGAGGGCCCCACTATAAAATACACAGAGGATCTTAAATCATTAAACCTCTTCCAAACAACTTCCAAGAACAGCTAAACAATTTCTGAATAAATCAACTCTAGGAACATTCTACATGCCGCCTTTGATACACAGTTCTGAAAATCAGGTCGGCCCATTATCTCTGACCTTGGCACACTCACTGAGAACATTTCAGGATTCATATAATCCACTATAAAACCACTAGTGACAGCTATCAGCAGTTTCATTCAGGACACCACAGATTTTCTCAGGAAACTGAAGCAAGATGAACAACTCCCTCCCCCCCAGCACTTGTCCTAGCCACAATGGATGTCAGTGCATCTACACTAATATCCCACATGAAGATGGCACAACAGCATGTTAAAGATTTTTACAGAACAACACATCCATAACAGATATTCCAGAAACCATCCTCAGCACCTTAATGAAACTCATTCTGACATACAACTTCACATTTAATGACAGGCACTTTTTACAGTCAATCAATCAATCAATCAATCAAAATCTTTATTTAATCAGGCGAACATCATTGAGCATAGCTCATTTACAAGATGGACCTGAGTGTCAAGAAGTGCAAGTGTTATTACATTGACAAGGGTAGCATAAACAGTAATACAATGACAGGGGTAACATAAACAGTAATACAATGACATAAGTGCTAATATATAACAATATACATATGTACAAGGCACATTAAAACTTTTAATCTGTGAGACAGAAGGTAATCGGCACATCAGGAGTAATATGTAGATTATAGGACCTACAGGCATTTTGAGGGTGAATCTTGGGACTGGAAACAGGAGTTATATCAGCATATAGGAACACGGGGTTAGGCCTTGTGGAAGCAGTTGCAAGTTCTGGGAATAGGGTGGTGAATAACCTTTGAAGGATATTATGGGTAGGAGGTTATTTAGCTTCATGGTTTTTTGGAGTGAATTCAAACAATTGCTAGTGAGTAGCTGATAGCAGCCTCCCAAACTGGGTGCAGACATTGGGGACCTTAAGAATGATAATTTTGCTGATCCTTAGGTTGTATGGCCTAGAAGTAATTTGAGTAAAACAGTCTGAGATATAAGTAGGTAGTTTGCCTGATAAGGCTTTGAATATCCAAATTGCAGCATTCCTATTTCTTCTGTGTTGTAATGATGTCCAGTTAACTGCCTTATAAAGGGAGCAATGATGGGTGCTGAAGGGAAGGTCAGTAATGAATCTTATGGACCTTTGGTATAGGGTGTCCAGTTTATTTAAGAGGGGGAGTGAACAATGTCCGTACAGAAAGTCAGCATAGTCAATGAGGGATAGGAATGAAGCCTGGATTAATCTTTTTTTGGAGTCTCTGTTGAGGTAGTGCTTTATTCTAAAAAATAAACCAAGCCTTTGTCTCAGTTTCTTTAGTAGCGCCTCAATATGGACAGAATAGTCAAGCTTGTTATCAATCCAGACTCCAAGGTATTTGAAGTTATCAACGAATTCCAGCTTCTCTCCAAGTAAGGTGGTTAGTTGTAGGGTGGTGGATGGTGGGTAGTGGCAGAGCAACCTTTGAGGTAAAGAACATAGCTTTTTTTTTTTTTGGCATTTGAAGTAGTTTTTATCCAGTAGGTTGTGTTGTAGGATGGAAAATTCAGATTGTAGCAGTTCACAGGCTTTAGATAATGAAGGATTGCTAACATATAATACAGTATCATCAGCAAACAGATGGATGTTGGATTGAGTGAAGTTAGCATCAATATTATTAATATAGATGGCAAAGAGGATGGGGCCAAGAATAGAGCTCTTGCGACACCTCTTAACAGTGGTTTTAAGGTGATAGGTAGATTCCATTTTTACCAGTTGTGATCTATCTGATAGATAGCACTTGAACCAATTGAGTGAAGGGGAATCCAACCCTAGTGAGCCAAGGGAGGTGATTAATGATTCATGATCCACTGTGTCAAATGCTTTGCTCAAATCCAGGAACACAGCACAGGTACTGTTCTTCTTATCCATAGCAATCTGCCAGTCGTTGGTTACTTTGGCTAGGGCCAAATGGTGCTATGCCTTGATCTAAATCCTGATTGTGCTTGTATTTAGGAGGTTATTGTATCCAGGTAGTCCCTTAATTGTGAGTTTACTAACTTTTCGAGCATCTTGGATAGAACTGATAGGATGGAAATGGGCCTGTAATTATTGAAGTCCATGGGATCACCAGATTTGAGTAAAGGAACCACCTGAGCTGTTTTCCAAGTGGAGGGAATGGATCCAGTGGTGAGGGAAAGATTGAAGAGATGAGTGAGGGGGGCAGATAAGACTTGAGATGCAATTTTGAGGAAGTAGGGGTCCAGGGAGTCTGTACCTGCACTTTTTGAAATATCTAAATTGGAGAGGAGATCACGGGGACAGCAATGGCACAAAAATGGCACCACCATATGTCAATCCTTTTATGGCCAGTCTAGAAGAAGATTTTTTTAAACACTACTGCTATAAACCATTAGTCTGCCTCCTATGTATAGATGATATGTTCCTCATTTGGACAGAAAGGGAACACTCCATAGAAAGATCTATCAGGATTTCAACAACTTTCACCCCTATATAAAACTCACCATTAAATGGATCCTACACGTCAATCGAGCAATCTGGTTTACCTAATTCAGTTCAAAAAGTGCATAAATAGATGCTATATAGAGGAAACAAGATAACCGCTGCAAATCAGGATAATCCCCACCAAGACACAGTATTAAACCAGGTTATCAGCGCTCTAGTAGGACATTTTACTTACTTCCTTCCTTCCTTCCTTCCTTCCTTCCTTCCTTCCTTCCTTCCTTCCCACAGTATTAAACCAGGTTATCAGCACTCTAGTAGGACATTTTCCTTCCTTCCTTCCTTCCTTCTCTCTTTCTTTCTCCCCCAGCATACTTTGTGTATCTCAGGTGATTATATATATCCTGTGTTCCTGTAAGGAATCCTTTTACATTAACACTTCAATTAATCCATTCAATCTCTCTTACAAATAATGTGGCACTTCCTGCAAAGCATCCCCTCTCAGCTATAGACCTGTTCCCACCCATTGTCCAGCTACCTTTCCTTTTAAGTCTTCAATACTGTTGTAAATTATTTTGAAAGAATTCATCTCACTGTATATAACTGCAGCTTCTTTTCCTTAGTTTGCTGTTGCACTTGACAAAGGGACCTGTTGGGCCCTGGAAGCTTGTGCATTATACCATTTTTACACAAGATATGTTGGTCCAATAAAAGGGTGTACCGACACAAGGTTGACACCACAGTGGCGAAGTCCACCACAGCAACAGATTTCACCTGGATGCAATGAGTCACTGTGCTGGAACACTGCAGACACTGGCAGTGCGGCTCCTGGTGTTGCACCCCCCCTCCCCGGTCCAACTCCAACTTGGAGTTTGATATTTAGAGACCAGGGGTGTGGGGGGTTTGAGGGGCATAGCCCCCCATTGGAGAAGCACTGACATCCCTGACAGTAGAATGCTGACACTCAGCATAGTGTCTGTCCCTGTCTGGGACGTTGGCGTGAGCGCTGTCAAAGCACTACAGTAAAACCCAATAAAAGATATCAAACTATCCAGTGACTCCTGTTTTCCAAGGATTAATACAGCTCATATCTTTTCACTGATTATATCTCAAGAATGTCATGCCATGGAGTAGGCTATTGTGCTTATAAAATTAATTTTGTTTAATGGAAAAAGGTTTTATTTTCGTTTAGTTAGGTTGTTACTATGCAGAATATGTGAGTTTGGTAACAAAGAGCAAGTGCCGTTGAATGAACTCGGGAAGTCCATTTACTTTGAAGAAACCTATGTCCTGTTGTGGGGTTTTTGTGTTAAAAATGTGAAAAAGTTTTTTTTTTAATTTTCATTTAGTTAGGTTGTTGCTAGGATGATTAGGACAAGTTAGTTATGAACTGTTTGTATACCAGTGATTAATGAAGATAATGTTTTTAGATCAGTGAAGTTGCAAGGAGTTTTAAGCCCATTTTATAAGCAACAATGTCTAAGTAGTCTGTTATTTTAAAACTAGATCGATGGCCCAAGGCACAGCGGAGGGCCATTTTCCATCAGAGGGTTGTTAATCCCAGTAAATGACTGGCTCCAAGGTTGTTATTTTGAGTAAAAGTCTAATCAGAATAACAGCCTTGGGTGTGGACTTAGTGTTTTTACTTATGTTCCAATGTTTTGTGAGCTGGCAGTATAGTCTAAAGGTTAGAGTAATGAGCTGTGAACGAGCTTGGTACATCCAGCAGACCAGACTAGGGTTTGATTCTCACAACCTCCACTTGCATACTGTGTGACTCTGAACAAGTCACTTAACGGCCCCGTGCTCCCAGGTCGCCCCTGAAAACAGGCACTTGTGCCTAGTGGGCCTTACCCAGTTATCAAAGACTAAAATAAAAAAAAAATAAATAGAACATTGAAGTGCTAGTAGTGCATTACTGGGCCATCTGACCTTGTGTGCTCAGCAAAAGGGTTGTTAGCAGGCAGCTGGATTGGGCATGTCACAGACATGAATGGCTGCTCAAGTAGCCAATCAGATGCCCAATAAAGGTCATAAATATTCATTGAGACAATTTTTTTGTAATCAAATTGTATTCATTTTTCAATCGACAAAGAAGCAAGACAGTATGAGCATAAAATTCCATATCTTAACAGTATGTGTTAAACATAAAATTAATATTTAAATAAAATGCAAACCAAAAACAGAAAACATAGGGTACATGAAAAACCTAAGTGGAATAAGTATCAGTTCATCACATACTTCCTACTGATATTGACTGGGACCTTAAATCTGTACAAGATTACCAAAGAAAAATATTACCTACTTGTGGGAAAATATGATCTATGGTGCTACAACACTGCACCTTGGAGAGGTGTGTTTAAGGGGACTGTCTTCAGTTTTCTCCTGTCAGGCCCTCCAATATGTCCCTATCCTTCCTGGTTGCTAGGAATTTCAAAAATGGCGGCCATCAGTAAGTATGCTTATCTGTTTTATGTCTCAGCAATGCTGTGATCCTCTCCGTTTCTTTAATTTTTTTTGGCAGTTTTTAAGCCCATGTAGGAGGGAAGGTGGTGTGGCTAGTAACCAGAATTCATTTATGGCTATTGTGGCCACAGCCACAAAAATGTTATACAGGTATCTTTTGCTTTTCTGTCTTGCCCCGTAAGGGGTGAACCCTAGTATCCAGTGTTGAAATTTACTGGGTGGTGGAATATCCAGAATTTGGCCAGTTGTTGCCCCCACCTCAGTACAGAAATGTTTGAGAGTGGGATAGCTAATATATGTGTATATATGTTCCTGCCATCCCACAGTCTCTCCAACATCTGTTGGATCTATGGATGCCATAGTGTTTGAGATAGTGGGTGTGTGGAAATGCCTGGTAACTGTTAGCTAGTGAAATTCACTCCAAGTGGGGGATACTGTAGTCTTATGTGCTATCTCACCTGTGCTATCTGGGCAGGGCTGTAGGGGTTGAGCTTAGTGTAACCTGACCTTTCTAGCATGTCACAAAATGCAGTTTCTCACTCCAACCTCACTCACCCATTCTTAGGAGCCTTCACTGTTCCTGTCCCTTGCAGAATTCCTCTGAGTGCTGAGTACTGTGTGGACCCTCTTCTGGCCTGTACCCCCCCTCCCGCTTGCCAAGCCTGTGGCTGCCCACAACCATTCCACAACGGAGCAGGTAGAGGAACAGATACTTTTCTGACAATACCTGTGGAGTGCAGCCATGCAATAGCTGAAGAATCCCACCCACCCACCCACCCTCCCTCCTGCTCCCACCCTGGGGGGGATCCCCTTTAAATAATTCCATCCAATCAACTCCTAATTTGTAATGCTTCTCTGGCAAGTTATCTCACCTGCCAGGTGCAATTCTCCTATCTGTCTCACAGCATAATTCTCTTAAGTCCTGCTTTCCAGGTACTTGCCCTGAACTCGCCTCTACTAGGTGTTCTCTGAGGGTGTTCCCTAACCTCTAAACCACAGAGTTACTCTTGTGACCCCTACTGCCTCTGACTGCTTTACCCTCTGCTACACTCCCAGACCACCAATCTTAGGAGTCTCTAGCTCTTGCTCCAGAAAACCACTCTGCTCTTACTGTATTCTTCCCATTGATTTACCCTAATCCTGATTCATCTCTGTGGTATAGTCGATCTAGCTCCCTCTTCCACCCAGTAGAGCACTACTTACTCCAGAAACTAGTGCAATCTCCAGTTGTCCCAGATTAATTTTGTTTCTGACATCCTTGCTCCCTCTTCATCCAAATCAAAGTCTTACCCCTACCTCTTACCTGTATTCTGCTCTCCCCTCACTCTCTCTAATCATGATCATATTCTCCCTCTATTTTCTCTCTCTGCTCCTCCTGAAATCATCTCCTTCCTCCTCTCCACTAATCCATTTCCCCCACCTCTACACACTCACACTCTGAGCACCCCCTGTGGACCTGGGGTAATCATAACAGACAACCTCAAGGTGGACCAGCAATGTGAGAAGGCAGTAAGGAAGGCTGAGGGGGATACTGGGATGCATAGGGACAGCCATCACCAGCAGAAAGCAGGAAGTTGTTGGCCCTCTGTACAGACAGTTGGTAAAACCACATCTGGAGTACTGTGTACAGTTCTGGAGACCCCATCTCCGCAAAGACATAGACAGGGTAGAGGCTGTCCAGAGTAGGGCAACCAAAATGATGCAGGGTCTGCATCAGAAGACATATGAAGAAAGACTCAAGGAACTAAAGATGTATAGCCTCGAGGAAAGGAGGGAGAAGGGGGACATGATAAAAACTTTCAAATAACTCAAGGGAATCAACAAAGTCCAAGAGGGTAGCATCTTTCAGAAAAAGAGATGTGCAAAAACAGGGGGGCACAATTTGAAGATAGAGGGGGGATAGCTCAGAGGTAATGTGAGGAAGTATTTCTTCACAGAGAGGGTTGTGGATACATGGAACAGCCTTCCCGAGGATGTCGTAGAGTCAAAAACAGTGGGGGAATTCAAGAATGCATGGGACAGACATAAGGAAATTCTAGTGGGGGGTAGGAGGAAGTAGACTGTTGGTTAACTAGGATCTGCAGCTTATCCATTAGGTAGGGAAATGGGCAGAATAGGTGGGCCAAGCGGTCCTTATCTGCCGTCAAATTCTATGTTTCTATGTTTCTATGTTTCTACCCTTTGATTCCCCCACCCTCTCCTTCCTCTCCGCTCTTCTCACTTGCCCCTTCCTCTTACCTTCCCCCTCTCTCAGTCTGTCCTGTACTCTCAGCTCCAACACGCCCTCTGTCTCCCTCTCTCCTACCCTGCCACTGTACCTCCCAGCTGCTCACTCCTCCTCCTCTCTTTTTAACTCTCTCATCCACCCACCCTAACTTGATATCATCCCCTCTCTAAACCTTGAGACACTCATTCACTATGTCTTCCTGTCCTCTCCTCTCCTCTCCCCCTCTCCCCTCCCAGTCCCCCAAAAGATCAAGTACCCCTGTTCCTCCCTTTACCTACTCCTCCTACTCCTATTTGGAGATGTAGAACTTAACCCTTACCCCATCCCTCTCCTACTCCCTCTGCACAGTCTAAGGGATTACACATTTTCCAATTTAATGCTAGAGGCCTTCTTCCCAAACTTGATGATTTAAAAGTCTGGTTCACTCAACACTCCCCTGACGTACTGTGCATCACAGAGTCCTGGCTTTCTGCCAGGATCCCAGACTCTGCTCTCTCCATTCCTGACTGCAACCTTTTCCACCAGGACCACGGGAAATGCAATGGAGATGTGGCCATCTACACTAGGAACTCCCTCTTGTACACCATCTCACTCTAAGATGCTCAGCCCTCCTCCCACGAGTTTCTAATCATCCAATTCACCCTGCCCTACACTCTCCCCATTTACATTACTGGACTATTCTGTCCCCCCAAAGTTCCCCATAGCTCCATGATTGACTGCATGTCTACAATCTCCTCACACTCTAGCAAAGGTGAACTTATCCTCTTAGGTGATTTTAACTTGGACTGGCTCTCCCCCTCCTCCAAACCCTCTGTCCTAAAAATGTAATTCTTAAGCCACTCCCAGCTGATCATGGAGTCTACATGTCTGAACTCCAAATCCCCCAACCACTCACTCCTTGACTGGGTACTCACATCCCATCCCTACTGCATCTCTGCTGCTGGAGTATGCCCCGATACTCTTAGTGATCACTGCATCACATTCTGCACAAGAAAAACCTTCACTATCCAGTCAGCCCTAAAATACATTTGGCACCACCCTCTCCATATGCTAGACACCAACTCCCTACTCCAGGACTTATCTCAAGCAAACTGATCTCCCCTGTACTCGGCCCTTAGTGTTGACCCTGCTCTCCAGTGTTTCCCTGATATCGTAACCAAAATCTGGAACTTTCATGCCCCCTTAAAAAGGCACGAGTAAAGCAACGGCATCTCCCATGGATAACCGCAGATCTCCTTTTCCTCTGTAGAGCCCGTGACAAATTCTGGACTAATTTCAAGGCTTCCTGCCTGCCCTCAGATTTTCATGTCTACAGGCACCATAGGAATGCCTGTATCCAGGCTATCAGAAAAGCTAAATCCAACTGTTTTAAGACTCAGCTGTTTTAGATCCAGCTCACCAGCCAATTTCGGGAAAGTTCTCAGAAACCTCCTTGACCCCCCCACTCAAGCCCCCCAAACCCTAAAAGTCAATGGGGCAACAGTCTGTGACTTTGCCTCTGTCACGGAGACTTTTAATAAATTCTTTACCATCTCCACCCTTACCTGATCATCCCATTCCTCCCGGTTCTCCTCCCACTGCAGCTGGAACTGGTTTCACTTCCCCCACATTTCTCCCCAAGAGGTTTACAAGGTGCTAATGTCTCTCAACCCCTCTAAAAATAATCCTGATGGCCTCCACCACAAGATTTTGCATATTTCCACCCCTGCCACAGCAGCACCCCTCACCCACCTCCTAAATCTCTCCCTAACTACCAACTCCATCCCCTCTACTTGGAAACTGGCAAATATGCTCCCTCTACAAAAGGGGGAGAATCCCACCTCACCTGGTAACTGCAGAGCAATAGCCCTCCTACCAGCTCTCGCCAAGCTCCAGGAGTCCCTAATCTACTCACGGCTCCTGGAACACCTTACTACCAATGACTGTCTCTCTTCTTATCAGTCTGGCTTCAGAAAACAGCACTCCACAGTCTCCTTCCTTCTTCGTGACATCAACATGATCCAGTCAGCTATGGTCAAGGGCCTTGTCACCGCTGACATTTTCACTGACCTTGCAAAAGCTTTTGACTCTATCTCTCACACCTTCCTCATCCAAAATCTTCACTCCTTGGGTCTGGCTCCATCTTCTGCTAACTGGTTTAGCTCATACCTCCACCACAGACAGCAATCCATTCTTGTAGGCTCCACTCTCCCCTTCCCCTCCCTATCACAGCTGGTTTACCCTAAGGTTCTATTCTGGGCCCCATTCTCTTCTCCTTATTTATAAATGACCTCCCCTCTGTCTGCTCCCTCTCAAATATCCGTATGTACGCAGATGATACCATGCTATACCTCTCTGGTCACTCTGCCACTGATGTCACTTCCCCCCTTCAGTGTGACTTTGACAAAGTGCAGAAGTAGTTTCATCTAAACCAGCTTAATCTGAATGAAAAAAAAAAACCTCAATGTTCTTTGGCTCTAAGCAAAGAAGGTCTAAATCCCAATGCCCCCAACCCCCCCACCACTTTCTCCACTCTCGACGGTTCACAATTAAAGACAGTCAACTCATTCATATACCTTGTGATCTGATTGGATAGCAAACTTGACTTTTCAGTCCACATCGACTCCATTTGCTCTAGACTGTGCCCCAAACTCGGAGCCCTCTATTGGCATAAAGAGTGCCTCCCACTTTCTGCTCACCATGACTTAGTCACTAAAAACATCCTCTCAAAATTAGACTATGCTGATATTGTCTATGGCTCTGCTACTGTTACCTCTCTTGCAAGACTTGATACCCTACTTAACTCATTTTGCCAATTTGACTCCTCATCTCCCCCCTCACTCACCACCATACCCTCTACTCGTCTCTCTTTCCCTTCCCCTTCTGTCTCTACCCTCTAGGCACCAACTACATAGCCTCACCTTCACTGGCAAATTCTGGTTTGGGACCCTACCCTCCCACCTCAACTCCTGTTTATCCTCAGTTAGCTCCTCTACATACTCCCTTCATTCCAGGGACACTTGAATTTTCTCCTTTCTGCGCCCTCGGTCATGCTCAGGCTAAGTGGCCTCCTCCTACCATCTTCCTCACCTCTGGAATCAACTCCGCCGAGACACCTGCTGAGCAACCACCTTCTCTGCCCTTAAATCCTCTGCTTTATGCTATCGCCACACCTCCATGCACCTGCCCACCCTCTGCCTTTTCACCCCTCACCCCTACTCCCTCCACCCACCTCTAGTTTCAGCATCCTCAGACACCTGATTTAGATTTCCCACCCTCCCCATTTTGAATCCCCCCATCTTTTTACTGGTTAGTCCCTTCAAACAATTTTTGGTCTCATTCACACTTAGTGCCATCATCCTCATCCTACAATGCTTTATAAATTACTGACTTATATTATATGTACAGTACAATACTTTGTAAATAACTGACTTATATTGTGTATATTGTATTTATTTATATTAACTACTTACCTATGATGTTTGTTGTAATCGTTTGTATTTTTTTATACCAATCCTTCTCTGTAACTGGGTGACGAGTGCCTTGTACCTGGGTAGACAAGTGGACATCCTCTTTCTTGACTTCAGCAAGGCATTTGACTCTGTTCCTCATGGGGGCCTGTTGGATAAGCTGGGAGAAATGGGGGTGGGGAACCAGATGATCAGATGCATAGGCAATTGGCTTCAGGACCGGACCCAGAGGGTCGTGATTGTCGGGTTAGTCTCATCCCCAAGGAGGGTCATTAGTGGGGTCCCTCAGGGATTGTTCCTTGGGCCCCTCCTGTTCAACACCTATGTCTCTGTCATAAGGAAGGGTATCAGGAGTGAGATGAGTCTCTTTGCAGATGACTCAAAACTGGGGGTGGTGGTGGATGGGAGGAGGGAGGAGGGGAGGTGGCCCTACAGGGGGACCTGGAGGCTCTGGAAAGGTGGTCTAGAAAGTGGAAGCTGAGGTTCAATGTGGGGAAATGCAAGGTACTGCACCTGGGATCCAGAAACCTGGGCCAAGTGTACATTCTGGGGGGGAAATGCTACAAGTCTCGATGGCTGAGAGGGACCTGGGGTGGTGGTGGAAGTCAAGATGAACAACTCAGAGACTTGTAGGAGGGTAGCGGCCAAGACCAACAGGATACTGGGATGCATCACTAGGGGGATCACCTCCAGAAGCAGGGAAGTGATACTCCCTCTGTATAACTTCTTGGTGAGGCTGCACCAAGAGTATTGCATGCAGTTTTGGAGGCCACACTTAAAGAGGGACATTGAACTCCTGGAGAGGGTCCAGAAGAGGGCAACCAAAGTGATCTGGGGCTTGGGGAACAGGACCTATGGGAAGAGGCTCGAAGAGCTAAATATGTATACATTGGAAGAGAAAAGGAACCAGGGGGACATGATAGAGGTCTTCAGGTACATGAAGGGGGTAAATAGGGGAGGAGCAGTCAGGATGCTCCCAAGGAAGGAGGGGGGCAACTAGAGGGCATGGGTGGAAGCTGGAGGGGGGAGATTCAGGGGAGAAAGGAGGAAGTGCTACTTTACTGAGAGGGTGGTGGAGCCATGGAGTGCACTGCCCAGGGGGCTGGTGGAGGCAGAGATGGCAGAGGGGTTCAAGGGGGGGACAGGCACAGGGGAAAGGTTCTGGAAGCAAAGTCCAGTGCAGTGAGAATATCTGGGACTGGGAAGGGAGAAGCCAGAGAGGGTGAGGGGGGACAGCAAGGTCAGTTCCCAGGGTGGGGGTTGACCAAATGAGCAGACATGAAAGACCATTAGGCCTATTCTGCTGGCATTTTAGTATGTTAGTATGTAAAATTTACTTTGCTGTTTATGCTTTGTGCCATCCATCTTCCTCCCCTGTATGTGTCAACATCCCCGGATCACACCTGGAAATGAGCCTCAGCTCATGGTGCCTTTCCCAGTTACCAACTCTTAAATAAATAAAATAAATAAATCTCCCATACCTGCCTCCATTCTTTATTTGTTAGGATGCAAACCACCTCCTCCTGCCACCTGTTTTTTTATGTCCCCCATTTGATCCCCTTCCACAGTTCTTGTTGCATCATAGATGACTGAGATTCATTTCTTCATCTAGTTTTGGGTCAACTAGGTGTGTAATAATGCACGCAGGGGATTACTCTCTGCCTTAAAAGTGATAGAACTTGGTTCCATGGTAAGGCAGAGCTGCATCTGAAAAAATCTAAAGTGATCTTGTCTGGAAGTCCATATTCTTATGTTAGTTGGGTAAATGACTTGAAGGTGTCTTCTATGTAACATTGCCTTATTCTACTAAGGCCCCTTCTTTCCCATATTTGGAAGCCCACATCTAGTTTTATTGGTACAAAATCTAAGCAAGCTCTAACAGGGATTAATTTACAGACACCCTTAGGTAAGTTGCCTTTATGGCACACCTGATTCCAGATTTGGACTACCAGTCTTGCCCACGGATTAGAGATATGCTCTTTTTGGAGAAGTTCTCCCTCCATTTGCCATTTAAGCTTGGCTTAGGCATGTCTGTTCCAATGATACCCAACAAGGTACTTCTTGTGTTCTCATATAATGAGTGAAATTCTGCAATTGTGCAGCCAAGTAATAGGCTCAGGAACTCCAAGCCCACCTTTGTTTTTTGGGGAGATAACAGTTGTATTGGTGCATACTAAGTGACAAAATGATTGATGGGCTTTTAATGACCCCCCAAAAATGATGTAGCCCCCACCCTACATCACTTCTGTTTCCGGCTGCACAGGAAATGATGTAGCCCCACCCCACATCACATCTGCTTCCGGCTGCGCAGGATATGACGTAGCGCCACCCCATGTGTCAATGATGCAGTTTCAGCTGCGCCGGATGTTACGTAGTGTTCCCACCCTGGATATAATGCACCCCCTTTTCTGGCACGGGGTTATGACGCGTTTAATGATTGGGCAAATTTGGGCTTGTTCAGGCTTGTCAGGGCATGTCAGAGGTTCCATAACAGACTTGGTGTATATTTTCTGTGAATGAATAAATAAATAAAAAGGCAAAAACACTGATTGTATGAAACTGTCACATTTGATTAAAAAGGCTGTCTAGTAAATGCATGTATTTTTAAAATGCTGTTTTTCACATTGTGGGGTGAATATAGTATCAGTGAAATTAAACAGTTGGCCTTTCCTCACTGTTTTTATAATTTTCTTTTTCTTTTTGTCAGTCTAAAGTGGGGTTTAGTGTTTCAATTGTACCCTATAATTTTAGTTTGATTTTGTAAATGGAGCAGTGCTTCTTTCTATAATTAAGAATTCTCTCCAAACAAACTCAATGCTTTTAAAGTTTTTATCACCTGCATCATAAAAACAACTTATTTTATTTCTGTTATACCAGTGAATCTGATTTACAAAAATATTGGTCTGCTGCAAAATGTTAACAGATTATCAAAAGTCATATCCCTGTATAAAATATTGTTTTGTGTATGTAGCTAAAAGCTTAATGTTATCTAAAACTCTACAAAAGGTTTTTAGTGTTACCTGAAATGAACAGAAGCTGCTGTGCTGGAAGCTGGTTTGCAAATGTGTGTGTTTCAGGCTCGGAGCAGAAATTCATGTTGATGGTATATGCGCAGTCTCTGTGCAGTGACCACAGTGGCCTGAGTTTGACCTTAAAAGATAATGGTTGATAAGCCTGGGAGAGTTTAGGAAAAATGCTATTTACTTACAGCTCAATAGCTAGATACCTAATTTTCTAACTTTTTGTCTGTTACCATTCTTCTAAAATGGACAGTCACAGAAGGTACCACCCAAAAACAAAAGATCTTTTTAACCTTAAAATGTTATAGCTGGTTGATACGCCTGGGAAAGTGTCTGAAAAATGCTATTTATTTATGGCTCAATAGCTGGACACCTTTTTTTTTAACTTTTGTTTGATACCATTGTTTTTAAAATGGAGAATCACAGAGGGGCTATCAAAAAACAAAAGGCTCTTTCTAACCTTAAAATGTTAATGTTGATTGATACGCCTGGGAAAGTTTTAAGAAAATGCAATTTTTTCCAGCTTAACAAAGATGCAGTCTGTAATACATAGTTTTAGCTAATGATTTAGGACCGTCTGTGTGAGACCCACAGTGTTTACTCCATACCCCTTAAAAACAAGAGTAATATAAAAGTCTAAATAACACACATCTGTTACAGCAGCTAGGGGCTATGGTGGCTAAAAACACTATGGAGTTATCAAGTATACAGAAAGAGTAATAACATAAAAAGGCTTTTTATGGTTATAATATAAACCCTTAAAACTAGTCACATTTTTCTGGCTTTAAAACAAAATGAAAAGGGGTAAACAATTCCTTGCTGTAGTGAATTTTAATGTTAACACACACACACACACACACACACACACCATGTTAAATATCATCAACATACTCTAATAAAATGAGTGTCAGACATATCTAACTCTGACTGTTTTTGTTGCAACCATATCCCGGATATTCAGACTGCTCCAGGCTGTGGCGCAAGCCTGGGTGCAGCGCAACTTGGCTGCGTAGGGGCATTGACTGGGTGATATTCAACAGAGCCGTGCCATGGCACAGCATCGTTGAATATCGCACCCTGGCCACCCACAGTGCACATGGTGCAGTGGCACTGTGTCAGTGCAAGTGGCCAGAGTGCAGCAGGGGGATGCGCTAGCGCAAGTCCCTTTGCGCCATGTGCAACAACCACGATATTCAAAAGTGCACATGCAAATGGGGCCATAATGTATACAAGGTGCAAATGGAGCCATTTGCATATCATTATGGCCCCATTTGCATGCAAGTGCACTGATCTCCGGTGGCTGGGGGAAAAAAGGATAAAGCCAACATTAAATGGAGGGCAATGAGTACCAATGCCCATAGTCTGGGAAACAAGCTTCCTGAGCTAGTAGCCCTGACGGAAGATGAAAAATTGGATATTGTGGCAGTCACAGAAACATGGTACATGGGGAACCATGACTGGGACGTCAACATACCGGTGTACACAGTCTACAGAAGGTACAGGGAGGGGAAAAGAGGAGGTGGAGTAGCTCTATACATAAGGGAAGGGATCAAAGCTGCAGAACTAAAAAGTAAAGGGGGAGGACAAGAGGCACTCTGGGTCACCTTGGAGACAGGGAATGGTATCACAATCCGCACAGGGGTTGTATATGGACCCCCATCTTAAGGGGAGGAAATGGACAAGAAAATGGTAGAGGACATTCTCAAAATGGCTGAAAAAGGGGAGATACTGTTGATGGGGGACCTGAATATGCCAGATGTTAACTGGATGACATGTACTGCAGCTACATCCAAGAGCAGGGTCATTCTCGATGCCCTGCGGGGGCAGGCCTTAGACAGCTAGTGTTGGAACCCACTCAGGAGGGAGCAATACTGGACCTGGTACTCTCAAATGGAGAGAGGATCACAAATTTAGAAGTCAGTAGACATCTGGGAACAAGTGACCACTACACAGTGTGCTTCACAATAAGCACAACCATGTAGACAAGCCATACAAAAACAAGCATACTGGACTTTCGAAGGGCTGACTTTGGCAAAATGGGTGAATACCTGAGGAATACACTAGCAAATGGCCAAAAAGGAGGGGTGGAAGAACAATGGAGAAAAATCAAATTGCCATCATAGAGGCAACAAGCCTTGTGTGAAACAGATAAAGAAAACAAAGCGGAGTAAAAACACTATGGTTCTCAAAAGAGGTGGCAGGAAGGTTAAGGAAAAGGTTGCATTCAAAAGTAAAAGGCATCACAGAAGGAGCACGCAGGGAACTGTATCAATTAAAGCAGAAAGAAGTGGGAAGGCAGTCAGAATAGCAAAGCCCAAACTGAGGAAAAAATAGCCAATTCAGTTAAGAAGGGGATAAAACCTTAATAGGTACATTAGGAGCATAGAAAGGTTAAGGAGGAATAGTGAAGATTAATAAGGAGAGGGAGGTGGGCAGAGGGATACAGTGAAAAGGCAGAGATACTGAATGAATACTTTGCTCAGTATTCACAAAAGAAGAGGAGGAGGAGTTACCAAACCAGACAATAGAAACACTCTGGGTAGGGGGGTTGACACCAGTCCATTTACAGAAGAAAGAGTCCTGAAAGAACTCCTAAAACTCAAGGTGGACAAAGCAATGGGGCCTGATGGGATTCACCCCAGAATCCTAAAAGAACTAAGGGAGGACCTAGTGACACCACTGACCACACTTTTTAACAAATCATGGGAGAATGGGGTGGTACCTGAGGACTGGAGGAGGGCAGATGTGATTCCCCTTCACAAAAGTGGGAGCAAGGCAGAAGATGGAAACTACAGACCTGTAAGTTTGACCTCAGTGGCAGGGAAAATGATGGAATCACTTCTGAAAGAAAGAATTGTTGAGTACCTAGAGGCCAGCGGGGCACAGGACCCAAAGCAGCATGGATTTACAGCAGGAAGGTCATGTCAGATGAATCTAATAGATTTCTTTGACTGGGTGACCAAAGCAATAGACCAGGGAGGGGTTGTGGATATGGCCTACCTAGATTTTAGCAAGGCATTTGACACAGTCCCGCACAAAAGATTAATAATCAAGTTAGCCAGCCTGGGAGTGGGTCCCAGGGTGGTAGCCTGGGTTGCAAACTGGCTGCACAACAGGACACAGAAGGTAATAGTGAGTGGAACACATTCTGAAGAAAGGGGGGTGACTTGTGGAGTACCTCAGGGCTCAGTACTGGGTCCAGTCCTCTTTAACATCTTTATAGGTGACATTGCAGAGGGTCTGGAGGGAAAGGTATGCCTCTTTGCAGATGATACAAAGATCTGTAACAGAGTTGATACACGGGGGGTAGAAAGGATGAGAAGGGACTTGGCAAGGTTGGGGGAATGGTCAGACATATGACAACTTAGATTCAATGCAAAGAAGTGCAAAGTAATGCACCCGGGAAACAAAAACCCAGGAGAAGAGTACACAATAGCAGAGGCGGTACTAACAACAACAAAAATGGAACAGGACTTGGGGTAGTCATATCAGATGATCTAAAGGTTGTTAAGCAATGTGAGAAGTCAGTAAGGAGAGCCAGGGGGATACTGGGATGCATAGGAAGGGGCATCACAAGTAGAAAAAGGGAAGTGGTTATCCCTCTGTACAGACAGTTGGTGAGACCCCATCTGGAGTACTGTGTGCAGTTTTGAAGACCTCATCTATGCAAGGACATAGACAGGATGGAAGCAGTCCAGAGAGGGCAACTAAAATGGTGCAGGGTCTGCATCAGAAACCATATGACGAGAGACTGAGAGAGAGAGACTGAGAGAGCTTAATATGTATACCCTTGATGAAAGGAGGGACGGGGGGACATGATGGAAACATTCAAGTACCTCAAGGGAATCAACAAAGTCCAGGAGGGTAGCATCGTTCAGAAAAAGAGATGTGTAAGAACAAGGGGACACAATTTAAAGATAGAGGGGGGACGGATCAGGGGTAATGTGAGGAAATTTTTTTTCACAGAGAGAGTGGTGGATGTGTGGAACTGCCTTCCTGGTGAGGTTGTTGGGGCTAAAATAGTGGGGGAATTGAAACATGCATGGGACAGACACAAGGCAATTGTAGTGGGGGGGTGGCAGGAAGTAGGCTGTCGGTTAACTAGAATCTGCAGCTTATCCAGTAGGTAGGGAAATGGGCAAACTGGGTGGGCCAAGTGGTCCTTATCTGCTGTCAAAGTTTATGTTTCTATGACTTGCAACTGGCGCCCTTCCAGGCAGCAGCCATTGGGGACCGACGCCCCCGGACAGCGTGGCAATGCACCCCTCTGCCCGATTGCAGGCATATGTAGATGTAATATATCATCCAATATCCCTGGTGGTCCGGTGGACTGCTTCACGCCTGATCACGGGCTTAAGTATCATATTTAACCGTCCCATATCCCTGGTGGTCCAGTGGACCACTTGCAGCCCAATCGTGGGCATAAGATGTAGTTTAAACTCATCCTATATCCCTGGTGGTCCAGTGGACCATTCGCAGCCCGATCGTGAGCATAAGATGTAATTTAAACTCATCCTATATCCCTGGTGGTCCAGTGGACTGCTCACAGCCCGATCATGGGCATAAGATGTAATTTAAGTTTGTTCTATATACCTGGTGATCCAGTGGACCTCTTGCAGCCCCATCGCGGGCATATGTAATAATAAGGAGAGCTCACGCAATTTACCTACCCACTGAGCCCGACTGCCCTGCTTCCCCCAGTCAGTGGTGGTGGCAGCACCACCTCGCCTGCCGCCTCGCCGCTGACAGGTATGGTACTGTTGCGTCTTGTCACAGCATGAGCCAATGGGCATGCAGCCCATAACATGTTACATAGTCCAGATATGTGAATGGATCTATTCACATATCTGGACTGGTAGTATGGTGTACAGGTTGCATGCCCATTGGCTCACGCTAGGGCCAATGGCATACAGCCCTACCTTACACTGTCAGTTGGCGGGCGGTGGGTGGCAGGCGGGCGGGTACTGCTGCCCACTGCTGACTGGGGAACGGGCAGTGGGGCTCAGTGGGTGGGGGGGAGGGTGGCACCGGAGCTCTTCTTATTATTACATATGCCAGCTTAACAGTCCACTGGACCACCAGGGATATAGGATGAGTTTAAATTACATCTGATGCCTGCAATCAGTCTGCAAGTGGTCCACTGGACCTCCAGGGATATAGGACAAGTTTAAATTACATCTGATGCCTGCAATCAGGCTGCAAGCGGTCCACTGGACCACCAGGGATATAGGATGAGTTTAAATTGCATCTTATGTCTGCGATGGGGTTGCAAGTGGTCCACTGGACCACCAGGGATATAGAATGAGTTTAATTACATCTTATGCCTGCGATCGGGCTGCAAGCAGTCCACTGGACCACCAGGGACATAGGATGAGTTTAATTTTCATCTTATGCCTGCAATCGGTCATGGGTTATGCCGCCACGAAGGTGCAGCCAGAACTCCCTGCAATACAGCAGCTCACCTGTGGGTGGCCAGCTGTTGTTCCTTTTTTTGGGCTCACCTGTGTACAATGCAAGTAGGGGTTGCACATGCATGGACTCAGCACATCCCGGGCTGAATATCGGGATGTGCGGAGTATGCATGGGCACACCCCCCCACCTGACTTGCATACTTACTGATATGCTCCAGCATTGGGTTTGTGCCAGGCACAATCCCCATTTGAATATCATGCTGGGGTGCATCAGAGGGTTGAGCGTGGTGCAACACTGTTGCGCCATGTACAGCCCTTCTGAATATCCAGGCTCATGTATACTAACTTTCATTAGAGTGGCTTGTTGGTAAGCAGCTCCTGAAAATCAGCTGTCATAGTCAACCTAAACTAAGAATGTGTATCGTTATATAGCAAGGTTTAAATTAAATCATTATTTGACATGTAAAATAAAGTTTCTAATCTATAGAAAATAACATTTAAGCATAAAAGCATCATATTAGCTAAGCCACCCACCACCCCCTCCCACTACCCCTATGTATTTAAATGTACTGATTACTAATCAGTAAGTTTTTTGGTCATCACGGGTCTTTGTTACACAAGCTCTCAATCTATACAATGCTTGGGGCATGTCACAGCCCCTTGGACAATATAAAAGAAGATGCCTTAGACTGCACCAGTCTCTGCTACTTTGAAGCTGCCTTTGGTAAGCTTTTGCAAAGTTGTAGCTTGAGAAGTACTGTTGTTATCTTGACATTAAAATGGCAAATCTTTTTGTAAAACAGTTTTCTCAGATTGGCTTTCATGATCTTGTTCTAGAATCAGAAGGCCTGCAACGAGCTGTTGATGAATGCACTTTTTAATTGTTTTCAGTATTTTGATTGCTTAAAATCATGCTTATAAGACTATAACTAAGTTTTCCTAATTCAGATTTGCAGTCCCTGTGTGTACAAAGCAACACTTCTGCAGGCACACATATTACATCATACAGTATGTCCAGTTAAATGCACCAATGTCTTAATTATGTGAACAAGTCCAGACAAGATCATGGTACCCCTCTGTCTTGCAATGTTATAATTGTGTTGCATGAGAACATACACACAAGTGAATTTTCTGCCTATGTTGTTTACACTATGGTGTGTTACATAGTCATTTATTTGATAGTGTTGTAGCCAGTTTACAGTACTGTGAGCCTTAGTTTAATTCATGGACAGCTGCAAGGTAAGCAATAATATAAAGGTTTGTTAATATACATTTGCTAATTTGTTTCAATTAATGTCTACACATGGTTCTAAACCCTCTAGCAAACTGATTTATTGACACCTACACTTTGTAGATGAAAAAATCTGATAAAGTTTAAAACTAGCTAAATACTGTTTCTAAATGTGTAAAGAAGTAATGGCTGTTTGACTACACACAGTATGCTTGGGAAACACTGTCTGGTTAGTGGTGACATACAGTATATACTGTTTTGATTTTTAACAGAAACTGGTCAGCCAGAGACCACATCTGAAAATAAAACATCAATTAATGAAGACAAAACAGTGGGTATGTGTTAAAGTTTTTAATAGTGTTGGGCATTAACTGAAAACTAATTACTTATTTTTACAGTGCTGCAGATGGATAAGGGGCAGCTGTGGTGTTATTTGCAAATATTTTCCTTTTTTTGTAAATTTAGCATGCTTTCTTGTAACAAAAATTGTAATATAAAGCCATATGTTTGTACAATATTTGTTAAGAAGTTTGGGCATGGCAATGTTTTTAAACTACATAGTTTTTCTGATTTTATAGTTTTACTTATGTGTGGCTCATTGTAGCAAACTGTTTAATATGTTGGTGTACTGCATGTTTGTATCCAGGATGTAGTCAATACGGTGTATAGTGTTGATATATTTATGTTTTCTAATATTTTGCTACTAATGATATAAAATGTAATCATATAGAAGCTGTATTTCAAAAGTCTGCAAGAAGTCATCATGCACATTCAAGGCTATCCAGACAGAAAAAGAGGCCTATTAACAAGACTGGACCAACCCCGCACATGGTGTCTGCAACCACGTCAGCAGCCCAAAAGAATAATGACATTTTGAAACTTTCTTCAGTCCCACCTTGTGTGTCTTTAAGAGCTGGCCATACACCTTCTACCAACAAAAGTGCAAAACATGAACACCGTGGCCAGATAGGGATTGGGGGTAATAGGTGTTGCAAACGTAATAATAATAATAATAATAATAAATGAACACAAACACCTGTTACATTAGACTGTGCCACTGATAGTTTAGCTGCAGAGCTGCCATGCAGTAAATCATCAGCTATGTGTGTGTGTGTGTGTGTGTGTGTGTGTGTGTGTGTGTGTGTGTGTGAGTAAGCCCAACCTTATAATTACACCTGGAACACTGATACCTGAAAAAGCATCACCACATGTTAAAGGCCCAACTAGTGGTACACTTGTGTATACATATAGTTACAATTTAGAACCTTTTGGTATACCTGTGACAGTCTCTTCACAGGTGCAGATACCCGCTGGTTGCAATCTAATATTTGAAATTTCTAATAACACAATTAAGGTGGTCAGCCTTGCAGAATCAAAGTCATAAAATCAATTTTAAAATTTTAAATAATTCTGTTAGCTGTGACTGGTATACCGCAAATGGTGGGTACTAGGAAACTAATTAAATTAGCCGTGAGGTGGTGTAAAAATGTGTACTATTCAAAATGAGTGTAATAACATTATTACTAGAATTATTCAACAAGGGCTGGTCATCAGAAACACCAGGCGTAATATAGTGAGCCAGTATATTAGGAGTAGAATTAGAAGGGCTAAAAAAATATTGGTTGACTGTAGCAGAATGGAAAAATAGCAGAGTCCCTGGCACAGACACAAGCCACGACTGCATGACTATGGGAAACCTGGGTCTTTCACATCATGTTGTGTTTGTGATTGTTTGAGTGATTGTCCTGTGTGTTTATCAAGTCAGCAGTCTCCTGAGTGCCAGGAAAATAGTGGCTGTGAAACAACGTGTTGTAGGAGTGAAAACTGTGACTGTGCACAGAGTAATAATTCTGATATTTGTAGGGGTCTGACAGACAGTGAGGTATGTATGGGGCCTTCTCAATAAAACACAATTGATAATTCTGGCAGTTGTGTTTGTGATTGTTTTTGTGATTGTCCTGTGTGTTTATCAAGCCAGCAGTCTCGAGTGCCAAAAAAATAGTGACTGTGAAACAACGTGTTGTATGGGTGAAAACGGTGAATGTGTGCAGAGTGATAATTCTGATATTTGTATGGAGCTACCAGGCTGTGAGGAATGTATGGGGCCTTCTCAAAACACCACACCCAAACACATGCAGATAGGGGGTGGTGGTACCCCATACCATGAAGAAGAAGAAGAAGAAGAAGACCTGTGTAGTCAGGGGGCCCCACAGCAGAGGGAAGATGATATACCAGAACCTGTGTATTTAGAATTAATAAATTAAATCCCAAAGTAACCTCCCTATGGACGCAAATTCAACAAAAAATGGACCCACTGCTGGGACTTACTGATCTTTTCACAGAAGAATCTGTCTTTTAGGAGATTATTCGGGGATCCCGATAACAGCCCGCAAGTATCACATGGCAAGTTGGTATTAAGGCACTGGAAGATAACGAAGACATATCATATGCTGAATGGCTGAAAGAATTATTGGCCAACCTTAGTGTGGAAAAAATGATAGCTAGCTTGGCGAATAGAATGGATAAGTTTAACAAAATCTGGGCCCCGCTATTAGCTCTTTATTCTCTTCAGACGAGTCAAGGCAATGAATGTAGGAGAAATGTGATATGAAAGAACCACCACTCAGGAGAGGCAAGCCGGGGGAGATAGGGGGAGGGAGGCGGGGTTTTTCAAGGGGGTATGTTTTGTTTTTCTTTCCTTAAAAGATAGAAGGGATTGGGGAGGGGGTGGAGGGAAAGAAAAGGGATCTAGCTTTAAGTTTATGATTGGACCGAACGTATGTACCAATTTAATTTTGTACTATGTGATTATGATGTGTTATGTATTAAAATTCAATAAACTTTGAATATAAAAAAAAAGAATTAATAAATTAATATGAAGTACCCAGAAATAATTTTAATGGTACTGAGTATCAACAGCAGTTCTGTTTTTTCAAACCTAGACCAAATAACATCCATAGACCAATACTATTCTGCAATCCACACAGCTGTGCAACAGTTATTGGACAGAATAAGGCCCACTTTGGGTAGTAATGATTTTGTACAGCTACACCTGAGTTGTGATAGCTTAAATTACCCTGTGTACTCATTACGTCAGAACCCCAATGAATTAAATGCAGATGAATTTTTAGAACATATTGCCAATTTATTAAACAGCAAGATGGAGGTGTGTGCTAATGAGACATTAATGCTGGTTGTGACAGTTGTGCGAAATGTGTGTGGGGGCATTTCCAGAGATGTCAGAAGCATCTTATCTAGCCACATTGTAAAGCAAAAAGCAAGACACCTAGTCAATATTGTAAGTCAAAGTAACACATCATGCTTTGCTGCTAGTTTAACTGCTTTGCTAAACAAGCAATTAGTTGATCAGCAGATATTAGCAAAAGCTAAAGATTTACACAACAGGGTAGGCTTGTCGGAACACACACTTGTAGATTTGAGTCACATACGCCTATTTGAGGCAGAGCTAAATGTGACCATCTTTGTTTACTTTATGAACAAAGCTGGTGCATGGCAGAAGTTTGTGAGTTCTCATAATAAACGGACTAATACTGTTTTATGCTTTTACATGAACACCATTATTATGGTATTAAAAATCTCAAAGGCTTTTTTGGTGCCAGAAATGTGTGTGAGCACTGTCATGCTTTTTTTGCACACAAAGGTTCACACACATGCCCTAACATGTGACATGCGTGCAGATCCTTTGGCTGCAGTGAAGTGCAAAGTGAGGTGGTACAGTGCCCTGATTGCAACACTGTAACTCCACAGACTGTTACAGACAGCATAAATTGACATTCCCCGATTGTCATTTAACTAAATTATGCAAATCATGTGGAGAACCTAAGGACGGTGTACATGTTTGTTTTCAGCCAAAGTGTCATAACTGTCTTACAGATGTACACCCTTTGGAACCCCACTTATGCTATATTTAGCCATTAAAGACACCGCCATGTTCAAGCAGCTATATATTTTATGATTTTGAATGCATGCAAGATGTCGGTGCTGGTGACTCTAGACATATTCCTAATTATATCTACACCACTGAAAGAGGTCACAAGTGGGAATTTGAAGGCACTGACTGCATTGCACAGTTTGTAAAAAAGTTTATTCAAAAAGGGTTTAAGGGGTACACTTTTATAGCTCATAATGCAAAGGGGTACGACAATCACTTCATCTTAGACCAGCTTGTAAAAGAGAAAATGGAGGTGGAGGTATTGACTCAGGAAAGTAAACTGATGTCTGTAACTATAACACAGTTAAAAATCTGGTTTATTGACAGCTTAAATTTCTTTCCTATGAGACTAGCTGGTAAGCCACATGCAATGGGCTTTGATGGAGTAAAGGGGCTATTTCTGCACTTTTTTAACAGGCCAGAAAATCAAAATTACTGTATGTACAGTAGGGCCTATGCCTGATGCCAAAGATTATGGTATAGATTACATGATGGCAGATGAAAAAAACAGTTTTTGGAGTGGTATGAATTGCATAAGAAAGACATATTTCATTTTAAAAAGGAATTACACTGCTACTGCAAGTCAGATGTAGAGATTCTAAAACAGGCATGTGATATGTTTCAAGACGATGTAGAAGAAATGACTCAAGACATTGCAGAGGAGAGGGGGCAAATTAACCCCTTTCAGTACATCACTATAGCATCAGTAGGCATGGCCATGTGTTGATTTAAATTTTTAGAGCCAGACACCATAGGGATTATACCCTCTGACAACTATCACCACTAGTGCAAGGGTTACTCCACACCTGCATACAGTGGCTTATGTACATAAGTAAACAAGAAAATATTTCCATACAGCATGCTTTGAATGGTGGCAAAGTTCAGGAAGGTAATTACTTTCTTGATGGTTATGTTGTAATAGACGGTGTCCCTACAGCATTTGAGTTTTTAGGTTGCTTTTATCATGGCTGCACAGTGTGTATCTTTGAAGATTTGTTTAACCCAATGCTTGGCACAACCTTCAAACACCTATATTACATGACTATCAAGAAATTAAACTTTCTCAGACATGAAAAGGGTATGAATGTAAGGGTTATGTGGGAGCATGAATGGAAACAGCTGGTGTGTGAGAATCCCCCGTTGCAGGCCTTTTTGAAAGTAACTGATTTTCCAGAGCCAATGGATCCCTATGAATCACTTTATGGAGGGTGCAAAAATGCTCTGCATTTATATTACAGTGCACAGTCTGGTGAAAAATTCATTATTATGAATTTACCAGTTTGTATCCCTAGGTGAACAAGACCAAGACATACCCCATAGGGTACCCAGTGGTTATATATGACAATTTCAAGGATCTCAGACAATATTTTGGGCTTATAAAAGCTAAAAAGTATCTGCCCCATGGTCTCTTTTTGCCCGTTCTGCCCAGCAGGATAAGTGGAAAGTTGGTGTTTACACTGTGTCGCACTTGTGCTGAGACAGTTCAACAGTCACAACCATGTATCCATTCAGATGAACTATGATGTCTGCAGGGCACATGGTGTACTGAAGAGTTAAAGCTGGCTTTAGAGAAAGGTTATAAGATGGCCAGGGTGTATGAAATCTGGCACTACCAAGACAGGTCAGACAGTCTTTTTACAGACTATATTAAATTACACCTAAAGGGGAAACAGGAAGCTTCAGGGTATCCAAACTGGTGTACATCTGATGCAGAACATAAAGCATACATCAGGAAGTACTATGCTAAGGAAGGTGTTGTTTTAAAAGCAGAAAATATAGCAAATAACCCAGCACAAAGACAGATTTCAAAGCTGTTTTTGAATTCTTTGTGGGGAAAATTTAGCCATCGACCTAACTTGATGAACACAGCTCTTGTCAAGGATGCTGAAGAACTCTTTCAGTACCTTTTCACAGATCGCTACCATGTATCTAGTCTGTATTTCATCAATGATGATACAGCCTCAGTACAATGGAAATATACTAAAATCACTAAGCAAATGCTACCAACATTAATGTTGTTATTGCTGCCTTTACCACAGCTTATGCTCTACTTAAATTGTACAGTTTACTCAAAGGCCTGCAGGACAGCTATTTATACCATGATACAGATTCTGTCATATTTGTCAGCAGACTAGGTGACTGGGATCCACCACTGGGTGACTATTTGGGTGACCTGACCAGTGAACTACCACATGGTGAACACATTGTGGAGTTTGTGTCTTGTGGTCCTAAAACCTATGGCTACAAACTGACCAATGGTAAAATTTGCATGAAGGCAAAAGGCATAACACTAAACATGGCTAATAGTGAAAAGGTTGACTACAGCTGTCTCAAATCACTAGTAGAGCATTTTGCCAAGGATGGTGGTGCGGATGAAGGTGTTGGGGTATAGTCAGTTACTATTGGACTGAAAAAAATTGTGAGAAACAAAAAGAGCATCACTATTGAAAACAGGCCAGAAAAGAAAATCTTCAGGGTTGTCTACAACAAAAGGGTTTTGACTGAGGAGTTTAAAACATTGCCTTATGGCTTCTGATATGAGTATGTGTATGGATATACGTTTGCAGCACCCTTTTCCTGTATTTTGGCTGGACCATCAAACTGTGGGTAAAGTTATTTTATTAAAAGCATGTTGGAAGCTGGTCTTAGTGCTTTAACAAGATTGCCAGAAAATACTATCTGGTGTTATAGCTGTTGGCAACCTTTGTATACAGAATTACGTAGTAAAGTTCCTCAGCTGAGATTTATAGAAGGTGTTCCTAGCACTCTACAAGATGACGAACTATTACCACCTCAAAAAGTAAATCTTTTAATTGTAGATGACTTAATGGAAACAGCATCTAAAAACTGTGAAATTCAAAATGTTTCACACAGTACTGCCATCACAGAAATTTAAGTATCCTGTATGTCACACAAAATTTGTTTGTCCAGGGTAAAAAAAGCAGGACCATAAATTTAAATGCTAATTATATAGTTTTATTTAAAAATCCTAGAGATAAGCTACAGGTTAGTACACTGGCCTGCCAGATGTATCCTGGAAAGACCACATTTTTTGAAGAAGTCTTTGAAGTTGCTACCTGCGAGGCCTATGGTTATCTTCTGGTGGATTTAAAACCCACTACACCAGAATCATACCGCTTAAGGTCTGGTTTGTTTCCACCTGCTTTACCTGTTGCATATATCATGAAACAGAATGCTCCATGAAAAAAAGAGCTGCCTCAATTGTTCATTGTAGCCAGATGGTCATAGCACTGTGACATGTCAGCACGTCTGAAAAGAAACCTTGCAGTGCTTAAGCTGCTGGTGAAGGGGCCACCATGACAGTGAAAAGCTATTCTCTGTTCAGCCTCTGATGATTTAATAGCAGCAATTGCAGCATAGGTGTAGACAGGCATACTCACTATACTCATTTGTGTACAGTTTTGTTGAGTGCCTGTCGCAAACCATATGCCTTTCTGTTAACATTTTCATTCTAATTTGTAATATTTGGGTTGGTGTAGGCCACTGAGGAGTGCCTCTGTTTAAACTTCTTTTGTTTAGGAGACAGATACATATATAACCTCTTTAGAGATTAGAGGAATCATCTGACAACAATCTGACTTGTTTGGAAGGGGGTGCCATTTGGAAAGGATGTGTACATTTTTTGATGGGAGGGGATGTAATTGTTGGAGATTATGTACAAAACGGAAATTTCTGGATACACCCCTGAATTGCAGAGGTGGCACTCAATGCTATTAAAGGGAATATACCTCTCACAACTCATCAGATTAGGAAGCTAAAGAGGAGATGCAACATTGTTAAAAAATTAAGTAATAAAAGTTGTCTGTTAAACATAGAAAACATCTTGTAACACAGTCTGGGGGTTTTATAGCACCTTGCTCAGCATGGCTATACCATTTTAACCAGTCTTCTATCAAGCAGATGAGACAGGCATGGCTTATGCACAAAACATGTATTTGGTACCTAAACATCAGCTGGACATGCTAAGGGGTCATCCACCCCCTGAAGAACCACCAAGAAAGAGTGTGGAACGACAGCTGGATGCTGAGATGCAGGCTGTTCTTCAAAGGACTGACCTCTCTGAATATGTGAAGGCTAAAGTATATGGGAATGTGCTACAACGCTATCTCACAGTTGTATGCCAGGGTGAAAAAGATGTTGCAAACTTGTCATTATCTTTGACACCACATGAGCTAATACAGTCACAAGATGACAACACACTGCTACCTGGCACTGATGACATATACAGTGACATAGTACAAGGTGTTTCTGTACATGCCTGAAAAAACACTGAAATGTTGTTAAACAAACTAAAAAGGTCTGCTGGTGTTACAGATTGGAATGATCATGGTGAATTTATACATCATGTTGTACCCATTAAAGGGTCTCACATATATGACTTAGTCAGAGCTGTTACTTCACAAAGATATACAACTGATGCTAAAAAACCTAGGGGTGGGATACATTTATCAATGCTTTAGCAGAAATTAATGCTCCTGAATCAGTGGTACCCAACATACAAAACAGGCATTTGATTCAGAGTTCTAAAAAACAGCTGTCAGAGGTTCTGATGGATACTTCTGCAATACCAGCATCTGAATCCCGCTCAGCATCACTGGTGACAAAGATAAGGAAAACCCCTTTCAAAAAACCACAATGGTTAATGTTTTAACACCTATGTTATGTTCTACACAGTTCTCCTAATTGTGTGTTTTTGTACATGTTATTAGTTAAACTATGTGCTGCCTTTTATTTTGTTATATTGTAAAAATAAACAAAACACTCCGATGCAATTCACTAGTGGCTGTGTTTATTGTCTCCTCACAACAGTACCTTTATTAAATATACACTATAAAAGCAAACTACACTGTTGTCTAGAAAATACAGCATGTATTGTTTGTGGGTCTACCAACAGTAATATAGTTGGCTATAGTCATAACATGAAATTACTGACTGCGGGCTTAAAGAAAAAAAAGGCTTCAGCCTTTTAACAATTCAACATTGCTTGACAAATTTATAAACTTTTCGATCATTCATTATTAAATTATCAGAATACAGCCTAATCACATCATTAAAGGATACACCTTTGCATCTGTGACGTAAGAAAAATATACAATGGTGTCCACAGGACATAGATGTTACACCTTTAGAGTTAAACAGTGTTTCTCTCACATTTTTCCTGAAAAATGTAACAACTGATGGTGAAAAAAATATAAAGTCTGGAGGAAATCCATAAAAGTCAAAAAATTCCCCAGTGGTATGGTCAGGTAAATAAATACCTAACCAGTGTTCGCCAGGCATAGACCGGGGCTGTGTATTCACAACTAAAGAGGCTGGCATGCATGTAAGTCTCTCTGAAGGTAGTTGATCACTTGCAAAGACCCCAAAAAGCTATTTCTGGTAGAAGGGTTGGTGTGGATAAGTGTGTCCAGTTGTTGAGTATTCATGTTTAATTGAAGTCAAACACAACATTTGTCTTTGATTAATCTCCACAACATTATCAAAAACCGCATACACCACCATATTCACTGTAGCTGGCCAGCAAATTATATTTCAGCTTTCAGGTTGCCTGAGTGGATTAGTGAATAATGGCCACTACAGTCTTGGTCAGGGCTTAGATCAAAAGCTAAAAGTGTGTACCCCTCACAAAAACCTACACAGTCTATCAGCAGAGGGTTGTCTTTCATATGTTTTCCACTTGCAATGATCAAATTGATATGTTCTCTGACAGCATTGTCACTTGTAAAGTTAGGTTGCAATGGTTTAGCAGGGATTTGTTCACCATCCACATAAAGGGCTATAAAGTTAATGTTAAAATGTTTAACATTGAATGGGTTTTTATTATACACACCACTGAAAGCATAATTATCTACAAAGCCCATCACCAATAATTTAGGTATCTGACCCAGAAACAGATTATCTTTGTTACATACATGGCTCCCACCAGCTATACTGAACACTTTCATGCTAACACGATCAATAGGGTACTTTGCATTAGCAGCCTGTAAAGCCTGAGCATGACCAATACATACAGCTGGTGAAATTTTTACCCTTTTTACATATATATAGATGCAGCCTTTATTTGTAATTTATATTTTTCATCTGCATCACTGCTTATTAAACAAAATTCATTCTTGTTACAAACAAGTTCGATTTTAACATCCACTCCATTCAATAGCAATTTTTCCTGGAAAAAAGATCTGCATGAATTGGTCCAGCCAGTTCTACCATGTGGCTGCCTGTTGCAAAAGCTGCTCACTTTTTGAAGCCCTCATTGGGCCCATTAAGAACTGTATTTTCATGCTGTCCTGGTGTGTCTTTATAAAATAATCCGGATGAAAATTGTGTAGACAGGGTGTCTTCACTGTAATTGAGCAGTGATTCAATAATTGCTCTGTAGAGGTAACTGCATTACTTTGGCTAATTAGATGACCACCCACCACTATATCCACTTGGCTGAAGATTGTTGCTAAAGGGTAGTTAATCAAGCTCCCTCTAGCCTGATCATCAATGTCACTACCATCAGCCTTAGTGATCTTGCACAAAAGGTATAACAAGGTATTGTTTAAGTCAACGTAGTCTTCACCATGACCCGACACATAAAACTCCAGGGGCGCTATCACTTAAGGCTGACAAGGGTTGGATTTCGACATAAAGGTTTTTCTCTATACTGGTTTGGGTCAGTGGTAACACAAAGAGGTCTAGTTCTGATTTTCCACATTCTTGAGACATGCAGTATACCAGAGACATGGTTTAAAATAAGTCCCTTTGTCTGTTGCTTTTACAATGTTTTCTCTCCTGGCGCTTATGTTTCACAACTGTTCTTTTCTTTTGAACACGTAGCCTTTTAATAGTGCTTTCATGGGTCCCTGGGAGGGCTATTCTCCTTTTCTTATTGGTTCTTTTGTAAGAAACCATTCCTGCCCCATCTTGTGGCTTCTCTGGATCATGTGTTGTAAAGGAACTCACAAAATTCCCCACTACATATTTAACAATATTTTTAGCTGCTCATTTAAGGTGGGGTTTCACTATCTGGAAACCTTTTTGTAATAGTGGAACAGCTTTTCTAAATAAGCCTCTAAATATGCCACCTATGCCAGCACCATATATAACAAGGGCTCCATGAAAACCAGACAAGCCATGACCAGCCTGTGCTTTGTAATAGACCACACAAAGGCTAAGGTCACTGTACAACCTCTGTGACATTGTAGGCATTCAAAAGGCTCATTAACAGGGTGAAAATGAAGCTTCATGATCACTTTGCCAAACAAGAATAACACATTTTTGTCTTGATCATTCTTTATTATGGTAGTTATAGTGTCAAACTGATGTTTGCTGATTGATATATAATCTGGCTTATCATAGCGGATGATTATGATGTCATTATTCTTACCAGATATTTCCACACATGAAGTAGGGGGACATGGCTGTCTCCGACTCTTTGGTGCTCAACAATATCTGAATATACAAACAGTGTATAAAAACTGCCATTGATGTCTGCACAATATGGTACGATGCTTGGCTGCACTCGTGGGACACGAGGTGGTACCCCCAGAATATGAGCAAGATTATCGCGAGTTTTAAGTTAGAATTGAAAACTTATTTATTTAAACAGACATATGCAGAGTGATTTCATTGTAATCATATTGTTATTTTTGTTGTATGTTATATGTATGTATTTTAATGGTTTTATTTGTACAGCGCTTTGGCTTTGAAAAGCGCTAAAAAATAAATTTTACTTTACTTTTACTTTTTACTTACTTTACTATAAATGATCTACAGTACCACTAATGTTGTGGAATTTTATTTTCCGGTCCCGATTTTCATATTCTAGCCACATTTCTAGCTGTGCACTTTCCAGTGTCTCACTGATGGCTGCTGAGACATCTTCAACATTTTGATAATAACCTCTGGGAATTGATAATGTTAATAAAGGCCTAAAAGTTTCACCAGCATAAAATTTCCCATCATGTGATGTAATACTGTCCCAAGTCCTTGGGTACTGTATTTCTGACAGACCAACTTCCCATAAACCCACTAAATTGATAGGTTTTGCTAGTTTCACAGTATAATCTGATATTGTGTTGTTGGGAAACATTTCAAAAGAGGCATTGCTGGGCAATGTAACATAAAAAACATTACCAGACATTGTTTTACCACAAACGTCTTCATGCAACTGCCATCATGTAAAACATGAATGCATCTTTAAAATTTTAAATCTCTCAGCTAGTTGGATTCTATCCAACTGTTAAATGTTGATGGCCAGCCAAGCCATTTCACTAAAACAAATTGTTTCTTTCCTTGTGTTTTCTGTTAGACTATTTTCTCCACCCTGTATACACGGTTTGTTGTGTCTGTGACTTTTACCAATTCTTGCTCATAAAATGTACCTCTTATTTCATCGCCGTTATAATCTTTTAATGTGCACAGGTATAGGATTAGGTATACATTCAGAAATAATGAATATCTCACTGGTAAAGTTTTGATCATAACCTTTTTCAAATGTTTTCTTAACTCTAGAAACATGCACGTGATCACCCACATGAAATTTGAAAGGTCTTTTCACTTTTGGTGCAAGATCTTTATATAGATTTTTCCAGGTAATTAAAGAATTGTCATTTATTACATCGACAGGCCTCATTTTTGATGGACCGGTGATAACTATAATTATAGGACCTTGTTAAAGATTGTAGGACATCTATGTACCAATACGTATTAAATGCTGTAAAAATGCTGTAAAATATCTCCACATTTCCCAGCTTGATCCGTCGAGGGTGCAATCTCTCACAGAGTTCAGGAAAAACACTCTCCCGGTACCCCTCCTGTATATACAGCTATGTCTTAGCTGCGATGGGTGGTCAATTGCACAACCCTCACACTTTATCTTCAAGTCCTGAGCCATCAAATCTTGCAGTAGTTGTATTAAAATGCCCTTTACCAGGCCCAACATGACAGACTTTTCAGGTGATGCATAACTCACAGCCCCGGTCACAGCAGACTTTTCAGCAGAGCATTTCTCAGTGTCCAGCACATCTGACTCTTCCCACTGCTCATCTGTACTAACAAGATCATGAGTATCTTGCAAATGGAGGTTCATGAATTGTTCTATCAAATCAGGCATACCAGAGTCCACCAAATTGACCCCCTCTGGTGTGACCCACTAGCAGAAGGTGTAGGATAGCACTGGCTAGCTTTATCCATCATAGCACACCCAGTGGCTGAATCATTGTTATCATCATTGCTGCTCTCCTCAGGAACTCTACACACACATGAGCAAAACATGGCACAGGTAGACTATGGACATTCAATGGTGTGTGGCTTTTGCAACATCAAGTCTGGTTTGGACCCTCTGACATGCCCTGACAAGCCTGAACAAGCCCAAATTTGCCCAATCCTTAAGCACATCATAACCCCGTGCCAGAAAAGGGGGTGCATTATATCCAGGGTGGGAATGCTATGTAACATCTGGCGCAGCCAGAACTGTGTCATTGTCACATGGGGTGGTGCTACATCATATCCTGCGCAGCCAGAAGTGGATGTGATGTGGGGTGGGGCTGCATCATTTCCAGAGGGGTCATTAAAAGCCCATCAATCATTTTGTCACTTAGTATGCACCAATACTACTACAGATACTAACAACGTTTCATTTAAGCTGAAGTACCCCCACTTTTTTTAAGTTGCTTCCAAATGAAGGCAGCAGTTTTAAGGGTAGGGAAGCAAATGTGAAATTTAGCCAGTTAAGGATATTTATTGTAACTGTTTCGACATGACCCCCAACTGACAGTAGCAGCTCCTTCCATCTAGTCTCCTTGTATTACTGTGAGCAATTTTGCATAGTTGACCTGATATACTGTAATTTAGACATATCTTGGATTACCCAGGCTCCCAGATAGTAGAATCCATTTGTGGACCATTTCAACTTACTACATTGCTTCAGTTGTGGTGTGGCTTGGGACCCTAACAGCATAATCTTTGATTTAGTTTCATTAATTTTAATGCCAGAGACCTTGCCAAATTAATTAATAAGTCCTAGCACCTTGGGGTGTTCTGAACCAGGTTGCAAATATACAATAATGTATCATCTGCAAAGAACAGCACTTCAATTTCTTCCGCTTCCATCCTTATGTCCTGTATTTCTTGGGATTCTCGTAGTAATTCTGCCAGAGGTTCAGGGCTATTTATGAACAGAAGGGGGGAAGGGGATGCCCCTGGTGGGTCCCCCTTTTAGTTTTGTAACTTCCTGAGATAGTGCCATTCACTTTTACCCTAGTGTCTGGGTCCCCATAAAGAATTTTTATCCAACTGCGAAATTTGTCTCCAAACTGGAATTTGCTCAGAGTTGCATTCAGAAATTTACAGTTGAGGCGATCAAGTGCATTCTTGGTGTCTATCACTATAATTGCCCTCTGAGTCTCTTTATGCAGATCCTTGGATGCAGAAGTTACAATGTGGACCCTCTTGATATTATCTTGCATGTGGCACCCTGGTATGAATCCTGTTTGGTCTGGGTGGATTATGTCTAATATCACAGGTTTGGGTGGGGGTTTGGGGCAGCTGTTGTGATATGAAACTAAGAGCCACACAATTGGGTAGACTTGACAGACCTGCATGCCTTTTTCTGTGGTTCCCCCTCCAGCTGAACACCGTGACAGATACACTCGAAAAAAGACCATTACAGTGACAGTCGCTGTAATGGTCTGATTTCAAGTGTAGCCATCCCCCAGTGTTCTTCCCCCGGAACAACTCCAACCTGGAGTTGACAATCTTAAAGTCTGAGGGGCAAGGGGCAGAGCACAATAGAAGGTGTGTGGAGGGTACAGCCCCACAGAAAACACATATCGTGCGATGGCACAATACCTGTGTCATTGTGCTGTCACTATGCGGGAGGCCCGGCATTTCACTGTCGACTCCCTGTGCTTCCCTTTTCTGCTAGCAATTTCATATGTTCATATGTTCGCATTTTTGCACGCTATTCTCAGTTGCTTCAGTAAAAATCTTAACATCCTTTTTCAGGAGGGAGATGAGTTGCTAGCCTTATCATTGTGTTTTATCCTTACCCTGTTTGGGTAATACCATAATAATAGCATCTCCCCCCTGAATCAGGCATCTTCTCAGCTTCGTGAGCCATATTACAGACTTAAGTCAAAATTGGAGTCTGTTCTGGGTCAAATTTCTTGAAATATTCTACTATAAAACCATTTGGTACAGAGGATCAATCTGTGTTTAAAGTTTTGATTACCCCGAGCTCCTCAGCTATAAATGCTGCTTCCATGTCCTCTTTTTGGGTTTCAATGAGGTGTAGCAGGGTAATATTATCTAGGCTGTCCTGTATAATCTCCGGATGCTCTGCATCCTGTTCAGGTGTTCATAAATTAGCATAAAACTTCTGGAATTCCTCCAATAATAATCTAAGGTGAGTGATGTCTGGTTGGCTGCCCCCTCCCGGAGTGATTTTTCTCTATGGATCTATCTGCTTCTTGCTCTTTAAGCCTAAAGGATGCTTGTCTTTTTTTCCCATTCATAATACCTCTGATTTATGAATCTCAGACTGTTCTCCACTTTCTTGAGGGCCAGCTTATTCAGGTCTTCCCTTGCCTGTTTTCTCTGGGGTAGAAGCATGAGGTTTATAGATTGTTTGTGCTCAGTCTCTAACTTAAGGACCTTCTCCTCTGCCTTGAGTTGAAAGCACTAATGCTGTTTTTTTATGTGTGACATAGGATATCAGGTGACCACACAGGACTGCTTTAAGGCCATCCCCAATATATTTAAATTTGGTATTCCCTTTCTTATTTTCAATTAAATAATTTTTTATCACCTCGCTTATGGTATTCACACAGACCTCATTGTTTAAGAGACCCATATTTAGGTGCCATTGTCTATTGTGTAGTAAATGAGAGCATGGTTTGATATGGAAATGGTGTGAATTTCCATTTCATGAAACAATAAAGTCCATTGATTTTGAGTATATAATCTATTAATTCTAGAACAGGCATTATTTGGAAGAGAGAAAAAAGCTAAATCTTTTGTCTTGAGGTTAGGTACCCTCCAGGGATCTGCCCCCAACCAGTGGCTGGTGTACTTTGGAGCATACCCTGTCTCCTCTGTTGTAGGATGCGGTTCTATCCAAGTTGTTATTTTCTACACAATTCCAATTCCCTCAAAAAAGTTACTTGGTCATCAGACAATTGTACTACCTTGTGAAATAGACCTCTGAAGAACTCAGCAGATGGAGGGGTAGGTGCATAAACAGACACCAGATGGAGAACCCTCCCATTAAAAACCTCTGAATCTATAACCAGTCTCTCAGACTTATCCATGCATCTATTTGTAGATCACAATTACATCCCCTTACATAATAAAATGGCAACCCCATCTTTTTTTCAGATGAGTGAGCATTCCAGAAGACTTCCCAACCCAACTCAGCTGGAGTTTAAGGTGCCCCAAGGTGGAAAGATGAATGTCCTGGATCAGTATGCTGTCACAGTGGTGTCTGCCTAGTTCTTGAAAAATTCTGGCCTTTTCAACTCCATTGTTAATCCCTTTCACATTTAAGCAGCATATCGCAAGTGATCTGACCATAGTTTAGTTTAAGAAATAATGCATGCATCTCAAGACCTTCCTTGCTTCCTTCAGGTCCCCTGCCTTCTTTGATACTACTCCACATAACATTTAGCACCAGCATTAACAATCAGACCAAACATTTGTAACATATCACATAAACAGAACAAATGGTCTTTGTGAGACTGGTACTAAATGGTACAATTGTAGGCAAAAGGATGTGTTTGCCTACTGGAGCAATCTATAGCTCCTAAGTGAGTAAAGGACTATTTGGGCCCACACTAGTTTGGGGTGTCTAACAATGATCCTGTTCCCAAGTATGACCTCCTATTGGTTCCAGACATCCTTACCACCTCCACGCCCTTCCTGTCTCATCAACCTTAATGAACAGATGGCCCCAGCATCCACAGTTGGGTATCCCCCCTTGAGGGAACAGGATCCCGCCCCCAGGTCCAGATGCTATCTTCCCATCTGGGGGAAGGATTATGCTTACTGGCAATGGGAAAAACTTTTGTCAACTTAAATCAGCCTCTCCCTGATTGAAGTCTGCTTTGATTTTGCATTTTCAGATATAGCAGCAGTATGTCCTCCAGCATCCCCATCCAGTGGTCCCCCCAATCACCAGTAGCTTTTCACTTAGTTCTTGTTATGTTGAGAACTCTCCCTCCCTCCTTTTATATACTATACTGTTTATGATATAGTTGATCCTTCCCACTGTTAAAGTCACATAGTTGGCTTGCCACTGTCAAGGCTAGCTGCCCTTTGCCATGTGATTGAGGGAGAAAGTCAGTCTCTTACTCTGTAATCTCTTCAGAAGGCTGTAGGTGGCTAATGTCCAGTGCAGTAAAGTCAGTGTCTCCATGAGTTGGCTGCCAATGTGGAAGCAGGCAGAATTTGAGCAAGAAGGTTTCTGTTTACTTTGATAACCATTTCCTTCTCAACCTAGTCCTGTGATTGGCAGACTCCTGTCCACCAATGACAAGTCTCAGGCATAATGTCCCAGGATTAGTGTAATTTCAATCAATGTCCCTTAAAAACAAATTCTGGGAGCTTGAGTTCCAGTCACAGGAAGATTCAAGTTACTATGCAGCAGGCATTAGTCGTGGCCTGGGGAAAAACCACAAGGCACCATTTGGTGAGAGTGGCCCAGTGGGAGCGAGAGGCCTCACCAGCGTACCATGCCACTAGTACTCATGCTAGTAAATAGTGCACAGGATTAGGGACCAGGGCAGTAGGAATCCATTGGGGGCACAAAAGTATAGTCATTGGCAACACTGACAAAAAATAAGCAGTTTCACTTGTGCTTTTTAAGGGTTCACTGGGAGATCTACTTCAGGTCATTGTGCAGTAGGATCAGACACTCAGGTCTCCTCTTTCTCCCAAGCTTTTAAGACTGACAAGTTCCAATATCAGATCTCTGATTTCCCTCTCTGCGGTTCCCTCCTGCAGATCAGAAAGTTCTATTCCCTGTGTTTGTAAGTACTTTCAAGCAGACAAGATGGAGTGGTAAAGCTTTGGTTAAAATTATTTTGTTTTAAATGGAAGTTGTCTCTGGCCCCATACCCTCAGCCCACCATTTCAAAGAGTCTGGTAGAGCATGGGCTACCTTCCTCTAGTTATGGCACTCCTGGCCCTAGAAAAGACTGCTCCAGTGTGGTATATAGCACTTAACTTCTACCTTCCCCCCTTCCCCAGCTAGCATGCAGAAAGGTTTCCTGAATACAGCAAACTGTAGCTATGACCCTGACCTGCATTTACTAGTTATTATTTTTTTATCCCAGACCTGCTTTCATACTTAGTCTGTACTTCAGGATCTTAAGTTCTCTTTATTTGAATTATTTTAAATTGTTACTTCCATAAAGCACCAAGAACCTTGGGGATGGCACCTAACAAACACATTGCCTTGCCTTCCTTGACCCAGCCACTCACATACTGTAGCTCCATGAAAGGGCCAGGATAAGGTCATGCATGATATGGAGGGCCATCAGTGGGGGCAGTTCATGAAGGTCATGGGATCCTTCCTACCCCCACCTCCAATTATGGGACAATTTCTCAGAAGGGAACTAATGCACCCTCGAGTGTGGTGCAGATGATTATGCATGAAGCCCTTGCTAGATATGTACAGCAAAAGGAAAGGAGAGTAAAGAGCAGCAAGGGGAGGAGAAAAATAGAAATAAACACAGGGTTCCAGCAGTATATAGATGGTCACTGCTTATGTGTTTTCTTATAAAAAGAACTAAGGAAAAATTCAAAGTTCTAAGCATAGGTTCCAGGAATGGTTTCAAATAAATTAATGAGGGGCAAAGGGCTTCAGATAACAAGGGCCATAAAACAGCAGTGCATACTTAATCTTATCTACTAGTGCCTTAAACAAACAATGTAATAAAGAGCACTATAAATGTATTTTCTGTTCAAGATGTTCATCGAAGAAACATCCACATCTGTTTACTATTTCTCAATAACACAAGTGTTAACTAGTAAGAAAAAAAACTAGCCCGAACTTGCACTTCCCTTTGAATACAATGCAAAACAAACTTGAAAATAAGTTTGTAAATGCATGTACTTGGGAACACAGGAACATAGGAAAGTGACATCAGAAAAGGATCGCCAGGCCCACCTAGTCTGCCAATTTGCCTAGCATCCTCTAGGCTTGCTCTGATTTCCCTCCTCCTCCCTTCAACAGCCCTCTATGTCTGTCCCAAGCCCTCTTGACCCCCCCACTGTATTCTTGACCACCACTTCTTTAGGCAACCCATTCCAAGTGTCCATTACCCTCTCAGTAAAGAAGTATTTCCTGGTGTTACCCCTAAACTTACCCCCCTCAAGTTGGAGATCATTACCCCTTTTCCTGGAACACCCCTTCAATTGGAATAGATTCTCTGTAGGCACTTTATTGATCACTTTTAGGTACTTAAAAGTCTCTATCATGTCCCCTCTCTCCCACTTCTGTTCTAGGGAGTACATGTCAAGAGCACGCAGTCTCTCCTCATACGGCAAGTGGTCCATCCCCTTCGCCATCTTAGTTGTCCTCTTTTGTACCTGCTCCACCCTCTCCACATCCTTTTTTTGGTAAGACCTCCAGAACTGGACCCCATATTCCAGATGAGGCCTGATCAGCTGGGTGTACAAGGGTATAAGGACCTCTTTCCTCCTGCTGGTGATCCCCCTCCCAATACAACCCAACAAACTGCTGGCTTTTGCCACTGCCCTCCCGCACTGCGCAGCCACCTTCAAGTCCTGTAAGATGATGATGCCCAGGTCTCTCTCCTCCTTGGTTACTGCCAGCAGCTTGTCCCCAGATCTGTATTCTGCTCTCCCATTTTTTCTACCCAGGTGCATGATTTTACATTTTGCCATGTTGAGTGATAACTTCCACTTCCTGGCCCATATCTCTAATTTCCTTAGGTTCTTCTGCATCCTCTCAGCTCCATCCTGCATGTCCACTCTATTGCAAATCTTTACATCCTCTGCAAACAGGGTCACTCTACCCTCTAACCCATCTGTTATGTCTCTTATAAAGATGTTGAACAGCAGGGGTCCCAGCACTGACCCCTGGGGAACACTCAGTGACCCCTGACACTACTGAGGGAGCCCCATTGACTAACATCCTCTGTAGTCTGCCCTGCAACCAGTTTTGCACCAACCTTATAACCACCACTCCCAGCCCCAGGCACTCCATTTTGTACAATAGCCTTTTGTGCGGTAGCGTATCAAAAGCCTTCCTGAAATCCAGGTAAGTTATGTCCACTTACCCACCCTGATCCGCTACCCTAGTGACCTAATCAAAAAACCCGACCAAATTTGTCTGACATGATCTGCCCTTGGAAAAGCCATGCTGCCTTGGGTCAAGGAGGCCATTTGCCTCCAGGTAGCCGGTGATTCTGTCCTTGAGCAGTTTTTCCATGAGCTTGCTGACCACAGAAGTCAGACTTATTGGCCTGTAATTGCTCATGTCTTGCCTCCTCCCCTCTTATGCAGGGGCAGTACATCCATGCACTTCCAGTCCTTCAGAATTTCCCCCAAGTGTACTTTTATCATTTTTTTTGTTTATTAGAATTTGTACGCCCAAGAAGGCTTTTTCACAGATACAATACCTCCTATATAAAAAGGTCCCAGGGCAGAGGCAGCAGTAGCAGTAATGTTTTTAGGTTACAAAAATAGCACATAAAAATCAGACATAATCAGTTACAAGTAATAGATAATCCACTACAGGGTGTGCAGTCATGGTCTGATATATGCACACCCTGGTGTGTATTGTGATGCATGAGGCTGCTGTCAAGTGCATTCAACCATCCAAGGGGTGCGTGTATCAGAGCACGACCACATGCACTGTAGTGGATTATCTGTCTTATAAAATATCCAGAAGGTTCTGAGGGAAGAGAAAAAGTGCAGGCATGTGGTTGTTGTGGAATAATGCATGGTCATGTTGTGTGTTTCATCCTATCAGAAGATTAAATTTTCAGATTTATTTTGTACCCATTTTATGAACAGACTTAACTTATAGCAAAAATCACGAGTACATGAATGTAATTAAACATAGCCTCAGTAGTAACATTTCATTTTATCAAAAGTTAGGACTCCACAATTGCAATAAGAGCTACATTAACCTCAGCAATAGGAGCTGCTCCTAAGGCAATCGCTCTCACCATTGCTAGAATATGGTATTGAAATCTCCAACTCTGATAATACCACAGCTTTATACAAATTTTCCGCTGCTTACAATAACATCTGCTGATTTGCATTAGACTGTGACAGAGGAACACACCACTGCTTTATGGACAGCAGCATATGACTTCTTTTCTCTGAAACATGAAGTGAGCACAAATGGATGACTGCAGTAGTCAGAGCATGCATGACCTACTTCCAGCCAACTTTAAGCAGGCAAGGGGGTATAGGAGTATACTGGTGACCTAGCATGTCAGCAAGCAGAAGGGCCAGCATACATTAAAGCCTGAGTCACTCACATTTTAACAAGCTGGTCAGACTTGACTGCAACTTCTCTGTCATTGCATCACAGAGACCGTCTCCTACAAGATTTGTGTTTCTCTATTTGGCAGGTATTACCTGCTTGCTCGGTGAGATCCAAGCCTCGGCAAGTGACGGGATACGGGTCATATCAGTGGCCAAGCCTGTTGGCAGGGAATAAGGCCAACATTCACAAAAACCCATGGAACAGGCCAAAAGGGAGGCCTTTAATTTTTTTTATCGTTTTATTGTATTTTTATGATCACTTATCTCGGCTGATTTTCTTTAAAGCTGTTTGATGGAGGCAATACTGTTATATCATTTTAACTGTTAAATTCTACTGTAATGGACTTTTACCTCTCACATTATTATTTTGTCTAAATCGAGTTTATTTGCTTTTTGGGGTGGAGTGGGGTTACACGTCTGTTCTGCTTTATGGTTGAGCAGGGTTTTTTTCCAGACTACACCTGTTTTTGTAGAAGGCTGTATTTTGATAGGAAGTGATATAATAGAGGGATTATTTATTTATTATTTAGCTTTTGTTGACCGGGTAAGTGCACTAGACAAATCCTGCCTATTTTCAGGCACGACCCGGGGGAGGGGGATACAGATGAATGCCAACTGACCTTGAACCAGATTAAGCTGTTGGTGGTATTTTCAGTGAATGAGGGAAATTTGGCCAGGACACTGGGGAAATTCCCCTACTCTTTTCGATAAGTGCCGTGGGATCTTTAACATCCACCTGAACTACCACCAATCCAGGCAGATGGGACCTCAATTTAACGTCTCATCCGAAACACGGCACCTCAGAAATGCAGCACCCCCTCATGCTGCATTACAGTGTCAGTACTGGGATATTAACCCAAGTGCCAGATGTGGGAACTGAACCCACAGCCCTCTGATCTCCCGGCCTCAGAGGTGAGTGTGCTACCTACTGAGCCACTGACACTGCTGGGATCTCACCCTACAGGTTTTTTCTTTGGAAAAAGATGGGAAGGGGTCCCCATCTCTTTTGCTTACTATACTATCACTGATGCAATGTGGTCGGACTTGCTTAAAAGTGCCTCTCTTGTTGGTAAACTTAAATTGGTTAAGGAGTTGTTGTGAGAGAACTACTATACTTCTGTCACACTCATAACTAATGTTGAGCAAGCTTGTTTAGCAAACTGCACAAAAGGGGCAAATAATAAATTAAAACTGACATAATTTCTTTACCTCCTTCTCTGTGGGGATATATCCAAACTAACCCAAGTCCAACTGAAGGGCAAATATCAAATCAAATCAATCTTTATTTATAAAAGGTGTCTTTCCAAAACCAAGGCACCTGTAAATAACATGATAAAATCAATAAATAATTAAAACAATATTAGAATTAATCTAAGTAACAGTGTTCAAAACTCATTATACGCTAGGCTAAAAAGATATGTTTTTAAAGCCTCCTTAAAGCTTTGGACAGTCAGGCAATCTCGCACCTGACGAGGTAAAGAATTCCACAGGGTTGGGGCCATAAAACTAAAAGATCTGGCCCCTGAAGTTTTTAAGCGAACCCTGGGAATCTCTAGCAATCCCTCATCAGTGGATCGGAGAGAGCGGGAGGGACAGTAGGGACAAAGGAAATCTTTCAGGTAGCCAGGTCCCTGATCGTGTAGGGCCTTATAGGTCAGCAAACCGACCTTGAAGGTGATTCGCCAGCATATTGGCAGCCAGTGCAGTCCGCGGAGCACAGGCGTTATATGACTGGACCTAGAAGAACCAGTCAGTAGCCTGGCTGCTGCATTCTGCACTAGCTGAAAGCGGCAAATCTCAACCCCCGGTAGCCCAGGATAAAGGGCATTGCAGTAGTATCTCCACATACCGTATAATTTGATAGGCAGGGCATTTAATATTGTACATTTTAATGTTTAGTGGCTACCCCAGGTGGATATTGTTAGGGAATGGGTTATTCGGTACCCCTTCTCCAGTTTTTTAGTGATATATCAAATGTGGTTAAGTCCCAGAATCCCTAACTCATTTGTGAGCACAGTGGGCTACCACACCTGGTGACAAGAGAGAAATAGAAAAGGAATAGTTTTCATATACGGCAACCCCAACATTTCTATCGATAAAATTCAATTTAAACTGACCTCCTGTAGCCTTGAACTGTTAGCCTTAGAAATTGTTACCTCATTCTCACCCTATCTTATTGGTGGGGGCATATTGTTTCTCCAAGGGAAACTTAAGTGTTTTTAACAATTTACAAGATGCACTTTAAGGCCTAGATTTACAAAGACAGCAAAAAAATCTGCACATGTGGAAAAAAGGCTTGCCAAACTGTGGAAATGCAAGTGCAGCATATTCACAGTCAAAATTTCTGCAGGTGCGGAAAATTGCAAAACAGGCGAGTTGCGTAATTCAGCAAGTGCTGAAAATCCACAACCTGTTTTCTGCAGCTGCAGAAGTAATATAAAAGGCCCAGCAGACTGAACAATGGCCAGTGATCCATATTAAGTGGAACAGGAGACTCTGACAGTGTTGCAAATGTTGCAGCAGAAACGGCACTCCCAGCAAAGCAAGCAGCCAGTCCCGCAACTGGGACCATGGTAGCACCACCTGTAACAGCAGGACCTTGCACCCAGTGGCAATGTGTATCCATTGGTTGTGTTTCTGAGGTGTTTCTTGCTCCTGCATCTGTAGCATGCACTTCTGGTTGTTACTGCCACTGCCTCCACTGCCTGTGGGACTCCTTCATAGGCTGTACAGGATCATGTGATTGTGCTTTGTTGCCTATCAATGGAAATGTGTGCTAGTTTTAGTGTAGCAACTGACACTACTATACAGCATACAGGTTTGCTGTTTGGTGCCTGGACCTCCCCAATGATTGTTTCCCAAATGTTAGTACAATGCCTTTTGCTCAGGGTGAGTTATGCTTCACTGTCCTTGGTGCAGCATGTGTGCAACATTTTTTCCGCAACTGAGGAGAAACAGTGGCTGAGAAAAGCCTTTAAGGGAATATGCCATACTTTACAATGTCATTTTTTTGTGCAGGAATTTTCTGCAGCTGCGTATTTTCCACAGTCTGTGGTGTATTTTGTTCGGAGCTGCGGGCTTTTTGTGTATGTGATGCAGCACAATTACCTCCTTTTTTTCGCTACTGTGCATATTGTGGGGCTTGCACATTTTTTTCTTCTTCAAAGTGTTTTGTGAATTCTGCCCTATATCTATAACACATTTCTATGATCACCAGGATATGTTTTTTAGGATTCGCATTCCTGGAGTGAAAGTAGCGTTGTATTAATATGATTATCTTATTTACTGATATGCAGTTTGATTTTTATATTTTTGTAACAATGTGCTACTTGTAGGAATCCACTGAAAATGGCCACAGCTCAATGGATAATCCCTGTTCCCCATTTGAAATGTTCACAATAACTATTTACTGCTACTGTACTACTGCTATTACTAAAGAGACTTCTCGTCGAACCCCATCAGAAATATCAACTGTGGTCCTGGAGTTGCGATCTCTTGCAGATATTAAGCACCTACAATGCCTTTGGCAAAAAAAAAAAAGCCTTCTACGTGGAAGCTCCAACAAATTGAAATTCACTACCTGATACAGTACAACAAAAAAAAAGCCAAAAATCTAAAACAGAATTGCCTTTAAAATTTGCAAACACATATGCTGTGCAGTGTTTTGATTTGTGTGTTTAGTCCTGGTGTGTCCTTCCCTTTGCTATTAGGATTTTTTTTGTTTCTACATAGATTCTGATAAGCTTTTTCCCTGTATTTTTCCCAGTCCCCAAGCCCCAGGCATGTGTGTGCATCTGGAGGCATGTGCACGTCATGCCTCGGGGTACCCTCCTGCCACACTGCCATCCCCTCCTGCCTATGCTACCCACCAGATGTCCACTTGGTGAGAGCGGAACTATGGGAGGGGGGGTGATGATCACCCCGGGAGAGGAGAGCTGCCTTTCAGCTGCTCAATCCTGCTCCCTCCCTCCCCCCCATGCCAGCTGTCCAATGACCTGAGTTCATTCACAAATCTGGATCATCAGCACGGCATAAGGTAAGGCATCCAGTGCCTCAACCCTCAGCGTCACCAGACTGGCCTACTATTAGGAGTTTTTTAAAGAAATTTTGCACATTACTTTTATGCCTCTAGGAATCCCATGTTTGCATTTTTTTATTCCTCTTCTTTTTCCAGCAATGCCTACTGTCCCATGTGACAGTGATGCATTTGTAACCCCTGATTTAGTGAGTGATAGCTATTGCCATAACAGTCTGTTGTTAGGAGTCTGATATTCTGTCTTAACAAAATAACTGTTTCTAATCCAATCTTTTTTATTTTCTAGGCATGTGTCTGGGTCTAGCCAGCAGGAGTAAATGTTTTGTTTTTAAAGCGTTTCATTTCATCAAACTAGACACAGCCATAAAAAAAGCGCACAAATCACCAGAGGTCATCAATTCTGTAATTAGTGAAGAATGTAGCTGTTTCCTTGCAGAACAGTCCACTCAATTATCCCTCAGGTGTTTGCCGTCTGTAAATGTAGCCTTCATTACTGTTCACTGGATAAGGAGAATTAATTAAAATCACAGCTCTCCTGCTGTAAATGACATAAAACCAGTTCTTGCTGAATCAATGGTCATGAATGCATCATTGTCACATGGGACAGGAGGTATTGTAGGAAAAAAGAAAAGCAATAAAAAATGCAAACACTGAGATTCCAGGTGCCATAAAACAAGCAGGAAAATAAAAAAAAAGGACTAACAACAAACAAAGGGAAGGACATGTTAAGTCTACACCCACAACTCATAACACTCTGCACAACTTTTGCTTTGTGAAGTTGACTGTATTTCCCCTTTAACATCATTCAAAAGGGCCATATTTGGTTCTCTACAAAGCCTGTGCTCCCTTGCCCCTCCATCTATCGTTAACCTTTCAACATCTGTATATGTAGTGTTGTTATATGATTTCAGTCTTTGCAAAGAATGTATATTGTAACCAATGTTGCAACTGCTTGATTTCCATGACTATGTAACTGTAAAGTCTTGACTCTTCTGCTGTATCAGTTCCTCAGGACCTTTTTTTGGGACCGTCCCCCTTCCTCTGTTTGGAGGGTCAACCCCTGCATGCCTCCCCCCCTCTGCCCAAGCTTACCCCCTTGGGCTGGGCCACAGATGGGTGCCCCCCAATGTACAATGATCTCTAGCCCTGGCTTACCCCCCAGGATGGGGCTGCAGGAGTGGGACTCCCCCCAGTGACACAGATTGCAGCGGGAGCAGCAGCAGGCAAGGCATCAAGGACAGGGGATGGAATTTTGTGGTTGCTGTTGAGATTCCTGGAGGTGGGGATGTGCAATGTTGGCTAGTGTCCACTCCTCTCCCTAAGGTGAGGCGCCAGCAGTGGCAGTACCACCAGTCTCTGCCAAAGGTCCACACAGCACCAGGCACTCTTCCCCCCTTCCACAGAGAAGGAGAGCAGTCCCTGGAACACTCAATCCTTCTCCCCCTGGCCAGCACTCTGACTTCTCAAGTCCATCACTGAACCCAGGATGTTGGTGCTGCAAGTGGATGCCTTGCTGCTGCATTGGTAGGCTGGCTCCCCAGGACCTTTTTAAAAAATAGGCATTACAGCACTGGCCCGATGGTGTTGAGGGTTGAGGTACTGGATGCCACACCTCACTCCATGCCAGTGATCCAAATTCAGAAGAGGACTCATGTGCCAGGTATCAGCTGGAGGGGGAGAGGATTGAACATCTGAGTAACTGCTCCCCCTTCCCAGGGAGGGAAGACTACTGTTTCTGCTAAATGAGTGCCACCAGGTGGAGGCCTGGTGGCAGTGCAGGTCTCAAATGGAAAGAAGGGTAGGTACTGCAGGACTCTGTGCCATGTGCATGCCTCTCCACGTGTATGCTGACATGCATGCCCCAACATGGGGTTCAGGGGAGAAAATGGTGGTGAGTGAAGCGTGCATGACACACTGGATGCCAATCACCCATCCACCACATCACCATGGAACTGGATTTGTTACTTGGGGGGGAATGACCCTCCCCTTCCTGACCTTGCAACAGGGGGTAATCCATGTGGGCGCTCCAGCTGAGCAGGTAAGCCTGGAGAAGTGGTGTTCAGTTAGGGCTGGCAGGGACAGGGTTGAAGGGAGCACAAGCCTGCATCAGCAAAGGCTGCATAAAATGTATATAGAAAGAAAATAGGCATTACATCTAAATGAGGCTATCCTAGTGTGAAAAATTACATATAAAGATCATAAATTTTAAAAGACTGATAACAAGTCATGAAACATTCAAATCAATCATACAGCATGATCAATTCAGTTGAATGCTTTTTGTAAAACCTATAAATAAGGCCCTTACAAATAATTTTTTTTTCAGATTTGCTGTACTTTATCTCCCAAAGGGACCTGCATCCATTGGCCCTACCCCATGCCCAGCCCCACCATTCACCACCCCAGGACTTACCCCATTCTGAGTTATGCCCTGGATTCCCCCTCCCCAGGGTGGGGCCTTTGGGAGGGTTCCTTCCTCCCATAGGACAATGGGATACAATTCCAGGGGAGCCATGGGTTAGTGGTGCAGGACCTGCAGTGTGAGGTGGGTGGCATCCTGAGTGGCCCCAGTTTTTTGTTTTCTCCCCAGGAGGTGGGATGTGCAATGACATCAGGGCACATATGCTGATGTCTGCCCTACCTTCAGCAACTGCTCAGACTGGCTGTTGGACTTCTGGCCTCCACCAGGGGTCAGGCAAGCACTGTGAGCTTCCCTACCCTCCCCACCCGGAGGAGGAGAAAAGTCTGTGGAATGCTCAGTCCTCCTCCACCAGTCCAGCCTTCGAATGCCCAGGCTCGCTTCTGAACCTGGTTCATCGGCATTGCAAGTGGTAGCGCTACCATTGCACTGGCAGGCTGGCCTAAAGTCCTTAGAAATGTATCATTGTCAATTCGCAATGCCAAATCACTTGCTACTTTCAGTGATGCAGTGGTTATCGAATGAGTTCATTTGCACGCATAAGGCAAATTAATGCAACTCTGTTAAACACATGTAGATGCAAGTAAAGATGGCCTGCAAATCTAATACTGCTGTGCCGACTTGTCATATTTTGATGGAATGGAATTCTACGGAGTTTTTGAACATTCTGCCTTCTGTGGAATTCTGTCAGTAGCAGAATTCTGAAATTACGAAAGTGGAATGTTTTTCACAGATGAGTAATCCATGGTATATACAAACTACATATTCCTTTTCTGCAGTCCACAGAAAAGTATTCCATGATTTATGTCATCTGTGGAAAGTTATTCCAGGGTTCATGTAGAAATGCTTTTCACTGAAAAACATTTTGGAGCAGAGGTGTTGACAGCATGAGTAAACATTGGGGGCCTGGGCCCCAAACAAAAGGCTGGGGGTCTGGGGGCTGCCTAGGCTCCTAGAAGCTGTAGAACCTTTGGTGCTCTCTCATGCAAAATAACTCATTTTCTGATACTTCAGCCTTGTTTCCCCCCCATTCCTTTTCCATTATTTTGTGTCTTTTTTTTGGTTGGCTTGTGGCTTGTGACTTGTCACTTGACAGGCAAAAACTACATGTTGTGGATTAAAAGTTATAGAATCAATAGCATATTTTGTAAATATCAGTAGATCTGGGCTAACTCTATAGATATTTAAGAAGTATGCTAGGCACAGAGGAGGACTGGCAATGGCATCCAATTTCATAAGGGTCACACTCAGGAAGGCCACAAGTGGCATTGGATCATCCTGTGCTAGCAGGTGGCCTCCCTGAGTGGGACCCTTATGAAATTATTTTCCACACAGTCACACAGGTCCATGATCTGACTGAGTAAAATATGATACTTGATGCACTAAGGGAACTTAGGGAAGTACAAGAAAATGGAATTTAAAGAAATAAAGAACCACTGACACCTTGAGAATAACTTGAAAAAAATATTTGTACACAAAGTAGCTATATATTACTTATTCATTCTGTATTTCTTATCCTTATTGGTTATTATTGAGGTCATATGCATGGAAACAGAAACAGGATATCTGCTGGCACTGCTCCCAAAGTGTTTGTCAGCTACTATTGTTTCTTCCCAACTTGATGTCATAATACTGTGCTTGTCACATCACTGTTATTCCCAAGGCAATAGAAAGTGATGTCACAACAGAGCATATGCAATTCAAGTAGGGAAAAAGCTACAGAGGCGATCAGTAGTAAGTAATGTAGAGAAGAAATATATAGAAGATAGATAAAAAAAATGCAAGGTGAATGGTGTCCAAATTAAAAAAATTTTTGAAGTTTTTCAAAGTGTTCCCAAAGGAAAGGTGCCAGCTGGTCTTTAATGTTTATATGCAGCAACACTGTATCCTACCTATGTCACCTAACCACTGTGCTAACCAAAATTGGAACATGTGAAGCACAGGCATATGAAGGTGGCGCATGACATTATTTTTATATTCACATCACATGGGCCCTTTAATAAAATATTTTGTTTTAATTTTTCTGCTCAGACTCAGACTGGAAAGTCCACATTCAAAAATACAGCAGTGAAATACACAATAACAACAAAGAACATTAAATAATACTGCCTAATAATTTTTATTTTTGCATTCTCTTGTTCTCCTCCATGCTGTTCTCTCTCTCTCTCTCTCGCTGGTAATAACAACTGATGCCGTCTGTTGCTTTTCTTTGCAAATTGTGTAATTACCTGATCTGATGATAACACAGAACACATTTCCTTTTCAATTGCTAGAATTGCAAGATCATGTAATCTGTTTTGAGTCATGGTGCCTCTGAGCCATGTATGTACCCTTCACAGTGCACTAAAGGAGCGCTAAGAGCTACAGCTTGTCACTGGAATAGATAGTGCTGCCTGGACCAACTACTTGAGTTTTGGAAACATAAGAGGGTCTAATAGCCTATAAACTTAATTTGTATTAATTTGTTTTTCTTCCATTTTTCATTTCAGGTAATTTTTTGCAACAAACAATTCCTCCTTTGGCAGTTCAATCCCATAGTGATGAACTAGCGGGGCCAGAGATTCAGAGCAAAGGAATGTTGCAGACGATGGGTTGCATGCACGGATGCCATTTATTATCTTGACTGCAACACTAGAAAATCTTTGCTTTAGTTCAACAGACATTCTCTCAAGTCATGGATAATAAAGCTTGTTTCAAAAGTCCACTTGAGAAGAAGTTTGGTCCTGCACTCCCACTGATGCCTCAACAATAAAATCTTCTATCTGTTTCTGTTTTTTTCTTCTGTTTGTGTCACGTATTTCCACATTATTCTTGTTACAGAACTCCACAGCTTCCTTAAACAGTTCATTGCTACTGTCCTCACTCTGCATCTCTTCAAGAGTGTGACGAACCTAGTCAACAAAATCTACTGCAGTGGATAGATCTAGATCTTCCCTTTGTAAAACTTTGTGGATGCCTTCTGTTACCTTTAGAAGAGAATGAAAGATGACCAGGCAGTAAATTGTGGTTGACTTTTGCAAGGATGCTAACAGTCCAATGGCTTTTGGAGTGCAAATAGTAGGAAGGCACTGAAGTACAGTTACATAGCAGTTCATCAAGGCCTTGATTGATTGGATCTGGCAAGACCAGCAACTATCTGACAACTGGACCAACTCTGATGGGCTCAAGTCTAACTGACACTGTATATTGACAAACTCGTGATGATGAACAAGGGAAGTGCTAAGAAACTCATACACATTTTCCATAGTGCAGAAAAATTCTTTTGCTTCAGTAATACATTTGCATGTATGGCAAAGTACAAGATTCAGCTCATGTGCATAGCAGTGCACATACACAGCCTCTGGATGATGCTGGCTGAACGTAGCTTGAACTCCCCCCTACTGCCCCACTCATAACAGAGGTACCATCATATGCCTGTGCGACACATTTTGCACCTGTAATTCCACTGTCATGGAGACATTTTAGCAGTGATTCCACAACGGAGTCAGCATTAAAAGATTTAAGTTCTGTGAGTCCAATAAAATGCTCTGTAATGATTCCAGTTCCAGGTACAATATATCTCACGCAAACTGCCAGCTGCTCTTTATGTTTGTCTCTTGCTTCATCTGCCATAACAGCAAACATTCCTGAGCTGTTAAGCTCAGCAACTATCTTTGAAATGACCTCTTCTGTGCAACATGCAATCACCTCATTTTGAGCTTGGGGAGGAATATAACTGGCATTTGAAGGTGCCTTATACATTTGTAAAAAAGGATCAAATTGTTTTAATAGATCCAAGCATTCCGGAAAATTTCCTTTTTATTTAAACTACCATGCGTTTCATCGTAACCCCTGAAAGAAAGTCCTTGCCTACCAAGAAATAAGGTGACAGCAATGATGCGCTCAAGATAGCATCACCTGTCATTTACTTTTTTGATGTTTGCAGCTTGTAATTTGTGAACAATATCACCAGTACTCTTCGTGTCTTTAAATCCAGCCCATAAGGTGTTGGTGTTTGCATGATATGAAGTCTTTTCATGCTTTATAAATGAGTCAAGTGCCCTTTTCCAATTAATAAATCCTGTGCTTAACAAAGAATCTTTATTAGGGTGAGTGGCTCCATATTTCATTCCAAAGCATCTACAAGGACAGCAAAAAGCAGCATCCAGAATAACAGAATATTCTAACCAGTTGTCATTTTCAAACCAATGAAACTGGAATGACCTTCTTTTCCCTCCAAATGTGCGCTGTGGGTAACAAGGTAACTTACTCTGAATAGGCCCTGTCTCAAGTGTTCCCAAGTCTGTGATATTTTGAGAATTTACTAGTTCACTGTTCATTTTATTTATGCCTTCTGTGTCAGCATCAATATAACTGTGACTGTTCGGGAGACTTGTGCTTGGTTCAGCATTCTCCTCATGCACAGTGGTACATGATGCAGTAGAATGAGGAAGTGCAACATTATCATTACTTTCTGAATTGGCAATTACTCACACTTCTTCATGTATTTTTTTCTTTGGACTTAAAGAAACGTTGGATATCCATTTTTATGAAACAGAGGAAACCAACAAGTTCTGATATACAGTACTTTGCAATACAACTGACTCTGAGTCACACACTGCCACCTCAGGGCTCACAGCAAGGCAATGGCAATGGTACAGACACACTAAGGTTTATTGTCACTCACAGGCTGCTGTGATTTAAACTGCAACTACAATTTTTTTCAACAAAGTATGGTGACACACACTGTTGCCCTCAGCCCTCCCACAAGCCCAGTACTACCTGCAAAAAAATATCTCAGGTACGCTGGGTCACCAGTGAGGTGGATCAGAGGCTGCTGTGATTTAAACTGCAACTACAATTTTTTTAACAAAGTACGGTGACACACACTGCCCTCTGTTGAAGTTCAAGCTCCTCCTGAACCAGCATCACCAGCAACATATGCACTGCCATAATTTTTTTTTGTTTTTTACACAAACAATACATTACAGGGATTTCAGGGACTAAGGGGATACACGCACAAAATGCAACAACTCAGGTAATTATAATGACATTACTGTGTACATGACAAACCACTGACTTCAATCAATAAATAACAAGCATTTGTCAGTGCCGAATGTTTGCCTGCTGGCATTAGCATTGGAAGTGCAGGAGTTAGATGCAGTATAGGAATGACAGTGGAGTATTGAACTGACACCAGCCCCACCGCCACCCTGCAGAGATGGACAGGCATTGGGGGTATGCGTTTGGATCATCACCCATAATGCTCACATCATTTCACCTCACCCTACCCTGCAGACACCGACAAATGTCAAGGTGTGCCTTGGAGTTTTCAGGCTTTGCACTCACCCCACTCCATAAGGAAATATGCTGAAATGGGTGCAGTATAGGAGAATGGGGTGAACTTTGGGGCCAAAGAGTCCAAGGCACCCTTTATGCCTGTTGCTGGCTGCAGGGTGGGGTGGAATGGCATGAGCATTACTTTTGACAATCTCAAGTTGCACCCCTGACACCTGTCAGTCCCTACAGGGTAGGGCATTATGGTCGGAAACCCTAATGCCCTGGGTGTTTCTTGGTATTTTCACTCCAAGTTTTCAACATGGGCTTTTTGTGACCCCACTACATGAACAGTGACACTATCAGTTTGTTAGCCGGAAGGTGATTTTGCACAGCGACTGTGCCATTTGGCACCACAGGCACAAAAACACATTTCAGGCAGGATGTGAAAAATAACAGCTATGCTGTTCATGAGGAGGTGCAAAAAATGGTAATGTTGAAAATCTGGAGTGAAAATATAAAACAATTAGTGAAATCACGAGCATGCTTAGAAATTGTGCAATGCACACCCGTAACGCAATTATTTTTGGGATTTTTTACACCATATTTTCAACATAAGCATTTTGGGACCTCTGCTCATGAACGGTGATACTCTGATTTCCTTAATCTGTCCCGAACATTGATTTCGCACAGTGACCACGCCAATTGTGTGCCACAGGTGCGAAAACATGTTTCCGGCATGTCATGAAAAATGACAGTGGTACTGTTCATAAGGTGGTGTGCAAAAATGACAATGTTGAAAATCTGGAGTAAAAATATAAAAAATTGGTGAAGTTAAGATCGTGCATAGAAACTGCGCAACGCACGCTGGTAACGCAGTCATTTTTTGGAATTTGTTCACAAAATTTGCAACATGGGCTTTTTGGGACCTCTCCTTATGAACAATGTCACTGTAATTTCTTAATCTGTCCCGAACATTGATTTAGCACAGTGACCGCGCCATTGTGCACCACATAAGCAAAAACACTTTTCAGGCAGGATGTGAAAAATGAAAGCTGTATTATTCATAAGGAGGTGTGGAAAAATGGCAATGCTGAAAATCTGGAGTGAAAATATTTGGTATTCTCAAAGTTACGAGCTTGCGTGGGAACTGCACAATGCATGCTCGTAACAGTCATTTTTTGGAATTTTTCACCAAATTTGCAACATGGGTTTCTGGGGAGCCCACCTCACGAACAGTGACACTGTTGTTTCGTTAATCAGTCCTGGAAGGTGATTCCATGCAGTGACCGTGAAATCACCTTTTGGGACTGAATAATGACATGACAGTGACTGAGTTCATGAGGTGGGGTCCCAAGAACCTCATGCTGAAAATTTTGGGCCAAAAGTCACACAAATGACCCAGATATTCACCTAAGTTGAAACCCCTGCATTTATGCCTACGAATACTGGACAAACCAGAAGCTCTGCCACTCAAATTTTCCAAGTGCCCAGATGACGCAATACCTTGACACAGCATGCATTCTCTCACTGTGCACACCTCTGGGTAAATGCACTGTCCCCTGACATCTCTGGCTCCTCAGCAATTGGCTCTTTTAAACATAGACTGTGGCAGCACCTCTTTAATACAAGTAGTTGCATGTGCCCCCGCTAAGGCTCAGCACGCAGCAACACTCTGCCTCTAGCACATATCTTTGCCTCTGTCATGTCAGGATAGTCAAACCGTAGGACTTCGCCCATCCCCCTACCCCCAGCTCTGTCCCTTGCCCCTGGACCTCTCCCTACCCTCCTGCCTCCCTGTCTTATGTGCTCAGCTCACCTAGCTCTCCCAGTCCCATTGTATCCTTCCCTATCCTCATCTGCTTATCTTCGTGACACGTGCATACATTGTACAATGCCTCAGCATAGCTAGTGCTTTATGTTTGTTTTCTGTAACCACCATGAATATTTTTCTCAGTATTTGTCTATTTGTGCACAGTATTGTACCTTGTTGTCTAATGTATCTGACGTGGAACCTCTCAATGAGCATCCACTCACAGGTATTGTCCAGGAACTCAATAAAAAAAAAAATAAATAAAATAAATACATTTATACCATTATACAGCTTACTGGAACTTCTTCAATTCGCGGTCAGCTTTGAAGAGTGCAGACGTGTTCCCGCTCCACCGAAGATCGATGCACTTTACCCCGGAGGTAAGTATGGGGTGAGGGGGTGTGGGAAGGTGGGGTGCACAGAGGGTGGGTGCGGGTTGGTGGAGGGGACCCGATGGTGAGGGATCATTTTCTGTGTTTCAAGTTATAAAAAAATAAAAATAAAAAAACACTGCTGACAGTTTTCTGTTTTTACAGGTGTAAGAGTTTGGGGGGGTCATGTTAGCCACATTGGGGTGGGCTCCCAGTGTGGCACACAATGGGTGGGGCAGGGGCATGAAAATGCCAATGCGATGGGGGGATTAAACATGTCAACAGGTGGATTGGGCACCCCGTCAGCAAGGGTGTCTGTGTTTGGGGGAGATGATGCCCAGGGGGATTGGGCACCCCCCTCAGCAGATTGGAGACAGGGCACTGATGCTGATAGGGATTGGGCACCCCCATCTGCAAGTGTTTCTGCCAAGGGGGATTGGGCACCCCCATCTGCAAGTGTGTCTGTGTATGGGGGGATGATGCCGAGGGGGATTGGGCATCCCCCTCAGCAAACAAAGGACAGCAAAGGGACACATATGCCAACGGGGACTGGGCTCCTGCTTCTGCAAACAAACTGGGGAAGGGGCATGCTGACAGGGTGATTGGGCACCCCCAAAGTCGGCTTGCTGGGGACTGTGAGAGGCAAACGGTGACAGCCACCACCATGTTTATTGAAATGTTACACCAGGCAAGGCGAAATCATTTCAAGTTGGTGGCACACTTGCAGACTACTGTCATAGTGTGCTCCTTCATTGGTGACACACTGATGAGCCCTAAAAAGCAGTGGCACCATTGGCCACAACACTGCCTCACCTTCACAACCTGCTTCTCCAGCAAGCTGCCACAACGTGGTTCTTGCGCATGCATGCAACAAAAACATAAAAATGAAATCAATACTGTATAGTCAAACTACAGTGACAAAAAGTATTCAGTAAAACACATCTAACTGTCCTATGGAACTAAAATTACAAACCAAAGAAACAGGAAAAAAAATGGCAGAAAACACTGACTGCAACAGCAGTAGTACTGCTAAGGCAAAAAAGGCTGCCTAACCTGGGTTACCTGCCTGCTTCTTGTTGGAAGTTGCTGCAGCTAAGCCCCCACCCGCCCAGCACTGCCTCACTACATATTAAAGAAAACAAAACTACAACTTTAAACTAACTAAATCACAAAAAATACCACAAATAATTAGTGATCTACAGGCACAAGGTACGGTAGACACTAAATGGAGTGATTTGTTGGGAAGAAACTGCCTGTTTTAAATGCTTTCCAAAGGTTTTAGGCACAAAGATATAGAGCACACTTAACACCAACTGTCTCTTCCTCACACTGCACTGAATTCAGCCAACACATGGCAATACAGGTCATTGCAGCACCATGTGTTCTCCAATTTTGTGAATCCTTGCAAATTTCACCTTAGAGCCAAACTTCACTCTACTGGGACTAAGAACTAGAAATATTGTACTGGGACTTTCAATTTAGGGTAAAAAAAAGAGTTAGTGTGTTTGTCAGAGGTAGTTGAAGTAAATTGTTATATGTTATCTGTGTTATCTGTGTACTTATCTAGGTGCTTGTCACATGTGTAAGAAGGTAATTGTTATCTGTGAAATTAACCAAGTGTAGAAAGAGTTGCAAAGTAGGGGGAGTGGTTTAGCTAGAAGGAGCCAGGTTAAAACCAGATGTAAGCACTGCCCTAGATAGCTTCTGCCAGAGAACAGATGAACACCAGGAGGAAGGACCTACTGGTATAACTAAAACTTCTCTACTGGGACTATATTATCTGTTATCTGTGCACTTATCTAGGTGCTTGTCACAGGTGTCAGAAAGGAATTGTTATCTGTGAAATTAACCAAGTGTAGAAAGATTTGCAAAGTAGGGGGTGTGGCTTAGCTAGAAGGAGCCAGGTTAAAACCAGATTTAAGCACTGCTCTAGATAGCTTCTGCCAGAGAACAGATGGAACACCAGGAGGAAGGAGCTACTGGTATAACTAAAACTTCTCTACTGGGACTATATTGGCCTCCTTCCCTTCCCTCCACCCCCCCACCCTAAACCAGTTCTACTTTTATAGGCACAGGATTTAACTGACAACAGGAACTTCCTGTTTGGGAGCAGGAAGTGAGTGATCACAGAGCCACCAAAGACTCACCAATCTAGAAGGGCAAGAGTAGCTCTCCGTCCCCCCCAGCTGCTGGAGGTCTGACTCTGAGCAAGTATGGAGACTACTGAGAAATATAGGAACTTCTTGACTTTGAACAGGAAGATCAGGAGCTAAAAGGGCACAGAGGCAGTAAGTAAGTAGGGGAAGAAAAAAAAAGGAAAAAGAAAATAAACAGAGGAAAGAGTAAGTATTCCAAACTACAGTTAGGAGGGCCAGAAAAAAGACATGATGGGAGTGGTGCAGTGCAGTGGCTGTGGAGCAGCAGTCTTCTGGAAGACGTTCTGGAGGATGCGGTATTGTCCCATCTGCAAGCACCTCTTTGGGCTGAGGGAGCAGGTTGCTCATCTCCAGGCTGAGTTGGACAGGATTTGTGGGACCTCCTGTCCCACCCAGGGACCACCAGAGTCACTGCTGTTGCTTCAGAGGTTGCCAAGAAACAGGAGCGGTTGGACCACAGTGGGCTCAGGGAGGGTGAGGGTAGTGGAACAGAGGCATATCCCTCCAGTTGTACCTCTCCACAATTTCTATGCTGTTCTGGAAAAGTGTGGTTCCTCTATGGAGGCACCCACAGTGGAGACCAAGGAGGATGCTGGGAACCTCCACAAAGGAGACCCACAGAAGGGTGGCATGGGACCCCACAGGGGAAGGAAACAACTCCTGGTGGGGACTCCATTGTTAGGAAGGTAGAACTGGGGGGGGAGGAAGGGGAGAGGGAGGTAAGGTGCTTGCCTGGTGCCAAGGCTTGGATGGACAGGGAGCAAATCCTCAGGATCACAGGAGCAGCTGCACAGGGGAGGGAGCTGGATGTCATGGTCCACCTAGGGACAAATGACCTAGCTAAGAAAGGGATCAAAGCAGTGCAAGAAGCATTTGTGGGAATGGGGAAGGGCCTTAGACAAATAGCACACATGGTAACCTTCTCAGAGGTGCTGCCTGTCTATGGCACGGATGAGGCTAGGGTGCTCCACACCATGGGATTCAATCAGTGGTTGAAAAACTGGTGCAGAGCTCAGGGATTTGGCTTCATTGAGGACTGGGGGTCCACCTGGAGGGATGCAGGCCTATACTGGTGTGACGGTCTGCATCTGTCCAGGAGGGGAACCAGGATCCTAGGTGATAGGTTTAAATACTTCATTGGCAAGCATTTAAACTAGCCAAGGGGAGAGGCACTGGAAAGGAGCAGGGAAATCCTAGCCCCCCCAAAAAAATCAGAGTACTAAGTGAGGTAGACACCGACATAGAGATGTCAATATGGAGAAGCACAGGGTAAATGGAGAAAGTGGCAAATGCAATAAGGACAGGGATGGGGCAAAAAGGGGTAAGGCCATCAAGAAATGGAGGATAATGAGTACCAACGCCCATAGTCTGGGCAACAAGCTCCCTGAACTGGTGGCCTTGATGGAAGAGGGATGCCTGGATATCGTAGCAGTCACAGAAACATGGTACACAGAGAAACATGACTGGGATGTTAACATACCAGAGTACACCACCTACAGGTGAGACAGGGAGGGCAGAAGAGGGGGGAGTAGCTCTCTATGCAAGGGAAGGGATAAAAGCAACTGAACAAAAGAGTAAACAAGGAGGACAGGAGGCACTGTGGGTCACCTTAGAGACTGGAAATGGCACCACAATCTGCACAGGGGTTGTATCAGTGTCAGTGGCTCAGCAGGTAGCACACTTGCCTCTGAGGCCGGGAGATCAGAGGGCTGTGGGTTCAGTTCCCACATCTGGCACTTGGGTTAATATCCCAATACTGACACTGCAGTGCAGCATGAGAGGGGTGCTGCACTGCTGAGGTGCCATCTTTCGGATGAGATGTTAAACCGAGGTCCCATCTGCCTGGATTAGTGATAGTTCAGGTAGATGCTAAAGATCCCATGGCACTTATCAAAAAGAGTAAGGGAATTTCCCCTGTGTCCTAGCCAAATTTCCCTCATTCACTAAAAAAAATACCACCAACAGCTTAATCTGGTTCAAGGTCAGTTGGCATTCATCTGTATCCCTCTCCCCTGAGTCATGCCTGAAAATAGGCAGGATTTGTCTTGTCCACTTACCCTGTCAACAAAAACTAAATAAATAAATACAGACCCCCATGTCGGGGGGGGGGTATGGACAAGGATATGACAGAAGGCATACTTAGGATGGCAGAGAAAGGGGAGATACTGTTGATGGGGGACCTTAATATGCTAGATGTTAACTGGAACACCTTTGCTGCAACCACATCCAAAAGCAGGGCCATTCTTGATGCCCTTCAGGTGACATGCCTCAGACAGCTAGTTTTGGAACCCACTCATGAGGGAGCAATCTTAGACCTCATACTCTTACATGGAGACAGTGAGAAAATCTCAGATCTAGAAGTGGGTAGCCATTTGGGAACAAGTGACAACCAAACAGTGTGGTTCACGATAAACTCAGCTACAGAGTCAAGCTATACAAAAGTGAGGGTTCTGGACTTCAGGAGGGATGACTTTGGCAAGATGGGAGAGTGCCTCAGAAAAGCACTAGCAAACAGGCTAGAAGGAGGGGTGGAGCACCAATGGAGAAATACCAAAACTGCCATCACAGAGGCAACACGCCTTTGTTTGAAGCAAATAAATAAATCAAAATGAAAGAACAAGCCACTATGGTTCTCAAAAGAAGTGGTGGTGAAGGTTAGGGAGAAAAAGATAGCATTTAGGAAGTATAAGGAAACACAGAAGGAGCAGGACAGAGAACTGTACCAGTTAAGGCAGAAGGAAGCAGGGAGGGTAGTCAGAATAGCAAAGGCATAAACTGAGGAAAAGATAGCCAACTCAGTTAAGAAGGGGATAAAACTTTTATAGGTATATCAGGAGCATAGAAAGACAAAGGGAGGGAGGGATAGTGAGGCTGAATAGAATAGATGGTGGGTGGGCAGAGAGTGACAGTGAAAAAGCAGGGATACTGAATGAATACTTCTGTTCAGTATTCACAAAACAGGAAGTGGGGGAGTTGCCTAATCCAATTAACAGAAGCACTCTGGAGAAGGGGGTTGATCCCAGCCCTTTCACAGAAGAAAGGGCTGTGAAAGAACTCCTAAAACTGAAGGTGGACAAAGCAATGGGGCCAGATGGAATTCACCCCAGAATTCTAAAAGAATTAAGCAGACAACTAGTGACACCACTGACTACCCTTTATAACAAATCATGGGAGGGTGGTGTGATACCTGAGGACTGGAAGAAGGCCTGATGTGATTCCCCTTCACAAAAGTGGGAGCAAGACAGAGGCAGGAAACTATAGACCTGTCAGTTTGACCTCTGTGGTAGGGAAAGTGATGGAATGACTTCTGAATGAAAGAATTGTTGAGTACCTAGAGGCCAGTGGGGCACAGGATCCAAGGCAGCATGGGTTCACAGCAGGAAGGTCATGTCAGATGAATCTAATTGATTTATTTGACTGGGTGACCAAAGTAGTAGACCAGGGAGGGGCTGTGGACATGGCCTACCTAGACTTTAGCAAGGCATTTGACACAGTCCCACACAAAAGATTAGTAGTCAAATTAACCAGCCTTGGAGTGGGTCCCAGGGTGGTAGCCTGGGTAAAACATTGGCTGAACAACAGGACACAGAAGGTAATTGTAAATGGAGTCCACTCTGAAGAAAGAGGGGTTACTAGTGGGGTACCACAGGGGTTCAGTACTGGGTCCAGTCCTTTTTAATGTCTTTATAAGTGACATTGCAGAGGGACTGGAAGGAAAAGTATGCCTCTTTGCAGATGGCACAAAGATCTGCAACAGGGTTGATACACAAGGAGGCATGGAAAGGATAAGAAGGGACTTGGCAAGGTTGGAGGAATGGTCAGAAGTATGGTAGCTTGGATTCAATGCAAATAAGTGCAAAGTAATGCACCTGGGAAACAAAAACCCAGGGAAAGATTACACAATGGGGGGAGGTAGTAACAACAACAAAAATGGAAAGGGACCTGGGGTAATCATATCAGATGACCTTAAGGTTGACAAGCAATGTGAGAAGACGGTAGGGAGGGCTGGGGGGATACTGGGATGTATAAGGAGAGGCATCACCAGCAGAAAACAGGAAGTTATTATGCTCCTGTACAGACAGTTGGTGAGACCCCATCTGGAGTACTGCATCAAGTTCTGGAGACCCCATCTCCGCAAGGACATAGACAGGATGGAGGCAGTTCAGAGGAGGGCAACTAAAATGGTGCAGGGTCTGCAAGAGAAGCCATATGAGGAGAGGCTAAAGGAGCTTAATATGTATACCCTTGAGAAAAGGAGAGAGGGGGGGACATGATAGAAATGTTTAAGTACCTCAGTGGAATCAACAAAGTCCAAGAGGGTAGCATCTTTCAGAAAAAGAGATGTGCAAGAGCAATTTGAAGATAGAGAGGGGACGGCTCAGGGGCAATGTGAGGAAATATTTTTTCACAGAGAGGGCAGTGGACGCATGGAACAGCCTTGCTGAGGAAGTTGTGGGGTCTAAAACTGTAGGAGAATTCAAGAATGCATGGGACAGACTTAAGGCAATTTTTGTGGGGGGTAGGAAGAAATAGGCTGTTGGTTAAATAGGATCTGCAGCTTATCCTCTAGGTAGGGAATTGGGCAGACTAGGTGGGCCAAGTGGTCCTTATCTGCTGTCAAAGTCTATGTTTCTATGTTTCACTGGTGAAGTTCATAATTTCACCATTCGTGAAGTTCTTCTTTAAGGTGAAGTAGAACTTTGCCTTAAAGGAGAACTTTGTGAATTTGGTAGACTTAAAGAATTTCTCCATAGAGCGAAGTTTTCTAACTTTGTCCAACTCTTGTGTTAATGGATCTCTCCTACCCCACCTAACCACCATGACCATCTACCTGATGAGGTGTAAATGCTAAGCTAAGCTCCACTGTCAACTGTCCCCCCCCCCCCCAGCAGTGTTTCTTATTTTTTTTGCATGCTCTTTTATGCCCCAGGCATACCTGGTCATTCACTCCTTAGGGCTACCAGGTCTACTCTGCTCACCAAACTCCCTCATCGCTGTCCACTGCCCCTTCTCTTGCCGTGCTCCCAGTAGGGTTCCACCAAGCTGCATCAACAACCAAGTTGTAGAAATGCAGCACAGTGACTTCAACAACATCAACAGTCAAAATTTCATCTGTCAGACATAGTGTTTTTTTCTGAGTTTGAGTTTGTTCGAAGAGGGTGAAATACCAGTAAAATATGTGAAATGTTGCCATTGGCTCCATTACAGCGACAATCTCAAAGATATCGCTGGATTTCGATGTTGAAATTTTGATATTTCAACAGTACACCCCAGTTGACCTGACGTATACCATAGTCAGGGAGGCCTCTCTCCTGTGGTCACGACCAGGAGAGGAGACTTACTTGCCTTACAGGCTTGCTTCTTTCCTCACTGGGGCACGGTGATTGGTGCAGCACAGATGCCTCTGGCTTTGTGGCAGACAAGGGAGTGGGTCATTGCCATCCAGATGGCCAGGCAGCCATTTTTCTGGTAAGGTTGTCCCACCTTCCACAAAGTACAGCTACATGTTCACGGTCTCCTGGATGCATGTCCCAGTGGTGCATGGTCACCCACACTACATATGTGCACTGCCCCCGAAGGACTGCCAGGAGCCACCCTAAGAGTGGAATGGCTAGCTCCTCCCCCCCAGGGAGAAGAGCATCCATGGGATGCTCTGAGCCCTCCCTACCAGTCTCCGCTTCTGCCATCCTGAGCTAGGGGCACGAGCCTGGGTCACCAGCATGCCAGGTGACGCCCCATTGCCTGGTGTCACAGAGCCAGCTAGCAGTCTTTGTTAACACAACGAGGTTATGAGAGTGCAAGTTAGGCTGCAAATTTAACTTTTTACTTCACTTTTTACTGTAACTTGGGCTCTTTCCTTTTACCATTTCAGGAGTTTTCAGGAGTTTCATAGAATTAACAGAGACATAGTAGTGCTAGACAATGCTGGGTGAGTGACTCAGAGCAGACTGCCTGTCAGCTTTCAGCTGTCAACTTTAAAGGGACACTGTCAACCCCCTTACGGCTCAAAGTGCCCTTAGTTTAAAAAACACATTTTATGATTTCCAGCATTCTGTAAAGATTGCTGATGTAGCTGGTAGTTTGATTCCGACTCTATTTTTCTTTCAAAAAGTGCAAAACAGACTGTTCACCATACTGGTGCTACCACACAAACACAGGTGTGTTTACATTCCTTGATCAGCCCCAACTGCATCTTTTCTGAACTTGGGAACACCCAGCCTAGCCCCTCATGATGCAATTGGAGTTTAGGAGGCTACTGCCTCATGAGTGACTGCACTGTTTGGGTGTGTTTGTAATGCTCAGGAAGCCTACAGTAAGAACAGATCCAGGATTGTAAACAAAACAACGTTATTTATAAATAAACATCGTCATGCATTTCAGTTCTACTAAACAAGGAGACAGGCAAAACATACAGTGACATCAATGAATTTTAGAGAAGGTAAGAAATCATAAAATGTAGGATTTTCACTAGAAATAATATGATAAAAAACAGGTTGACAGTGTACCTTTAAAGCATATTTAGCTTTTTGTATGTCTTCTTTCTAGTGCCTCTGTTCACTCAGTGTTCAGGTTGTTCGTTAGACTCCATGGGCCCTATTCCAGAAGGTATGACGCAAGTAGCCGATGAATGTGACTTGCGCCAATTGCCGATTATGCCAGGGACCCTGTGCCCAATTCCAGAACAAGAAGGGTCCCCGGTGACTATGTCCTGAGACTTGCGGCACCTTCAGTGGTGTGCCAAAGCAAGAGCACACCTACACTGGGTGCCGCAAGCCACATCAATGCCACCCAACAGGGCACAAGTCTGAATAGCAAGGCACCCCCCGCCGCCCAACCCGATGGTAGCCACTCAGAATCCTGATGGTACCCTACTACCCTTGGTTGTCTAGTGGCCCCACATACTCCCACCTGGCAGTGCCAGTCCACCCCCCCACACCTGGTCCCGGTCCTGGTCAGAGGCTGGCACAACCTTCCTCACACCTCCATGGCCAGCTGCCCTGAGCACGTACTACTGTATACAGTACACACTCAATGAATGACAGCCCATTGAGTGAACATGTACTGTATACAGTGGTATGCGCTCAGGGATTCTCAGTCTGCAGCTGGCCATGGAGGTGTGAGGAGGGTTGTGCCAGCCACCAACCGGGACCGGGTGTTGGGGAGTGGGGGTGGACTGGTACTGCCAGGTAGGGGGTCACTAGACTACCAGGGATATCAGGGTACAGTTGGGATTCTGGGTGGTTGCCATCGGGGTGGGGGCAGGGGGGTGCCTGAATATCCCTGAGGGTCATTGGCATGGTGTTGGGGTGGGGCTTGGGGTGGGCATGCAGTGCCCTGCCAGGCCTGGGGTGGCAGCAGCCCACAGGGGGCTACCTTGACATTGGGGGATGGGTAGGGGCTTCAGTGGTACCGTGGGGGAGTGGCTGTTGGGGCACCAGGCACAGAGGTGCACCCATGGTGGACATAGAGTATGGTTAGATCAGCTAATAGCTGGTCTAACTGTACTTAGACCACGGTCTACTGGGGCTGACCTGGAATAACACATTTGCTATTCTGTCAGCCTCCCTCCTGGAACTGGGTGTAATGGCTGGCTTAAACCCCCTTGTGACATGTTGCAGGAGGTTTTGGTGTAGCCCACCTTTGGAGCAGGCAGCCTGCTCCATGTCACAGGCTACCTTCGGGAATACTGGTCGGCATAACCCATGATGCAAAGTGATACTTGTGCCATTGGATTTGGCCCAACTCACCTTGTGCCATGTGTAACCCATTCTGGAATCGGGCCCCACTTCTCAACCCTATAGGACAGACAGGAGCAGCAGACTTGTTTTAGGGTTGGGGCAGGCAGATGAGTGGTGGTGAGTTTAACTTCCCTGTACAGTATTCATGGTAGATTTGGTTTGTTTGTTTATTGGGGGGGGGGGGGCTAACAGGTGATAGCCTAGGCAGGAAGGTACCACAGAAGAAGAGCAATGTACACAATGGCCTGGATATTTAAAGGGGTTGCACATGGTGCAACAGGAATGCACCATGTGCAACCCACCAATGCACCCTGGCGCAATATTCAAAGGGGCAAGTTGCGATGCACAACTCCTGATGTGCCAGGGCACATTGGTAATGTATGCGGCGAAAATACAGGGCGGTGTGCCCATGCATATGTGGCACATCCCGATATTCAGCCCAGGATGTGCAGCGCATATGCTGGCACAACCCTGCATTGCGCCACACAGGGGGGCTCAAAGTTGTGCCAGAAAAAATAAGGCACAGGTCCAGGCCACCCACAGGCGGGCTGCTGTATTGTATGGTGCAACATAGTAGCCACCTGCCATGGGTGGCAACCCCCCCCCCGAACACCATGCACAAGCACCCTGTATGCCCCGGTAGTCTAGTGGAACCCCCCTCCCTCCCATTAGCCCGATGGAGGGCAAAGATACCAGTACTATCTCTGGTGGGCTAGTGGTTTCCCCACCCTGCCCATATCCCTGATAGCAGTATGGTGGTATGGTCGAGAACACCCGGTGGTCCAGTGGTTCCCCCTCCCCACCCATAATCCACGATCACCATCGATGAACTGAATAAAGCCCTGGTGATCAGTGGCATCCCCATCCTCATGTTCTGCCTGATCATGGGGAGCCATCCAAAAGCATATTACCCATGTGCCAATGGAATCCCCCTCCCTCCACCTGCTGGGGCCTGCCCAGCTCCCCACCGTCATCGGTAGGTGGCTGCACCCACCCACATGCCCTGCCGCCTCCCAATGACAGCTTACAGTATGATCTGTAAGTTAATGTGTCCACAGTGTGGACGAATGGGCTTGCACACCATACTGTATAACACAGGCACATATCTGTGAATTAACCCATTCACAGATCTGTGCCTGTGTAGTATAGTATGGTGTGCAAGCCCATTCATCCACACTGTGGACCAGTGGGCTTACAGATCATACTGTAAGCTGTCATTCAGAGGGCGGCTGGGTGGTATGCGGGCGGGGTGCAGCCGCCTGCTGATGATGGGGGGGAGCTGGGTGGCAGGGGCCTCAGCGGATGGAGGGGATGGGAGTTCCACTGGCACACCGGGGATTGCATTTCTGGATGGCTCCCCATGATCAGGCAGAATGGGAGGGAGGGGGATGCCACTAGCCACCAGGGCTTTATTCAGTTAATCGTATTGTGATCGTGGTTACAGGTGGGGAAGGGGAACCACTGGACCACCAGGGTGTTTCAACCATACCGCCATATGGCTATCAGGGATATGGGCAGGAATGGGGATACCACTAGCCCACCAGGGATAGTACGGGTACTTTTGCCCACCGTTGGGCTAATGGGGAGGGAAGGGGGTTCCACTAGACTACCAGAGCATGGGATTTATATGTGTGTCTGCACTCACGGTTGAGGGGCGGGGGATGCCCCTGGAACCCCGTTTGTCCACACTGCAGTCTGTGCAGGGCGCCAGGCACATTTCACCCAGCTGCCCTGTGTAACGCATGCAAATGGGGCCGTAATTACATGCTAATGGCCCCATTTGCACCTTGCATGCATTGCAGCCTCATTTACATGCCCCAGGCTGAATATCGTGGGTGATGCACCTAGTGCAACTGCACTTGTGCTGGCGCATTCCCCTGCTCCCATTCTGCCACTTACACTGGCACAGTGCCATGCACCATGTGCAGTGCGTGCGCCCTCAGTGCCATATTTAACAGTGCTGAGCCATGGCGCAGCGCCGTTGAATATTGCCTGGTCCATGCCCCGGCACAGCCCAGGTGCACTGCGCCTAGGCTTCCGTCACTACCCGGAGCAGTCTGAATATCCGGCTCAGTGTATACAATGTACACAAAGTGGAAAAACACTGTGAAAATTAGTCTTGGTTATCTCACACAGCTGCTTAAAATGCACAAAACTGGGTCACACAGAGTAGTCCGTTATAAGCAGCTTGCACTGTATAATCATAAAATGAACACAAAATAAAATAAATTTGATAAATATCTTAAAAAGGCAAATCATGAAAAACATTAACCATGGACCCTGAAAATCACAGATCATGGACAATCCTGGACCTCAAACAAACAAACAAACACACAAAAAAACAATCTTATTAACATTTTTGTTCTTTCAGGTCAGTGGTGATGTTTTAGTCTCAGGAAAATCTAGCGGCTCCTTTGTGCTACATATGCAGACGCTGCTGAATTAACTTTCTGAACTGGTAGCGTTGCACATCCTGCATACACAATGAAACATTTTCCCAGCCTTTGACCTTTTGTTATACAGCAGTATCACTCTGATGTAGCTCACCATTTGCAAGTCTAATCTCTCTCCTTTAATGACATGAGGCCTATTTCCTGGTAGTCACCTGAATTGTTTTGAATTGCTTCCTTTACACCTTCCCCATTAGTAAGCAATCTGTGATTTATATGTATTCCAAAATGCTGATTAGTTTTCTCAGCACCCAATGAAAGCACCTGAGAGGTTTTGAAAGCTTGTGTAGAAATTCTTCAGTTAGTCTAATAAAAGGTACAGTATTACCACAAAAAAAGTGTACTTTTTTCTTACATTTTCTGAACTGAAAATATATTTTGTTTTCCTGTTTAGTTTCTCTTGACTGTTGTTTTCCAGGCATTTGTACGTGTTTATTTATCATGGGCAATTTTGAATCATGAAGAAACCAGTGGAGGTGTTAGGCACAAGTGAGCCAAGCGACTGCTTGGGCTGCCAGCACAGAAGAAGCACACTGAAGTAAAAAGTATAAGCAGAGATCAGTTTGATATGCAAAAAGTGTTTTCATAAAAAGCAAAACTGTTGTTATCACCCTTGTATTGATAAACGGTTTCCCACTTTTGGAATGTGGGGTGGAGTGGAAGGGAGGAGGGAGGTAGTGGGAGTGGTATAGAGGGCCACAAAAGAATTTGTGCTTGGGACACCATTTGGTGTAAAATCAGTCCTGGGTGACACTGTGTATGCAGTTACTATGAACAAAGATCAGTGGCAGTGCAGAGATGACCATGGATGTCTCTGAACTACTGTATTTGTCCATGAAACTATAGACAACCGAAAATGATGGCGTGCCCTATGACTACAACCTTCCTGTCCCTCCCCAGCTTTTTCCTACCTCCTCCTTGCAAGGTCAGGTGTCCTGGTGCTGGGAATGTCCCCACTTGCCTCTGTAACCTATTAACCTCCCTCAACCAGGCTAGACAACTGCTGATTCCTGTTGCTGGTGACCACTGGTGTCCACATGAGAGTCTAGTATCATGCCTGCAGAGAGATTTCACCCCTTTGTCTGGTGCTGCGTAGTTTTGCCCAGATCTGTGACAAGCAGGGGTCTGACATGTAACTTCCCAAGGCAGGAGATGTCTGAGATGAATGCACAGCACTGCATCTGTTACTGTATGTGTGTGACAAACTGCACTTGGGACAAATACCTTGTCATAGTAAACCACACCACTAACCTTTAATCAATCAATTAATCTATCAATTAATTAATCAAACTTTATTTAACCAGGCAGTTATATCATTGAGCAAGCTCATTTGCAAGATGGTCCTGGGCACAAAGGCCAAATTATTTTATTGTATTCAACATCATTTCATAACACAGCAGACACTGAAGCAGACTATTTCTAAGTACGGGATCATTAGGTAACCAGAGCAAGACTTAGCTAATGAGGGCTATATAGATATGCAGGCAATTCATCATATGTGGGTTAGGAGATGGTGAAGGACACAGGGAGGAGAGGATGGCAAAAACACAGTGAAGGACAGAGAGAGGAGAGGAGGGCAAGGACACATGAGTGGAGGGGGGGGACAGCCTTGCTAGGGTAGAGGCCCACAGGGGGGTTGCCACGGGGAAGGAGGGAGGCAGGGAGCTAGGAGGGGGATAGTTATACTAAAAAGGAATGCCAGCTGGCAGGGAGAATAAGAAGGCCAGGGAGGTCTAGGAGCTAGGGGAATATTCAGTCCATATGCCAGTGATTACCTGAAGCAATCACACGCAGTCTTCAGGCATCGATAAAGCAGCTGCCTGAATATGTAGGGAGCCCAGCCCAGGGGTATCAATTTTAAAACAAAGTCTGAATGCAAACGCACTGGGCAAGGTATAAATGCATAAAAGCTAATAATGCAAGAAGTAAAGCCATATAATAAACAAACCCAAATTCCATACAACATATCACTTTGATGCAATTCATCATGAGTAATACTTGAAAACCACTATGAAGGGCTAATGACTGGCCTAGATTTTAAAGCTGGGTTTTACTGTGAGGTGCACTAAGCTTAACAAACTATGCAGAGGCTTGAAATGGCAAAACACAGCCACAGTTTCATTCAGTTTAGGAATTATTAGCATGATATTTTTTATTAACTTTATTGAATTATTTAATGAGGGAGCGAACTTTTGGAGAAGCAATTACCCTAATTTGCAAAAGTGCTCTGGCATGACAGGATACATGATTACAATTCTGTCAGTTTTTGTATGGTTGTTTTCTTAACCCATCATAAGAGGTGAGTCAGTTGTCCATTTATTTTGGCTTCCTTCAGTATCAGAGCAAACCATTGCACTAGCCATTTAGTTGAAAATTATGTTTATTTATTTAGATTTTGTTGACCAGGAAAGGAGGACTAGACAATTCTGCTTATTTTCAGCCTCGTCCTAGGGGAGAGGGGAAGATACAGATGCAAACTGACATACGGAACCAGATTAAGCTGTTGGTGGTATTTTTTAGAGAATGGGGGGAGATTTGGACAGGACACCAGGAAAATTCCCCTACTTTTTTTGAGAAGTGCCATGGGGCCTTTAACGTCCACCTGAACAACCACTAGAATAGGCAGATGGGACCTTGGGTTAATGTCTCATCTGAAAGACGGCACCATACAAGTGCAACATCCTACTCATGATGCACTGCAGGGTCAATATTGGGATTTATCACAAGTTCCCAGTATGGGGCTAGAACCCACAACCTTCTGATCTTCTGGCCCCAGAGGAGAGTGTGCTACCTGCTGAGCCACTGACACTGTCACTTTATGTTTCAAGGCATCCGTTGCAAAGTACTTAGATGATATTAATTGCATAATAACTGGGGCACCCGTGGTGTTACCATGTAACATAGATGTAATGACTAGGTAGTTTAATTGTAACTGCTGTTATTGTGCAGTTTCATCTTTATTCATTTTATTACTCAGCTGCACCAATAAGCAGAGCTCATTTCCATTGATGTTCTTGTTTCCACTGAGGTCCAACAGTTTTAGTGCAAACATTAAAAACATCAGGATAAAACAATCAGTACAATAAAAAATCAACCTTTTTTCCTAGTTACATGGTAATACCAGCCAAGTGGAAATTTCCGGGCAGCACTCTGTGTCTGAGAAGAGTGTACATGGAAGTTATCTGGTAGTAAATGAATAACAGAGTAACTACTGGTATTGTCATATAACCAAGCTATGCCAATAGCTATCTTTTTATTATACAGTTCCTGTCATATAACTACCAAGCAAACTGTGTGATAAAGCATGAAGTGATATCAAAAAATACCATACTAGCTCACGTGTCTAACGGGGTAATCATTGTAGAAGGGCAAAAGTCATGCAGCTGTGTCCCTGCCTCCATTAACCAACCTAAGAAAGGAAAAGTATATGCTAGAGCAATGAGGCATGGCACAGTTTATCAGTGTCAGTGGCTCAGTAGGTAGCACACTTGCCTCTGAGGCCGAGAGATCAGAGGGCTGCGGGTTCAGTTCCCACATCTGGCACTTGGGTTAATATCCCAGTACTGACACTGTAGTGCAGCATGAGAGGGGTGCTGCACTTCTGAGGTGTCGTCTTTTGGATGAGACGTTAAACCGAGGTCCCATCTGCCTGGATTGGTGGTAGTTCAGGTGGATGTTAAAGATCCCATGGCACTTATTGAAAAGTGTAGGGAAATTTCCCTCATTCACTAAAAATACCACCAATAGCTTAATCTGGTTCAAGGTCAGTTGGCATTCATCTGTATCCCTTTCCCCCGGATCGTGCCTGAAAATAGGCAGGATTTGTCTACTGCACCCGGTCAACAAAAAATAAATAAAATTATTGGAAAATGTCATGCCTTGGGAAGTGAGGCACAAGGTGAAGCACAGTGCCTTACACACCCTAAAAGTACCAGGATCTCACAAATAACACCCTAGAGTGCTTTACTTGAGATTATAAAATGACTCCACTGATTTTTTTTATTTGAATAGTGAGGTTCAGAAAGTTAACTATTTCTGACCTGTGCTGTTGTGCTGGAATAATGCACAGTCCTGATCACATCTATCCAGTCTCAGGTCTTGGTTGCTCTTACTCATTTTATAATTTTACACTGGGCTCTTCATATGCACTTCATTCCAAAGCACTTCAGAAGTCATCAACAGTTGCAACAGGCAAACAAGAAGAGGAAAATTCAGTCAGACTGAAAGAGCCACTATGCAACCTGAGAAGAAGGGGGTCCATCAGTATCAGTGACTGTCATCCTATGGCTGGCTGTGTAGACCGGTTTTCTCCACATCACCTTGTTGGTCTGCCCACAGCAAGCCATCCTTGTAGGAGAAGGCAGATATTGCCAAGGGAGACAATGGTCTCTGTTTTTATAGTAAATCCCTGCTTTAATAAAATATTTTGATAGATCACTTTAATTGAGACTGTGATCTTTATTCTGCATATGTTCACTGGTGCCAGGTTTTGTGCTTTCTTCTCTATAAATCAGCAAGCCATCCTTGTGGGAGAAGAGGGACATTGCCTAGCCATTCTTGTGGGAGAAGAGGGACATTGCCTAGCCATCCTTGTGGGAGAAGTGGGACATTGCCTAGCCATTCTTGTGGGAGAAGAGGGACATTGCCTAGCCATCCTTGTGAGAGAAGAGGGACATTACCAAGCCATCCTTGTGGGAGAAGGTGAACATTACCAAGCCATCCTTGTAGTAAAAGGCAAATATTGGGATTCTGCAATGTTAGATGACTCCTTTTACCTGCAGTGGGGCAGGAGCTGCCCTCCACCCACGACTTGAGAGTACCACCTCTGTCACGCTCACGAGCCTCCTGTGGCTAAAGTGGGGAGTCAGAGCCACGGTGCAGAAAACTCAGTTTCCCTCATGGTAGTGTGACATGCTAACTGGAAAAAGTAGAAAACACAGCAACTCACTCACCCTGATCAAATTAATGATTGACTATTGATGTCATATCTTAATAAATGTTATTATCTTATATGGCAACCTTCACTTGCCAAGGTTTCACTATAAAATAGCTTTCTAAAAGCTAGTGGTCCTAAATATAATTTTTTTAAAACTTGTAAATCATATTTGCTCTTAAAGGACTAGTCCACCTAGAATTTGCAAAAACATGTTATGCAGAGTGTTTTGATTTGTATGTAAAGTCCTAGTGTATCCTTCTGTCTGTCTGCTATTAGGAGTTTTTCCTAAATTAGCTTTCTAGCTTTATGGTAGTTTTATGACCCCTGGGGATCTCCATCTCAAATAGGTTTATTGCCTGTCTTGCCCCTACAATGCATCCTGTCTCATGTGACAGTGATGTAGCCGAGTCCATAGATTTAGCATATGCACTGCTTTAAAATCAGCAGAGCTGTGTAACCGTTGTTATCCGGTGAGCACAGATGGCAACATTTATAGTTTAGCAGATACCTGAGAGCTAGCTGAGTGGGGTTTCTGTAAGAAAACAACTACTAAATGGTACTAATTCACTGTTTTTGTTTTCTATGTGTGTCAGGTCTAGCTAGCAGGAGTGTTTTAATTTTAAAACTTTTAATTTTATCAAACTATGCACAAACATAAAAGCACAGAAGTTGCCCAGATCATCAATGCTATAATTAGTAAAAACTCTAGCTGTTTTCATAAAAAAAACCCACTAAGCTAGATTTCAGGTATTTGCTAAACATTGTAATGTAGGTACTAGCATTCTGTTTGGTAAAACTGGCATTTAGTGTTGATTTTGCTCTCTGACATGATTTTCATTTTTGTTTTACAAATGTGAAGTATGTTTCTAGTAAAGTATTAAATTATGTATGTGTGTTATTTTATTAAATTGGTGAATAAAATACAAAACAAGTGGTGTCTTAGTATTTGAAAAAATGCAATACACTAAGCTTGTAGTGCAGTGAAATTGTGAAATGGAATCAAGTGTGTAGTAGAAATAGCCACTGTCAATTTGGCATTCTGTTGCTTTCATGCCATAGCACATACAGGAGAGAAATTGACTTCAAACTTAGCAGTTTCTAGGCTGCAGATTCATATCATACACTTCATATATTTGTTCAGTAAAAATGCTTGAAATAGGCTGGCCCAGTGGTGCTGAGGGTTGAAGTGCTGGATGCCAGACCTCGCGCTGTACTGCGACCCAGATTCAGGAATGGGCCTGGAATGTTGGGGGTCAGCAAGGGGGGGGGAGAAGCAGGCTTGAGCTGTCATCTGACAGCTGTCCTCTCCATAGGAGGGCTTAGCACTGCACTGGATAGCGGGCAATGGTGGTAGGGTGAGGGCATTGTTGGGTGCTTGGCAGCAGTTGTGTCTCTACGTGGCTTCTCACCTGGACCTTGGTACTTCGGGCTGGCACCCTCTGGGCACTTAGAGTCCATGACATAGCTTACACACATGGGAGAAAGAAGTGAGAAAAAACACATATAACTCCCTGGCGTTGCACACTATGATGCCGGGATCATGGTCTGCTATGACCCAGCTGAATACTGGGGATGATGTAGGTACCCCTAGCACTAGTGACAGGGAAAGGGCTAAATTAAAATTTTAAACCCTATTAGTGTTTAAAGAGCTGCTGACACCTCAAAGAAAACTTTGAGAAACATAATATTTAGGTACAATTCAGTTTGCATTCCATATGTATTCTGAAGATTTCTCTTCCGCATTATTTCTTACTGAGGAAATTTACATGAATGCACGATCCTTATGCCTCAGCGTTCATCTGCCTCTATAGGTTACTCCCTACCTCAAGTCATAATTCTCTGTGGTGACATCACAATCTGTTGCCATGGGAGTAACTGTGATGTAACAAGCAGTGCCTTATGACTTGAAGTAGGGAGAAAGCAATTAGAACAGATAAACTTTTCAGGAGCAAGCATCCTGTTTTCATGCAAATCATATCACTAATAAATAATGGGGAGGGGGAATACAGAACTAATGTGGAATACAAGCCAAACTGTGTCTAAATTTTATGCTTTGTTAAAGTTCTCCTGAAGGTGTCAGCTGCTCTTTAATAGGGCACTAAAGCAGCTATATGACTGAGTGGCAATAAAGGAATAAAAAGGTTTATATTGACTGCAGCAGGACATGGATGGGGCAGTGTATGAACTGCAGTGGAATTATGTACAGTATGTGCTGCCTGTCAACAGACTAAAATGGCAGCAGTAACAGAAAGAGGACTGAATAAAAATGCTAAATTGTGCAGTTGCTTTGAAGAGCACAGGGAATGTTAACAGACTTTAGGGGCAAATGGAAACAAAAGTGTTTCTGCTGGCTGCACCAGGGCATGAAAGTGGAAGCATTAGTGGACTGAGATGGAAATTGTTCTTTAGCAGCCATGTTTTCAGGTTTTGTCCCCAGTTTCAGCCAGTCAGAGGGCCAGGACTGCTGCCAAGGACTATAGGACTTTTCAGAGGACTTATTGGGGACAAAGTTGGGGAAATGCTTGGCGCTATTTCACACAAGCAATCAGCTGTCGAAGGAGATTCATACATATTCATTTTTAGATGGGACAGTGATTTCAGCAAATGGGGAGCTGCCAGAGAGCTCCCAAAAGCCCAAGGACTGTGAGTTCTAGTTTTAGTTAAGTGGGAGCTCCTCCAGAGGGAGCGGGGTCTCCAGCTGCTATGCAAAAAATGGGGCTGCAGGGTTGGGGAAAGGGCCCACCTGTGGGTTGCCAGCTGTCTGTCCCCCAGGGCCTGTGTTTACCTTCCCCATTTGTGGAGGAATTTGGATTAAGGAATCCCGTTTTGCAGTTTTAGCTGGAAGAGAGCTGAAAATATTTATTTATTTTTTATTTAACTTTTGTTGACCGGGTAAGTGCACTAGACAAATCCTGCCTATTTTCAGGCATGACCCGGGGGAAGGGAATACAGATGAATGCCAACTGACCTTGAACCAGATTAAGCTGTTGGTGGTATTTTTAGTGAATGAGGGAAATTTGGCCAGGACACCGGGGAAATTCCCCTACTCTTTTCGATAAGTGCCATGGGATCTTTAACATCCACCTGAACTACCACCAATCCAGGCAGATGGGACCTCAGTTTAACATCTCATCCGAAAGACGGCACCTCAGAAATGCAGCACCCCTCTCATGCTGCATTACAGTGTCAGTACTGGGATATTAACCCAAGTGCCAGATGTGGGAACTGAACCCACAGCCCTCTGATCTCCCGGCCTCAGAGGCGAGTGTGCTACCTACTGAGCCACTGACACTGCTAATATGTGAAGAGGCAGTGAGAGTCTACACTTTATCGCTGGGAAGTTGTGCTCAAAAGTTCCAGGAGTCTGATGTAACAGTTCTACTGAAAGAAACAGAAAACTGCAGTTTGAAAGGGCAGTGAGAAACTCTACACCTGAATGATTAGAAGAAAAGAGAGCTGTTGGATGACAGCTCAATCCAGCCCCCTCTGACTCCTGACATCCCAGGTTTATTCCCGAATCTGGGTCACCTGTGCAGTGCAAAGTGTTGCGTCCAGCACCTCAACCCTCAGTACCACATTTCATATACTTTTACTGAACAAATATATGAAGTGTATGGTATGACTCTGTAGCCTAGAAACTGCAAAATACTTTGAAGTCAGTTTCACACCTGTATGTGGTATGGCATGAAAGCAATAGGATGACAGTGACTATTTCAGTTACACATTTGATTTCATTTTACAATGGTTCACTGCACTACACATTTAGTGTATCATACTTTTTCAAATAGTAAAACAATATTCGCCAAACCAATTAAATAACTCACGCATACATATTTTTATACTTTGTTAAAAAGATACTTCACATTTGTAACAAAAAAATGTAAAGTCATGTCACAGAGCAAAATCAGCACTAACTGACAGTTCTACCCAATAGAATGCTGGTACCTACATTTACAGTTTAGCAAATAGTTGAATGCTGAGTAGGTTCTCCAAGAAAACAGCTACAGTCTTTACTGATTATAGCATTCATGATGTGGGGCAATTTATGTGCTTTTTATTGCTGTATGTAGTTTGATGAAATTAAATTTTAAAATGAAAACACTTACTAATGCTAGCTAGACCTGACACACATATAAACCACAAATAGTGAATTAGAGCTGTTTAGTAACTGTTTTCTTACAGAAACCCCACTCAGTTAGCTCTCAGGTATCTGCTAAACTGTAAATGTTGCCATTTGTGCTCACTGGATAAGAACAGTTACATAGCTCTGCTGTTGTGAATTGATTTTAAAGCAGTGCATATGTGAAATCTATGGGCTCGGCTACATCACTGTCACATGAGACAAGATACTTTGTAGGTGCAAAAAAGGCAATAAACCTGTTTGAGATGGAGCTCCCCAGGGGTCGTAAAACTACCATTAAGCTAGCAGGCTAATTTAGGAAAAACTCCTAATAGCAGGCAGAGGGAAGGACACACTAGAACTTTACATACAAATCAAAACACTGCACAACACATGTTTTTACAAATTCTGGGTGAACTACTCCTTTAACAATAGGACATGGATATTACTAAGTGAAAATATGATTTCTAAGTTAAAAATGTTTTTGTATTTAACCCTCAGATTGCAGACAGAATTAGAATGTATTGAAGTTCTGGACTGATATATATCAGTCCACGGCCCTGTAAGGGTTAAGACCATCAGCCTGGGGAAAGCTATTTTATAGTGAAAAATTAGCAAGTATAGATTGCCATGTAAGATAATAAAAGTTTATTGAGAGATTCCATCAAGAGTCATTCATTAATTTGATAAGTGTAAGTAAGTTGCTTGGCTCTTTTTTCCTATTATTTTTACTTTTGGTAACCGGGCAATACCCACTAGGCATAACTGCCTGTTTTCAGGGGTGATCCAGGAGAACTAGGGTGGTTAAGTGCCTTGTACAGAGTCACACAGTATGCAAATGGTCCAGTATGGTCATTGGAACAGTATGATCACTGGTCGAACCACACTTGGAATTCTGTGCTCCCTTTGTATCAGTTCTTAATATGAGCAGTATGAAGTTTATGGAACGTGTGCGAAAAAAAATTACCCCAAAAATACATAATTTGAAACCATAGATATATAAAGTAAGAGTACATACACTGGGCCTTTATTCCATTAAGTTTACAAAACTGTGTGGTGACCTTTGCTATGTTTACAAAGCATTTCAAAATGAACATTTATGGGTAACCTCAGGGTTGTGTAGGAATGAAAGTGGAAAAATGACAAGGTCCCATGGAAAGCAACTGAGGGGAGAAATAGAACCAATAAAAGGAGTCAATAGTTCAGCTGAAGGGTGGTTAATGCCTGGAATGCATTGCCAACAAATGTAGTATATAGCAGAACGATGGATCAATTCAAAAAAGAACTCGCTAATTACACGGGTGTAGATAAGGTAACACAATATCACTGATATGTGACAACTCTAGACCTGCTGTCTGTACCAAGCTCATTCACAGTTCATTACTTTAATCTCTAGACTATACTGCCAGACCCATTTCTTTTTTTTTCTTTTGCAGTTTGTCATTTGGGTTCTATACAGTAACTCCTGGTGATACCTTACAAATGGCTTAGCCCATTTTTTTATTTATTACATGTACTATACTACAAGACTGCTTGGGAACAGCACATTTGTGGTGTGTGCCATGCTACCCATAGTACCACTGGACCGGTCTATTTAAACAATTTTATAAAATTTGTAAAAGAAATATACTGAGGTTGGAGAAATCCAATCACATGACCATGTGCTATTATACTTAATGCACAGTGCCATTTTCAAATAGCTAATAAACTGGAATTGACTTAAGGAGACATTTTATAAGAGCAATACCACACTCCATGGTGTGTAATATGCTATATTTATGCACTTTCTGCTCATTTAAGCACTTGCAGTGTTGGCAGGGTGGCCAAAAGATTACAGCACCAGCACAGGAACCATGAAATTGCAGGTTCAAACCTCGCTAGAGCCAAATAATGTATGACCTTGGCAAAGTGGGGAGATGGAAAGAGGTTATGGGACAACATCAAGAACATCCTAGGTAAAGATTAAAATCAGTACCCTAAGATGCTTAACATTAATGACTCATCCTCCTCAGATCCACTAGCCATCTTCATTGACCTCACTAAAGCCTTCAACACAGTTAACCACCTTCTACTAGTACTCCAGCTCCAAAGATTGGGTGTGGCACCTAACACCCTGAATTGGTTCAATGACTACCTAACACACAGGAGCTAGTGAGTCAAAATCGGGCAGACGTTATCCAGCTCCAGAGATGTACTCCTAGGAGTCCCTCAAGGATCAATTCTAGGGCCCCTGCTTTTCAGCCTCTTTGTAAATGACCTACCCACAGCCTGTGACGCCAAACTTATCCTGTATGCGGATGATGCCGAGCTCAGAGCAGCAGCACCTCTCAGGTTGCCCTACAAGCAGAACTACAGAACTCTTTCAATAAACTCAAGGACTGGTTCAGTAGGCAAAAGCTGCTACTAAATTACAAGAAAACCAAGGCCATGCTACAATCCAGCCCCTACAACAAACACAAGCATGCTCCTCTCGTAATCGCCAACAAGACTGGTGAGCAGATTGAGCAGGTGCACTTGTTCAAGTACCTTGGAGTCACCATTGATGACTCTCTCACTTATACACACCACGTAGACTCCCTTGTCAGAGTGGTAAACACAAAGATCGGGATCCTCTATAGGCATAAGAAATCCTTCACCCAGGAAGCAATCCGAATCTCAGTCCCCAGCTCCATACTCTCCATGATAGACTACAGGCTGGTGGTCTATGGAGCTGCTATTGATGCAGCACTCAAAAGGGTCCAAATTTCACTCAGTAAGGCATGCTGCCTCACCCTCTGCGCAGATCACTACACTCATACTTGCACCCTGTATGAGCATACAAACTGGCTTAACCTAAAAGACAGGATCAAATACCAAACTTGCCTCCTGGGAAAGAAGGTACTCCTTGGAAAAACCCCACCCTGTATAGGAAACCTGCTTGAGGCTTCTCCCTCATCACACATCACCAGATGGAGGAAGAATAGAGCACTGTCCATACCATTCTGCTGACCCTCACTAGGGCAGAATGCTTTCTCCTATCAGATCCCCCTCTGGATAAATGAACTCCCAATGAAATTACAAACAAGCAACAGCCTGTTTCAATTCAAAGCAGGCCTCAAACAGCACCTAATTTCTAACTCAAAATGCACCTGCTTCTCAGGCCCCACTTGATAGACAGGCCTACGCCCAAGATAACACCCAGCAGGGCTACCTAGAGAACCCTTCCTCCATTCCACCCTAGCCAGGGGCTTAAGTAAGCTATCAGTCCTCTTCAAATGCTATTGGTACTGCTCCTCCCTAACTCCCCCACACACACACCCTACTCGACAAAGCCATCTGAAGCTGCTCCCCCATCAAAGTCCCCCGTTTCACTATCCCCCCACATTTTGCTCTCTGCAGTAGGTTCAAACCCAATCCCCCTTGTTTCACTGTCACCCAGCCTCTTGCCATCTGGGATAGCATTAAACCCTATGCAGTTAATCTGCCATAGTCTATCAATGGATTTGAAGGTTTTCAAGGGTGTGCTACCTAGGGCAACCAATTAGAAATAGCTTAGTATTCTATTATAACTGCTCTGTTTTTCTCCTATTTGTCTAATTCTCATGGGTGGCAAAAATGACAGCATCGTCTGCATACATAAGAATTTTGCCAGAGCATGCACTGGGCAGGGTGTTTAGATAGAGTGAAAAGAGAAGGGGGCCCAGGATGGAGCCCTGAGGCACCCCTGAGCAGATGGGATGGGTTTCAGAGAGTGTCCCATTGATTTTTACACACTGTAAGTGAGCAGATAGATAGCTCGTGCACCATGTGAGAGGACCAGCAGAGAAACCAGTGTGGCAGAGGGCATCCAGCAGAAGAGGGTGGGAGACAGTGTCGAAGGCCTTTGAGAGGTCAACGAACACTGCACCAGCTAGGGAGCTGGCATCCAGGGAGGAGCGTAAGAAATTGGAGAACTCAATTAGTGCAGTGCCGGTACGGTGACCAGCACGGAAGCCATGCTGCTCTGGGCATAAGATGTTATGCTTAGTCAGATATTCAGTGATTTGAATGGGCACCACTTTTTCTAGGGCTTTGGGGGGGTGGAGATTGGTCGTAAGTTGCTGGCGGAGGACCTGTTGTCCCCTTTATGAATGGGTGTGACTATGGCTGTTTTCCATGCAGTGGAAAATTGCCCCAGGCAGAGGGATTGGTTAAGTAGGCTAGTGAGTGGTGCAAGGACTTCATCCAGCACCAGTCTGAGAATACTGGGGTCCAGGGAGTCACTGCCAGGATTATTGCCATTTAATGCTTTAATTAGGAGCGGTCTGGCTTCCTGGGCAGATACCTTGCGTAGGTGGAAGCTGGGGCGTTGGAGGACAGGGGGAGGTAGGCTGGGGGGAGGGTCAAAGAAATTACTGGGGAGGACAGAGTTAAGGTCAGTAAAGGAGGTGTTAGGGCAGTTAGCAAGGCAGGCAGGGTTGGTGGAAGTAGAGCCATCAATAGTGAGCTGGGATGGGGGAGGGGAGAGTGATTTCCCATTTAGCTGTTTAATATTGTCCCAGAAAGTCCGAGCAGACCCCCAGGAGGAGGTGAGGGTGGCCTGGTAATGGTTAGCCTTGGCTTTACGGATGGCCCATGAGCACCTGTTCCGAGCAGCATTGTAGGCTTTTCTATCAGTCATCTGGCCTGTTTCAGTGGCAAGGTGCCAGAGGTTATCCCTATTTCTATGTATTTGTAGTAGGGCAAGGGTAACCCAGCGTGCATTATGTTTTTTGGATTGAATTTTGGTGAGGGGTGCAAAGAGGTCACAGGCCTTATTAAAGGTTTGGGAGAAAAAGGCGAGGGCAGTGTCAATATTGGGTGCATGATGAATGGGGGACCAATTAATCTGGGCAAGAAACTATTTAAGTTTTATCAGCCCACCAGGGCAGAGGCACCTGTGGAGTGTGGTCTGGGCTTTGATTTTGGGAGTGGGGGGCCACTCAAAGAAATAGAATAGGGGAGTGGTCACTTATGGAGTCTGGGAGGACCTGGATGTTATGGATTTTTTGGGGGCGGTTGGTGATAATTACGTCCAGAAGGGTACTCGTTCCTCTTTTTGGGTTTACTCTAGTGGGCTGGGAGATGAATTGCGTCAGGTCTTGGGCAGCGAAAGAATCTTGGATCATGGAAGAGGAGGCGCTGAGCCAGTTCATGTTAAGGTCCCCCACTAGGATTAGTTAGTGCCGTGTTCTGTCTCCTTACACTTACTCCCCACGATGGGCAGATTCAGCTAATACATACCGCATGCTTCTTTGAAAATAGTAAACTTTATTGCATATTTATAAAGACAGGAACAACAGTACAAAACCAAGCAATGCATTTTGGTTCAGTCCTCCTTCAACATTCGGGGGGGGGGGGGGAGTCAAATTACATTTGATAATACACTATGGAGTCATGGCTAACAATTTCAATCACTAATTAAACACTATACCTTGGCTTTACAACCTAGTGGATCACACTCCAATCTCTCTACCGCCAGACAACCATACTGCCCTATCGTATGATATTCCTCCAGTGCCACCATTCTATTTCAAGGCTATATCAAGAGTGGAAGTTCTGAAATTACTGAGATCCATATCTGCCAATACCAACTCTGGTTCTGACTCATTGGAACCTCGTCTTCTTAAGCTGGCTGCTCCACTCATTGCCTCTCTGATTGCCAGAATCTACACTTTATCCCTTATCCCTGGATATCCCTTATCCTTAGCACTGTGCCGGACCTATGGAAATCTGCAAGAGTAACACCTGTCTTTAAAAAAGGTGACCCAAAGGACATGGCCAATTACAGACCTATAGCAATTCTCTCTGTCCTTAGCAAGATCCTAGAGAAAATAATTGCATCACAGACCACTGACTCCTTTACATGCTACAATCTCCTCTCAGACACCCAGCATGGTTTCAGAAAAGGTCATAGCACCACCATGGCTCTTCTTCAACTAACTACTGATATTCTGTCCAACATGGATTCTGGAAAACTCACAGGTGCCATCTTCATTGACCTCACTACGGCTTTTGACCTTGTAGACCATCCCCTGCTTCTCTTCACTCTCCATAAATTCCATTTCTCTACCCCTGTTGTGGACTGGTTCTGTAGCTACCTGTCAAACAGGTTGCAAGCTGTCAAATTTAACTCCTCCCTGTTCAACATGTCTACTATCAACCTTGGGGTCCCCCAGGGCTCTATCCTTGGGCCCCTTCTGTTCTCAATTTTTATCAACAATGCAGCTGAGGTCCTGGAATCCTGCTCAGCTATTCTCTACGCTGATGACCTGATCATCTATACTAGTTCTTCTAGTATTGCCTGCATAAACACATCACTTACTTCAGACTTCAGTAAGGTCTTAGACTGGCTACTAGACCGTAAGCTTGTACTAAATGAAAATAAAATGAAAGCCATGCTCCTAGGTTCTGCACTGAAGATTAAGGCCTGTTCTAGTCTGCTGGAGGTTCTTCACCCAGGAGGATTTCCACTTGAAAATGTTACTTTCTTCAAGTACCTTGGGATCCTGCTGGACCAGTCCCTGGATTTTAATCTTCACATTCAGTCCTTGTGCAAAGCTGTAAACTTGAAACTTGGAGTAGCTTACAAAACGAGTTACATGCTTACACCCTCGGCCAAATTAGCAATTGCTCGAGGTATTCTGTTCCCAGCCCTTACTTATGGTGCCTCTATTCTTACCTCTGCCCATAAAACCTCCCTACTAAAATGGGATGTAACTTATATCAATATATGCCAATTTGCCTCTTCGACACCTCGATTCAAACATCACTGCCTTCTTTATAAGGATCTGAATTGGCTGTCACCCTCTGCCAGTACACAATACTACCTTGGATCACTAATGGACTCAATCATCCGGGAAAAAAAAACATCCCAGCTGGCGGTGTTGCTGGTCCCTCAATCATCCTCCCATGTCCTGCGATCAGCTGACAAATCCTTGCTGTATGTTCCGAGATGTTGGATGACTAAAGGGACAGGGGCCTTCCAATTCTCTGCTCTCAGGCTATGGAATGCTCTTCCACTCAGCCTCCGGCTGTCTCAGTCCCACTTTGGATTTAAAAGTGAATATCGTCGTTATCTATCCTTAGCTGATGCTTATACATGCTTTGACCCAACCTGAAGCTCTTGAGACTTACCAGTAATGTCACCCCTACTCTAATCCAGCTCCAAGACTGTCTCCTCTTCCCCTCCCCATATTTTTCCTTCTTTTTGTAAATAACTTCTTGATTACTAGCTCTCTTCCTTTTCGAACCTTGTTGCTGACCATCCACTGTTGTTTTGCCAATTACCACCCCTGACCTTCCTTCTGTCAGTCTTTCTTGTTATGTTTGAACATTCCTCACATTTCCTATATAACCTTACTATCTTATTAACCCTTTCACTCCACAGGTCGGGTCCATGGTTTCTGCACTTATTATATATCTTACTGCCATTATCTGTATAATGCTTGCCATTATTTTTTGTTGTTTCTACCCACTGTATTTTTGTAGCACTGCTGTACTGTTCCTCTATTTGTATTATTGTACCCATGTTGCTGTTGTTCAACTGTTCTCTTTTTTGTTGTACTGTCCCCGGTCGTGCCTGAAAATAGTCATTTTATGGCTAGTGCACTTACCCGGTTAACAAAAACTAAATAAAATAAAATAAATAAACCATTTTATAGCTCTTGATTTTCAAAAGGATTTTCTTTACCTGTATGAGTTAACTACCTAGTTTTGCAGTGTATTTTATTTATTTGAAATTGTTAACTGGCAGAGGCACACTGAGTCAGGGCTCATCTCCTGGTGCAACCCGGGTGGGGGGGGAGGAAGTAGGGAGGATTACAGCACATAGGTATAACAGGTAAAACAGAATACATAATTTTGGTAGGTATACAAAGTAAATAAAGTAGTAGGTTAAAGCTCTATACAGGGAGCAAAAATAATTGCAAATAAACATTGTAGATAGTGCAATACAGGTGATAAATACAGGGTAGTGAACAGGGTGTACAAGGACACAGTGAGCTAAACAAATTAGGTGAATATGAACAGTGTAAGCTGACAGATATTCCTTGGGGGGAAGAGAAATGGAAGAGAGAGAGAGGAAAGGAGGAGAGAGCAGTGCAACAAGGAAAATGTAAATGAGAATTAAGTGCTGGGGTGGGGCTAAAAACAAATATAGTAAGAGGAATGTTAGGGGGCAAGAAGAGGGAGGTCAGCTTTAACAGGAGTATTAGACCAGGAATGCAGATGAGTGGGAAAGACCATGTTTTAATAGAGGGAGGGAGGGAGGGAAGGGATTGTTTGATATGAAATGGTAAAGAATTCCAGAATGAGGGCAGTCTATAGAAGAAAGTAGCTGAGCCAGAGCAGGAGGAGGGCTGAGGGAGGGAGAAAGTGCAGGATCCCCAAGACCGGAGAGGGTCGGAGACCTCAGGAAAGGGAGATAGGAGTAATGAGAGGTAAGACAGCATTGACCCAAGCAAGAATTTAGAAATGAAAAGAGAAGAGTGGAGCAAATGGAGTTGGTGAAGGGAGGTAAGTTAAGGGGCTGAGCATTGGGAGCAGTGACATGTCCGATGTGGGGCTTTCAGTGTAAATCTGCAGAATGCATTATAGAGGGAGTCGAGCCTAGCTAGGGAGGAGGCAGTGGCTGTGCCAAACACTACATTGGTATAGTCGAGGGAGGGGATAATCATTTTGGTGAGGATCTGATGACAAGTACATAGGGATAGGGTATATTTGTTTCTGTGCAGCGCAACCAGTTTAGGGTTTAATTTTGCATGAATATGTTCAGTATGTTTTGAGTAGTCTAGCCTGGAGTCAAGCCAGACCCCCAGGTATTTGTCGAGGGGTACTACTTCTAGAGTGGAACCCTCCAAAGTGGTGTACGTGAGGGGGGATAGGAGGGAGGGAGGAAGGCTAGTTTCTGAGGGGTTCCAAATGTTATTGGCACTGTTTTGCATATGTTTACTTTCAGTTGGTTTTTACTAAACCAGAAAAGGACTGAGTGGAAGTTCTGTTGGAGCTGGGAGTGAACAGCTAATGCAGAGGAGCATGATGAGAACAGGACAGTGTCATCAGCTTATATTTGTATATTTGCCCTAGAGAAAGCAGATGGGAGGTCATTTAAGAAAATAGAGAATAACAAGGGCCTAGAATAGAACCTTGGGGAGATACGGTATGGATATGGAGAGGAGGTGAGAGAGTTCCACCAACAAGGACTTGTTGGGTTCATTCAGAGAGAGATAGGACTTAAATCAATCTACAGTTTCTGGGGAGAGGTCAGCAGAGTAGAGTATGCATAGAAGGAGAGGGTTGGAGACTGAATCGAAAGCCTTTGCAAGCCCAGTAAAAATGGCAGCAGTTATGTGGCCTTGGTCCATGCTAGAAAGGATGGAGTTAGTGACCCACAGGTGAGAGGTTGCTGTGGCATGAGGTGTTTGAAATCCGGATTTGAAGGAGGAGAGCAAGTTCGAGGAGTTGAGAAAGTCAGTGAGTCATGCAAGGACAAGGGACTCTTGGATTCTGGCCAATGTAGGGAGCAGAGAAATGGGGTGGTAGTTGCCTGGGTTGAGGGAGTCCCCCCCCTTTGTGAACAGGAATAACTTGAGCTCTCATTCATACTTGAAGGACAGTACAGTGGGAGAAAGAGTGATTCAGAATGTGGGTATGAGGGAGTGATATGATGGGCAGAGATTTGCAGAAGGTAAGGTTTGAGACTATCTGGGCCAGACTTATTTGGGCTTAAGGAGGCAAGGGCTTGTAGGACTCTTTGGGAAGAGAGCTGGGGGAAAGAATACATAAGGGGGGGAGTGGGGGGTGGGGAGTAAGGGGAGGTCGAGGGTACAGCATATCTAGTGAAGGAAGAGTTTAGAGCATCAGATATACTTCTGTATACTTGGATAATAATGCACAAAAAAATCTCAACTCATCCATGCATGTGTTTGATGGTGCTCCAGTTCCATGTTGTGATGTGAACGTGGTGGAGGCTTCTGTCGCCGGCGATATGGTAGGGATGAATGTAAAGATCTGCAAATGTTATTAAAACTGAGCTAAATCAATAATGTATTGGGATCGGGAATATATATTGCCATCTCAAGGCATGTAGATGGCTGCATGCACCTTTTTGTGATTTACCAAAAAAAAAGGCAGCAAAAAACTGAGAGCATCCCTCAAAATGTTCTGAGCTAACATGATACAGCTTTTGGTGGAAAGCTGCTTTCACTGTTGGTTAAAGTGCTACTAAATTTTTGGAGCAACTCTGAAAAGTATGACACTTAGTAACTGTTCAACTTATTTTTAAAATGTTATCTTTGTTTCTCTTTATCAGTTTTGGATTACTATGGAAGCTTAAAATGAAAACAAGATCATTGTCCTTTGGACTTCATGACTAAAGGTGCATTTATACTACCTGCTTTGACTCACAGTGATTGGTGAAGAGATGTTCATCAGGTGTGAATGCAGTAGTGAGGAAGCTTGCAGGTAGCAAGTGAAAACATCAGTCAGTTTTCAGACTCTGTCCTTGGCATGGCGGTCTTTTAGTCATCTCCAGTGTGTTCTGATATCAGCTGCTTGTTCAATAAAACAGTTTCACCCAGTGCCGTATGTTTCTTGGACTCCTCACCACGTGTGCTTTTTTTTTTATAATTGAAATTTTATTAAGAGTTCATAAAATACTTACAATACAGACATTTTTGTTTATATAATCTTTAAATAACAGAATAAATAGAAAATAAAATAAAGAATAAGATTATATAACTTAAATTATCAGACTACATAACAATTTTCACTAGACAAAACATCAAAGCAAGTTCTCTAAAAATATAACACTATAATAGTCATTTTCTATCTCTTTTACAGAATATTAATTGTAGAAAAGGATTCCAAATGTCTAAAAAAGGTTTCTATACAATCACAGCAAACAAAAGCTAGTCTTTCATAACTTGCCCTGGTAGACATATCATCTAACCATTCAGAAAAAGAGGGAGAAGAAGTTTGTTTCCATCTTCTAAGTATTATATTTTTAGCAGAGATAAGAGCTATAAGTAACCAAAACATACTGAATTGTGACCACTGATTTAAGCCTGAAGTAATGCCCAGAATTATTAATTTCCCCTGAGGAGACAATAGAGTTTCCCAAAATGTTTTCACATGCACCAAGAACCTCATTCCAAAATTTGTGGATTAATGGACAAGACCAGATAATATGTGAGACAGTACCAATATCATTGCAGCTTTTTATTAGTATCAGAGATGCCCATTTTAAACATTTTTTCTGGTGTGTGATGCCATCTATGCAGTATTTTATAGTGTGTAAGCCTACCTTTTTCCTCCTTACGTGCTTTAAGAATGTTTATCCAGCTATAATCCCACTCCTCGTGTGAGACAGTAGAACCTAACTCTGTTTCCCATTTTAGTATAAGTGTTTGAATTGGATTATCCCTAGCATCTAACACCATGTTGTAAATAGTTCTACAGCCTTTATTAGTGGAAAAAGTTCTATCCATAAAATGATTGGGGGGAATTGTGATTGAATCGTTCACTTTTTCTTCTAAAATTTGCCTCAGCTGTAAATACTTATAAAACTCTGTTCTGGGCAACTTGAATTTCTTAGCCAAATCAGCAAAAGACATCAATGATGCTGTACTTTGGTCCAATAGGTCATTTAAATATCGGATTCCCTTTGCCTTCCAAATATGCCAATTTAAGGTTTTCCCTTCCCATTGAAACAGTTTATTAAGTCATATTGGACAATGGGGGAAGAACTGGATTCCAATCTAACATTTTGGCAATCCTAAACCATGCACTTGATGTGGCTCTTAAAATGGGGTAAGATTTTACTTCTTTTGGCATTTCTGTAAACAAAATAATTCTAGGATTGGCTCCATTCAACATGTGTTTTTCTATATCTATCCACCCTGGTATTAAATTTGTATCCTGTAACCAGAGTGACTTAATGGTTTGAGAGACCAGAAATGTATCATGTCTAGCTCTAAGGTCTGGATAGTCAAATCCTCCATTTATTCTGGGTTGTTGAAGGTTAAGTTTAAATATCCTGGCTGGCTTATTATTCCACAGGTATTTTAATAAAGCCAAATCTAGAAGTTTGACATATTTCTCTGGTAACTGAATTGGCATATAATGCAAATGATAATAAATCTTTATTTATTTATTTTATTTATTTATAACTTTGATAACCAGGTGAGTGCACTGATCCCAGGGACCATTTTCAGGCATGATCCGGGCCATAACACATGGTGCAGGGTGACAGTGGAGTACAAGGTAACAGTAATAGACATGAAACAGATTTGATACAAGCAACAATAGTAGACACACTATACAGGTTTGATGCATAGGTCTATTTGAGAACAGTGAATACACGGTTTCAATATCAGACATGAGACGACGGTACAAACAAACAAATCGTAGGCACAGTGTACAATGTGAGACTGCATCATCCAGTGAGCAAGTAATACACAGAATACTCAGTAAAAAAATGTATACAATACGTACAGGCAAGGAAGTCAAATATTACTGTGAAAAATGCAATATAACAGTTATAGGCAAGAGAGTTGACTAGTGTGGGTAGGTGGGTAACCCCTGGGCTGGGGAGTTGACTAGTGTGGGTTGGTGTGAGACCCCTGGGAGCATCGGCAGGATGAGTTTTCCAGGAACCAGACTTTAAGGTGGGACTTGAAACTGGAGTGTGCATCAATGGAATGGAGTTCAGCTGGTAGTTTGTTCCACTGCAAGGAGGCAGCTGCAGACCAAGCTCTGCTAACCATGTTGGTGGATACCCTAGGGACAGCTAGGGGGGAGTACCATTTGAGCAGAGGTTGCAGTGGAATGTTTGGGTTTTCAGAAGGGCAGTTAGGGGGGACTCTGGAGCCATGTGGATGACATTGTCCACCATGCAGCAGAGGGCTCGGTCAAAGTGACCTTGCAGCGGTACAGGGTACAGTGGTGGGTGAAGAACGGGGCCAATAAAGCAAAGCAGCAGGCACTGTTGTAGGCAGCGGAGAGTTTAGCCATAGCACTAGCTGAGATCCTGGCACAAATAGGGGAGCAGTAGTCAAGAATAGGGAGAAGATTACCCTGGACAATGTCTAGTCTAGCTTCAGGGGTAAGGTATTGCCTGAATCTATAGGCGGCACCTAACTTTTAGGTAAATCTTAGGTGCTAAGATGATATTAATAGCCTGTAACTTACCCCAGAAAGATATAAGCATCGGACTCCATCTCTGTAAATCTAATTTCAGTGAGTCAAATAAACTATTGAAATTAAGACTGCTAAACTTATTAAAATCTCCACACAAATCCAATTCTAAGAACTTAACTGTGGAAGTGGAGACTTTAAAACTAAATTGGTTGAAGTCTGAGGGGCATACCATCTTATAGATTGGGAGTATTTTTGATTTGTCAAAGTTAACCTGAAAACTGTGAGAAGGAGTGTATCAATTCTAGAAGAGATTTTAGCGATGACCTTGGGTTTGAAAGTGTAAGGAATAAATCATCTGCATAAGCTACAAGCTTGCTATGTTTCCCCAAACTCATTCCTTTAAAATCTATTGTAGACCTGATTTTAATTAATAATGGTTCTAAAGCCAAAATAAACAGAGGAGAGAGAGGGGGCACCCCTGTCTAGTCCCCCTAAGAATATTAAAATTGCCCAACACCCCATTAACTTTAACCGTAGCCGATATATGATGATGTAGAACTTTCACCCATCCACAAAATTGTTCCCCTAAGTAATACTTAGGTAGAACACTTTGAAGGTATCCCCATTCAAGCCTATCGAAGGCTTTATTTGCATCAAGAGAAAGAAGAAAAGGTTTATTGTCTAAATTTCTTGCATTATATAAAATGTGTACCACCTTCTTTATCAAATCCCCACTGTTGTGACCTTTTACAAAGCCCACTTGATTCCTGATGAATTAGTTGGGGAATAAGATTATTGAATCTGTTAGTAATCATTTTAGTCAATAGTTTGCAGTCTACTATTAAAGTTATGGGTCTGTAATTGTCACAACTAGTGTGATCTTTATTTTGCTTTGGTATTACAGTTATAGCTGCTTCTCTCATAGAAGCAGGTAAAATCCCTGACTTCAAGGATTCAGTGAAAACTCTGTTCAGCAGAGGGGAAATGTCTTGAATTACTGCTTGGTAAAATTCACCTGAAAAGCCATCTAGGCCTGGTGCCTTACCTGTAGGTGTTACCATAGCAGCTTTAACTATTTCTTCTTTTCTGAAGGGGTTGTTAAGTGCTAATTTATCTTTCTCTGAAGAATGCAGGTAGTTTAATATTACTAATAAAGGAGTTTAGTAACTCTTCCTCAAATGAGATTTGCGATTTATTTAAATTTGAATAAAATGTTTTGAAGCACTTAGTAATTTGCTTTGCCGAGTGTGCAAATGTATTATTTTTAACTCTGAGGCAATTTTTGTCGATTCTGTAGCTTTCCCAAGCCTATGTGCTAGTAACTTTCCTTGTGCTTCACCAGACTCCCAGTACTTTTGTTTTAGTCTAAAAAGTGAAAATTCAGCTTTGCAATTATATATAGTATTAACCTCATATTTTAATTCTAGTATCTCCCAGAGTAGTTTAGTGTTAGAGCATCCTGATAGTACATATTGTGATTCTTTTAACTTGAAATTTGTCTCCAAATTTAATAGCTCCTCATTCTGCATTTTCTTTTTGTGGCTATCAAAAGAGATTATCCTGCCTCTCATATAGGCCTTTAGAGCATCCCATAATATGCCATTAGACACTTTACCATTATCATTTTCTGTGAGGAATTGTTTGATTTCAGTATTTAGCATTTTGAGAAAATTATTGCCCTTCAAAAGGCTACTATTAAATCTCCAAAGTCCTTTTGGTTCTGATACGTTCTCCAGCTGAATACCAATTGATACTGGGGCATGATCAGAGATGACCATATTTCCTATATTGCTGCTAGCTAGACCTCCCAGTAACTGTTTAGCAATTAGTATATGATCCAACCTACAATAAGATTTATGTCTACATGACTTAAAAGTTAAATCTTTATCTCTGGGGTATGTCACTCTCCACAAATCCACCAAGCCTAGTTCTTTACAGAATTTATGGAAGGCTCTGGATGAAAGTATTTGTTCTGTAGTTATTTGAGTGCTTCTGTCTAGAAAATTATCTGATGTAGTGTTCATGTCACCCACCAGAATCAGAGATTTAGAATCAAATGTCCCAAGTCTATCTGCCACAGCAGCGAAGAATTCACCTTGTTTAACATTAGGAGCATATAGGTTGGTCAGAGTAATGTCAACCCCATCAATTTGAACACTAACAATAAGAAATCTACCCTCTGGTTCTTCTATTTTAGATTCAATGACTAGATTCAGATCCTTATTAAATAGAATACAAACTCCTCTGCTTTTAGAATTGTATGAACTACCTATTACTGAACCCACCCATTTTTTTATTTCAAAAGTCCCCCCCCCCGTAAGGTGTGTTTCTTGAATGATTGCTAAGTCTGTTCGTAGTGATTTCAGAAAAGATAAAACCTTTGTCCTCTTAATAGGATTATGACAACACTTAATATTCCATTAAACTATTTTAAACATTTTCTTTCTGGTATTCATTGTTAAATAATTCTTTTAAAACTTTATAAAGCTAACTATATTAACACCACTCAAAATCTAACTTGTACAAGCTACTGAGTTAGCAAACTAACAAATAGTGACCTTTAAAAGAAAATAAACAATAGTTTCAGTAATGTAAATAAATATTTTTAGAAACACTCACCAAAAACTTATAGCACAACTATATTGGACAATTAAAATACAGTCTATAGTTATTAAACTTAAATATAATAAACTATTTGTATTTCAACCACAAATAGAGACCAAGAAGCAAAAATCACTTCTATTAACTCCTTTTTTTTCTCTCTCTCTACTAATGGACTCCCTAAGAATCCGCCTCACCTCAATATTCTAATATATTCACAAGGAAACAGATTCAACTAGTGTCATCATTTCTTAAGATGTTAGGCATCATGAGAACACAATACCTTTACCTGACATATGTTTGATGGCATAATAAAGGGCGATACTCTTATTTGGAAGTAACAATATCTACTATAAAAGGCTCCCTTTGGTATCTGCCAGAGATAGCACCCCATAACAACACCACTGGTAAAAAGAAAATCAAATAATAACCTCCTTATGAGACATGTGGCATTAAGTATTAGCAATTAGCAACCAAAGTATCACATTCAACGCAAACATCCAAATGCATCTATCTGGCGTATCCCTCTATAGGTGCAGCAAAGCTAAATCATAGACCATGTTTATTTATAGAGTCTCATATTTTGTTGCAGCTCCCTGCAACAAAAACAATGTACTCAAATAAACATTCAGTATATCATTTCAATCCTTTATTAAATATATTATTCACCCACACTTTTCTTCAGCCAGCCCAAAAAGTGTCATGACTCCTCATGGCCTTGATGGTGTACCTGGACACAGCTGTAGGTATATTAGTAATAGGTCTTTTTCCCTTATAATGCTACAGCTCCCTGCAACAATAAAGGTCACGGTTAACCTACCTATATTATTGTATCAAATTTCATAAAGCCTGTATACTGCGTAAGATAAGGATAATATGGCCAGCCTAGAAGGCAAACATACAAGCATACTAGTAAGCCATATCCCAAGACCACATGTTTCTTACTTGAGTCCATGTATGGAAGAGAAAAAAAAATGAGTAAAACAGTGCCAAATCAGCTGAATACCAAAAAAAAAAACACCTTTTATATCCCCTTTATAATACCTCAGAACATACCAAAGTATTTAACCACTTTGTAAGAACAAAAATATAGCTATCTTAAAACCGAGTTTCGCATTTTGACATTAGAAGGCTGAACTGGGTTTTTAAATCATACGTCACTTGACAACTGTAACAAAGGGCTGATTTTGAGTTTACAAGGACTCTGCTCACTTACCTGGAGCTGCCTGATATCCAAGGATCCTTTGTGCTTCACACAACGGAAAGTGTCGATGAACAAAAAGACAAACAAGAAATAGAAACCATTAAGAAAAGAAACAAAAAGTTTAAAATTAAAGCATATCACAAATTAAGCAAAGGTTCTGTAATGACGTTGTTTAGATGTGTGATCTGTATCACAAACTTCACAGCACATCAACCCTTGAATCCTGGGAGGAAAATTATGACATCTGACCTCTGAGCTCACTTCCTAGTTCATGGGTCTTTCATGAGTGATGTTTCCCCCTGAAGCTTTACTTTTACCCAGTTTATTTGGAGACTTCGTCTGAGGGACAAGATGATTATCATTGACTGGTGAGGTACTAAACTTATTCAACTTCTTCAGAACGAACCAGGGCTGCATCTGTCATTGAGTAAAAATCTGTTTTGCTGCTGGCCTACTTTTCCTGTTAATCAAGGATAGCAATGCAGTTTTGGGGTACTAGGGGTTTTATTCCTCACCACAGTGGAGTAAGGCAGTGGAGTACATATTTTCACTTGAGCAGATTCCTGGACATCACTTGGGGCACTTGAACTGTGCTAGTGCTCGGCTGATCATGCATACAAGACTGATCCATAGACACCACAGATTGACAGGTAGGCAAAGTAGCACGCTGGGTTGTGGAAGGCTGTGTGTGGCTTGAGGATAAACTGATGGCTGATGTTGGGGCCCTGTTTGAAATTAAGTTAATAACTTCCCAAACCTGTTCGGAATTTTTGCAGTATTGTGGACACTCACCCGGTACCAAAACTGTTAAAATGGCAGGATATTTAAAATAATACTGAACATTTAGTTTCTGTAAATGTGATTTTATCTCATGAAATGCTCTCTGTTTGTCTATAACTTCCCCTGAAAAGTCCTGAAAGAAGTAAACTCTATTTTCCCTCCAATTTAATACTTTACGGTCCCTAGCAATCCTTAAAACTTCCTCTTTAACAGAATACCTCAGAAAATTTGCAATAATAGGTCTGGGTCTGCCTCCAGGCTGTGGTTTTGATGCTAATGAATGTTGTGCCCTCTCAGTTTCAATGGGCCAAGTCCAGTGATAATTTAGAATATCCGGAATAAAATGCTTAAGAAACTCCACCATACTGTTGCCTTCTAAGTCCTCACCCACTATTCTGATATTGTTCCTTCTCCCTCTGTTTTCAATATCATCAATTTTGCCCATTAAGTAGTTAATTTGATCATTTTATTGACTCACTGTGTTTTCAAGAAAAGCTATTTTTATCTCCACTTCAACAGTTCTTATAATGATTTGTTCATTTACTTTTTTTAGATGGCACAAGCCATCCTTCATGTCTAACATATTTATATTAATGTTAGCCACCATGTTTTTCAGTTCTTGAATATCTGATTTAGTGGCAACATCGATACCTGGGAAGTCTGCCGTCGTAGCTTGCTTGTGAGCCGCTTCCGTACCAAGTCTACCATTTGGCGGCAGCATCCTTTGAAATAGACCGACGTTAACTTTAAACCATGGGAAAACACTAAAATAAGGTTGTACCTCTAAAAATGTATAGATAAATTATTAGACCAATAGTTTAACTATTTAATAAAAACAAACCAGCACAGAACTTTTTAAAATTAGCGGCATATAAAGTGTTTATTTAGCGGTGAGGCGGCAGCTTGGTTTTCAAGCATCCATACTCTCTGGAACTCGGCTCACACTCGGGTGCTGTTTTTTTGTTTGTTAGTAGTGTGGACATCAGTGGGAGTATTAAGTCTGCTCCAGTATCACCTAGAGACCTGCTGCAGTGGTGGGGACACGTAGGGCTGTAGTATGGGTAGCTGGTAGTATGGACCATTTTCTTCACTCACAATGTGGCAACATCAGCATCTGTGCAAATGTCAGTCTCCACATTCCCACTTCCCTAACCCTGGCAATACTAGCTCTGGAGAAGAGTTGGGATGCAGGTAATATAAATGCACATCAAATGTGACATTTTGCTCAGGTTCCAAAAGTTAGACATGAATACTATACTTCTTGTTTAAAAAACTTCATTTCTGTCTGCTGTGGTTGTAATTAGACCCTTTTTGCTGAGGGAGGGGGAAGGAGGTAACATTTCCCTTGGAGAAAACAATCCCTCTTGTCTTTCCTTTCTTATCCTTGGGAAACATGCAATAAACCACATAGTACAGAAGTGCAAATTGCCTAGGGATTTCACAGAAGTTTTGAAGGCTATAAAATTGGTTGTGTTAACAAGGACTTGTGACATTTTAAGGTGTCAGCAAGTACAAGTGTGTCACATATAACACACTGTATGGAACATGAAAGCTCAGAATCCAGACAAATGTTATGAAAGGTTAGAAATACCAATCTGTGTGTAGCTGTAAGGAAATACTGCTTGACAGGTCATTGAGACCTTATTAGGGGCCTGTAAATCTAAGAGAAGCTAGGCTCATTGTGTTGCCTGTATATCCATGGCACTCCCAGATCCACTACCTTAGGGTTATGTATGCCTGATAGGCTGATGATGCACATGTGACCAAAGATCAGATTTCGATCTACCACCAAGCCACTTCTCCACCCTTACTGTCTTCAGTTTTAATATGTACATCTGATACAGGCTGCAGCACTTTCCCACGCTCCAGTGCAACAACGAACAGAAGGTAGTCACAGGATTTAATTTTTATGGCACAGACAGTATTATTGCATTGTTAAAATAACAGTAAGACAAGCAAGGACATGTTTAAAAAAAAAGAAAGAAAGAACAAAGTAAAAGGTAAAACAGATGTAGAATGAGCATGTTATGATTTGTGCAGAATTAACCTGCATCATATAGTGTCACATTTATACAGTCCTGCACTACCAGATAGAAGGAATTATAGTGCAGCTTAGAATAGAAACATGAGCCAGCAGCTAGCTCAAAAGGACCGCCAGCCTGACTTCTCTTTTCTGAGCAAGGATATCTGGCCACAGCCTCATGTGCAGTCCCTGCTCAGCGTCTGCAAAATGAGGGAGGCACTACAACAACAACAACAACAACAGTTTTTAAGTAGAAGTCTCCCCCTAGGTGCTCACACTTGAGATTGAGCTATTGAATATCTACCAGCCTGTCGCCTCCCTTACGTAGTGGGGTGATGGAGCATTGTATCTCACCACATAGATTAATGACTCCCCTCGGACATAGAATCACTGATCAATCCCCCAGTCCATAGTGCTGGCTCACGCTATCAGAATGCTTCCTACTGTTGTCTAAACTAATCTTTTATGCTGGTGAAGGTGGCCGGAGCTGCTTGGGCCATGAGATATCCTTGGAAGGTCTCACAAAATGGAGTATGGACAATTGTTATTGTTTCTCGCCATCTTCTTGGCCATTAATCGCAAATAGGCAACCGCGCGTGCACTCTCTATGCCTATTGCGCATGCGCAGAGGGGATACAGCAATCGCATATGTGCGATGCAACCCAGCACCATTTTACTTAGGGGCAAGCGAGGACGCGCATGTGCGAATAGCTCGCACATGTGCAAAACCGCTCGATCTCACCATATCAACAATGGCTAAAATAAAATCAAAGGGCAGATTATGCTCTGGGCTATTATTGCCGAAAGAATGTTCATTTAAAAGGTTATGCCCAAGATTGGCTGGGCATCAGTAAATAAGGGCCTTGTTTTCTTCTGGGAGGCACCAGCGATCAAAACTGTCATTAAAGGACCAGCATTTCAGCCAGAGATCAGAGGCTGACATTTAAAGGGCCAGACTTGCAAAAATTCCCTACCAACTCAGAAGCAACTTATACTGCTCAGGACCCAGTACAGGGTCACCCTACAAGTTAGCAGGGGCACTTAGAATAAATAAATAAAATAATAAACTGTTTAATGACTAAAGCAATATTACAAGCTGAGCCTAAACTTCTCCTGGGATCCCAGCTAGCAGTCCCAGTTCAGCCTGCACCCACTACTACACTCTAGTGGGATTGGGAACACCCTACGGCTCCTGCTAGCAGCCACAGGAGTGCTGTCCCACATATATATTTAAAAACAACTCATATAAGGAGTCGTTCTGCTGCAGCAACGGAATATCTCAAGCACACCCTATAACTCCTAGAATGCTGATAAAATCACTGTTTCATCAGGACAATTGTTATACCTAGAGACAGGAAATGAGTTGTGCAGTCTCTTTAAAAAAAATAAAAAAACACAAAGCTGACTCGTATGAACTAGTTAACTGCACACCCTTCCAGCGGTCCCAGGAACTAATCACCAAAAAAACACAAGGACTTGGCAAAATGACTATTATCTTTGATGGCAGACAATAAACTGATGAAAATATTGTAAAATTAACCTGATGTCCCTGCTAGCGGTAACCGGGTTTAGATATGCTGTACAACAATATTCCAACACTGCAACTCCAGTGACCCGGATAGCCCCCTGGACTGGGAAATGTGCTTTACCTTGCCTAGATCTCCAAAATAAATGTACTTACAGTCCTGTACTGTTGAAAATTCATCTAAAGATACTCCCGACTGTGTTCACTTGAACTTACAAGCACTTTAAGGCCACGCTGGCCCCAGGAACGTTACAGACATACCTTTAAGAATGGAGACACCATAAGGTTCTTTCTTGATGGCTCAGGCTACTTTTAAATGCTCTGCATTTCCCTGGCCAGGCTTACGGCATCCACCCCCTTCATAGAGAGAAGTTCTTTCTCTAACCTCGTGAGCATGGGACAAGCGCCCTATACATCTCAGATATGGCAGAGCGTAAGAAGTTTAGCAGTAAAGAAATTATCACTACATAGAAAACCCACAGTTACCTGGACACCCCTTCCAGCCATGCCAGGAACTGATATACACACTGGCCCCTTCTTTGAAGGGCACATATATAGTTATATATGGCAAGCATATAACAATTTGTTACATATGGCATCCCGGTACCTCTGCTAGCGGTACCTCCATGGCTGACTTAAATACTATACCTACTCAGCCCAGCAACCCTGCTAGTGTTCTGGATCCCTGAGAGACTCAAACATACAATGCCATACCTGAAAAGTAAATGCAGATTCTCCCACGCTGTCCCCTGACAACCGTGCTTCCTCACTGATCATCGCGCAACAAATTACTGCTCTCTCAGATCTCCCACAGGTCTCACAAGCCCCCATGCTGGATATAGTAAATGAAGACCCTCAGATGTTATTTTATGACCCCATGTTGTTGTTTTACTACACATCATGCGCTAATCTCCACTCGGCTCCCTGCTTCTTCCTAAGCTCGGAAACATCATGAGATGACGACCAAGTTTTGCGAAAGGCTCGGGAAATTGACTCCAAAGTCTCACATTATTGAAGGCACCATTTTGGTAGAGTACAACTCCACTATGAGATCATAAGCATGGCTATGAGATGCCACACACTCCTGGGGGCTATCTAACTGATTAAAATAAAGTTAAAATAATGAAATAAAACAAACAATAAATGAAACAATGGTATCTACCTGCAATATATCTAGATGGACAATAATGAGGGTATAGGCGCAATAAAACTATTGAGGCTAATAATCAATCACCTAACATTAGCCAAGCCCTCCTAATGAACTTAGGGGAACAGCACTTGCAGTCTTACCTACCAACCTGATTCTTACAGGCTCGAGTGTGGTATTATGAAAAATAGTTAAGAAACGTTAAGAACAGCGCACCTCATACTTAGAAAATTATTGCATGGCACAGACTATAATGACAACTACATAAAAAGTAAGTGTCCTTAATAAAATAAATGACTGTTGTAACATTTTAATAACATACCCTGATCATATCCAGGGGGAGGCCCTAAAGGATATACCTCACTAGGGTGCTCCTATCAGCAATACTGTAATAGTCAGGACTCCCTAGCCTACCCTGACCTATTTGAAGGGTGGACAGTGGATGCCAGGACTGATGGGCTCAATGCACATTTCACATGATCAGTGACTATCCTACTGTGGGCAAGTCAGTTACATGGGACAGCATCATTTGCCTCTAACAAATGCTAATGTACTACACAGAACCATCATGGTTACAGAAGTCGAATTGAATACAGGGGCAGGCGCGAGAATAGTTGGACTTATTCTGCCCCTTCAGAAGGTTTATCCCCTATGTCTTAGCACCCAAAGCAAGGTCAAGGTGTACTGATTATATAGTACATGTCCCTGACAGAGCATCCCTTATAACACTGCTGTACCACTGCTTCTACAATGTGGGACAACATCAGCACAGTTCAGAAGCATGCAGCTTGGTTCCTGCTACACCTGTCCTTATGACCAAAACAACTCTAATGGTACTAGGGATATGGCACAGCACCAGGTCATTACAGAACTACAGCCTCTCTTGGACACCAACAACCCCCACATGGCATCCCCTTCCGAGCTAACCTAGTAATAAGCATACAAAGGCTAGCATATACAGCTCAACTAATAAGGCCATATTACGGGAACTATAAACAAACTACAGCTCAAACAATTGCAGTCCCATGGCCAAACAGTCAGGGAACCAAACTTTGAGTGTGGGTCATTAGGAACTTAGCTCCCCTAATGTGCTACATAGAACCAATGAGTTTGACAATAGTAGGGGTCTTACTAGTCCATTACACAGAACTACCAAGATTGGCAGACCCCCGAGAAGAAGATTACAAAAAATATATAGGATATATATATATATATATATATATATATTTATATACAGTGCCAGACTCATTCACTATGGGCCTATCCTATGCTAGTACATAGGCACACACACAAACATGCATAAAGGACATTGCTTTCTGGAATCTTTAAGTACACATTTTACCCAACTTGTGGTGCCAACACAGGGGTACCAGTAACACCGGCAGCAGGACCAGCTAACATAGCAGCCAGCGTATGCTCAGCCATATGACCACAACAATAGGTCAGCACCCTTTGCTACTCTAGCCATCATTATAGGGCTATTCTGTCCCTATCTCACACTGACAACCATAGCCACTGGGAACACTCATGTGACTTCTCCTAGCAGGCACACTGCAGTGCACCTCCGCTGACTTCAACAATGACATTGCCGCCTAATGGTAATAGCAAAGAACTGACTATGACTACCCAACAGGCCAGATATTCTGATACAGGGACCGGTAACTCCCCCTCTCCCTGAACAGCCTACAACTCATGACCTGGCTCCTGAAAGGGAGAGACTGCTGAATGCGGGGTACCACACAGCAGTGATTGATACAATGTTACAGTCTGGGGTACCACACAGCAGTGATTGATACAATATTACAGTCCCGCAGAGCTACCAAATCATCTACCTATTCCAGACAATGGAAAATATTCACAACCTGGTGTACAGACAGAAACTTATCACCTCTATTAGTCTGTATGGCAGACATACTACTGTATCTACAACAGGGACTGGACAAGGGGCTAGAACCCTCATCACTAAGAGTTTAACTTCCAGCCATTGGGGCGGCAGTGGGCACTGTTGAAGGTACATATCCAGATTCACATCCAGACATCATACATTTTTTAAAAGTGGCAACCAACATAAGGCCCCGCATAAGGAACAGGGTACCACCTTGGGACCTGACATTAGTACTCAATGCCCTTACAAGAACACCATTCAAACCCCTGACAGATATCAGTGATTACTGGATAGGATTAAAAGCTGCATTTCTAGTGGCAACATGCTCAGCCCGCTGCATCGGAGAACTGATGGCATTATCATGTAAGGAACCATTCACAATATTAACACCAGACGGAGTTACCCTACAGACCATGCCCTCATTCATTCCCAAGGAATTTCAAATGGTTTCAAAAGTTAGACATGAATACTATACTTCTTGTTTAAAAAACTTAATTTCTGCCTGCTGTGGTTGTAATTAGACCCTTTTTGCTGAGGGAAGGGGAAGGAGGCAACATCTCCCTTGGAGAAAACAATCCCTCTTATCTTTCCTTTCTTATCTTTAGGAAACATGCAATAAACCATGTAGTACAGAAGTGCAAATTGCCTCAGCCACAAAGGCAATAGACCAGTAGTCATGTAGATGGCACCAAGTCTGGCCTGGATTTTAGGGATCTGAGAGAAGTTTTGAAGGCTATAACATTAATTGTGTTAACAAGGACTTGTGACATTTTAAGGTGTCAGTAAGTACAAGTGTGTCACATATAACACACTGTATGGAAAATGAAAGCTCGGAATCCAGGCAAATGTTATGAAAGGTCTGAAACACCAATCTGTGTGTAGCTGTAAGGAAATATTGCTTGACATGTCATTGATGCCTTATTAGGGGCCTGTAAATCTAAGAGAAGCTAGGCTCGGTTTCCTCTAAGTTAATTAGGGAAAATATACTTTCTATGATCTGAGTACGTACTGACTGACTGACTGACTGACTCCACTCACTCACTCACTCACTCAGAAATGCTCTTTATATGCTGAGATCTGGAAACTGGAAATACTTTGTAGTTTATACTGATAACCCATTGAACAAACAAAGGAGACCTGTAACTATTGTACATATTTCAGTGTTTGAACAAATACATTTATTTTTTTGTAGCAGACTTAATGGTTGTTTGTCTGTTTAGAGTTGGTAAGAAACAGAAGAAATCTCACTATTCAGAGACACTTGGGAGGTACTACCAAGAGCAATTTGGATAGTATTTGTATAGAGGAAGTAGGAACATGGATTCGCTACCAGGTGTGATCCAGAATTAAGGGTACATGGCTGCTCAGTTAAAAAAACAGAAGGGACCACAGACAGAGGTTCTGCCATCCTGAAAAACTGGGACCTTTCGACAGCTACCATGCAAAAGACATACACTCTCATCACACAGGTGCAGTGTGTGATGTGCATGGAGACTTGATGGGGAGTCAGATTGTCTTAACATGAGCTAAAGCTGTGCTTACACTGTCACTGCCTTGCAGTCGTGGTGCAGCATGTTTAAAAGTACACCAGTGTGATTGGAAAATGACTTCATCTGCCTTTGTTTGTTGTCTACATTAAAAGGCTTTTCCAAAATCCAGGAAAATGTTTCTAAACATAATGTTTAGACACAATACAGCTTATATTTCATTAATGTTCTGTATTTATGCTCCCTCATTCATATATGTTTAAAATGTGATCATAGTTCCCCAATTTCATCTCATTTACTTTTCCCTTATAATGCTCTGTTGGTGACATCACAATCCTTTCCACAGCGAACAGGCTATGATTTCACAAATGGAATATTATAAGGGGAAAAGTAACAAGTGAAATTTAATCTGGAGTCTAAGATCCTGTTTTCATGCAGATATGCTGAGTAAAAAAAAAGAGGTAAATAACTACAGAACAATAATGAAATATGAAACATATTGCATCTAAATTGCATCTAAATTTTATATTCTGAAATGGTTTCTTGGATATTAGAAAGTCACTTTAAATTTCCTGTTTGTGAGAGAACAGTCTATTGCTTTGGGAATGATTATGGTGTCACAAACAGAGGAATGTCATTTAGTGCATGGACATGGCAGAGGCCAATGAAGTCCAAGGGACAAAGAACCTGTTTTCAGGCAAATGTACTTGGCAACAATTAAGAAAAAGGAAATATACAATGTAAATCTTGAAATATCTTTTGAACATTTTAACTCTAAAATGCAGGAAAACCTACTTGCCCAGTTGAAAAGTAATTGTACTGTCTCTAGCTGTGCTCCTACACAAGTGCATTGTTTTCTGTGCACTGCTTTTATTTTATAATTTGTATGTTATTAGTTTTAATGTATTGCACAGAGGTTCTTTGTCTTTTAAATGGTTTTTTATTTTAATGGGTTCACCACAATATATCCCAGGCACACTGCCTTAGGGGTAGCTGGTCCAGTCCACTGGGGTGTTAAACAGACGAGGCATACTGATGAGTCCTGGTAGGACGAAACACGTGTCTATGTCTTCTGTTAGCACCCTTTGCAAACTGTGTGAGAGGCCTTTCGGCACCATGCAATTCTGCTTAAAGTTGGACCAGCATAACATTCTGTGGTGATTTGTATATGCAGCCCATGATGCTTTGCATTGTGGGGCATGTGTGACTTTGTATTTCTTGAAACTTGGCTTCCCAGCCAAATGTCCTTTGGGGTAACCCTTGCCTCAGTGTTTACGCACAGAGGTTCTTTGTCTTTTAAATGTTTTTTTATTTTAATGGGTTCACCAAAATATATCCCAGGCACACTGCCTTAGGGGTAGCTGGTCCAGTCCACTGGGGTGTTAAACAGACGAGGCATACTGATGAATCCTGGTAGGACGAAACACGTGTCTATGTCTTCTGTTAGCACCCTTTGCAAACTGTGTGAGAGGCCTTTTGGCACCATGCAATTCTGCTTAAAGTTGGACCAGCATAACATTCTGTGGTGATTTGCATATGCAGCCCATGATGCTTTGCATTGTGGGGGCATGTGTGACTTTGTATTTTCTTGAAACTTGGCTTCCCAGCCAAATGCCCTTTGGGGTAACCCTTGCCTCAGTGTTTACGCACAGAGGTTCTTTGTCTTTTAATGTATTGTATTGCCCTTGTTTAAACAGGTATTGCACTGTAGCAACTGCCAGGCATGGCTGTAAATGAGTTGTAAACTCATCCCACCTTCTAGTTATAAACAAATGAAATCAGCAGGCTTTAGTTGGTAGCACATCAAGCTTTGGGCCTGAAGGTCGTGGGTTCTAGTCTGACATTAGGATTGGACTCATAGCATAAATGGTGGCATCCAAGTGCAGTAGTAACGGGATGTGGTAATGTCAGGGTGTGACATGCTTTGAATGAGACAGTAAACCAAGGTCCTGTCTGCCTTTTCTGGTGGTTGTTTAAGTGGTCTTTAAAGATCCCATGGTACTTTTAGAAAAGAGAATGGGAATTTACCAGTGTCCTGGCCAAGTTTTCCTATTCACTGAAAAAACACCACCAACAACTTAATATAGTTCCATTTCAGAGCGTTTGCATCTGTATCCCCCCCCATGCTGAATAAGGCTATAACTACAGGTATTGTTCAGCCCACTTTCCCAGCACAAAAACAAAATAAAAATATTTTCCAAATACATACATTTTTTCCAAAAGATGCAGTAGGCAGGGCTAGTTCGTACCTTCCTTGGTTGTTTTTTGGCACTACTGTTTGTATCTTAACTGGATTAATAGAGGGACTTACATGACGATGACTTACAGCTATGAAGCTGGAGGGGGGTAGACTCAGGAGAGATGTGAGCAAGTATTTCTTCAGAAAGAGTGGTGAGTTCCTGGAAATGCCTTCCAGTGGAGGTGGTGGGGGTGAAAACAGTGGTGGGGTTCAAGAATACATGGGATAAGCACAAAAGAATCACAGCTGAAGGAAGGGGAGGGAGAAAGAGCTGTGCATCGGGTACAGTCTGCGATAATAGTGTAGTTAGGGAGGAATGGGGACACTGGATGGGCCAAACGGTCCTTATCTGCCATCAAATTCTATGTTTCTATGTTCTATGTTTCTATGATGATCCTCAGAGGGATTTGGGGGTCATTATCAGTAACTCCCTCAAGCAAAACAATCAGTACAATAAAGCATACAGTAAGGCACTGAGGATGCTGGGGTGTATCGGGAGGAATTTTGAGAGCAGGAGAAGAGAAGCATTACTGTCTCTATACATACTGCTGGTGAGTCCTTAGCTGGAATACTGTGTTCAGTTCTGGAGCCCTCACCTGTGAAAGGACATAGACAGGCTGGAGTCAGTACAGAGATGGAGACGATCACCAAAATGATCCAGGGTCAGCAAGGTAGCTCATGTGAGGAACAACTGGTGGCACTAAATGTACTCACTGGAGACCAGATGCGAGAGGGGAGACATGACAGAGACATTTACATTTCTGAGGGGTATAAACAGGGTGAATTGTAAAGACCTGTTTATTCAAAACAGGGACACAGTCACAAGTGGAGGTTGCTGAGGGGTAAATTCAGGAGGAATGTAAGGAAGTTCTACTTCACTGAGAAGCGTGGTACAAATTGCCTGTGGAAATGGTGATGGAAGGTACCATAAATTAGTTTAAACATGGTTTGGACAGAAATAGAGGACTCATGGTTCCATGGGGGGATGGTTGCTGATGGGAGAGAGAGGGGAACAACCTCCCAGCACACTAGGTCAGGGGGTGAGGTAGTGTAATATAGGCAGACTCAGTGGACCATCCATCTCTTTCTGCTGACAGAGTCTATATTTCTGTGTATATATATATAGATAGATATATATATATATACAGTATAAATATATATATATATACAGTATAAATATATATATATATATATATATATACTGTATATATATACTGCAGGAGCACTTTATTCCACCTTGAAATACAGGTGTATGGAAGTTCTTACATTTCAGTCCGGACAGGCCCACCTTAGTCAGAACTTGAAATGCACTTTGTTAGTTTTTGGAGAATGACAGTAAGCAATAAGACGTGACAGGGTGTGTAATTATGGTCCAAAAATTGCATGTCTCAGGTGTGTTGTCAGGCACAAGATACAGACTACTGCCTTTAAACACACTTAAGACATGTATTATTGGCTATCCATACAAATCCCTGAAGTGTCATACTGCACTTGAAAAATGGCACTTAAAGCAAAACTAAAATACATTTGAAACTGCACCTGAGTAATTAAATAATCACACAATCATGTGACTTGTTTCGGCCAATCAGAGGGCTTCATTTATCAGTGCCTTTTTATAAATACTGTATTTTTATTAGGGAGAGAGGTGTTTGTTTTTGCACTAGCTTTTGTTGACTGCTTAGATAAACGCTGGAGTGGAGGGCAGTGGCACTCCTTCTTTTTTTTTGTTCCAGTTCCCCCCAATCCTCAGACCTGCCCCACCTGCGGTCCCCTCATGCCCAGGCTTGTCCCTCTTGGAGGGGCCTCTGGAAGGCCTCCCTCTCCCAATGGACACTGTTAGCAAGCCCCAGCTTACACCCCTGGTGGACATCAAAGGCAGTGGAGACGGTGGCGACAAAGCGGGTCGTCATGCTGGGGGGCGGGGGGCAGCTTTTTTTGATGCTTGCTCCCTGGAGGCAGTGACATTCAATGACATTCAGCATCCTCCCTGCCCTCTAATGTGATGGTGCCGGTCACAGTGGTACCCCCAGCCTATGCCAGGGGTCCGTAAAGCATCACACACTCTTCCCTCCTCTCCCCCCTCTCAGAGAAGGAAAGCAGTCCCCAGGACGCTCGATCCTTCTTCCCTGGCTGGCCCTCCAACTCCCAGGTCCATTCCTGAACCTGGGTCATTTGCAATGCAAGCAGAAATCCAACCACTGCGCTGGTGGGCCACCCTCCGGGCAGTGGCACTCTTGAACAAGTATAGATATTGAGGCTACATACTAAAACTTTTCATGTTTCTTTCTCCTGATAACAGAACTGTGATTTATCTAAGTACCTTGTTTGCTATGGAGGAACTGAAATAAACTTGTTTTTAAAGCTGGGTAAAAATACCCATCGCTAGGGAACTGTTTCTTGTACTGCCATCAGCGACAGTACTTTTGCCATCACCAGACCACCAGCCCAGCAGCCTGGAATGCCCTTTCCTCAGAGCTCTGCACTACAATCCCCATCACTTACTTTGAGAGTTTTGTTAAATATGTACTTTTTTTCAAGCAAGTACTCTAGTTCCTAATTTGATGTTGTGGGATTTATTTTCAAAGCACTCGGAGCCAGGCTTGTAAAAACACCAATTTTGCTTGTCCATACATGCATTACATAGATGGTCACAGACTGAAAAAAATGTATCATGGTCCAGCCAGTCTACCTGCGTCCTACCTACCCAGGCACTCACTATTTTAGCACCGGCTAGGCCTCCAGCAAGTCAATCATCCCGTAGTTCCACATGAACTAACCCCCTCCCACATTTGCTCCAGTGCCTCCCCATCAACCTTATCAGTCCCATGTGTCTATTCCGGTGGTTCTCAAGCCAAGAATCCAGATGACCTCAAAGGGCCTTGGAGTGTGGCCACCAGACCTTAATGGAGGCGTCACTCCTTATGTGTTTCACCCCAAACTCCTTGTTATAGCCCAAATCTCCAGATATAACACATTTCTTTTCACATGGTATACATTAAATGAAGTCCTTGATATATTTTACCCGGTTACCAAAGACAAAAAATTTTCACTTGAATCATACAATGGGTCTAAAAATCAAAAACATTTATCATACAATGGGTCTAAAAATTAAAAACATTTAAGTGGGAAAACCAGTGACGTTGATTTATTTCAGCATAATGCCTGGTCATCCTGGTCCTAAACCTGACTGAATTTGTTAGTAGCCACATCACACAATGAGCAAATCAATCCCCCAAACAACCGGAACTGACCTTCCATCACAGACATGGCTGCTACCCGCTATAAATCTTCAATTAGGCCCTAAAATAGAACTACTTCAAATAAGAAAGAAATTAATTAAATGTTTACCTGCTCATCACACTGTTCTTACACACTTAAACACATTAGAAACATTAATACTGTACATAGTTTTCATTACTAGTATTTCTTTGCTGACAATGAATGATTCTTCTCCTATCGTCACCTGCTTATCAGGGAAATCTCTTCTGCTAACCCTGATATAGAAACATAGATATTGATGGCAGATAAGGACTGCTTGGCCCACCTAGTCTGCCCATTTTCTCTACCTACTGAAACACTGCAGATCCTACTTGATCTCTGGCTTTGCCCCCCTTTCCGTTCCTTCAGAGCTGCAGGATCAGTCATCAGACAGGTTCTGAGGTTGTTGTGCATGCCCCCCCCAGCCACCACTCCCTGCAAGACGCTATTCAGACTCCTCCTCAGAACTGCAGGCTCAGCGATCGGACAGGTTGTTAGGGTGTTGTACAAGCCCTCACCCCCCAAGGCCACCGCTCCAGACCCCACCTCAGAGCTGCAGGATCAGCGATCGGACAGCTCATGAGGGTGTTGTGCATGCTGTCCCCCCCCAGGCCACCGCTCTCTGCAAGACAGTATTCAGACCTCTCCTCAGAACTGCAGGATCAGCGCTCGGACAGATTGTGAGGGTGTTGTGCAAGCCATCACCCCCCCAAGGCCGCTGCTTCAGACCACCTCCCCAGAGCTGCAGGATCAGTGATCAGACAGGTCATGAGGGTGTTGTGCAAGCCCCCCCCCGAGGCCACCACTCCCTGCAAGATGCTATCCAGGTATACGACCACGCAATTTTCGCATTCGGCACCATTGCCCTGAATTACGCTCCTTAAGCTCCACACATTTGTGTTGGTGTGCAAGGACTGATACGCTGTGGGGTGCCATTGCCTAACACTGGTGGGGCTCATTGTTGGCTATTTAATGTCGCTATACTCCTTATGCTGGATAGACGACATTCAGTCCTGTTTATTTCAGATATTTAAAAATCAATTAGCAATTCTTTTTATTTTCTTTTTACATGGCCACATGGTACACATATGTTAGCAAAGTGTATGCACCGGAAATAGTTAATCACTTTTATTAGCTGTATTTCCATGATTCAGGCATTGTACTGAACTGTGTTTTAGCACTGTATCTGCATATTACTGTCTGCTGCACTGAGTGATCTAATGAAGGCTTTATTAACACTGCCCTCCATCGTCCTTGTATTGTGTTATTCACAGTTTGTCAGGCATCTGTGCTAGTTGATGTATGTATATGGCGGTTACCTACTGTGCATCTAATGCCCTAGGCTTCCCCCATTTTGTATTGAGTGTTTTTTTGCCTGTATCATTTATGTGTGTGTTATTCTCTGCAGTAGCCTAGTCATACTGTTTTAGAGCTTTTAGACGTCTGTACTGTCTAGAATGTGTGGGGAGTACACTATTAGTAGTCTGCTGCCCCTGTTCTTCATACATCCCCTTATTTTCAGACCTTTCACAATCTATGTTTTTCCTATCTATTTAATCATCCGCAACTCTCATCCTCTGCATTCTCTTACCTACCTATTCCCTCCTGGAGTGGGATCTTGTCCCCTTACAGAGTGCTGTAACATGAACTGATTATTCATCAGTCAGCACCCACTTACCTTATTATCATCTCTTTCCCTCCACAGACTTCCCTCAGAGCTGCAGGATCAGCAGTCGGACAAGTCGTGAGGATGCTGTGCAAGCCCTCCCTCCCCCCTGAGGCCACCACTCCCTGCAAGATGCTATCGAGGTATATGACCATGTGGTTTTGGCATTCAGCACCATTGCCCTCGGCTACCTTAAACACCACTCATTTGTGTTGGTGTACAAGGACTGATACTCTGTGGAGTGCCATTGCCTGACACTAGTGGGCCCACCCTCCCTCCTCCTTACCCCCACCTCACCCACCAGGGGGTAGTTGATCACACTTTATCCCCTCTCTTAGTCACTCCTGTCATAGCCATTCATTACTATCCTACCCGTACACCCAACATTTCCTAAACACGTATTCTGGAAGACCGATACGTTTTATTAATGAACATGGAAAAGTTTAATCTTGGAGCACTTCTACTACTGTGCAGTCTAGTGAATCCCCCTACTATCCAAATCACTCCACTGCCCCATATAACAATCGATAACAACCAAGGGATTAAACATAAAATGGTGTGCCAATACCATAAAACTAGCAAATCAGCTAACCGCTGCCAAATCAACATATTTATGCACATTTCTAGTGATACAGACCGTGCTTGACTAATACTGATCCCCCTATACAGACTGGTATGTTTATAAGCTCTGTGCTAATAATGCAAAAGCAACACTATAAACTGTGCACCAAAATACATATGATCAAAAAGTTAATCTTCCTTCTATTATTATGTTTATGCAATGTCAAGATTAACCCTGGTCCTATCTACCCAATAGCCTCACCTTCAGAGTTAGCATCAATCAAAGGACTAAAATTCATGTTAATAAATGTATGCAGCCTGCTAGACAAATTAGATGATATAAAATATGGGCACTTCACTACATACAAACCCAGATATCCTCATCTTAACTGAAACTTGGTTAAAGAGGACAGTATCACAAAAGCATATAGCTATACCCTCATACAACCTCTTCTGACTAGACAGACCAACTAGAGAAGGTAGCCTTGTTATCTATATTAATAACAAATTTCATACTACAGAAATCGGCTCCTACTCTCTAACTAAAGAATCTGAGTGCTTGACTATTACACTTTCCCTTTCTGATTCTGAATCAATTAACATCATGGGTTGTTATAGACCACCTAGTGGTGGTATGGAGCTTTTAAAGCATCTTCATTCATTACTTGTTACATACCCTAATGAAACAATAATTCTAGGTGACTTAAAGTTGGATTGGAATACTACAACATCTAACAACTTCAAAAGCATGTGTGATGAGTCAGATCTGTCACAATTAATGAACCTACAAGAGCAAACTTACAAAATCCCACAAATGATTCTACATTGGACCTAATACCAACCAACAGACCCCATAAATATATACATGCAACAATATTTCACAATATTAGTGACAATAATATAGTCACCTGTGTAAGGGGTATCACTAAACAAAAACATTCCCAAATATTCATCACCAAAAGGCAATTTACAAATTCTAATATAGTTAACTACTTATCAGAGCTGGGATCTATACATTGGCAGCAGTTTCACCTAACCACCACAATTCATGGAGCAACTCAGATTTTCAATCAGTTGGTGCTTACCGCCATAAACCGGCATGCCACACTCAAAAAACACAGGGTTAGACAGAGATTCTGCCCCCGGTTTAACATCAACCTTAAAAGAGCATTGCATAAAAGAGATATTCTGTGGGCTACAGCAAGACAAACAAAATCTGAATCCAATTGGGCATCATTTAGGAAGGCAAGAAACACATGTACTAAGCTTATAAGGGAGGAAAAAGCTAACTATTATCTAAAAGCCTTAGAAAACGCAAAAGGAAATGCTGCCAAAATGTGGAAAGTCATAAAAGAAATAGGCCATAAGACCCCCCATCAAGATAGATTGGTAAGGGGATGCATTAACAGACAGACAATTAATATTAGAAAAATGTAATACCCACTTCACGAAAGCAGGTCTGGCTTTTGATAATTCACCTGCAGCAAGGTATCCTATTCTAGCACTTACTCCAGATATTACAACCTCTGATTCAAGAATAAACAACATGTTCTCATTTCAACCAGTTACATTTAAGCAAGTGGAATACTTACTACTAAACCTCAATATACAAAAAAGTGCAAAATGGCTGATTAGCGTCACCCTAAATTCTTAAAAATTGGTTATTATTGCCTTACATAACACATCTTTTTAACTTATCACTGTCCTGCAACAAACTCCCAGTCATTTGGAAAACTGCCCACATTATACCTCTTTCAAGGCCGGTGACCCATGCAACCTTAATAATTAAAGACCCATTTCAATCCTCCCTATTTCAGCCAAATTGTTCGAAGAAGTAGTTAATAACCAACTAAGGGAATACTTGGAAGTTACTAACAGCCTAAACCCTATACAATCAGGATTCCAGCCCTAGCATAGTACAACTACAGCATTGGCCAAGGTAAGTCACTTAACTTCCCTGTGCTCCCAGGTTGCACCTGTAAACAAGCTTTCAGCTTAGTGCGCCTCTCCTGGTTAAACAATTGGAAAAAAAATGATGATTGGCTAACATCTCTAGATTCTAAGCATCCCACAGGTGCTGTGTTTCTGGACCTAAATAAAACATTTGACAATGTAGATCATAATATACTACTGTGTCAGCTAAACCTGACTGTCTTGGATAACTCTTCACTCTCATGGTTTGCCAATGACCTTACAGATAGATATCAGCAACTTAAGACAGAATGGGAATATTCTTCCTTATCAAAGCTAACAAGAGGAGTACCACAAGGCTCTATCCTGGGTCCCCTAATGTTTACAATTTGCATAAACGACCTTAATAGACATATTGAAAAAGCCAAATTGCACCTTTTTGCTGATAATACAGCCCTGTATTTATCCAGAACAACCCTTGATAGTGTCTGTTCTGATCTCCAAGCAGAATCTAATCTACTACAAACAAATCTCCTACAATCTAAACTGCTCTTAATTGCCAAAAAGACAAAAGTTATGTATTTCCAATCTTCAGATATGGCAGTTTCCTCCAAACTCGATCGTACCATTTCCACACTTATGGGGGACACACTTGAAGCAGTTACCAGTTACAAATGTTTGGGTGTATAGCTAGACCAACAATTGTCCTTTATTAATCCTATAGACAACATTTGTAAAAAATTAAGAATGAGGCTGGGTCTCTTCTACTGAAATAAGGCCTGTCTCTCATTTGACAGTAGAGAAAAGCTAGTGCAAATCACATTCCTTCCATTATTAGATTATGCCGACTTGATTTATAGTTGCTGTCCTAGTTCATATCTTGGTAAATTAGACATGCCGTACCATAGGGCCCTTCGATTCATCATTAACTTTCCACCTAGAACACATCACTGCTCCCTATACTATGCTACAGGATGGAGACCACTGCATACTAGGAGACTCAAAAATCTTTATATATGGGCCTATAGGCTATTAACCAATAAACTGCCACAATGTATCATAGATCTTTTCCATTACTCACATAGTACTTATTCCTTGAGAAGAAATTCTTATGCATTATTAGAAATTCCTAGGTTTAGTACTCTCTGTGGAAAATCTGCCGTTAGTAGTATCATCGCTAGAGCCTGGAATGAACTTCATAATTCTCTTAAACTTGCCAGCCTAGTAACCATAGGTGTCTTTAAATAAGTAGTCCACCCACAACTTGCAAAAACATGTGTTGTGCAGAGTGTTTTGATTTGTATGTTAAATTGTTGGGTGTCCTTCCCTCTGTCTGCTATTAAGAGTTTTTCCTAAATTAGCCTGCTAGCTTTAGGGTAGTTTTACGACCCCTGGAGATCTCCATATGAGACCGCTTAATTGTATTCCTTTGTCCTACAATGCACCTTGTTTCAAGTGACAGTGTTGTAGCAGAGACAATAAATCCAGCAGAAAGCATTGCTTTACAATCAGTTCACAATAGTAGAGATGGCTATATTTTAAAATCTATAGAATTCAGCTTAGTGACTACCCTCATCGTAAAGGTCTTACTGTTCTGAAGGACTTTGCTGCTGGTAATTTTTGTGCAGCTTGTAAAGCTTCCAAGATATTTACTTTGTTTGGCATGTGTGTGTTGAATGTTGGGTCTCTTCTACATCACTGTCACATAAGACAAGATGCACTGTGGGAACAAGGAATACAATTAAGCTGTCTTGGATGAAGATCCCTTGGGGTCATAAAACTAGCATAAAGCTAGCAGGCTAATTAAGGAAAACTCCTAATAGCAGTCAGAGGGAAGGAAACACTAGAACTTCACATACAAATTAAAACACTCTACACAACATATATTTTTTGCAAATTCTGGGTGGACTACTCCTTTAAATCTATGCTGAAAAAAAGAGTACCAAGTGAGATGTAACTGTAACTGAAACATGTGAAAAAGGTTGTAGCTGTTAATGAAATGCTTTAATAATCATCTGTCCTATGTATAATTGTCTTGTGTTAATTAAAATCTGTATTACAGGTATAATACATTTCATTGTATTTGTTTTTCTATTCAGGATCTATCAATATTTCCATGCTGTTTACAACCTATGGGTAGCACATCAAAATGGTGAGGGAATTACAGCAAGTACAATAAGGGTGGCGGAATACGGCAAAAGTAATGACAGTTATGACAAAATTCGCAACCACAATACAGGCGGCATTGCTATACCCTCCCCTCGAGGTGATGCAACCTTGAGTTATTATATAAGTAACGGGGTGGGGTGGGGGGAAGGTGCCCCTACAGAAAAGTAATTGTCACCCTTATTGTAGTCACTGAACTTTATCGTCACTGTTATTACTTTCGCCATATTGCCTTCGCCCTTATTGCACTCGCTATAAATCCCTCAACATTTTGACATGGAACCCAAACTATGCCACTGTAACTGTATCTCTCTGCCCTCCACCTTCTTTTTATTTTCCCCCAGTTGTATTCACCTATCCTGTATGCTGTGCTAACCAGAACCTCCTTGAAAATGAGCTTGCTTAGTGGAGTCTTTTCCTGGTAAAATAAACTTGAACTTACCACTAAGGTTCCCTTATGGCTATCCCATGCCTTCTTGAATCCCATTGCAGTTTTTGCCCCCACCCCCGAGGGAGGCTCCATCGTGAAGACTTTTAAGAGGGCTCTGAAAGCCCATTTCTTCAAAGAAGCTTTTCCTGATTAACTACAGCTGCTTTTAGTGTTATTCATTTACTGTTATTTATTATGAAATTAAATTATTTGTTGTTTATGACCCTGCATATACTGTATGTACAACCCTGCTATGTTTTATTTATTTATTTATTTATTAAATTTTGTTAACCGGGTAAGCCCACTGGACCCCGAGGGTCCCTTTTTCAGGGGCGACCCGGAGTTTGTTACATATAATTTTGAACATACAGTCAGGTAGTACAGTGTCAGACATATTGTACAGGATTATAAGGACAGTATACAGTTTTACAGTTTTTTTGGAAGAGGGCAGGAGGTACACGACATTAGTGAATACAGCAGTACAGTGCAGTACGTCTAATACAGTAGTACATCTAATACCACAGTACAGTACAGTACATCTAATACAGGAGGTATATTACATTGATGAGTACAGCAGAACAGTGTAGTACATATAATATGGAGTTATAAGGACAGTATACAGTTTCTGTAGAACAGGGCAGTAAATACCTTACAATATGGAGTACAGCAGTGACGGCAGATAGGGGTGAGGGTAATAAGTGCTTTAAATGCATACAGGAAGTACCATATGGGATAGAGTACCAGCTTATGCAGTCATTAGTCGTAACCCTTGTAGGGGAGCAGTTTAGAGCCAGTACAAATTGACATGAGGTGTGGTTGACTAGTCATTGGTGCAGGGGCAGGGACTAAGTTTGAGGAGGTGAGCACGCAGTCCCTTTTGAAAGATGGCTAGGGTGGGTGGGTGCCTCCTGAAGATGGCTGGGGAGATTGTTCCATGATTCTGGGGCTAGGTGAGTGAAGGATATACTCCCAGCAACAGAGCAGGCCAAGGGAATTTCCAGGAGTTTTTTGTTCGAGAAGCGGAGTGGTCGTCTGGTCTGCTTTGGGGCAAGTAGTCCGATCAGACCTGCCAGAGGTTGGGCATCGAGGAGCTTGTAGGTCCAGCTTAATAGGGGGGTACTGGAGCCTGTTATACAGGGATGGCCAGTTGAGGTCTGTGAGGGTATCACAATGGTGGGTCCTTGGGTATGATTTGGAAGCAAAGCGAGCGATTTTGTGGTATAGGGTCATTAATCTGCTGTGGTCCATTTTAGCGATGCCGAGTACGAAGGGGGTGGTGTAGGTTAGGGTTGGTAGAAGGATGCTTTGCGAGATTGCCAGTCTAGTCTCTGGTATCATGTTGTGGCTTAGGCGATAGAGGAGGCCCAGTTTTTGGTGGATGTTTTCTATTACTACGTCCACATGGGGCTTCAGTGTGAGCCCCTGATCAAATGTGAAGCCAAGGTATTTGACTGATTGTACTACCTCTATTTTGGAGCCAGATATGGTAGTGAGTGGCAGAAGATGGGCCCTGGGAGAGACCCAGGGATTTTGACCCGAACAGCATTGCCTTAGTCTTGCTGGGGTTAAGGACCAAGCGATTTTCAATTAGCCAAGTCTCTTCCTTGGTGAAGTCGTCTTGGAGCCGGAGTCCTAGGTCGGATGGGCAGTCCCCCGTTCTGTACAGTACTGCATCATCAGCATACTGTACTATGGAGCTGCTCCCACAATTGTAAGGTGCCCAGAGCCTCCAGGATTGGGTGCTATATAAATGGGAGGCTGTTCCAGGCATCAACCACTCTTTCTGTGAAGAAGTACTTCTTGACATCTCCCTTGAGTCTACCTCCCTCCTCCTTCATAGCATGTCCCTTTGTTCTTGAGCATCTTTTTCTCTGAAAAATGCTCCCCTCTTGAACCTTATTTATACCCATGATGTATTTAAAAGTTTCTGTCATCTCCCCTCTCTCCCTGCCCTCTTCCAGGGTGTATATACTGAGGTCCTTCAGTCTCTCCTCATAGGGCTTTTGATCCAGACCCTGCACCATTTTTGTTGCCCTCCTGTGGATCGCCTCTACTCTGTCCTTCCGGAGATGTGGTCTCCAGGACTGGACATACTCTAGGTGAGGTCTCTCCAATAATTTAGACTGCAGTATCACCACCTCCCTCCTGCTGCTGGTGATACCCCTCCCTATGCACCCTAGCATCCCACTGGCTCTCCCCAGTGCCTTGTCACACTGTTTAGCCACCTTTAGGTCATCAGATATGATTACCTCCAGGTCTCTTTCCTGTTTGGTGGTCACCAGTACTGATCCCCCCATTTTGTACGCCGCCCCTGGGTTTCTGTGCCTAAAGTGCATGATTTTGCACTTCTTTGCATTGAAACTGACAGAGATAAAACGTAGGCTCTGGCTCTTCATGAGGTCTTTGGTGTGTGTGTGTGTGTGTGTGTGTGTGTGTGTGTGTGTACAGAATGTCAGGAGCAGAACATTCTGCCAGCAGAGTTGTGCAGAAGTTTGAATCCCTGTAGTCCATGGTAAACATTTCATAAGTTGAATGTGGGGAAAGACAGAGAAAAAAGAAACAGGATAAGGAAAGGAGGCAATAATGTTATATAAACAAAGAGAGAAAAGGTGGGAAAACACAGTTACACAGGCAGAGGCAGACACAAACTGCTTCAGTATAGTCATGAAGTTCATAGAAGTACATATATTTTGTTTTCAGAAGAAATCTAACCTCCCCAAAAAAAAAAAACAACCTGGCAGGTTCAAAAGTTGAGAACACATTTCCATTTAAATACTGTACCTGTAGTGATCTGAAATGCAAATAAGGTAGCAAATGTTTGTTTTTCTTATAACAATGCACGCCACACATGGTTTTCGTTGTCTTGTTTTAGCTACCCCAGTTACCAGAATATGGACTAGTTTCTGTCTTCAAACTCAAAATGGAAGCATATTTCAATAAAAGACCCTATTTTTTATCTTGTTGAAATAATTTCCTGTTATTTACATTCATTTTAAGTCAAATATTTAAATGCCATTTTGTAAAGGCAATAAGAAACTCCAGGGTGGGCCATTATGGAGATTTAATTTCTGGTCTTTATTTTTTTATATCCAGATAACTAGACTTTTAAACCGCGTTACAACCACCTGGTTGATATTTTGAATTACAACCAGGTGGTTGTAATCAGTGCCTGTCAATCAAACTTGCATTTCACAAAGCTCACTGGCCATTAGACTGTGTGTGGGCGGGCCGAACATCTTAGCCAAGTTGGTGGCTCTGTTACTGAGCACCCACACTCATTGCTCCCTCACACCATCAGACACATAAAAGGTAAAAATGTTTTAACATTTTCCCCCACCTTCCTGAACTGCCACTGTAGTGCCAGGATTTCTACATGTCCTATGGGGCTGAAGAGCCTAAAGGGGCTGAGCAGAACCAATAGGGTCTGAAGAGGTGGAAGAGATTGGTTTCACAAAGCCACATCAACAACAAAGTTGTCGAAATCCAGCACAGTGACACCAACAATGCCGAATGGCAAAATTTCGCCTTAAGACATTGAATGTTTTTTTTGCAGGGGGCTGTGCCCCTCACACCCCCACATGGGGGGACTCTGCCTCTGCATCGCCCAATTTTAATATAACAAATTCTGAGTTGGAATTTGTTCGAAGGGGGTGAAATACTAACAAATTATGTGAAATTTCACCATTGGGTCCATTACAGCGACAACCTCAAAGTTGTTGCTGTAATGGATTTTGATGTTGAAATTTCGATATTTCGACAGTATATGGAAGGGAATGGAGCAGCAGAGAGGTGGTAGAAGCTGACAGTAAGTAAAGCTGCTCCAATGGGAAGTGGGGGTGGGGGGTCAGAAAGAGAGAGAGAGAGAGAGAGAGAGAGACCGAGAGTAATGGAAGGCAGCAGAGAGCGGTGGGACATAAGCCACATCGCTGCTGTTTGCAACATCATTTGTACTGTAATTAAAAAAAAAGTAAATGAATGTCCCTACTGGAACGATAAAAGAGCAGTGTGTGTGTGTGTGTGTGTGTGTGTGTGTGTGTGCGCATTTGTGTATGTGTACAGTATGTGTGAGTCTCTCTCTCTCTCTCTCTCTCTCTCTCACATAACAAATAAGGACAGTAATTAAATAAAATAATACATGGGTGAGTGTGTGTGAAACCAGAATTTTACACACACCCTCAGTATGGGATGCTTTTATAAACCCCTCGGGCTTCACCCTCAGGGTTTATGTAACATCCCATACATTGGGTGTGTGTAAACTTCTGGTTACACACACACACACCTCTGTATTGTTCTATATATAATTACCATTCTCAGGTGTATTTAACAGCATTTGACTGTACCTCATGCCTAGCAATGCTCCTGAGGTGTGCGATTATATCACCATAATGCACACCCTGTCTTGTCTTATTGCTTACATATATCTCCTATGTTTTTTAAAGGTAAGAAAATGATCAGTTCCACTGTTTTTGTAACTGGTATTCCAAATAACTTTATGGCCACAGAAAACAGTGCTGGAGACCACACTGGCCTCATTTGAGAAACCATGGTCTAGCCCACTCCATCTTAAGACCTGCCACCATTTAAATGTTACTAGCTCCACTGGCAGACAGTTCCTCTTTTCCACCATCCTCTCCATAAAGAAGTACTTAATCATGTCCCCCCAAAATCTCCCCCCTTCCAGCTTGTAGTTCTAACTCCTTGCAATGGGCCCCTGGCTAAGCTTAAACAGTTGCTGGCTGTCACCCCTGTTTATACCCTTCAGGTACTTGAAGGTTTTAATCATGTCCCGCCTCTCTCTCCTGGCCGCTAGTGAATAGAGGTCAGACAGACTTTCCTCATAAATCCTCCCCTGCTGGTCATGAATCATTATAGTTGCTCAGCTCTCCTTTAGGTCGACTTAAGGCAGTCCTTGTCTTTATTTAGTTCAGATTCCAGAACTGCGCACTGTACTGTAGGTGTGTGGCCTCACCAAGGACCTCTAGTGGTGTAGGATCACCTCCTTCCATCTGCTTAGGAAGGCCCTACCTATGTACCACAGAGTCCTACTAGCTTCCTATATGCTTGTTACTCTGGGCTGAGGTCTTGAGGGTGTCACTAATTATAACCCACAGATCTTTCTTTTCTATGTTGTGAGCCAGTTGTACCCACTCTCTTCAGTATTCTTCTATCCTCAAATTCACCCTCCCCAAGTGAATAACCTTGTACTTTTGTGCACTGAATTCCAGTTGCCAAAGCTAAGACCACCTTTCTTATTTGCCTTGGTTTCTTTTCAGAACAATTGCCTCCTACCCTCCTTATTATCCACCTTGCTAATATCTTTGTATCATCCCCAAATAGACTCATCTTGTCCTGGACCCCCTTCTCCAATGTTGCACATGGTTTGTTTTATAGCATCCAGCCCTGTGTGAGAAACGTGTTTTCCTTCTTTCTTACCCCTGTCTGAGTAACATGTATCGCTTGTATCCAGAGTGTAGCTGCGAGCATCTTTTGTGTAGGGTGTTTGGAAGAGGGCACATTACACAACTGATATGGAGGAATGTTTTTTCATACACCAAAATTATTCCACCCTCCCACACACACATGCAGACGTATCCGCAGGACCACCATAGTTTGTTCAGGAAGGTTAAACCACCAAAGAAAAAATGACAAATATGCTCAGTTCCATATGATAACAGCGAAGCAAGAATAGCGGCATACAAATCAGCGACTGCACATCACCAAAAACATAAATGGCAACTGTGCATGACAGCAAAACCAAAATCAGCAATAGTCCACAACACACACTCCAGGTACGACAGTTACTATACTTTTTATGCGGGGGGGATTATGCCCCCCGCACCCCCTTTATTATTATAATCAACTCCGGGGGGGGCTGACACAGGGGTACCAAAGTCAACTTGGGAGGGGCTGTTTGGGGTGGGGGTAGGGACTCAGGGCTTCAGAATGGGGGACCACATTAGGAAGGGCTGGGGACCATGGAGCACAAATCCGAGAAATCGTGAAACAGAAAAAAATTATTTTTTAAGTGTCCAACACACACAAAAACAAAATTTTTCACACACACCTAGCCAGCTCTGAATCTGGGTCCTTCTACACTAAAGACATGGACTCCCGCCACAAGACCAAATGACCATCTGGGAACTGCGTGCCCAAACTATTTCCCATATACTTGTTCCCTATAGCTCCCACTTCCAGTTGCTGTATTCTTCAGTCGCAGTTCTTCTCCTGTAACACTTGGTCTTAATGTGCCTCGCTGCCCTTTCACAGTCGCTTGTATCACAGGCAGTCAAACTGAGTCACTCAAATTGAGTCTCTCAGTCTGACTCGCCCATCTCACCGGATACCATATGTTGCAGGCGATGCCTTTTGTTAGACCAACAAAACTGCTGTGAGGGTAGCTTTTGAGAGTTGCATTCTCTTCAACAGGTCAGGGGAAGCAGAGCTGAATTACTTTGCCTACTTGGGCTGTGTGGCTGAGTGTTTGTGTTTGTCTCTGTCAATAGTTTAGTTTTGTGGATCTTCATGTGTTTTGGCTTGGAGGAACTAGACCATTCTTGGAAATATGATCTATGAAAGTTTCCTGGACTAAGAAACTGGAAAACATCACCAGCAGATATTGGGATTCTCATTATAAATTAACTTTTTTGGAAGTCATCACAATCAAAGTAAGTGCAGCTAAGAAATTCTACAAGCTCTGACCTGAGAAGTGCAAACTGAATCCACATTTCCGTCTACCTTGTTGCTAAAGGGAACTGCATGTCTTTGAGAACCATTCACAACTATTTAAACAAAGGGAAGACACTGACAAAGGGTTTTAACTTCCTGCATATGCTCCAGGCCAGTGTTCCAGGAATTTAATACATCCTTTGTCTTGTTACCGTAGATCAAACAGTTTTCTGGTCATTTTCCTGTGGATTTGATTATTTTACTTCATTTGGCAATGGGGCCAATGCTCCCCCTGGAGGCACACCACCAAAATTGATCTGTCCCTGCTCATGTGAGCCTTGGGTTTACCCATGTAAACCTCCTCCTGTCTTTTCTATCTCTCTCCATTTGTTATCCACTGTGTCAAATTCCTCTCTCCTCCTACCCCACGCAACCCCCACTGTAAGCATCTTGACATCCTACCTTCATTATGGAACCATGGCAAATACCCTTTATTTCTATCTGAGGCACCCCATTACTAAGGACTGGGTGAAAACGACCGCCCTAGCTGGAAAAATCATATTTGAGCACCTGTCGTTAGCAACCCTCCTTTGTTGGAACCCTAGGCGACTGCACTGTATCCAAACCTGCAGCATGCAGAGGAAAGACGTTACATGGTATGAGCTACGGGAGATATCCCTCAAACTGCTGCTCCTCCTACTTCTCATGTCTGGTGGGATCCACCCAAACCCTGGCCCTGGCTCAAACATTAAGATAAAGCCTGCAAAAACTGAAAACGGGCTATCCATTGTTACCCTAAATATCTGCAGCCTCCTTCCTAAGCCGGCATCTCTTCAAGCCTTTATTGGACAACATAATCCTGACATACTTGTAATTGTTGAGACCTGGCTAACACCTAGCACTCCAGATCATGCAATCTCGCTCCAAGGCTACAACCTCTTCAGACTTGACCGGGTTAAAAGAAAGTGGGGCAGACGTGTTATCTATATAAAGGACTACCTCTCATGCCACCTTGCCAGTTTCCTCCCCAGAAAACACCCTAGTACAACTTCTCCCTGTCAAGCTTCTCCTTGGTGCCTATAACAAAGTGCTTACTGTGGCTGCAGTCTATATCCCCCCTAAAGACCCACGAGCCGGGCTCCAGTCTATCCTTGAATTTGCAAGATTACAACCTCCTGACTCTGAGCTCCTCCTTCTCTGTGATTTCAATATAAATTGGCTTGCCTCAGATATCGGACCCAGCAGGGATACTATCCTAGCAACCAACCTAACACAGATGGTCAACTCCCCTACTAGAAAAAACTACAAGACTGAAACCAGCAGTCTCATTGACTGGATTCTTACTAATCGCCCGGACTGATAAAAACACCACCGCTCTCTCCGATTCCCTCAGTGACCACTCCCTGTGATCTGTATCTGGACAAATAAATTCACAAATCACCTCCTAAACCATCCTAAGTCAATGTTACCGACAGAAACCTTGTTAAGCTAAAGACCTGCCTCCTACAACAAGACTGGTCCCCTATCTACAATATGCTGGATGTGGATGCTGCCCTAGACTTCTTCATTAAAACTTTCAACACTGCCTGTGACACCTACGCACCTTTCAAAAAACATAAAATCAAAGCCCTCTCCAAACCCTGGCTAACAGCCAAACTATTGGCTCAGCTTAAAGCACGTGACCATCTTTGGGCTATAGCCAGGGCCACAGGCTCCATAACAGATTCACTTAACTATAAACAGGCACGCAACCTATGCACTTCACAAATCAGGTAAATGAAGAGCTCCTATTTCAAGAATGCTTTAGAAACCACCTGGAGGTGACGGGAGATCCTTCTGAGACAATATACGTAATATTACGGGCAAACAGTCTAAATCCTCTCCCATGGCAATGAACATTGATGGCTCCACTACCCGTGACCCTAAGACTATGGCCAATGCCCTAAATAAAACCTTCACTGACCTCAGTGGTGTCCTCTCACCAGACTTCTTCCAGGACTTGTCAGTTCCAAAACTCGTATCCCAAACCACCTCTCCAGACAAACCGCTATTTCACTTTAAAACAGTTAAGACACATGAAGCCTACAGATACATAAAAAAGGCCTGCTCTAAATCTAGAAATAGCAGTGACACCATTGATCTAAAACTTCTGTCCCTCACCTTGGAAGAAGTGATCCACCCCCCTCACAAAAATTCTCAACCTCTCCCTGTGCCAAAGTCAATTCTCCAACACGTGGAAGGCTGCTATAGTCACACCAGTGCATAAAGGGGGCGACAAATCCACACCAGGGAACTATTGGCCCATATCTATACTTCCACCCCTCTCCAAAGCTCTTGAACAGATCATGGCGGATCAACTATCAGACTACCTGCAAAAGTACGATCTACTCTGCATTCAGCAACACGGATTTAGGAAAGGACACAATACGTCGACGGCCCAACTTGATTTCTCTAGTGAAACTCACAAATCCTTGGATAAGGGTTATTTAACCGGAGCTGTTTTCATAGACCTCACAAAGGCCTTTGACACTGTTCACCATAGCCTTCTAATTCTCTTCTGCTCAACATTGGGCTAGCCGAGGACCTGGAGCCTGGGTAAAAGTTACCTGGCACAACATTCTCAAACAGTAAAAATCTCTGAGGTTTCTCTGACTCCAAACCGGTCCTCTCTGGTGTCCCCAGGGCTCAATTTTAGGTCCTCTCCTCTTCAGCCTATTTCTAAACTTGCTTCCCAAATCCTGCCCTGAAAAATTAATACTCAATGCTGATGATGCTGTAATTCTTCCTCCCATAAGGATCCAATCCACTGATAGAGCTTGCAGCTTGCTTTCTCATGTGTTGAAAAGTGGTTCCTTGAGCACAAACTAGTCCTAAATAAAAAACAAAAGTCATACTTTTCGCCAGTCATCAAAACAGAAATAGGCATACTCCACTCGTCATAAAAACTTTCTTGAAATACACTAGAACAAGTGAACACCTTCAAATACCTTGGTATCACTTTTGATGAATATCTTACTTTTATGCCTATATCGATAACACTGCAAAACAGTGCACCAATGCATTGGAATTTTGTACTGAACCGCAATATTTTCAACCAAGCTGCCCTGAGGATTGCTGTTCAAAGCTCCATCATCTCAATCATAGACTATGGTCTAATTGTCTATGGCTCAGCTACTACCACTGCACTAAAGCGCATCTCAACAGCACTAAACAAAACCTGTCGACTCCTCACTGGAGCACAGAGACGGACCCACACTTGTGACCTCTACATGGAAACTGGTTGGTTGCATCTTTCCAATCACCTCATGTATCTCACCTGCGTGATGCCAAAAAAATCAATCTTGGGACTCACTCCTTCATGTATCTGGGACCTGCTCTGCCTGAACAATGGAACTCGTACCACCAGAAGATCTGACCACCAACCTTTCCCTGTCCCTAGATGCCGGACTGCTCAGGGACAAAGATCTTTTACATACCGTGCCCCTACCTGGTACAATGCCCTTAACCTGCCCTCCCTATCCTCCACGACATTGGGAGCTTTCAAACCCATACTTTACGCTCACCTTACAGCCTCCAGCTCCTGTGACTGCTTTGACTAAAGTCTCATCCCACTGAGTGCACTTACATTTGTTTCACTCAACCACCATGGTCTCCTCTTTGACAAAGACAACCTGAGTACCACTAACCTGGTTCTGTCTGCTCCTAAACTCTTATTTCTCCCTCTCTTCCTCTCAAGCTCTCCAATCCTTATTCCTTGCCCTTGACACTGCCTCTGAGTTCCTTTTTCTTTTCTGTACATAAACGTTACTGTTTAAGTTGTGGCCTTGTTAAACGGCTTACTGATTGTTTGTAACACTGTCTACTATGTTTTTGTACTTAATGATGTGGAACCTTTGTAAAAGAGCCTTGGCTCAAAGGTATTAATTCCTAGAACAATAAACTTCAAACTTGCCAGACATATAAGTTGTATGTTGATTCAAATGGGCATGGTGTAGCTTATTTCATCAAAGCACGTCAGCGTCAATTCAGATTTATAAAAAGCAGGCAGAGATGTTGCAGAATATCCTTTTGCCATTAAGGTGCGTCTGCTGTAAGAGACAGCCTCAGTATTAAAGGATCACTGTTAACCCTTTTTGCATCATAATGTTTCTAGTTGAAAATCCACATTTTATAACTGTTTACCTCCTCTAGAATTCATTGATTTACTTGGTTTACACGGTTTGTTTAGGTAGGAGAAGGCCATCTGACCCATCAAGTCTACCCCCCACACTTTGTGGGACAATCAGTTATTTACTCAATTTTGTAAATGTTTGTCTATGTTGTTTTAAACTGATCCATAGTGTTTGAGCTGACTATTGATTGTGGCACTTTATTCCATTGTATAGTTGATCTTATGGAAAAGAAACAATTTATTTTATTCTTTATTGCTCTTGGTACAAAGAGCTGGAATGTATTACATCGAAGTTTAGTAGGTTTAAACGCATATCTTATCCCACATTCCTGCATTAGGTGTTCATCTTGAAGTATTTTATAGAGAAGCAACATGTCACCTCTTGTATGCCTAATATCCCATGGGTATAAAGTCAACTCATTACATCTGGTCTCAAAGTGTAGATGTCTCAGTCTTGGAATTAACTTAGTTGCTTTTCTTTGAACACCCTCCAGCAGTTTCCTATCCTTTGACATAAATGGCGCCCAAAAGGCTGCTCCATAATCCAACTGTGGTCTGATATAGGAGTTATATAATGCCAGGACACATCGTTCCTGCCTACTAATGAAGGATTTTTATAGAGTTTAAGATATAATTAGTTCAGGTAGCAATTTGTCTGCAGTGATTTCCATGAAGTAATTGATTATTGATCAGGATCCCTAGGTCTTTTTCTGAAGGAACTTCCTTTATTATTATTAAGGTAATACTCAGAATTTACGTTGTGCTGGCCTAAGTGCATCACTACACATTTGTCCTCATTGAAGGACATATTATTCTTTGCCCACTTCTCAAATGCTTTTATGCCCTTTTGTAGAGATATGATTTTGTCACTGCTATTTACTTCACCGCTGATTTTGGTGTCATCAGCAAATTTGCTACTGTGACATGTAGTTCAATTTTGCAGGTCAGCAATATATATATACCAAATAATACTGACCCCAAGACAGATCTCTGTGGCACTCCACTTAATACTTTGATAGGGTATGATAAGACATTAGGGGCCAGATATTCAAAACTTTGCTCCAGGGCTAAATTAGCACTGCCTGGTGGGCAAAGTTAGCCTGAAGCACAAAGCAAGCTATATTCAAAAGGAATAGCCCAGGGCAAACAGCCTCTGAATATAGCATGGGAATGAGGCTGGGCAAACTGGGCTGGGAGTGCAGGGCAAATGTAGCCCTGTAATAAGACAGCTCTGAATACAGCAACCAGGAAGTGCAGCCCACAACAACAACAACACAGTGCACAGCGATGTGAAGGTAGCTAAAGGCGATCTATGTGGCCAATGTGTGTTCCAGCAAATGCGTGGACCCACTACAGCTACAGGGAGCAGCCTATGGGAAAGTAAAGTGTGCAAAACAGTATAATATTCCCCGAACTGTTTGCGTGGGATTAGTGTGGAGCTAAGCTGTTTGCCTGGTGCAGACACATTTGCCCAGTGCTAAACTTTGCCATATTCAAAATTCAAATGAGCCTACTTAGATAGTCTCTGGGCAAACAGCCACATTAGCATCCCATTATGCCCTGATTTGCATGCAGTTTGCGAGCGTTACTGCAGGGTCCCACAGCTCCACCTGTAGGTCAGTCTGGAAGTACAGGGACCGGCCAGGTCTGACCGCAGCTCCACCTGTAGGACAGTCAGGCAGTGCATGATGATAGCTGCAGGCTACATGTGAACAGTATAGCATAGCATAGCATATCGTACCCCAGGGGACAACACAGCATAGGCACAGGTAGTGGTGCTGCATGCAACCGGCACACTGTAGGTCATGCTACAGTGCACATCAGACACTACAGTAGCAAGGGGGCCTGTAGTGTGAGGGACACAGCAATGCCTGTGGTATGTAGGGCAGTGAAGACCACAGCACTGTACACAGTGACAGGCTCATCTTGCAGGTAATTACTGACAGTGGACAGTACTGTTACGCTGTTGTGTGATTCACAGATGCTGCATCTGTGGCATGGGATACACACAGTGGCATATACATGGCCGGCTGTGTGTGCTGTGGCACCTGTATAGTTGTGCGGTATGTGACTGGGGGGGCACATAGGATCCGACAGGCACACAGGCGGTGGAGTATTCCCACTACTGGCCCATGTGCACTGTGTGATGTGTCCCAGTTTTGTGGCCACACCTGGGCTGTGGTGAGGTCTGACCACCCATACACCCTCCCCTCAATGGCCACCATGCCCACAGTGCTGCCTGTGTGTGCTGGCATCTTTTGGTCACCACAGACGTATGGTCTGCAGGTGTGTGTTGTATGGCCACACTACCATGATGTCCCCTGTGGGCCAGATCACCCCTTATTGCCTGTGCATGGCTGGGACTGGTGGCAGCTGTTGGCATCATGGTGGTGCCATCAGTGATCAGTATGTGTCCTCCATGTCTGGAATTTTCTAAGTGTCATACTCATATGTTAGGGTCATGCAAGCCATGCTAATGCCACGCAAACACCGTGCAAAGCAAAAATGTTTCATGAAGCTGTTTGCCCAGGGTTAAGACCAGCTTTTCCTGGGCAGTACTTTGTACCGCGCTAAGGGTCACGCTAAGTCGCGCTAAACACCTTAGCGCGGTGCAAGTCGCTGAATATCTCATATCGCCTGTATTCATATTCACTTTGCCTCTTGCATATAATTATGGCTTGCCCAGTGCTAATGCAGTTTGCGCACGCTGTTTGGCCTTTTGAATATGGTAGACCCGCTCTACTCCCACGCTAAACCTTCGCAAACAGTTTGCGCACCACGCAAAGCTTTGAATATCTGGGCCTATGTCTTTTAACAACTTGTTTTCTGTCGGTTAACCAATTGTCTATCCAACCTATGATGTACTGATCCATTTTGATATTAACCAGTTTTTTTATCAAAATGTGATGCGAGACCTTGTCAAAGGACTTTTTGAAGTCTAAATATATTATGTCAACCGGTATACCCTTATCCACTGACTTAATAATAGGTTCATAGAAAGAAATTAAGTTGGTAGTGCAGGATCTTTCCTTAACAAATACATGCTGCTTATAATCCTTGACTCCATTTTTTTTCCATCTGTCGATTATATTTTTAAGAATCCTTTCCATCACCTTACACACCACTGACGTGAGACTAATCGGTCTATAGTGCTCATTCTCCTTCCTTTTTCTCTCTTCTTTTTATAAATAGGTACAGCTATTGTTTGTTTCCAGTCAGAGGGTATACTACCTGAAATTAATGATTTGTTAAATAACAGTTTAAGGGGGGAAACAATAGAAGAGATTGTATTTTTTATTAATTTAGGGCTTATGCCATCAGGCCCTACTGCTGAATCAGCCCGCTGTTGCTGTCTGTTTTATCTTCTTCCTGCCTTAGTACTGTAGAACTGAAATGCATGTGAATGGTATAATTATACTCAACCTTACTTTGTTTAAAATCCTTAATCTGCTCTTATTGCATACCTCCTGAACATCTGAAACACCCATGAACAATGCAGACACTCATGTTGCAATGGCTTCTCCTTTCCTCCCACTGCATTATGTTTTGCTAGACTGTGTTGGGGGTGTTCCCATGTCCAGTAAAGGTGCAGTGGGAGTTGATCAAGGACTGTAAACAAACATGTATTTATGTGGTAACACCAATATGGAGGCAGTCTGTTTTTCACTTTTAAACTGTAAAAAGAATCAGAAACAAACTACTGGCTACATCAGCAATCTCTACTGAATGTGACCTATCATAAAATGTGTTTTTTAACCTGGAGACACTTTGAGGCCTTAGGGGATTGGAGGTATTGATGAGATGGTGTGTTGTAGAAAAGGGAAGAAAAAATATCCTTTTTTTTTGTGGCTGATGTGAATTTTTCTCTGATAATGTGTCAAAAAGCCAGTGTCTTTATTAAGTCATCTTTCTTTAGTGTCAAACAGTTGTATAATTTCCAGTTCAAATGTCCAGTGTTCCTGTGTGCTTTCAAAATTACCCTATAACACTCTGATAGTGAGTTCACTGATGGAGTGTCCTGGTCTTGAAAAATGTTCATTACCTGTTAGGGGTGTGCATCGGATTTGAACCAGCTGTCAAATACCTTGAAGATGGGGTGTATTCGACGAATACTTGAATACTGGGGTGTACTTAAGGTATTCAATGGTTACATATTTGATGAGACCTTTAGATCTTGTGAGATCTCCTCAGTCAGTCCCCAGGCTACTCAGAGAGCTTTCCAGAGCTTTACCATATGATCTTTCCAGAGATAACTGAGATGCAAGGAAGCTACTTCTCTTTGTGAGAGGGTTGTGGACAAATTTCTGAAGCAGATTGGGAAAAAGTAGTCTTTGCAGACTATTGTTTTGACTCCTCTGTTTAGCTGTTCAGTGGAGAGACTGTGGCACTCCACTTGACTGACTGATTATTTAAAAGTACTTTTTACAACTCAACAAATCATATTGTAATCTTCATTCATATCTTCAGGCTAGAGAAGAGGGAGGAGGGGTCGGATGAGGGCTCTGCCTGCAGTTGCAGGCTAGGCTAACTCTTGCTTGCTGGCTGACTAAAAAATGGCTTGTTCCTTTTACTTTTTAATTCCTTATAAAGCTGAGAAGAAAAAATATTTATATTTTTTTATTTTGCAGTAAATAACTATCTGTTTGTGTGGAGAGAAGGGAAGACAAACACTTTAGTGTGTGCTCAGTTCACTGAGCAATGTTCTGAAGCTGCTGCCAGTTTGCAAGGGCAGCTTTGTTATTTCCTTTCTGCAGTTTAATTATTTAAATTTTGATTAAAAAAGGGTTTTATGTAATAATGGCTACCTCTAATGAGTGCTGACCACAAAGAGCAAGACAAGAACTGCCCGACAGACAAAAGGAGATGGACAGTAGAGTGACTGTTGCAAATATCGCTGGTTGCTTACTGCATCTTAAAAAAAAGAAAATGTATTTTTATGCAGGGGGCTATGCCCCCCTCTGTAGGGGCAAGCCCCCGCACACCCCAAAATAAAGATAATCAACTCCACAGGGGGCGCGGACTTTGGGGAAAACATAAAGATTTAAAAAAACAAAAATATTTCCTTTCCAGTCACTAGACCTGAACCCAGGTCACTCACTTCAAGGGTGGTAGTGTATACCACCATGCTACATGGCCAGCTCTGAAGTGCTAGCACAACCATCATGCTATATCCTGCTCTAGCAACTGTAGCTCCCTGCTACACCCACTCTACAGGATATAGTGACTTCTTTCACCACTCACTCTACTTCCAAGTGCTATTATTGAGTCACTCATATTGAGTCGCTCTATAATAGGCACTCATATAGGGTGTTACCAAAAAAAGTCTTATTTTTTTCTCTCGATGCTGCAGGCTTTGTTTTGGTAGTGCACTTAAGCATTTCCTGCCTGTCTGCCATCACAGCAGTTAGTGTATTGATAGCGGGGGGGGGGGGCACTGTCTTCTTTGCTTTGCGTTGCGGAACTTGCAACTTTGGGCTTACACTGGTTCCTGTACCTGTAGTTAGCTGAGCTGCTATTTCTTAAAATACCTATATAAAAATTGTTTAACTCCTTTTGTCTTGCCACAGACTTTGTCTGTGCCCTCGGGTAAGCAGGAACCAGGGGGGCACCCCTGCTGCCCGGCATTAGCTATCTGAGTTTCTGATTGTTGTTTGAACAGTAAAAAGTTGGACACAAATTACAATATTTAGAAAAAATTGTTGAAGTCTTCTTGTCTCCAGAGTTTGGATGATACAGAATTTGTTGGCATGGGGTCAAAATACCGATGACAATTACCGAGCGGCAATAAATGCCACGAGGAAAACAGTGTCAGCTGAAATAAGGTCAGTAAAAACAGCGACCGTAACATACATAGTGAACACTATAAAGAACAATGGGACTTTTGTGTTTTTGCAAAAGAAACCTCCTCTAAGTAGTCAAATTAAATGATATCACATAAATTCAAAAAATCTCCCACAACTCCCATGATGCGTTGCCATAAATGACATCACAATGGTCCCAGAGGTTCAACATACTTTAAATTCAACATATTATTATTACTAAAGGGGGACCCCATGTGAAAGCATCTAAGAGTAATAAAAATAAAATAAAATAAACTGAAAATAAATCAGTTGCTCGAGAGGACTACGAAATTATTAAACAGCAACAAAAAACTACTTAAGGGAGGTTTCGTTTGCAGTATAGCACCCCTTGAAGACGCTCCAATGAGCAAAGCACTGGGGTAATTGCCTTTCAATAATTGGCAGGTGAATCTCTGTTTGTACCTTGTACCTTGTGTGAATCTGTTAAAGCAATAAATTACCATTTTGGTTTACTGGAACGGTCTGTTGATATTCTTCTGGACACAGCACCGCATTGTGTTCCTGAGTCCAGTATACTTTGGTTTGTGAGTTTGTTCGACTTGGGGTTGCTTACCCCTTACTTGCACCACCTCCTTTACCTGGGCACAGTGCTTTTTGGACTGGACTTTTGAACTCAGTTCTACTACCTCTTAAACTGTACGACAGTCCCACCATCTCATATCTTTCTCCATCGACTACAATAGGAAAGTTTCATCAGCTAGAAGTCTAGATACAGGAATTCCCCCACCTGAGCATTTCCAGTTTAACCATGAAAATATGCTCATACTTCAGAAGATTTAAAAATGCTTGAATATGTGTTTAATGGCATATCCTCTAAAAACAATGACCTGAGTGAGTCTGAGGATGCTGAAACTGAGTCCTCACCTCATTCCACAAGAAAGCATTTGGGTCAAAAGTTATCCAAAAAATCAGCTGCTGAAGGCAGGCGTAAAACATTTGCCACTGTTCCTCCTCATCCTTCACGTCAATCTCCTACTAAAACACACTAAGCAGTCCATCCTAACTTATGCTCATCCTAGTGGTTCTGATACTGCATCTTGTGTCAGTCTAAGGCAATCTTCTATGCCAAACTGAACCTGGTGGTTGTGGATGAAAGCAGCATGCAAGAGGGTTGAGGCCAGGTACAAGTTCAATTTCCAGTGATATCTGGACGTAATTTACTGAGCAGGAGCATGACAAAAGGAGAGCTGTGTATTCACGCTGTGGGCAGAATCTCAGCCAAGGTAAAAATGTTGATAAACTGAGCACAACATGTCTTTGGAACCACTTTCTGAAAAAGCATTTTGAGGTGGCTAACTTGGATAAAGCCCCTGCTGGAGTTGTCTCTTCGTACCACTGCATGCTGCATTTCAAAAAAGCAAAACCAGTTTCTGATTCTGTTAATGGTGCCGGTAGTGGTGATGATGGCGAGGCAGTCAGCAAGTGACTGAACACCAGCAAAATCTTGTTTCCAGTCTTTGCCGAAGTACTCTGACAGGCACAACACCAAGTCCCTCATAAACTGGTTCAGATGGTGAGACAGCAGATGTGCAGTTTGTGGTGCCCCCACTCCCACAGCCTATATCACCTGCATTTGTCCATTCTGGAGTCAGGGCCAGGAGCAAGCATGTGCCATTTCAAAAGCCTACTCTCACAATAAAAGAAGCATTTGAGGCCCGCAAAAAGTTCTTGCCAACTCACCCACAGCTGCTCAGATCACACGGCTCATAGGAGAGATGATTACACTGGATTTACAACCTTATTCTATTGCTGAAGATGCCGGAGTCCATTAACTTCTACATTTCTTGAAACCTCGATACCACATACCAATGCAAACTATTTTTTCTCATACAGTTGTGCCAAATATCTATGAGGCATGTTGCAATCAGGTGGAGAATTTGCTGAACTTGTGCACTGTGAGTGAGAGGTATGCATGTAATGAGTTTGTACTGGTCCATAAATTATAGGAAAAGTGGGAAACCCTGCCCACAGCCTGAGTTCAGCAATTTCTGCACTTGATTGTGGCATGTGGACATCCAGCAGGATGAACTTGTTGATGCCTCCTCTTCCTCCTCCTCTGGCCTTACCTACTTGGTAACACTTGGTAAGTTAAGACAAAGTAAGCTACAAAGCCCATTTAATTGTCTCCCACTCCTAGTGGGGTCAGTTATTTAGCTGATTTTGAATCAGAAACATATCTAGACTATGCTTAAATTGCTCAAAACATGGAGCCATTACTATATTGTTTGGTAGGGAATTCCATAATTTTGTAGCTCTTATAGTAAAAAAAATCGATCTTTTAACTGTTTTAACCCTCGGAACACATAATTGCTTCCTGTGTAATCTCAAGTCTCTAACTGGTATATCTTTGCTTTTAAACCCACATAACTTCAACGTTTTTGAGCTCTGTAAAATCTTATAACTCAGAAGTCGGTCTCCCTTTAACCTTCTAGACTCCAGAGTAAACAATTTTAATTAATTTCATCTTGACCTATAATCCTTGTATTTAAAACCAGTTAGAGATTTAATAAGTCTTCTTTGTTTTTTTTTCTAATAAATTTATCTCCTTTTTCAAATATGGGCTCCAAATTAGAGAACCATAATGAAAGTGAGGAATAATGTAAGCTTTATATAATTTCATTATGCACTCTTTATCCCCAGTTAAAATGTTTTATTTATAGTTCTTAGTAATCTATTAGCAGTGACTGAGACCTGATGAGAATGATCTGTAGTAGTTAACTCATTATTTATCCAAATTCCCAAATCAAGTTCCTTTTTGGATGATTTAAGTGTTTTACCATTTAGTTTATAATTGTATCTTGGATGTTTCTTACCAAAGTGCATAACTATGCACTTAGATTCATTAAATTCCATTTCATTACGTATATCTCCAAGATTTGATTTGTTTCAAGTCCTGGCAAAATTCAAGGTAACTCTGTAAAGAATCTACTTCCTGTCCTATTTTAGTGTCATCTGCAAATTTTGAGATTATACCCTTGATATCTCTTCCTGTATCAGTAATATACAAGGAAAACAGCACTGGACCAAGCACTGATCCTTGGGGCACCCCACTAGTGACATCTTCATCTCCAGGCAGTACACCGTTTATTCTGTCTGTTTGCGATTTGTGAGCCAATTTTTAATCCATCTAACAAAAAATGAATTTATTCCAATTTCATTTAATTTAGAGATCAATAAATCATGGGGTACTGTATCAAAAGCTTTTCTTATATCTAGAAGGATAACATCAGTGGATATATTTCTATGCAGACGATCACTTACAAACTCATAAAAGGACAGATGATTTGTAACACATGATAATCCTTTACGAAAACCATGCTGAGACTGATCTATCAGTTGTAATACCTCCATTTCACTTTCAATCTTACTTTTAATTATCCTTTCCATCAATTTAGAACATATGGAAGTTAGGCTAATTGGCCTATAGTTGGACACACAGGAATAATTTAGGAATAGGGACCACTACAGCCCTCTTCCAATCATCTGGAACTTCCCCTGATGATAACAAGGAATTAAATAACATCGTTAGAGGATAAGAAAGTGTTTTGGCCAGATTCTTTAAAATTACAGGACTTAAATTATCAGAACTTGGTGAAGATGATGTTTTTAGTTTTAGTAACTCTTCTAACACTTCTTCTGTTTGAAACATCAATAGCTGGATATTATCCAAGGCAAACACATGATCTGGGCTAGTAGATGAATTGAATACTAAGACAAAGTACTGATTAAAGCTGTGAGCTATTTCTTCCACATCTGTAATAGAATTTCCATTTTGAACAATTGAGGAGATAGCGCTATATGTTTGTTTGTTAGTATTTATATAAGCAGAAAAACCTTTTAAATCCTTTTTACGAGCCAGTTTATGTTCATTTTCCTTTTATTTCCTAATCAGTTTGTGTAATTTAGACTGTTCTGTTGTATATGAGATCATATTTTCCTTACCAGGATTAGTTAGAAATCATTTAAATAATGTATATTTCCTTCATATCTGTTTTTTTTATTGATTTATTGAACCATAAAGGAATTTTTCCCTTATTATTGTATTTTTTCCCTCATAGGGACAAATCTATGAATCACACCATGAATGATTTTATTAATTTTATCCCACATTGATTCTATATTAAGACCTTTTAAGCTTAGATCCCAATTTATATTATGCATTACCTCTAATATTTTAACCCAATTGGTGTTTTTGTAGTCTGGAGTTTCAGAAACAACATTTGTATTAGTTTTTGACCTAAAACAGTTAATATAACATTCAACCATATTATGATCACTAGTAGCCAGGTGACTCATGACCCCTATATCAACAATACATTCAGCATTGTTTGTAATAATGAGGTCCAGAATGTTAGACTCTCTAGTGGGTTCCATTACCAACTGGTCACAACCACATGAAATAATAGTATCTAATAGATCTTTTTCAAAATCATGCTGACCATGTATTACTTCCCAATTTATACCTGGAGCATTGAAGTCCTCAATAATTAATATATCAGCTAAATTAGAAGCTGCCTCAATATCTTGTAATATTAATTTATTAACAGATGGTTCTGCTGATGGAGGTCTATAGCAAACCCAGAGGACTAACTTGGGCAGAGGGGATAGGTCAAGATTGAGCCACAAGGTTTCTACAGATGAATCCTGATGTAACTTTAGATTTAATTCAGAACAACTAATCTGATTTGATGTATAACAAACACCACCACCTTTTTTACCAGACCGATTTTTTGTAAATAGTTGATAACACAATATGTTGTTAGACCATGAGTTAGAATCATCCCACCAAGTCTCTGTAACACACATTATATCTATTTTTCCTAATTTCCAATAATAACCTTAACTCCATCAGTTTGTTGGCATTTAAACTTTGAGCATTCACATTTAATACTTTAAGTTTTGATTTGGGGGTTAATCTACTTTTTGTTTTGGTCCTGCCCTTGTCCCCCATTTTAACTAGTTTAAATTTCAGCCAATAATATCTTCAAAGGATCTTCCTAATTTGTAAGCCCCACATCTGCTTAAATGTAAGCCATTCCAACAATAAAAGGAGTTGCTACTGATAAAGATTTCCCACTGTGCCACACATGTGTATCCCATTTTCAAGGTCCATTTTCTAATCCATTCATTTATCTGTTTTATCTTTTTCTCTTTTTGTAATCCTGCTCTGGGAACGGGTAAAATTTCAGAAAAATAAATTTCACAGTTTAAATTTTGTAGTGTGTTTGCCAATTCTATATATTCCTGCTTTATTTCTTCAAATGTTAGCTTCTTTATGTCATTTGTTCCCACATGAATGATTAAAAGTGGATTTGAACCAGCATTACTAAGAAAACTACTGATCATGTTGTGTATATCTCTTATTCCAGCCCCTCTGAATGTAGAACATGTTATATTATGCTTGTCTTGTCTACAAACATAATTATCAACATATTTAATTAATGAGCCTCCTAACACATAGTACTGCCTTGCTGCAAGTATATTACTATCTAGTGTACTGGATGCAACAGCATCATTTGCTGAAACAACTTTTTGAAGTTGACTTATTGGTACAGTTTCTATCAAATTTGTTTCGGCAGTACATGCTTGATTAGTTGTAAGTGACTTAGAATTGACATGAATAGTTCTATTTCCATTTTCCATGTTATTACTAGTATTTCCAAGAACAGCATTTGATGGACTAGGATTTATATTGACACTCTGGTTATCAACAATTTGTTTCAAGGGAAAATCAGATTTCATTGATGTGGTACTAGAAGCAGACACATTGGCAAGATGTCTAAGTTTAATGAATTTTTTTTTCACCCTCTGATGGTATGAGGGGAGGGCAATCATTAACTAATATAAGTGGTACAGTTTTATCTAAATTTGAACTGCTAAGCCCACTGTTGGTATCTAGGGTCTCTATATTATTGTTAGTAAAATTAATCAGGGGCTGAAATCTGTTTTGTACTACAATTTGGTTTCCCAATGCGCTACGCCTTACTTTAGATTTTTGCCCATGTTGCATCAACATCCAGCCCCCTGAATCAATTTCATAAGTCCCTTCTTATTCTAGGCTACGCTTTCTTTTAACCTTATCTTGAACCATCGCTGTAACGTCTACATTAGTTCCAAGTTCGAAGCAATCTGATAAAGTAGGCTCCTCATATAAAAACCCACTACTCTGGCCACCATTTTGTGCCACTAATACCTGGGCCATTTTGGGCTCTTGATTTTCAAGTTGATCAAGCTTAGCATAGAAAGCTGAAATGTATTCCCTTAGCACACTATTGCCAAGACACCTTTTGCATATATGAATAGGGCATACAGATATTTTATCAACCAGGGAGTACATACAACAATTTGAACATTAAATTCCTATTTCTCCATCAAACATCATTATAGTCCCTGGTAATATTTTATTGGTAACTAAGGAACTAGACAATGGGGCTTCAGCAATCTCACCGGTGCATGTTTCCCACATTTTTTTACAGAGGGCTACAAGGTGTTTTACACTTGCTCAGCTATAAGGCACAGTATGTAACTAAATTGAACTATTACCAGAGTTTGAATTTTTATCTATATCGATACTCGCATAAATAAAATAACTAACAACGTACCCTTGTACTCCACAAGCTCCACGAGACACGATAGAAACGTGTTACAATGCACATATCTCTGCGCGCATCTCCGCGTGTGACCACGTGTGCGCACCCAGCATGCACTTGCCCGGCTCACTCGGGCGACTGCTTAAATACTCCTTTTCCCGGAAATCTCTCTGTGGTCACGTGACCAACCTCTGAGCTGCAGGATCTCAATAATTTTAAAACTCTTTAAAAATACTGAATCCTGAAGAACTATCAAGTGACAAGGACTGACACTCAGTCTACTGCCAGCATGTATCTAGCTAATAAATTGCACTGTACCAAGGTATATATCAGTATAGGCAAGGAAGATTTACACATATATTGCAGAGCCACCCAGTATCAGCACACTGCAGCTGTAGCAAAAAAATGTTTGTAAGCCTTGGCAATAGCAATACATACCCCATCCCACTGGATGTCTGCTTTCTTTAGTGTTGCAGTCCTTCCAAGCAAACACACTGGTGCTAATATTCTTACATCTTTGCAAGAAATGCAAGAAATGCTTGACTCACGGAATAGCACATCAGGTTTGCATTTGGGTTCTTTATTACAGATATTGGGAAGAACATGGTAAAAGCAGTTCATGATGGCCACTTTCAAGGAATCCGCTGCTTTGATCATACATTGAACCTTGTGGTCACTGGTGCTTTCCAGAGCAGTGCGGGTGCTCCCCATATTGTTGATACCTCAAGACACCTCTGTAGCCATTTCCATCATTCTGCTAAGGCAATCAGAGACATGCTAACTGTTCAGGACCACCTTGGTTTCTCAAACCATCAAGTAATCCAAGATGTCAGTACATGATGGTACAGCACATTTTATGTGTTGTAGCTCTTACTGAAGCAGAAATGTGTTCTACATCAGTTATCCATTTAGCAGGATATTGGTGGGGTACTGCTACACTAGGATTGGGTCATTATTGAGGACATGGACTAGGTTCTGTCTCCCTTTGAAAAATGCACCCATGACTTAAGCTCAAATACAGCTTCACTGAGTCAGGTCATTTTAGCTGTCCATCTCCTCATGTCAAACATGAAGAGTTTCCAGGAGCACAGCACCATGGGCTTGTTTCCACAACCCATCAAAGAGCTCATTCAAGGGCTTACTAGGGAGTTAAGATCACTGTCTGCAACCATACATGACAATACTAGCTATGTGTTTGCAACCATGTTAGACCCAAGATTCAAATGTAAGGCACTGTGTCTGTCCATGCAGAGTCACAGGGTGAGTGAGTATCAGAAGCAACTGTGCAGGGAACTTGACGGAGTCATGAGGGACATGGACATGTTGTGTTGAGGTGATACTGAGGGGGTGAGACAGTTCTAGAACAACTGGAATAAGTGGCACTGGCAGCCCAAGTGACAGTGGTGTGGGTAGTGGCATGCCACTGACAATGAGGTTACCTGCTGATGCAGGAAGACAGGGTGGGTCAGCAACATAAGTCCATGACTCTGTGCCTCAGGTTATAAAAGCACATCATTATGACTGGTCGCTGCTCGTGAGTTCTGTGCAGAACAAGCAGTGGCAGACGTCATTTTATTGCCACATTCTGCTGAGCAGATGCTTGCTAATTATTTGGATGAGCCGACTGTAGATTTTAATGTTGACCCTCTTGCATACTGGAACACCAAAAAGCAATAATGTCCTGCTTTGCCCCAGGTAGCATGTAAATATTTTGTGTGCCCTGCCCCCACCAGTGTACTCTCACAGCACCTCTTCAGTACCACAGGAGATACTGTTCAGCCACATCGCTGCCATTTGCAGCCTGCATATTTACAGTAACTTCTTTTTATTAAGCTCAATATACATCTGCTGGATTCTTTTAAGTGAATAAGGTGTACTACTTGTACTACTCAGACAGACAATGTGCTGTCGCTGCCTGCCAGCTTCGAATACTGAATTGACCGTTATATTTCTGGCTTTCTGATCTCTGTTCTTGATTCAACTGACAAAGGTTCTGGAATAATGATGTCAGATGTAGTTGTGCTTGCCACTTGGAGTTTTGACTGACCTTATGGCTTTGTGACCACTGCTGGTGTTAAAATGATGATGATCTTGGGAAATTACTGAAAATGTTTTTCCTCTTATTTATTTATTTTTGGCAATGTGACTTCTCCTATCCTGGTATATCCAGGCATTGGGTTACAACATGTACTTATTATTATGCCATTAACTTTTATGCAAGACTATGATCAAAATAATAGTATAAAAAATAAAAAAAAATACAAAAATTGAAAAAATTAAAAAATAAAGAAATAAAAAAAGGATTTAAAAAATAAAAAAAAGTATGAAATCGGAATATTTGCTCCATTGTGCAACTCAGCTTTGCTTTCCTGTCTCCAAGACAAATATAGTCTTTCATTTTTTTAATTCTTTCCTCTTCATGCTGTGCAACTCTTTGCTTTTGTGATTATCTCCTGGTCCCCAATACAGATGTTCCCTACATTTTCTTCAGTACACCCACCAACCAGAACAGAACATGTAAAGAAAATGCCTAATCTGTTAGAGGAAAACACCAGTTACCTTTGTGCACTCTACTGTCGATGTGTATGCCCCCAATTAGTGTCTTTATATAACAATATACAGTATTTGTTCTAACTGCATTTTGGCATTAAAACTTAATGTTTGAAAAAGTACTTGAAAATGTCCATTTAGCAAAGCTGTTGGCAGCCATCTCATGGGAGCTGCTTGCTCCCACAACTGGGACATGCTAATGTGTCCCTGCCAATCAGCATATTAGCTGCTGGGGTACATTAGCATATCCCAGGCGAGTGAGCAAGTAGCTTCCACATGATGGCTGCTAGTGGGTGGCAGCCTAGCTAAATGGAAGTTTTCAAGCACTTTTTTAAACTGAAGTTTTAATGCCAAAATATAATATATATATATATATATATATATATATATATATATATAAACACACACACACACACACACATATATTACACAGAAATGTAATTGGGGGCATAAATATGCACTGGCTGGAGAGCACACGAAAGTAACTTGTCTTTTCCTTTAAACTATGCTTCTGCTGTCTGACTTTGCACCAGTGTTTCCACAACCTAGTATTACCTTTTACCCATGCTGAGCAGAAAATGTCTTATTTGTCTATTTTGGGGTCTTTTTTCATGTGTACAGCATTTTTAATAAATGTACTACGTTATGGTGAAATAACAGTATAGTTGAATACCCAAATAAGGTTGAATACCTGAATACCCTGCGTTTATTCAACAAATATTAGATGAATGCACAGTTTTTGTATTTGCACACCTTTGTGGATGATTGTGAGTCTCTGGAGGTTCATTCTTGGTTTGAGTCTTTGTCCTGTTTCACCAATACCGCAGTCACCCTCATATTCTGTACACTGTATCATATATACCACATTTCTTGAAGAACAGAAGTACAGGTTTCGGAGTTTGAATGTTCTTCCAACATGAGTGGCATGTGTCTCACAACAGATACTGTATGTGTGTGCACAGTCTGCAGCATGGTGTTTCGCATGGTTCTGTGCCTTTCTCACCTTGGTGGAGACCTGTGCATTTGCTTTACACTAGTTTTACATCAGGTTTGGTGGCTGACTGAAGGCAAGTACTGGTGGTGTGGGGATATAGTTTAGAGAATCTCATCATTAAGTAATAGTGGCTGTATTTCATTTGCTTTCTTTGTATAGTTTTTTCCAGTTTGGGATTGTATGTTACAAGTTAAGGTGTACGTTACAAATGTTCTCTTTGACTTGTACTCTGAGCATGCAGAGTCTGGACTGCATTTTCTTGTCACTGGTGTTGGAGTTATATTCCTTCTATTGGAAGGATTCTTTTAGTGTACCAAAGTATATATCCCTGTCTTCCTGGTTTCAACAAATGCAGGGGTACTGAATGGCCAGATGGCGTATTATGGATGTTTTGGAGTATGAAGGGTGGAAGCTTAAGCTGTGAAGGTAACTGTACCTGTCTGTAGGTTTGCTGTACAAAGATGTTTGTAGTGTTCTGTGTTTTATTGTGACCTTGGTATCTAGGAAGTGCACACACTTTGAAAAGAAGCTCATTCTGAATTTTATTGAAGGGTAGAATTTATTGAGGTTGTCAGGAAATTGTTCTAACTTTTTCCTCACCTGCTGTCAATATCATAAAGAGGTTTATTTTATTTGCTTTTGTTCACCAGGTAAGTGCACTAGGCAAAAAGGTACCTGTTTTCTATAATGAATATTTAGGTAATATTTTAACAGCTTGTTGTGTTGTACATTGGGGAATGTTTCTTCTAGACCTGCCATGAAAAGATATGGATACTATGGTGCCACACTGGTGCCTATAGCTGCCCCAGTATTTTGAAGGTAGAGCTCAGAGTCAAACCTGAAGTACTTGTGTGTAAGGATGTATTCAATAGGTTTCTTGATGTCTCCTGGTGAGTACTGGCAATCTGTGGTTGTTTTACATAAGTATTCATGACACGTTATGTTGCCACCTCTGTGAGGGATGTTACTGTATAATGATTCAATGTCCATGGTGACCAAAATGGCATTGGGTGGTAACTAGGGTAACATGGGGTAAATCCCAATACTTACATTGTAGTGCAGCACAAGGGGGGGCTGTACTCCTGAGGTGCCGTCTTTCGGATGAAACATTAAACCAAGGTCTCATCTACCTATTCTGGTGGTTGCTGTAGTGGATGTTAAAGATCCCATGGTACTTCTTGGAAAGCGTAAGGGAATTTCCTCAGTGTGCTGGTAAATTTCCATTGTTCTCTGAAAAATACCACCAGCAGCTTAACCTGATTCAGTATGTCTGTTTACATCTGTAACACCCCCCACCAGGAAAAAGAGCGGAAACAGTAAAAATTGCCTAGTCCTCCTTTTCCATTCCAAAAACCTAACTAACTAACCAACCAACTAACTACTAACAAACTAATCGGGGGGGGAAGGGTCGGCACCAAGATGGCCATCTAATTTCTTAGAAAGGCAAACCTAGATTTATCATCCCTTATCATTCACAATTTTTTCTGGTCAAATGATTTTTTCCTCATTTTTAGTGCATTTGGTGCTTGATGCTGATCAGTTCAATGCTGGTATTACAGGTGTAGAGTCATTCCTGACCTTGAATGCATCAAATGCAAAATTCTGTCAGAGTGTCTTGACTCATGGTCTACACTCCTGCAGCCTTACCATGCAGGGCACACACACCAACACCGAGGCTATGGCAGCTTAAGCATATCAAGCAAGCTCAGCACAGCAGATGACAGCTCTGAATGAACTCACTCATATTTCCATAATGCTGTCTCAGATCCTTTGAGATACAGTGGAGTTAGAAACCACCACTGCATTACAAAACCATGAGCTGGCAGGTTTGGATGGCCAGGTAACTGTGATGGAGCATTAGCTACAACAAGTTTAGTAGACAGGAGAGATTCACAAAGCTCAGTTCCTAGACTATGACCACCATACAGTGGCGCCGGAGACGGGGGGGCCACTAGGGCCATGGCCCTTCCACTTTTATCATAGGAAGGGCATGGCCCTAGCACTTTAAAAAAAAACTGTGGCACCGGAAAAAAATTAAAATATTGCTTTCCCAGCCTTTTTTGCCGGGTTTGCATCATCAGATGGTGCTTGCGCTGGCAATAGGGCGGGTCACGCCACGGGGGCGGGGAGGGCAGCAGTCAGCAGAGGCTGGGCAGGGCAGGCCACACTGTCTGTACAATGTATTAGAGCAGGGGTGGTCAGGAAAATGCGCTAAGACTGCTGGGCAGCTGCCGCTGACTCGTCTGTACTCTGTTCTCTTTCTTCAAATGTGCATGATCGCCACGGATTACGCCATACGGTGGTATCTCCCGACTCCGGTCCCTCCCGACTCCTGGTCCCGACTGGCAACTCCCCCACCAACTTCCGGGTGAACAGTAGAGCCGAGGGGGATCATGGGTGGCAAGTGCTTTTTGGCGCCAAGCGCCATGATCTCTCAGTCAGACAGACTGACGCAGCACTGCATGAGCAAGCAACGTGGTGGGGAGATGAGCCGAGCAGCAGCCACCCATTTTTGTTGATCGCTCGCTCAATCGTCGGGCCCCGTGCTGTCTGTGTCAGCGATTCAGCGATGGGTGACGGTGGAGGGCTGGAGGAGGCTTAAAAGCTCTGATCAGCATTCAGCACTGGCAGACTGCATTTTGGTGGCTTGGCGAAAAAAGGGGCCTAAGGCTTGGCGCTTGGTTTTTTGAGAAGCGACGCACGCTTGCACAGAGAGTCACGCCTGCGTTGGTCTTGGGATTTGGAGGAGTAACAGTCGGGGAGGGACTCATCGCTCGCTCCTCACTCGGACTCTCGGAGTCTCGGACTGGTCGGTGGGTTGGGTTGTTATTGGGCCTGGCCCTGGGCCACACCTTGCCAAGTTCCAACCAGGAGACTGATGCAGCAAGGCAAGCAGGATATTATAATAATTCTTCTCCGGGCAGCTCCAGTCCAGATCAGGCCCAGCCAGGACATGGCACACACAGGCAGCAGGCCGCAGCAGGCTAGCAGCAGCCAGCAGGCCAGGCTCCACTCCACATCCACACTCACTTTCCCCAGCAGCCCAGCCTCATGGATGGCAGTGGCACAAAACAGTGAAGTGATTAATTTCTCAGTAGAGTCTCTGTGAATCAGGAGGACAGTTATTCTGTGAGCCAGGAGCCATCTCACTGGCTTTCCTTGTGCTTGTCCTCAATCCTCACTCAGCCAACCAGGTAGGGAGCAGCAGCTAGCCAGCCAGCATAGGCTCCTCACTCTCTTCTCACAGTCAGTGAATCACTCAGTCACCTGTCATCTCAGGGGTGGGGTGGTGGACGGTGTGTGGCTAATTGTTTGTTCATGTGGTGGGCGGTGGCAGACAGTCCCTTCTGGCCACCAGGGCAGTGCAGCCTTCTCCAGTGCAGTCTCCATGCTCTCCAAAAAAAAAGCATTCTGGTGAGTCAGCTGTGTCTGTCAGTGTGTATGGTGTGTTGAGTGATTTGAAGAAAAAATGTTACTTAACTCCTACTGTATCCGACTGGACCGACTCCTACTAAAAGTTAACAAATACAGTGTCAGTACAGTACAGTAGTCCTGCAAGGAAAGATGTAATAAAGCTAGATACAATTTATTTAAATGTGTGACATCACTGACATGGTGACTGCACAGAGGTTACCAATTCAGGAAGTTGGAACAGCTTGAGAATAGAGATGAGAATTGTAGAGGTGTAAGAACTTGTCTTCATGATGATGCATGCGCATGGAATGAAAAACAGATAGTCAAAATGAGCACATGTGACATGTTATATAGAATGCATGGAGCAGAGGCAGTGATATCTTAGCTAGGGAAGGCTTGGGTAAGCTTATCAGTGGACTGTGGGCACATATCTGTTACTTTCCCACTGGGGCAGTGGTGCTGCTGTGACCTAAGTGGTGATGCTGGGCTGGGGCTGGGCTCTCTAGAATCTAGCTGTTGTAGTCTGACAGCACTTGAATGAAAAGACTAGGGCAGCAGTGATTTGAGATGGAGGTCAATCAGAGCATTTACTGTAGCTTTTAGCAGGTACTGCTGTCGTGACTGTGCATAACATAATGCATATGCATTTCTTCCAGACAGTACTTTATAAAAAAGTGTGCGTCAGGAGAGAGAGGGGTTTGTTGCAACTTGCTTAATGCTTATCAGTGGACTGCGGACACATATCTGTTACTTTCCCACTCGGGGGGCAGTGGTGCTGCTGTGACCAAAGTGCTGATGCTGGGCTGGGGCTGGGCTCTCTAGAATCTAGCTGTTGTAGTCCAACAGCACTTGAATGAAAAGACTAGGGCAGCAGTGATTTGAGATGGAGGTCAATCAGAGCATTTAGTGTAGCTTTTAGCAGGTACTGCTGTCGTGACTGTGCGTAACATAATGCATATGCCTTTCTTCCAGACAGTACTTTATAAAAAAGTGTGCATCAGGAGAGAGAGGGGTTTGTTGCAACTTGCTTAATGCTTATCAGTGGACTGCGGACACATATCTGTTACTTTCCCACTCGGGGCAGTGGTGCTGCTGTGACCAAAGTGGTGATGCTGGGCTGGGGCTGGGCTCTCTAGAATCTAGCTGTTGTAGTCCGACAGCACTTGAATGAAAAGACTAGGGCAGCAGTGATTTGAGATGGAGGTCAATCAGAGCATTTAGTATAGCTTTTAGCAGGTACTGCTGTCGTGACTGAGCGTAACATAATGCATATGCCTTTCTTCCAGACAGTACTTTATAAAAAAAGTGTGCATCAGGAGAGAGAGAGGGGTTTGTTGCAACTTGCTTAATGCTTATCAGTGGACTGTGGACACATATCTGTTACTTTCCCACTGGGGGCAGTGGTGCTGCTGTGACCTAAGTGGTGATGCTGGGCTGGGGCTGGGCTCTCTAGAATCTAGCTGTTGTAGTCCGACAGCACTTGAATGAAAAGACTAGGGCAGCAGTGATTTGAGATGGAGGTCAATCAGAGCATTTAGTGTAGCTTTTAGCAGGTACTGCTGTCGTGACTGTGCGTAACATAATGCATATGCATTTCTTCCAGACAGTACTTTATAAAAAAGTGTGCGTCAGGAGAGAGAGGGGTTTGTTGCAACTTGCTTAATGCTTATCAGTGGACTGCGGACACATATCTGTTACTTTTCCCACTCGGGGGGCAGTGGTGCTGCTGTGACCAAAGTGGTGATGCTGGGCTGGGGCTGGGCTCTCTAGAATCTAGCTGTTGTAGTCCGACAGCACTTGAATGAAAAGACTAGGGCAGCAGTGATTTGAGATGGAGGTCAATCAGAGCATTTACTGTAGCTTTTAGCAGGTACTGCTGTCGTGACTGTGCGTAACATAATGCATATGCCTTTCTTCCAGACAGTACTTTATAAAAAAAGTGTGCATCAGGAGAGAGAGAGGGGTTTGTTGCAACTTGCTTAATGCTTATCAGTGGACTGTGGACACATATCTGTTACTTTCCCACTGGGGCAGTGGTGTCCATGCAGAGTATCCAGGATATATTCATAGTTGTTATCCATCCATAGTTGTTGGAAAGCATACTGATGCATCTCTTGATGAAGCAGGTCATTCAAAATATCGTGATAATCATATTTGTAGGATTTTATTACCCAGCAAGGAACTGATCAGCAAGCTTGTGGCTGTGTTGTAGGTTTAGTTACAGAGGTGAATGTCAATTATTCCATTGTAGTAGTGCCACTGAGGGTACTGTCACTGTTTCTAAATATACATGCAGACAGACAGTACTTTCTTAAAGGAAAGCTCCACAGATCCTGGGCTCTGCACCTGAAAAGCTAACCCTCTGGTTTAGCTTTTAACTACAAGAGCGCATTTTGTTTTGTATTGAAGTGAGTGTGCGTCATCGCACCTTTCAGCAAATGGAGTGCCCCCATTCTCCGTACTTCTGGATTTCGTATTTTTAAAGTAGAAATACAGCAAGTTGCAGCGCATGAAAGAAAAGGTCACTCTTGTTGTTAAAAGCCAAACTGGAGGGTTAGCTTTCAGGTGCAGGAGCCCAGGATCTGTGGAGCTTTCTCGAAAAGTATGTTTGAGAGATTTATTGCACCTTGCTTAATGGTTATCAATGGACTGGTGTCTGGAGGTCGGGAGGTGGAATAGGGTTCATTCAGATCAAAATAAGAAGTTCAATTGGCCCAAAACACATGTTTATGTAAAATAGACAATGACAACTTTGTGTGCCGATCAGAGCACTTTTTCCAGGTTGACTATATTTGACTGTGCTCACTGCTCTTATTTGCACTATTAGCCAATTTTCTTCTACTTATGATCAGAATAAGTCCAAGACTCCCCAGTCCCCATCCAAAGTCTAAGAAATGTAAAAAATTAAGCATGTGGCTACTGCATCTTTCAAGTTCTGTACTGCTGGTTGTCAGAACTCAGAATACATTAAGAAGGGCAGTGTGTGTCTTTAGTTTTTTGCAACCAGTGCCAAAGAGTGTCAGCCAGTGCCTGCCTGACCCCTCACATCCTGGCTGCTGCTGCTGCTCACTTATAGCCTGGGATGCCCTCACATGCCTGTGTCACCTACTGGGGTCCGTGAACATTAACTATAACATAAAGAACAACCAACAATGCAGTTGTTTCTATATTGATGTGGACCATCACCGGACTATATTCAGTGGGCACTGTGGAGAAGCCAGGAGGCATGCACTAGCGAGCCGTCCATGTTTCAGAATGGATGACTACCCATCTACTAAGGGACTGACCTCCAAGTTTTAGTCGATCATGTAGACTAGTCAGTCCATATTTTGTTTCTGGGCTGCCAGCCTGCTTGTGCCACCTGGTCTGCGAGCGTTGATTAGAGGAAGGTAAACACACAAACCACTAGTTCTTGTTTTTTTTTTAACATGTGGACTGGATTGAGCATGCGCTATGTGTTATGGTCTGGTGGTTGGCTGCTGTTGTGTGGCACGTGGTTTTCTGTATTGCCATCTTGACAGTGGACGGCGGACCAGCGGTCATTTGTTCCTAGCTGTGGTGGAGTTTGTTCTGGCTTGGCTGGTGTGGATTCTGAAGACAGGGCTACAAGCTGCAGGACCTGGAGGACGGAGGAGGTAAGAAAAAGAAAATAATTGGTTAGCTTAGGTTTGCACGCTACGGCTATGTCACTTGTGTTTTTGTTACTTATGGCTGTTATTGCTTTGCAATGTATCTTTTCTATAGTATATGCTTGCTTTCCTTAATAGCAAAGTGCCAATTATGTGTAGTTGGTGGTGAAAGGCTGCTCTGCTCTGCATGTTGATAAAGTATCAAGCTGGTTTACAGGTTCATTGCCTGTCCTATGTTGTGCTGAACAGTGCCTCCATAATTGCATCACTACCTGTTGGAGTTGGGTGGACTTTATTTAAGTGATCTACAACAAGCCAATCGGTGAAGAAATGTTTCATGGCTTTTTTACATTACCCTTCCTGGCTTCCACTTTGCAGCTTAAAATCATTCTTAAGATTTCATCACCATATCATACTAAGCATAATCATTCCAGAAAGATGTTTCCTCTGTAGGTACCTCAGTACCTAATTACCTTGTTGATGCCTTTAAATATCTCTCAAGTTACGCTTGCTGTATGTCCCAGTCCCAGCCATGAAACTAGCTCCCTACTGGCTTTCTTGATGACACATCCTTACACAGACTGCATGCACTTCACTCAGGATATTTAATAAAATTAGTACATTTTTTAAAGCACTGTATTTGGTCTTACCACTACTGGACACCATATTTCATAGCTGCAAAGTACAGTTACTGAAAGTTAGAAGTGGCCCTGGCCCTGGGTCATCAAGACTGTGATCAAAAAACATTTTTTAGCCATAAAAACTGGGCTGATGAGGTTATTGCAATATGTTTGCTATATATATATATATATATATATATATATATATATATATATATATATATATATATATATATATATATATATATATATATATATACACACACACACATACACACATACACACATACATATATATATATATATATATATACACAAATGTCACAATGCTAGGACATGAAAACCTCCAAGATCGGTGCAAAACCAGAATGGCTGATCAGGTTTTATGGCTTATTAAATCATTTTTTATCATAGTCTGCATGATTGCGATCCCCTAAGTACAATTGTTATTACTAAAACTATACTGGTGCTATACTGTCTGCACATGCAAACAATACCCCAGTAAAGTGCCATACAGCCATCCTCACTCAGGGGCTTTATTGACAGGAATATCAAATTGTGTGATGCTCATAAATATCAGCTTGCAGTCTGGGGTGAATTTATCATAGTGATACCTGATAGTTTACCTTGTCTAGTGTGGAGCAGACTAAATGCAGTAGTAATAATGGTAGTGCTGTACATTTTCTTGCTAAGTTCTCATTTTTTAACATTGTGAGAATAGATTTACTATGTTTGTTTACGTTTCCAGATTTCTAGAAGACTTCAATGGCAGGAAAAAATATAGATTCCAGAGCTCCATTCTGAATTTCATATCAAATGGTACTGTGCCCATCAAAGAACAGACTCAACGACAACATCAGTACATCGATTGCTACTGCAGCTGCTACTATTAAGTCTTCAACTGAAGAAGACGACAGCAGAACAGAAGATTCATGTCGTAAGTTTTCGTTGATCATTTCCATTGATTTTGAGTGCTATTAATGAGTTGTGTGTTATACTTACATTTTAGTACAAGATAGGGGGTGTTAGGCAGGACAGGTTAGGTAGAGAAGGTGACAGGGTAGGCTTTACCAGTGATGCAAAGGGAAAAAAAAGCTGGTGTTATAAACTTAAATATATAATTTGTTGTTTGTTATAGAGCACCATTCACATTGACTGTTCTTCTGCAAGTACCAGTGAAATAGTTGAACTTGACTGTTGCCAACACATAATTGAAACAGGTGATCCAAATCATGAACATGCCTTTAGTGGAAGTCGATGATGGAGAGTTGCATGAAGTGGACTTTGGTGAGATAGACATCACGAATGATAAAGATACATCATGCTTTCTGGACTGCTGTCAGAATATTTCACCAAATCCTGTACATTTGCCTGTAGCAAAGGTGGAAACCGCAGATACTATGGAGAAGGACCAAATCGCAGACCCAGGTTTTCCAGTTTTCATGGTACAAAAGTACAGTTGGCTTGTATTGTGTAAAACACGGAAAGTTGCTTTTTGTAATATGTGTTGATTTGCAATCCAGACAAAGTTGATCACTTGGTCAAAGTGTGGCGATCAGGCATTCCTTACTAAAGGCTTTCATAACTGGAAAGATGGTAGTAAATTGCTAGATGCTCATGAAAAATCAAACTTTCACCGTGAATGCACACTGAAGTTACAAAGTTTAAAAAAAGTACCTGTCAGTGTTCAGTTAGTCAACAAGACAGAAAAGGATCAAGACCTGCACAGACAATTTCTTCTGGAACACCTCAGAGTCCTACAGGTTCTGGCTAGACAAGGACTTGCCATTCGAGGCAATACTGATGAGGATAGTAACTTTAAAAGAGTGCTGAGTGCAGGTGCAAACCACAAGCTTGCTGATCAATTCACCTGCTGGTTAAAATCCTACAGATATGGCTCTCATGATATTTTGAATGAGCTGCTTGAGGAGATGTATCGCTGTGCTTTGCAGCAACTCAGGAAGGACATTGAACAGGCAGGTGTATTTGCTGTTATTGTTGATGAGACACGAGACATTTCTGGACTAGAACAACTCACATTCTGCATACGATGGGTAAATGAGGACTACACAATACATGAAGACTTCATTGGCCTATATGAAATTGAACAGGCAAATGCAGATTATCTAATGGGTGTTATGAAAGATGTGCTGCTTCGACTTGGCTTCGACTTTCAGAATCTTAGAGGACAGACATATGATGGAGCATCTACATTTCAAGGAATGAATACTGGAGTATGTGTTCGTATTAAGGAACAGAACCCTTCTGCTCTGTCATTACATTGCCTAAACCACAGCCTGAATCTGTGCCTTCAAGATGCAGCCAAGTACTGCTGTGGTATGAGAGATGCTTTAAATTTGTGCGGAGATATTTACAATTTAATTCATTCCTCTCCAAAGCGTCTTGCGTTGTTCAACAATATCAGAGCAGCTTTTCCATCTGAACAAATACTTCAGTCCCAAACCTTAAAGCCACTGTGCCCAACAAGATGGACAGCTCGGAAAGCAACTATTGATGCTGTCATCAATAACTATGAATACATCCTGGATACTCTGCATGAAGTATCGGAGGACAGAGGCAACACAGAGGCAAGCAAAAGGGCACCTGGCATGATTGCTGTAATGAATAAATATGACACTTTTTTCAATTTGAAACTTGGGCTGAAGGTTTTTTCGGGCCACTGAAAACATGGCATATCAATTGCAAGCAAAGGACATTTCAGCAGAAGTTGCAATGAATATCCTCTCTGCAACCACTGCTTACTTCGAGCGAATGAAGTCGGATGATGAATTTGCTGCATTCTACACCTCTACCTTGAAGTCAAGTGAAGGTCTCACTGCTCCACCAGTCCCACCAAGAACAAGACGACCACCAAGGCGCTATGATGATGGCTCTGAGGCACATACATTTGCATCAGCTGAGGACTACTTCAGAAAGGAATACTTTGCATTACTTGATATTCTTATCAACAAGATGAATGACCGATTTGAACAAGAAACTCTACATATTATGGTCAAAATTGAAAAACTTATTATTGGAGCAATCAATGCCTCATTCCCTTTGGAGCCTTTGGAGGTTGATGCAGAACTGCAAAGAGTGTATTCCAGGGACATCAATTTCAAGAAGCTGCAAATACAGCTTGAAATGCTTCCAGATACTTTACAGGTATATAATAAGTCAAAATCAGAGATGTAAAATTAAGACTGTAACCAAGCTATCTACAGTTAGGGAGGTGCTACTTAATGTGAAAGGAGCACACTTACTTCTTGGTGAAGTGCATAGATTGCTACAGCTATACCTAACTATTCCAATGTCAAATGCTACAGCAGAAAGATCATTTAGCTCCATGCGACGGATCAAATCGTATCTGCGATCTTCAATGACACAAAAAAGACTGAACCATTTGATGTTCCTTCATGTGCATAAAAACTTATGTGACAGCATTGACCTATATGAATGTGCAAAACAGTTTTGTGATAAAAATGATATGCGCAAAAAGTATTTTGGGCTGTGGTCTGAGACTTAGAAATAAACTGTTTCTTTCTTTTTCGTCAACATACTTATCAATGCAGTGGATACTAACCTTGAACAAGACACTTTATAAAACTGAGGACCAGAGAGCCATATGGCTCACAAAACATTTTACCATCATTTATTACTAAGAGGAACCTGCAGCAGCAGTGACCAAGAGATGCATGATGACGCCTCACGTTATAAAGCCCAAAGACAGAAGTCAGCAATGACAGCAAGTTGCAACAAACCTCTCCACATTTACAGAAGACCAAGTGCTTTCTGATCTTGTCTTCCTTATGATGTGCTGTTCCACATCCACAGGAACTGCATTTGAAATTCCCCAGCGCTGTACACCGATCTCCACGACCGTCGACCGACCGCACTTACCTTATTTGTCTTCAGTATGCATCACCTGCTGTCTTACAAGCAAGAAGTATGACTGCTGCACCATTTCGAGTTCCTTTTTGGAAATGTCCATAAGCACTTACTGGGAACACTGCTGACTGTCCTGCAGGACTGCTCTGAAAATTTCTGTGACTGTGACAAAACCAATTGCCTGACAAGGAAGTGACAACACAGCTAGTTCAGCAAGGAAAAGGGGTCTTTTGAATTTGAACATTTACTTCACCAGGTCCATTCCTGTTGACTGTTGTCATCAATATGACAAAAACTAACCAAACAAGACACTATAAAATATAATCACCAGAGAGAGCAGTATAGCTCGAAAACAATTTGCAACACTTAATACTGGAGAGCCTGGCTTCAGCCTTCAGCACGACCAGTTGTGTGTTATTGTCTCATGCAATACATCCAAAGTCAGAACTGCAGACAAACACAGCAAGTTGCAACAAACCTCATACACACTTTTTAAAGACTAATTGCTCTTAGTATTCCTTTTGATGGGCTGCTCATAACCAGTGCCACAGACAGTGCTTACATTTTCCCAATATTGTCCACTGCCTCATGGACTACACTTACCTTATATGTTCTCTTCATGGGAATAACAATTATTACAAGCAATAATGCTATAGGACTGTGTGTGTGTGTGTGTGTCTGTGTGTGTGTGTGTGTGTATATATATATATATATATATATATATATATATATATATATATAAAATGCGCACACACACACACATACGCTACAATTAAAAAATCTAAAATAGTTTCTTTAGAGCCTAAAGGGGAACTGTGAGCAAAGTTAGCTCAAAACTATATAAAAACCCTCCTTCAACAACTACTGTCCCTGTGGGCTTTACTAACTAAAATCCGAAAAGGAATTCTCTTACAGATATACTGCATTGTTGACTACTAAAATCTAAAAAGAATGACTTGTTAAAAGCCTTAAAGGACAAGGACAAGTGTGACAAAGTAAGAAAAAATATCCTGTAAGAGCTATAACTAGTCTACACCCATGGGCTGTACTGAATAAAATCTGACTAATACATCTCTTACAGAAACTGAAGTAGTATTTTGGACTAAACAAATCTAAAGGAAAAAGTCTCTTAAAGGGGCAGCAGTGAGGCAAGTTACTTAAACTACATAACAATCTCCAAACAGCTACTGTGCCTGTGGCTGTGGGCTGTACTAACTAAAATCTAAGAAGGCAGTCTCTTACAGATTTTGCATTGTTGACTACCTGAAATCTTAAAAAAAAAAAGTCTAGTTGTTAAAGCCTTAAAGGGCAAGTGTATGAGCTAATTTACCTAAAATCTGAATAAAAAGACCAGGTAAGAGCTAGTCTGTGCCTGTGGGCTGTTACTGTACTAACTTGGGGCGTGTATGTAAATAGTTTCTTGGGTAGGTACGTTTGCTGCTTACATGCCGAAGTGTGTATGTACTTTTTTATATGAATTTCATACCCTGTGCATACTGTGTTTTTCAATCAATTATCTTTTGGAAGCTGAAACTAGAAGTGTTATTCAGCTATTGAAAACTTTATAGTAAAGTAAGTGTTAATTTAGTTTACAGTTTTATAGAAGCTATTAAGTCTGCTAGAGAACTCTCATTTCATTTTTCCAGTTTGACCTTCAGGTATCAGCATAGCACACTACACTACTTGAGTCATAACTTAATACTTTTTTTTACTGCACTACTGTTCTGACCTGCATGACTGTGTTAAATGTTTCGGTGAGGAACATGATGTTCAGAAATAGTTCAGGAATAATATGGCATGAGAATTTTTATGAAGTAACATTAAGCAGTACACCTTGTGCTGTTTCACTACAGCTTTGTAACTTGTCTTACATTGTTAACTGCTAGATGGTAGTAGTTAGATACTGTCAACTTAAATAACATGTTTTAGACAGCAAAATAAGCAAGATTTTGTTCACAGTCCATTGATGAGGCAATGAGCATTAAGCAAGTTGCAGTGAACCTCTATCATCACACTTTTTAATAAAGTACTATCTGGACATCCATCTGCGCTGCTTTTAATTTTTTTTTTCAGCTGTTCTCTGCAACAACTTCACGAGACCACCTCAGGTAACAGGTTAGTCCAGCACTGTATCTGACTTACAGAAAAAGACCACCTGCTTATGCCCATCCAGTCCAGAGGACCGGTAATGTAAAAAATATTTATTTAACATTTTAAGAAGAAAGTAGTAGTAATTGATACTTGCAAGCAACACACACACACACCAGTCCACTGGGGTTTCAGGAGCAAAAATGGTGGACTGGATGGTCACATGTTACATTATACAAAATATATACAAAAGAGGACCCCTCTTCCAAATTCGCAACTTGGTTGGGGGAGGTGCACTGGGGACTGGTCATGGGTGGAAACCCAAACTGGATAAGCAATTGACAATCCGGACCAACCGGGTAGTCGGCCCGACCACTTTTCAGAAGCTTCCGGCACCACTGCCACCATATAAGGTATTTCCTTGCCAAATTTGATGCTATAGAGAACAGTGGCCACTACAAGAATGTGAGACTTGTAGGCATCCCTGAAGGAGCTGAGGGCATGGACATCATAGTACTTTTACAGCATGCTATTCCAGCCATGTTTAATGCATTACACTGTCCGCCCTTGGAACTGGAGAGAACACACTGCTCCATGGCCCCAAAGCCAAGAATAGGCACATGTTCATGACCAATGTTCTGCAAATTTCAAAGTCAAAGAAAATGTCTTTCAGCTAGCGAGGGAGAGAGAGGCCATCTCATGTGTGATGGTTACACCAACCAAATGTTTCAAGACTTTTCACCTGAACTAACACAGAAGAGATGTGCCTGTGCTGTTGTCCACCACACATTTGCCCAGCTAGAACCGTTATATTCCCTCAGATACTCTGCCCTGCTTAGGGCCCAAGTGAACAGCATTCAACATACTTTCCAGTCCCAGGAGGAGGTGGGACACTTTATTAGCACTACCTGTCTGGATCAGACTTTCCCTGATTCCCTGAACAGAATTATTGCGACAGCTAGAGGCCCTGCATTACTTATGAAGGTATCTGAAATGCACAGCGCTCAGTATAACAGCTCTTTCAATCCCCTACAGGCAGTAGGGAACCAGTGGCAATAACTATAGGAACCACAGCAGAAGAAAACCTGAAGCATAAATCTCAGCCATAGCTTCCCAATAGAAACACCACTCTCAAAGCAGAAAACAGAGCCCTTTTTCTTCTACTTCTACTAGCCTCTCCCCAATTTACTCTGCACTGAAAGCACAGAACAAATTTGCAGCCTTACACTCCAGTTCAGCCTCTGAGGCTGCCTCCTCCATGAATCTGACTGGTGCAGAGCAATTACCTGCAAAGGCAACAAGTCAGACTGAGTAACATATTACTGGGAGCTCCACCTCATGGGCTGACTTGGTAGCCACGGTGCCCATTGATTACACATCTCAAGCAAGAGCACACAATTTTTCCTGCCCTTCCTCTGCCATAAAGGCTGCCACCTATATCAACCGGATAGCTGCTTGTTTGGCAGAGTGAGAACTCTGTTCAGTTTTGGCTGATCTGCTTCTCTATGCCCTGATCAAATTAAGATTCTTTAATAGCTGCCAAGGTAGGCATAGAAGAGATAGTCATTGTCTATTTGGCTGAGAACATTATAGAAAAGCCTTTCCTGCACTTGACAGCATAAATGACTTAGTTATGAGACTTTTGCCTCCGATTTCATTGGACATTTTCCATTATTAAAGATCCAGAGTGACTGTACTACACAGCCAATGATCTTTCATCCCAAGGAATATAACAATGGTTATTTTATTCAGACTGCTATTTGAGACCTGGATGTACTGTTTGAGAGGGTATACCATCATTACATCGAAACCAGGAGAGCGAAACCAACACAGCGACAACAACCTATTTGACATTCACAGTGTCAAACAGGTTGATGGAGCACTGCACGGATACAGCGACTCCAGGTGTTGGCTGCTCTCCCCAGTAAACTGCCCCCCAGAGTTGATTATATATACATCCAGGGGGTGTGGGGTCAAAGCCCCCCATAAACAGTCTACAGTATCCCAGTGCATGTGGCACCACAGCGGTCAGTCGACACATTTGCTGGGTGATGTGATCGTCATCGGCAAAATTGTGTTGCTGTACTGGTTGTTGACATCTTTGTTGTTGACAAGACATGGTGGAACCATTTAAGAGCCTGTTTATGTGACAGTTTATTATAACTCTTTTAGTACTTCTTTGCAATCAGTCACTGTTTAAAAATGGGAGAATACAAAGTTCAGCTAAGATCCACGGTAGAGCCACACATAAGAAAAATCCCAACTGAAGTTCACTTCTGGATCTTATACTTGTCAACAAGCCACATAAAATCTCTTATGCAGGGGTCTTCCACAATGATCTGAGTGATCACTGTGCAGTCACCTATGTTAGGTGCTCCCCACACCTCCCCTCCACCTCTACTTCCAAGCTTAAGCACAACCTAAAATACTTCAGACTCCCAGACTTCCTGACAGATCTTGGGAACATAAAGTGGCAGGATTTCTACCTTACACCCTCTGTGTCTGAAGCATTCTGTATCTTCCAGGATCTGCTAGTAAATGTTATCAACCAGCACACACCCTTAAGGAAAATAAAATCCAGCAAATCATGCACCTGATTGGTTTATCCCACTACTTAAGAGGACCTTACAGCATAGAGACTCCCTTTGGAAAAGGGCTAGGAAATCACAGTCTGACTCAGACTGGCTCTCCTTCTGGGTAGCCAGAAATGCCTGCACCAAACTGGTTAGGTTGGAAAAACAATGGTTCTTCCAGTCAGCCCTGGAGGCAGACAAAAACTGTTCCACCAATTTTTGGCAAATACTGAGAGAGGTTGAGGGACATTCCCTTGCCACCCTGCTACCAGCTAAAATTGTGGCAAATAACACCTCCAACACAGATAGGTCTGAGATCCTCAATCAACTCAATAACCACTTTGCCGCTGCAGGCCTCACATTCAACACATCAATTGTTAGTAAATTGAGCACCACAAGCACCACCAGTATAGCTGCTAGACCAATCATAGCTCCCCCCACTGACCGCCCCCTCTTCAAGTTCCAGCCAGTCTCCGACCTGCTCCTCTCGCTGGACACCAAAAAGAGCGCTGGTGCCGATTCTCTTGAACCCTTCTTCTTAAAAGCAGGTTCTTATTATCTGGCAGCCATAATTGCCCATCTGTTTAGTGGCTCATTATCCCAAGAGGAATTGCCGTCTAGTTGGAAAACCGCGCACATTATCTCCCTGTTCAAGTCAGGAGACCCTACTGACTTGAACAACTATAGGCCTATTTCGTTGCTTCCTGTTTTATCCAAGCTACTTGAAAAAATTGTAAACTCTCAATTAAGGGAGTACTTGGATCGTGAGAAAATCCTTACTCCAGTCCAATCAGGTTTCAGACTCAAGCACAGTACCGTGTCTGCACTTGCCAAAGTGTCGAATGACTGGCTAAAAGCCCTGAATAGTAAACAGTTTATCTATGCACTCTTTCTTGGCCTCAGCAAAGCATTTGATATGGTTGATTATTCCATACTTCTTGATTCCCTGAGTAACACTGGACTAACCTCTGCTGCAGTAAAGTGGTTCCGCTGCTACCTCACAAATCGTAAACAGCAAATTAAAGCCCAAGGGGAATTCTCCCCACTAAAATGACTGCCCCAAGGTGTTCCGCAAGGTTCCATTTGGGACCTATCCTCTTCACCCTTTACATCAACCACATCGACTCTAGCCTGGTTGCTGGAAATGTTCATCTTTTCACAGATGACACAGTCCTCTGCATGACCAAGCCCTCCTTGGACATTGTGTACAAGGAGCCACAGCAGGATTTTATCATCCTCCAGCACAACCCACTGAATCTAAAGCTCTTGTTAAATGCAAAAAAATTAAAAAAGCTATGATTATCTCTCCATCCCACAATACGGGGACACCTGGGACCTCACAGATTATTACCTTCCTTAATGAACCACTAGAGCTAGTGGATAAATTTAAATATCTGGGAGTCTGGTTGGATAACAAACTCACCTTTGGTGTACATATAAGCGAGTTAACAAAAAAGCTAAGGCAGCGCCTCGGTATTTTCTACCGCATAAGATGCCTACTCACCCTGGAAGCTAGAAAGTGGCTGGTTCAAGCAACCTTTCTTCCCCGATTGACTATGCCAACTTCCTATACAGCCATTGCCCCCAGTATGCGCTCCAAAAGCTGGATACACTGTATCATCACACACTGAGATTTGTTCTTGACTTGCCCTTGCAGAATCATCACCGCTCATTGTACCAAGCATTAGACTGGCCGCCCCTCTCCATGAGGAGGCAAATAAATGCCTCATGTGGCTATTCTGGGCTTTGTCCAGCAAACTACCACCCTATATCTGTGACCTGTTTGAACATTCAAAGGGTGCCTACGGACTAAGGAACTCCTCCTTTGTCCTCCTTAAGCTACCATGAACAAGGACATGTCTTGGCTCAACTGCCATTAGCTCCTTTTTACCAGTGCTTTGGAATAACATGTAAAAATTACTTAAAATCTCCCTGATGCCCAGCCATTTCATATCTAGGAGGCTTCTCTATAGAGGCCTGAAAATAGCGTGTTATTGTTTCAGGTAAAGCCTTACCCAACTCAGCTGAGTCCCTTAACCTCTATAATCCTGGGCCGCCTATTTCCCGTATCGGCCAGCAACCCTTTAGGGCAACCACCTCACCCTCACCTCCCCCCTTCATCAATTAGCTTCTCAGGGGGCCTCATTCTATTAGGCTGCCCTATTTTCCCTCTCTACTATGTATCTAATACCCTTTCTTCCCACTGCCCTTCTCTATGTCCCTCCTTCCTCTGCTCACTTGTACTCTATAACCTACAACCTGTATACGCTGCACTTTAAATGCCTATATTGCACTTGCTTTACATGGCTGATTCGTCCATGTACTGAGTTTGTATATTGTAACTGCTTGTACCGATGTCTACATTTGTATGAAGTGTTGTCTACTGTAAGCAAAAGTGTCCTCTGTGTCCAGGACCATCTTGAAAATGAGCTTGCTCAATGATGTAACTGCCTGGTTAAATAATGTTTGATTGATTGATTGATTGTAATATATAACATGCTCATAAGTAGCCATGATGCAGATTCCACCCTCCCCTATGTTCAACAATGCTGAAGCACTGCTGTGTTTTCACCACTCTCCCCTCCCTCCCATGTATAAAAGTCATAAATGGAATTTGTTGTTTTCCTGTTCTCCTCTATTGTTACCAGTTTGGCTTGATACTTTGCTGTTGGCTTACTATTACTAAAATGAGTATATAGTGTGATGCTTAACCTAGCTGTCTTTCCTTATAGTCAACTAAAGATGTGCAAGGATAGTAGCGTAGGGTGCACAAATGTTTTTCCCAATCGGTCTTGATGGAATGTTGACCCTGTAAACCCCTGCCACTATACCTGTAAAAGGATCTAAACAATCCTATTAAGGTGCCAACTTCATATATCTCCCCCCCCGCATATGTGGTTGCACAGCCTCTGGTTCTTAGCTGATGGGCCCCTTTTCCCTCCTCATTACAGGGCCTGATCTAATATTCCATGTGCTGGAAAACGTGATGATGAAGTAGGGTCCAGCTCAGAAAGCAAGGTGTAAGGTGGCATCTCTGCCATGGGGACCTGCTCTCCAGTGGGTCAGCCATAGGAATGGCCCCAAGCTCAAGTAAGCAGACCTGGACTTCCTCTCTTAGCAAGCTAAGCTCTAAGCCTGGATTAGCTCTATACTGCAGGTACATCCTGAATTTCATACTAATTTTCAAGCTAAGCATGGAAAGCTACCAACAAGGAGATACATCCTATCACTATGACCTGAGTACAAATAGATACACTCTCTAGCCAGTCCCTTCCTCCTACCACCTTCCGGCTCTCCGTGTGCTGACATGTGTTCAATACGCAGTGCATAATATTCTTATTCTTTGTTTAAAGGTTGAAAGCACAGTGCATGGCTACTCAGTGTCACTTCATGGACCACTCCTTTCTGGTTTAGCTGTTCAATGTTAGGGTCATTGTTTCTCTGATCAAGAGGGGAATGAATTATTAGGTGACTACAAATACTCAATGGTTGCATTCTCAGATCACGATCTCTTACTACATAGTAATGGTCTTGCTCAAAATATTTTCCCAGATCAGAAGGACCAGGACCTCAGTAGATTTTAGATTACCAATCCATAGTGTTCTGTCTGACCTAGTGCACCCAGTCCCCTGGGGTCACCTCTTCATGCTACAATCTACTTTATTTTCCCCGAGTATTTCCCAGGTTTGTTTAATGATATTAAACCCAGCCCTAGTATTACTCGATTATGCACTTTGTTGTTCATGCTCTACTTCTATTGGAATTATTTATTTCATTCTTTGGTAGCCTGGTAAGATCCACTAGTCCCAAGGCCTGTTTTCAATATAGATATATATATATAAAATAGCATTATTTCTTTATTAGAATCTAGGATTACAATACCTTTGAGCCAAGGCTCTTTTACAAAGGTTCCACATCATAGAGAAAACAAAATTGGCAAACATGAGCAAAGTTAACATCATCTAAATAATGCAAAAAAATATATACGTATGAACAACAGCAATGTTTGACCTGGAATTAAGAAAGGGGAAGAAGGAGAAGAGGTAGACAGAGGAACTTAAAATAGTGGGGGAGTGGGTAGAGGGAAGGATAGGGGTGTGAAGGGTGAGAGTGGTGGGGGAAGGTAGAAGGTGGAAGAGGTGGAAGGGGGAAAGAAGAGAGGTAGAGCCACCAGGAGGCATTGTCATAGGTAGGTAGGTGAACGTGCAGGTAGGGAGAGGAGCTGGAAAGGAGCAGGAGGTGATGAAGAGTCTAGTCTGTACCTTCAGCTACTGTACCAATCAACGTGCTTAGCCACAACAGTTGCATGGGTTGGAGCAGATAAGTGATAGCTGGAGCCGGGACTTAAAAGTGCTGAGAGATGGCACAGATACGATGTCACTGGGAAGAGCGTTGTACCAAAGGGGAGCTTGGTAAGCAAAAGATCTTTGGGCTTGGGTTGTGCGGCAATGGGGGATTTGCAGGAGCTATTGTTTTGATCCCCTGGTAAGGTGGTTGTGGTTTGTCAGTTGTAGGAGAGAGCAGACTCCTGGTGCGGCAAGGCCAAGCATAATTTTTTTAGTAGTAGTGCAAGTTTGGTGTTTTATGCGATTAGCAAGATTCAGCCATCCAGTTAGGGAATAGAGGTCACAGGTATGGGTTTGACATTGGGAGCCAGTGACAAGATGACAGGCTGTGTTGAGGACAGTGGATACATGTTTGAGTGCAGTAGTTGAAGCAGAGCGGTAAATTATGAGGCCATAATCAATAACGGAAATGACGGAGCTCTGGACCACAACAGCCAGAGCTTCAGAGGTCAGGTTTCTCCTGTGGTGGAAAAGTAAGCCCAATCGGGAATTAGCAGCTTTGGAGACATTATCAATATGGGCAGTATAGGAGAGGAGAGGGTCCAGGGTGATTCCAAGGTATTTGAAGGTTTGGACCTGCTCCAGGGCGGTACCTTGTCTAGTGATAAAGGAGAGTTGGTGGTGCTTATGAATATTGTGGGAGCTCCTAAATAGCATGACCTTGTTTTGTTTTTTTTTATTAAGGAGCAGTTTGTGCTTTGTGAACCAGCTCTCAACTGGGGTGAAGCCAAGTTGGAGATTTTCTTGCAGTTTCTTTGGGTCCTGATGGGAGGCGAGGAGGACCACATCATCAGCTTACAAAATGATTTGTTCAGTACAAGAGACAGGTAGTGTGTTGAGGAATAGGCTGAAAGGAGGGGTACAAGAATAGAGCCCTGGAGGACTCCAGAGAGAACAGGTTTAGAGTCAGGGAGCACGTCTGTAATTTTTACCCTCTGAGTGCGGTTTTCGAGATAGCTTTTGAACCAGGAAGTTGCATCAGGGAGAAGCCGGTGTTTTTTATTTGGACCAGCAGGAGGGAATGGTGGACAGTATTGAAAGCTTTAGTCAGGTCAATGAAGATAGCACCAGTTAGTTGACCATTGTCGAGGGAGATGTGAATGGAACCAGAGAATTCAAGCAGGACAGAGGATGTAACCTTTTCTGAAGCCATGTTGCTGACTGCAGAGAATGTTATATTTGTCCAGATGCTCAGTAAGTTGGTCCGCAACTATACGTTCAAGTGCCTTTGATAGGGGAGGCAGGATGGATATAGGGCAGAAATTCATGGGGTCAGTCTTATCACCATTTTTGTGAACCAGGGTGACAGTGGCCATTTTCCATTTGTCCGGGAATTGGCTGAGGGAAAGGGAGAGAATAAAAATCTTGGTGAGGGGTCCAAGTACCTCGTCTAGTGTGAGGGCCAGCAGCTTGAGATCTAGTGTGTCATTGCTTGTCCTAGTTTTGCTGATGGCTTTAGCGATGTATTTTCAGGCTTGATGCTTTGTTATTGTTTTAAAGTAAAAGGATGGGTGACTGGCGAGAGTGGTGGGGTTGGGGGGCAGGAGTAGTTGCAACTTGGAAGAAATCAGAAGGGAGAACACTGCTTAGGTCAGTGAACGCAACGTTAAAAGTGTTTGCAATAGTTTTTGAGTCCAGTGTAGTGAGCCCGTCTATGTTGAGTACATCTGGTGGGGTTTTGGGCTGCTTCCCAGTGACTTCTTTTATGTTTTTCCAGAAGTCCCTCCCATTTACCCCAGTGTTGGTGAGGGCATTCTTGTAGTAGTCGGATTTCATTTGCCGAATGGCTTTGGTGCAGTCTTTCCATGCCCGTTTGTAATTTTGGATGTCCACATGCTTACCAGAGTTTCTAGCCAGTTCCCAAAGGCGGTCCCTAGATTTAAGTCTCTTTAGGAGGTCACCGGATAGCCAAGGATTATTGAGCAATTTAACTTTGCGCTTTTTGTGGGGAGCATATTTATTACAAGCTTCACTGAAGATGTGAATAAATTGCTCCAATGCAGAGTTAGTATCTGTTGCATTAAATACAGGGGACCAGTCCTGCTGGAGAAGGTAAATTTTGAGATAGGATAGCTGACCCTGAGGTAGGACTCTGTTGGCGATTGTCCTTGGAGGGGGTTTGCAGAATTTGTTTGACCAGATGCATCTGACAGGGGAATGGTCACTGAGGGAATTAGGGAGGACTGTAGTATTTGTGATCTGAAAGGGGGTGGTTGGTTAGGATCCAGTCGAGCAGAGTGCAGGTCTCAATTCTGTAGTTCTTTCAAGTTGGGGAGTCAACCATCTGCGTCAGATTAACTGATGCAATGGAGTCCTTAAATGCCCCACCCTCTGCTGAAAGCCAGTTGATGTTAAAGTCACTTAGAATGATGATTTCTGAGTATGCTGGTTGAGATTTGATGAAATCCAGGATGGTGGTGAGACCGGGTCCTTGTTCTTTAGGTGGAATGTAGACAGTGACAACTGTGAGGGCTTTATTGTGAGCACCTAATAGGATTCTGATTGGAAGAATCTGCGCAGGGGTAGCTGGAGGTGTGGGGTCAATGGGGTGGCCCATGAGGGAGTCTTTCAAGTATAACGCACACCCACCACCTCTTTTAGATTTTCAATCAATCTGGAATACATTGAAGCCAGGAATGGTGATTGCTTGGTCAGAAACCTTGGGGGTGAGCCAAGTTTCGACAACTGATAAAATATCAGTGTTATGTTGGGTGGTGAAGGCTTGCAGTGCATCAAGCTTTGGCAGTAGGCTACAGAGGTTTAGGCACATGATTGAGAGAGCACCAGATGATTTGTTTTGATTAGCAGGGTTAGGTCCAGGGTTAGGGTGAACAGTACCTGACAGCAGCAGTAGGAGGAGGAGCACAAGTTTCAGGGTACATAGGCGTAGGTCTGACAGGGAGAGGTTGCGTTTCTTTTTAGGGCAGCAGTATGCCAAGTGGTGGTGATGGTATGTCAGCAAAGGCATTATTGTAATTGATGGAGGAACCCATGGCTCATATTCATGCAGGAATGGTTCAGTTGCAGCAGTGTGCCTCCAGGAGGAATGAATTGCTCCATGGTGAAGAGTGCCAAAGTGAAGATAGGTGGGGGCCAGTTGGAAGCTGGGGGGGGGGAAGGGAAGCAGGCTGGGGGAAGGAGGAGAGGAAGAAAAGAGAGGAGTAGTAGAAGAGCAGGCTGTACATGTGTAGAGGGCATAGTTTAAGCCTGGAAATAGTGGTCAGGTAGAGACAAGCAGAAATCACAGGGAGGACGAGTAATCGGAGGGGGTGTAAGGGGAGGAGGAGAGTGGAGGTGGGAGGTGAGGGAGAACCAGTGGGAAACTAGCAGGGCAGGAGCTGACCAAAAAGGGGCGGGGTGAAAGACTATTTAATTAAGGTGGGGGCAGGCGTAAAAATTCAGCCGTTTACACTGCAAGTCTATGGCCTCAACAGCCCTGAGTCAGTGGAAAAATTCAGCAGGCTGGGCAGACTATGAGCGAGCGTTGGGAAGGCAGTAGTCCAATTAGGGCACACAGTCAATATCGAAGGACCAATGATGGCACTCCCCGCAACCCCCGGCCCAACAAGGAACTCTTACCTGGCTGGATTGGAACCCAGGGACAGCCAGCAGGAGAGCGGCTGTGTGGCTGGCTGACGAGCCACAGGCGAGCCGACGGAGGGCTCGTGTGGCCCGATGCAGAGCAGGATCTAGAAGGGGGAAGAGAGATATGGGTATTAGAGGTGGAGAGTGCAGAAAAACAAAAGGGTGACGTGTGAGCTAAATCGATGGGCATGGAGCATTCCACCAGAGATGGCAGGCAGGGCAAGGACACAGGCAGTGGGGAGCAAGCAGCCAGAGACAGGAGCTCAATATGGACTTGATCTGGTGCCACGGGGGAGGGAGAAGGAGAGGTAGAAGGTGAGAGGAGGCAGAGAAGTTGTTTATGAGGGAGAAGAATCAGGAGAGACGGGGGGGTTCGAGACCTGAGGGGTAGGAAGAAAAGCTTGTCAGAGAAGTAGGCAAAGTAGGGCTGTAGCACAGTGAGAGAGGAAAGTACATAAAGAAAAAATAGAGATGCAATCTGAGCAATAACACACTACAATATTTCGGATTTGGCCCCAGGGGTAGAGACAGAACAGACAATGCAGGCAATGAAAAAGCAATGCTAGTTTACAATCAATACATGGCAGGTACAGTTTAACTGGGTAGAAGAAAAAAATATTGTACAGTTTGTGTCAGATTTGGCTAGTTCAGGGCACAAGTTGAGACACAGCCAAGAAAAAGTTGGAGGAGACATAGAGAGAGTGGACAGGCCAAAAATTCGGCCATTTACAGTGCAAGTCTATGGGCGCAACTGCCCCGAGTCAGTGGAAAAATTCAGCAGGCTGGGCAGCCTATGAGCGAGCGTTGGGATGGCAGTAGTCCAATCAGGGCACACAGTCAATATCGAAGGACCAATGATGGCACTCCCTGCAACCCCGACCCGACAAGGAAGTCTTACCCGGCTGGATTGGAACCCAGGGACGGCCAGCAGGAGAGCGGCTCTGCGGCTGGTGGCCGAGTCGCAGGCGAGCCGACGGAGGGCTCGTGTGGCCCGATGCAGAGCAGGATCCGGCTGGTTTGGAACCCAGGGACGGCCAGCAGGGGAGCGGCTGTGCAGCTGGTGGATGAGCCATGGGTGAGCTGACAGAGGGCTCATGTGGCCCAATGCAGAGCAGGATCTAGAATTTGTAATAGCTGAATTCTGTTGTTCAGCTTTATTTCATGAATAAGGAATGCAAGTATTGCAAAAATGTTGCAAGAATTGCAAAAATGGATTGCACAATAGCAGTTGAGAGAAGGCTCCCCTGACAACTAACATGTCTGAGACCACTGATAGCTTATATTTCTTGTCATCCATTGCCCTTATGACTAAAAGATGACTGACATGACATGTACTACGTGGAAGGTGAGAGGCCTTAATTCACCGATAAAGAGGAAACAAATACTCGCCCATCTCCAAAGGTTAAACTCACAAATTGCTTTTTTACAAGAAACTAAATTAATGAATTCAATGACTGCTAAGTTGGAACAGGAATGGGTGGGGTTGGAAGTCCATACCTATGCCCCTTCCTCTAAATGTGGCATCTCCATCCTGCTCCAACAAGTCCATAAAATGGACCCCAGAGAAGCAACTAGCAGACAAAGAAAGTAGGTGCCTTCTAGTTAAACTTTCTACTCCAGAAGTTCCACTAATCCTAGTGGACCTGCACTAATGCAGATACACCTTTCTTCTTTGATAGCCTCTCCCAAGGCCAATCAGATTTTAAAGATGATGAGGCCACATTGTTAGTGGGAGAAGACTTCAACCTGATCTTGGAAGCCTATATGGACTGCTGCAATGGACTCCCCAACCCTCAACCCAAATCGCTAGCTACACTTAAGAATTTGATACAAGTGTTTGCCCTTTTTGATGTGCGGTGTCTTATGCACCTCATGGACAAAGATTTTTCCTACAGTACTTCTCCAGGTTTTCATGCAATGTATAGCAGACTGGACTTTCTGCTACAAAAGACAAACCAGGTATATTGCTGTGCTCAGACCAGGGCTGGGTACAAGTGCTGGGTGGCTGCCCGCAATAGAATACAACAGCAAAACTAAAAGGATACTTGCACACCACAGCCAAGAGCTTGAGAATTCCAATGAAGTTTACAGGGGCCTGACGAAGCCTTATATGGCAACGCGCCGGGGCACTTGATCTGAGAGAGTTTTCCTCTGCTGTGTACTCCAGCCTAATTATTTGGCTATCTGGCAAATTTTTTGCCATGAAATAAAAAACATTATTTTTGAATTCCAACTTCATTCTGAGTCTGTAAACTTCACTGGAGCTCTCGAGCGCCTGCCTCTGGTGTGCAAGAGCCTTTTTTTGTTCTGTTGTTGGACTTTCTGCTAACCTCCCCTAAATGTATACAGTACATGCTGCAGTGCCCTAATCCATTTCTCCACTGTATCTTTCTGACTATGCTCCAGTCATCGTGTCTGTTGTCTGGTGGCCAGCACTACTCAAATCTACTTCCTGGCACATAGACCCATTGTTATTGAAGGATCAGGATTTCCTTAAATGGGTAAATACAGAAGCAAAATCCTTTTTCATTAGTAATGGCCCCAAAGACAATTCTGCTGCAACAGTATGGGAGGCCTTTAAGGTTATCCTCAGAGGGGAAATTACAGAGAATGCTGAAATCAGGCAGAGAGCAAGAGAAGCTGAAGCTCAACAGCTTGACACTGCCTTTCAGGAAAAGAACATCACCTATAAGGCTGATCCTTCCAAAATGCAAGACAGGAACCTTCTGATAGAAATCACCAGGCTCCCAATGCAGCTTATATGGGAACAGTCAGCACTAACAGTCCCACACCCATGGGTTGTGCTTTTCCGAATTTGCATTTTGTGTGCAAAAACATGTTTTTTTTGCTCACTACTAATTAAAGTATAGTAGATTGTGTTAGACTAATATGTTGACTTGCAAGCTGACATTTTCTGTAAGTGCAAATCCCAGAATCCCCTGCAGCTGACATCAGAGCAGGGCTGCGGCAGTGGGAGATTCAGTAGCCTACAGTGCATGTTATAGTTGTTATAGGCTCTGATCAGATGTTTGCCAGTCCCGCTGTTCTCCCAGAACTAAGTACAGTCCTCTATGACAGTACATATCCTGTGGAGAACAGCGGGTCCTGTAACCAAAAGGTCATAGTTAATAAAAACTATAACTCTATAATTCTTTTCCTTTTAGCAAAACTCCTCTGCCTCCATATCTTCAATTTGGTCTCCACTATCCCTAGACACAGTTTCCAGCTTTCTAGTACCTGATTCCCTGGTCCAAATTATAAACCCAGTATTCATAAATGACCTTCATTGATCTGGATACCTGCTATGTGGGAAACTTGCTGTAGCTGGTCTTGTACCCCAATAGCTACGCCTTTACTTTTATCAAAGGTTATTTTGACATCTGCCACGCTGGAAAATCTGAATAAAGTTTCCTGAATGTGCACTCCTGCTAGCTGGTCCTGAACTACAATGAACAAATAACTGGTATAAGCCATTGTTTTTACCTCAGCTGAGTCCAAAGTCAGTTTTACCCATTTGATCTGTACATTGTCCTGAATCAATCTTGTTAATGTATCTAGGACAAATAAGTATAATAGCTGGTTTAATGGAGACCCTTGTCTTACCCTCCCTCCCTCCCTCCCTCCTTAGAGCTACTGATGTACCTAGCCATTTACATAAAGGGTTGCTATGGCTTTGTTATATATAGCAATAATCCAGTCAATAAAGACCTCTGGAATGCCATACAGTTTGATAATTCTGTAGAGGTATACATGATACACAGTCAAATGCTTTTCCTTGGTCCAGGGAAAGCAGAAATCCCTGGACAAAACCTTTATTCTCTGTCTTAAACAGTTATGATATCATAATTAGCTTGTCATTTATAGAACATTGGTTAACAGCACATGTTTGGGCAGAAGCAATTACCTCAGGGCCCTCTTGAGATAATCAGTTACGCAATATCTTGGGCAGAATCGTCTGATCCACATTCAGCAGACTTAATGCTGTCCAACTGGTGATTTCTTTTTTAACACCCTTTTTATTTATAAAGATTAGAAGAGCATGAGTCATAGAAGGGAGCAGTATACCTGATTCAAGAAAACCATCATAAACTGACAACAAAAATGGGCCAAACTGGGGAAGAAGTTTATAAAGTTCTACTGGGAGGCCTTCTGAGCCTGGTGCAAGTATTTATATGGAGATCTTTGGCAGCAAGCTCAATTTCTTCCATCTGGATGGACCAAGTCAATAGTGATCAAATGGCCTATGGTATTTTTGGGATGTCTATTTCGTTGAACAGTTGTGAATCCCAGTTAAGAGTCAAGAGAAGATCCAAAATTTGAATTCTTATAATCCCCATAACTGTGGCTGGCCTATTGGTGCAGCAGTAGAGGTACAGCTCACAACACTTGTGACCCAGTTCCGCAGCGAGTTTGAGGTATCACAGGGCCGGCGGGGGGGGGGGAGGATCAAGTGCCCCAAGGATTGCTCTCCTCCTCTGGAGGGATGATTTGCAGTGCACAGTGCCTGTCTGGCTCCTAGAGGAAGCTAGGGGAAAGGTACCTAGATTGCCTAGGAAGGCTAGAGGGGTGTGGCAGGCACTGATGTGCGATGTGCGGGAGTGTGGGGTATACATCATGGCACCACTGCATGCCATGCCACTTAGGGAGAAAAAAGGAAATTGTAATGACTGGTAGGATGACACCAGTCTTCTGCAGGCCCTGCACCCAGACATCAGGCAGCATCCAAGGGAACCGGATTCTGGTTCTGGTAGGGATTGGGGGACCTCACTGACCCTGATGGGGGAAACCCTGGAGAAAGAGCCTGATGAGGTAAGTCTTGAGGACACCAGGGTGCAGGGGCTGTGGGAACTAGTGGAAGGGGACCAGTTGACACTGGGAAGAATGAAAGAAAAATCCTCATAACGTCTTCCATATGTGTTTTCACATGGATCTGGTTTTGGCTACATGGCCCAGGAATATGACATATGGCTGCCCTATCCTGACAACTTTTAATACATCAAAGGACTGGCTGTCCCCTTGGGTGCCAAATATTAATTCCTGTTGCAATGATGTGGCTCTGGTTTATTGAAACAATTTAATTTCACTTTTTATTTGGTCTGTCTGACGCTGGAGGTCTGCATTATCCTCTGCTATCATGGAGATTAACTTGTGTAAGCATATTCTAAGGTCTAGATACAAGATGTATTCTTTGTGGGTAAAGCAGCTTGATTGTTCAAAAAACTGCTGACATGATTTTACATGTTGGGTAGGCAACTCATTCCGGGAAGTTGAATGCCCGATTAGCTAAATAAACTAGTTATAAAACTTTTTTTCCACTGTTAAATATCTTTATTTACAGTATTTATTTAAACATTTGATAACTGGGAAAAGCACACTGAGCCAAGGCTCATTTCCAGGTGTGAACCAGGGGTGAGGGGGGAGTTACAAACAGTATACATACATAGTAATAGATACTTGAGAATATTGCATACAATCACATCATTTTGTACAAAGGAGTTATTTACATTCAGTTGCACATGTACAGTTATTTACAGTCAGTTACATTAATACAATAATATACATTACAGATGTTTTAAAGTTTAAACTGTGTTCATTTGGCTAAAGGCAGACTAGCTGCAGTTACAGCTGGGAAAGGGGCATAGATGAAGTTGAGATTTAATGGAGTTGTGCGTGGGTGAGTTTCTGAGGGGCTGGGGAAGCTGGTTGCATAGGTGGGGGAGATGGTAGGGGAAAGCAGATTTGCCAGCTGATGAGGATGGTTTGGGGAGGGAGAAGGAGCGTGAGTCCCTAGAGCACAGCGAGTAAGGAGAAAAGGCTGAACAGGTTAGTTTCTCTGCCAGGCAGGAGGGCAGGAGGTTGAACCAAAATTTGGAAATGAAAGAAATAGAGTGGCAAAAATGGTGATGGGAGAGGGGTGCTAACCCAAGGGAGGAAAGGAGTGTGCAGTGGTGTGCTGTGAAAGAGGAATTTGTTGCAAAATAACAAAAAGTGTGGAGTAAGAAGTTCAGCCTGGATGGCGAGGTGTAGGGGCTGGTGTTGTACACAATGTCTGTGTAATCAAAGGTGGGAGGGATCATTTTTGTTAGCAGTGTGCATCTAAGAGGTAGTGGGAGGGAGTCACAATTTCTGTAAAAAAAGACCAAGCATTGGGTGGAGCTTTGAAGTGATGGCATCTATGTGGGTTGAGTAGTTTAGCAGGGAGTCTAGCCATATTCCTATGTATTTATAGGAACAGATGGTGTTTAGTGTGTTTCCATCCAGGGTGGTGATTACAGAGGGGCTGGGTATCCTTGCCAGCTTTTGGGCTTACCCAAAGGTCATGGAAACAGTTTTGGACGTCTTTATTTTGAGACTGTTTGCACGAAACCAAGACTGCATGTTGTAGTCATGTTGTAGTAGAGAGTGGATGTCACTCAGAGCAGGGCCAGATTCGAAAAGTGTAGTGTTGTCTGCATACATACCTGTATGTATATGGGACCTTGTACAGACTGCTGGGAGATTGTTGATGAAAAGGAAGAATAAAATTGGGATTAGGATCGACCCTTGGGGAACGTCAGTGAGGATGGGTATAGGAATTTTACCTTAGAATGCCCGGTTGGTACCTTCCGTGTACGGGCCAAGCAGCCATCCGAGCGCTGCAGCCCCACCCTGAAAAACAGCTCTTTGATGCCTTGAGGTAAGGGACGGGGTTGCAGGCACTCTATGGACATGATCTTCCTGTCATAAACCCATGTTAGTCTTTCGTCCTGCAGACCATTCTCCTTTATGTACCTAACCAGCCTTTCCCTTAGTATGGTCTCTATGAGTTTACATACTATCGAGGTCAGGCTGACTGGCCTATAGTTACTATAGTCATAATTATATTATAGAAAGAAACTTTGTTAGGTTTTCCCAGTAAGCAGCATTATTTCTAAATACTGATGCTGCATGTCCAAACTTAAAGTGATGTTGTCAATGAGCAGCACAAGTCTAACTAGACTATAACAATAGTAACGTATTGTAAAAGCTGAAGTTACATAAAATAGATGTCAAATATAAAATATATACTTATGTATATTAGTATATCCTGAGAGGCTCACTCTAATGGTTAAAATATGCTGGAATGGTATACTGCACTATGAAATAAAGATCTAAAGATGAACATAATAGATCTGCATTTCTGCTTACGCCACTAACTGATAGATCTGAGTTTTACCTCTGTGTGTCATTTATGAACTTTTTATCTCGTATATGTTTAGGCACACTAATATGTGCTGTAAATGTGTAGCACTTCATATATGCTTGTTGAAACATGAGCACATTATTAATCTTTATGGTAACAATTCATTTGGATGCCTATATAACAGTTTTGGCTAATGTACGACAACTTTGCCCTATATCGTCAGGGTGAAACATGAGTTCCTCTATGTCATGTTTTAATGTAGCTCTGATATGGGCTGCACTTTTGACCTTCATAGTGTGGTTTTCACTTTATCTTTCTTTGTGTCATTATCAACTATGCATATGTACTATCTCACTTTTATATGGAATTAATTGATATATGATCATTGCAGGGTGAGTAGGCTGTCTTTTTCCAGAGTGCACATAGTGCACATTAGATGCTGGGGGAGGTGGGTGCACAGGACCTGGTTTTGTCTGTTGGTATTTTATATCCAGGTAGTCTGTCACTTCTCAGGTGGCAGAGTGGCTACTTGTTTGTATTCTCATTGGTGTGTGTGTGTGTGTGTGTGTGTGTGTGTGTGTGAAAGGAGCTTGCTTTTTTGATGTAGTTTTCACTTCTTTTACATTTCATTTAGTAGTTTTTTTTAGTAATAGGATTTTTTCTGTAGTGTGCCATTTGTTAATACACCATTTACAGTAGGGCAGCTAGGGATGCTAGCATGGTTCTGTAGATAGGGCTACTGCATACTAATGTATAACACACCAATTCATTGGCTCCTATTGTGTGTGGGTAGGTTGAAGACTTTTCAAAACATGGCAGTGGCAGGTCTCACCTAGCAAAGGAGCCAGGTTGCCACTTCAGTGTTCTTTTAGTTTTTTTTTTAATTTAAATTAATTACTGCTATGTTATCTGGTTGATCCTGCATTTTGAAAGGCGCAGCCAATCGCCTGCAACTCCCACCCCACAGCACCCAGCTGAGCGCCGGGGCTTCACTCCGCCAGCGGGCGGTCAGCGGCACCTTAGCTGAACCAGGGAGCCACGAGGCCGGGAGGAACAGCAAGGGAACAGTCGGGAAAGGCGCAGCCAATCACCTGCAACTCCCACCCCACAGCACCCAGCCCAGCGCTGGGGTTTCGCTCTGCCAGTGGGCGGTCGGCGGCACCTTAGCCGAACCAGGGAACCACGAGGCCAGGAGGAACAGCGAGGGAGCAGTCAGGAAAGGTGCAGCCAATCGCCTGCAACTCCCACCCCACAGCACCCAGCTGAGCGCCGGGACTTCGCTCTGCCAGTGGGCAGTCGGCGGCACCTTAGCCGAACCAGGGAACCACAAAGCCAGGAGGAACAGCGAGGGAGCAGTCGGGAAAGGTGCAGCCAATTGGTAAGCGAGCGCTCCTCCAGGCACAGCAGACGATTGGCTCTCCTGCCCCATTGACTTACACTGGCTCAGCCTGCATTGCCGAAATCTGTGTGGGGCTTGATTTTGCTTTTCACTCTTCCCCTGTTTTTCTGCAAAATCCCCAAAAGAGCTGCTTCCAACTTGTGAGGCATCTGTAGAGGGAATCTGTTGTTGCTTTTGTTTGAATTCTGCTGGATCCTGTTAGCAGCAGTGGGCCAGACGCTGAGGCGCCACTCTCCTTCTATTTTAACTGTGTAAATTACCTAAAAAGTGCTGTTTTCCACTATTGTATTGCAAGGGGAAACTGCCATTTTACTGCTCTTTACTGTAATTACAGCTCCTTTTTTGCATGTGTAAGGTAGGCCAGACGCTGAGGCGCCACATCACCCCCCCACAGTCCTTTTGTAGTGCAGATTTAGTCAGTGATGCTCAGGAACGCTTGATACTGCCTTTATTAACTGCTACTCCTTCCTCTGTCTCTCTCCAGCCTGCAACTCCCACCCCACAGCACCCAGCTAAGCGCCGGGGCTTCGCTCCACTAGCGGGCGGTCAGCGGCACCTTAGCCAAACCAGGGAACCACGAGGCCGGGAGGAACAGCGAGGGAGCAGTCGGGAAAGGAGCAAAATTTTGCCCACCGCCTTCCCCTCTTGTGTTTATTTATTTATTTATTGAATTTTGGTGACCGGGTAGGCCCAGTGGGCCCCGGAGGTCCCTTTTTCAGGGGCCACCCGGGAAGCAACAGTACATGACATAAAGGACAATGGAGCAATATACAGCAATATACAGGCTGAGGTTTACAGTAAGCAACAGCTTTCAATCCATGAGGTATAGCTTTCATATTTATGGGTCATAAATGTCATAAGTGTCTATAGGCATCTTCCCGCCGAAATCTCTTCCCCACCCTCAGCATTTTTTTCTAAATCAACAGAGAGTCACACCAGCTTGCTGATCCAACCAATCTGCAACTTCACTACTCCCCCACAGCCAACTACCAATATCTCTTTCAGAATGGGGAGCTTACCTCTGATACTCCTTTCACTATCAGCCATAGGGTTCCACAAAGAAGATGTCCCTGTCATACAATTTAGAGTGGTCCATCTGCCCAGTCTCTCTGAACCATCCCCTTTGGCTGACACTCAAACCCTCATATATGCTCTACCATTGCTGCATCGACTACAGTGGTATAATCACCATAAAGAGACACATACCACCACACATGTATTTCAGCCAAGGCTCCACTGCTGGATATATAGATCCCCCCTAAGCCTAGTCATCAAACTGCTACTTGGTATCCCGACACACTTCCTTAAAACCACAGGGAGCACCTCAAAAAAAGAGTGGCAACAGAATAAAAGAAGGAGGACCAAAGACAGCCCCCTCTCCCTATCACTGGCAGCCCTCATGGAACTACTGCTCTTTCTATTGCTCTGTATTGGTAATGTGGAAATCAACCCTGGACCTCTTGAAAGTATCACCTCTCCATCAGACCTAACCTCAATTAAAGGCCTCAGTTTCCTGCATATTAATGTATGCAGTCTGTTGAAAAATTTACGTTGATACAAGCCTGCTGCTCATACCTTGCCAGACTTTCTTTGGTAACTGAGACATGGCTCAAACCCACCACAGAGGACAGGGATGTTAACCTACCTAACTATCAGCTATTCAGAGCTGATCGCCAAACAAGGGGAGGTGGAGTAGCCATATATGCAAAAGCTGGTATAGCTGTATGCTGTACTGCTGCAACATCTATACCCAAGGAGTTTGAATGCCTATCTATAAAAGTCTCTCTCCCCAGTACAGCAGCTTTTCAACTAATTGGATGTTACAGACCCCCTCTGTTGAACACAAGCTCTTATCCCACCTGGGGAACCTGGTCAAGCCCAGCACTGAAGAAGTCATTATTCTAGGTGACCTGAATTTCAACTGGCTCACCCAGGCAGCTACACCTCTGGTATCATTCTGTGACACCTATGGGCTCACACAGTTAATTAATGAACCAACAAGAATAAACGCAAGGAATAGTAGTAACAGCACACTACTTGATATCATGCTAGTGAGTAAACCACATCTATTCACACATGCTGGAGTGCTCCTATGTGACATAAGTGACCACTGCCCCATCGCAGGGGTAAGATCCAACAGCATTAAAACAAATCCTGCAAAATTCCTCATGAGGAGATCCAAGAAAAACATCAATATTGAAGGATATCTGCATGATCTAGCTTACTCTCCACACTGGCAAAAGTTTTATCTTGCACATTCTGTAGAAAAAGCTCAGCAGGTGCTAAATAGCATTATAATAAATGCCCTTAACACCCATGCCCCAATCTCTAGTATCCGGATAAAAAACAAATCCTGTCACTGGTTTTCAGCTGACCTCAAAGCTGCACTACTGGAGAGAGACAAACTCTGGAAAGTGGCAAGAAAAACTAAGAATGCAAATGACTGGATGATTTTTAGGAAAGCCAGGAATAGATGCACCAGGAAAGTTAGGGATGCAAAGGCTGCTCTACCTGGCCGAGCTCGACTCCTCCTACCATAATCCTGCTAGGTTTTGGGGCACCATCAAGGGTATGATGGGACAGGACGCTAACAACCCCCTTCCAGCTCTAGTACACAATAGTCATGGCCCTATCACTGGCAAAATGGAAATCCTGGATGCATTCAACAACCACTTCACTACGGCTGGCCTTGCCTTTGGCACCTCCCCAGCTAACCTGCTGAGGGACCAATTAAGCTCCCACTACATTCCTGATCAAAGAGTTGACTCTTCCTTTAGCTTCAAACCTATACTGTTGAAACAAGTTGAGGATCTATTATGGCATCTGGATACCAAAAAAAGTGCAGGAGCAGACTTTCTGGACCCCTTCTTTCTAAAGATTGCATGCCATGTACTTGCAGTCCCCCTAACACACCTCTTTAACCTTTCCCTAAACTCTGGCTCTATTCCCACACTGCAGAAGACAGCTCAAGTGGTCCCTTCTAAAATCAGGGGACCCTATGGATCTTAATAATTACAGGCCCATTTCCATTCTACCTGTGTATCCAAGATGCTGAGAAATTAGTGAGTAATCAGCTAAGGAATATCTTGACAATGCTAACCTATTAAATCCAGCTCAATCTGGATTCAGGGCCAAACATAGCACTATCACTGCATTAGCCAAGGTCACAAATGACTGGCAATCCGAATTGGATAAAAAGAATAATGTCTGCTCAGTATTTCTGGACCTGAGCAAAGCATTCGATACTGTGGACCATGAGCTGCTACTCTCATCCCTGCACTCCCTTGTCCTAGATACACCCTCCCTTAAGTGGTTCAGATGCTACCTCTCTGGTAGGTCACAGCAGGTAAAAACTGAAGGTGACCTATCCCCATTAAGACCACTGTCAAGAGGAGTCCTGCAAGGCTCTATTCTGGGTTCTATCCTTTTTGCCATTTATATAAATAACATTGATTCAACCCTTACCAAGTCCTCAGTACACCTCTTTGCTGATGACACTGTTCTGTATGTCAATAACTCTTCACCTACAGTTGCTCATGAAATCCTACAAACAGAATTCTCCTTGTTACAACATCAGCTACTTGAGAAAAAGCTTTTGCTAAATGCAAAGAAAACTAAAGCAATGATGTTCACAACTCAAAACTCTGCCAGCACATCCTCTTCAATCACTCTCCCCGAGCTATGCACTATACTTGGAGAAAATCTGGAGTATGTTGAAAACTTCAAATACCTAGGTGTGTGGATTGACAACCGACTCGACTTCACTCATCATCTAGAAGAACTGTTAAAAAAGTTTTGCCAAAGGCTTGGCCTCCTCTATAGATTAAAACCCTTCCTTAACAGAGACTCAAAGATGAGGTTAGACCAGGCCATCTTTCTATCAGTTATTGACTATGCAGACTTCTTTATAGTCACTGCCCCATCTCCTACCTTCACAAGTTGGATACCTTATATCATAGAGCAATAAGATTCATTACAGATCTGCCTATAATACCCACCATTGCTCTCTTTATGACGCAGTTGGATGGGTTTCCTTCATCAGGAGGAGCAGAAATGCAGCTCATGGATTTACAGAGCTTTATCAAAAACTCCCAAACTATATCCTGGACTGCTTCAACCAGACCACTCCTAGCTCCTATGCCCTAAGAAGCAACAATATCATCCTGCTCAAATTGCCCAAAGTCAGCACCAGACTAGGGAGGGCAGCAATCAGCTATTCTCTAGCTATAGCATGGAACACCCTACAAAAATCCCTAAACTGTCCATTATCATTCCATTTGCATCCTTTAAACAGCATTGTACAGCCTTCTTCACAGAGAAATGCAGTTGCTACCGCTAGAGCTAGAATAGTCATCCTACAAATCTGGCTTCCAATCATATATGGCATATTCCTTCCAGTCAGACACCCCCAGCTTATGGCACCTAATAATACCTTCACCATCCTAGTATTAATTATGTTGTGTTTCTGTCATGGCCCACATTGGGATATGTATGTACTGTATATGCTGTAGATATTAGCTTAACCTTCCTTTAACCGAGTTTTAACATGTAAATTTACTGTACATCATTGTCTTATAAACATTATTTTTCTCTGTATGTATAACTGTCTTATAAAGCGTATGATGTATTTGGTGTGTATCAACTATTGAACCTTGACCTTATCAGGTCCATCTTGTAAATGAGCCTTGCTCAATGATGCTCGCCTGAATAAATAAAGATTTGATTGATTGATTGATTGATTGACTTTGCTGGTGATTAAAGTGAAGTTGTAGCTGATGATGGAGCAAGTGAGAGTGCATGTTTTGTGCTCACGTGCTTGTCATTCATGGTTTGGGCATTTATTTGAAATAAAAGTTTTTTTTTGTGTTTTTTTTTTTGTCCCCTGCTGTGTGACACTCAACAATTGCAGAATACTGCACTTTGAGCCTTGAGGTAAAAATTCAGAATGAAACAAAGAGAGTTACAGAGCAGTTGGGTGGAACTTGAAAAGTGAAACTGATTAAAAGTAGTACCATTCACTGGCGGGGGGGGCAGTGAAGACCCAGTAACTGTTTGTATAAATCGGTGCTGATGTACTAACTATGCATATAAATCAGTGGTCTTCGATTGATACATAACGTTGCTCTGATAAATACATTCATTACCATGTATTCATCTCCACCTCATTGCATAAATGCATATATACATATATGTATGTATATGTGACAGACTGGCTTCTCCCAAACTCAGCCTGTCAGCATTACCAGCTCTTTTGAACTTTCAGACACCTGCAAGGGTACTTAGTAGCTGCCACCACTCAGCACTGTCTCAGGTATCTGCAGGTCTGAATCCTTCCAGAGCCACTGCTCACACAGTACAGTGCACCATTGTCAAGGGCACACAACCCACCCATCTCTGTAAAAGCTGAGATGTTTACTTTAAAGTTTACTTTAGAAAAAGATTATGGCAACTGAACCCTTCTCTTCAGAAACAGAAACACAGTTTTTCTGTCAGTAATAAGTCAGTTAGCTGTACATCAAATGACTCAGTCACAGAATCATAAAGTATATAAAAATAATGTTTTAAAACTTCAAGATATTTACACATATAATACAGAATACTACAGAAAGACAATAAGGAACAGTAATTCTGCAGAAATAGAAAGAAATTGGTTTTGCACACAGCAGAAGGAAACACACAGAAAAATCTTTCTACACTTTCTAATTTTCCTGAAGTACAGAGGCTTACCCACGGAGGACAATTTGATGAATCAGGGCAGACTCATACCTTAGATGTCAGCTGTTCATAATCCCAAACTTGACTGTTACTTTCAGGCTGTGCCCGGCCTTAAGACTCTCTTGGTGCTACCCCATGGCATGTCATTGAGTAGGCCACTCTGACATCATAGAGTCAACATTCTTTGTACCCCATTATCAGAGCCAGCTGGCTGTGCACACAAGCAAGTGTGCTGCATGAATAAATAGGGCCAGCCAGCTCTGGCACCATAACCAAACAGGTATCCCGTAAAAAGGGTGACTCAAAATGGGCAAGCCCAATAACAGTAACAGCACTTTGGTGACTTCAAAAATGGAGACGGCACATGCTGGTGAATGCATTAATGGTGACAGTGCTTCCCCCACTCCTTGAGGTGCTACAACCTTGGAGTTGGTTATTTAAGTAAGGGTGAGTGTGGGGGGAAGCCCCCTGCAATGGGTGATGTGGGGGACAAAGCCCCCCCCTCAAAAAGGCATCGTTGCCATTAATGCACTCCCTGACTTGTACTGTTGCCATTTTTGAAGCATGAGCACATTATTAATTTTTATGGTAACAATTCATTTGGATGCCTATATAACAGTTTGGGCTAATGTAAGGCAACTTTGAGGAAGCCTTATGTTGTCAGGGTGAAACACGAGTTCCTCTATGTCAATAGTTCTCAGACCTTGTCACAGTGAGCCTCTCCAAATCCATGGAAAAGATTTTGAGCCTCCCACAAAAGCTGAAATAATCTTGGGCTTCCCCAAAGAAAAATAACATACTGTACTTTGCGCAGTACACCATGGGTGGGATATTTATTTATTTAGTTAGTTTTTGTTGACCAGGTAAGTGCACTAGACAAATCCTGCCTATTTTCAGGCATGACCTGGGGGAGAGGGATACAGATGAATGCCAACTGACCTTGAACCAGAGTAAGCTGTTGGTGGTATTTTTAGTGAATGAGGGAAATTTGGCCAGGACACTGGGGAAATTCCCCTACTCTTTTCAATAAGTGTCATAGGATCTTTAACATCCACCTGAACTACCACTAATCCAGGCAGATGGGACCTCAGTTTAATGTCTCATCCAAAAGACGGAACGTCTCATCCAAAAGATATTCAAAGGGGTTGCGCATGATGCACAACCCAGTGATGCACCCCAATGCTATATTCAAAAGGGGATGTTGTGCTGCACAGATCCCGATGCTCTGGGGTGCACCAGTAATGTATGAGGCGCAAGAGTGGGGGGGTGCACCCATGCATCTTCCACACGTCCTGATATTCAGCCTGGGATGTGCGGCGCATATGCTGGTGCAACCCCTACTTGCGCCGCACACTGGTGCTCAAAGTTGAGCCAAAAAGAAATAGGAGCAAGGGTTAGCCACTCACAGGTGAGCTGCCATATTGCAGGGCACAACACGGCAGCTACCAGCTGTGGGTGGCCACCCGAGCTCCAGAGCCAGGGTCTGTCAGCATCACACCCCCCCCATGCTCGATTGCGGGCATAAGTAGATGATAAAACATGTCCAATATCCCTGGTGGTCCAGTAGACTGCTTCCAGCTGGATTGCAGGCATGAGTATAAAAGATAACATGTTCAATATCCCTTGTGGTCCAGTGGACCGCTTTCAGCCCGATCACAGGCATAAGTATACTAAAAAAAATGTTAAGTTATCCCTGGTGGTTCAGAGGTTCCCCCCTCCCCACCCGCACACTGAACCCCGCTACCCCGCTCCCTCCTCGACAGGGGTGGGCAGCAGCTCCCCACCCGCAAGCCGACTGGTTGCCCACTGACTGACTGTGTAGTAGTACGGTTAAGCCATTGGTTCACAGTTTGACCATGGGCATGCAGACTGTAGTGCATTACACAGTCCCAATATGTGAATGGATCCATTCGCATAGCTGGATCAGGTAGTACAGTACAGTTGCATGCCCATTGGTCCACACTGTGAACCAATGGGTGTACAGCTGTACTGTGCGCAATCAGTGGGTGGGCGGCCGGGCCGCCAGGCGGTCTGCAGGTGGGGAGCTGCCACCTGCCACTGACCGGGGGGAGAGCGGGGTGGTGGGTCTCAGTGGGCTGGTGGGGAGGGGGGTACTGCTGGACCACCAGGGTTAATTTAAAATATATTTAGTATACTTATGCCTGCAATCGGGCTGGAAGCAGTCCACTGGACTACCAGGGATATTGGATGTGTTGTCTTTTATACTTATGCTCACGATTGGGCATTGGGGCACTTTGCCACAATGTTCAGGGGCGTTGGTCCCCGATGGCTGCAGCCAGGCAGGGTGCCCAGTGCAAGTTGCCGGGGATTGTCGCACCTGCATGCAAATAGGGCCATATTGACATGCTAATGGCCCCAGTTGCACCTTGCATGCATTATGGTCCCATTTGCATATCCACCCCTGAATATCATGGTTCCTGCACCTAGCACAACCGCACTTGTGCTGGCGCATCCCCCTGCTCCTCTCTTGCCACTTGCACTGGCGCAGTGCCACTGTGCCATGTGCAATGCAGAAGGCCACATTGCCACATTCAGTGGTGCTGAGCCATGGTGCAGTGCCAATGAATATTGCCCAGTACACGCCCTGGTGCATCCCAGTTGCCCAGTGCCCAACTTCGCCCCTGCCTGGCGCAATTCTGAATATCGCACCTCCTGAATACATAGAAACCCCTTTGAGTACTTGGATCACATTCAGTTCTTTGTTTTATACTGACATGGGACCTTTGAAAAAGAGCTTATGTGCTCAAAGGTGTTATCTGAAGTGCAAATAAATAAAAAAAATTAATATTATTCAGCTTATTGTAACCCCCCCCTTCAACAGGCTAGCCTACTTGCTTCGCTATTTTCATTCTTGAACCATTGCTACCCCTTGTTGCAGTGCCTTCATGGGTCAGACTACTTTCTCTGTTTCCTCTCTATATGAAATAACCTTCCCACATACTTTGGCTCCGAAGCAACTTCCGAGGGATTACTTTGCTCCTTCCTGCTATTGCTCTTAGCACTTCTATGCTCAACCCTTATATTTGGGCTGTTCTGCCATCAGTCTATAAATTGATCAATTACCACCACGCATTATTAGTTTATTGTTCACATTTGTTTACACTATTGTTCATTGTGTATTTCTTGATTGTTTTGCAGTTACCTTTTGAAATGTATTCGCTCCCTACTCTTCCCCAATGACACCTGAAATGAGCCTTGGCTCATTCACCTTCCCTTGTCACTTGTTAGTAAAATAATACATAAAATTCACCTACTATTATCCTCTTTCAGTTTACTTCATCTCATCACACAAAATATATAAAACTCAAAATTTAAATGCATTACTTTTTCAGACTTGCTTGAGCCTCCCCTGGAACAGGTTGGGGCCTCTCCAGGGAGGCTGGCCTCACCATTTGAGAACCTGTGCTCTATGTCACGTTTTAGTGTAGCTCTGATATGGGCTGCACTTTTGACCTTCATAGTGTGGTTTGCACTTTATCTTTGTGTCATTATCAACTACGCATATGTACTATCTCACTTTTATATGGAATTAATTGATATGTGATCATTGCAGGGTGAGTAGGCTGTTTTTTCCGGAGTGCACATAGTGCACATTAGATGCTGGGGGAGGTGGGTGCACAGGACCTGGTTTTGTCTGTTGGTATTTTATATCCAGGTAGTCTGTCACTTCTCTCAGGTGGCAGAGTAGCTACTTTTTTGTATTCTCATTGGTGTGTGTGTGTGTGTGATAGGAACCACCACGCATTATTAGTTTAGACATCATAGAGTCAACATTCTTTGTACCCCATTATCAGAGCCAGCTGGCTGTGCACACAAACAAGTGTGCTGCATGAATAAATAGGGCCAGCCAGCTCTGGCACCACAACCAAACAGGTATCCCATAAAAAGGGTGACTCAAAATGGGCAAGCCCAATAACAGTAACAGCACTTTAGTGACTTCAAAAATGGAGACGGCACATGCTGGTGAGTGCATTAATGGTGACAATGCTTTCCCCCCTCCTCAAGGTGCTACAACCTTGGAGTTGGTTATTTAAGTAAGGGGAAGTGTGGGGGAAAGCCCCCTGCAATGGGCGATGTGGGGGGCAAAGCCCCCCTCAGAAAAGCATTGTTGCCATTAATGCACTCACTGACATGTACTGTCAATGTTTTTGAAGTCACCGAAGGGCTGTCACTGTTATTGGGCTCACCCATTTTGAGTAGGCCTTTTGACATGGAACCTTCAAACAGATAACTTGATCTGAACTGACCTTGCTACCTGTTTGAATATCAAAAGATGGTAGCACAGTACACAGCAAGCAGTCGCCATGCTTGGTGCTGTGTTACCAGAGCGCTGGTCTGAAGACCACCTATAGGGTCAGGGTGGCACACGCTGGTTATTGCAGCACCCCCCATGGATAATATTCAGCACAAACAGACAGATGAGCCCACTGGGCATGCATGGCACTAAGGGTCCATTAGCATACCCATTATTATAATAATAGTAATAATAATAATAATTTTATTGATAAAGCACCTTTCAAAACCAAGGAGCTGTACATAAATAATCACAGATAAAACAAACAATAATGTTAATAAAAACCAGGTTTAGAATAACATCAATCCATAAAATCCAAATGACAAGATAGCTTATCAAAATAAATTTTCAGGGAATGCTTCAGCAAATAAATATGTTTTTAGTGCTGATTTAAAACTTTCAATGGTCTTGCACTCTCTCACCTGACGAGGTAGAGAATTCCACAGGGTAGGGGCTACGTAGCAAAAAGACCAAGCCCCAGATGCCTTTAAATGTACCCTGGGAATCTGTGGCAATCCTTTGTTGGTGGATTGGAGTGGACAGGAGGGGTAGTGGGGTAAAGGAAATCTTTCAGGTAGTGGGGTCCCTGGTCATGTAGGGCTTTATAGGTCACCAAGCCGACCTTAAAGGTGATCTACCACGTACAGGCAGCCAGTGCAGTCCACGGAGAACAGCTGTAATGTGACTGGCCCTAGAGGTACCAGTCACAAGCCTGACTGCCGCATTCTGCACCAGCTGCAAGTGTCAGATATCAACCCAAGGAAGCCCTAGGTATAGGGCATTGCAATAGTCAAGGTGGGTAGTCACAAAGGCATAGACCAGGGTTGTGAGATCATCAGGAGGAGCCAGGTGCTTCACCCAAGTGATATTCCTAAGATGATAGAATGAGGATTTGACAATGGCTAACACCTGAGACTTTAGGGTCATGGAACATCCCTGAGTCATAACCCAGGATATTGCCCAGTGTACCTGCCACCTGATGATCCAGGTCCACCACCACCTCAGTCTTGTCCAGATTTAATCTCAGCCAACTGGCATGCATCCAGTCCTGGATCTTGGAGAGACAGCTATTAAATACTGAGACTGCATCATCCTGTCCAGGCACAAAGGATAGGTACAGCTGAGTATCATCTGCATAGCAGTGAAAACTCAAGCTGTACCTCCTAATAATGTCTCCTAATGGCAGCATATACACTGTGAACAACATGGGTGCTAAAATGGAGCTCTGTGGAACCCCACAGGTTAGGGGGAAGGGGTCAGAGGAATACATTTCCATTATGATCCTCTGAGTCCTACCCTGGAGGAAAGATCTAAACCACTTAAGGATCATACCTGAGAGTACACAGATGGTCTGAAGGTGCTCCAGTAGCACTCCATGATCCACAGTGTCAAATGCCACAGAGAGATCAAGGAGGACCAAGATGGAATGAGACCTCTGATCTCTCGCTATTAAGAGAACATTAAGTAATCGGACAAGTGCTATCTTGGTACTATGTTTCTTCCTGAACCTGGACTGGAGAGACTCATAGACATCATGGGTGGTAAGATGGTCATCCAGCTGCAGTGCAACCATCTTGTCAATAACCTTACCCACAAATGGTAGGTTTGAGACAGGTCCCTAGTTGGCAAGACAGTTCAGGTCAAGGGAGGTTTTTTTCAGGAGGGGATGTATGACTGCCTCCTTAAGGGGACTGGGAAAGATCTCCTTCTCCAAAGAGCTCCAAACTATTTCTACAAGGATCAGGCCAATTTCATCATTGATTCAACAGGCTGATTTTCATGCTAGTACTGGGGCCAAGTACGCTGGGCCGGGTTCCACCCAAGCCCCGATCCCCATTCACGTATAAAAACCCATCAACATTGGTGGTCCAGTGTCCCTCCCCAGCTTCGATTCCCGTTCATGTTAAAAAAACAGCAACCCTGGTGATCCAGTGGTCCCTCTCCAGGTCTCCAGTCACCATCCTGAGAGAATAATGATTTACTGATGTGCCTGATTATCTTGGTCAGAATAGGTGCACACTCATCTGCTGCTTCTGTTTCTTCTTTCTTGAAGCCTGAGACAGCTGATGGACAGTAGATGCTGTAGGTAATGTTAGATAATAGGGCGTTTGGAGCTTCACTGATTTATGACAAGGAGTATTGGAGAGGTTGGGCTGTACGCACATTTAAGGGGAAAGGTAAGCCAATGGGTCTTCAATCCCTGAGATGGGTTTTGCCATTTAGTGTTTTAAAGATTGCAACAATGGTTCTTTCAAAGAAACCAAAAAGATAGTTGCTGTAGGTGTATGGTACTCTGCCTTATGAACTAATATCATAGTAAGTAAAAAAATAAATAAGTAACTCAGGCTCCCACCTTTTTGCAAAAGGCACTGCAGTCAGAAATCCCAAGCAAAAATATTTAATTTCATGAAAGACTGTGCAGTTCAGTACAACTGTGCCAAGGCTGCTCAAACAGACAATGACCTGGCTAGATCTAACATTCTACTTCCCTTCTGATGCTTTATCAAGGGTAATCCTTACAAGGTGATGCAAAACATAAGAGCCTGCTCAGCTGCTCAGTCTGTTTGAGCAGCCCTGGCAGCATACCTTTCAACCGTCCCTGGTTTTCAGGGATGTCCCTGATTTTGCCTCAGAAGTTTCTTCTGTCCCTCCTAAATTTGATATTTCTGTCACTGAACAGTAGGGATTTGAATCACAAAATAATGTCAGCCATTGGTGTTACAGTTTAGTTGTCATTAAGAAAATGCTATTCACTCTAAGAAGCATATTGTACACAGCTTCTAGAACTAATATTACTATTGTTTCAGATGTGTCCCAGATTTTGGTCATTTGCCCCTGATCATTTAAAGCCTTGTCCCAGATTTGTGATGAGGGAGGTTAAGAAGCATGCCTGGCAGAACGGTGTAGTGCCAAAGCTCTGCAAAAAAAAAATAAAGATATATGTACAATATTTCTGACTGCAGTGCTATTTTTCAAGCAGGGGTGGGTGTAAAGTTTTTTTGGTTTTCATTAGAAAAATGGAATACATGTAATGAAGCAATTTTTTTGTTACCTGTATGGGATTTCCTTTTTCTTTTTGTGTTTTTTCTTTTTTTTTTTTGTTACATATAGAATTCTGCCTGCTGGAAAGAGTTAGGGTTCTTAATGTTTCTGAAAGGAAGGCAGACTAGCTGGGGCCTGGCTGTAAATGTATTACTTCAAGGATGTCCAATTTAAACCTCTGAAATATAGTCAAGCAGTAGTGCCTTTGATATTATAAGGCTGCTAGCAAGACAAACATTCCTGTAAATTTATTTATTTATTTGAAATTTGGTAACTGGGAAAGGGACACAGAGCCAAGGCTTGTTTCCAGGTGTGACCTGGGTGAGGTGGAGCAAACAGAAAACAATAGCAAAACAACATCTGTGCAGACAGATGAGCAATGTGATACAATAATGGAATAAATAATGAACAATTTGCATGTACAGTTAAGTAAAGTGCAGTGAACTTTGGCAGAGCAATGAATCACGAACAATAACACATATGGATTAAGATACAGCCTTCAAGGGTAACTAGAATAAGGATAGCAAGAGGAAGTGGGGAGGTTGAAGTTCCAGTTGGCTTTTGAAGGACCCAGGGGATGAAGAGTAATGGACAGAGTAATGGATGGAGTAGGGGTGTTTGTTCCAGAGATAGGGAAGCCTATAGGAGAATGCAGATTGTCTAGCAGAGCAGTATGGGTGAGTATTGGCAAAAGTGTGATGGTCCCTAGAGTGGAGGGAGCAGACAGCAGGGGGGGAGTTGGTATAGCAGTGAGGAGAGGTAGGAGGGTAGGGTGTTGAACCAAAATTTGGAGATGAAAGAAGCACAATGGGCCTGGTGGCAAGACAGCAGAGGAAGGATGGCTAGGGTGGACAATAGCGAATAATAGTATGTGCATGGTAGAGAATTGGATGCAAAATGGCAGAAGTTGAGGAAGGCATTCAGTCTGGTGAGGAAAGAGGAAAGGGCAGAAGCACAGACCATGTCCATGTAACTGAAGACAGGGAGCACTATTTTGATAATCAGCTCCCTGCAGATATGCTGAGACAGGTAGCCTTTGTACTGATAAAGGGCACAAAGCTTGGGACAGAGCTTGGCATGGTTGGCATCAATGTTGACTGAGAAGTCAAGAGGTAAAGGAGTTCATGTTCCTTATCCAGCACGCCAGTACAAGCTGAATCTCTTAGCAACTGCTTGGGACAAAATATTTTTAATCTGTGATGTTAGAGTGACATACAGGACAGTGTGTCATGGGGGGTAACTAGAGGGTTTTATGTCCAACAGGACCTCACAGAATATTGGATTTGTGATTATTATATCAGAACTATTTTAGAATTACCAATGAAAAGTCTTATTGACAGTTATAACAATGCAACAAAATCCAGTGTATTTCACAGGGTCAGAATAGAAAAACACAGACATCTAGCATGATATATTCAATTCCCTGATCCATCACATTAGTAAACCATCAGAACACAGAATACAAATTACATTTTTGATTTGCATTATTAAATATCCTGTTACCATTGGCCAACTGCTTTTCAGTACAGACAATTCATACTCGCTTCAGAAGGGTCACCCAGTTGGGAAGTCTACACACCATCGCTAGCATCTTAATGTGTGACAAAATGGGTAAGAGCTAGCCTCCTTATATATTATTTCTCCTTCATGCTGTTCCATGAGTTCTGCTAACTCCACATAATTTATAAATGAGGCATATGTTTGACTGGGTCAAAATTACCTCATATTTAGCTTTATGTGGTACCTTCTTTGCTTGGCACAGGAAAATAACTTTAAGGTGAAAGACCTGCAGCCTGTCTAAACAAGATGGCTTTGTTAGCCAAATTTCAGGAATCAGACACAATGACAAAAGACAGTCTTGTCAGCTAAACTTTTATAAAGCAGCCAAGATGATGTGCGACCAGTCTGAATTCCCATACAATTATTTCCTGAGTATGTGGTAGTCATATATCTGAGTCCCCATATCATTGTTTTCTGAGTATAACACTCCTTCCTGAGTTCCCACTAAAGCTTTTAAGGCCATATAAATAACATCATTTTCTCCTAATTCTTCACTATCCTTTTTGACTCTTTAGTGATGCAAACTAAGATGTGCCTATTAATATGTGTTGTGTATTAAAACTTCTAAGGCCTAATAAGTATTGATAAGTCCTGTGACTGTAAACTGTGAAGCCTGTCACAGCATGTATTTTATGGGTATGCTGTGCTCATAAAGCTACTTATAATAAAGATTTAAAATAAAACTAAAAACCTGTCACAGCATATCTATAAAGGCTATGCTCATAAAGCTAAAATTATTGATATGCACACACACTAATGATATGACCTCCAACACTGGCCACCTTTAGACAGTTAGGATTTTACTTCAGGTGTCTCATACTAAGCAATACATGTTATACAATACATTTCTGCCTGTATATTAATCCTGAGATAAAGTAGACTTAAACTTTCGATACATATAGCAGATGCAAACAGTTCAAATGAATTTCAAACACCGAAATAGATAGGAAGTAATCATTGCAATAGGATGCTGAACAAAAGTCTGTAGATAAGGCCACCAGTTCAAGGTAGTCAAAAGAATAAATGTTCTTGGCAATGACATCATTGTCCATTTGTAAAGGGAGCAATTCTTCAGCCTTTCCGCCCAACAAAGCTCGTAGTTTAAATGTCAATGATGGAATCTTGATTATCTTCAGAGGCACAGCAGTGCCGACATCATCCAGAGAGACCAATTCAGCCTGAATAGTAGGGGCATCAGGAAAAGCAAAAGCTTGGAGACCACAAGACAAAGTAATGTCCATGTTCTGCTGGAGCAACACACACTTGCCCATTTTAATCCAGAGTTCACGTGGCAAGTGACAGTTTGTAGCTGTATCAGAAAAGTCACAAGGAAAATGACTTTTCAGTGCAGTATCACATACAACATTGTATAATTTAGTACAACATGAAAGATTTGTCTCAATCCATTCATTGTGCACCTGCATGATGGAGATCAGAGCAGGCAGAAGCTGTAAGAGTACTCCACGTTATTCAAATGTCATGGTTGAGCTATGAGGAAATACACATTTATGTTCAGCAAAATAAAGTTAGGTCAGAAATTCATTTGTTGTTTTAAAGGTACAAAGTAACTTACTTGTCAAAAAATGTTGTAACATAAAAGCAGAAAGTCTACCTGTCTCAATATCTCTAAAGGTAACTTAATAAGGACAAAGGCACCACATACAACACAAATTTCATTCACTTTTGTTTTTGTTGTTGTATGCATATCATTAGACTCTACTGACCTCCTCCAGATGATGTCATCTCTGGGCCTGTCACAAGAAGTTTTTTCCGTGGCCCGCCAGGGCGGCCACATGTTGGACCTGTTCTTCTCACTGGGGCTTGAGATAAATAATCTCAAGAATGATGGGATTGTTTGGTCTGATCACTGCACCGTGGAGCTCTTGTTCAGAGTCCCCCCCCAACAGCCCTCCCCTGCTGAGATGACAAGCTACCACCCTTTGAAGGGTTTCACCCCTGAGGGTTTTCTGGTGGGGGCTGATCTATCTAGTGTGGACAATGCATGCGTAGGGGGTATGTGCATGGCAGCTGCCACTTACAACAAGGCAATGTCTGATGTGCTCAACTCCCTCATACCAGTCTGTGTATGACCTAAATCTTCTCACTTGAGGTCCCTGTGGTTTGATGGGGAGCTCAAGGCGATGAAGATTATGGGTCAGAGGTTAGAGCTCTGCTGGTGGAAGACTGGGCTTGAGGTGGACAAACTAGCCCTGCGTACTCATTACGGTGAGCACCAGGGAGCAATCAACTGTAAAAAGGCAGAGTTCCTATCCAGGGAGATTGCTGCCAGGAAGAATTGACCAACTGTGCTTTTTCAGATTATCAACAGGCTTTTACATCCTGCCTGTCTGCAGCCAAAAAACATACCTTTTCTGACACTTTATGCGAAGAGTTTGCTCAATTCTTCTTAGACAGAGTGTCCATCATCTGACAAGGAATTATGCTAGTGAGCCAAATTTTAGCTGACAGTGGTCGCCTTGGGTGCCCGGAGAACACTCTATCTAGTTGGGGCAAGTTTAGACCATTGGAGGTGGCCGAGGTCATTAAGGTTGTTTCCAAGTTGAGGCACACATATTGTGGACTGGACCTGGTGCTGACACAGTTCTTGATGGGATGTGCTGACTCCATAGGCCCGTTGTTTGCCTTGATTGTCTGGCGTTCTCTCTCGGAGAGGGTCTTCCCAGATGCCTTGAAGGAGGCATTGGTGAGACCCCCTCAGAAGAAACATCCTTAGACCCTGACATCAAGCCAAATAACTGTCCTCTCTCCAACCTTCCATTTCTAGGTAAGGTTGTTGAGAAGGTTGTGGCACTTCAGCTTGAAGAGCACCTCATGGTCCATGATCTATATGAGCCTATCCAGTCTGGGTTTCATGTGAGGCATAGCACAGAAACTGCATTAGTTCAGGTGCATAATGACCTCCTCAGGGCGATAGACTGAGGGAAGGGACAATTCTCATTCTCCTCGATCTCTCCTCAGCCTTTGACACAGTGGACCATTGTGTGTTACTCAACTACCTGAGGGAGTTTTGTGGACTCGCCAGCACTGTCATCTGCTGGTTTGAGTCCTATCTCGCTAACAAGAGGCAAAGGGTAGTGATGGGGAATTTCTTCACCTCCCCTAGCCTCCTGCCCTGTGGAGTTCCTCAGGGTTCAATCTTGCCACCGATGTTGTTCACCATGTACATGCTGCCCCTGGGAAAGCTCATTAGGAAGTACAGTCTGGGTTTTCATTGCTATGCCAGTGATACCCAGCTGTACCTTTCCTTTGCCCCTGGGACATCCAACGCAGTGGACATGTTAAATAATTGCCTTGCTGAGATCAATGACTGGATCCCAATAAGACAGAGGTACTGATAGTGAAGTTGAACAGAGGGAATGATAAGATGGCCTCTTATGCAGAGACAGGACTTTTTCTGGGTTCTGTGCCACTGAAGGCCTCCTCCAGGGTGTGCAGCCTTAGCATTATCCTGGACAATGGACTGACATTTGAATCCCAGGTGTTGTCCATTGTCCATAACAGTTTCTATCATCTGAGGAATATCGCCAGGATCAAGCCTCTAGTTTCGCCTCTGGACCTCCCTACCTTGGTACATGCCTTAGTGATGTTGAGGCTTGACTACTATAATGCACTTTACCTCAGGGTCTCAGGAGATACCCTCCACTGGCTACAGCTGGTGCAGAATGCAGTCGCCAGGTTGTTGACAGGGCAACCTAAGTACTGCCACATCACCCCAGTGCTGTGTGAACTGCACTGGCTGCCAGTCAGGTGGAGGGTACTCTTTAAGGTGGGCTTGCTCACCTTCAAGGCCCTACAAGGCCTGGGCCCTGGTTACCTGGCAGACCTTCTTACACCTGCTGTGTCAGTCCGCTCCCTTCATTCCTCCTCCAGAAGCCTCATTGTGATTCCCAGGATGAGGTTAAAAACAGCCGGTGACATAGCTTTTAGTGTCGCCGGCCCCTTCATGTGGATTTTGCTACCTCCAGCTGCAAAGGAGGCCCCTTCAGTACTGGTATGCAAAGCTTGCCTCAAGGTCTTCTTGTTTAATCAAGCTTTTTCCAGACCCTGTCTTTTAAATACTGCCTAGGTATTGACATAATGTGAAACAGCTTCTGTCCCAGGCTACCTATTTACTTATGTTTATCTTTCTGATTTTATTCTATCATAAATGTATATTTAATACTGTTTTGTTTATCGGTGTGTTGTTTTTATTTATTCTTTGGTTGTATTTCTTGTGTACAGTGCCAAGAGCCCCAGGGATTGGGTGTCTTAAAAAAAATTTGCCTTGCCTTACCTTACATTGCTAACTAATTGTGTCCAGTTTTGTGGGATCAGAAAATCATGCTGTATACTCATATGCCAACTATGGTTTTATAATGCTCTACTTAAAGACTCTGTCTAATATGTACTGCATTGCCTAACACTCCCTTTTTGTGCATATTTATTAAAATTTAGCTGACGCTTTTTCCAAACGTTTGCAAATTGTTTCAGTACTGGTCTTGTACAATTTGTAGAAAACAAGTATATATACATTTTTTTATGCAATGGAAGAACCATGACTTATATTTGTAAAAGTATCAGGGTTCAAGGTGATTTGGACCCTGGTACCAGTGCCAATATGAATTTAGAAGAGAAAGCTCAAGTAATTGCCTAGAATAATTGGTCCCACACTTTATATGTTGCCAATGTAGATAATTTTAGACTGGTATCTCGCATCTTTCTGGTGCTGACTAGAACTTCAAATATATCAGATATCCCTGTTCTATAACACACCAATACCTGTTTGTCATACATTATGAGGAAATCAAAATGACAGTTTGAGGTGTGGGGTAAAATGTAACCATATTGCCTTTTCTTTGTCCCATTTGCAGGACTGGAGCTGTTCCAGTTAAAGGAATACTCACATTATGCCTTGCAAAACAGGTACAAGTTGACCCTTGGCACACTAGGCAATTACCTTTCAGCTTTCCTTTTGTTGGACCTTGTCTGCCAGTGTATGATTAGTGATGCCTGGCAGCCCAAGGCAGGAGGTGAAATGTGCACATGTGCTTGCGTGGCCCTTTTCCATGGGCAGGACTGGTATCTTCTTTTCGGTGATGTAGCAGCAACAAGTTTTCCTGCCAATGGAGTCTGAAAAATAAAAACTCAAGAACTGTTAATTATCAAATTTCTTAAATTGCATGAAATTAAAAGAGTAAATATGGGCATTTCCCTCTTAGAGACTACTGGTGCTAACTTCTGCAACAAGGGTTGCACAAAGTTTTAAATTTGTACCCCCTGCACCATTTGAGATGGTACTGGGCAAACCAAGCTTGCTGAAGCAGTTGCATTTGTCTGTCTGTAATGATTTCATATGGTGATATACCGTGTCCCCCGCTTGTAACTGGGAGAATTTTACTGAAAAGGTAAAACAATTTAAAACCTCTTATGCTTAACTAACAATATAGAACATGGGGAAAACAACTGTTTGTTACTCAACGGGGATGCATCATGAGGTGGGACCTTGGGACCTCCATGTAATTGAGCTGACACAATGTGCGGTCCTTATCTGCTGTTAAATTCTATGTTTCTGTGTTTCTATGTTTATAACATAAAAGTGACAGATAACTTCAAATACCTGAAATACCCAAACATTAACAGCTGAAGATTAACTTTTTCATGTTCCAGTTTTTGAATCTTCTATCTCCCCATTATTTTTTTTAAGAACACTAGGCTAAAACTAAGTAAAGCCAGTGGTAAACCTGCAATTATTTGGACCCCATGCCTCTGAAGGGATGACCCCAGTAGAAATATAGGGTGATAGTTAGAATTACATTACTTTAAACACTTGTCAGTTTACATTCATAAAACCCATTCATAAACCCCTTATACAAGGCACACATACACTAACGTGTAACCCTGGGTCCTTTTTATCTGTCTGCATAGCCATTATGCAGGTTTTAATCTGGTAAGGTGTTATAAACATAACACCATTATACTAGATTCTCAAACTTGCAGTCGTACAAAAACCTTCCTACCATTTACCTCAGTATATGGGGACTGTTCTTTATATGTATAATTTTTTTTTTTTTTTTTTTTAGAAACTACTTTGTGAAAGGGGTTAAAACATAAAACAAAACAGTTTAAACCAAAATATTGAACAGCAGTTTTCATTATGAAGCTGCAAGGCACATCATAACTTAAAGTACAGAATGCAGAATGACCAAACAGCTGTATTGTGTAGCTAATTAAGAGAGAAAATACCTGTTAAATGTGGCTTTAATGGGGTGGGCAGACTGAGAAAAGTTCTGGAAAAACTGGCAAAATGGTCTGAAGAGTGGCAAATGGTGTTTAAGGCAAAGAATTGCAAGATCATGCACTTAGGGAAGAGAAACCCTGAAGCTACATATAGGTTGGGAGGGAAGTTGCTGGCAATCACAGTGGAAGAAAGAGACTTGGGAATCATCATCACAGATGGCCTGAAAACATCCAAGCAGACTACTAAAGCAGTAGGTAAGGCTAGAAGGATGTTGGGGTGTATTAGTAGGGGTATCACAAGCCGTAAGAGGGAGGTAATAATCCCTATCTACAAGACACTGGTTAGGCCCCATCCGGAGTACTGTATGCAGTACTGGAGGCCGCACCTACACAAGGATATTAACAAAATGGAGGCAGTCCAGAAAAGGGTAACCAAAATGGTGCAGGGACTGCATCAGAAAACATGTGAGGACAGATTAATGGAACTCAAGATGTATACCCTAGAACAAAGGAGGGAGAGAGGTGATATGATCGAAACATTCAAACATCTTAAAAGCATTAACAAGGTGAAAGAGTCTAACATGTTTCAATATAAGAAAAATATCAGGACAAGAGGATGCAGCATGAGATTAGAGGAAGGCCAATTAGAAAAGGTGGTGGATGCATGGAATGGCCTACCTCAAGGAGTGGTGGATGTGAATAGAGTGCAGGGCTTCAAACAGGCATGGGATAGGCATAAGGGAGCAATCCAGAGGAGCATGAATAAATAGGCCATTGACAGAATAAAGGCCTATGGCACATTCATAAGATAGAAAAAATGGGCAGACTGGATGGGTCTTGCAGTCCTTATCTGCTGTCAACTTCTATGTTTCTATGTTAAAACAACATATAATGTTTCTTTCTTGTCAGCGAAGAAAAACATTTGAAATGCATACCACAGTCTTTGTAAGAATGTTAGAGATAACATATGGTATGTGTAAAACAACATGCCACACAGTTCAAAAGAAATTGAAGTTTATTTTTTTTTTACTCACGCAATTATTAGTAAAATGACCACTTGTATAACCTTGAACATGTAATAACAGAGAACTGACTTGTTCTGATGGCTCACTGAAAGGTTATGTAGATAGATAGATAGATAGATAGACAGACAGACAGACAGACAGATAGATAGATAGATAGATAGATAGAGATATACTGTAGATACTGTATATAAAGACAGAAAAAGTCAGTAGAAGAATTCTGTTTCTGCTGGTCAAGCCAAATTGAAGAAAAAGTATAAAATAAAACAGAAATGCTGTACAGCAAATACAGAGTAGAGAAAATGGCAAGTATGTGGCATGATTGAAGAAGTAAGCATGTCAGGTGGCACCTAACCTTTGTCAATTACATGTGGTATATAACAGGTAATGGCTTCAGTAGGCATGTGCAGCTCAAATAGCTGTCTGCTGCAGGCAGAATGATAAATTTCTGAACCAGGTGTCATTGTAAACACACAGGTACGCATTTTCAGAGACAACCCCACCTGAGCACTCATTACTGTCTCATTTGCTTCAGACAATAAACTAGACACATGTTTGAATTGACTTTTAAAAGCAGAAACTTTCTCCTGCAATGCTAAAGCTGTGAAACACAAACCCTGAACTGTATTTACTTTTTGTTTATAACGTGTGACTTTTTTATTGTTTAAAACTTCTGTTTCTAATCTTTGTTGAACATAATGCCACACCTCTGCATGGCCCCTGACATCAAATCTGGATAGTATTCCACTACCATGCACTTCAATGTATTTATCAACATAATTCACAACTGTCTTTTGTGAATCATGTTTTGGTGACTTTCCCATTTTTAACCTCTCAGAGGTGTCTAAGGACAAAGCCTTCTGTGGTACATCTGCAAATTTCTGGTTACAACCCTGAAATACAGAGGTCTGATGTGTTTAACTCTGTGTTTGTCTAATTTATCCCTGTTCGGATGCCATTTACTGGATTTGTGATTATCCTTTTTAACCCTTTAGTGATGCAAACTACGATGTACCTATTAATATGTGTTGTGTATTGAAATTTCTAAGGCCTACTCCTTATTGATAAGTCCTGTGACTGTAAACTGTGAAGCCTGTCACAGCATGTATTTTATGGACATGCTGTGCTCATAAAGTGACTTATAATAAAGATTTAAAATAAAACTAAAAAGCTGTCACAGCATATCTATAAATGCTGTGCTCATAAAGCTAAAATTAATGATATGCACACACATTGATGATATGACCTCCAACACAGAGTCAGTCAGGCTTTGGACTAGGAACAAATTGCCAGCTAAAAGTTCATGTCTGCCCTGATTCAAAATGGCTAGTGGTAAGCTAATCTACCTTGTAGAGAGAGAGAGAGAGAGAGCGAGAGAGAGAGAGAGAGAGAGAGAGAGAGAGGAAGACAAGTTTCCTTTCAGTTCTGTAGAATTACTTTTTTTTTTTAATGTATTTAGTTTTTGTTGACCGGGTAAGTGCACTAGATAAATCCTGCCTATTTTCAGGCACGAACTGGGGGAAGGGGATACAGATTAATGCCAACTGGCCTTGAACTAGATTAAGCTGCCGGTAATATTTTTAGTGAATGGGGGAAATTTGGCCAGGGCACCAGGGAAATTTAGGGTCTATGGGGGAGCAGGCTGAACCCTATAAAAAAGAATATCATGACTAGAACTAAGCAAGAATGAAGATGTGGAATGGTAAACCCAACATTGTTTTACTACTGTATAATACTAATACTCAATATTGGCACTGTTTTAAAACCAAATGGTAAAATCTGGATGGCAGGGGTCAGAGAGTGGATAGAACCTTATAGAACAGAATGGGAGAATGGAAATATGAAACATCAGAAAAAGCAAAAAGATATTCCTGACTACATAGCATGGATAATTAGGAAAATTAAACAGTGGGGAATCACAGTGGAAATGGTTACTACAAAAACTAGGAAGAATTTATATGAAACTATAAGATTATCCAAATTTATTGAGGAATTAGAGATACCACATTGTCCAGAGGAAAAGGTATCTGAAGTAGTAAAAAATGTCAGCTGTAAAAGAATTCCAGTATATGCATGGGACGTCAACTGGTTAAGTAGGCATGGAAGGATAGGGGTACGAAACACGCACAGGCACAAACAAATATCTGAATGCTATTGTTTAAGAGACAGATGTATTCAACAACTGGAAACACAAGAACACCTATATATAGAATGCCCAGTAGCTCAGGCTTTTTGGGAATTTTTGGCTAATAAATGGGATGAACCACTATTTTGTTCAGTGACATATGTAGAGCTTGTGTTAGGGTTATAGGAAACAAAAGGGAATACATATAACAAAAGCACTTTATGTTTGATTGGCGCAATATTAAAATATTATATTTGTCAGGCAAGATGTGGCAGGATATTTCAGTAAAAAGTGACCACAAATCCAGAGTTAGAAGCCAGTGTTAGGATGGAACTTCAAAAGATCTATCTGCAGGAAGAAAGGAATATGCTGGTATGGCAACATAAGTTAATATGGAACAGCTGTAAATTTATAGATAATGGATAAAAGGAATAAGAGAATACAGAAAGATATGTAATTCACTATAAAAGGGAGACCAGAATGACACCCCTCCTTTCCTTTTGACTTTTTTTGTAAGGAATATATGTGACATGGATTTATGACGATGAGACAGAAATTTGTTTGTGTGTATAACTATATATAGATAAAGGTTGGACAGCTGATAACATAAGGGAAAAAGGAAGTAGAAGAAATAAGAAAAGGGAATGACAAATCATTTAAATATGTGACAAAGAACCTCTGTGCACAAGCACCGAGGCAATGGCTACCCCAAAGGGCATTTGGCTTGGAAGCCAAGTTTCAAAGAAATGCAAAATCACACATGCCCCCACAATGCAAAGTATCATGGACTGCATATGCAAATCACCACAGAATATGTGTATTTATAACTTACTTTCAATTTAATATTTGTGCTGTTCATTTTCTGTTGTGTTTATTTATAAATAAAAAATTCCCATACTCATCATAAAAATAGCTTATCATGTTATGAATTTGGAAAAGGGGGGGTTCTTCCTTACTATGGCAGGGTGGGGATGTATGAAGTAATAATTAATTTGCTTTAGTTTTTTTTTTTTTGTCATTACAAATATATTGAAACAGTTTTGTATTTGATTTCCCCGAAGGGGCTGTATAATAATGAATTGTATTATATTATGATTTTCCCCCAAAACATTTCCATACTCTTCTAGGAGGGGAAGGGGTAAAATTAATATATGGTACTTCATTATTTGCTTAGTGTTTTTTACTTATCAATTTGAGTTTCACTGAATGCGTCCCATATTTGAGAGTTGGGGTAGTATGCATTAACACTTATTTTCTTTAAGGTGTTTCTAGTTGTAAATGATTTGCTTATTTTATGTTTTAAAGTTTTAACTATAAATGTATGAAGTGCTACTTTATTTTTTTATATTTTCAAGATCCAGTTCTGTTTATTTATTTTCATGTGGCTAATAACATATTTTGCATAGTTACATTGGAAGTTGCAATAACAAATTCCCCTACTCACCAGTAGGGGCACCTTTGGCATACTGGCATTCTGCCAAGAGGCTGCTCTTGGGTCGGTTGAAGAGAGGATGGAGGTTGTGAAGGTGTGGAAGGTGGTCTCCTCTCCTACCTTGGCACTGCTAGAGACCACAACTGAAGGTGTCGCTGTTTTGAAAGAAAATGAGGTACAAGAGATGGAATGTGAATAATATTTATTTATTTATTAGGCAATCAGAATTACAACCCTTTGAGCCAAGGACTCTTTTGCAAAGGCTCCACGTCAGGAATACAAAGAATACAAACAGTGCTAGAATATACACAGTGACAAAGCTCAGAAAGTACGTGCAGTTTAGGGTCATTGACCCAGCGTCTGGTAGTATCAAAGTACAAAGTTGTAGATAAAAAATAAAACAATAGATAAATACAATAAGAAGCAAGTTCATGATTAAAACATCAGAAGGATAGCATCTAGGAGAGCTAAATGAGCAAGTAAGACCACTCTGCTGGTGAGGGTTGTGAGGCTAGCCAGGAAAACAGGATATTAGGGCTCAAGGGGCAGGCAAGTCCTCTAGTGATGGTAGGGCTAAGAGCAATCACAAGAGGAGGAGGAATCCATGAGGAAGGTCTTTAGGCCAGTTTTAAAGCAGCCAAGACTGGGTTCCAAGGAGATGGTGGGAGGAAAGCTGCTAAGCCAGAGGGGGCGCGGTATCAGAAGTACCTTTGACCAAGAAAGGTCCTACAATGGGGGATTAGGAGAGAGGTTTTGGTGGAACATCTGCAAGTCCTTCTGTGAGGTATCATTTGGATGAGGGGATGGAGACCAGAGGGGGCTTGTTTCTGAAGTATTTTCTTGGCTAGGAGACAAGTGTGATTCTTAAGTCTACCTTCAAAGTTTAGCCAGTTTGTAAGCTTGCATAGTTCACAGGTGTGAGTTAGTCTATCACATCCTGAAACCAGGTGGCAGGCTTTATTGAGTGCTGGTTTTACACGATGTAAGGCGGTTTGGTCTGCAGTCCCATAGATCATAATGCCATAGTCTACCAGGGATAAGACAGAGGAGGAAACAGTGAGCCGGATTGCCTCTGGGGGTAGGCAGTGTTTTTGCTGGTACAGAAGTCCCAGCCTGGTGTTGATGGAGGAGGAGAGATAAAGGATATGGGCATGATAAGTGAGGGAGGTGTCCAGCGTGACACCCAGGCATTTGAAAGAAGTGACATGATCTAGGGGGTACCCAGGGAGTTTGTGATTGTCAATGGGGAGTGTCTATGTGGGCTCTGGTGGTGGGCAAAGATCATGGATTTGGTTTTCTTGTAGTTCAGTATTAGGCAGTGGTCAGAAAACCAGGTTTGAAGTTTGCCAAAGAAGTCCTGAAGGGCAGATTGAAGGGACTTAGGATGGGGGTATTTCCAGAAAACTACAGCATCATCCATGTAGAGCAGTAATTTCCCACTGCAGGATTTAAGGAGGGAGTTCAGGAACAGGGTGAAGAGCAAGGGGCCCAGTATGCACCCTTGTGGCACTCCTGATAGGATGGGTCTGGGGGGGAGATGGTGGTGTTTATTTTGACCTGTTGTGTTCTACCAGAGAGATAATCTTTGAACCAAGCAGTGGCCTCAGTGGAGATGCCCAGAGATGGAAGGGAGCAGAGGAGCAGAGGAGCAGAGCATGGCTGGTGGTATCGAAGGCTTTCATCAAGTTAACATAGATAGCCCAGCCAGGTGGCCCTGTTTCAGGGCTTCATGTATAAGTAAACTCAAGGAGGGCAGTGGTAGTGCTGTGGCCCCTCTGAGAGCCATGCTGCTCTGGACAGAGCAAGTTGTGCTTGGACAGGTAGTCTGTAAGCTGGTCTGAAACCATTTTTTGAGAGCCTTGGAGATGGGGGGGACAAGATCAAGATGGGCCAATAATTACTGGTGGATGTACTGTTACCACTCTTCAGGATGGGGGTTATTACAACACATTTTCAGGGTGTAGGGAATTGGCTGAGGCATAGGGACAGGTTAAGAATTTTGGTAAGTTGGGGCAGGATCTCATCCAGGGTAAGGTGGAGGAGTTTGAGATCAAGGGAGTCACTGCTAAAGCAAGAATTAACCAGGACTTTGGTGAGATAGCATTTTGCTTCACTGCAGGAGATGATTTGCAGCTGAAAAAGGGGTTGGGAGGGAGTCAGTAGTGGCAGAATTGTTCATAGGGCAGTCTTGGATCAGGTCAAAAAAGATCAGGGGAAGGATGTGGCTGAGGTCTGAGAAGGCAGCATTTAGGGTATTGGAGATTGTGGTGGGATCCTGGGTGATGTTCTCATTGACTAGGAGGAGGAGGAGGAGGAGGAATGCATGCCTAAGCAGTGTAGCCCTGAGTATTTTGAGTTTTGTGTCTAATGTTTGGGATGAGGGGATGTATTTTGTGGACATGACTGGGGTAGGAAGGATGTGTATGAGGTGTGCCAAGATACCAGATGTTACCGGGTAGGGGCAGTGAGGGTGAGGGTAGCGATTTACCGGGGTAAGTGGGAAGGGTCCAGAGTAATTCAGGATAGAGGTTCCATGCAGGTCATGGATATAGGGGCTGGCCAAAGGCTCAGGAGAGAGGAGCGGATGAACATGGTGGGAAAGCGTGGATGGAGGGTAGCAGGCCAAACAACATTAGGTATCCCCAGGGGTGAGTCATTAAGAGAAGGAAGGGGTTTGCCATGGTGCTGGGCAAGAACTTAGGTGACCATTCTATGGGGCGGGTGGAGGGGGGAGGGAGTGACTCGGGGGTAGGAAAGAAGTGACTATTCCTAGAATGAGAAGGAGAGGTTGCATGTTGATGCTGTTATTAGGGATCTGGAACTAGTTGGATTAGTGGCAACTAGTAGTGAGGGAGTATAGGCTGCTAAGGGAGAAGTGGGCTGATTAGTTTTTTTGAGTCACGTGTGTCTGCCTATATATATGTTTGCTCACCAAGGGTGGTGGTGGGGTAGCCAATGTGTAGCGTTGGCAGGGCCAAGTTCAGCTGTGAGCAGCTGTTGTTTCATATGCCTCTCCACTGCTGTCCACTGAGAGAGATCAGCATATATGCTGTAATTCACTGATTGAGGGAGGGCAGCTTCAGGGAGCCCTTGCAACCTCCTTTGGGGGTGAAGCTGTGGAGAGAAAGGGAGAGACAAAAGGAGACAGCTTTAAATAAGGTAGGGGAACTGGAGAGCATCCTGGGGGAGGGAGAGGCACACTTTCTATTTCTTTTTTTGTTGGTTTCCACCTACCCAAAATGAGCTACAAATATTGTAGTAATTCTACACAATTAATTAAAACTTTTCCGAAGCGGGCTAAAATATTACAGTAATATTGCAGTACACCTATACAGTTAATTTATACTATGTTGCACTCCATAAGGTAGTAATGCTGCTGTGCTTTAAAAATGAATTTACATGACATATCTTAAGACAGCAATGAGCAGTTAATTAACTTATTTTAGCAGGTTAAGGTGGCAGGCAAAACGAGTCAAATTAAGGCAGTAGTTGAATATTGTTTGAAACAGTAGAATGTGATATTGATACACAGAAAAAATCAATCTCCAACACTGTGATGACTTTTAAAACTCTGCCAACTGATTTGAAAATGGCACCAAAAGGGGCCAACAGTCCTTAATGTTCAAGTTCAGCCATGAGCAAGCAGCTGTTGTTTCAAATGCCTCCGCATTGCTGTCCACTGAGAGAGATCACCGTACCTGCTGTAATTCACTGGTTGAAGGAGAGCAGCTTCAGGGAGCCCTTGCGACCTCCTCTACGGGTGTAGCTGCTTTAATTCACTGATTGAGGGAGGGCAACTTCAGAGAACCCTCACGACCTCCTCTGGGGGGGGTGAAGCTGCTGTAATTCACTGATTTAGGGAGGGCAGCTTCAGGGAACCCTCACAACCTCCTCTGGGGGGGTGTAGCTGCTGTAATTCACTGACTGAGGGAGGGCAGCTTCAGGGAACCCTCGAGAGAGGAATATGGTCCAGAATTGCTGGAGGAAACTACAAATGGTACTATGCTTACTAAGGAGTGCTAGGAGAAGGCTGTCCAACAAAAAACAGCTTCAAACTCAGAGGTACAAACTCTTTCTGATACAGACTGATGTAAAAAAACTGTTAGCATTTGAGGAGCAATGATATTTTAAAAGGAAAAAGGAACCTACAGCCAGGTTGCATAAGCCACAAGAAGTAATACAGAATGACTTATCACAGCTGATTGTCAGCAAAGCAGAGCCTTTGATCATGACAGCCATCACTGCTGCGAATCAAAACTGTCAGTTTGACAAACTGCAGGAAGAAACTCAAGCAATTTTCACTAATGCTGGCGTTTCACTTGAAGATGCATTCAAAAACAAAAACTGGGGAAAGTCGGGAATGGCAAAAACAGGCTGTTTCTCACCTGGCCTAAGATGCCCCGCAGTCTCTACAAACCATGAACTGAATGACTGGTTGGTTAAAAAGGCCTTGACAGCTGCCGGCAGGGAGAAAGACAAGACCTCAGGAGGTTGGTGTTCAGACCCCTCCCCAATCCACATTCCACAATCTCTGGAGAACGAAGAACAAAATAACCTAAATATGGCTCAAAATAAAGAGATTAATATATCTCTGCCTGTTGAACTGAACTTGACACAAAATCTTCAACTGCAGCTACAAAGTAAGAATGCAGAAATTTCACAAAATCAAACCGAGCAACAGCACAACAATAAAACCCAGGACCCTGGTACTAGATCTCAAAAAGAACAAAATAACCAGTCTTCTGAAGGCAAACCTCTGAATGCCTCCAGGGGAAGATCATCTGCCTCTTTTTTTTCCTACTCCCTCACAGCAAGCAAAACGCAATAATGCAGTGCATATAAGATACCTGGGGGTATGGAAGAAGCTCCTGACAGATACTTTGAGGCAAGAATGCTCTTAAAAGACTCAATGAAATTTTTCACCAATGAAATTTATGCTTTAATACTTATCTCAAATAAGACCACCTTTGATGTACATTTTAAGGCTTTAAATGGACTGGAATGGTTTTGGATCAGATACAACAAGTTATAAAATAACCCCCCATGGTCTCCATTCACTGTGATTCCATTGACAAAACCAGCACAAAAGACAGCAGCTGTATTTTTTTATAATGAGGGGGTCAGCATGCATGATCTTGTAGTATGGTTAAAACAATGCTGTACTGTGCTCACTGACCCCAAAGCAATCTTCGACTCTGAGAACATTTGGACCGAGGGATGGAGGGTATGAGTATTGTTAAAATCCTTGGACTCTGGGATTCAACACTTACCAAATAGTTTTTGGCTAGGTAGGAATAGAGGGGTCTTATTTTATCCAGGTCAGCCAAAGGCCTGTTATAAATGTGGGTCAATAAATCATTTAAGTAGTGTGTGTGTGTGTGACAGGGTAAAATATGCAGTATGTGGGATTGTAGGGCATTCTTGTGAACAATGTGTAGAAGAACCTAGATGCTTATTATGCGAGAAAACGTGGCGTACATTCCAACAATACCCACAGGCAGTCCATAATACTCCCGATTTAGCAGATGGAGCTGAGCAAAGTCCACTATGACCCTGGCCTAAAGAACAAAAATCTTGTCCCCAAAACATCTACAAAAGATGTAGATCAGACCCCACCCCAACAGGACATACCCAAGGAAGTCCAGATGTTCCGGACAGACCAAATGACAACTCTGATGAAAGACAACCTGAAGCCCACAATACTTAAGTACTATCCCTTTCCCACTCCCCCCCCCAGGAGTTGGTAGTGCTTCCATCCACAGAAACCCAAGAAGACAGAAACACTGTCAATATGGATAATAGTACTTTATCTGAATCACAGATGAACACAGAAATGAGACCCCCCCCACCACCACCACCACCACTACCTAAAGATACAAGGGCATTGAGGCCTAACAAACACAGAGGCACTTCTGGCTCCCCTATTCCAAAGGCTTCCAAAATTACTTTGGAAAACAAGTATGAAATTCTTCAGGAAATCTCAGATGAAACAGGGGATGATTCAGACACCTCCTCCTCTCTCCTTTCCTTTCAACCTGAACATACCCCAGACACAGACATGTCACAGGGAACCTCAGGCCCACAAAAAAGGAGAGCCAAAACTAAATGTAAACATAGAGAACAGAAACTTGGGAAAGGTAGTCCAAGGTGACAAACAAATAAAGTACGTGTGGTGTTAAAACAATAAATGTTCAGTATGTATCCCAGCTTTGCCTTTCATACTGTTAATGTCAACAGTATGAAGAATCAGGCAAAGAGAGACATTGTATTTTCCTTTTTATTACAGGTTACTAAGGGTACTATTATTTTTCTTCAAGATATCAGATTCCATACTCTCCACAAAGTAATCCAAATCAAAAGGGCATGGTACATGGGCCCCTCCTTTTGGTCCTTTGGACAGGAGGCCTGTTCGGGTACAGGCATTTTGTTTTCCCTTCCGAATATTGAAGTCACTAAATTGATTGACCTGGTACCAGATAGAGTTCTTATTACGGATGTTAAAATTTACAATATTGTTTACATATTGGTTAATATTTACTCCTCACAAACTAAAGCACTCAGAGTTAACCTATTGAAGCAAATTCAACCTTACCTACATGCCTCTCAATATGCTGTGTTTGCTGAAGACTTCAACTGTGGCCTGTCAGTTAAACAGGTCAAAACATACCAAAACCACAAAAATGTTTTGTGATTCCAACTTTCTGATATCCTTAATAAAAACAGCCAGACTAAGGGATGCATACTTAGATATAGCCAAAACTCTCACCCCCCACATTTCAGAAAGGCCCTGTAACTACTCAAATAGATTTTTTTCACTTCCCAACATCTACCAGTTGTTGCAGTTAAAGTTACAGTAGCTGAACTTACAGGCCATAGTATTTTAACTATCCCTACCGGACAGGATAACCCATTAGTGAAAGAACCAGGTTTTTGGAGATTTAATACATCCTTATTACAGAAGGAAGTTATCTTATCCAATATTAAACAATTTACTGCGGCTAGAAAATCTGCATTTATTCTTTATGACAACCCACAGATATGGAGGACTGACACAAAACTGGAATTACAGAAATTATTACAATATGTCAGTAAAAGTCAGAGTAATACACAATATATACAGTATTTAGAAAAACATCAACAAATACAGAAATTAATAACTCTAACACATACTACAGGACAGGATTATTCCAAACAAATAAGCTTAATAAAAAATAATTAACTGAATATCATTCACAGAAAGCAGCTTTGCTTTACCATCAGCAAAGCTATGGAACTGTAGGATCCTTTGACACAATGGGCCTGATTCCAGAATTGGTTACGGCAGACACAAGGTACTTGCAACAAAAAGCAATGTCGCAAGTCACACCTTGTGTCCCCCGTTGAGGCATTTCCCATTCCAGAATGAGGCCTGTGCCAAATGGGGAATCCACTCTGCTGAATGGGCACTATACCACCCTTGTGACCTGCAACTGGGTACACCAGGTCACAAGAGGACTTGTGCCATGGCGGGGCTCACAATTCTGGTTCCAAGAGTCCTGCCATGGACATCACAAGGACCTCCACTTAGACCTGCAAGGAGATGGTCCAAGCCCCTTGCGACCAACTGGCATACTATAAAGTGAGGGCTACAAGTGGTGTCCATGGGCAGGAGAGACACAGAGGGGCATAAGGAGGGTCAGTGTGGCAGTTGGGATGCATGGGATTGCTGTGGCACCTGGGGGGTGCAAATGCCCTTGATTTGATTTATTATGGACATTTGCACCCTGCTGGGTGCCACAGCAACACCTGACCACCCTGCTGGTACACTGACCCTCCCTATGACCCCACACACCCACTGGGCACCTGTGTCCCCCCACACCATTACCACCAGTGCTGACCACACCTCGCTGCACCAGTGTAAGGAGTGCCACAGCCTTGCAGCATGTGCTGCTGATGCGCCATTGGTCAGGCGCAGTCCCGCACTTGTGGCAATTATGGGGCATTTGGTACAGGAACCCTGCTTTTTTCAGAATATGGCACAGGGTCCCAGGTGCACCCAACAGTTCCATAGCCCTTGAAGCGGCGTAATTTGCATCACTCCAAGAGTGTCTTCTGGAATCGAGCCCAATATGTCTATATGTCAGTTGTCAGAAACGTATTGAAAAAAAAAAGAAATGGTAGAAATATATGATGACCAACAAAACTTACAAACAGATAACAGAAGTATACAAAAATGTGTAGTAGCTTATGCAAATAAAAATATATGGTCCAATGCAATCCAACATAGCTTTAGCACCACGGTATTTATCCCAAGTGGATGTGCCAAACATGCCTGAACATATTAAAAGTACAGTACAACAACAGATACAGTTTCAAGAGGTAAGTGAAGTAATAGTATTCTTAAAAATGGGAACAGCACCTGGTTTAAATGGTCTTCCCAATGAAATATTTAACCTCATAGAACCTGATTTGGGTCCAGAACGAACACAAGTATACAATTATATGTTAAACAATTCATCCATGCCACTAGACGTGAATATGGGAGGTCTGACTTACATTCATAAAAAGGGGAAAAAAATTATTACAAAATTGGAGTCCAATAAGTCTTTTAAATACTGACTTCAAGATTTTAGCAAAAATCATTTCAAAAAGATTAACACGGATAGCAAAATTAGTTATTTTAGAGGCATAATCCTGTCCATTACCAGGCTGCAGTATCACCGACCGTTTAATTCTCAGAAGAGAGATAGTGGAAAAGGAAATAATGGGCTGTTATCAGGGCTTCTCATATCATACTGGATCAGAAGCAAGCTTTTGATTCTGTGAATCATGATTGTTTGTGGTTAGCCTTAGCTAAACTTTGCATTCCTAGCAAAGTAATAAACTGGATTAAAGGCATGTATAATACAGCCACAGTGGCTCCTATCACTAATGGATGGCGAGGCCCAATGATTAGTATAACAAGAGGGGTCAGGCAGGGGTATCCTCTGAGCCCCATCCTAAATGTTTTCTTTCTGGATCCTTTACTAAGACAAATAAATACATTAAATACTATACTCCCAATAACAGTACTATACAGTATAACACTTTGGCAAACGCAGATGACATTAATTTACTGGTATCAAATGAGGCTTCTGTAACAGAAGCCATTGATTTATGTCATATTTTTGGTGACATTTCAGGAGCTGCTTTAAACCTATCAAAATGTATTGGTAAATGACTAGGGAACACCCTCCAGGGCCCTCACTCAGAGGTGGTGTTGAAGAAATTAATTTACAATTAAAGATGGCGACTGCGCTGGGCTAACCTATTGTCAACAGCAGCAGCAGTAAGCCTAGGATGCATTTTCGAGAGTTAGGAACTGATAGAATATATGGATAGACTATATGGAGTCACAACCGGATTACAGTTCTCCGTTTTTGGCTCCAGCATTATAATCAAATATGCTGGAGACACATATGTATTATTACGAGAAGTCGTAATTGTCCGGTATGCACTAAGTTAATCTGAGCCTGTGGATCTCCTACCTGCCTAAGTTGTGAAGGTGTTGGAGTTGAAGAGAGAGAAGATCTGGAGTGCATTGGAGGCATCGAGGAGGAACTGCTGGAGCAGGGCCTCTGTGGATCTGAAACACTACTGGAAGTGTTTAGTCAGTGGACTGTGACTGGAACATCATCGGTCCTTCTCTGGAGACAGACTCTGTGAGTGCTGAGAGTCCCTGGAAGTCCCTGAATTTCAGGGATTCATTAAATCTGCAGGGACACTATAGGATTTTCTGAGGTGGGGGGGGTCTGCTTTGGCCTGTCCGGGGGAGTGGTTGCCTAACTAGGTGTCAGGTCTTCATAGGAGATACTGGCTCTGGGTCTGCTGAAGGGCAGGCAGTTAGGTGCTGTCTCTCCTAAGCTGCTCGTGGAGTCGGCTGGTGGGCCAACTTGGATGAGAGTTGTAGTGGCGGGTATCGTGAATGGGGTGGCTGCCTCCTGGATGAGTGCTGGGGGGGCCGCTCCTCGTGCGTTCCTTCATTTGGTGCTCAATTCTGTGTTTGGCTGGGTCTGTGGCGGTTGTGGAGAGAGCTGCCATTGGATAAGAGGCCAAGCTATGGTTGGTGGAGTACAAAGAATCTGCTTTTAGGAGATCTACTAACTCTGAGAAACTTAGTCCTCATAAAGAACTTATTGGGTACACAGGACTGGTCAGTAAATTCTTTGGACCTTCTACAGCTAAAATTTGGCAGTGAGAGTGCCTTTGCAGTTTGATTTTTTTCTGTAAATTCAGGTTGCTTTTACCAAGCCTAAGTGAGAGTTGGAATTGGTTAAGCTTGTTCTGGTTCATTCCTGAAGAGGTGGGAGCTCTACGGGCCTCATAAAATTGAATCGAGAGACTCAAAGTGACTTCTGCCTTTGTCCATGAATCTGCATGCTGCCATAAGGACGTTTTGATATTTTATATTATTGTTATTTTTGTTGTTTCAGGGTTTGAGTTTCATGGGTAGGGGGAGTCTGGAATTTGTATAGTTGCAATATAAAAGGGGGTTTTGAGTGTGAGTGGTGTGTGAGTGTGTGGGGTTTGGTTAGGAGTGAGAATTGGGGTTTGTGTAGAGTAAGATTAAATGATATGTAGTTTTGATTGGAAGTGACCGAGTGTGTGTTGTGGATTATTGTTTATCTGTTGTGTGCTGTTGTTGACAGATATGTGCTGGTATGGTGTAAAGATAGTCAGGCACTATCTCCCCTCCAGGCTCAGGGACCTACCTCCACCCTTTTAACTGTCCTCCTTTACCATCAGAAGCATATAGGAGATATTATGCTTTGGGAATAGTGAGAATGAGGAAGAAGAGTGGGGGTGCTGGGCCTGGTGGGGGAATGGAGAAGGGTGGGTGAATTGGGGTAGTGAGAACAAGGAGATGCCCTCGGATGAAATGGGTCCAGAAAAGGGGTCCTCTCTGCCTTGTTCCCATACCCAAGGGTTCTGTTTTATGCAGGCAGGTGACATGGTCTTCTTCGAGTGCTCATCCTACTCGGGTGGTGTTATGCAATGCCAAATCTATTAAGAACAAGACTGCTTTAATAGCGGATCTTGTTGGGTCATTGGATCTGGCTTGCATCACCAAGACTTGGCTGGATGAAAATGCTGGCTCTGTTATGGCTTCAGCAGTTCCAGCCGGGTACTCGGTGACACACTGCACGAGAATGGATCATAGGGACAGGGGTATAGCCATCTGTTTTAGATCAGAACTGGGCCTTGTGGATGCACCAGTGGGGACCACCAACTCCTTTGAGTGTATCATGGGTGCGGGTGTAGGGTGCAGGATACTTCTCATCTAACGCCCACCCAGAGATGGGAAAGTTTTCCTGCAGGAAGTCACAGACTTCATCATCGATGAGGTTTTGGGACCCCCCAGATGGTTAATTCTGGGGGATTTCAATGCCTGGGTCAATGATGAACTCTCACAATTTGGTCAGGACTTCCTCCAACTAATGACTTTGTTGGGCCTTACACAGATTATTACCTCTGCGACCCACAGGTGTGGTTACTCTTTGGACTTGGTGTTCCTCCTGGGGATAGAGATCTCCAACGTAGTGGTGTAGCCAGTCAGTTGGTCTGACCATCACACCATAGAGTTCAGTTTTGTGGCTTCCCCCAATGGGCCTGCCCCTGCAGAGATGATCCAGTACAGCCCTTTGAGGGGTGTAATCCCAGATGGTCTAATGGCAGTGCTGCACCTATCGGGCATATTGAGTGAATACATGGATCCAGAGAACCTAGTACTAGCCTATAATAAGGTGGTGACAGGGGTCCTGGATTCCATATCTCCTGTTTGAGTTCCTCCACTCACTCTTTGCCGAAGGTCCCCACGATTTGATGGGACCTTGAAGGAGATGAGGAAAGAGGGACCAAAGCTAGAGAGGTGCTGGTGGAAATTGGGCCTGGATGGTGACAGACTTGGATTGATGGACTATTACATTGTCTATCAATTGGCAAACACCTGTAAGAAGGCAGAGTTCCTGTCCAGGAAGATTGCTGTGGCACAGAACTGACCAGCTCAGCTCTTCTAGACTGTCGACAGATTGTGCAATCCAATCTGTCTTCAGCCTGGTAGAACTTTTTCACAAGAGAGATGTGATGAGTTTGCTCGGTTCTTTGCAGATAAGGTTGTCACCATCAGGTTTGGGATCTGTGCAGCCACCGCTATTGGGTATTGTAAAGGTTGGCAGGGGATTATGGACACCGACGGTTCTGGTCTGACTTCGGCCAGCCAGAACTCGTAGATATCATGAGGATCATACAGACTTTGTGGCCCAACGCGCCTTCTTGTAGGGTGCATTGATGAGATCAGCCCTGTCCTAGCTGAGATAGTTTGGAGTTCATTGGAGGAGAGGGTCTTTCCAGACCCCCTAAAGGAGGCAGTTGTATGACCTCTCCTTAAGAAATACTCCCTTGACCTGGACTGTCTAGCTAACTACAGACCTGTCTTTAACCTGCCCTTTGTGGGTAAGGTTGTTGAGAAGGTGGTTGCACTGCAACTGGATGATCATTTATCCATCCATGATGTATATGATTCTCTCCAGTCGGGCTTTAGGAAGAGACATAGTAGTGAGACCGCCCTTGTCCAGGTGCTAAATGATCTCCTGATAGCGAGAAATTGGAAGACTCGCTCCACTTTGGTCCTCATCGATCTGTCTGCAGCATTTGACACTGTGGACCATGATGTGCTACTGGAGTGCCTGGGGTTCATCTGTGGACTGTATGGTACAGTCCTCAGATGGTTTCAATCTTTCCTTGTGGGTAGGACTCAGAAAGTTTTGTCTGAGATTTATTCCTCAGCCCCTCTCCCCCTATCCTGCTGGGTACTGCAGGGTTCCATTCTGTCACCCATGTTGTTCACAGTGTACATGCTGCTTTTGGGAGATATCATTAGGTGGTATAGGCTGATTTTTCACTGCTATGCAGAGGATACTCAGCTGTACATGTCCTTTGTACCCAGGCAAGATGGTTTCCTCTTGGTTTTTAACAATTGTCTTTCCAAAATCCAGGACTGGATGAGTGCCAGCTGGCTGTGGTTGAACCTGGCTAAGACTGAGGTGTCGATGGTGGACCCAGATCATTGCGAGTCAGGTTTGTTAGCTGGGCAGCCTTCTGGGCTCTGGCTCAGGGATGTTCAGCTGACTACCTCAGACCAGGTGCAGAACCTGGGCATTAATTTGGACAGCAGCCTGACCCTTAGATCTCAGGTGTTGGCCATTGTTAAGACCTCATTCTTCCATCCATGGAATATCCCCTAGGTGAAGCATCTGGTTCCTTCTGATGATCTTCCAGCATTGGTCCATGCCGTCATGACCTCCCACCTTGACTATTGCAATGCCCTTTAGCTAAGGCTACCGGGGTTGATATCTGCCACTTGCAGCTGGTGCAGAATGTGGCAGCCAGACTTTTGACTGGTACTTCTAGGGCCAGTCATATTATGCCTGTGCTGCGTGGACTGCACTGGCTGCCAGTACAGTGGCAGATCACCTTCAAGGTCAGGTTACTGACCTATAAAGCCCTGCATGAACAGGGACCTCATTACCTGCAAGATCTCCTTCATCCTTACTGCCCCCTCTGCCCACTCCACTCTGCTGACAAGGGATTGCTGGAGATTTCCAGGGTGCATTTAGAGATATCTGGGGTGTGGTATTTTGCTTTTGCAGCCCCTACCCTGTGGAATTCTCTACCTCATCAGGTTTGAGAGTGCCTGACCGTCCAGAGCTTAAAAACAGCATTAAAACATTAATTTAGCCAGGCATTCCCAGACTCTGGTGCATGATTTTATGTTTGGTATATGATTTTAATTTACTAATAATGTATATCTTTTCTGGCTGAAAACTGATTGTTCTAAAATTTGTATTTACATTGTTTTATGTGCAAGCGTTTTGGTTTTGGAAAAGTGCTTTTTAGAAATAAAGAATGATTTGATTTGATTCAAAAGAAATATCAGTGGAATACATATTAGCACAGAACCCATTACTGTCCTAGGTATACAGTTCGGTGATAGTTAAACATTTTGAAATGGAATTCTAAGATTACACAAGAACAACACACAGTGACAAATTGGAACAAATGGAAACTGGAGGAGAAGAAGAAAAGAGTATCTAATAAAGGCTTATTTGATCCCACTATTACTTTATATCAGCTATATCCCCCCCCCCCCAAAATAAAAACATGTAAACCAGACTTTTTAGTGTATTTTTCCCTATCTTCCAATATCAAAGGGAGGTCTGAATATGGTCCATCCCTTATTCTTTTTTAGCTGTATTTTTTTTATGATCAACATAAAACCATTACTGGTAAACATGGGCAAAGGTTGGAAACTTTGATTTTATAACACCTGTAAGCTTTGGCTTAGACAATGGGAGTTAAATACCCTAAATATAGTTAAAAATGTCCCTGGGAGCCCTAGCTGTGTATGAATACCTTCAGTAGATTGAAGCAATGGCAGATTAGTTGTGCAATGATTATGGCACTCCATAGGAAAACTTTATATAAACACTTAGTACAGCACATCTGTAATGTACCTGTAGTGTTTCAAAACTGCCCAGTGGAACATAAACCAGCATTATTACATGTATTACAGAACTCCAGAATTCCTGCACATATGTGGGATCTGCACTGGCTTAGCTGCCATAAAAGGATAAATATAAAAACAATCGGAAACACAAGCAAATATCAGAAAGGATGCGTAACAGAGTAAACTGTGTCCAGCAACTAGAAACAATTGACCAACTGTTTTTCCTTTGTTCTTTTCTACAGGGTTTTGGGGATTTGGTGGGCATGACTTGGGAAGAACCAATTTTTTTCTACAGTTTCTTATGTTAATATAATGTACGGAAAATTTGATGATGCTTGGAAAAAAATGTAATAAGGATACTCTGAATGTAATTTCACAATTTTTAAATGGCATATTTGGACAGCACATTGCTGATTCACTCTTCAACAAATCCATAATTCACATTGTGAACTTTTGGAGAAAATTGAACATGACATCAGAAAGATTTACTATGCTGGATGTAAAGTTATACAAAGACTGGTCTTAAAGGAATGATGGAAAAATTTACCATGGATTACAGACTCTGATGTTCCTGTTACTTAAAGTGATTATTATTTTGTTTCTGTTAACAGACTTTGATGTGATTTTTGAGTTATCTTAAACTGTTTTTGAATATATTGTATATATTGTGATTATTCTTAGACTTGTTTGAATAAAAGACATTGCAGAGGAACTGGAAGGAAAAGTATGTCTCTTTGCAGATGACACAAAGATCTGCAACAGGGTTGATACACAAGATGGAGTGGAAAGGATGAGAAGGGACTTGGCAAGGTTGGAGGAATGGTCAAATGTATGGCAGCTCAGATTCAATGCAAAGAAGTGCAAGGTAATGCACATGGGGAACAAAACCCTGGGAAGCGTACACAATGGGGGGTGAGATACTGACAACAGTAAAAATGGAAAGGGACCTGGGGGTAATTATATCAGATGACCTAAAGGTGGGCAAGCAATGTGAGAGAGCAGTAAGGAAGGCTGGGGGATACTGGGATGTATAGGAAGAGGCATCAATAGTAGAAAACAGGAAGTTGTTATCCTCTGTACAGACAGTTGGTGAGACCCCATCTGAGTACTGTGTGCAGTTCTGAAACCCATCTCCGCAAAGACATAGACAGAGTGGAGGCTGTCCAGAGGAGGCAACAAAATGGTGCAGGGTCTGCACCAGAAGACATATGAAGAAAGACTAAAGGAGCTTAATATGTATACCCTTGAGGAAAGAAGGGAGAGAGGACATGATAGAAACTTTCAAGTACCTCAAGGAAGTAACAAAGTCCAAGAGGTAGCATCTTCCAGAAAAGAGATGAGCAAGAACAAAGGGGCACAATTTGAAGATAGAAGGGGATGGCTCAGAGGTAATGTGAGGAAGTATTTTTCACTGAGAGGGTTGTGGATGCATGGAACAGCCTCCTGAAGAGGTTGTGGGGTCAAGAACAGTGGGGACTTCAAGAATGCATGGGACAGGCATAGGGCAGTCCTAGTGGGGGTAGGAGGAATTAAGCTGTTGGTTAACTAGGATCTGCAGCTTATCTGTTAGGTAGGAAAATGGGCAGACTAGGTGGGCCAAGCGGTCCTTATCTGCCATCAAATTCTATGTTTCTATGTTTCTATGTTACTCTTTTTGAGAAGTGCCATGGGATCTTTAACATCCACCTGAACTACCACCAGAACAGGCAGATGGGACCTCAGTTTAACATCTCATCTGAAAGTCTCTTATAATTTCATTGTAATAGCCTGTGGAATCTGTGTAATTATCTTGAAATATTAAAAATATTTTTTTTTATATTTCATGGTTCTGTGATTGAATTGTTTAGGTACAGGCAACCAATTTATTACTGACATTAACTGTAGTTCCACCACAGAGAATAAGGCTACAGTTGCCATATACTATTTCTACAGTAAGGTGTTCTCAGCTGTGACAGAGAGGTGTGGTTGTATGACTTTGAACAAGGAGCACTGTACCATCTGTGCAGTGGCTCTGTAGAGATGCAGACCTGGACAGTCCCTAAAAGAGAGTCTAAGCTGAGTGGTGGCAGCTACTGAAGTACTGAGAAAGCTAGTGACAGTGATAGAGGCTATGTCTCAGAAGGACCAGTCTGTCACAGACTGGAGGCAGCATGTGGGATCTGAAACAAGTTGCCAGTATAATGGTTACCTGTCCAGTCACAGAGTAGGATATATAAAGGGGGACCGTATATTCTACCATTTGTTTGTTTGTTTAGCAAGACTAGAAAGACAGAAGACATTATGTCTGGATCATATAACAGCTGCTCACTGCTATAACTACAAAAGCTATACCAAGAGAGACAACTGGCCTATGAGGAGGACCAAACATGGGCACAAGTTACAGCCATCCTTTTTTAAAAAAGTGACCAGGAAAACTGTGTGAAAGTGGCTGCGATTAAGGTATTGGGCAATGTGGATGTGCCACAGCCTTTGACTGGGGCAGTGGTGCAAGCAGACCAGCTACAGATGATGCAGCTGCAACTTGCCATACTTAAGCAACAGATGGAGATGGAGCTGCAGAAGAAGAGGCTGCAAGCAGAGGAGGAAATGTGAAAGGCTAAGGAGTAAGAGAAAGAGTGCCAGTGCCAGACTGACCCAGAGAGAGGAATGACAGGAGTGAGAGAAGATGGAGAAGTGAAAGGCAGAGGAGCAAGAAAAGCAGTGCCAGTATGAGATCTAGATGAAAAAGCTGGACTATGACAGTCAGGTGGAGATTCAGTGCCAGAGGGCATCACCAGGACCTTTGTGTAATGGCATGAGGGGTTCAACCCAAGAAACCAAAATTAATTCTAAAATGTTTCCTATATATGAGGATGGGGGCGATCTTGATTTGTTCGATGCCATCTTCCAGTCTTACAACTTTTGTCCTAAGTTCTTTAAGTTCCAGTAATTCTATGTCCTGTCACTCCTCAATAGAACTAATGTGAGCTTCTGCATCACCCACCCATCTTGGGAGTGTTTCTAGTGCAGACTTAAAGGCTTTAAAGTTTATTTATTTTTATTTTCTATTTAAACATTTAGTAACCGGGAAAGGCACACTGAGCCAAGGCTCAATTTCAGGTTTGAACCAGGGAGAAGAGGTAAAAGGGTTACAAAAATGCATAAGAGTGTATAAACTATAATACAGTATGAAATTAGTAACAGTACGTAGCAGTAAACTTCTCATGACAGTTGTACTGCGCTAAGCAACACAATAGACAAATGATGGAGGTTACAATAGCAAATGTGTCACAACTGATACTTAAGAAAAATAATAAGAGCTTAACGGAGGCAGGAGTCACTACAGTGAGCAGAGGGGAGCAGGGGTGGTTTAGCTTAGACAGATACTGGGGGAATGAGGCAAAGTTGAGTCTTGCAGGCTAAATGGGAGGAGGAGTTCCTGATGGGGGGGAGTTTGTTCCACAGACAGGGGAGCCTATAGGAGAATGCGGCTTTGCCAGATGAGGAGGCTGGGTGAGGCAGGGTGAAGGTTCTCTCATTTATATGCCTCAGTACATAAGAGGAGATAGAGTCAGAGGAGAGACTAGCCATCAGGTGGGAGGGAAGCATGTTGAACCAGAATTTAGATATGAGATTGAGGGAGTGAATATAGCAACTATGGGACAGCAGTGTGAGACTTAGAGAGTAGTAGAGATCACAGTGGTGAGTTAAAAGGGGGGGAGTTTGTTGTGAAATGGCAGAAAGAATTTAGGAAGGTATCTATCCTGGATAGGGTTGTCACAAGGGCAGAGCTGTAAACCATGTCTGCATAATCAAAGATGGGAAGGATCATTTTAGATAAAATTTCACATCTGGCAGGAAGTGGGAGAGAATTTCTGTGACGGCATAGCATACCAAGTTTGGGGCGGAGTTTTGAGACAGTGGCTTCAATGTGGGTTGAGAAGGACAAATGGGGATCCAACCATAAGCCCAGATATTTATATTTAGTGACCTCTTCCAGTGGGGAGCCATCTAGCAATGTGATAGAGGGAGAGGGGCAGATCTGCTCAGTTTCTGCGCTGTGCCAGAAACCATGGATATTGCCTTCGAGGTATTTACTTTCAACTGGTTTTGGCTGAACCAGCATTGAATTTTGTTGAAGTCTGTTTGGAGGGTAGCTTGAACTTCATGCATTATGGGGCCTGAGGTAAAGAGGATAGTGTCACCCTCATACATGTGTATGCTGGATTTAGTGCAGGAGGAAGAGGGGAGGTCGTTTATAAAAAGGGAGAAGAGGATTGGGCCAAGGACAGAATCTTGTGGCATGCCAGCTATGATGGGAAGGGGGAAGGTTGCATCCATAACTCTGACTGATTGGAATCTGTTGAAAAGGTAGGATTGAAACCACTGATAAGAGATGGGGGCCAGACTGATTGCCTCTAGTTTCAGTAGGAGGAAGGGGTGGGAGACAGATTCAAAGGTCTTAGCCAAGTCAACAAACACCGCTGCAGTTAGATGGCCATGATCAGAGGCTGAGTGGATATGATTTGTGACATACAGAAGTGAAGAGATAGTAGAATGGTGATTTCTGAATCCAGATTGATGGGGAGAGAGAAGATTGTTAGCAGTGAGGTAGTCAGACAGCCTGGAGTGGGACAAGGATTCCTGGAGCTTGGCAAGAGTTGAGAGGAGGGAGATAGGCTGATAATTACCTGGTGAGAAGGGGTCACCACCTTTATGGAGAGGGATAATTCATGTAGATTTCCAGACCTGTGGGTCTGATCCTGAGGAAAAAGAGAGATTTAGGATGTGGGAGAGAGGCTTAGTAATAGCAGGAGCAGAAATCTGCAGGAACTTGGGGTAGATCCCATCAGGACTAGATTTGGTGGTGTTTAGAGAGCAGAGAGCTGTAATGACCTCAGGTTCCAAGACATGGGAAAAATGGAAGTTGGTGCAGGGGGTAGGGATGGGAGGAGGGGTCCACTTGGTAAGGCACAGGAAGTGAAATATTTGTTGAGTGTATTGGCTGTGCTTACTGGGTCGGTGTTTGCTGTCCTCGTTTCTTGAAGACTGGGGTGCCAGGCTGGGCTGGAGGGTCAAGAAGAGAGTGTACAACTTTCTAGAAGTTGGAAGGTTGAGTGTGAGTGAGTTTCAACCTGAAGAAGTTAGCTTTGGCAAGTTGAATGGCCTTGGTGCATGCATTGCGAACGGTGTTGAAGACTTGTCTATTTGTTGGTTTGGATGGGATTTGAAGACAGACCAAGCTTTGTCTCTGGCATTGCATTTGGCTAGGATGGGGGCTGTAATCCACTGATGGTGGTGCTTCTTGACTCTGGACTTTTTCTGCGGGGCATGGTTGTCCCAGATGTTGGTGAAGATATGCAGGAAGCTGGAGAGGGCAGTGTCAACATTTGGGGCTGAATACACCAGATGTCATTCAGCAGACCAGAGGCTGATAAGTAGAGATTCGGTGTCCAATGTGTTTAGAGAGTGTGTATTTATGTACTTGGGGGCAGATTTGGGCATGTGTGTTTTCTTGATGCAGTCTGTAATACAGTGATCACTTAGGCGTTTGCTAGGATGCTGGAAGATGCTATTCTGTGAGGGTGAGAAGTGAGAATCCAGTCAATGAGATAGTGGTTTTGGGAGTGTGGATTGTAATGGGTGGGATCACTTAATATTTGCGACAGATTTAGGGCCTCTATTTTAGAGATGTGGGCCTTGGAGAAGGGGGCAAGCCAGTCCAAAATGGAGTCACCTCAAAGAACCAATTCCCCATTGGGAGAAAGGTCAGGTTAGCCACCTACCAGCTCCAATAGTGTGATTGTAATAGTCACAAACTCAGTGAAAAAAGCAATCCAGTTTGTCCGCAGGGTCTTCCCAGCCATCTGGCTCCAGTGCGGAGTCAGGAGGTGATCACTTCTTGTCCCGCTTGTGTGCCTGGGCATGAGGTGGCACAGGAGGAGTCTTTTTGTCAAACCCATCTGCTATGACTCTCCTTGCTCCACTTTCACTCAAACTTGTTCAGCAAGTGTCCTTAAAAGACTGCCATTGGACTATTTATTTATTTATTTTCACTTTGGTAACTGAGTAAGTGCACCGGCACCAAGTACCTTTTTCAGTCACGACCTGGGAGCAATTGCACAGATATTTGAGGACATACATACAAATGTTTGGGTACTTGTTGCAGAAAATTAAACATACACACATCGATTGAAAATTACATACTTGATTACATACTTGGGGCACATAGAAAGCATAGCTGATTAGTGCAGCTACTACACTGAGTGCAGATGCATAGGGGTATGAACATGGGGTATTTACACAGAGGAGTCACAGACACTGAGTGATAGATAAAATTATTTCAGATTGCTTGAGAAAGCAGAGACAGTGGGTGATTCTCTAATGGGGGAAGGATTGTATTCCATAGTGAGGAGGTGTGGTAGCCGAAGGAGCATTGTCCAGTGTTTGTTTGAAAAAAGGGAACTTTTAAGTTATTTTTTGAGGTGGATCGAGAGGAAGGCAAGTTGACAAACTTGAGTTGTTCAGCTAAATAGACTACAATGGCTAAAAGTAAGAAAGACCATTTTAAACAGGTTTTTGCCTCATTTAATTAGTGTGATTCATTGAGCTGTGAGGGAAGCTGCCTCTCACACAGAGCACATCACATGACACCTCCACCCCCACCATGTTGAGACTAGTTGTCAGCTGAGAGCATTTACTTTAACTGACACGTTGTGCAGTTGGAATTGAAAGGTGGGCTAACTAAGCAGCCAAGAGCCTCATAGTATTTTGACTCCCATCACCATGGATTGAGGGTTGGGGGGGCAGATCTTTAATGTGATGAACCTTTGGGGCCAGGGAGGGTTGAATTAAGGAGGAAGTGGGTATAAAACGTATGATGTGTTGGGAGGGAGTAGGGCTGCAAAAAACTATGTAACCATGGGGCATAATGTATGTTACCCTTGGCCTCATGGCAATCGTTGATCAGGGTTCAGGGTGAAGATACTGATGGAACAAGTTACCCGTACTAAATAAGGGTCTGAGGGGGAGAGGTCTGGAAGGGGCTCAGTAGTCCTCTAAATTCTGGAATACAAACAATAAATATGAATTTGTTTGCTGCAATTTAGTATCCAGAATTAATTCTTTCCAAGAGTGCAGGATTTTGCTTTGTGTCGTGTGTCAGGGCTAGCCACCCACTCTTGTACTGCTACTGATCCAGGACACACTGCAGTTTGCTGTTTTCCAAGTTAGGAAGGGACATGGTTTTAGAAAGACAGAGTTACATAAGGCAGGGGGTGGCAAAATGTCAGATATTATATACAGTATCTATAGTGTTGAATTTGTCCAGGGGCCCCAAGGCCCAGGTCTATACAAGTTTAGTTGTATAAAATTGCTGATAACCACCCCTATATATACAGTTGACCATGGCAAGGTATAAAAGGCTTGCAGAAAATACAATGGCCAATAGATGACTGAATGAGGCCAACATATGAGTTACTATGGCTAGCTAGTCAAAGGCTGCAAGTGGCTAAGTAAATGAATGATACCACCTTGTCAGTTAATATGCATGTATGTGTAAGACTTTAAAAGGTTAATGGTTAAAACTCTGTAAATGTAGAAAATAAAATAATTCAGAAAGCACAAAGCCAAGGTCTAACTTGGAATTACCCTGCTCAGCAGGAAAACACTGTGTACCAAAATATGCCTTTTGAAGGTTACGGCCAAAATAAGAACACAGCTGCTAGTAACTGCAGCTGGCCTTAACTACTGAAGTTCCTCATCTTGTGATTAAAAATATGTGTTACAAGGAATTGATATAAAAAAATAATGAGATATGTAATTTGGCCACTGTCTGGTTTCTATTTGTAAGCGAGTTATTTAAAAAAAAAAAACAACAGCCACATCCCCTCGCATGTTTTCTGTATCCTAAAGCCAGTATTTTTGATAAATATAAAATCCCCTGATCACTTGTTTTTCCATTTAAGAATGACCGTATGTCTTGGCAAAGTGTCAAAAGTATCTTATGACCAAGGCATCTTACGGCCAATGTGTTTTTGAACCCGAGTCTTATGACTTGTTACATGACATGTTGTCTGGTTTAAATCTGCTGAGGTAGTTTTGGGAAATTCAGTTATGCCTTTTAATGAAAACAGGTTGGGTATAAATATCAGGCCTAATTGTTAGGTCTGTCTGCTCGAGAGGAAAGAAGTCGGTGATATCTGACTGGCCATAGCGCTTGGAGACCCAGAGGAAGTTGAGTATTATTCCATTTTCTCTGAAAAATCTGTAGCCCTGTAATGCAAATATTACTAGCTGTCTAGATTGCATGTTAGAAACACCCCAATGGGATTGCCCCATTGGCTGTCTTATAACTAAATTGTAACAGGAACACCCAGGTAGTAGTGGGCTACCTGATGGTTAAAATTAATGTTAGTATGTATTCCCTTTTGTAAACTAGGATTACTAATTATGACAGGATGCATTCTTATTGTTAAGATAGGGTTGTTCTGGTTTCTTTTCAGGTATTGGGTAAACAACAGTTAATTGGACTTTAGGTCCACAAATTATGCCAGATGTATCTCTTTTTGTGTATTGGAACTATTCATCCCATCAGGGTGTGTTTTTATTGTTACAATAGGATTTTTCTGGCTAATTTTATTAATACTATCATAATAAAGTACAACTAATCTGGCAAAGAAATAGTGTGCTGGCTTTATTGAATTACTGAGAATTACCAGCCAGGAACCTGTATAATTGGGTCCATTTTATAGTACTGAGTTATTGAAAAGGCCTGCCAGGGTTTCAGCCAGTTCTGATGCCAGTTCCCTGAGTATTCTCTGGTGCTTTCCATCTGGCTCTGGAGCCTTGTCTATTTTTAGGGTTGCAAGCCTTTTTCTGACCCTTTCTCTTGTAAATACCATCTGTCTCATTCCTGGAATTCCCCTTGTAACAGTCTTTATGCCACATTCTGGCAAAGGCTTGCTGTCCTCCACTGTGAATACTGAGCAGAAGTAGTCATTAGGAATGGCTGCCTTCTTGTCCTCCTCTGTTACTCTGTCCCCTCTGTCAGTCTTTCTTTTCTCTTAAAAAAGAATGATTTTCCCCTCCCATGATCCTTTCTGCAATACATAGCTGTGTGTCTGCTTTCACATCCCTGACTATCTTCTTGGTCATCTTCATTTTTATTTGATATTCTCTCCATTCCTCATCCTCCTTTTTTTCTCTTTGTATCTGATGAAGGCCATTGTTTTGGCCTTCACTGTCTCCCTGACCTTTTTAAAGAAACTGATTGGTCTCTCATGCCTATTTCCTTTGGTGACATTTATCAAGCATGAGTTAGTTGTCTTAGGAATGGCTCCTTTAATAACTCCCCACCTTCCCTCCAGCACCCTGGTCTTGTCCACCCAGCCAATTTATCCTGGATTAATTACCTCATCTAGTCAAAGTTGGTTCTTCTGAAATCCAGAAGCTCAGCCTTTGTCAAAGGTACACAGGTACCCTGGGCTAGTTCAAGCAATAAGGTGATATGAAAGTAGAACCTAGTGGTTTCCAAGCCTGCACTCTGCCTACCTTTTCCAATTTAGTGAACACCATGTATGGAATGTTCTTAGCCACCATTTCTGGGGTAGTCATAGCTAAGCTTGCTCACCATCCTCTGAGGTTCCCAAAGCCTTAGTCCCCCTTCCCCAGCCAGTTTAAATGTGCACCAATGTAGACATCAAACCTGCCACAGTACACTAGCTCCCCCTCTCTAGTTAGGTGAAGGACATCACCCTTGAAGAGCCTTCTGTACTAGCAGTCTTGTCTTCCCAAAATGGACCCCCTCCTCCTGACACCATCACTTCAACCATCCATTAAACTCCTCAGTATCCTCCTTCCTCTCTCTATCTTTCCCCTACACCACACAGGTAAGACCTCAGAAAAGGCCAGGGAAGCTGAGTGTACCTTCAATCTGTCCCCCAGCATTTGGAAGTTGACCTTCACTATCTCAATAGACTGGTTTGCTAGATCATTGGTGTCCAAGTGTACTAGCGCCCACAGCTCCCCATCCCCCTCCTCTGTCATCCTCCTTGTCCTATCCATGTCCCAAATGGCTCATGCACCAGGAAGACACCTAAACACACCCTCCCCTTTACCCCTTCTCCCACAACCTACTTTACCCCTCTAATCATAAAGCTCCCTATGACTAGGATACTCCTTGATTGCTTCCTCCTTTTCTCATCAACACGAGCCACCAACACATCCTGTTCACTCTTCCTGACCAACTCTGAGTCCCCATTGAAGAAGTCAGGCACCTGAGCCTCATTTACAGGTGAAAAAGGATTTGCTGTAGGTATTTGGTGAGCTTGGATAACCTCCCCCACCACTCTCCTGCCCCCCCAGGCCAATGGATGTCTGGGAAATGAGAGTGTGTGGTGTGCCTGTCAGTACCAGCTCAGCTAGTGTTGCAACTGGGATATCTTCCCTCTTGTTGCTACCAGCTGTACATGGAGTCCCACAAATGCTATACCTATGGACAGTGTCCCCTCCATCAGAGCATAACCTAGGAAATGAGCACCCCACAGTCCCTGCAGCTATCTTCCACTGTACCTGTGCTTCACAGACACTGTTCACTGTTTCCCTTAACACAAAACCAACTAGACTCCTACCTGTACTGCAGTAACACCCTGGTACTAATCTTACTCTCTTCTACCTGCCTGAACCTCTTTAGTCATTCCCTAAAACACCCTACCTTAGACAGGAGTTGCCAAAATACAAATTTACACAATTAGTTAGTTGTGCAGTTTATAGACTTGTAAACTGCAATGTTAAAGGAGAAGTCCACCCAGAATGTGCAAAAACATATGTTAAGTAGAGTGTTTTGATATGTATGTTAAGTCCTAGTATGTCCTTCCCTCTGTCTGCTATTAGGAGTTTTTCCTAAATTAGCCTGCTAGCTGTATGGTAGTTTTACGACACCTGGGGATCACCATCACAAATAGGTTTACTGGCTTTCTTTCTCCTATGATGCACCCTGGCTCATGTGACAATGATGTAGCAATGCTCTTAGAGTTAGCAGGGTCTGTCACAGCTCAGCCACAAAGATAATACTTCTTTCAGAGAAGTCACACTGCTAGATTTTGGGTGAGTGTAATCATTATTTTTTGATATTAGTACCTCGTCCTGCTATGTTACAATCTATAAGGTGATGTTCAATTTTTGCTACTTAGTACCAGTGCAAAAACTGAAAGTGACTGAGAGGAATAGAGTAAACAGTGACATGATTCACACACACACACACACACACACACACACACACACACACACAGCAGAGCATAGCAGGACAAGGTACTGATATCAAAAAATAATAATGATTACACTCACCCAAAATCTAGCAGTGTGTCTTCTCTGGAAGGAGTATTTTCTCTGTGTCGGAGCTGTGACAGACCCTGTAACAAGACACTGGCTTCCTGCAGGGGCAATTAGACATCACACCAAAGGGCACTCTGGAAAGACTAGAGGCCATAACAGAAACCAGAATGGCAACCTCCAAGAGCAATAAAAGAGTTAGGGAAAGTTAGAGAAAACATCTCTCACAGCCAGAGGAAAAGAAAACACTGAGAACTGGTTAGAACACAGAAAAAAGACTACTACGTGTATTTTTCTGATTTTAACACAGAGTTTACCTTTAAGCTACCCCGGATATGAAATTTCTGGGATCCCTTACACTACCTGCCCTGCAACCTACAAACTGGACTACCAACTACCTGTACCAAGAGAGTTGCCTGCAGAACTACATAGGCACCTGCTGATGGTCCGCAGATACCTCTTCGGTAGAGGCTACAGTCCTGCACTGCAGCAGTCACAGAATGAGACACTGATGTGATGAGACACTTGGGTAGGTTTGAAAACAGCCTCAGCATAGGGCCTCTAGTATGTTCAAGAGAAAAACTAAAGGTGAGGGGTTCCTGATAGAAGAAAACCCAGGGCCCTATTCACAATCTGAAAGTGTGGCACTAGTGGTCACCAGAACCAGTTATCACCACTCTGTAGAATTAATGGGGATCACAATCCTTCCTAGAATGGTTGCAAAAGTGTTTGCTACAACCTACCTTTAGAACTGCTGCAGGCAGGCATTAAGGATGTGAGGTTACATTGCTGCATCCAGACCCAACCAGTGCAATGGAAAGGCATTCAGTGGGAGGAAACAGCAGCTAGAGCACACTGTGGTGGACTGGGCTGGGGCTAGGGAGAGGGAATCACTGGTGTCCAGAAAGTGCAAGGTCTGGGAATAGGGGGAGCTACTGTACTACTAAGGTGATAGGTATTGGGCCATGCTCAGCTGGCCAGGAGAAAGGGGAAGACCAAAGTAAGTGGGGAAGAGGATGTGGAAACTTCTGGGTGGTATTGCCATGCACGACGAGTCACAGCATGGCAGTTATGCCATTCTACTCCAGTGTATTATCGAGTGCTAACTGATCTGCATCCTCTAACAGCTAGTAATCTAATCTCATCTGCATTGTGACTAATTCATAAGGGGGTACTTTTCTCTCTGGTGACTAATAAGATGTCTTGTGAACAACAAAAAAGGGTGGTGGTGCAACTGGGCAACAGTTTTGCCCCTGTTTTGAGCCACTCTCTTTGCAGCTGATAACAGGGCCCCTGATGTTTTATTGTGTTCTTTGTTTTTTAAACGCAGAATGCATATGGCCAGCCCATCAGTGCAGCATAAGGGCGCTGCTCCTAGCAGTGGTGATGCGGGTTTTGGAATTAGCCTGAATCACCGGGGATCAGCCAGGAGAGACAGAGAAAGACCAATGTGCTTCTCCTCTGGCGGGGGAAGGCACCTGGCTCTGCTACAATACTGCCACCTTGGTGAACACAGTTGGCAGTGCAGTTAGAGCCACTTTGTGAGTGGGAGGATGTCAGCTGGTACCATAGCACATATGCCACGTGACCGCTTGCATATGAGCACCCTTGTCCTCTGGCATCCCCAGGGCTGGGATGAACAGAGGGAGAAGCCTGAATTGGCAAGATGAATTGCTGGCTCCTAACAGGTCCTGCACAGGCAATCCATTCAAACTGGATCTGTGCCATGTGGGTTCAGAAGTTCCCAACTTCCTCAACCATAGGAAGTAAGCCATGAAAGACTGGAAGTCATGTAAGTCCAGGAGAAGTGGGGTGATGGGGCTGAGTGAGGGGTTAAAGAGGAAGAGGTGCATAAAGAGATAAATAATCATGATGCATTAGTGCATCTGTTCATTTTAAGGATTGAGGGGTGGGATTTTTAGCCAGAAAGGCACACTGTGACAAAACTCATTTTTAGGAGAGATCCAGGAGCACTGGGTGGTTAAGTGACCTTTTCAGGATCCCATAGTATGCAAGTAGTGGCAGTGGGATTCAAACCCACATCTGCTGGGTCTCCAGGATCACAGCTTGGTGCTTTAAACTCTAGTCTATACTGGAATGGAAACAAAGAAAGGAAAAAGAAAAAAAATCATTGTCAACAAGTTTGTTATCTGAATGGACCTGGATAAAAACATTTTAGGATCCAGCTGACATTTGCATTAATACTTGTACCCCAGACTCTTAAGCCCAGACAGCCAATAATGCTACTAACGTCTGACAATCTGTATTAGCCTGCAGGATGTCTGAATGCACCAGTAGACTGCTAAGAGCAAAGTGGACAGCCTGTAATATGAAAATAGAGGATGGGAGTCACAGAAGTGGATATCCCATAATGTAATCCGGGAGAATCTTCAATTTGCTACACCCTGATCTCAATGCCTAGCTAATGCACACCCCTTTTTGGCTAAACTTGCCTCTATAAGGGAGCAGTGTTTCCTCTGAACAGGGTTATTGGGGCCCCCAAAGGTTTGTTTTTGAGTCCAGTAAGTAGTATGTTAAATCAGTCTGTTATTTATTTTCTAAATATGGTATCAAGGGCACTAAACAGCTCCTATGATTATGGTATTCCCTCTCCCGGATAGTAAAGGGCTTTGAGATACAGTTTGTGGTCATAAGTGAGAAGTGTATGAAATCACAGCAGGATGTAGGTAAACTGTTTTTTTTTAAAAAAAGTGCTGCAGTCAATGGAATGACCACAAGTGAACAACTGCAAGACCTCTCTGGACTATTCTGGATATTGTAGCCTATAATATGGCACCTCACCATCAGGGAAAATAATTTTTTACTAGCTACTTTGGTGTTTCTGGTTACTAAAACATTTTTTTTCAAACACATTATTGGGACCCCTATGCCATTGAGTCTAGTGTAACTTGAAGATGTATATTTTTTTGTTATATTTGTTAACACTCAATTTAATTGATTTCTGCACTTAATGGCTATTTTAATTTTGAATAAGCCAATGAAATACTGGTACAACCATGTTAATTGTTTGGAGTATATAAGTGTAGCACTGTATAATCAAGCAGACTCCACCTGATGAAGCTGTCTGAGAGAGGCATATACTGTTACAATGCCGAAATTTTGACATCATAGTCATTACAGCGACAACTTCGAGGTTGTCATTCTAATGGACCCAATGGCAAAATTTCACTGATTTTGAGTGTTTCTCTCCTCCTTCAAATAAACTCTGACCTGGAGTTTGTTGCTTTAAGTCTGGGGGTGCGGGGGCAAGACAACACTTAAAGTCAGACAGGCAAAATTTCGCATGTCAACATTGTTTGTGTCACTGAACCACATTTCAACAACTTGTTTGTCTATGCCCCTTGGTGGAACCTGAGAGAGGCAATACATAAGGACAGTACAGCATCTTGCAATTGTGGCTTAAATAAAATATTTTAAGGTCGGATTTTGGTGTGTGTACAGATTCCTTTGCTTTGTTCACATCTAGATAAAGTTGACTGTTGGTTAGAGAGGGGGCAGATGCAGTTTGGTGCAGCAAAATGCAAAGTAATGCATCAAGGGGTCAGAAAAAGAAATGTGGCTAATAAATAGTGCAGTTTTGAAGGTGGTAGAGTAGAAGAGGGACTCGGGGTGAGGGGAGTCATACACTCATCTTTGAAAATGCCCAAACAGTGCTCAACTTCAACCAGCAAGGCAACAAAATATTAGACAAAATAAAATGGTAATACTTTATGCACACTGAAAATAGAAAATAGAGATAGAATCAACATTTTAATCATAGGCCTTCTTTAGGAACTCTTAATGAATTACTAACTTTGCTTTTTTTCTCTTTTAGATAATTCCTAAAGAAGCCCTATGGTTAAAATGTTGATTCTATCTCTATTTTCTATTTTCAGGATGCATTTAATATTACCATTTTGTTTTGTTTTCAGGCCACGCACTGACACAACACTTTTTTTTTGTTCTAACGAAATATTAGGTTCCATTATAATAAGATTTTATTTATTTATTTATTCAATTTTGGTAACCGGGTAGGCCCACTGAGCCACAAATGTCCCTTTTTCAGGGGTGACCTGGAATTAGTTACAGAAAGGTACAAGTACAATAACGGAACAGAACACAGTACATTAGCACACTAGGAAGAATTCAAGTACAAAAACAGTACAGACACTGTGGCAAAGTTAGTTACAGGTGAAGACAGTTACATAATGTAAAAGGTAGCAGTACTACACTCAGGAGAAGACTATTACAAAAAGAGTCAAGGGTAGCAGTACAGGGGAAAGGCAATGCTTAATATAGTAGTCATAACTTAGTCTAGCAAGGACCTAGCATTAGAGACTGGGTACGCCCCTTTATTGACAGGAGCAGATGCTCACTTCTAATAAGTCAGTACGGAGTCCCTTGCAGAAAGTTCCAAGGGAGGAGGCTTTGGAAGCTTATTCCATAGGGCAGGGCAGACATGGCAAAGGACTTGTGCCAGCAGTGGTTCAAACCTTAGATTTCTCTAGGAGGTTATGCCCAGAGGTTCGAAGGGTATGCACTGAGCTCTTGGGGACCAAGAGATTGGACAGACTATCTGAGGATTTGCAGTGTAGGAGGTTGTAGGCATGACAAAGCAGAGGGAACTGAAAGTGACCGTCTAGGGAGGGCCATTGTAGAGAAGCAAGGACATTACAGTGGTGCCTACGTTTGTGAGACTGAGACGCGACTTGAGCTACTTTGTTGTAAAGAACTTGCAGCCTGCTCATGTCCTGTTTAGCCAACCCCTGAAGTATAGGGGCAGCAAAGGTCAGTGTAGTAAGAAGGAGACTGTTGGCTATGGTGATTCTTGACTCAGGGATGAGCAGGTCATTCAGGCGGTACAGGAGACCCAGTTTGCAGTGCACCATTTTGGTTACCTGGTCTAAGTGAGACTTTAGGGTGAACTGCTGCTGCCTGAGGTTGAGGTCAGAGGGAGTAAGGCACTCCTGTCTGGGCCAATAGCAGAGAACATGAGGTGATAATTCCACTATTCAGGGCACTGGTTAGACCCCATTTGGAGTACTGTGAGTAGTTCTGTTTGAGCACTGTATCATAGAAAGAAAATAAAGAGGATGAGAAACATACCATGTACATGTGTTCAGGGGGCTAGAAAACATGTTATATGAGAAAAGGTTGTAACAGTTGTTTTCACTAGAGAAAAGGAGACTGAGGAAAAATATGGCTGAAGCATCCAAGATCCTGAAAGGGTACCAAAAATAGACCAGCACAGAAATTATTCAGCAGCATTAAAGCTATCAGAACCAGGGGACACACCTCTCAACCCCCTACCTTGTACATCAGGGACTAGGCTTAAACAAGCATTTGCCAGTGCTGAATGTTCACCACTTGCACTGCTGCAGTGCTGACTCTTGCTGGTAGATGTCTTTTACAATATAATTACCCAAGAGACAGACCAGATGAGCTGTAATATGTCATATGCGATGGGGTATTGATTTTACACAGTTTTATAATGCATTTACCTAGGATAGTTGAGGTGAGATGCAATATATCATTTTTGGTGTGATCATGATTTTATAATGTATTTTTCTAGGGCAGATCATTTTAGATGTAACATCTCTTTTTCAGTGGGGGTCTGCTGTAGAGTCCTGTTTTTACACAGCCTATACGATATATATATATATATATATATATATACACACACACACACACACACACACACACACACACACACACAGAGGAAATCTCAGCTGAGATGCAAAATCTCATTTTCTGTGGGGTCCTGCTTTAACACCTCTTTGTACTCTGTTTACCCAGGACAGCACAGCTCAGATGCTATTTTGTTTTCAGTAGGATCCTCCTTTTCCCAATTTTTACTTTGTATTTACCCAGGGTAGCACAGTCAAGATGCAATAGCTTGTTTCTGATGGGGCCCTGCTTTTACCTATTTTTGTAATGTATTTACCCAGGACAACCCACCTGAAAGACAAGTTACATTTTCAGTGGGGTCCAGCTTGTACTATGTATTTTTTCCCAGGATAAATCAGCATAGATGCACAGTTCAGTGGGGATCTGCTGTACTGGGTTCCTGCTTTTACACATTTTTCTAAATATTAACCTAGGATAGACCAGATGAGATGAAATATCTCATTTTCAGCAGTGTCCTGCTTCTACACATGTTGAGATCATTATATACCCAGGATAGGTCAGCTGATAGGCAATATCTAATTTGTGTGGGTTCCCACATTTTGACCCCAAATTTCCAACAGCCTTTTTATGATCTGACATTATGATTAAGACAGGTGGAATTTTTTAAATCCCATCTGAAAGGTGATTTTGTGAGTGCGACTGCGAAAACATGTTTCAGAGGGGATTTGAAAAATGACACCCGTCATGTTCAGGAGGTGGGGTAACACAAGGGATATATCAAACAAAAGGGGTCAAAATCTGCAAAAATAAAGTTATGGGTAAACATTGAAACAGTTCAACATTTCTTCATGACCTAGTTGTTTTTTTTTTCACTTTTGACCACAGATATTCCACATGGTCTTTTTATGACCTTTGCTTCTGAACACAACAGGTGTCATATATAAAATACTGTCCGAAATGTCCTTTTGCACCACAAGTGCGAAAACACATTTTGGCCAGGATTTGAAAAATGACATCTGTTACGTTGTTTTTTTTAATATTTTGACTTCAAATTTTCAACATAGTCTTCTTATGACCCCGCCTCATGAACCCGGAAGGTGAAAATTTTCAAATCCTGCCCGAATGGTGATTTCATGGAGTGACTGTAAAATCACCTTTCTGGTTAGATTTGAAGGATTTCACCACCCCTGTTCATGAGCTGGGGTCCAAAAAAGGAAATGATCATGCTATGAGCACACGTTCAAAATGCACTGAAATCCATTAAACTACATACCGGATTTCCCTCAGTTCCTACTGCAGCATTGAACAGTGAAGATGTGTCTCCAGTCCAGAGAGCATTACAACATTGGACCCCCTGTAGGCAAGTAAGAGGTAAGGGTGTGTGGGGTGGTGGGTCAGGGGAGGGTAACAGTAGTGGGGGGAATGAAGGGGTAACACAGATCGATGGAATATTTTCTTTTTTACAGAGTGTATAAAATTTTAAAAAAAGACTACAAGGGACAGTTTTTCTTATTTCAGGTAATGACACTGAGTACTGGACACCCCAGCATTGGTTTAACCTCTATGGGCATGGGAAGTGACAGGGAGGTGGGAGTGATACTTGGCAGAGAGTGTTATTACAGGGGGTGCAGCAGCAGCAACAGAAACTGATAGACTGTTTTGTTTTTCACAAGGTGTATAAAAATAAAAAAAAGACTACAAGGGACAGTTTTCCTTATTTCAGGTACCAACACTGAGGACTGGGCACCCCAGTGTCAGTGTTATGTTTGGTGGCACTGGGGTTAGGCTCCCTGGTGTCACAGAGTGGAAACTGTCAGGGTGGGGGGGTACTAGTCGGCACTGGAGATTGGACACCCCAGTCAGAATATTAAAAATGGAGCAATGGGAGGTGGGAGAGCTACTTGGCAGAGAGTGGGAAGGGTTGTTTTTACATTGGGGGGAGGAGGATCACAGTAGGGTGCTCATGATACTGATGAGCTCCGCTTGCTGGGTGGCACTATACAGATCAAAGGAAAGAGCTGTCCTATGATCTGGATATCTCTTTTCTTTGAACTTCACACAGTTTCTGACCAGCAAGCCCAGAAGGGTGTCATGATCAGCCTGGCTGATGATTGGTTTGACATGGTTGAGCCCTTGCAGACTGCCCTACATTGGGCTGACAGTGATGCACTACTAAGAATCCACTGTCATACTAACATGTTCCCTTTGTGGAAGCACAAGGGTAAACATAAAAATCAGGGACAAAGGCACTTATTTCCATTATTGCTATGCCACCATATTGCTAAATCATATTGTCCTATGCCTATTCTGCACCAACATATGTTATTCTTTGATTATCTTTGTATGTATTTGTCCCACTAAGAATCCCTGCACTTTCACTCTATGTATCTATTTTTCTGTGACTATGAACAGGAATTTGTGCTACCTGTATAGCCCGGGTCATGCCTGTAAATGGTTTCTGGGTTTAGTGTACCCATCTAGTTAACAAGTAAATAACAAATTAACAAGGACTGTATCAGGGACACATCTTAAATATTAATGAAATCCACTCAGGAAACTGATAGTGTCAGTAGTTATGTATAAAGCACAATATAACACAAGAGCAGATGCCGGGATGATCCAACGAACTACAGACCGGTCAGCCTGACTTCCACCATAGGTAAAAATCTGGAGGCCATCTTAAAGGAGAGAATACTGGAGTTCCTGGAAGTAAATGGCTTTCAAGATGAAAATCAGCATGGGTTTGTCTGGGGTAAGTCATGCCAAACCAACTTGGTGGAGTTTTTTGACTGGGTGACATGGTCCCTAGATGTGGGTAAGCCAGATGATATCACATATCTGGATTTCAGCAAGGCTTTTGACTCTGTCCCACACAGGAGGTTGGTCTGGAAGTTGAGAGCACTGGGGTTCGGGGAGAAACTGGTGGGATGGGTGGCGAATTGGCTCAGGGATAGGAAGCAGAGGGTAGGGGTGAGTGGAGAGCTCTCAGCAACCGGAAATGTCCTCAGTGGAGTCCCACAGGGCTCAGTCCTGGGCCCAGTCCTCTTTAAAGTGTTCATAGCTGGCAATGGGACAGGTGTGGCTAGTAAGTTGATCCTGTTCACTGATGCCACCAAACTGGGGGCAGAGGTTGAAAATAAGGAAGGAAGAAGAGCACTTTAGGACAACTTAAGGACACTGGACAGCTGGGCCCAAAAGTGGCAACTGGAGTTCAATGCACACAAATTCTATGTACTGCATCTGAGTGGGGACCACATGTTCTCATGCTACTTAGGTGGGATTGAGCTGTCTGTCAAACAGGTAGCAAAAGTTCTGGGTGTGCTGGTGGATGAAAAGGGGAATAACTCAGAGCAGTGTAGGAAGGTGGTGATGAAAGCAAACAAGATGTTGTGATACATAGCTAGGGGTATTACATCCAAAAGAGGGGAGGTTATTCTGCCACTGTACAATGCACTAGTGAGGCCACGCCTGGAGTACTGTGTGCAGTTCTGGAGACTCTGGCTAAAAAAGGATGTAGCACTGTTGGAGAGGGTCCAGAGATGGTCAACCAAAATGGTTCAGGAAATGGAAGGGGTGACGTATGAGGACAGACTCAGAATACTGAATATGTACAAATTGGAGGACAGAAGAGACAGGGGGACATGACGGAGACCTTCAAATACCTGATGGGATTCAACAAAGGGAGGGTTGAGGATCCTTTCCAGCTAAAGGATGGGGAGACCACGAGATGGTACAGTTTGAAGCTCTTGAGGGTGGGGAACTTCAGAGGGGAGGCAAGGAAGCATTTTTTCACTGAAAGTGTTGTGGTGCCCTGGAACACATTGTCTGCAGAGTTGGTGGCACTAGAAACAGTTGAGGGATTCAAGAAGGGGTGGGACAGGCATAGGGGCAGGGTAAGGGTAGATGGGGGGCATACTGTACAAGGGACCAAGGGAGGTGGGGGTAGGAACCACAGGGGAAGGGGTAGAGCAGTTGCTGTGCCCAAACAGTAAACTGCATCAGGTAGACGTGAGAGACCAGTGGGTCTAATCTACCGGCAACAATGTATGTATGTATGTATGTATGTATGTAAACAACTATTTGTAATTCTAATGTTTGTAATTCTTTTGTGCTTACAATAATGTTTGGAATTCTTTTGTGCTTACAATCCCCACTGTACAATCACTAAAACACAAACTGTAGAACAGACAGAGGAACATTTTGAAGCAAAATCAGGGGCACCCCTGAAAATGAGGGACACTTGAGAGGTATGCCAGAAATCATGAGTTCAATTTAAAGGGAGAAACACTGAGAGGAAATTTACAGAAACATTTTTCACCCACAGAATGGTAGGGTTGTGGAATGGATTTTTACCAGAGGAGGTGGTAAGTGTTCAGAGTTTCAAGAGAAGGTTTGATAGCTAAATGAAGGGGACAATACATTTCATGTTATTGCTGTTATAAAAACAGGGAGGAGAAGGAAATGGGTCACATGGCACCTACATTATGTACTTATATATGATAAGGCTCTATATAAAACCAAATCCATTTCCTTTTTCCTCATATTAAAACTAAAGGTCAAAGGATATCTCAATAACATCAGTCATTTCAAAGTGTTTGGCCTGCAGTGATAAAGCTTTGGACAAGAATGAATCACCATTGTACTTATTCTGAGTGATGTATTTAGTAGCAGTGAAATGTGAGGGATCAGTGGCACTGGAAACTAAAACTCTCTGCTAAAGCAAAGGCCAGGTACAATCTACTGTGCATGTGCCAGGATGTGATCAATGAACTCATTGTTACGGTATGTGATTCATCAGTCAGTTAGACTGATTAATTAGATGAGGTCACCATACTAATTTTCCTTGGAGGGGGAGGGGGATGTGAAGCATGCCAGAAATGCAGAATATATTTACCCAGGTTAGGCCACCTGAGGTGCAGCTCATTTTTGGTGGGGTCCCTCTTTTTCCCACTTTTACAATTAGGTGAGTAAAAGCACTGAGAAGTTGTGACTTGCTCCGGTCATATGCAAGTATGCAGCAATGGTGGGATTTGAACCTTGGTCTCCTGGTTTCCAAGCCTGTGGTCTAGCCACTGGACCATGCTGCTTCTTCTTCAAACTGGGGACAAATTGGAAAGTTAGGGGGAAGAGGATACTCATGCAGTCCACCTAGGCTGGCCTTTTATTTTTCTCCAACCCTTGGGATGAATTTTCAAAGCCTCTCTGTCCCCCTTTGGTCCTGGTCACACTAAAGTGAGTGGCTCAGTAGGCAGTAGGCTCACATCTGGGGCTGGAAAATTGGAAGGTCATGATTCTAGCCCCATATCAGGTACTTGTGGTAATACCCATAACTGACGTTGTAGTGCAGTATCATGGGGAACTGCAATGTTGAGGTGCTGTACTTCAGATGCGATGTTAAGCCGTGATGCCATCTGCCCATCTCTGGTAACTGCACAGACAGAAGTTAAAGATCCCATGGCACTTTTCAAAGGAGAGTAGGAGAATTTTAATTTAGGGGGAAAAAATCATACAGACAAGAAATCAATCCACAACCTGGTATATATCAATAAGAAACTAAAGATCTAAAATTCAAAAAAAGTAATACACAAAGGAAGCAGGGAAAAAAACCAAGAAAAAATAACAAGAAGGATCAGGTCTGCTCATGGTCCTCAAGAGAAACCCAATTTACATGCAACTGTACTCCATCACCCCAAGAACTGACTCCATGCAAAAACACCAAAGTCTTGTAAATAGCACTGGTTAATAGCATTGTCAACTATTTTTAAAAGAATATCCTTTGTAATCAACTTATGCTGCAATACTAGCTGGCATCAGGATTACCTGATGTGAAATTTAAAACAAGCAAACAGGACTCTTAAAGTGCTAGGGGAATAATTTTTCCAGGCTAGGGGAATAGTACTAGACCTAGTGCCTGATAATCACCAAGAAAATGGGTCCACTCCCTAGCCATCATATCCCAAAAAGATTTCATGAAAGGGCAGTCTATATACTGTCACAAGTCTATTTCCGCCTGTTAATAACATGTTTCTGGGACAGTATCATTCATCCAGAACTTTGTGTTTATGCTTCCTCCTAGTCCTAACAGGGCCATGGCAACTCAGTCAATCCTGAGAGGGCCATGGCATCTCAGCCAAACCATGTCACATATCTGAATAGCGATGTTTGTATCCATTAACTGTTTGCAAACATCCCTGGTTTGAACAGCCAAGCAGATTGAGAACTGGGGGCCCAAAGAAGGTACTGGCATCAAGATTCAGTAATGCAGGCCTTTCCTGGCTTTAGTCACTAAAGTGTGGGTAGCCAACTTCCACTTATAAACATTCTTAATAGTTTCTGTCAGATATGCAGGGACATGAGGAAACTGAGTTGAATGCACAATTAGCCTTAGTCTGTAAAAGGGGTAATAAGGGACATAATGTCTTGGCACACCGGGGGCCCATAACCTGTCTGCAGATGTAAACACCAGGTTAAAATGAGTGTGGAGATGAACATTGTAAAGGAAGTTGGGGGGGGGGCACCATATTCAATCCCCCTAGAGATACTGGTAGCTAAGTCACATCATGCTTAGTAAGGCTAAAGTGACTCTTACAGACCATCTGTGAAAAAACAGACTTAATAGATGTTTCCAGTTGAACTAGGTGAAGGGGAAAAATAACAAAAATTACAAGAAGATAGGCACCAAACAAGTGTGAATCACGTATACTCTTTTTCATTAGACATTTGGTAGTTTTTCCACCTGTCAACTTTAGTCTTACAGGATAATATCAGGGCAGATCAATTATGAAAAGATGGGCCAGCAGATCCTAAAGTAAACCCCGTAATCTTAATAGGTGCCTGAGAAATTGATATTCCACCTATCTGTACAGGCGAGTACTATTAAAATTTAAGCAAAAAACACGCTTTCATTTGTTTATGCTGGACCCAGAGGCCACTGCAAATTCATCTAGATGACCTAAAGCCCTGATACCAGAGACCTTATCCTGCAGGATAAGACACACATCATTGTCATATGCAAGCACCACAACCACAGGCGTCTGCTGGAGCAGGCATAACCCCCTTAATTTGGATGTCTACAGCTATTTTTCATAAAACAGGATCCAAACAAAAAATATACAGTACTTGACTTAGTAGGCAGCCCTGTCTGACTTGTCTCCAGAGCAGAATGCGATGACTAAGAAACTCATTAATGTTTGACAGTATTGTTGCAGATTTGTACATTGTGGTTATCCTTTGAACAAGTAATTCAGAAAGTCCATAGTGTTGTAAAACCTTGAAGTAAAATTGTAAGAATACATTGTGGGCTTTGCAGCCTGCTACCCTGGGGCAGCGATAGCCCCTCTGTGCCGAAAGTAAAATTTTTAAAATGCTCTGTAAGGTTTGGGAAGGGATCGTAACTCTGGCTGAGCTGCCAGCCAGCCGATCCCTTCCCACTTCCTAGTCTGCCCGATCCGCCCCCATGTTCCTCCGTATCGTGATGTTTAGCCAGGGAGAGTGCGGGGACGTGCACCATACTAGTATATGGGGCTAATTTTCTGAATGATTTTGCACACTTTAGACTGCTTATTAGGAAAAATGAAAGCCACCACTCGACTAATAGGAACCTTATTAGCCAAGCAGTGGCTTTCATTTTTCTTAACAGGCAGTCAAAAGTGTCAAGGAAACAGAAAAACAAGGAAAAATCCCTCAGCCTGCAGAATGGCATCTCCACTACCTGTGGGCCCCACACCGTTCATTGGGCTCCCGACCCACACCCAAGATAAACTTCTCCTAGGCTTTGGGAACTGGGGGGGTGGTGCTTCACCACAGGGGCCAAACTGTGGGGTAAGTTAAGGTCAGAATGTAAGCTCCAAGGGCAGTGGGTGATGGGGCAGGGAGATAGAAAGGTTGACAGGGCAGACTTGCAATTAAGGGGGCAAAAAGCAGAATACATTTGAAAAAAAAGCAAGAGGGGAGGGGGCTGAGGGGGGAGATTGAGCAGTGGCAGAGGAATGTACCAAAAAGTATGGGGGTGGGGATCAGAACTGCATAGAACACCTTAGCCCAGGGTGCTGGGAAAATATTTGCTTTCTTGAATATACTTTAGTCAACTTAACTAGCTTTTTATAATAATTAATAATCCCAATATTTTGATGCATAGCCCATGAAAATTCAAATCCAAAATTTAATGTCCGACCCTTTAGCTACAAAAGAGAGGGGTCACTTGATCCCCATGGCTCCCTTGCCTATGAGCTAGAGAGGATAACAATAATTTAAGGGAACCAGATTTTTATGCATTAGTCACCAGGTCTTCCTGTCCCATAGGGGAGACACTGTTATGGTCTGCCCAGGGACAATTTTTGAAAGTATGACACTTTTCTTTACACAGGGTACATCTGTGCAGGATTGGGCAGGAGGCCCCCACATGCTCAAACTTAGAACACAATCTGCAATGCATGCGGTTGCACCTGCTACTGTGGTTCTGCTAGTAACCACATTTATAACAGGTTTTGGGTTAACCATGTTAAAACAAATACCCTGGCCTTTCCCAATGTAAACGCTACTTGGTAGGTGCTGGATACCTGTACCCACTTGTCACAGTTTAAGTTTAAACTTCCTTCCCCCACTCCAAATGTTTCCAGTATCTAGGATAAGTACCAAATAATTTACGCCTATAATGAACCCAGTAAATTACATCCACTGCGTTCACCCCCCTCACAGTGGAACATTATGTTGACAAACTTCATGGCCCACCTAGTAAATGGAATAGCCACAAAAGAGGCACGGAGTCCTGATAAGTCCTGATATCTCAACTAAAAATGTTCCCAGGAAGCAGGAGTTTTAAAACTAATGTCAAATATGGTGTCATCAGGCACATGAATCAGTGCGTATAATTCAAATACATAGACATTTATGGAGTCTTTCAACATCAGCTACATGAATTTGATCTGGAACATCCTCCAGGCCCCCTCTGTATTTTAAGTGCACCCCATCCCTGCACCTGGCATTTTCTGGGAGGTTTTGCAGTGTGAACAAATCCACCATCCTAACTCTAGGGTGTTCAGACACAGGACATGCTCTATCGCCAGAGGTACTGCCCTGGTCACCAGTACCTCCTATGCCCCACATAGCCCCCTGCTGACCACTCGTGCTCTGTTGTTGCTCCCATCAGGGACCTTCCCTGCATCTTCCCCAGTTGGCCAGAGGAAGAATCCATATCAGCCTCTGTATGCTGTAATTCAGCTTCAGCTTCAGTATTAGAATCCAATCCTGAGTCCTTACTGTGGAGCTCAAAAAGATTCAGTTCATAACTTGTGCTATGCAACGGGGGTGGGTTCTTTCCTCAGGTAGCAGCTCGGTACCCTATGATGGCTTCCTCACAGACACATTTTCTGGGATGGGCCCTGACTGCACCGAGGAACCTTTTGCTTACCCATGCTGTCCACTCCCTGGAGACAGCCAACACATTCTCATACCTAATCAACTTGTGTGGTGCATCATGGCCCATCTCTGACTATGGCAGCCAGGAACACCTGTAGAGGAACTCTACCCTGCATTCTGAAGTACCTTCTCCACCGACCAGTCCTCCTCCAGATCCTCAGAAGCCACCTACAAATGTGGCCTGAATTTTCTTCCATGACGGAGCCTAGTACTTTCACTGTGCTCCTCTCTGACACACTGTGTGGGTCTAGATCTCCACTATGAAACCTGCAAGGACTTGCACTAACTGCCGGTCCATCCTCTTCTGTGACTAGGAGCATCCCTAAAGTCACATCTGGTGCAGACACTGATGACAGTGGACTGCTGCATTCTGCTGATCTCACAGCTGGGCTGGGAGATCATGTGGCAGCATCAGAGACTGGCGATGCTGCCGGCTGCCAACATGACTGTTACTGTCCATGGACTGAAACGACTGGCTGAGACTTGCCAGCATATGCAGCTGCAAGCATGTCCTTTTGCTGCCTAAATTGCAACTCCTCATCAGCCAACATTACCAGCAGGAGTTTCTTCTTTTCCTCCATGACCTCTTTCAGCTGCTGCTCCTCCTTCATAAGTTCTTCGGTCTCAACCACAGATACATCCTCAGTTTTCAAAATATTATGCTCAGTAACATCCACATGCATCAGTTCAAGCTCATTAGGTTTTGAGACAGGGATGGAGGCCATCTCAGCTGTCCATATTCCAGCTCCAGCACCTTCACCACCACTGGGGTCATCATTTTGAACAGCAACTAAATGGACAGTGGTTTTCCCTACTGACAAGAGTAGGGGAGTTTCCTTGGTATCATGGCCAAAATTCCACCTTATCAATAAAACTGGTCCTTGCAAACCACCCCCCCCCCCCCCCAGCACATGCCTGGAAACAGGCTATCATAGATTAGTGTTCCTTTCCTGGTTAAAAAATTACAAACAGCAAATAAATAAATATAAAGGTTTGTGAAAATCAATTCAGTGCATCCACATTATACAGTAATCATTTTTGATAATAGTTTAGTGTGTCCAAATGTTTAGTATTTTTTTTTAGTCTTTAGTAACTGGGTATGGTCCACTAGGCACAAGTGCCTGTTTTCAGGGGTAAGCTGGGAGCACTGGGGAGGCTACGTGACTTGCTCAGAGTCACACAGTATGCAAGTGGAGGTTGTCGGAATCAAACCCAGCTGGATGTACCAAGCTCTTTCACAGCTTGTTACTCTAACCTCTAGGCTACACTGCCATCCCCAAATTGATGGTGTTAAAGCTGTTCTCCCTGTAGCAATTTCCTACTGAATTCCAAGTGAAAATCAGGAAAATTCTAAAATGACGATAACTATCTGTATGACCATAATAATAATAGGGATTCAGATGAGCAAACTCTGTTGGCTGCCATGAGACAAATGCAGGCAGAAATGATAAGGCTCAATTGCATAAGCATCAAATGTTCAGGAGGGATAGGATGAAAGGGAGAGTGGGTGGGGTAGCACTACACATCAGAGATAGTATCTAAGTCTTGGAAATGCAGGAAGTAGGGAGGGGTATAGGGCTGTAAGAGTTCTAACTCCATATAACTGAAGGGGGAGGGAGCGTGATCAGGGTTGGTGTGTTGTAAATACTCCGATACAAAGGGAAGAAACCGCCAGAGTGCTGGGGGAAGGGAACAAAGTGGTGGTGGAACTGGATGAAGGTGCTGATATTAGGGGATTGCAACATATCAGGCATAGCGTGGAGTATCCCAACTGCAGTGAGCACAAAGAGTAAGTCCCTGTAACTGGAAATAAGATGTACTGTATATTTTTGATTAGAAGCTGCCCTCATTTTAAAAACTGCACCAACAAATTAAAGTTTGTATCACAAGTTCCTCGTGAATACTAACCGTGGCTTCTGATCAAAGATATATAACCTGTCTATGGTCTTGGATGGCTGGATAACAAAACCCTCTCCCCAACAGTACTGCATTTTTCACTCATATTTTAAATTTTTTTTTTTTTTTACTAGCTGGCTCCCACGGCTTTCAGAGGAGGTCTCGTACACCCTCCTACTCCGTCCGCCAAGGCAATCCCAAAGGTATCCCATCCCCTAGTTTCATCTTGCTCATAGGGCTGGGGTTTGTACATTTTTCCCCAATTTTCTCCCTTAGTTCCCAGCCCCCTTAGGATGCCGGTGCTGTAGGACTTATGTCCAGAGAGGAGATGTGCGAATGAACGTCATCCTGTCATGCGCCGTATGACGTCCCCCTCCCCGACTCCAGTATATCAGATCCGCCAATCCCTTCAAGGGCCAGTGCTTCCACTGGCACTCTCTACAGGAGTGTCAGATGCTAGTGCATCCCTGGTATCCCTCCCCTGATGGAGGAGGGTATCCACTGGGATGCTCAATCCTCCCTCCCCCTGCTGACCCCCAGCAACCCAAGTCTGTTCCTGAACCTGGGTCACCGATGTAGCGTGAGGTGTGACGTCCAGTGCCTCAACCCTCAGCACCACCGGACTGGCTCATATTTTAACTTTAATAAGAGAAGTGATAGAGTAGTGCTATAGCAGTTTGCAAAAATAAATAAAAATAAAAAATAAAAAAAACTTCCTTGTCCTTGTACTGAAGCTGACAGTCACATGGGGTATGGAATGCAATGAGTTACTGAGGGTTTTAGAGGGTTACAGAGATAACACAAAAGATGGAAAACAATATAAAAGAATGTATTTTTATATCTATGGCAAGAGAAGGAAACATGCCGTGCAAGACTGAAACGCTTTAGTGTAACTCACATACGGTACAGTGATACAAGTAAAGTGTTCAGCTCAGCTGTTCAGTTGTTTTTCAAAGTATTAGTTTGCTGAAATGGATTTAGGTTTGTGTTTTTAGAATAGTTTTTGGATAAGTATCAGTAGTACCATGGTAGGTGATGTGGCAGGGTGGAGTCTGAAAGTCAGGCACCTTTGATTGGGCTTTCATTGATCTCTCCATCTCCACCATTGGATCTGACCTGTATTGCCTACTCCACCTGCTATACTTACACACTCCACATTTCTACACAAAAAAGGTTCCTTAGTGCAGTTCCAAAGTACCTTGTGTGGTGTTTTAGATTTAAAATAACAACCAAGCATTTTGATGGTTTGTGTGACTTTTAAATACACCCTGGCCTCAGGTAGAAGGTGCCCTCAATTAGACACAGCGGCTGAAACACACAATCTAACAGTAGCTATGACTTCTAATTGATGAAATGCAGTATTTTTAGTCCAGAAGGTTGCAGAACCCATTAGGGAAAGGGGACTATCAGGAGAGGCTGATGGTGGCCAATATAACAGTGAGACAGGCAAAAGCAGATACATAGCTGAGGTTAGTAGAGGGGGTTAACGAAATTGACAAAGCATTCCTTCAATACATACAAGAGAAGCACAAAACCAGGAAAGCAGTGGTCATGCTTATGAAGGAATGGGGTGGAAGGAAGACAGGAAGGGAAAAACTAACTTATTGAATGAATACTTCTGTTCAGTGCTCACAGAGGAAGACTGGGGCCACTGCCTGAATGCAGCACTAAAACCAGTAAGGAGTCATTAGCAGGTACCAATATGGAGTCCATCACAGAAGGGAGAGTGCTAAATGGCCTACAGGCACAAATGGTGGCTAAATCTATGGGCCCTGAGGGGATGCACACAAGGGTGTTGCGTGACAGGGAACAGGTCTAGGTAAGATCACTGGCAGATCCCTTTGAATACTGGGGAAGTACCGATGGACTGGAAGAGGACAAGATATGTGATTCTCTTTACAAAAGTGGACAGTGAGGTGGGCCAGGAAACTACAGACTAGTCAACCTGATGGCTATCATGTGAAAACTATTAGAATCAGTACTAAAGAAGAGGTTGGTAATGATTTTGGAGCCAAATGGTCCAAGGGACACCAAGCAACATGGATTACCAATGGGAGGTCTTTTTGTAATTGAATATACTTTATTGAAGGTGTTCAAAATACAATCTGCATAAATCATCAACACACAAACACCAAGATATTATACAATACACTACACAAACACAACATCGCACCCCACTATAACCACATAACCAGTTAATATCAGATCGAAACATACCCAAACCCCCTCCTTGTACCCTCCCAGTACTTCAGAGAAGGAACTGTTAGTCTCAGCCCATAATATTATTATCATCCCCAAACTTATTTAAAAAACAGAAGGAAGGAGAGAAATGCTTCAAAACACAAAAGAGATGTAATATTAAGACTCCATAGTAGACTCACTGAACCCCCCTACCAAGCAATATTATAGTGAATCATGCCTCCTGGGTAGAAAGTAAGACATATTAGGGCTCCCAAACCTTCTTATACTTTGATAGATGATTTTACTTACTTGCAACATTTTTATCTGCCTGTATGGAAAATAAAATCTCTTTATACCATTCCAAATACGTCAGAGAAGATTGGTCATACCAATGCCATAGGATAACTTTTTTAGCACAGGCTGAGATCAACGCCATGTGATAACACTGATTTCCAATTGGATTACCCTCACATGACCCCAGTAAACTAATCTCAGGAGAAAATTTAGAATCCAACCCTATGAGGGGGTTCAAATGAAATTGAATGGAGTCCCACAAGGATGCCACCTTGTTACATTCCCATAAAATATGTAAAAAGGTGCCTTGTACCTTACCACATCTCATACAAAGGTTGTTCAACAGTCTGCCCATCTTGTGCAACCTAATAAGTGTGTAATAAAGGTTATGAAATATTTGAAATTGAATGTGCCGATATCTATCCCATTTGACGTATTTATACAAATTAACCTACAAGTGGGGCCAATCATACGGTTTCTCAAGAGATGGGAGAGCTTTATCCCAATAAGGAGCAATGCCTTCCACCTTAGAAGGAAGTAGCTCATAAAGATGGTTATACAGAACAGAGATAGCATGACATGTAAAAGCTTTAGGGGCGAGACTGAGTATTTTAGATCCATACAAGTTAGACCACGGGCATGAACCAAAATGACTAAACAAATGTGAAATTTTTGAAAAATTTAAAACAATGATCATTAGGGATTTGGAATTTTAATTGGGCCTCTTGAAATTTCATCAAGAAGCCATCTTTAAGGAGATGATCCACCAAACTAATCCTTGAATGAGGCCAAAAAGCTGAGCTAAGGGATCGCCCCACAATCTTTAAATTCAGATTCTCTAACAGAGGTTGTGAAACATTCTTCTTTGGGTCAAGTTGGAAAATGGCACATAATTGTTTTTGTGCCCGAAGGGACATAGCAATTGGGGTGTCATACAATAGGTCCAATGGGAGGTCTTGTCAAATGAACCTGATAAAATTCTTCAGTTGAGTGAGAAGGGCAGTGGAGAATGGCCAAGCAGAGGATCCTGCATCTAGACTTCAGTAAGGCATTTGATTTTATTCCACATGGATAGTTGGTCAAGAAACTAGGTACAATAACTCAGATGTGCTGGACAAAATAATTAGATGGGTGAGAAACTGACAGAGTGGGAGGGCCCAGATGGTGGTCCTGAATGCTGAGCATTCAGAGGTGAGGGAACCAAAGGGTGATCTTGAATGGGGATTATTCAGAGGTGAGAAACATCACAAGCAGAGTGTCCCAAGGATCACCTTTGGAACTGATCCTCTTTAATATATCTGTTGGTGACATAGTGGAGGGGGTTTAGGGAAAGATGTGCTTCTTCAAAATGATACTAAGATCTGTGGAGGGGAGACAGTGAAGCGGGAATACGAGCCATGAGGGAGGACCTCAAAAGGCTGGAGAGATGGTCTGGGGTATGGCAGCTGCCATTTAACTCCAAAAAGTGAAAAGTAATGCACATGGGAGACAGAAACCCAAGAACTGAATACAGGATGGGGGATGGTGGTGTTGGAGGGAACAACGTAAGAAAAGGACCCAGGCTGTTAACAATGGAGAACTTGAAAACATCAGCACAGTGTACGAGGGCCATGGCAGAGCATATGGGATGCTGGGATGCATAGGGTAGGGAAAAGGAAAGGACATGGCAGATATTTATTTATTTATTAAATTTTGTTAACCGGGTAGGCCCGCTGGGCTCCGAAGATCCCTTTTTCAGGGGCGACCCGGGGAATTGGTACATAAGGATTGAACATACAGACAGGTATCACAGAGTCATACGGATCATACAGAGTTGCTAAGACAGTATACAACATCCCAATTTTGTGCAAGAGGGCATGAGGTACATTGTATTAGTTGGTACAGTCGTAATACAGTGCAGTGTAATTGTTACAAGATATAGCAATTCAGAGCAGTACATGTAAGGTCCGCTGATGCTGAGGTAGTACAAATAATCAGGTTATGAATACACCATACAGTTTCTGTGGACAAATAATACGGGGTTATGAATACACCATACAGTTTCTGTGGACGCGGGCAACAAATACATTATAGTATGGAATACAGCAGTGACGTCAGGTGGAGAGGTGAATAAGTGCTTCTGTGTCTACAGGAGGTTCTGTACGGGGTAGTGAGCCAGCTCAAGCCAACGTTAGTTGTTGCCCTTATAGGGAAGCGGTGTCTAGTCGATATGGACTATAGATATATAAAAATGTGAAGCCCAGCTGGAAAAAAACTGACAGCATTTCAGCGTTGACTACAGAAGAAGTCTTATTAAAGACTGGATGGAGTCACTTCCCATTGTGGGGGTCGGGGGATGTCAGGTATATCCAGAGGATGTGGCTGAAAATACCAAGGCAGAACTGGGAACAAGCAGAGGCGAAGCAGCTACCTCAGCAAGTGAGCAAGCAGTGAATCAACTGGCAGGTACGTCATTCTCTTGATGAACATGTGACTTTTGAGTTTATATCAAGCCCAGTTATTTTAGTCACAGAATAAGGGGCCCAGATGCTGGTAGTGGTTCCAGTGGCCTCTACCATGATTTTCTTGGGAACTGACTGTGCCTCCTTAGCCACAACTATTACACAGCCAGGACACTGAATTACTCCAGTTACAATCAGTTGCAGGGAGCAAATAAATGACACTCAGACCAAACACATAGTGCTTTACCTAGGGGGGGACCCACAGCTGAGGGAGGGATAGCAGGGTACCCAAAACCAAGGCTGGAGCACAAATGACTCCAAGCTTTAAGTTATCTGACCTCTTTCAGACAAACACAGAACTGCCAAAAGAAGAAATGTGGTTCAGCTGAGTAACAAAGGAGGACTCTATGATTCAGGGAATAGAATCTCACCTATAACAGAGTAAAAATACAAAAGTTGAGTTTAGGTGCCTTCCAGGATCATCAGCACACAGAGACACTAATCACATTGAGAAAATCATATGGAACGTAGGGATAAAACTGCATGTCTTATTCCACCTAGGCACCAACCACCTGGCCAATTGTTTGGTGGAGGAGAGACCAAGAGGCGTCTGATCGCTCTAGGTGACAAACTGTCTCCTATTTCGTCCACTGTCTCATTCTCTGAGATTCTTTCGGTATGGGGAAAAGGAGCTAGCAGGAAGAAGATCAGAGATAAAGACATCTGAACTCAACAATTGGCTCAGAGATTGGTGTGCAGAGAGGGGCTACAAATGCATAGGGGGCTGGAATACATTCTGGGACAGGCAGTTCTTTCAAAATGATGGCCTGCACCTCACTAAGCCAGAAATTTGACATTTTCATTTCTAATTTAAACTAGTTAATGGGGAGTGGGCAGCAGCACCCAAGAAACAACAGGGGATAACTGTTGCCACTCCCCAACCATCTCCTATGAACACACAACCAGATCAAGACAACACTAACACACACCTTATCAGCACACTTAAGGACCCTACAAGGCTACTTAGTACAAAGACAATGTGTCCCGCAAATATACAGAAAAAGGGAAGCTCCATAGTGATCAATTCTAACCAAGGAAGGCGAACATTGTGCGTCAATGCTCATAGTCTGGTAAACTAAATCCTGGATCTCACCACCATAATGGTGGAGGCAGACCTGGACTGGGTTGTGGTCACAGAGACATGGTTCACCGAGAACCATACCTGGGATGTACCTATCCCAGGATACACACTATTCTGAAGAGACTGCAAAGGTAAGAAAGGTAGAGGGGTAGCAATGTACAGTATGTAAAAAATAGCATCAATGCTATGGAAACCCAGGGACATAGCAGCAATGCGGAGGTCCTCTAGGTCACCCTCACAGCAAGAAGTAAGTACCCTATCTGAGTTGGGGTTATATTCAGACCCCCAGCCCAGGATAAAGACTTGGATAGGGAACTCCTGCCTACCATCCTACAGATGGCAGACAAAAGAGAACTGCTGATGGTCGGTGATTTCAATCTACCGGATGTGGATTGGCTCTCACAGATGGCCTTTACAGAAAAGAGCAGAGAATTCCTCCTAGCACTAAAGGGAGCAGGAAAAGAACAATTGGTGACCACACCAACACCAGAAGAAGCCATCCTGGACCTCATGCTCTCAAATAGCATCAAGATCGCTGACACAGTGGTGAGCTGCAATCTGGATACCAGTGACCATAGAACCATCTGGATCACCATCACCAGTAAAGAGGGAGTCAGCCACAGAAAACTCAAGGTCCTGGATTTCAAGAAGGCTGACTTTACTCAAATGAGGGCTTCCATAAAACAAATTCTTATCAAGGAAACAGGGGGCACAGTGGAACAGAGGTGGAAAGCCCTGAAGGAAGCTTTACTCATAGTAACTGCCCAGTGCACGAAGCAGATCTCTAAGTCAAGAAAATGAGGAAACCACTATGGTATACCAAGGATTTAGCAAAAAAAATAAAGGATAAAAGGAAAGCATTCAAGAGATTCAAGGATACTAACAATGAAGCAGATATAGAAGTCTATGAAACGAAGCTAAAAGAAGCAGGGAAGGCAGTAAGGGCAGCCAAAGCCCAGGCAGAAGGGAGAATTGCATGAGGAGTGAAGAAGGGCAACAAAACTTTTTATAGATACATCATAGAAAAAAGGAAAACAAAAGGAGGCATTACAAGAATAGCAACCAAGGATGGCAAACAGGCAGAAAATGATAACGAAAAAGCAGAGATTCTAAACAATTTCTTCTGCTCAGTCTTCACAAAAGACGACGACGGCAAAGGACCCAAAATGCAGAACACAGGCGGACTCACCATAGAAGCAGATGCTGAACCAAAGAGACAATGTCCTAATAGAGCTTCTCAAATTAAAAGCAAATAAAGCAATGTGCCCAGATGAAATCCACCCTAGAATTCTGATGGAGCTGGCACAGGAAATTGCTGGCCTACTGGCAAAATTATTCAAACAGTGTCTAGAAAGAGGAGAATACCTCAGGACTGGAGAAGGGCCACAGTAGTACCCTTGCACAAAGGTGGAAACAGGGAGGAAGCTGGAAACTACCGGCCAGTGAGCTTGACCTCGGTAGTGGGGAAGCTTATGGAGTATCTACTTAAGGAAAGAATAGTGAAGTTCCTTACAAAAACAGGGCAGCTAGATACTAAATAGCATGGATTTACAACAGGGTGGTCATGTTAAATGAATATGATTGAATTCTTTGACTGGGTCTCCAAAATAGTGGACCAGGGAGGGATGGCATACAGTCTATCTAGATTTCAGCAAGCCTTTTAACTCTGTCCCCAATAAAAGATTGGCCAATAAGCTAGAGCACTCTGGGTTAGGGCACAAAATAGTCAAGTGGGTTCAAAACTGGCTCCACAACAGAATGCAGAGGGTCATAGTCAAAGAAACACTTTCTAGTGAGGGAAGGGTGATCAGTGATGTGCCTCATGGATCTGTCCTTGGCCCAGTCCTCTTCAATATTATCATGAGCGACATTGCTGATGGCCTGCAGGGTAAGGTATGCCTGTTCGCAGATGACACAAAGCTCTGCAACAGGGTAGATACAATTGAAGGAATGTCAGCAATGGAAGCAGATCTGAAGAGCCTAGAAGCATGGTCTAGGGACTGGCAGTTGAAATTCAACACCAAAAAATGCAAGGTCATGCACCTAGGTAAAGGAAACATAAGAAAAACATACACACTCGATGGTGAACAATTAACAGTTAACAAAACTCAAACAGGACCTCGGAGTGCTTATTTAAAGGTGGGTAGACAATGTGAAAAGGAAGTGCAGAAAGCCAGTAGCATCCTTGGATCTATTGGCGGGGCATTACAAGTAGGAAATGAGAGGTTATACTCCCTCTGTAGAGATCCTTGGTGAGGCCACATCTCGAGTACTGTGTACAGTTCTAGAGGCCACACCTAAAAAGGGACATAGACCGCTTGGAGGCTGTACAGAGGAGAGCTACAAAAATGGTACAGAAACTGCACAGAAGCAATAAGAATCTAGACTACAGCAACTGCAACTATACTCCCTTGAGCAAAGGAGAAACAGGGGGGACATAAGAGAAACCTTCAAATACATAAAAGGCATAAATAAGGTACAAGCAGAAAATCTCTTTCACAAAAATGAGACCATGTGAACGAGGGGGCACAGTTTGAGAATAATGGGGTAAGTTTAAAACCAACATTCATAAGTTCTACTTCACAGACAGTATGGTGGACCCTTGGAATAGCTTACCACCAGAGGTTGTGGAGGCCAAAACAGTCACTGCTTTTAAGCTAGCGTGGGACAAGTACTGTGGTAATTTTGGAAGAAGAACAGAATGGGGGGTAGGCAATCTGGGCAGACTAGATGGATCATATGGTCCCCTTCTGCCGACATATTCTTATGTTCTTATGATTAGCAGTGGTCCTAGATTGCACCTACGGTATGTGGATCATGTGATCAATAAAAGCATGACCAGGTGTGTCATAAGGCACGAGGCACTTATGCCAAGTGCCTTATGCACCTGGGCATGCTCTTATCAGGAGATAAGCCATACCTCGCAGTGTATTATTGTGCTTATAAAATGGGCCTTCTATGAACCCCCATAAAACAAAAATAAGAAAAATTAAAAGAAATATATTAAAAGTGTTAAATATGCAGAACATAAAATAGTTCATCGGTATTACATACCATATAATACAATCCAGCCACTACAGGGTGTTGGTGTGTCTCTCTCCTCCTACTCTGTGTGTCCCCCAACACTGTAACACTTGCCCCCCCCCTCCATTTATTTTACTTTTGTTCATGGTTTGTTTTTCATCGCTAGCCATCAGCTAGCTTAACTGTCTGTGAGGCACAGTGTCATTTAACGGGTACTCTGTAGATCGGTTTGCTCTGTGATGTATGTGTTTTTGCTTCCTACTCTGTCTCTCCCAAACCTACCTACCTTTCTTTCTTTCTTTCTTTCTTTCTTTCTTTCTTTCTTTCTTTCTTTCTTTCTTTCTTTCTTTCTTTCTTTCTTTCCATTTACACTTTGCTTTAGCTGCAGCCATCGTCCCACTTGAGTAAGACAGAGCATGTGTCTTAGTGGCTGGGGTGCAGGTCAGTTTTCAGCTTGCTTTTTTGAAAGAAAGGGAAACTTCTGCTATCTACTACCATTAAAGCTAGGGGGTTTGAGTTTTTTACTTTCTCACATGAACGGGGCTGGCTGGCTGGCTAGGAAGACTGGAGGATAGCTGGCGGGCTGTGCGCTCACATTTTTAGGAGATGATGAAGGGAGGGGGATGGAGTACGGAGATGTTGCCAATGGTCACTGTGTACTGAGAGACTCTTGTGGAGTGGGACCAAGAAATGGAGATGCGACAAGGAGACGGACAGTGACTAAAAGAAACTATTGAGGACAGTAACTGTTTACTGGTTGCGTGGTAAGGGGAGCTTGCATATACGGACTGACTTTTTTCTCTGACAGGCTATGCAGCAGGGCACAGAGGGACAGCTACACTTCTAAGGTATTTTGTGCATTCTCTGCTGTTGCCACCACTGTCCCAGTTCTGATGGATGTTACTTGAGGAACTGCAGCAGGAGAGCAGAGGCACACATTGATTTCAGTGGGTGATACGTTTCGCTTGGCACATGTAGTGCAGGCTGTGAAGTTATATCCTGATAAGGATACGGCTGACAGAGGCTGTCAGCCAATCAGGACTGAAGACATTTTCTGCCCATTTTATAAACTGTATTAAAAGACTCTTAAAATGTGTGTGCCTCAGAGATTTATGTACTTATTCACAGATCTGGGGACTCCACCAATGACATCAGCTTTAGGACTGCTGCCTCCTTAGAATGGTTCTAGCAAAATTTCATGAGCTGAAAAACAGCCCCCTGTGGTCTACTTTCACTACAATACCTCTGACCAAACCAAATTTTAAAATAGTACAGAATTTGTTAAACAATGAAGGGGTTAAGGTCTTGAATATCTTACACTGGTTACCACAATACTGTGTGGTACTGGGTCTGCCAGAATCCATAATAGACTCTCTGTGAATATGGACAGGGACAGGAATTTTAGGATTAAGCTGAGACAGCTGGATGTCAGCATCTATCTCCCCACAAATTTTTACCTTGAAAGACAGAGGGGTATGTGTTTCTTCAGGGCCAGCTGAAGTTGTGTTATAAATGCTTCTCTCAGGCCCATCTGAGCAACACGTGGGACCGTCAAAGACGTGGCTTATGTCCAGAATTTGGTCATGTTAACATACACTGCACAAATGCCTTTAAATGTAACCTCTGTAAGGAGCATGGCCACTCCTACAAATAGTGTCTCTGGTCTTCTTATATCATAATGAACTAACTGGACCAGGATTTCCTATTGATACAGGCTAAAAAATGTGCACTATACAGAGAAGAACACCCCTTAAGGCACAGAACCCTCTGGAACATCCCCTGCCAGGAATATCAGCCCCAGGTCAGGGACCCAGGAAACCCCCTGCAACTGCTATCCTGTAATGCTAGAACCCACAATATCACCTCCTTGACCTTCCCCGCAGCCCTTAGAAGTACCACTACCATCCCTGCCACCAGAAACTGACGGAGGAGGGCAAGGAGCATCAGGAAAAGAATGAGCCATGTACTGTGGAACCAGATGAAGGGATGGAAACTGATTTACTTCCAAATCTGACGGGAAAGAATGCTACAATGCCCTCTCCCCCTCTGCCTTCCTCTGAGGGCATGACACTGGTAATGAGAAAATGGAGACCTAGAGGGCAACAGTCTAAGATGAAGGTTGAAAAAACACACCCTTCACAGTACAAATTTGAGCCACTGCAGAGGGAGAAATAGTGGGGAGGCAGAGGATGGGAGGAAGAAGACCCAGACAAATCTCCAGTTGCATCTTCCCTGAAAACCCCATCTTTGGCCAATGAGGAAACACTTTCCATGTCAAAACCCCTCGAAAAACTAAAAGGAAAGAAAATCTCCGGGAGCTGGAGAAAGATGAACTGATAATGTGGACAGTCTGCTTGGTTTACTTTTCTTTTGGGGCATGATGAGACCAATGATGAATGTTAAATGCCCAACGCAGAATGTGAATTGTCTGAAAAATAAGAAGTGAAAGGTTATCATATTTTCTGACTTGCATGCCTCATCCTTCAACATTTTTGTCTTGCAAGTCACCAGGTTGTACTATGCTGGGTGTCAGCGTGCCTCAGTTGGTAGCACATCCGCCTCTGGACCAGAAGGTCATGGGTTCTCGTCTAACACCGGGATTGGACTTGCACCTAAAAATCGCTGGCATCTGAGTGCAGTATTGGGGGGTGCTGTACTGCTGGGGTGTGCTGTCCTTCGGATGAGACATTAAACCGAGGTCTCTTCTGCCCATCCTGGTGTTGTCCTGGTGGGTGTCCAGGTGGAAGTAAAAGAACCCAGGGAAATCTTCGTAAAGAGTAGGGAACATTCCCGGTGTCCTGGCCAACATTCCCCTTCCCATAAACCGGTTCATGCAATTATCCAGGCTGTGTGTGGGTGATGATGTGCGATATGGCCACCACCACACATTCAGTCACTTCACTACCAGTCTAGCATTGCTTGTAAAGTGCTTTGGAATACACTGTGTATGAAAAGCGCTATACAAATTCTGATTCTTCTTCTTCTTCTATACACTGTATATTGATATTAATTAGGCTCACAAACTATGGGTCCGGGGGAATTCCTTTTGGTTTCTGGGTGAAGAAATATGTGATGGGATGGGAATTTGTTTTCAGGGCACACATTTTAGGGTTTCCTGCCTGGTGGACATTTTCCCTCAGCAAGCCTTACTTTTGGATGTGACTGTACCAAGCTTCTGTCTCAGTCTTGTCAGTATATATGCCCCTCGGACATAGGCCAAGCATACAGATCTGCTTAAATGATCCAGCTTTATTTACATAATGCAATGTATAACATCTCTCGTCGTGTTTGGGGCAAACAAACTAGGTGGCTACAGAAGGACCTACTTGCGTTACTTCGTACTAGGGATAAAAGCTGGAAGCATTTCCAGGCATCTGGCCTGCAGTCTGACTACGATCAGTATAGGGCTCAATGAAATGCTTGTAAAAAATGAATTAGACTAGCTAAAAGTAACTACTGCAAAGGCCTACTTCTTGATGCTGAGGGTGACCCTAGAAAATGTTGGTCACGTAAAAATTTTCCTTGGCAATCAACAATCTCATACTCCCAATGATATGGTCCTAAATGGTGTACACTGTAATGATCCTGTTACCATAGCTAATTCTTTCAATCTACATTTCACCGACTTATCCAAATACACTTCCTCCTTCTCCTCAACTCTACCTACAAACCATTGCTCTAATCCCAATGCCATGTGGGTGACACCACCCCTTGGGTTTAAAGCCATAACCAGGTCACAGATACTGAAACTCCTAAATACTATCTTGGATACTACCAGGATTGGCTCCGATGGTCTTGAACTTAGGCTCTTAAAACTCGCTGCTCCCTTTATTGCCTCTTCCCTGGCAGAAATATTTACTCTGTCTCTGTGCCATAGTCAAGTCCCAGACATCTGGAAAATTGCCTGAGTTACCTCTTTAAAAAAGTCTTTAAAAAAGGGGATCCCAAGGATATCTCGAACTACCAGCCCATAGCTATTCTCTCTGTTCTGAGCAAAATCCCTGAAAAGTTGGTTGCCTCCAAAAGAATTGATTTTCTTCTTAAAAATAATCTCCTCTCTGATAAATAGCATGGTTTCTGCAAGGGTCATAGTACCTCCACAGCCTTACTTAAACCTACAATTGATGCTCTCTCCACTATGGATTCTGACCTTCTGACAGGTGCAATTTTTATCGATTTGACAAAGGCTTTCGATCTCATTGACCACCCCTTACTTCTCTCCAGTCCTCAATCGATGGGTTTCTCACCACCTGTTGTCGCCAAGTTTGGCAGCTATATCAAACCAAATACAAGTTGTAAAATTTAACTCTGCCCTCTCTGACCACAAAACCATTAACATTGGAGTTCCACATTGTTCCATACTGGGACCCCTCCTTTTCTCCATCTTTATCAATAACATCACCATGGATACTGCCTGCTGCTCATCCCTCCTCTTTGTGGATGATCTCGTCCTTTATACTAGCTCCAAGATTGCCTCTGATATAAATCTACACCTCTCCTCTGCCTTCTCATAGATTCAAGCATGGCTATCTTCTCATAAGCTTGTTTTAAATGTGGGCAAAACACAAGCCATGCTCTTTGGCTTAGCCTCTAAGCTTAGGTCTTGCCTAATCCCACTCGAGGTGCTCTGCTCTGACAGCTCTCTTATAAGGACTGTTAGCTCTTTCAAATATATGGGAGTCCTACTTGATGAGTCCCTTGTTTGTGACCTGATAACTGCATCCATCAGGGAGCCAAGGGAGAGAAGTCTGAGGGCAGACCATCTGTAAATCTGTTAATGAAAAGTTAAGGATTGCATACAAAACAAGCCATGCCTTAACTCCATCCACCAGAGTGGCTATTGCCTGGGGCATCCTGCTCCCTTCCCTTACTTATAGGGTTGCTACCTATACTGCTGAGTCTAAGTCCACTCTTTGTAAATGGGATACCATCCACAATAACAGCTGTTGTTATGCCTCCTCATCCCCTCGATGCAAGCACCACTGTCACCTCTATTCAGATCTTAACTGGCTATCCCCATCTGCCCTCAGACTTCTCTCCCTTGGCTCGCTGATGAACGCAGTTATCAGATCACAAACACCCTCATCTCTTGCCTCCTTACTGCTCCCTCAATCTTCCTTCTCCTCCTACAAACTTTGCTTGGTTGATTAATCTCTTCTACATGTCCCTAGATATAAAACCTCAAAGGGTACCTGTGCTTTCTCACACATTGCCCCAAAGCACTAGAACTCCTTTCCCCTTGCCATTCATAAATCACCAACTCATGCTATATTTAAAAAAGAGCTGCAATATTTCATACCCAACCCTGTCCTTGCCTGGGCTTTGATCATACCTAGTCCTCCTCTATCTAGTTCTATCACTACTGTCCTATCCTTACCAGGAATACCCTAACTCGTACTTATCTTGCTCCTCTGACATGTTCTCCTAGCTCAGCTCTCTGTTGACCTTGACTTTACCTGAATAGCTCCTCTTCCTTTTATCCTACAGCTCATTCTCTTTGCTTGCACTTACCTTGTACTACACCATCCTGTGTCTCTGCCCTTGATTGGTTTCCTTATTGTTTAGTATTGTCATTGCACTTATCATTGCATTTTGCTTAGCTGGTAACATTATATCTTCAGCGCTACTCTCCAGTATTCTATGTGCCTGCATTCTCTGAGAACTACACTGTACAACTAGGTCATGACTGTATTTCCTATTATGTTTATTAGTCTCTGCCATCAAGTGAAATTGTATCATCTACCACATTTTTTTGTATTCACTCTGTATTGTATATTCTCTATTTTGTAACCTTCTGGGTCGCGCTTGAAAATAGTAATCTCTATGGCTAGTGCGCCTCACCTGGTAAACAAAAACTAACGAAATAAATAATTAAATGTGATACTAGAGGGGGACTTTAACTGTGCCTTGGCAAAGGAGCACAGAGGGCTACAAATCAGTAAACTGTTTTGTGACTCCAAGTTCCTGACCCATATATATATATCTCGGCTGAGTTACAAGATGACTACATTACAGTGCAGCAGACAGGAAGATATGCATACCTTATAAAGGTACAATATCGGTTCCATATCAACTGAGCTAAATATGGCACAGTGTGGTAAGAAAGAGAGGAGTAAAAATTTTGCAAAAAAAGACTGCACCTGCAGAACACAGGTAGAACAAAAGCATTGCAAAACACAAGAGCTGGCACACCTCCGAACGCCTCTCAAACAGATTTCATATTCTGAACTCCGGGAACATGTAACTCATGGAGCGGGAACAAAGTTGGAAAGGGGGCAGATTTATTGTTGTCAACTCTGGGGTCACGCAACTCAGGGGATGGGAACAAAGCTGGAAAGGGGGGAAAATTTACTGTTCTCAGCTCTGGGGACATGCAACTCGGGGAATGGGAGTAAAGTTAGGAGGGGGCAGATTTACTATTCTTAACTCTGGGGATGCAACTCAGAGGGGTCGGAGGGGGAGAAAGTCAGGGGGGACGATAAAGAACTAACACGACAACCTCAACAACACAGAGCTTGTAGGGGTCAAATCCAGGTCTACTGCATCTCACAAACCCATTCACACCTCGTCACTCTAACCTCTACACTATACCACTACAGTGCTAATATGGCACACACTACGTGACCAACAACACAGTCTAACTCTCCAGTGACAAACGATCGACAGTCTGTCACCATGCAGTTAAGGCACCCTAAATACGCGCTACCACTCAATTGCTATTATGTTCCCTTAGCTAATCTACTGTTTGCGATTTTCACTACACGGTCTTCAATACACTCCTATTCCACTTGCATACGTGATGTGATACCACAATATCAATGAGGATTGATTTCTATTTTAACTCACGCTCCCTCCCTGAAGGTGAGGTGACTCTAATGGCCATTGAAGCATCTGGCCACTTAATGTTAGGCTGTAATACTGAGGACTTGAGTGAATACACAGGCCAAGGGTATGGGTTTATAGAAACTTAACAGCACCTAGTAAACTGCAAGGTGGTGGGGGAGAACTGTTAGACCTTTATGTAGCCAGAAAATCAGTTATTTATAGATCTCACAATATACTCCAGTAGTGGGAGGACACAAAAATGATTTCAGATCCCTACTTAAGCTAAAGGCGAAATATTAAAAAGAGACGAATATCATAAATATTTTATCCTCAGAACACATTTGTGTAAACTTGTCTCAAGGCTGAATAAGGATGAAGGAGAAAATGCAAGCAAATTCACACACACACACACACGTGCCCGTGTATGCACGCACGCGCACACACACACATATACACACACAGTCACAAAAGAAATAAAAGCAGAAACTGCAATAACAGAGCTTCCTGACTTTTGGCTGAGACACTCAGAGTAAGCAACTAGCTGGGAACTTGTTTGATGGCTGTAGAGAGTGGGTTCAATGTAGAGTAGTCACCAGGTTTAAAACTATGTGAATGGTGGTCACAGACAAAGGGAATTCTCTGTCTAAAGTATATGTGAGAAGTGGTAAGGGAATTCTCTGTCTGAAGTAGAGAACTACATTTCCTCATGCTCTGGGACAGTGGATCTGTCACAGTGGGGGTGGTGGGTGGTGGGGGTGGGATGAGCTCACCATGCCCCAGTTCTGAACGTTTAATAGCTCTCTTGTAGCTGAGATTTCATGGGAGGAGGTCTGGTTGGCAACTTCCTTCTTGTACAGCACCCAACAGTGGAGGCTGCCTAACAGTCAAACTTTACAAGTTTATTCTAGACTACATGACTGTTGATTTAGTAGAATTACATAGATACAGTACATACAGTAAATACATAAACACATTGGAAGTGACGGCAGAAAAAGAGTAATAGTTCTTCAAGCCTGCCCTGTACTGGCTATCAACTATGTCGAACTTTTAAACTATGCAATACTATATTAATAACCCTCCTCTTGTACTGTGCCTCTAGCAGAGAATGAAATAAATTCTGGGTGGAGACCCAATCAGTTTTTCCTATCCTCATAGACATTGCCCAAAACATGCACCAAGCCACTCTAGTCATTTTTATGAGAAGTGAGAAGTCACTGACATTCAAAACTAGCCTCTTAAATATGGATTTTAAAATACTGTAAAGTCAATGTTTGGCAGATGTTGCTGGGCATCTTGTAAACTTAGTCACAGACTTGTTTCACCCCAGGTAGCATCATACAGGATAACTTACTAGTAATTGGGAAAATTGTAGTACAGAGACAGCAAGGCTCACTTGAGAATACATCCTTCCACTTGACCAAAAAAAAGTATCCAAAAGGGTGTCACACCCTTACTTATACAGTGGAGTCTGCCAGGATGCACTGCAATACCTTGCAGTATTTCTGCTAAGTGCTGCAGTATGCTGCAGGTAACAGAGCAATTTGATGGCAATTAAACCCTTCTGGTATGCAGGAATTTATGAGATGTCTTTTACTGCATTTCATCCTGGCTGACTGCCCTGTACTTTATGTTACAGAAATATGGTATCCTGGAATTTGGTGGATACAGATTTTTACACTGTAATAATGATGAGGCCAAATGTCAATGAGTGGTTAAGACATCTGTACTGGTAGGACGGTGGTTGGGGGGGGGGGGCTTGGTGGTATATATTTAAGGGACTGAAACTCACAATCCTGAAACTGAAGGAATTGAGTTCAGTCACCAGACACATTCAGAAGCTTGACAGGAAGAAGCGATGCTGACAGGGGGAAGATAGCAGATGTGACCAACCGCTATCCTACCCCTAGTCAGGCATTATGAATGACAGGAAAATGCGGAAGCTGCCCAAGCTGATCCCATGGCATGGAGGTCCAAAGCAGTAGCAGTTCAGCCAGCATGGTCTGGTAGATTAGGGTTCTGTTCCCAGTCTTCACTATTTTTGCAAAACATTGTTCCACCCCCCGTAACTTATTTTTTTTACTCTGAGATCTGCTCCCCCTCAGAGTTGGTTATTTAAGTTACAGGGGTGGGGGGAGAAGCCCCCTGTATTATGTTTTTGAAGCTTACAGTATTACAGAATTCAGTCTCCTGAACTCAGTGCTGTAGTTTTTGGGATTCTGAATTTCGATATTTCAAAATATATCTAGGTTGGCAGGGGTGCACTGTGACTCCATGCTAGTGTATTGTATGCCTTAATCCTATCCTTTGGAAAATTGGTCAGAATGACAAGATGAAAGGCTTAACAGCACAGAATGTGCTCCTTTGTCAATAATAACTTATGCAGATGATATTTGCTTGCCTATAAAAGATACAAGGCAGGATTCATGAAGCTTTTGAAAGACCCGAAGCTGCGAATGACTGCAAACAGTGGGTTTGCTACTTGCAGAGCCGCAGGTTACCCACAGCGCATGGTATTCACAAAGGTGGAGCTGGATTATGACTGGCTCCATGGGTTATGGCCGTCTGCGGGTGTTGTCACCAGGGTGATGGTCGCATCCGTGGGAATGGGCTACGGCTAGTAGCAGCAGCCTTAACACCCTCTGCAACTGCTGCAGCTGTGAATCGCAACTGCTGCAGCTGCAGGCAATTACAGTCCACATCAGCAGTTGTGGAGTGGGTTTCAGAGATTCACCGCTTCGTGAATCCTGCCCACTGTCTCAGAATGGGAGGCATTAGGTGTGAAAATCAATTACTCTAAGGGTATGCATCAGGACCCACTCTGGGGGATCCAGGTGAATGCACAAACACAAATCTGACAGGTATTCTTATAGTCATGGGGCCTATTAAGAGCCTAGATATCTGGCTTGGACATGGCGATATTGCCGCTGTACACAAGATTAGGAGGAGAAACTTGACATTTACCAGGCAACGGCCAATCAAATTGGAAAGCATATCAAATGTCAGGCTGAACCCAGTCAAGTGAAGCATATAAGTTATCTGCCACTAAAAGATGGGACTACAAGTGTAATTAATCCTATTGTATTTTTTACAGTACATGTTTGCATAGTAGTTAAGCACCAAACACTGGGCACTGTGGTTCTTGCACTGGCTGACACTGCTTGTGCAACATTGGGAGCAAGGTCTTTTAAGACTGCTGGGTGGCAAATCCCCCATGACTCCCCCCACCGTTTATTAAAATGGCCCTCTAAAAGCTAAGAACTGGGACATACCCCTTAATCATTTTCAGTCAGATTTAAGGAAAAATGTATAACAACACATTATTGGTACTGTAATTTTGACTGACCCTGATTTTAAGGTATGCTCTCTGAGCCAGGTCCGGACCATAACAAACCAATTGATTGATCGACGAGCCCTAGCCTGAATGTGGGATATCCTATAACTAGTTGCTACAGACATTATCTTTGATAACTGTTTTCACCTTAGAGGTGAGTGTCATCTGCAGGATAAGATTTTAACTCCTTTTTATAATACTGAAGACTTTAAAATGTTGGTCACACATGAATTGAGTGAGACATTATTTCTTATCCTGCCATGAGATTGTTTTGTTTTGGGCATGTTTTCACAACAGGAATAAGATACCCCTCTAGTGCCTTGATCATATAGTTTATTTGCCTTAAGAATTTTATTTGGCAAGTGCACTGTCAATGCATACTACAGCAGAAGCATATGGTTCAGGTAGAATTGGAAAAAATGGTCTGAGCATCCCTTAAAACTATTTATCATTAGAAGTGTTTGTCTCTATCTCAAGGTAAAGTTTCAGATTTATGGAGCAATCTACCGTGGCCAGACTTTTAGGTCACATTGTAAAACAAATCTGGTTTTGGAATCAGCAGCATGGGTCATGCGTTTTTTTTTGTTTGTTTGTTTGTTTCTACTAAGCATTTTGTTGTTTCTTTATTATTCTTCCTGTCTTTTTTTCATTAGTGAAAACTGTTTAAATGAAGTTGAACTTGTACATTATTCTTTTTGTTTAGAATTTTGTTTCAGTAAACCTTCCCCTACTCTTTTCAAGAAGAAAGGTATCCACTTATTTGAGGCTTAACCTCAGAAAGGACCTAGACAGGATGGAGGCAGTCCAGAGGAGGGTAACTAAAATGGTGCAGGGGTTGCATCAAAAGCCCTACAAGGAGAGACTGAGGAATCTCAACATGTACACCAGAGAAGAGAAGAGAAGAGAAGAGAAGAGAGACCTACAAGCACCTCACAGAGGTGTACAGGGTACAGGAAGGGAGTATCTTTCAAACTGGAAAGAGCACCAGCAGAGGGCATGCTATGAAGGTGGATGGGGGGAAGTTTAGGAGGGATGTGAGGAAGTTCTACTTCCCTGAAGTGATAGTAGATGCCTGGAGCAGACAAATTCTGTGTTTCTGTGTTCTGTGTTGTTGTATTTGTATAGGATAGTGACTCCGGTACAGAGGCAGTCAGGGACTTAGACAAATTTGCAATGATATCTAAGTCAACTGTAAATTACAATAGAAGTGCATACCTCTCAATTGTTCCTTTTTTCCTGGGATTTCCTGAATTTAGACTCCCTGTCCCAAAGTCCCAACCTGTTTGCTTTTTTACAGATTTTTAGAACACCAGTGTAAGCCTAGCAGACCTGTTTAACTCTTAGGCTAACAACAGAATTAGAAGGTATAGGAACTCTGGACTGATATATCAGTCAACAACACAGCAAGGATTAAAATGGTTCAAGCAGAAAAAAAGAGGTTGTAGGAGTCACCCCTTCCCCGGCATTCCACAGGCTGGTCTGTTTCTCTAATGAGACCACTGAGAGAGAGAGAGAGAGAGACAGAGAGAAACACACACAAACACACACACCCACCCACACACACACACACACCGCATTTGAATACAGTATATTTCTGTGGATCCTCGAAAAATTATTTCTTTAGCAGTGCCTATGTTCTACTTTAGTTTCAAATCAGTAAATGAAGAGAAATGACAACATAAACATGCAGATTTGCCTGTGTTTTATTGTGCCATGTGGTAGTATGCAACTGAATTTGACATTTAAAAAGGATAAACTAAAGGTACTTTATATATGTACAGTACTACAACGTGTGATGTACATGTCATGTAATGGCACCTGAGTAAAATATAGTGTCCCTGATTTTGGTAATTTGTTCCTGATTTTTGGGGGGAGTGTCCCTGAGTTTGGTCCTTGCTGGCTGAGAGGTATGTAGAAGTGTGGGGATGAATCTAAGTATTTTAGCTAGGAGTGCAACCTCAGAGTTGGCAGGCATTAAACTAGCCACATACCCCATAAGGCTGTAAAGAATTAGATTTTGGCCTAGGGGTTGACATGCTGTACAGACTAATGGGCAAGCTGACATCATCTTCTTATATGCTAATGCAGTGCTCAAGAACAAAGGAGATTTCACCTATCAGTAAATGGAAGCATCCAGGATAATTATTGGGGGCTACTGTTGACAGTAAAAACAAATCACTCAGTTTTTCAAACCCCTAACAGCTACAGAAATTAAGCTTATTGGTGACAAATAAACATATAACATTTACAATAAGTGTGGTGTGCTCACACACTGTACAGTGCCCCTTACCAAAGTGCAAATGACCCACCCCTTTTGTTACAGCTAAGAACCTTTGCCTTTGATGTGGTAGCTGTAGCCTGCCTCTTCAGAGATGGATGACAGATTTGCTATTTTCCCCAGGTTATCTATACCTGAAATGGCTCAGTCATGGAAATAACTGAAATGCTCTCCCTGGTTAGCCAAGACTACAAAGCAACAGTATTTAAAAGCCTGTTTATTTATCTATTTATTGAAATAGTTTCACCAGGAAAGGCACACTGAGCAACAAGATGCTCGTCTCCCGGTGCAACCTGGGGGGAAGGGGTGCAAGGGGGTTGGCTAACATGCAGGTTATCAACTGAGCAAATAACAGAGGCAAATAGCAGCATATGGATACAATTGCATTAAACGACAAGTAACAACACATGGAGTACATTGGATATTGTATGGAACATATAACAATTACCTGACATATAGCAGCAATACAAGGGAAAATTTAGCACACAGTAATATGCAGGTATAAGCAACAGGAGACATAGAACACATCATGGTGCAGGAAAAAAAGGCACAGGACAAAAGTGCACAGGTTGGGGCTATATGCCAGCATTTGTAGCAAAGCTAAGGCCGCTGGTCGGGCAGTGGGGAAGGGGGAGCAATTGACGCATGGCCAAATCAGGTGCAGGAGCAATTACTGGTGAGGAAGTTAGCTAGGGCAGTAGAAAGAGAGTGGGCAGAGGAGGAATGCTAAATTTGAGGTGGGAGATCATTCCATGGCTTGGGTAACCAGTGTGAGAAGGCAGCTTGCCCGGCAGTAGTCTTCCGCCTAGGGATTGATAGTTGGCGGTAGTCGTAGGATCTAAGATAATGGGCAGGGGAAGGGGCAGCTGAGAGCATGGAGGAGAAGTAGGAAGGGATGGTGCCAAGCCATAGGTTAGATACATATTTAGCACAGTGTGAAATGCAGCAGTTTCTGAGGAATGGTAGTGCCAGGGAACGGTAGAGGTCGCAGTGGTGGGTAAGGGGTGAGGCATCGAGAGCAAAATGGTGGAAGGCCTTAAAAAGTGTGTCCAGCTTAGATAGGGTGGACTTAGGGGCTGCACCGTAAACAATGTCATGGTAATCAAAGGAGGGAAGTATCATCTTCTGGACCAGTTCACTTCGGACGGGGGAGGGAGGCTACTGTGGTTCCTATAAAGTGCACTGAGCATGGGGCATAGTTCTTTTGAAATAGCATCGATGTGGTCTGAGAAGTAAAGATGGCAGTCAAGCCATACCCCCAAGTAGTGGAATGAGGAGAAATCTTCAAGTTTTTGACAATCCAGGGTGTGGAAATTGGGAAGGGATGGGAGTCCGGACAGGCATTGTCATATGCCAAAAGTCATCGTGACTGTTTTTGTTACATTTAGGGAGAGCTGGTGAGAGCTGAACCATTGCTCTACTTTGTTGAAGTCGACTTTGAGGTTAGTTAATATCACTTCAGGGTCGGTGCCTGAGCAGAAGAGTACAGTGTCATCTGCATACATATGGATTGAAGTAGTAGAGCAGATGAGCAGTAAGTCGTTTAGGAATATAGAGAACAGTATGGGCCCCAGAAGCGACCCCCTGGGGACACTGGTAGTTAAGGGAAGGGGGGGAAGAGATAGCATTTGCGACTCTAACGGACTGGTTCTGCCAAAGAAGTAAGATCTGAACCAGCTGGTGGCAGCAACAGAGAGGCCTGATTCAGCGAGTCAAGAGAGCAATATGGGGTGGGAGATGGTGTCGAAGGCTTTCGCAAGGTCGACAAAGATGGCTGAGGTGATCAGCCCACTGTCCATATCAGTCAGGATGGAGTTGGTAAACCTTATCAGGGAGGATGCAGTGGAGTGTCCCTTTCTGAAACCTGACTGGTAGGGTGTGAAGAAATTAGAGTCAGTGAGGAAGGAAATAAGTTGGGTGAGCACAAGGTACTCTTGTAGTTTTGCTAGTGCTGGGAGGAGGGAAATAGGGTGGTAGTTTCAGGGGGAGGTGGGGGTATCTCCTTTTGTGAGGGGGATGACAGTGGTGTGCTTCCATGCTTGGGGGATGGCAGTGGTGGCAAAGGATTGGTTTAAGAGTTTGGCAAGCGGAGTTGCTATGGCGGTGGTGGAGAGGTAGAGGAGTTTAGGGTCCAAGCCATCTGGGGATTTGCCTTTTGAAGGGTTGAGAGAAAGTAGTGCATCTAGGGCATCCACTGCAGAGATGTCATTGAAGGAAAAGGAGTGAGGCCTAGTCAGGTTTGTTATGTCTGTAGAGGGTGCGATAGGTGCAGGGTTTGGCAGGGCAGAGAGAAGAATGGCAGCACAAGTGAAGAAATATGTGTTGAACTCAGTAGCGACTGCTGTTGGGTCAGCGAGAATGGAATTGTTAATATTTAGAATTAGAGTGGGACTGGCAGCTGGAGGGGTGAAGAGGGAGTGAATGACCTTCCAGAATTTTGAGGGGTTATTTAGGTTGGACTGTAGGGAGCTGCTGAAGTACTCTGCTTTAGCTAGGCAAGTGGCTCTGGTACACTTGTTTCGGAGCATGCGTTATGCAGAGAGATGTTGTGGGAGGCATGAGGATTTATGTGTTTTCTAGGCTTTGTCTCGGGTGGTTTGACATGCAATCAGTTCTTGGGTGATCCACGGCAGGTGGTTGCCTCATACCCTTGTATGTCACAGTGGGGCATGTTTGTCCCAGATGCTGAGGAAAGTGTCTTTAAAGTGGAGAAAGGCATCGTCAATGGAGTCCATAATAGGGGCCGGGGCCCAGTTTGCTAATGCAAGGCCGTCTAACACCGGGGTGAGAGTGAGGGATTTGAAGGAGCGTTGGACTAGAAATTTAGGGGGGGATTTTGAGCAGGGGATTTTCTGCACTAAAAAAGTAACATGGTGGTTACTGAGGGAGTCAGTAAGAATGCCGGCATTTATGACCTAGTGAGGGTGCGTGGTAAGAGCCCAATCGAGGAGTGAGTTGTTACTAGATTTTAGGTTAAGCCGGGTGGGCTCAGTAATGATTTGAGAGAGGTTTAGTGCAGCAATTTCAGTCCTGGTTTTGTTGAGGGCAGGAGCTAGCCAGTTGTGGTTTAGATCGGCCATAATATAAAGTCCCCCTGCCGGGGTTAGGCAGGAGATTTGCTTGAGGAGGTTGGTGACAGCAGAGGATGGTGTGCCAGGTTGGCAGTATATTCCTGCAATGTAGATTGGTAGCGAGAAGGGGAGAGTGTCAGCTGGAGTAAAATTAATTCATAGATTTTAGGTTCAGATTTGGCTAGGATAGCCGAATAGTGCAAGTCCGAGTTGACGTAGATGGCAACTCCGCCGCCTCTTGTGACTCTGTCCTGGTGGGCCAAAGTGTAACCTGGGATGGTGACAGAGAAATCGCTAATGTTTTTTGTGAGCCAGGTTTTGGACAAGGTGAGGATATCTGGAGCATAGTGGGCAGCAAGTACCTGGAGGGAGTCAAGTTTATGGACTAGGCTTCTTATATTTAGATGCAGCAGGTGCAGACCACGTGGGAGAGGGTCTCCAGGGAGAAGTGAGGAAGTGTCTGATGTAGGAGGGGGGCTTGCAGTGATTGAGAGGGGGTGTGTGGTTTGGGGGCCGGGGTTTGGGTGGATGTCACCTGTGGCAAGGAGCAGGAGCACAAGAGATAGGTAGTAGGCTTGGGTGATTATTTGGAGCTGGGCAAGGGGGGAGTAGTTGAAAAGTAAGCCAGAAGAGTGATGGGATGAAGAGAAAAGGGCTGGGACATGTGGCTGAGTGAATCCAGGCTTGGGTGAAAGGGAGAGTTGGACACCGGAGTGGAGGAGTGGGGAAGCCCAGTGAGGTTGGGCAGGAAAAGGGGGGGACATGGGAGAGGTGGGTGGCATGTTGGAGAGGAGGGGAGGGAAGGAGAAAAGAACATGGATTAGCAGTGGCAGGAAGCCTAGTAGTTGGGCCATGGCACAGATCTAGCATTAGAAAGCCCTAACTGTTGTGGCAACTTAGAGGGGACAGGCATAGAGGGCCAGGGAAATGAGTGGTTCCTGCGGGAGGATGGAGGACCAGTGAAAATTAAGGCCTAGATAACCAATGAGGCATGGCTGGCAATAGCCTGTAGGAGTGAACTAGAAAGCTGGGGAGGGGTTTATGTGTATTTAATCAGGACTGGGGGTGGCCGTGGGTGGGTGGGCCAAAAAATCGGCAGCTAGGGCTCCCTTGCTGGAGGTAATCAGTCCCTGAGGGCAAGTCCATACCTGCGCTTCTGTGAGGGGCTGGTAGCTTCACACTTGGACTGTGGATGGCAATCTGGCAGGTCGGGTTCATCAGAGAACCATGGCTGTGGTTCTCAGACTACCTGAAAGGAGAAGGCAGAGGAGAATTAGAGGAGAATTAAATAAGAAAGTCAGAAGGGGTAGGGCTGCACGTGAAGCTAAAAAGAAATGCAGACTGGCTTAAAGGGGGGGGGATGTTGCAGTCCAAAATGTTAGGCAAGGTGCCTCAAAGTCTGAGACAGCAATAACAAGGCTATTTAAAACACAATACTAGAGTAAAAAGGTGAAGGGGGTTTTCAAAGGCCTGAGCTGACATCGCTACTGGTCTTATGAGGGGAACACAATACAGGCATTTACATTAAATCAGAAAACTTCAGCTATAAAATGCAAGCAAGGCAGTTTAAACAGAAAACATAACCTAGCACAATATGATCAAGCATTAACAGTGCAGAGCTATATGGAGCCAATCGGAGTGCTCCTGGGGCTGAATGCAGCCAGTGGGTCACAGCAGTAACAGACTCTGGATTTAAACCCAGAGACAACTGTCCTCATGTAAAAAAAGCAAAATCGGCAGCTAGGGCTCCCTTCCTGGAGGTAATCAGTCCCTGAGGGCACGTCCATACCTGCGCTTCTGTGAGGGGCTGGTGGCTTCACACCTGGACTGCGGGTGGCAGTCTGGCAGGTCGGGTTCATCAGAGAACCATGGCCGTAGCTCTTATACTACCTGCACTTCTGTGAGGGGCTGGTGGCTTCACACCTGGACTGTGGGTGGCAGTCTGGCAGGAAGGGTTCATCAGAGAACCACGGCTGTGGCTCTCAGACTACCTGTGCTTCTGTGAGGGGCTGGTGGCTTCACACCTGGACTGTGGGTGGCAGTCTGGCAGGTTGGGTTTGTCAGAGAACCACACCTGTGGCTCTCAGACTACCTGCGTTTCTATGAGGGGCTGGTGGCTTCACACCTGGATTGTGGGTGACAGTCTGGCAGGTCAGGTTCATCAGAGAACCACGGCTGTGGCTCTCAGACTACCTGTGCTTCTGTGAGGGGCTGGTGGCTTCACACCTGGACTGCGGGTGGCAGTCTGGCAGGTCGGGTTCATCAGAGAACCATGGCTATGGCTCTCAGACTACCTGCGCTTCTGTGAGGGGCTGGTGGTTTCACACCTGGACTGCGGGTGGCAGTCTGGCAGGTTGGGTTCATCAGAGAACTATGGCTGTGGCTCTCAGACTACCTGGGCTTCTGTGAGGGGCTGGTGGCTTCACACCTGGCAGGTCAGGTTCGTCAAAGAACCATGGCTGTGGCTCTCAGACCGAAGAGAACATCTTAACACATTACTGTTTGGAATTACAACCAAGTAAAATCTTAGAATAAAGGTTTAATAGAAACTTTGTAAATGTAATAACTGAAATTTTGTTATCGTAATCTACTGGGATGTATTGAAAACTTGTATCATGTTACCTTAATTTGTCCCTGGTGCAACAGTATTAGGGAAAATACTTGGGAAAGTTCTTGGCAAAGAGCTACTTTTCATCAAAATATATTTTGGATCAAGTAGATAACTCTAAAGATACTCAAATGTTAAATCTCCTGTGAAAGATTCTGCTCACTGCCTATAGAACTAGAGAAAAAAATTAGATGCACGAGGTAGGTGATTTGATACCTTTTATTGGACCAACAAAGATCTCCAGTAAAAACTTTAAGCTTTCAAACCTACAGGTCCTTCCTCAGAAAGAAAATGGCAGGCTGCTTAAAGGGAAGTTCTCATTTACAAGAGCTCCTGCCCCTGCAAACCTTACCCACCGGTTAAGCTTTAGGGAAAAAAGCACCTTTTTATGTTTGCTTGCATGCATAGTGCCACCATACGAGTTTTTGTAGGTGTGCCTCCCCCAGTTCCAATGCCCTGCTCCCTTTTGCAGGCGCGGCTGCACCATGCCATTGAATGTTGGAGCTGTCTATAAAAGCCATTCAGATGCAGTAGCGTACAGTTGAAAGCAAAAAAATGCTGCAATCAGTGGTGGTAACTTGTAGGCAATTTGAATGCTGCCGTCAGCAGGCAATTTACATACTGCCATCAGCAGTATGCAAAGTGCCTACACACAGCACTGCATCTGTATAGCTGTCATAGACAGCTCTGTTTTTGTCTACTCTCCCCCCCAAGTAGCATGCTGGGAGCCCACCCCAGCGTGCTCATGTGATCCCCCCCCTCACACCGTATGGCCGACGGGGGTGCCCAATCCACTGTCAGCTTTACTGCCCCCCCAAACAGATGTCCAGGTGCCATGCTGGGAGCCCACCCCAGCATGGCAAAGGTCCATATGGCTGACTGGGGGTGAACAATCCCCCATTGGCTCCATTGTACCCCCCAAAACCAGAGTTCCACGTGCCATGCTGGGAGCTCACCCCAGCGTGGTAGAAGTCCGTATGGCCGACGGGGGTGACCAATCCACTGTCAGCTTTACTGCCCCCCCCAAACAGATGTCCAGGCGCCATGCTGGGAGCCCACCCCAGCATGGCAAAGGTCCATATGGCTGACTGGGGTGAACAATCCCCCGTTGGCTCCATTGTACCCCCCAAAACCAGAGTTCCACGTGCCATGCTGGTAGCTCACCCCAGCGTGGTAGAAGTCCGTATGGCCGACAGGGGTGTCCAATCCCCCGTTGGCTCTACTGGCCCCCCCAAAAAAACTTCCAGCTGCCACGCTGGAAGCCCACCCCAGTGTGGCAAAAGTCCCATGTAGTCTAATCAAACATAAAAACACCTGTAAAAAAAAACGGTCCCTCGTTGACTGTCTCGCCCCCTTCCCCAGCCCGCACCCACCTTCTGCACACCCACACCTCCTGACCCCACACTTACCACCGGAGGCTGGTGTGATGATCTTCGTTGGATTGGGAACACGTCTGCACTCTTCAAAGCCGACCACAAACTGAAGAAATGCCAGTAAGCTGTATAATGCAATAAATGTTTTTTTTCAACGTTGATGCATATCTCGGCCCTTTGTGGGAATTTTTTCACCAAATTTTCAACATGGGGTTCTTGGGGACTCACCTTATGAATTCAGTCACTGTCATTTTATTATTTGGTCCTGAAAGGTGATTTCAAAGTCAGTGTGCGGAACCACCTTTTGGGACTGAGTAACGAAATGACAGTGTCACAGTTCATGAGGTAGGCCCCCAAAAACCCTATGCTGAAAATTTGGTAAAAAATTCCCAAAAATGACTTTTTTATGAGGGTGCATTGTGCAGTTCCTATGCATGCTCATAACTTTGAGAATTTTTAATATTTTCAGTCCAGATGTTCAACATTGCCATTTTACCACACCTTCTTATGAACAGTATAGCTGCCATTTTTCATATCTCACCCAAAATATGTTTTCATACATGTAGCGTACATTAGCATGGTCGGTGTGCAAAATCAATATTCAGGACACATTAAGAAAATCACAGTGACACTGGTCATGAGCAGAGGTGTTAAAATGACTATGTTGAAAATTTGGTGACAAAAGTCCATAAAATGACTCATTTCCACACACCCTCGTAAGTTCACGAATTTGTAATATTTTCAGTCCAGATTTTCAACATTGACATTTTTCCACACCTCCTTATGAACAGTACAGCTGTCATTTTTCACACCATGGCTGAAATGTATTTTCGCACTTCTGGTGCAGAATAGTGGGGTCACTGTGGGAATTTAGTGTTCAGGATAGATTACGAAAATCATAGTGACACTGTTCATGAGCGGAGGTGCAAAAATGCCTGTGTTGAAAATCTGCTGTAAAAAATCCCCAAACTACTTACATTATGGGTGTACATTGCTCAGTTCCTATGCATGCTCGTGACTTCACCAGTTTTTGTATATTTTCACTCCAGATTTTCAACAATGCCATTTTTTACACCTCCTCGTGAACAGTACACCTGTCACTTTTCACATCCTGTTCAAAATGTGTTTTTGCACCTGTGGCGCCAAATGGCGCAGTCTCTGCAAAATCACCTTTCACGTAACAAACTGATAGTATCACTGTTCATGCGGTGGTGTCACAAAAAAAACATGTGGAAAACTTAGAGTAAAAATACCAAGAAACTCCCAGGGTGTTTGGGTTTTCAACCATAATGCCCTACCTTGTAGGGACTGACAGGTTTCAGGGGTGTGACTTGGGATTGTCGACAGTAATACTCATGCCATTTCACCCCTGCCCCCACCCTGTAGCCAGCGGCAGGCATTGAGGTGTGCCTTGGACTATTTGCTCCCAGAGTTCACCCCATTCTCTTATACTGCACCCATTTCAGCATATTTCCTTATGGAATGAGGTGAATGTAAAGGCGAAACACCCCAAGGCACACCTCAACACTTCTCAGTGTCTAAAGGGTAGGGTGAGGTGAAATGTCATGACCGTCATGGGTGATGACCCAAAGGCACACCCCAATGCCTGTCCATCTCTGCAGAGTGAGGGTGGAGTTGGCGCCAGTTCAATACTTCAATGCCATTCCTATACTGCATCTGTCTAACTCCTGCACTTCCACTGCTAATGCCAGCAAGCAGCACTTGGCATTGACAAATGCTTGTTTCATAAGGCGCAAAGTAATTTATTTTAATTTGTAAAAGTTTGCTACCCGTAAGTACAGCAGACACTGGTGTGGCTCCATTAAGTGTAATGGTGTGGCACCACACCGTGCGCTTCATTACATTTGTGTAGCAGTGCATGGTGCGGCGCCACACCATTATACTTAATGGAGTCACTCCATCGTCTGCTGTACTTCCAAGTAGAGGACTTTTACAAAATAAAATAAATTACTTTGCACCTTATGAAAAAGGGAGCTTTTTCCCACTAAAGCTTAACTGGAGGGTACAGTTCACAGGGGCAGGAGCCCCTGCAAATGACAGCTTCCCTTTAAAAAGAGCTAACTTTAAAAATACCAGAGCTTACACATTCTACACAAGAATGTGACAGAATAATGAAAAAGGTAATGTAAAGACTTGGGGGAAAAAAACAAAAAACATTGGTTTCATTTTACACAAGAATGCCTCAGTTATAGAGAAGTCATTAGCTGGGATGCACTACTCGAGATGAGGAGGAACCTCCTCAGAGATGTTGCAATGTGAAGGCCAGTAGGTTATGCAGCTGAACAAGGTTCATTCAATGTTGAAGGCTACAGAAACTGAAGGTATCATAAGTGTGTGTGTGTGTGTGTGTGTGTGTGTGTGTGTGCGTGCCCCACGCAACCTCTCTTGGAGTAGAGACATGCTGCAGTACATATTTATTTATTTAGTTTTTGTTGACCAGGTAAGTGCACTAGACAAATTCTGGCTATTTTCAGACACGACCCGTGGGGAGGGGGATTCAGATGAATGCCAACTGACCTTGAACCAGATTAAGCTGTTGCTGGTGTTTTTTAGTGAATGGGGGGGGATTTGACCAGGGCACTGGGGAAATTCCCCTACCCTTGCAGTAGGGGGACCCTGTTTCTGTGCGTTGTGGTCATTCTGGATCTGACCTTGAAGGAGGAAGGTCTGCAGCAGAGGGCTACGATGGCCCAGGAAAGTGAAGAGTTGGAAGTAATGTTAGACAAGGGATCCGCTGAGGAGGCGGCTGGAATGCACCTGCTGGGTGGCCAGCACATCGTCTGAGTCAGCGGTCCCTTAGTGGTGGAAGGAGAACAGCCTTTGAGTTTGACTGACAAGCGGCACTGTTTGGAGGAGGAACCCCAAAGAGTCAGTGAGTTGATTGCACTCGAAAGTCGAACGCATGATCAGGAGGATGACAGAAAGCAGAAACGCTCGGAAACATCGCCGGGTGCTCTGGAGGCAGCAGGCCCGAGTAAGCTTCATGAGGCCATTGAGCGGCCTGTTTCTGCTATAGTTTCTTCAAATAAGGATTGGGGGGATATTGTAGACGCTACCTGGTCACCGGATAGGGCTTTGCAGGATGCAGGGTGGATCCCTATGCAGGACGGCAATTGGAAACCTGCTGAGGTTGTTGGTGTTGCACAGGAAGGACCTTGTTCTCAGATAAGTACTATTTGCAATGTTTCTACTGCTCTTCAAATGTCTAGGACAGGAATGGGTGATGGTTCCCCTAATCCTGAGTCTGCCCTTCCCAATGCTATCCCGGGTGGGTTGAACACTGGGGATTCTAATATTACTGCAGGTGCAGTCCAGCAGCCGACTCCTGACATTCCTGGAAAGCCTTCTTATGCCAGTCATTTTCGACAACCGGTGGAGCTTGCAAAACGGCGTAATGCCATTCGACTACATTATGTGGGTCCCAGGGATAACCCCCCAGATAGGTTTTATGTTAGCAAAGTTCTATTGAAACAAAGCATGGGGTTTTCTCCCTCAGAAGTCTATGCCCTGATTCATGTACATGGAGAGTTTATTTTTGACATCAGCTTTCGTATCCCTGCTTTATTAGAAACGTTTTGGTGCCATTATTTGAATTTAAAAACAAATCCTTTATGGTCGGATTTCATTGTTTTGCCTTTGATTAAACAGCCCTTTCGTGCCATAACCATCCTTTTTAGGAATGAAGGGGTTAACGTTGTAGATATTGTGAACTGGTTGAACAAGAGGTGTGACATTCAAGGCAATCCTGTTCCCATATTGGATACAGAGGGATTCTGGAATGGGGGATGGAAGTTTCGAGTAAAACTGCATTCTAATGATACTGATCTCATACATCTGACAAATTGTTTTTTTCTGGGTAGGGATAAGGGTTTTCTCTTCTACCCAGGTCAACCCAGAGTTTGCTCTAAGTGTGGGTCTAAGACTCATATTAGCACCTCGTGTGATGTGCTTAAGTGTACTCACTGTGGAGAAACTGGTCAACTAGTGCACACTGCTTTCAGAAGTCCCAATGTAATCTCTGTGACGAGATAGGGCATGCCTTTGAAACTTGTCCTCTGGTTGCTAAAAACACGGCTGAAGCAGATTTTGGTGTGCAAGACCTTTACATATGGCTGGCAGTTCAGCAGGGCCTCTTTCCTATGGGGGGAGTGTCTCATCTAGCCTCTTCTACTGGCCTGCAGCCAGCTAGGCAGGCTCTGAGTGATGGGTCAGCTCTTGCACTTGATGCTGTCCCCTTAGCTGGAGTTATGGCACCTGTTACACCTGGGATGGGAGTCATGGGTAGTGATGGTATTTGCTCCCCCCGCCCTTGGATCCACTGCCCCCTGATGAGGGTTATAACACGGTTGTTGGAAAAAAGGAAAAGTGTTTAAAGGGAAGGGTAAACAAGCAAAAAAATCCAGTATTCTTGCCACAGTCCTTCCCCTGGTGGACCCTAATATTTATGATGTTTTGATGGACGATTTGGTGGCTGTGACTGAGTTGGTTATGCCCGCTGTGCCACCCTCTCAGCCTGAGTCTCAGATTCCTTCAGAAGAACATGCGGAACCAAGGCCTCAGGATTGTAAGAGTGGGAGAGTGACTAGTGCCTCCAGTAAGGTGAAGTGATTCCTGTCTTCATGTGACATATGGCTCCCTTTCACTTTCGGGTGGTGTCCTTGAATGCGAACAGCATTAAATCACTTGCCAAGCGTAGAAACACCTTTTCTCAGTTTATTCATGAGAATTTAGACTGTGTTTTTTTCAGGATGTTCGCTTACAATTCTACTGAGGAATTAACTGCTGCTGCTAATGGTTGGATTTGGGGAGACAGCTTTTGGTCACAAGAGAAGGATTTATGTAGTGGGGTTGAGATTCATTTTTTTCTTTCACACATTCAAGTGGTTCATCACGTTGAGGTCTTGGAAGGTAGAGCTTTGGTTTTAGATATGAAGTGGGTTTCCCTGCTTTTTCGGTTATTGAATGTTTATGCTCCACAAAATAAATTTGATACGGTTGCTCTCTTTAAATCACTTTACCCTTTTTTATGCACTTCTTATCCGGTTATTTTGGGGGGTGATTTTAATTGTTCCTTGCCTGCCCAGGTATCTTCTGCTTTGGGGAAAAAGGTGTACTGTGATGCGGCTTGTTTGGCACAGTTGTTGGCTGATGTTGGTTTAGTCGATGCTTTTGGTCCTAATATTGGTGGATCTGGTAATACCTACTTTTGTGGTCCCAGGGCGTCTCGGATTGATTATTTCTTTCTTTCCTCAGGGGTTGTTGTACAGTCAAAACTCCTGCAAGAGGTGGCTACGTCAGATCATAGGTTACTTAAGCTTGCCTTACGTGATGTACCTGCGACCTAGAGGAGTCCTGGGATTTGGAAGTTAAATATCACCTTGTTGGATATCCCTCATGTAGCAGAGGGTTTTCGTTCTCGTTTGGCTGCTCGTCAGTCTGTTTTCTTTCTGTATGATACCTTAAATGACTGGTGGGAGGATACCAAAAATGAAATTAGGAGGTATTTTCAGAAGATAGGTAGAATTAATGGCAGGCTCAGACATGATGTACTAAGTTATTTAAGGGGCCGACTTCATTTCTGGTCCACTTTCCGCCAATATATGGGGTCTGAGTATCATGACAAGATTAACGGGTTAAAGACAGAACTGGCTCAGTTGCAGTTACGAGTTTTGCAGGACATGGAGCAGAAGCATAAATGTGGGATTTTTGGAAAAAAGAGATACACCTTACCGTTTGAATCTGAAAGGCTTCTGAGGGATTCCAGTGGAATGACGTATTTGAACACTGCGGGGGGAAGGAAAGCGTTAACTAATGACAGTATTTTGGCTGAAATTCATACTTATGCTTCAGACTCTTTTATGAGTAAATCTCTTTCGCAGGCTTCCATATGTGGTTGGCTGTCTTGTAGGTGATTACCCACATTGGCTCCTGAATTGCAGGATACTTTAATTAAACTCATTTCACTGGAAGAACTCAAATCTGTGATTTGGTCATTAAAAGCAGGGACTGCTCCTGGTTCTGATGGGCTCCATCTTGAGGTTGAAAGGGAGATCTGGGAAGTGTTGGGAGTGGAACTCTGTGAGGTCTTGAATGTTGGCGTACAATCTGGAAATCTCCTTGAAAGTATGTTACAGGGTATTTTATTATGAATCTTTAAAAAAGGGGATGGGGGAAATTTGGATAATTGGAAGCCTTTGTTTATGCTCAATACAGACTATAAAATCTTGACGAAGGTTTTATGTAATCGTTGACGGGTAGTATTGGATACTTTTTTTACATCCTCCTCAATTTAGTGGTGTTCCAAATAGGAGAGTACAGGATGCCCTGATTCTTCTCAGGGAGATTTGCATAAGGGGGTTTCATGGGAAATCTTTGACCATCTGGTTTGCCTTGATCAAACGAAAGCCTTTGATCAGGTGGAAAATGTATACTTGTGGAAGACCTTGAGAAGTTATGGATTTTCTTTTCAATTCATAGGCTGGTTGCAAACATGCTATAGGGGTATAAGTTTGTTGCCTAGTGTTAATGGTTGGCTAGGGCAGAAGGTCATGGTATATCAGGGCATTAGGCAGGCGTGCCCATTCAGACCTTTGCTTTACATGCTTTCTTTGGACCCCTTATTGCATGCCCTGAACATGTCAGAAAAGATTACTGGTTTGTCTGTCTGTGGGTTGTGAAGATACGCAGATTGTCTCAGTTGCTTATGGAGATGATTTAGTCTTGGTTTTAGCTGACAGTTCTTCTGCGGCAGAAGCTCATTTAATATTACAGGCCTTCTCTGACATTTCTGGATCCTCAATTAATAAGTTAAAGAGTGGGATCCTGCCATTGGGCTATGACGCTGCTGATGTAGCCTTGATTTGGAACATGCCTGTAGATTTTGACTATAGGAGAATTCTTGGTATCTACTTTGGGGGGTGCTGATGCTCATAGATATAATTGGGAAAGGCAGTTACTGGTAGCTCGAGACAGGGTGGCCCTCTGAAATAAGGGACAGATGATGAAAGCTAAATGAGTATATCTCATTAAGACCTTTTTATTGCCATATTTTTTTATTTTTGGCGGCAGTTTATCCCCCCCCCCCACAATCTTTGGAGGCATCTCTTTATAACATGTTTTTCCTTTGTTTATGGCGGAGTAGGTTGAACCCAGTAAAGAGGAGTATCACTTATTTACCCATTAATGAGGGTGGTTTGGGAATGTTGAACCCAGTGGTGTTTCTTCATGTTACCTTTATTTTTTATAGTTTGACTCCGTTGTTAAAAGGGGAAAGCAATATATTTTCCCCATGGGTGGCAGATGGTATAGGTCTGCTTCTGGAAAATTGGGACCCTTCTTCATTTTTACCACATCAAACTAGGATGTCTACTTTCTCTAGTCACTTTAAGGGGGATGTTTGGGAAATTAAAAACCTGGCACATAGTCAAAAGATCTCTCTGTTTACAATCCTGAAAACAATTTTATAATAGTGTGTTGCAGGATTTTTTTATGCAGACCCATGGTTTCATGACTTACCCATTGCTGACCAACATTCCAAGGTGCAGTTTTGGTTCATAAAGAGTCCCTATATATGTGGGATTTTATGGCTTTGTATGCATAAAAAGTTGGGGGTGAAGGGAAATCTGAAGCATAAGGAATTATCAGAGAGATTTTGCCCCAGGGAAGAGACTTTTTCAGGAGTGATTGAAACTTTGCAACATTTTTTTTTCGATTGTCCCTTAGTTATGTCCTTTTGGTCTAAATTTCATGATACCTGGCCACTGAACCCTTTCCAAGGTCAGTCATCAGTTATATGGACAGAGGGTGTACTTCCTGGCTTTTGGGTAGTTTATGACACTGTCACAATTAGACTTTTGATGGGATTTGTTAGCTTTCAGCTTTGGCAGGCTCGTAGTAGCCTTACGCTTTGGAAACTGTTGAAAACAGAAAATCAAATTTTATTTAACATCAGGAAAGATGTGCTACGGTGGCAGATGCTGGAAAGGGAGAGAGTGCATCCAGACCTTTATAAATTTTGGTGGTGGAAGATGACTTGGCTCGATACGGGTTAGGGGTTTCTTCAAAAAACCTTTATCTCATTTTTCATGGTCATTCTTTTCTGATAATGTATTGTTGAGGGCTTTTCTGTTACATTTGGGAGGTTGAACAGATGGATTCACATATTTTAGTAAAAGCCTATTATTTTTATTTATATTATTTTTTAGGGGAGGTTATTTTTTTGGTTAAATTAATACTTATTCATGTTTGTTATTTCTTTCTTTTTTATGGCTCTGCATGATGTCCACCTGATTTGTATTTCCTTTGTTATGATTTGGTTTAGATTGCAATATTAAACAATTTTCCCTGTTATTTTAGCAGGGTTGACATGGGGGTTCTGTACAATTACGGGCTCTTTATGGTTATGCTTCATGTATGCTGTAATACTTATTTCTGTTATTTTTATTTTATTTGTATTATGATTTGTATGATGTAATACAATTTTTGTATGGTTTGTTTTGAGTTTTAACTAAACAATTCCCCTACTCTTTTAGTGTGGATAGGACAAGGGTTATGTACATATACGGATTATTTACGTTTGAAGTTCATGTATGTTGTAATACTTATTTATGTATTTTATTTCTTCCATTATGATTTTGTATGCAGTAATACAATTATATATATATTTTGTTTTAAGTTTTGAATAAAAAAGTTCTCCTACTCTTTTAGTGGTGGTGGTTGTGGTGGTGGGGGGGGTGTTCAGCATTTAATACTTAGTTTTAGGACTCTAATGACAGATATTTTTGTGTTGAACGTATGATGAAATACTTATTTATGTTTATTTGTTTTTGCATTATGATTTTGTGTGCAGTAACACTGTTGTGTATATGTTTTGCTTTCAAGTTTTAATAAAAAAATTCCCCTACTCTTTTTGAGAAGTGCCATGGTATCTTTAACATCCACCTGAACTACCACCAAAACAGGCAGATGGGACCTTGGTTTACTGTCTCATCCAAAAGATGGAAATGCTTGCACTGTGTAAACCTATTACTGTCTGTAACTGTGTGTACATATGTCAATATAATTAGAGAATATGCAGGCTAGCAGTGTTTAACCATGTTATCTCTGAAACTTTGTGTATATAAAATATGATATGTGGACAAACTGTTACCTAATGCAAGACTACTCAGTAAATAGGACTCTGTAGCCCTAATGGTGTCACTGTGCCAACTTATGCCTGTATACAAGGTTTATGAAACATTCAATGTAGAAGTCTAGAAAAACTGAAGATTCTTAGTGTGAGAGAGAGTGTGTGTGTGTGTGCGTGTCTATGATTGTGTCTGTGTGCAAGCCCTTGATGAAATATAAACGCACTACAATTGCATTTTAAATACTGGCACCATGTAAACATGTTGCTTTCTGTAATTATATGTACACATATCAGTATTGCTAGACCACATACAAATGTGCACTGTCTAAACATCTCTAATCTAAAAATTAGTGAACATATTAAATGTTGTATGTGAAGATGATAGGCTACACCTGGCTATTATCTTTTTCTGAAATCCTGTATTATCTACTTTGCCTGTAATCTCCCAGGTCACACCTGAAAATAGGCATTTGACGGTCTAGTGTGCTTACCTGGTTAATAAAAGCTAAAATAATAAATAGTATTAAAACTGTCACTTAAAGGGACACTGTCAACCTTTTCTGCATCATGTTATTTTTTTAGGTAAAACCCCACATTTAATGATTACATACAGTCTCTAAAGTTCATTGATGTTGCTGGTTGTTTTATTTGCCTCCTTGCTTATTAGAACTGAAATGCATGGCAATGTATAGCTATAAAAGACAAAGAACCTCTGTGTGCAAGCTGGGAAGCCAAGTTTCAAAGAAATACAAAATTACACATGCCCCCACAATGCAAAGCATCATGGGCTGCCTATGCAAATCACCACAGAATATTATGCTGGTTCAACTTTATGCAGAAATGCATGGTGCTGAAAGGCCTCTCACACAGTTTGCAAAGGGTGCCAACAAAAATAGCTATGCCCGGCTTTGTTTTGCTTCATATCACTGAACTACTCTTACTGCACACTTCCTGAACATTAGCAACACTCTCAAACAGTGCAGCCACTCATGATACAATAGTCTCCTCTACTTTCACTGCATAATTGTGGATGGATTGTGTTGGGGGTGTTCCTGAGTCCAGGAAAGATGCAGTGGGAACTGGTCAAGAACTGTAAACAAACATGTTTTGGTGTGGTAACACTAATATGGTGGGCAGTCCATTTTTCCCTTTTTAAAAGTAAAAAGAGATCTGAATCAAACTACCAGCTGCATCACAAGTCTCTATAGAATGGGAACACTCATAAAATGTGTTTATTAAACTAGGGACACTTTGAGGCCTAAAGGGGTAGACAGTGTCCCTTTAAAGGGAGACCCCTAGTAAATAGGACCCTGTGGTTCTAATGGAGTCACTGCGCCAAAGCACGCCTGTATAAAAATAAAATTATTTTATTACTGCTAAATAACAGATTGCATGTGTAAGTAACAAAAACAAACAAAAAAATGAAATCCCCACCCACCAGTAATGAACAACCCATCAATACATAGTCATATAGATTAGGTAGAACCATTTTCTATAAAAGCACATTAAAAACACATAAAACAAATATCTGTCTATGTATAGTTCCTGAAATGAAAAAAAAAAAAAGAATAAAAAACAGGGATCATTTTAACTGGTGCAATGGGGCATGAAGCTTGTGTCTTGATTCATACCGTCATCCACCATACTCAAAAGGAAAATGAGCCTAACCTCACATGCTCACCTATGTAGTGTATTTTTAAAATGTCCTTTGAGAATCACAACAGAGAGGTCAAAGATGGAATGATCGGACTCAGAAAAATGTTGTCCAACTGTTTTTTCAATCTTTTTCATTTTAACATCATGTCTGTGTGAGTTCATACACATTTGAAGAGGTTGTCCAGTCTGCCCCACATAACCTGTATGTGGACATTTCTTGTATTGGATGTAATAAACAACATCATAAGATTCACACGTATAATTACCCTGTATCTTAAATTGAGTGCTCTTGGGTGCGTTGATAAAATTTGAAGTGGAATTCTGCTCACGTGCCTTACATCTAGGACTATTACAACATATATTCTGAGATTGGGGTTTAATATTATGGGCACCATTTTTATCATATAAATATTTTATGCGATTGTGGGTTATTGCATTGTATTTTGCGTTTTGGATTAATGTATTTTGTTTGAAAAAGTAATGGTTTGTTTTACTGAATAATGCAATTTCGGCTACTACTAGTACATAGAAACATAGAATTTGGTGGCAGATAAGGACCACTTGGCCCACCCAGTCTGCCCATTTCCCTACCTGATGGATAAGCTGCAGATTCTAGTTAATCAATAGCTTACTTCCTCCTGCCCCTCACTAGAATTGCCTTATGCCTGTCCCATGCATTCTTGAATTCTCCCACTGTTCCTGGCTCCACAACCTCCTCAGGAAGGCTGCTTCATGCAACCACATCTCTCTCTGTTAAAAAATACTTTCTAACATTACCTCTGAGCTGTCCCCCTCTATCTTCAAATTGTGCCCCCTTGTTCTTGCACATCTCTTCTTCTGAAAATACTACCCTCTTGTACCTTGTTAATTCCCTTGAGATACTTGAAAGTTTCTATCATGTCCCCCCTCTCCCTCCTTTCCTCAAGGGTATACATATTAAGCTGCTTTAGTCTCTCCTTATGTCTTCTGGTGCAGACCTTGCACCATTTTGGTTGCCCTCCTCTGAACAGCCTCCACTCTGTCTATGTCTTTGAGGAGATGGGGTCTCCAGAATTGCATGCAGTACTGCAGATGGGGTCTCACTAACTGTCTGTAGAGAGGGATAAAAACTTCCTGTTTTCTACTGTTGATGCCTCTCCCTATGCATCCCAGTATCCCCCCAGCCCCCTTACTGCCTTCTCACATTGCTTGCCCACCTTTAGGTCATCTGATATAATTACTCCTAGGTCTCTTTTGATTTTTGTTGTTGTTATTAACTCACCCCCCATTGTGTACTCTTCCCCTGGGTTTTTATTTCCCAGATGCATTACCTTGCATTTCTTGCATTGAATCTGAGTTGCCACGTAGTTGACCATTCCTCCAACCTTGCCAAGTCCCTTATCATTTTTTCCACCCCACCTTGTGTACCAACCCTGTTGCAGATCTTTGTGTCATCTGCAAAGAGACATACCTTTCCTTCCAGGTGCTCTCCAATGTCACTTATAAAGATATTAAAGAGGAACGGACTCAGTACCGAACCCTGCGGTACCCCACTAGTTACCCTCCTTTCTTCACTGTGGACTCCATTTACTATTACCCTTTGTGTCCTGTTGTCCAGCCAGATTTTTATCCAGGTTGCCACATTGGGACCCACTCCAAGGCTGGCTAACTTGTACATTAATCTTTCGTGTGTGACTGTGTCGAATGCCTTGCTAAAATCTAGGTAGGCCATATCCACAGCCCCTCCCTGGTCTACTACTTTGGTCACTCAGTCAAATAAATCTATTAGGTTCGTCTGACATGACCTTCCTGCTGTGAAACCATGCTGCCTTGTGTCCTTTGCCCCACTGGCCTCTAGGTACTCAACAATTCTTTCCTTCAGAAGTGATTCCATCATTTTCCCTACCACTGAAGTCAAACTAACTGGTCTGTAGTTTCCTGCCTCAGCTCTGCTCTCACTTTTGTGAAGTGGAATCACAGTAGCCCTCCTCCAGTCCTCAGGTACCACTCTATCCTCCCATGATTTGTTAAAGAGAGTAGTCAGTGGTGTTACTAGTTCTACCCTTAGTTCTTTTAGTATTCTTGGGTGAATCCCATCAGGTTCCATTGCTTTGTCCACCCTCAGTTTCAAGAGTTCTTTCAAAACCCTTTCTTCTGTGAATGGACTGGTATTGACACCCCCATTCAGAGTTTCTCCCTTGTTTGGTTTAGGCACCTCCCCCTCCTCATCTGTTGTGAATACTGAGCAGAAATATTCGTTCAGTATCCCTGCTTTTTCACTGTCATCCTCTGCCCACATTCCCTTCCCTTTATTAAATCTCTGTATCCCTCCCTTGGTCTTTCTTTGCTCCCTAATGTACCTATAAAAGGTTTTATCCCCTTTCTTAACAGAGTTAGCTATCTTTTCCTCAGTTTGTGCCTTTGCTATTCTGACTGCCTTCCCTGCCTCCTTCTTCTTTAACTGACAAAGTTCTCTGTCCTGCTCCTTCTGTGTTTCCTTATATTTCCTGAATGCGATCCTTAACTCCTTAACCGTCCCTGCCACCTCTTTTGAGAACCATAGTGTTTTTTTCTTTCATTTTGTTTTATTGATTTGCTTCACACAAAGGCTTGTTGCCTCTGTGATGGCTGTTTTGATTATTCCCAATTGTTCCTCCACCCCTCCTTCTTGCCCATTTGCTAGTGCTTTTCTAAGGCACTCTCTCATTTTCCCAAAGTCAGCATTTCTAAATTCCAATACTCTTGTTTTTGTATGGCTTGACTCTATGGCTGTGTTTATTGAGAACCACACTCTTTGGTGGTCACTTGTTCCCAGATGGCTACCCACTTCTAAATCTGAGATCCTTTCTCCTTCCCCATTTGAGAGTACCAGGTCTTAGATTGCTTCCTCCTGAATGGGTTCTAACACTATCTGTCTGAGGCATGCCCCTTGTAGGGCATCAAGAATGACCCTGCTCTTGGATGTGCCTGCAGCAAAGGTACTCCAGTTAACATCTGGCATATTCAGGTCCCCCATCAACAATATCTCCCCTTTTTCTGCCATTTTAAGGATGCCTTCTATCATTTCCTTGTCCATTTCCTCCCTCTGAGATGGGGGTCTGTACACAACCCCCAAGCAGATTGTGGTGCCATTTACTGTCTCCAGGGTGACCCATAGTGACTCATCAACTTTCTGTTTACTCTTTAGTTCTGTTGCTTTAATCCCTTCCCTTATATAGAGAGCTACTCCTCCTCCTCTTTTACCCACCCTGTCCCTCCTGTAGACTGTGTATCCTGGTATGTTGACTTCCCACTTATGGTTCTCTGTGTACCATGTTTCCGTGACTGCCACAATATCCAGGCATCCCTCTTCCATCAAGGCCACTAGTTCAGGGAGCTTGTTGCACAGACATGCCCATGATTGGGTGATTGAGAGTGGTCCACTGGACCACCAGGGATAATTTAAATATATGCCCATGATCGGGTGTACGGGAGCAGGGTCCGCCAAGGGACTGCAGGGCATTGGTCCCCGACGGCTGCAGCCTGGCAGGGTGCCAGGCGCAAGTTGCTGGGGATCGGTGCACTGCATGCAAATGGGGCTATAATGACATGCAAATGGCCTCATTTGCACCTTGCATGCATAATGGCCTCATTTGCATGTCCAGTGCGGAATATCACGATTGATGCACCTAGCACAACTGCACTTGCACTGGCGCATCCCCCTGCTTCCCTTTTGCCACTTGCGCTGGCACAGTGCCACTGTGCCATGCACCATGCATGCACCCTCAGTGCCATATTCAATGATGCTGAGCCATGGCGCACACCACTGAATATCGCCTGGCCCATGCCCTGGTGCAGTCCAGTTGCACTGCACCCAGGCTTGCGCCCCTGCCTGGCACAGTCTGAATATCCAGCCCTTGGTGCAAAACCAATTGGGTTTTTTGCAAGTACCCGATATGCGGATGGTATGTTTTGTTAATTTAATCAATAAAGCTGATGTTTTCAGTCAAGTAGAGCCATCCCAAGCAGAGTATTAGCTCTGATTTGTTGAAAATTAATAATGGCATGATATTTCCCCTGAAAAACTCAGTAATTAATCTCAGAAAGCAATATGCCATAGCATTATAAATAAGACCTTTGGGGCAAACCTGGAATTCAAAGCCTGTCCTCAGGTATGCACAGAATGTGGTAAAATAATTGATAGATAGCAGAGTGCTGGCAAGACTATGGGATGTTAGCTGGTTGAGTTGCCATGGGTGCCTGGGATAAAGGATAAGCATGAACATAGAGCATTGAGGAATGTTACTGCCCAAGACAAGGCTACCTTCATCAAAATATTTTTTTCTATTGCTCTAACATTAAGAATCTTTGGAATTACATCACCAGACAATTGGGGAGCCACTATTTTAATTATTCTCTTATGACTGTTTTGTATTTGACCTGTTGCCATGGGTGTGGTTAAAATACCACAACGACATTGTAATAGTGTTGTCTGCCTAATAAAACATTTTTTCTTTGGTAGTCATGCTGCCTACTGGTGAAACAGCAAAAACTGATTTCCAAGTTTGACTTGACTAAAATACGGCAACAGACATTTTTGTTTTGCTAAAATAGTTTAAGAGTCATTGAAAGTCACCCGTTTGAGAGAATGTATTTTTTTGTCCTAAGGCAGTTTTGGTGGTTTATGTAGAAATTTCACATGGGTAGCACAACAGATGTTTGTTTTCGGACAAATCTGACTCACACTTTGGTTTGATGGAAATGTGAAAGGAAAACTGTGACCCCATTGGGACTTGAACCCAGGCTCCGTAGGGTCACAATTTTCCTTTCACATTTCCATCGTGATTCACACTTTGATTTGTATGGGGTTGTCTTGTTTATAGTTCATTTGTTTCCAAGGGTCCTTGCTTTTGTGATATGCATATGTATGTATGTATTTTGGTAATGAAATGGTGTCTGTATGCTGTGCCAAGATTTATTTCAAATAAAAAATTCCCCTACTCAGAACAGGTAAAGATAGGAAACTACAGTGTGATCGTGCCTATGTCACACTAACAGGCAACATAACAATAAATTGAATTTTCTCAGAAAAACACACTGATATAGAGGAACAAGAAAACAGTCATAGAATAACCCAATAGTCATTAACTTCTCTAATATAATATTTAGTAAGCTAACAACTCACTGCTTTCCAAATATCTTGATTTTTGCCTAGCCACCAGTACTATACTGAATTAGGGGGCAGTTTCGCCTAGTGTCAGAGTATAGAGCTGTGAACACAGATACCTGCGTTTAAATTCCATAACTGCCATTAAGTCACTGTGTGAGCCTGACCAAGTCACTGAACCTCTGTATGCTTAGTCACTCTAGAGTTTCACTCTATTATTTTGGGGGGGGGTTCATAAGGATTGGACGCAGATGCAAATGCATGCTGTGCTTGTGTTTGCATCCATCCACTTGCTTCCAGGCAGCCCTGCTGCTGTTTTCAGACATTGCATCCATGTATGATGAAAAAGTCACAATTAAAAGGCAGAAGATGGATGCAGTTGTGAACTGCATCCAGTCTGCAACTGTGTCTGTTTTTGGCAGCAAACTTCAGATGTTGTTAGATTATCTAATAGATGGTCTAATAGTCTAATGTGCTTACCCAGTTAACAAAAAAAAAAAAAAATAGTCTGTGCACATTTCTGTTTTGAAAATAGCAGAGGATGCATCTTGAGCGATCCTTTTGAAAATCGTACGCTAGATCTCAAACTTTGTCAGAGCCTCCTCTAACCTATGGAAAAGTAGCTGGCCTCCTCCAAGTCATATAAAGCAATATTGGGTCTCTCATTAGAAACAATACTATAATGTGCTTTTTGCAGTACACCAAGATGAAAGTAAAATGGCAATGAGTAAATTGCTGTGTTGATTTATCTGCTATTATTTGTGTTTGAGAAATCTCTTCCCAGAAGACATCTGGAGCTAAAGGGCATCATACTGGGAGTGTCAGCTGTTGACTGGGTACTCTGCACCCAGTGTCACGGACCCTCTCATCCATATCCTGTAGCACTACCAAAATAGCGATTCTAGGCCCATTGCAAGTCCTACTTACGCAGACACCTATTCTAAGTATTGTTTTGCCTGTGTACCATACCTCCTTTTGTACTCCAGGTACCAAATAGTTGTTTGTGTTCATAATTGGTATATTAACTGTTGTACTGTTACTGCTCATGTACTATATTGATAGTTTACCCATTTCACTCATTGAAGTACCTATTGGACTGCTATGTCCTGTTTAATACTGACCTTAGGTTAGATACCTTTTTACTCTAGCTATATCACAATTACTGCTCAGTGTCTTTTAGTAATTGGCTGTACATGAAGTGGGGGACTTCAATCCACTGGGAGTGACCTGGAGTACACAAGCCACAATTAACAAGAGGGAGCAGATGGTGCTGGATGCCTTTCAGGACAACTTCCTGGAGTAGATGGTCAGTGAACCAACCAGGTTAGGGAACACCCTTCACCTAGTGCAGGTAAATGGGGAGTTTGTGAGGTAGCTGAGGGTGGAAGAGCCACTGGCAGGCAGTGACCACCACTCGATATGGTTCACATTGGACATGGGCAGGGAACATATGGTGTCTGATACAGGTGTGTTGGACTTCAGGAGGGCTGACTTCAGGAAAATGGGGGAAATAGCTAAGGAGTATGTGGCTAGATTTGGCCATAGTATGGACACTAACCAGAGGTGGGAGCTCATTAAGAGGGGGGTAGCAGAGGTCAGAAAACCTGCGTCAAGACTAGGAGTGAAAAGGCAAGGGCTAAGAAACTGATCTGGATGATCAACGGAGTCATGGAAAAGATAAGGAGGAAAAGAGCCACCTTTAGGAGGTACAAGAAGACAGGGAGGGGGAGGACAGGAAGGAGTACCTGAAGGAAGCTAAGGAGGTGATAAGGGCTGTAAGGACAGCAAAGGCATCAAAGGAGCTCAGGCTGGTGCAGGGCATTAAGGAGGAAGGGAAGGAATTCTACAGGTACATCAGGGAGAGATGGTGCTGTAAGGACATTATAGTAAGGATTAGGAGGGAAGGAGGATGGGTGGAAGTGGCAGAAGCACTAAATGACTACATCTGCTTGGTATTTACCAAGGAAAAGGGGGAGAGATACCCAAAGGGGGGATTGCAGGCAGGTAGGGAGGGAGGGAGAGAGTGTGACAGACAGGGGGATCACAGAGGATAGGGTACTAGAGGGATTGAGGGTGCTGAGGGCAGACAAGGCACCAGGGCTGGATGGCATTCACCTCAGGGTGTTGAAGGAACTGGCAGAGATGCTAGTGAGGCCTTTGGCAGGCCTATTTAATACCTCACTAGATTTGGGGAGCATACCTTAGGACTGGAGAATGGCTCACGTGGTACCTCTCCATAAGAGTGGCCCCAAAGATCATCCGGGGAACTATAGGCCAGTGAGCCTCACATCCATCATGGAAAAGCTGATGGAGGCAATATTGAAAGAGAGGCTAGTATCCCTCCTGGAGGCCAGTGGGCTACAGGATAGGAAGCAGCATGGCTTTGTCACTGGCAGATCATGCCAGACCAACCTGGTAGAGTACTACAGTTGGGTAACCAGGCAACTGCACAGGGGTCATGCAGTGGATGTCCTGTATCTAGGCTTCAGTAAAGCATTCAACTCAGTGCCGCATGGGGGAGTGGGAAGTAAGCTACAGGGTACAGGAACAGGAGCAAAGTTGGAGGGCGGGTTTTGAATTAGTTACAGGGGAGGCAGCAGAGAGTGGTGGTGGTGGTGGGGGAGCTATCATCCCCAAGGGCAGTGATGAGTGGAATTCCGCAGGGCTCGGTGTTGGGAACAGTGCTGGTTGGGATATTCATTGCAGAGATTTCGGTGAGCATCAAGAGCAAAATCAGTGTGTATGCTGATGACACCAATATGGGAGCAGTGGTCAATGATCTAAAGGGTTGGCAAGGGCTGCAAGAGGATCTGGCTAAGCTGGAGTCCTGGTCAGACACCTGGCAGCTGGGATTCAATGCCAAAAAATGCAAGGTGCTGCACTTTGGGGCTAAAAACCTGAGGAAGAGCTACCATCTGGGTGGTGAACAGTTGGTGACAGAGGAGGAGGAGGAGGAGAAGGATCTGGGGTGCTCATTATGGGAACAATGAACAACTCAGTACAATGTAGAAAGGTGACTGCAAAAGCCAACAGGATGCTGGGTTGTACTGCTAGGGGAATATCCTCAAGGAGGGGGAAGTGATTCTGCCTTTGTATAGATTGCTGGTTAGGCCACACCTGGAGAACTACATGCAGTTCTGGTGCCAATACCTGAAGAGGGACATTAAGCTACTGGAGGGGGTGAAACATAGGGCAACAAAGATGATCGAAGGGCTGGGGGACTTACCATACAAAAGTAGGCTGAAGGAATTGAACATGTACTCACTGGAGGAGAGAAGGGAGAGGGGAGATATGTTTGAAACCTTCAAGTACATGACAGGAATAAACAAGACTTGTACGGAGGGGATTTTCAAACTAAGGGAGGGGAGGGACACCCTAGGCCATGATATGAGGCTTGATGGGGGAAGGTTCAGGAGGGAGATGTGAAGATGCTTTTTTACGGAGAGGGAGGTGGTCGGGTGGAATGTGCTGCCATCAGAGGTGGTATCCAGTGGAACAGGGGGCTTCATGAAGGGATGAGACAGAGTAAGAGGGAATGTCAAGGGAAGGGGGACAAGGGAGGGAAGGGCAACTGCAAAATAAGGGCTGCTAGCTACACAGCTGGGCAGGTTTGGTAGACCATAGGGCCTTTCTCTGCTGGCGAATTCCATATGTTCATATGCACTATTCAACCATATTGCTAACAATCTTTTTTTCTACTCTTGTCTGCCCTCTCAGTTTCAAATGCTTCATACACCTGTACCTGTAGGTACTCCCCCTTATCTCCCAAACTACATATGTCCTTCTCCACCATTCATGCTGGCCTATTCAAATGTGACTACATCTTTTCCCTTTGGTGGCCCACACTCCCCCAACCACAAAATTGACCCCTTCCTCCATAGCTGCTCTAATAAACAATCATCCTGTTTGTACCTATATACATGAAAAGGGTTTCTCATCCTATTATTCTTGCTCAGTGTGGATATTGGCTGTAACCATGGCTTTCTGCTGCCCTCAGTCCATTACCCAAGGGCCTTCGCTCACCTGTATATCATATGAACATTCACAGCCTGCTCTACAAAATCAGTCTTGACAGAGTCTGGGTGGCCCAATCTTCCCAATTTACTGTCGTTCTTGTAAATCTGGCAATCTGTCAAGATTCCTTTATCTATATTGCTCATCCTTGTTACACTGTCTGTAGACATAATAGAGGAAAATAAGGCAGAAGTGTTGCATGTTATGTATCTTTCTCCCTAAAATTTACATTCTCCTTACAGGACACAGTTCCTAAGTCTTATGAGCTAATTAGTGGTATCATCACCTTCCCACACTCAGTCCCATTGCTCACTCCCCTGGGCAAAGTGGTGATGCAGTAGTTGATATTATCAGACATCACCTTGCTGGATTCAGTATGTTAAACCATGAGCACATTATCTTAGGTGATCTAAACTGCAATCGGCCTTACTCAAAATCTACTTCACTTCACTCTCACATTCAATCTCTCAACCTACACAAAGTGATTTCTCACCTAGTCAGATAAACAATCAATCCTCAAACCACTACCTGATTGACTAAATCCTATCCTCTCGCTCTCACTGCATTGTCTCTGCCATCTACATTCCTGACCTTTTCAGAAATTAATAATTTATGCATCTGTAACAATTTGCAATGCCTACCTGTTACAGTATTTTTTATTTAATTTTTTCTGCGGTGGCATCAAAATTTAGCAGATGCAGGGACAAAGTGGTGTTCTTGAGAAAAGTCAAGATTTTGATCATGGGCAGAACAGATCAGATGACTCTGGAGAGCAATTACTATCTTTGCTGTCCTGTAACATGGCGGAACCCCTGGACAATTTATAAAAAGTATCTTCATATGTCAGGAAGCTGCTAACTAAACCAAACATCCCTGCTGTGCTAGACAGAACTCTGGGCAAAATGCAGATTTATTTGTGTATACTGTACAAAGTACAAAGTCCTGATCATACTGATTTTCCAAGAGGATTCAGCTTTCAAAACATAAAGAATTGACCTGGGAATGATGTCATAAGACATGTGTACCAAGGGGGGGGGGGGAACTGGCTTTTGGGAAAACTAATTTAACCTGAGTTCTGGGAAAGCAAATTAGGGTCCCATTTTCAAAAGGTTAGCATGGCTAACCAGGCATAAAAATGCTGTCGGGGGTGTGCACATATTCAAAGGACACCTACGTGCGGTGCACCACAGACAGCACCATCATGCACAACATTGTGCTGCGCCTATGCAAATGAGGGATCCCTCATGCATATGTGGCACAGCACAATACTGAAAGTTTTTAAAAGTGCTAAATGGCCCCCAGCAGCAGCGTAATTAAAACGCTTTTGAAACCCAGCCCTTAACAGTGCACAGAGAGTGGGTGTGCCCTGCACTCCTTCCATGCACTGCCAAAGGCTGGGTACTCTGGTTGTCCAGTGGTCCCTGTCTAGCCCTGAATCCCATGCCTTTCTGTAACATTCTATCTTTGGTGGTCCAGTGGTCCCTCCTTAGCCCTGCTCTCTGCCCATGGTATCCATAAAATACAGTGGTGGTCCAGCGATCTCTCCCTAGCCATGATTCCTGCCCATGGTATCAAATAAATACAGTGGTGGTCCAGTGGTCTCACTTCCCTCCCCCATTTACAGACCGCCATCCCTGTTCACACAAAAAACATTTTCCAGTGGTCCCTCCTTCCTGTTCCCCAATCACCATCCCCATTCACACAAAAAACATTCCCGGTGGTCCAGTGATCCCTCCCCCATTCTCCAGTCCCCATCCAACAAAAACCAAAAGACCCTGGCGGTCTTGTGATCCCCACCCCCACCCCCAGTAGGTAGTAACCCACCACCCCATTCCCCCTCCCCGACCTGAGCCAGCGACTGGCATAGCCCTCCTCACACCACCAATGCCAACTATGGCCTGAACTGTCTCTGAGCACTTACAGTAGACAGTATGTGTTCACTGAGTGATCAGTCAACCAATGAGTGCCTACTATCTACTGTAAGTGCTCAGTGACAGTTCAGTCATTGGCTAGCTGTGGCGATGTGAGGAGGGCTGTGCTGGTCACCGGCTCAATTTGGGTTGGGGAAGTGGGATGATGGGTCACTACTTACTGGGGCGGGGGGCCCACTAGACTACCAGGATCTTGTAGTCTTCATTGGATGGCAATCAGAGAATGGGGAGGGACCACTGGGCTTCTGTGAACTGTGTTTTGTGTGGACAGAGACAGTGATCGGGAATGGGGGAGGGGAGAGGGACCAGTGGACCACCAGGGAAAGTTTTTTGTGTGAACTGGGATGGGGAATGGGGAGGGAGAATGAGAAGGGACCTCTGGACTGCAACTGTATTTATTTCATACCGTGGACAGGGATTGGGGCTAGGGAGGGACCGCTGGACTACAACTGTATTCTTTGGATATCATGGGTAGGACTGTGGCTAGGGAGGGATTGCTAGACCATTATGGATTTCTTTGGTGTTACTGGGTTGGGGATCAAGGCTGGGGGAGCACTCGGCCATCCACGCTGTCATGCAGATGAGCCCATAATGGATATGCAAATGGCCCGCTAGCACCATGCATGCCGAATGGGCTCATCTGCATGTTTGAATTGAATATTGCCCACAGGAGTCACAGCACTAGTCAGTGTGTGCTGTGCTGTAACTCTGTGGGTGTTCTTTGGCCCGGCACCCTGGTTTTGCAGCTCAAAGCATGACGAGCACTTGCTGTGAGCTGCACCACCATGGCCACTTATTCAAATGGATGGCATGTTCAGTTCAGATCATGCTATCTGTTTGAATATAGTGCCAGAGCTGGCCGGTCCTATTTTTTTGTACGGCTCCACTGTCTACGTGCTTCTGGCCAGCTCTGAATATGGGGCAGAAAAACAATAACCATGTTGCACTTGTTCAGCAGAAAGGAAAATCAGGAAGCAAACCATCAGACTTGCCAAGCCATACTTTTATTGAACGAGCAGCAGAGAGCCCAGGCGTGCATAACCCTCAGTGCTTCACATCTGAAATGTGACGCTTTCATCAGTAGGTCTGAATATGGGGTCCATAGTGTGGTAAGCTATTTCACCTTGTTAAACAGAGAAAGAGGGGGAGAAATCATTTTTTCTGTGTGTAATCTACTATTCAAAACAATTTTATTTTTCAATTTCTGTAGACTTTTCTGCCTCATAGTCTTGCTGTAGTATCCCGTATCGGTCCTGTATCATATGTGTAAATACCCTGACGTATTAAAACATTATTGTCTGTATACTTAATGTTTATGGGACTGAGTCCTTTGAGAGACAGCTAACTGATTTATAACTGACAAAAACTATGTTTCTGCCTCCGAAGAGAAGGCTACAGTTACCATACTCTATTTCTAATGTAAGAAGTTCTCAGCTGTCACAGAGATGGGTTGGTCAGTTGCCCTTGAGCAAGGAGCATTGTACTGTGTGATCAGTGGCTCTGGAGGGATTCAGACCTGGAGATACCCTGAGAAAGTGTCTATGTTGAGTGGTGGCAGCTGTTGAGTACCATTGCAGGCATCTGAAGGGCTCAAGAAAGCTGGCAACAGTTGCAGACTAGTCTGGGAGTGACTAATTTGCTATGAACATGAGGCAGCTGGTGGGTTCTGAAACAGTTTTGTCAATATAAAAGGTTATCTGTCCAGTCACAGAATGCAATATACAAAAAGGAACTGTATATTCTACTAGTTTTGTTTTGTTGAATGAGAGTAGCTAGATAAAAGACATTATGTCTGGAGCATATAAGAGGTGCACACTACTCACTCCTGCAGGAGCTGTGCCAGAAGAAAGAACTGAGCCATGATGAAGGCCAAACATGGGCTTAGCTTATATTCATCCTCGAAAAAAGTGGGCAGAAAAGCTGTGAAAGTGGTCACTGCTAGCCAAAATTATGAGGCAGTGGCTAGGGAGAATTCAGATGAGCCAGAGCCTTTGACGGGGGCAGCTGTACCTGCAGATTGGGCACATATGTTGGAGATGAAGCTTGCCTGGTTAAGATAAAGGCAGAAACTGAGATCCATAAGATGATACTGGAAGCAGAGGAAGGAGAGGAGGAGAAGCAAAAGGCTGATGTGGAGAAATGACAGGCTGAGGAGGAGAGGTGAAAGGCAGAGGAGCAAGAGAAAGAATGCCAGCACAAGATCCAGTGAGAGGAAAAGCAGCACCAGCATGAGATCCAGATGAAGGAGCATGAGCATAGGAGAGAGCTGGAGATGCCATGCTAGAATGAAGACATCACCACAAACAGTGAGCTGTGGCATGAGGAGTTTTACACAGCATTTGCAAACAATTTGTCATGCACCACCTCTTATGAAACAAGCATTTGTTGATGCCGAATGTTGTCTTGCTGACATTGGCATTGGTAGTGCAGGAGTTAGAGAGATGCATAATTGGAATGGCAGTGAAGTAGTGAACTGACACCAATCCCACCCCCACCCTGCAGAGACTGACAGGCATTGAGATGTGGCTTTTGGTCATCGGCCATAACGCTCATGCCATTCCACTTCACTCTACCCTGCAGGCACTGACAAGTGTCAGGGTGTGCCTTGGGGTCTTTGGGCCTTACGCACACCCCATTCCATAAGGGAATATGCTGAGATGGGTGCAGTATAGGAGAATGGGGTGACATTTGGGGCTGAAGAGTCCAAGGCACACCTCGATGCCTGTCACTGGCTGGAGGGTGGGGGTGGACTGGTATGAGCATTACAGCCGACAATCCTAAGTCACACCCCTGACGCCTGTCAGTCTGTACAGGGTGGGACATTATGGTTGAAAACCCTAACCCCCCGGGCGTTTGTTAGTATTTTCACTCCAAACTTTCAACATGGGCTTTTTGTGACCCCACCTCATGAATAGTGGCACTATCAGTTCATTAGTCGAAAGGTGATTTTGCACAGTGACTGTGCCATTTGGTGCACAGGTGCAAAAACACAGTTCGGGCAGGATGTGAAAAATAACAGCTGTACTGTTCATGAGGAGGTGTAAAAAAATTTAAATGTTGAAAATCTGGAGCAAAAATATGAAAAATTGGTAAGGTCACGAGCGTGCGTAGAAACTGCGCAACACACACCTGTAATGCAATTATTTTTGGAATTGATTTCACCAAATTTTAACATAGACATTTTGGGACCTCCGCTCATGAACAGTGGTACTGTGATTTTGTTAATGTGTCCTGAACATTGATTTCCCACAGTGACTGTGCCATTTGGTGCCACATGTGTGAAAACACATTTTGGGCAGGATGTGAAAAATGACAGCTCTACTGTTCATAAGGAGGTGTAATAAAATGGCAATGTTGAAAATGGTGAGAACAACACAATTATGTCCACAGTGGACCCTATCATTTGCATTTATTTCCAAAGCAAACTGATCATAATGGAAGAATGGCTTTAACAATGCTGAGGGAATCACAAGGCTCTGTGCTGTATTTCCAGCCTAAGCACTGTAAACGCATCGTGAAAAATAGCTTATTTAAATGTTATACTCTGCCTGTTAAACTGATCTGCTACAAATGGCACACACTGTGAGCTACACCCGGGTAACCATATGGGGCCATGTAAATCATGCTTCCTCAGTTAACAAAACCTGGTCACCTGGATGCAGAATAACATACCTTATTCCCTTTCTAACAGAGAAAGTTAACAGTGAAGCCTGTTTTCTGCAGTACTAAACCATTTTATAACCAAAGTTTGGTTCCTGTGCATGATGTCTGCATTTTATTTTGAAAATTGGTAACTGAGAAAGGCACATGCCTTTATATAGGCCTCACTTTGTTACAATAATCTGCAATATGATGAGGGGTCATGCAGGCTCCAGTGGAATTCCTCACCTACCAAGGCAGATTTCTGCCCCTTTCTGACTCAATCCTGGCCTTCTGTAGAGCTATGCAGGTGGCCAGATCAAGGGCATGCCAAAGGTGCAGCCTTTATGTGCAGCATTCAGGATGCCACTTTTACGTGTCTGTCAGTGGCTGTGTGTGTGTGTGTGTGTGTATATGTTATGGCAGAGGAACCCTGGTGGTATGCCAACATATTTCAGTGATGCAACATTCACTGGGGCCCCGAACACCTCATCATCTTGAACCACTGTGTGCCCAGCTGTCTTCCATGCCAAGGTGTGATGGGTGCACAGGGCTTGCTATAGCTTTCCAAAAAGGTTTACCTCCAAAGTGGATGTAGCAGCCCTGGCTGTGACCTGTCATTTTCAATAGTCTCCTGCTGCTATGGCCCACAGAATTCACTTTGTAGCCACAGCCAGCTCAGCAAAGCTCCATCTCATCATGGTTGTCCATCCCTAACTGTAGAATTCTGTAAGCATGTACAGAAGGGGGGATGTCTGAGGATACGGTCAGTGCACAAGAGCAGAGAGGCACCATGGCACAAGGAAGTCAAGAGAGCAATACTACCCCTAATGTGGGTGCTTCAAAACACAAACTGTCCATCAACAATTGTTAGACAACAGACCTTTGAATAAATTTATCTCAGCCTGTATGAAGCAGAATGTGTGTTGTTCTTGCTGTTAAAAAATGGTTACGTCTTAAAAGAAATGACTGGGTTAAAAAGACGTGCCTTCAGAAAGTGAGATGTGCTCTGCTCTGAAGCAATGTATCAGTGTAATTGTGACCTCACCCCTTGGCACAGAACAGCTGTCAGGAGCTAGGAACTGGAGTCATACAATGCTACTGCAGACAAAAAGGAAAAAATATTAGCAACAGCCTTCTCTTCTAATTGGCCCTATGCATTAAAAGCTGTATGAGTGAAAGCCATGCATCAGGGGTCCAGTGGACCCTTACGGCATTCACTAGAGAGGCACACTTCTCTTCCATACCGATCCTCCAGCTATTCACACTGCTATACATGTGGACCATCCAGAGGTGTGTTGAGGTTGTGCCCACATTCTGTGCCATTCACTGCAACACAGAGTGCCAGGTGAGGGGAGTGCAGACTATGTGGGCAGGTACCCTGCTGCAGCTGCGGCATGCCCCCATATGACACAGCCACCAGCCATGACAGGGGCTAATCACCATCTGCCATTGCCACCCCAGCCCTCTGTTCAGGCAGATCAGCACTGGGAAGCTATTCGAGCACTCTCATTTTTTTTACTATACAGGATTGGCAGTGTCCCACAATCCCCTGCTCCATGCACAGCAGGGGATCCATTCAAGGACCAGTTTGGCAATTGAACTGGATGCCCACATGTGTTTTCTGATCCTCCCCTTGAGCACCAGGTGGGTGGAATGCAGAGAGGTGCCTTGCGGTGGCCAGTGATCATATTTGCCAGCCACCCACTATGTGTCTGTGTGTGGGTGCAGAGCTGTGCAAGTCTGGTTTGCGGTACATGCCTATTGCACATACCCAGATCCAAATGGTGCATAGGCACCAATATGCAAACTTCAGGCTTTTGAGTGAAGACAATATTCAAATAAACAAAGGCATGCCTTGCACTTGACTCTCCACACACGCGATTTAGAAAATTGTCAGCTGTATTCACAGATCAGTATTCACAGATGTTCAAACTATAATCTGCAGCTCAGCTCTGCTCACTCACATTTGACCCTGGGCACATCAAAATGATGGCAAACCTCACCAACCGGGTGTCACTGTGCCAGCAAATAGTAGGTATATACATATATAATCTAATATAACCTACCTTTAGTCACAAGAGGGGAACACTGCTAAAAATGATTCACACCACTAATGGTTCCAGTTCAGAAGCCCCAAGGTGCAAGTTGCAGCTCCTTGAACACTGAAGTGGAGGGAGTTGCTGCACGGTGTCTGCCCTTTTCCACAGCTGCCTGTCGTCTTCAGCCTCTGCATGAGATGATCTCTATAAACTAATTTTAACGCCAATATTACTTTAGCTTTGACTGCATGCTTGCCTCAACACCACCCCCCCAACAAAAAAGAGTTAGCGGCTTTGTGTGAGCCGTTTTCTGCTCCCTCCTGCTGACCCGCACCCAGTATGGGATGATTACTTGGATCTCACCTAGCTCCCACAGCAGTGATTCCTTCTCCTTGGCCCAGGAGTTGCGCTCCTGGTCATGCCATTGCTTCAGCTCCTTCAGCTTCCTCTTCAGATGCGAGTGTTGCTGCTGGCTTGTCTGCACCTCTGACCGGCCACTGTCACCACCAGTTAGCCTGTGGGTGGCCCTTGAAGCAGGACTGCTGCTGCCACCAATGTCCAGCTGTGTGGGACAGCATGAAAGGGTGGTGGTGGCAGCAGGCAGGGGCCTCTAAGGGTTGTGGCTCCTGCCCCATGCCTACCCGGGTCTCTCCTGCAAGCTACTGCTGCTGCTCCCACCACTGCCGCCCAGCAGTATGAACTCCCAGCCCCAAATTCAGGGCATGGCACAACCATTGCCTTTTCCTCCCTGACAGCCTGCTAAGGGTGAGCCACTTTGGAAGGCATTGCTAGTCCACATGGCCAAGTCAGTCAGTGGGCAGCCACTGCGTGCCAGTTCTCAGCTCCCTGTTGGGACTGAAGCCACTCTCACCCAGTGACAGCCACAGTTTACTTTTGGCTTCTTGTTCCCAGGTGGAAGCTGGATTCTGCCTCATCTGTTTTCAACCTGATGCATCTGCACTTTCCATGTGACCCAGAGACAAGGTCAGGCTGCCACACAGTATATGCAGTATTCATATTATTTGGATTGATACAGGTAAAAATATTTACTTCTGCAAGCTTAGAAACATTATGGCAGGGAAATATTGCTGTCTGCACATCTTGTAAATCAAAAAATAGCATATTCCGCTAAAACAATCTTCCAAATGTAAACGGTTGGTCCCATTTAAAAAAACAGGCAAGGCATGCCCTACAATGATGGGTCGCTCCCTCATTGCAGTGGTGACAATGTTTCAGGTTGGTGGCACGCGTTTGCACTGCTGTCATAGACAGCATGCTTCTTCATTGATGCCACAGAGCCCTGCCTGAAAAAGCAGTGGTGCCATTGGCCACAACATGACTGCACCTCCAAACCTGCTATTCCAAGCTACCACAATATGTTGTTTGTGCTTGCATGCATGACAACATAAAATGACACTCTGACTCCATATTCACATTCAGAAATTGCTGTTGTCTCTTTATTTCCAATTAGACGAACATGACTAAAAAGCAGCAGATGACACAAAAATGCACCCCAATGTGTTTTGGATGGTAGCACACCCCCACAATGACAATTTCATAGTGAAGACCACCACAGTGACAGATCTCACCAGGTCACTCTGATGGTCTCACTTTACACTGCCACTCTCTTTCTAGGTGTTGTGCCCCTACCCCGAACCAACTCCAACTTGGAGTTAGTTATTTAGAGATGGAGGGTGCAGGGGGTGTGTGTGGGAGGAGAAGCTCCCCTCAAAAAAACACTGCATTCCTGATGGGAATAATGGCGACTGTCTGTATTCTTCCTGTCACTGTGCAAGATGTGGACAATATCGTTGTCGATAATCTTTCATGGAACCATTTTGGATCCCCTGATGCTTTATCAAAGACTGCTGCATTTAAACCCCACCATATATATATATATATATATATACACACACACACCACTATTATCTATAGATATATATATATATATATATACAGTATATACACACACACATACGGTATAGGTATATAGTATATATATATATATATATATATATATATATATATATATATATATATATATATATATATATATATATACCTACTGGTGATAATGTAGTGATGTCACAAATTATTAAAAAACAGTATCTCAATACATTTGTATAGTGCGCAACAAGAAACAAACCAGTGAAGACAATTAACAAATAAGGGAACGGGCATACAGGGTAAAATCTATTATATTGCTAACTATAAAATTAACAACAGTAATTCCATGTTTCAGGAAGTTAAAAACAGTTAATTCCTTGTATACCTTAATCATTTCTCTCTATGGTAATTATTTCTCAAATAGTATGAAGTTGCAAAAATGGAGAACTTATTTTTAATCTAGATAGTCTCACTAAAAGTATTCAAATTTAAGTCCAGATGATTTCATTACATTACAAAAGAGCAGGTGCAGATTTATCAGATGAAGCTCCACTTCTAGGAACCCTCTCATTTGCCTGATGCATGTCTATTTAAATCTGCTAGCTTGCTAAATAAAGAGTCAGACTCAGAGCATTTCTCGTTTTGGTCCTCTCTAATTTAAAAATTGTGTCTTCATTGCTTGCAGGCTTACAATCCAGAACCCTTCTAGTTTTAACACAATGTTATTGAAATGTCCCCTCTTGGTTTCAGGCGCACTTTTGCCTATATCCCTGAAAGTGAATGTATGCATAGTTTTCTCTGTCATTTCCTTAACATATGCAGCTGTAGCATATGCTAAGTCACTCCTCTCAATCGCCCTACAGTGTACCATTTTTAAATTAGAGAGGACGAAAAAGAGAAATTGTCTGATTCTGTCTCGTTTTCTCTCTTTAGCAATCTGACAGATTTAAATAGATATGCATCAGGCATGCAAAATGATTCCCAGAAGTGGAGCTTCATCTGATAAATCTGCACCTGCTCTTTTGTAATGTGATGAAATAATTTGGACTTCAGCATGAACACTTTTAGTGAGACTGTATCTAATTTAAACATTAAGTCTCCATTTTTGTAATGCCATACTGTTTGAGAGATAAATACCATACAGAGAAATGATTTAGGTATACAAGAAGTTAACTGTTTTTAGCTTCGTGAAACACGTAATTACTGTTGTTAATTTTATAGTTATCAATATAGTATGCCCCTTCCCTTACTTGTCATTTGTTAATTGTCTTCACTGGTTTATTTACTATTGAGCACCATGCAAATGTTTTGAGATACTGTTTTTGATAATTTGGAACATCACTATACATCATCAGCAGTAGACATATTTTAACTCTTGCTGTGCCTCTGATGTGCATGCTCGTCCTAAAAACCTATATGTTCTAAATCTTCTGGCAGCCTAAAGGTTAAGGGGATGGGGATATAAATGCAACAGCATTTGAAAAAAGGATCAGGAGATCCGAAATGTATCCGGCATGCATTTTTGTAGCATCTGCTGCTTTCTTATCATGTTTGTCTGACTGAAAATAAAGAGACACCAGCACTTTTTGAATGTGAATATGAAGCCAGAGCGTCATTTTTCATAAGAGGTGGCGAGAGCCCATTCCTTTTGTAAATACTGTTGTCTTTCTATTGTGAGCACCACGTGCTCAGTGCAGGCTTTTTTGTTTTGTGTGCTAGGGGTTCAACCCAAGAAGCCAAAATTAATTCTAAAATGTTTGTCAGATATCGGGATGGGGATGATCTTTATTTGTTTTTAAGATCTTTTGAGAGAATCTGTGGGCAGTTGGAATAGGGCAGGTCTTCTTAGATGACTCACCTATTGTCATTGCTTACAGGCAAGGCATAAGAAGCTTTTGCCAGAATGGACAATAAGGACCGAATGGATTATGATAAAGTGAAAAATGCCTTGCTAAAGCATTTTGAGTTAACCTCCAAGGCCTATAGACAAAAACTGAAAGGGTTAAGAAAGGCACCGGGGGACAGCTATGCTGAAATGTGTGTGCAGCTAAGTAACTTGTTAGAACACTGGGTAGAGGATTTAAAAGCTTGCTCAGAACAGAGCATAAAAGATTTATTTCTAGTGGAAGAGTTCCTGAAATCTGTACCTGAGGAACTGAGAATATGGTTGTTGGACAGAACTTTGAGCTTTGAAGAGGGCTAATCAGCTCATATCTGGCCGACCACCATCTCATTACAAAGGTAATGTGGGAGTGACATCTGTTGGCTTTAGGGGAATGCTGGGGTGGGGTGGCAACTTAAAGGAAGTCAGCATGTCCCTGAACAAAAAAGAAAGCCACCTAGTCTCAAAAGCACAGAGATGGTTCAGGTGCTATATCTGGAGATACTGGAGCATTTGCCTTATGATTTCCTAAACAATGTGAAAAAATGGGTTAGTGCAGCAGGAGGAGGCAGCATAGGAAGCTCAACTCAGAACAGACAGTGGCCTGTACACTGAGTGCAGTGCCCTCTAACTCCACTGCACATATGTACTCAGTGGTGGTGAACGGATTGGCAACCCAGGGATTGAGGGACACTGAAGCCTCCATTTTTATGGTGAAGCAAGATTTGATTCAGGAGGAACAGATCCTGCCTGGCCAGTTTTATAGGACTAGGGGAGTGCTGGGTACTGCAGTTTCAGTGCTAATGGTCCTGATCTTTCTAAGCTGTGAGGGTGGCCAAGGTGTATGGGAGGTGGGTGTTGTACCAGACTTGCCCAAGAATATAATCATTGGTAATGACTTGAACATTAGGGCCAATACTGTGTGTGTGTGTGTGTGTGTGTGTGTGTGTGTGTGTGACTACCTGTAGCAAGACGAAGGAACCAGCTTGTGAGGATACGGAGGGGCAGTGCATGAGGATGCAAGCCCTACCTTAGTAGTAGGAGGAGTTGTAGTTGAACAATGAGCTGGGTGCAACAGTTCTGAATCACAGCTACAGACTGAGGAGAGCCCAGAACTTCCTCCCCAAGGGGAATCTGTTGTACAGTATGTCCTGAATTTCAGGTCATGACTACTTTAAAGTAATAAAACATTACAATACATTATGAACCTGTTTTCTAGGTGTTTTTTAAACTTTGTTCTTCACATTTCAGAATGTAGAACCTATTCTATGTTTCTATGTTTCTATGTTAGAACCTGTTGTTCTTAACACTTTGAAACATGAAGAACAAGGGTCACCCTAAACCAATTACAGCATCAATAGCAAGTTCTATTATGGAAACACAAGTGGAGCTTCATGGTCGGGGGTTGAAAACAGGCTCAAACTTCTTTATAAAAATAACAAAACCACCTTTCGTTGAGAACTCGCCAGAATCTCAACTCTGCATTAGTTCAGTGACATCAGGCAGTCGCTCGATGTTTGCTATTTTTTTATGCCCTGATGTCACCAAACTAACTTGACATTAAGAATCTACTTGTTCTCAATGAAAGGGTTAATTATTCTCTCTATTTTTTATATGCCGTATGTCATGTTTCTTTGACTGAATCCTTTTGAGGGACAGCTAACTGACTTATAGCTGACAAAAAAGTTTCCACGTCTGAAGAGGAGGCTACAGTTGCCATATTCTGTTTCTAAATTGAGGAGTTTTCAGCTGTGACAGAAAGGGGTGGGTCAGTTGCCCTTTAGCAAGGTTCACTATACTGTGTAATCAGTGGCTCTGGAGGGATTCAGACCCAGAGAGATCCAGAGAGAGTGTCTGTGTTGAGTGGTGACAGCTACTGAGTGCCCTTGCAGGTGTCTGAAGGGTTCAAAAAGGCTGATAACAGTTGCAGACTACACTGGGAGAGATTAGTTTGCCACAGTGTCCTGAAAATCAAGTTCCCTAAGTCTCCACCCATATTTTTTCCTGGATGTTTGCTCAGAAATGTCTTCCTGCCTGGTATCTTATTTGACCTGTCTAAATCTGACTGGAACATGGTGTATGGTTCCTCTGATCCAGAACTGGCCCTACAGTATTTCCACTATACCTTCCTATCAGTGTGGCTCAGTTGGTAGCATATCCATCTCTGGGCAAGAAGGCTGTGGGTTCTAGTCCCACACCAGGATTGGGCTCATACCAAACATGACGCCACCTGAGTGAAGTACTAAGGGGATGTACTACTGTTGGGGTGTGCCATCCTTTGGATGCCATGTTAAGACCAAGGTCACAGCTGGCTATTTTGGTGGGTTGTTCAGGAGGATGCTAAAGATCCCATGGTATGTCTTGGAAAGAGTAATGGAATTTTATTAAGAGAATTTCCAAAAGCACTACATATCGAACAACGAGAACTAATACTCAATCAAAACAAAATAATACATGAGCATACACTAGTCATAAACAAATTACAAGAGAACATTTCCTAGGTTGTAGAGTGCTGTCTTGTTCTAAATACACAAGCGCACACAAGGCATCTCACGTATGGCTTGCCCAGTGTTGCAGCCAGGCAACATTTTTCCCAAAGCTCTGGAAAGTCTTCCTATCAGTCTGTCTAAATTCCCTTTTGTACATCTAAAAGCTTCAATTTGGATAATTTCTGTTGTAAGGTAAGACCACTCCTCCTTTGTCACAGGTAGTACTTTAGGACAGCAAGAAATATTCTGAAGGTACCTTTATGAATCCTATTCCATCTATTACCATACACCCCTAGTATATGGTTTTCATATGAAACTATATTCCAAACATTGTGTCCCCATTCCTGGCCTCCAAGAATCCAAAAACTAACTGCACATGGGCATTCTAAAAAATACATAAGTCTGGGTTTCCAGGATCCCTTGACATGAGTCTCTATAGCAGTATCTCTCATCCAGAGCTTTGTGTTTCATGCTATTCTGAACCCCAGCCTGTTGTGATAGCAGAACCACTGTTAAGTCCCACATATGTGTTGGCATTTGGATGCCTATAAGGATGGCTAACATCTCTGTTCAGCTCCAGTGAGCAGAGAGGAAAGAAGAGTGTGTGTGTGTGTGTGTGTGTGTGTGTGAAAAACTGGAGTCAATAAAGTTTTTATAAAACAACTCTCTGTGTTGCCCTTATTTTACCTACTTTCCATTTGTCAACATATGGTTCTAGACCGCTCCAAGCCATATGGCATCAAATCATATTTATCTGTTAAAGTACTACTTTCAAATTAGCTGCAAGGAAAAAGACATAAAAAGGGCCAGCAGGTTTAGTATACTGAGTGCACCATCACAAATATGCCAGTAAGTGATTTCTCTATGGACTAGATTCAGGCTGCTGCCCCAGAGGGCCAAAAAACAAAACAAACAAAAACAAAACAAAACAAAAAAACACTAAACAATTTTGCTTCCACATAAGCGTGGGGAGGGAATATACAAGTAAAAAACACCAACAACAACAAAAACAAACAAACATGGGATTATAAAAACACTAAGGACCTGTACACACTGGTAATCCGTTTCTTGAACCATTTTTAAAAACGTTTTTAACCTACTGTGCTACTGTGTTCACATTCAAATCTTTTGCCTGTTGTTTCTGCTTGTAGAAGCGTATTCTAGCATGGTATTGCATTCAGACTACAGATAATTGTGTCTGTTTTACAACCTGGTGTTACAGTGTGACGGTCGAGGTGTCCCATACTGCTCAGCGGTCCCAGCGTCCTTTGCAGTGTTTCGGCTGTAGCTATTAAGCTCTTCTTGAACAGACTCTGTTGTCCAATAATCAATCAATATTTTAGTGGCCTCCTCTGACCAGCTTGCTGCTCAGTCGCTCATGATGGCTCTCAGCTATACAAATTTACTGCGCTTACACTTTCGCGTTTCCAGTCAGGCTGACACTTGGGATTTCTGGGCCATTGGAGGATCGGGGCTACTAGGTTATAACATGCTTTTCATACACACTCAGAACCACAACCGTGCTTAAATAAAAATGTTTTAAAAACTGGGTTCAAGACTACCTCTCCAGCTGGGTTTAAGTACGTTTTTTTCAAATGTTTTAATTACATCATAAGTATGTATGCAAAGCGTGTTAGGCAGTTTTAAAACATTTTAAGACACATAAAAAATTTCAAAACCACAAGTGTGTACAGAGCCTAAATGATTTTGCTTCCATATCAGCCCTGGGAGGGAATACGTAACTCAAAAAAGAAAACATGGGATCAGAATGGTTATAAGTAGATAGACCTGTTTTAATTTTGTAATAGTCTGTTTTTCCAGTGGTTTACATGAAACCGTATGGTGGCCTGGCAATTCTCCCAATTAACTTTTACTGTACCCTCCTTTCCAAAGTGAACACTCAGTATATTAAGGTTTTAGTCAGAGACAGGGATCCCTTCCACCTCTGTCTGTTGCAGTTTTTCTGGGTTAAATTGTACGTATACCCTTGCTTTTATGTGCATTGACTTTAGCAGCTGATATCAAAGAAAATTGCTGTAGTAACTCTATGGTTGTATACTTGTCAGAAGCGGAGTCCAAGAATAAGCAGATAACATTTTCTCAAGCTAATAATTTGATGGAGTATTGAGATGATACCAGTTTATTTATTAATTTCTATAACTGGGTAGGCCCGCTGGGCCCTGGAGGTCCCTTTTTCAGGGGTGACCCATGTGAAACATTACATATTATGGACAATTCAGTTATATAGATGCAGAAAATTACCTTGATTGCAGTAATTATTGTACATATACAAGGTATTCAGAGGTATATACTGTTATACAAGATATTCAGAGGTATATACATTTATTCACAGTACTACAATATAAGCCATCATTTAGGAGCTGGGAGAGGAGGGGGGAGGAGGTGGGTAGGGGGTGGGGGGTATAGTCCCGCTACCCATTGGTCATCCTGGCTTTTCCTTAAAATCAGATTAAGTTCAAACGAGTATTAAAGGGGGCATAGAGGACAACCTTTTTTTTCCACCCTCAAGGCTGTTTTAGTCTGATGGCCAAACCAACCATTAATATATTGTGTAACAGTAACTGTCTTACACAGACACCTATTCCACAGTATGAGGCGTACCAGAACACCATACTTCTGGAGAACCAGGAAAAGAAAACCATGTACAACTCTGCTGAAAGCTTTCTCCTGGTAAAGAGCAAGGGGAAAGACTGATACCTGTCTCGTCTGCTCTCTATGCATAAGCTCTCTAAAATTAGATTATCCTCTATGGATCTATACTTCATTGCACATGTCTGAAAAGGTGACATAACTACTGCTATTACTGACAGCCTTTTATGTAATATTTTAGACAAGATTTTTAAATCAAGGTTTAAAAGGCTCAGTGGCCTCCAATTTTTTCAGGTCTGATTTATCCCCTTTCTTGAAGATATACTGTATATTAGAAAGGCCTGAGACATATCACAGGGCACATGATCATCCCAGAAAAATTCATTAAACAGAGCCACTAAGTCTAGTCTGAGAAGTGCACAAAAGGTTTTGTAAAATTCTGCAGACAGGCCATCAGGACCCGGTGCTGGGTTTAAATTTGAATTGCTAATAGCCTCCAACATCTTGCCCAGTGCTATTGGTTCAGAGATCTTGGGCACAGCTGCTCTGAAATTTCAAAAATTCCAGGGATATCAGTTTACTGAAGAAAATATTCTGCAAGTTCTACCAGTATGTATGCCCAATAGGTTTTGAGTACTCCGTCCTCTACAATATGCACTATATCTTCAGGGTCAGTATTTTAATTTCACTTTGGTCATTAACTAAATGTGTGAGAGTTCAGTGAAAGACACTATCCTCACAGCCCCATCTGATAGTTTCATTTCAGCAGCCGACAGATCTGAGCAGCAGCTGTCAGAGTTTTGTCTTTGATGCTCTATGTCAGAGCTTGAGACTGACATGGACTCACCAGATGTTCCAGATCAAGTAGCAGCTATATCAAAACATAATTTACCTTTTGCCAGCCTCTCCTTCTCAGCTAAATATTGTGCTTCTTCTTCTGCACCATATTAAGCAAAAGTCTCCTTTTTTCTTCTAATGCCAATTTTAACTCATCCTAGTCTTCTGAATCATTTTGCTGCTGCACAAGTACATTCCATTCCTCGAACTCCAGCAACCTCGCTGACTACGCACACTGGATGGAGTGGCGTGTGCTGAATGAAGGTAGCCAACCCTAAAATGTAGAACAGTTCAAAAGCACCAGTGTCACTCCTATTTACAAGACATTAAAGAAGTACTGGAACCACTCACTGCAGCAAAATTTGCATTTAATTTGAAAACAAAAAAGTGGCACAAAGCATTGTATAAAACACCCTGTGTACACACAGCCCCAGTGCATCAGCTCTAAGCCTTCCTCAGGGGGTGTAACCCTGGTATCACATATCTCCAATTTTATAAACTGTAGTCTATGACATCATAGACTACAGAGTTAAGCTAGCCCTGACAAAAAGAAACAGAGGTGAGGGGTACAGGCAAAGTGGGCAAGCATTAAGGATGCAATACTGGAAGCAACATCCCATTGTGTTAGACAGAAAAGGAAGCGCAAAAGAGGAAAGAAACCACTTTGGTTCTCAAATAGAGCAGCAGAAAAGGTCAGAGCTAAAAGGCTGGTCTTCAGGAAATATAAGGGAACACAGCGGGATGAAGATAGGGAGGCATGCCAAACTGCCCTAAGGGAAGCAGGGAAGGCAGTAAGGCAGGCAAAGTCCCAAACTGAGGAAACTCTAGCACAAACAGTAAAAGAAGGTGACAAGACTTTCTATAGATACATTAATGAAAGGAGAAAGTCCAGAGGGGGTATTGCTAAGCTCAAAGGAGAAAAGGGGGCATGTGAGGAGGAGGACCCTGAAAAAGCATCTATCCTAAATAAATACTTTTACTCAGTATTTACTGAAGAGAAGATAGTGCAGGGTCCACAGCTCAGCACCATGGACATGGGAGATGGGAGGTGAGCACTACTCCCTTCACAAAAGAAAGGGTCCTACAAGAGATCGCTAAGCTCAAGGTGGACAAGGCAATGGAACCTGATGACATACATCCCAGGGTACTAAAGGAGCTAAGGATGGAACTAGCAGAGCCATTAGCAGAACTGTTTAGTGAGTCTCTGAGCACAGGAGATGTCCCAGAAGACTGGAGAAGGGCTCATGTCATCCCACTCCACAAGAGTGGTAGCAGGGAGGAGGCAGGGAACTACAGACCAATCAGTCTTACCTCAGAAGTGGGCAAGATTATGGAGGCACTCCTGAAGGAAAGGATAGTGCAACACCTGGAATCCATAGGGGCACAGGATCCAAGACAGCATGGGTTTACAAAAGGAAGGTCCTGTCAAACTAATCTCATAGATTTCTTTGACTGGGTAACCAGAGTGGTGGACCAAGGTGGAGCAGTTGATGTTGCCTACCTTGACTTCAGCAAAGCTTTCGACACTGTTCCACATAGAAGATTGATAAACAAGCTGGGTAGGCTCGGGGTGGGTAATAAGTTGATCAGCTGGGTGGCAAACTGGCTGACGGACAGAAAACAAAGAGTGGTGGTAAATGGTATGCAGTCAGAAGAGATGCAAGTCACAAGTGGGGTACCTCAGGGATCAATCCTGGGGTCAGTCCTCTTCAATATCTTCATCAGTGACATTGCAGATGGACTAGAGGGTAAGACTTGTCTGTTTACAGATGACATCAAGATCTGCAACAGAGTAGATGATCCAGATGGGGTGGGCAGAATGAGAAGAGATCTGGATAAACTAGCAAAATGGTCAGAAGAGTGGCAACTGGGATTTAATGCAAAGAAGTGCAAGATCATGCACATAGAGAAGAGAAACCCTGAAGCCACCTATAGGCTGGGAGGGGAGTTGCTGGCAGTCACAAAGGAAGAAAGGGACATGGGCATCATCATCATCGATAACCTGAAATCATCCAAGCAGACCTCTAAAGCAGTAGGTAAGGCTAGGGGGTGTTAGGGTGTATTAGTAGGGGTATCACAAGTTGTAAGAGGGAGGTAATAATCCCTCTTTACAAGACACTGGTTAGGTCCCATCTGGAGTACTGCGAGCAGTACTGGAGGCCACACCTTCACTAGGACATTAACAAAATGGAGGCAGTCCAGAGAAGGACAACCAAAATGGTGCAAGAACTGCATCAGAAGACATATGAGAACAGATTAACAGAGCTCAATATGTATACCCTAGAGCAAAGGAGTGAGAGAGGTGATATGATCGAAACATTCAAACACCTTAAGGGCATTAACAAGGTAAAAGAGTCTAACATGTTTCAATATAAGAAAAATAGTAGCACAAGAGGACACAGCATGAGACTAGATGGAGGCCGATTAAGGGGTAATGTGAGGAAGTTATTTTTCACATAAAGGGCGGTGGATGCATGGAACAGCCTACCTCAGGAAGTGGTGGCTATGAATACAGTGCAGGCTTCAAGCAGGCATGGGATGGGCATAAGGGAGCAATATATATGAGTATGAATAGATAGGCCACTGACAGCAAAGGACGATGGCACATTTATAAGGTAGAAAAAGAAGGGGGCAGACTGGATGGGCCTTGCGGTCCTTATCTGCTGTCAACTTCTATGTTTCTATATTTTACAACATTTCATTTTGCCAACTGTTTTTAAAGGAACAGTTCCATGTTTCATTTAGCAAACTCTAGGGTAATCAAATTAATAATGAATGTACACCAAAACATCCTGTGAAGATTACAAAATTATAATTTACAGTTCGATAAGAAAAAAGAGGAAAAAAAATCCAATTGATGTAACATTGTGGATAAATCCACCTCTACAAAAATTCTCAACTTTTACATTTAAGGAATTGGCAACCTAGACTGATTTTCTTGTATTTAAAAGTTATACGGCAACTAAATAATGGCTACAAGAAAAGGATCCCAATTCATTATGAATATGATCTCCTCAAATACCACAGTGTCCAAGGGATCTAACATCACAGTTTTTATTGGTTCCTATATAGCCATGAATTAGCCTCTCTAGGTCCCTTATGATTGATCAGAAGGTAAAAGACAGAAACATTAAAAGAAAGGAAGTTTGCTGAATAACAGTGTATATTCAGTTCTTGCAAGGTGGCCATGTCTCTGGAGAGTCAAAGGACGAGGCATGGTTCAGATTACCTTAAAGGGAAACAATGGAAAAGGTACAGCTTTACCCAGGCATTACAAAAATGTCTGATTAGTGCTTTCAGACAGTAACATTTTTTTAACAAATTACTGTAACTTATTTTTTGGTGATTTAAACAGTGGCCTTCAACTTTCACTTTCTATTACTGGCAGCCACCATTTCATGAGTAGCAGAGAGCTTCCTGAGCTCAGTTTATGCTAATATGTCCTGCCAACCAATAGCTGAGGTGAAACAGGCATATTAGCATACAGTGAGCTCAGGAAACTCACTGCTGCTCATGAAATGGCTGCTGCCAGCAACAGGAAGTGAACATTGTGGGTAGCTGTTCTAAATCATTAAATAAAGTTCCTACTGTCTGAAAGTAACTAATTGAGAGTTTCTTCAGTGTCTGAGGAAAGCTTTGTGTTTTCCATTGTTTCCCTGTAAAGGAAAACAATGGAAAAGACACAGCTTTCCTCAGACACTACAGAAACTCTCAATTAGTGCTTTCAGAGAGTAACAACTTTTTTAAATTATTTAAAACTGCTACCAACATCTTCCACTTCCTGTTGCTGGCAGCAGCCATTTCATGAGCAGCAGTGAGCCTCCTGAGCTCACTGTATGCTAATATGCCTGTTTGAGCTCTGTTATTGGTTGGCAGGTCATATTAGCATAAAGTGAGCTCAGGAAGCTCTTTGCTACTCATGAAATGGTGGCTGCCACCAATAGAAAGTGAAAGCCGAAGGCCACTGTTTAAATCACTAAAAAAGCAATTAGAGGAATTCAAAAAAAAATGTTACTGTCTGAAAGCACTAATCAGGAATGTTTGTAGTGCCTGGGTAAAGTTGCACCTTTTCCAGTGTTTCTCTTTAAAAGATAAAAAGAGAACATGATAATGTTAATGGAATGTGTGCAACTCACAACTCACTCAGAAAATGTTCAGCTGCTCTAATCCCCATCTCATGCCTAATGGAGGTATAAAGCACCACCGCATCAATTGTAATCCATTTAAATTGCTCCTGCCATTTAATGATTTTAAATTTCTTAATGGTGTCACTAGTATCGCTTAGGAAGGATGGTAATTTCATCATGCTGTGCTCTAAAAAGTTTACTGGAGGAAAATCAGATTGAAGAAGATCCAGAAACAAAATAGGACATTAAATCAATATGTAGGATATGAATTGACATTTTCCCTTTTTAAAAGATTGCTTCACTAATATTATCATATTCTTTTATCTTTAAAGGTAATCTGAACCATGCTTCGACCGTTGAATCTCTGGAGACATAGCCACCCGCAAGAACTGAATATATTCTAGTATTCAGCAAAGTTCCGTTCTTTGCTTGTTTCTACCTTATACCTTCTGACCTATCATAAGGAACATAGAGAAACTAATTACATAGAAACATAGACTTTGACGGCAGATAAGGACCACTTGGCCCACCCAATCTGCCCATTTCCCTACTTATTGGATAAGCTGCAGATCCTAGTTAACCAACAGCCTACTTCTTCCTACCCCCCACCAGAATTGCCTTATGTCTGTCCCATACATTCTTGAATTCATCCACTGTTTTTAACCCCACAACCTCCTCAGGCAGGCCGCTCCATTCATCCACCACCCTCTCTGTGAAAAAATACTTCCTCACATTGCCCCTGAACCATCCCCCCCTCTATATTCAAATTGTGTCCCCTTGTTCTTGCACATATCTTTTTCTGAAAGAGCTACCCTCTTGGACGTTGTTGATTCCCTTGAGGTACTTGAAAGTTTCTGTCATACATACATACATACATACGAAGGTGCCAGCAGAACAGACCTACTGGTCTATCAAAGTCTGCTCAATTGTGCGGCTAACTCCCTAGCAGGCAGCTGCCCCTCCCCCAATCCTGTTAACCTCCATTGTTGTCCTTCTAACCCACCCTTACCTGTTACAAATACACTCCTCAGGCCAGGCCCTCTGCTCCCACAGTGCCAACCTCAGAGCGCAAGAGTGTGAACAGGTAACAGACAGGGTAACCCTTCTGTCTGCTTTTGGGTCAGAATCATCTTTAGTCTCAAGTTCTGGGGGGATTCAAACTGTGAACCTTATGCTAGCATACGCAGTGTACAGGCTCAGATAATATTCTCTTTGTGGGGATGCAATATATCTGCCGCCTAAGGGTACATAACCAGGTATCCAAAATGAACCCTTAAAACTCTGTAAGAGTCCTTAGGTATATTCTTACCTTTTACCAAGCTTAGTAACACCATCAAGCCCTTCAAACAGCTGTCAGACTTAACCACGTATACATCACATGCAAAAAGAACTTGGAAGACACACCCAGGCAGTATCTTAAGAAAATGTGGTTTACTAAAAAAATTGCAAAATAAGTACAATAAAATACAGAACAAATATCAAAGAGCTTACAGTTACAAAATAAAATGGAAAACTTATAGAATACAGCTCCTACCACAATACATTTAGATCTTTGCTATCTAAGGTATTACCTCTGTAAGTGTGTTTTAAAGTTAGATCAGATAGCTGTGTCTCTCTAGAGTCCCAAGATGATATATCAAACAGTTCAGACACAAGTATTAGTTTAACTCTGTCTCTCCACCCCCTTTGTGAGTCATCTAGCTTCTCCTTGTTTAGAATTAAAACATTACAAACATGATTTACTACCAGGAGGTATGTTAATAATGTGACGTCAGCAAAAAGTCATTTCCCAAATTATGAGTCTTTGATTAACCAGTTCCTTTGAGGTTTACAACCCTGCAGTTTGTCACCCAGGTGTGAGATAGCCAAAAGGAATAAGCTAAATGACGTCCTTTCCTGATGTAATAAAATTCATATTTAATTTCTGACTTCAAAAGCAGCAGCAGGTGATGAGTGCCATAAACTGTCTCTCTAGAAAGATGTTTCAATTAACTGTTTCCTTCTGGCCTGTTTAATTAGATCCTGGTTTTCAGCTGCTGATACCTTGTAATTTAAAGGGCTAAATCTCACAGACTGACATTTCATACACTGACCATTTTATTTATAATACCAATATCATACAATAATCATAACCAGCTGGCCAAGCGTCACAATTACCCACCCCTGTACCCTGTCCCAAGCGTTCTTAAAGCCAGCCACATTTTTGGTTTATATCACCCCTTCTGGCAGTGTGTTCCACCTCGCAACTACTCTCTTTGTAAAGTAATGCCTCCTCATCTCCCTCCTGAATCTCTTCCCCATTCTTAGCCCATGCCCTCTAGTCTCCCTCCCGCTCCTTAGTTTCAACACCCCCTTCACCTCCCCTTTGTTGACACCCTTCAGGTACTTAAATGTCTCAATCATGCCTCCCCTCTCCCGCATCTCTTCCAGTGCATACATGTTCAGTTCCTTTAGCCTCATTCCTTCCATCCCCTGAATCATCCTCATCACCCTCTGCTGCACTCCCTCCAGCAGCTTGATGTCCCAGCTCAGGTACGGCCACCAGAACTGCACACAGTACTCCAAGTGAGGCCTAACCAGTGCCCTGTAGAGGGGAAAAATCACCTTCCTTTGCCTGAATCCCTGTGCTATGCACCCTAGCATCTTGTTTGCTTTCGCTGCCACCCTCCTGCATTGGGCAGTATTGCTCATGCTTGCTGTAATCAATACCCCCAGGTCCTTTTCCTCCTCAATGCTCCCCAGCTTGATCCCCCTAGCCAGTATTCTCTCCTTGGGTTCCCTGCCCAAAAATACAACACCTTGCATTTTTTTGCATTGATCCCCAGCTGCCACTTCCCTGACCATTCCTCCAACTTTGTCTAGTCCCTCTGTAGTTGCATCCATCCCTCTTCATCATCTACTACTGCACCCATTTTGGTGTTATCGGTGAACAGGCTAATCCTGCTCACCACCTCCGGCGCAATGTCTGAGATGAATAACCCGAACAGCACTGGGCCCAGCACTGAGCTCTGCGGCACCCCAATCATCACAAATCTAGGCTCTGAGGGCTCCCCTCCACTGCCACCCTCTGCAGCCTACACCTTAGCCAGTTTGAGATCTAACATGCCATCTTTTCCCCTACTCCCACCCAGGATAACTTCAACCCTAGTCTCCCATCGGGCACTGAATCAAAGGCCTTGCTAAAATCCAAGTATAGCACATCCACAACATGGCTCCATCCAACTCCGTTGTCGCCCAGTCATAGTACTGTATAAGGACAGTATAGCACATCCACAGCATGGCCCCATCCAGCTCCCTCGTCACCTAGTCACAGTACTGTATAAGGACAGTATAACACATCCACAGCATGGCCCCATCCAGCTCCCTCATCACCCAGTCACAGTACTGTATAAGACTGGTCTGGCAGGATCCCCCTTAAACGAACCCGTGCTGCCTCCCATCCTGCAGGTTATTGCCCTCAAGAAATGCCACCAGCCTGTCCTTTAGTATCATTTCCATGAGCCCTCTCACTGTGGACTTCGGACTGACTGGCCTATAGTTCCCTGGCTGGTCCCTTGGACCGCTTTTATGTAACAGTACCACATGGGCCATCCTCCAGTTCTGAGGCACCGCCCCCATTTCCGGAGAGGTGTTGTACAGGTCCGACAGTGCTTCCGCTAGAACCTCTGCCATCTCCCGCAGCACTCTGGGGTGGATACCATCTGGCCCTGGTGCTTTATTCACCTTCAGTGCCCTTAGCCCTTCCAAGACTCTTCTACCCTCTATCCCATCGTCCGTTACCTCACACCACCCATCCCCCTCCCCCGACAAGGGTGGTAATGGACCCCCTCCTCCCTTGTGAACACTGAGCAGAAGTACTCATTCAGTGCTTCTGCCTGTTCCTTCCCCTTTTCTACCAACTCCTTCCTCTTTTTTTCTCACTATACTCTCCCCGCACTTCTTTTTCTCCCTGACATATCTAAAAATAGTCTTTCTCCCCTCCTTTAGTTCTTTTTTTACTTTTTGTGAGATCGTAATTAACACCTTTGAGCTAAAAGCTCATTTACAAATGATCCTCGTCGAGCAGTTTGAACAGAGACTTAGTTGCGTCAGCATACTTACAGTAGACAGTTTTTACATGATAGCAACAGTAATTACACATTACAGATTACAAAGGAAGGTAACATATTTCAGGAAATAATTCATATAAGGGCAACAAAAATTGACATTACTTCACATTATTAGACACAACAGCAACAAATACATGGAGCTTATTCCGGTTGGAGGTACAGATACAGCAGCTCGAGTCATTGCCAATCATACTGGGGGGCACAATGAGTAATTAAAGAGTTAGTTTAGTGCCGGGCAGGAGGTTTTGATCAGGGTTTGGTGGATGATGGGGTGGGGAGATGGGGGTTGGAGGGTTGGGGTGGGTAGAGGGGGTGGGGTGTAGGGGGAATTAGAAGTAAGCCATGGGTCAAGGGTGTAGGGGGAATTAGGAGTGAGCCAAGGCTCAAGAGAGAGAGGGATAGGGTTTGGGCAGAAGGTTGGGTATTCCCTGTGCTAATCTGAGTTCCCTTGTGGCTTTTGTACCCTTTACCGGTGTACTCCTCCCTGTCCTCCTCCTTCCCCATCCTTCTGACCCTCCAGTACGCTGATCTTTTTGCCCTTACCTCCACTATGACCTCCCTGTTCAGCCAGCATGGTCTCTTTGCCCTGTTCTTCTTACTCTGTAGCCCGGTGCATGTTTCTGTTGCCTCTATGATTCCTTGCTTTATTATGTCCTGCTTCTACGCTGTCCCCATCCCCTGCTTATTCTTTCGAGTCTTCCCTTCAGCAATTCCCTCATTTTCCCGAATTCCGCCTTCCTGAAATCCATCACCTTTGTTGCGGATCCCTCTGGTTCCCTGCTCATTGTGATGTTAAACCACACCATTTGATGATCGCTATCAGCTAACGAGTCCTCCACCCTTATGCCCTTCACTGCCTCACTGTTAGATAGTACCAGGTCCAGGATGCTCCCCAGTCTCGTGGGTTCGGCAACCAGCTGTGTCAAGAATCCCTTCTGGAACACATCCAAGACGACCCTCTCCTTGGCACTGGGAGGTGACTGGCATGGTCCAGTCCACCCTGGCAGGTTGAAATCCCCCCCTATGACAACCTTCCCCCTCCTACATGCCCTACTAATTTGTTCCACCAGTGTCCTGTCCCTTTCCACTGTCTGGGAAGGTGACCTATATGCCACCCCAAACCTCAACTTCCTTCCCCTGGAGTCCAGGAGCTGTAACCACATTGCCTGTGTATCCCTCACTTCCTTTTTGTCCCTTGTACATCTGATCCCCTCCCACACATAGACACCCATCCCCCCCCTTCCCCACAGTCCTTTCTGTACAGTCTGAACCCTGGGATTGCCAGGTTCTAGTCCCAGTGCTCTGTGGCCCACGTTTCTGTGATGGCCATGATGCCCACATTCCGTACAGCCAAGTGTGCCTGTAGCTCCACTGTCTTGTTGCCAAGGCTTCTCAAATTCACAGAGACCACCCTCCACCCCATCACCATTCCCTCCTTTTCTAGATCTCCCTCCCCACCCTGCCCTTTCTGGACCAAATCTCCAAGTACCTTCTTACTAGGTTAGGAGTTAGACTCACCCGGTCCCTGGGTTTCTTGCCTACAGTCTGACTCCCGCCACCCCTCCAGCTAGTTTAAATTTACTTTTGTTGCTATACATTCCTGTAGCATCTTCTTTAATACCCCCTTTCCCTCCTGACTTAGGTGCAGCCTAGCTCCTGCATATAGTTCATTATCGTCCCAGGTCTGCCCTATCCCGCCACCTGCTCATACCCTTTTGATGTACACTACTCCTCCAGCCACACGTTGAATTCCCTAGTCCTCTCCTTCCTCATTGTGCTCGCACGGGGTACTGGGAGCACCTCCAAAAAGGCAAACATCTCCCCTACCTCCTCGCACAGCTTTCCCAATTCTCCGAACCTTCCCTTCACCGCCTCCACAGTCTCCCCTGCCAGGTCATTAATCCCCACATGTTGCACTATGTGCGGTCTCCCTCTTCCCCTCCTCACGCACCTTAGAGTTTCTTGCTCTGCTCTGTCTGCCCTTAGACCTGGTATGGCTTCCACCCACATGCAACTATGTCATTCCCCTCTACTGCCTCATCGGATCCCCTTACACATGGAGTCCCCCACCACTAACACACCCTCTTCCTCCTTTGAACCACTTAAGCCCACCTTCCACCTGTGCACTCATTCCTGGTTCCTTTTCTCTAGGATCACTGTCCTGCTTCTATTGCCCCCCTATCCTTCCCACCTCCCCCTCCTGCTCACTGTCCTCCCCTCTCCCCCATCCCCATGCACCTGCACTGCTATTGCCTTACCCCCCTCCTGGCTTTTACCCACCTCTTCAGCCCTTTGGCCTCCCATCTCCCCTTCCACCTTTGTACCCACTCCCACCTCCCCCTGCATCTGTTCCTCCCTCTCCTCCTCCCCATCCAGTGTCAACAGTGCTTCGAACCTGTTCCCCCCTTTCATTTTGGCCTGCAAACTCTCTGCTCTCCTGTCCTGTGACCCTCTCCTCCTGGTAGACCCGAACTTAGTCCATCCCCATTGCTGGACTGCCTGTCCTTACTGATACCCACCACCCTCCCCCTTCTCGACCCATTTTCCCCCCTCGTGCCATGTTTGTGTCTTTCTTCCATGCTCCCATTCCCTTGCCTCTGACTCTGTCCTCCTTTCGCTCATCCCCTCAAGTTCCCATGTTATCATGTCCCCCCCTTTCCTCAAGGGTGTACATATTAAGCTCCTTTAGCCTCTCTTCATATGGCTTCTGTTGCAGACCATGCACCATTTTAGTTGCCCTCCTCTGGACTACCGCCATCCTATCTATGTCCTTGCAGAGATGGAATCTTCAGAACCGCATGTAATACTCCAGATGGGGTCTCACCAACTGTGTGTACAGAGGGATAACATCTTCCTGTTTTCTACTGGTGATATCTCTCCCTATACATACTAGTATCCCCCCAGCCCTCCTTACTGCCTTCTCACATTACTTGCTTACCTTTAGGTCATCTGATATGACTATCCCAGGCTCCTTTCCATTTTTGTTGTTGTTAATACCCCTCCATTGTGTACTCTTCCCTTGGGTTTTTGTTTCCCAGGTACATTACTTTGCACTTCTTTGCATTGAATCTAAGCTGCCATACTTTTGGCCATTCTTCCAGCCTTGCCAAGTCCCTTCTCATCCTTTCCACTCTTCGTGTATCAACTCTGTTGCAGATCTTTGTGTCGTCTGCAAACAGGAATACTTTTCCTTCCAGTCCCTCTGCAATGCCACTTATAAAGACATTAAAAAGGACCGGACTCAGTACTGAACTCTGCGGTACCCCGCTAGTAACCCCTCTTTCTTCGGAGTGGACTCTGTTTACTCTTACCCTCTGTGTCCTGTTGTCCAGCCAATTTTTTACCCAGGCTACCACCCTGGGACCCACTCCCAGGCTGGCTAATTTGTTTATTAATCTTTTGTGTGGGACTGTGTCAAATGCCTTGCTAAAGTCTAGGTAGGCCATGTCCACAGCCCCTCCCTTGTCTACTACTTTGGTCACCCAGTCAAATAAATCTATTAGATTTATCTGATATGACCTTCCCACTGTGAATGCATGCTGCCATGGGTTCTGTGCCCCACTGACCTCTAGGTACTCAACAATCAATTCCTTTTTTCAGAAGTGATTCCATCATTTTCCCTATCACTGTGGTCAAGCTAACAGGTCTGTAATTTCCTATCTCTGCTTTGCTCCCAAGAAGGGGAATCACATCTGCCCTCCTTCAGTCCTTAGGTAACACACCACCCTCCCATGATTTGTTAAAAAGTGTAGTCAATGATGTCACTAGTTCTCCCCTTAGTTCTTTTAGAATTCTGGGGTGAATCCTGACAGGCCCCATTGCTTTGTCTACCTTCAGTTTTAGGAGTTCTTTCAGAACCCTTTCTTCTGTGAAAGGACTTGTATCAATCCCCCTGTCCAGAGTGCTTCTATTGATTGGATTAGGTACCTCTCCCTTCTCTTCTTTCGTGAATACTAAGCAGAAGTATTCATTCAGTATCCCTGCTTTTTCACTGTCCCTCTCTGCCCACCTACCTTCCCATTTATTAAGCCTCATTATCCCTCCCTTGGTATTTCTTCACTCCCTACTGTACCTATAAAAGGTTTTATCCCGCTTCTGAACCGAGTAGGCTATCGTTTCCTCAGTTTGGTCCTTTCCTATTCTGACTGCTTTCCCCGCTTACTTCTGCTTTAACTGGTACAGTTCTCTCTCTTGCTCCTTTTGTGTTTCCTTATACTTCCTGAATGCTATATTTTTCTCCTTAACATTCCCCGTCACCTCTTTTGAGAACCATAGTGTTTTTTTCTTTCATTTTGATTTATTTGCTTTACACAAAGGCTTGTTGCCTCTGTGATGGGAGTTGTGATGTTTCCCCATTGTTCCTCCACCCATTCTTCTTGCCTGTTTGATAGTGCTTTTCTGAGGCACTCTCCCATTTTGACAAAGTCAGCCTTCCTAAAGTCCAGTACCCTCACTTTTGTATGGCTTGACTCTGTGACTGTGTTTATCGTGAACCACACTGTTTGGTGGTCACTTGTTCCGAGATGGCTACCCACTTCTAGATCTGACATCCTCTCTCTGTTCCCATTTCAGAGTACCTGGTCTAAGATTGCTCCCTCCCGAGTGGGTCCCAACACTAACTGTCTGAGGCATGCCTCCTGTAGGGCATCGAGAATGACTCTGCTCTTGGATATGACTGCAGCAAAGGTGCTCCAGTTAACATTTGGCATATTCAGTTCCCCCATTAGCAATATTTCCCCTTTGTCTGCCATCCTAAGGATGCCTTCTATCATTTCCTTGTCCATTTCCTCCCCCTGACATGGGAGTCTGTATACAACCCCCATGTGGATTGTGATGCCATTTCCAGTCTCCATAGTGACCCCCAGTGCCTCATCTTCTCCCTGTTTACCCTTTAGTTCCATTGCTTTGATCCCTTCCCTATTGTAGAGAGCTCCTCCTCCTCCTTCTCTTCTACCCTCCCTGTCCCTCCTGTAGATTGTGTACTCTGGTATGTTGACATCCCAGTCATGGTTCTCTGTGTACCATGTTTCTATGACTGCCACACTATCCAGGCGTCCCTCTTCCATCAAGACTACCAGTTCAGGGAGCTTATTACCCAGACTATGAGCATTGGTACTCATTACCCTCCATTTTATGATGGCCTTACCCCTTTTTGCCCCATCACAGTCCTTACTGCCTTTGCCTTTTTCTCCATTTTCCCCTGCCCTTCTCCCTATTGACTTCTCAATCTTGGTGTTTACCTCACTAACTACCCTGATTTTTTGGGGGGGCTAGGATTTCCCTTCACCTTTTCAATGCCTCCCCATTGACTAATTTGAATGCTTGCCAGTGAAGCATTTAAACCTATCACCTAGGATCCTGGTTCCCCTCCTGAACAGATGCAAACCATAATGCTAGGCCGTATTCCTCCAGGTGGACTCCCAGTCCCCAATGTAGCCAAAACCCTCAGCTCTGCACCAGTTTTTCAACCATTGATTTATTCCCATGGTACAGAGCACCCTAGCCTCACCCATACCATAGACAGGCAGCACCTCTGAGAAGGTTGCCATGCATGCTACTTGTCTAAGACCCCTCCCCAACTCCACAGACTTCTTCTGCACTGTTCTGATCCCTTTCCCAGCCAGGTCATTTGTCCCTAGGTGGACAATGACATCCAGGTCCCTCCCCCATGCAGCTGCTCTCATGATCCTGAGGATTCGCTCCCTGTCCCTCCAAGCCATGATACCAGGCAGGCACCTTACCTCCCCCCCTCCCCCAGTTCTACCCTTCTAACAATGGAGTCCCCCACCAGGAGTTGTTTTATTTCCCATATGGGGTCCCATACCACCCTCCTATGAGTCTCTTTTGTGGAGGTTCCCAGCATCCTCCTTGGTCTTCATTCCAGGTGCCTCCATAGAGGAACCACACTCTGCCAGAGCAGCGTATGAATTGTGGAGAGGTACAGCTGGAGGGATGTGCCTCCATTCCACCATCCTCACCCTTCCTGAACCCACTGTGGTATAACCAATCCTCTTTCTTGGCAACCTCTGCGGCAGCAGCATCAGCAGCAGCTCTGGTGGTCCCTTGGTGGGAGAGGAGGTCCCCCGAACCTGGCTATATAGCAACCAACAGAAACTGTGATGTTAGATCCCTTGGACACTGTGATATTTGTGGAGATCATGTTCACTATGAATTAGAATCCTTTTGTTGTAGCCATTATTTAGTTGCTGTATAATTTTAAATACAAGAAAATCAGTCTAGATTACCAATTGCTTAAATGTTGTAAAAGTTGATATTTATTGTAGAGGGTGATTTATCCACAGTATGACATCAACTGGATTTTTTCTTTTGTTGTTATCTAACTTTAAATTATAATTTTATAAACCACACAGGATGATTTGGTATACATTCATTATTAATTTGACTACCCTAGATTTTGTTTAAAGAAATGCAGAAAAGTTCCTTTAAAAATGCATGGCAAAATGAAATGTTGTAAAATATGATGTCATAGACTACACCTTATAAAACTGGAATGTGTGATACCAGAGTTATACCCACTGAGGGAGGCTTAGAGCCGAAACGCTGGGGCTGTGTTTACATGCATTGTACCACTTTTTTCTTCAAATCAAATGCAAACTTTGCTGCATTGAGTGGGTTGAGTACTCCTTTTATGTCTTGTAACTGGGAGTGATGTTGGTGCTTCTGAACTGGTCTACATTTGATTCCATGCTCTGAAGATGAAGGAGGTTCACTCCCTTACTCCTGCCACATCCTCTCCACCTCGAGCCAGGTCAGTCATCTTGCCTTGTGACAAGACAGCCAGAGGTTTCCCCTACAGGAAGAGTAGGAGAGTTTACTGATAAGAAATTAAACAAACAAATACATTTAATAACAAATAAGTGTTGTAACCTCTGCAATTAACATTATTGCAAAAAGGACAAAAAAGGAAAAGAAAACTAAGTACATAAAGTGTTAAAAGAAAAAAGTAAAAAGGAACTAGTAGGTGACATTAACAGTCAATAAGGGGGAAAGATAATCAGAAGACTAAATTATTTACAAAATAGAATCAAGTAATGGGAGCATCAGAATCCATAATCCAATGCATGTTTATCCAAAGTTTTGTTAAAGTTACTTGTGCTACATGTTTTGATTCTGCATAATATATCTGATGAAGGTCATTTGTGACTTTTTAAATAATAGCTGTATGAGTAGCCTGTTTCTGTTGTAGGGAGAAAACACATCTTGCCTGCCAAACATGTCATTTAAGAACTGAAAAAACAACATTGAGAGTAGTATTATGCCACTTATTCCAAGGACTCGAGTAATAACCATAAATCAAAATGTTGTAAGTAGCATAACCACATTGTTGTGCTGAGAATGCATGAGCCAGATACTTCCAGAAACCTGAAATATGGAACAGGAAAAATACAAACGCTCCATTGTTTCCAGCTGTTGAAAACAAAGTTCCCTGGAACATAATCTATCCATAAATTGTTTGTGCTTGTGTTTAGCTTTTATGTTCAATTTTTCGTGGCAACTTAGCCAGTGGACATCCCACATCCTAGGGGGTATTTTTGGTTCAATCAATAAGGACTCCAGAGATGATTTCATAAGTGTAGGGCAGGAGGAAAATGCAGTATCAGAGAAATTATTGTCAATAATCAATTGATAAAGATGCTTCTGAGGAAAAAACAGAATCTGCAGGAATAGTAGTGGATGTTCCCGGTGTCCTGGCCAGATTTCCATCTTTCACTAAAATGCCACCAACAGCTTAATCTGGTTCAATTTCAATTGGTTTTTACTGGTATCCCACTCCCACCACCCCTCAGGATGAGACTGAAAATATGCAGTATTGTGGAGCCCTCTTTTCCCAGTCGATGAAAATCTAAATACTGTACATAACTAAAATAAAAATAAATAAATAAATAAGTCTGCAACACTCATGCTTTCATCAAAAAAGCTAGAGTAAGAGATGTTCTTCTCCCCTGGGTTTCCTCAGAACTCCATGAACAGTTTAAGATGAGGGATGCCACTTGGCCTGCCCATGAATCTTCAGACATTGCTACTGGCAAGACATTCTATAACAAGCTCAGAAACCATTGAACCAGTGCCATCAGGAAAGCAAAGGTTACTGTATTTATTTTCATCTTAAATTCATTAGTGACTCTTTGTCACCCTCTAAATTTTGTAATATAGTAAATAACCTAATTCAGCTCACTTGTTTCTCCCCTGGCATTCCAAATCTCTTGATTAACTCAGATGTAGTTACCAACCCTTGTGCTATAGTGAATGCCCTAAATACACATTTTGAGGAAGATCCTTTATCACTTGCCCCTCTCCCCTTGTTGACTTTAGCACTGGTCCTCAGATGGGGAACCTCATACCAAGTATACCAAATTTTGTTTTTTCTTATATTACTCATTCTGAGATCCTCTGAGAGATACTGTATCTTGTATTAATCCTAGCCATCGATCTGAGTCTGTTGACATCACCCGAAATTTAAAAAAGTGTCTGCATCTGAAATTACTGCTCCTTGGGCCCATTATTTCACCTTGTCCCTCACCTCTGGAGTATTTCACTTATCCTGAAAACATCCTGTTGTTAACCTCCTTCATAAGGGTGCCCTATGAACTCTCCTGGAAATTATAGCCCAATCACCCTACTCCCAATGCTCTCCAAAATTCTTGACAGACTTGTTACAACTCAAAAGTTCAGCTTCTATTTCAGGACCAGTTTTGTTTCCAACACTTCTAAAGTGGGTTTTGGCTAGTGCCCTCAACCTCCTCCTCCTCCTTTCTGTTAAGACTGACTTTATTCTCTTTAACATGGACAATGACTTTTCTGCCAGTGTCATATTAGTTGTCCTAGTGAAAGCCTTTGGCACTGTTTTTCCCTTACCTTTTAGGTCAATCCCAGTCCATTTCTATTAGATCAGCCCTGTCCAGCCCTTGGCAAGTTTGTATGGGTGTCACCCAAGAGTCTGTGTTAGCTCCACTCCTTTTCAATATCTTTGTCAATGACCTCCCTTTTGGTGTCAAATCTTGTCATGTTCATATGTATGCAGACGATACCATTCTGCATGCAACTGGTCCCATCACAACTGCTATCAATGATACTCTGCAATTTGACTTCACTACTGTCCAAAATTGGTTCACAGGAAACCATTTATCACTCAAGGCAACTAAAACTGTCTCCATGGTATTTGGCTCCATGAAAAGTTTGCTAGGGAGCCCAACCCTAGGCATTACAACTGCAGATATGACTACTTTAAAATTCTAACAAAATATAAATATCTTATTAATTTACTGGATCAACACCTAGATTTATTTAGTATTTTTTACTTTCCAGGTAAGTACACTGGACCAAAAAGGAACATTTACAGGTATGACCTGGGTACAGCAAAGACCATTTAAATCAGTGTTGGACAACTTGAAATTGCCCTATGAACTTGAACCATGTCAAGGGCTGCATTACCATGCATAGCTTGGAAGAGACACATTGTACGACAAAAGTGACACATTTAAGACCTTTTAATCATTAAATAAAGATATTTTACTTAATTTTAATGCAAAACATGTTTATTTAATGGACATGTTACATCATGAAAAGTTTCAACAGTATTAAATAGTATATAAATAAACTATTGAATATCAATGTGACTTATTTAGAACATTTTTCTTTAACAGAAATGTTCTTGAGGGCCCAGAAAAATACATTGGGGGTGCATGCAGCCTGTGGGCTGCAGGTTTCCCAGCACTGATTTAAAGGTACAACCCAAGTACAACAAAGGGATAACAAAATGGCAAAAAAAAAAAGGTTTACAGGCATGACCAACAAGGGGACAATAAAATAGTTAAATATAAAACAGATACAGATTAAACATAATACATACAAGTCACATACAAAAAGTTATTAATAATAGAGCTGTGCAGAATATAAAATTCTGCCCATGGAATACCCACGGAATTGCTATTCTGATTCCGTGGAATTTCATGGAATTTGCATGGCATTTCTGTGGAATTTTTCCAAATTTTAAATTTCAGTTATTGTGCTCTAATTTTAAAACTATGCATCCAATTGACACCAAATTTGTTATGTAGACAGGAATAGCTTACATAAGATTATCAAGGTTTGGGTCATAGGTTGAAAAGGGCAGAGTTATGGGAGGCCATATATTTAATCAAATAATTTTTGTTATTTTGATCTAATTTAAAAAATTCTGATCCAAATTTCTCCACAGTTTCAGAATTTACAGAAAGTTTCAACATGAATATGTGCATCACATTTTAAATCTCAAACTTCAATAGGGGCTGAGTTACAGGCCACCAAAAGTGTGCCAACATTTAGGTTTCTGTTATATTAATATAATTTTGATAGTATTCATTGAAATGTTATAACATTTTACAGGTATACAGGTTATCACTACATTTATATATGCACATAGTTTCACATTTCTAGCGTCAAATGGGACTGAGCTATAGCCTGCCAAACATGTTATCAGAATTTAAATTTCAGTTACTTCCTGCTAATTTTAAAACAACATACCCACATTTAACCAGATTTGAAACATTTAAATAACTATTCCATGTGGTCATTTTTGACAAAGTTCATATTTACAGCTTATTAATTGGACTGAATTAAAAACAGTCACATTTTCACATCATTTTTAACATTAAATTTTGTAAGAATGTAAATTGCAAATGTATAAACTCCTGAAACTTAAAAACCAGAGAACAGAATTCCATAAACTTTGGCAGGTTCATAGACCTTACAAGGAGACTGTGTTTGTCAAATCTGTTAATTGCTTGCTGCCCACAATTGCAAATTAACATCTGTACTTAAAGTCCAATTCCACGAGTCTTTGTGAAAATTGTGAAATTTCATGAAAATTCCATAAAACTGGAATTTTCTAATTTCACTCAGCCTTATCACAGGATTCAAATTAAAGGATTGGGACATGAGAGGCAGTTAATATAGGGGGTCACCAGGTTCAGGAGTTTTATGCATAGTTTCATCAAGAAATGGACAGCTGAGCTGGGTAGCACACCATGGTAAACCCCTGAGTTGAAGCAAGGAAGCACAGAGTGTCAACAATTCCAACCTGAATGCAGGACATATAAGGACCACACCCAGCAAATTGATGATCCAGGAAGCATGACGTACATGCAAGTCTGGGACTTAGAGGTACTAAAAAAGATATAGTGGGGGAAGACAATGTCTGGGGCTCCAGGAAGGAAGAATTGTGGCTATTCCAACAGGGTATGTTGATAGGAAAATAAGTAGATAACTCTCATTTTAAGGTATTTTGTCACTGTAAAGAACAAAGAGGATATCAGTGGGATCAGTAGTTCTACTGAGCCAATTTGGCTATGATAAGAGAGAAGGTAGGTGGCAAATAGCCACTCAGAGTAGAACAGCAGGACTGCAAAAAGCTCAGCCCAGCTTAACAAATGAAGTAGTGATATGTACGTTGAGAATGTTAAATTTGACAAAAAGAATCCTGAATGATTCTTCTATATGCTACCATAAATATTTGATAAAATGTTACCAATTTTTTTTACTGTAAATTTGAAACTGCTAAACCATTTTATCTAGTTTTGTTAGACACCAGGATACACATCGGATATGCATGTCAAATTTTACATCTGTGCCTACAAGAGCAGAGAAGTTATAAACATCCACATTTTTGAGAGTTTTCATGAAATTTAGCAAATATTTAGATAAAAAAACATTTGAACCCCTGTAACTTTAAAATCTCTAATGCAATTCTCTTCACATGTTGGTGATTTTATTACCATTATAAAAAGGTTATTCATGCTAATTTACATGTGTTTAGCTCCAAAGGTGCATGAAATAAAATGACTGATTTTACGCACATATAATTTTGAGATGATGCATCCTAATCTCAGGAAATTTGGCAGTTTTAGAACACCTACCATCAGGTAATCATGCCAAATTTAAGATATCTGGCCCAATAGATGCCTGAGGTATATGCAGATACAAATTTTCATGAAATTTCCCACAAAAAATAAAATTAAAGATTTTGAGCACCTATAATCTTGAGACAATCCATCTCAATGTCATAAGATTTGGTACATTGTTAGAACATCTGTCATCAAGTAATCATGCCAAATTTAAGATCTCTGTCCTAATAGATGACTGAGGTATATTCAGATAAACATTTACATGAATTTTCTCACAAAAAAAATGACAGACTTTGAGCACCTTTAGTTTTGAGACAGTCTATCCTAATATCATGATGTTTAAAACAGCATTAGAAATCCTCCCAGAAATTAAGCATGACAAACATCAAAGCTCTAGTGCAATAGATGTCCGAGTTATGACCAAATTAATACATTTTTAAAATTTCACAAACTTTCGATGAAATTCCATGGAATTTCACAGAATTTAGTGAAATATCATCAAAATTTCACAAATTCAGATTTTGTCATTCCCCACAGCTCTAATTAATTACAGCTACATTCGCTTCTACAGATTATTCTGTCAGTTGTGATTTAAATATATTGTAAGAACAATCTTGTGAACTGACTCCAGTCCTAGTTGTTATAGGACTATTTCTGTTATTTCCCTGACTGTAAAAACTTTTGAAAACATTGTCTACAAGTAATTGGTGTACTACCTTGAGAGACACAATTTGATTGTGGATGAGCAGTCTAGTTTTAGAAAAGGTCAGAACACCTTAAATGTTATTTCTAGGGTCACAGATTACATTTACACAGCTTTTATTAAAGGCTCATGTCTTCCTGCAATTTATTTGGACCTAGCTAGGGCGTTCAACACTGTTGACCATAACATCATGTATAACAAGTTAAAATCACTTGGACTGGGCTGCTCTGCACTATTGTGGTTTAATGCTTACTTATTCTAGTGGTTACAATGAGTTAAAGTGGATAGTGTTAGCTCTGATCTGTTAATAGTCACCAGAGGGGTGCCACAGGATTCTACCCTGGGTCTGTTGTCTAAACACTCTTTGTTTCTAGGGAAAACAATTAAAATAATAATAATACAGATTCTTGTGTCTCGGAGTCTGCCAAGAAACATTTGTAAACAACCAAGGAGTACTAATAAAGTTTATTATGCTACTTACGACAAGCATGTGACAAAGAAAATCACAAGGTAGATGGGTTTCTCACCACTCCTGAAGAATGTACATAAAGTCCAGAATTGTAAATCTTAGGTTCTCTGAGATCTTGTTCAAATTCTCCCCATGCTCCAACTCTCTGCCCTTCTAGAGAAGTTACAGTAGTGTCTCGAGCATGCTACAATGGGTTGCAGACAGCTAAATGCTACAGATAACAGCATAGCAACAGAGATTACAACATAGTTACAGATATGAGAAACAATATGTATTGTTCCTAAGTCATTCTCCATTGGAGAATGACTTAGGAGACAGAATTAATAATGAGTATCATATGAGATAGACTATGCTTCCATTAGCATTATAGCTTAGACAAAAGAAACACTGGCAGGCATATCTGCCTGAGTGTAAAATACACATTGCATATAATTATATGAGAATATGAGTATGCAATAATCACTGATGATCCTTCTGAGTCATCTTATCAGTGATTAGGTAGATAATACTGGAATATCTACAAAAGACAAACTAATCTAAATAAATGTATTATAGTGAGATATAATACATCATGCATGACAATATTAGCATATCTTAGCAGCATAGCAGATTCCTAGCACCCATGTTTATATGTTTGGTGCTCATAACTATAGGTTAGTGCAAAATAGCAGTATCACGGTACAATAGACCAGGAATACAGTGTGAGGTGTGTGTGTGAGGCATATGTGGGACGATAGGGGCATAACCCACGCCTAACAGGTCCCCTATTTATTTTTACTATATATTAATGATCTACTCAGCTCATGCGCTCCTTCCACTAGCATGTTTTTATATGCTGATGATACCACCATGTATGCTGCCCACGGTAGTGCACAGCAGGCAGTTGCCAGTTTGCAGCAAGATTTTGATGCTGTGCAGAATGCCCTTTTCAACTTAAAATTGATGTTGAATGTAAAGAAAACTCAATGGATCTCGTTGTCAAAAAAATAGTCATCTAATATGGATTTAATCTTGAAACATAATAAGGGTGAGGTTCTTGAGAGAGTGAAAAATTATTAATACTTGGGTTTAACCCTGGATGAACAGCTTAATTTTGGTCAACATGTTTTTCTATTATCTAAAAAGCTAACGAGAATCCTGAGTTCTTTCTATAGGAATAAGTTTCATAAGTTTCATAAGATTTTCAAGCAGAGTAGTCTTTCATCCTTTATTGCTTGCCAGCTAAACCATATCATATTTGTTTACAAAAAAACTGTCTAATCTTGTTTTGAATAATTCTATTGAAGTGCTTGCTACCACTTCACTAGGCAAACTATGCCAAATGGTTGGTACCCTTTGGCTAAACCAATATTTCCTTTTCATCAGATTTCATTGGGATGTTGCTCACTGAAGATGGTGCCCACTAGTATTATAGTTACATTCTTTAATTTTAAGACCATATTTTTTCCATAGAACATTATCATATAGTGCCCTGTAGAGCATACACAAGTCCCCCTCATTGTCCTATACTGTAGTGTGCAGATATCCAATCCTTTTAATTTTTTGTGGTATGTTAGATCTTTGTTTCCTGCAATTGCCTTTGTGGCTCTACGTTGGACCCACTTCAGTTTTAAAATATCATCCCTCTTGTATGGAGCCCACACTTGGACTCCATACTCCAGGTGCGGCTGCACCAATGCCTGATAAAGGGGAATGATAGCCTTCTTATCTCTAATTTTTATGTGACGGAAAATACAGTTTAGTCTTTGGTTTTCAGTTTTAGTAACCTTGGTGCAGTGTGCATAAAATTGTAAATCTGAGGATATTGTTATCCCAAGATCTCTTTCCTCTGTTGTTATAGGTAGAACTATATCCATGATCTTATAGGTTATCTTTGGATTCTGCTTCCCCAGGTGCATAACTATGCATTTATTCACATTTAATTCAAGTTTATTTTTGTTAGTCCAGGTTGCTAAATCTAGTAGGGCATCCTGCATGTTGTTTCCAAGGTGTTAACTATAGCCCCTGCTCTACAGTCATCTGCAAACTTGGTTAACCAAATATTGGTGCGTTTGCATCTCAGTGAAGATATGTATACATTAAAAAGCCATGGACCCAAGACAGATCCCTGCAGTACCCCACTTGTCACACCTGCCCAATCAGATAGGGCTCCATTCACAGTCACCCTCTGTCTCCTCCCTCCTAGCCATGAGGCAATCCAAGTAACTGAACTGGGTTCTAATCCTATTCGCTCAAGGGTACACACCATCTCCCTATGGGGCAGTTTATCAAATGCCATAGTGAAATCTTAAAAAAAGCCACATCAATAGCATTACCCTCATCCAGAGCTTTGCTTACTTGTTCATAAAAGACTAACATGTTTGTCTGACATGAACGAGATTTTGTAAATCCATATTGGGTAGAGTCTAGTTGATTTGTTGCCCCCAGATGTACCAGTATTATGTCTTTATTATACCCTCCAAGATTTTACATATTGCTGCTGTCAGACTAGTAGGGCAAAAGTTTTCTGGGTTGGTCCTTGAGCCTTTTTTCCAGATTGGTACAACCACAGTGTCCCTCCACCCTTGTGCTACCTCTCCTGAGTCAATGAATTTCTGGAAAATATGTGTTATTGGAGCTGCTAAGTTTTTCAAAAGCTCTACCAAAATTCTAGGGTGAATATTGTCTGGCCCAGGAGATTTGTTTATATTGAGTTTTTTAACCTATCCTTAATTTCTTCCACCTCAATTTTTATTTTACCTGGAAAAGCTTCTAAATGGCCATGGGTGTATCAATCATTATGTTTTGTTTATTAAATACTGAACAGAAATAATCATTCTGAATGTTCGCTGTTTTCTTGTCATTGGTTTTATTTCCCTCAGAATTTATATATGGACCAATTATACAGTATATGTAGATTTCTTATTCTGTTAATTTAAGTATATAACATTTTGTAATTGTCCTTGGTTTTAGAGGCAAGTTCCACCTCATGATTGGCTTTTGCTCTCTTTATAGTTTTTTTTTACCTCTTTTACTAAAGCCTTGTATTTCATCATATCCTCAGGATCGTTAGGTTTTAGAAATGTCCTATATGTTGTATTTTTCTTTCTTATTAATTTCTTAATTTTTGTATTGAACCACCCTGTTACATGCTTTTTATTACCCTTGGTATAGGTTACACTTCTTTTCTAATTTTATTAGGAAATCCTTAGTTAACTCTTTGTTTTTGACTGTCCTTGATTATGGTGGTTGTATTTATCAAAATACCACCAGTAAAATTTTGAGCAGCTTGGATCCACTTTATCATAGTGCACTAAGATGCATAGCTGGGCTCCCCTGGAGTATGCATCATTGTTATTTGTATGCCTCTATAGGATAGAATTCACTGGGCACATGGAGGGACATTCATTGGTACCTTTATGTTTACAAATTCATAACTAGGACATTACCTAGTTTTCTTCTAGATACTCTTCATTTAAGAAAACAATCTGTTCATATGTTGAGATCATCCATGCTTAGTAATTTTAATATTCCCAGACATAGAACCAAATATGGGAATTTTATTTTGGTTATGTCAGATTCCTGAGCCTGGGATTTGATCAAAAAGCAGTTTAAATTAAATTTGATATTATCCATGGCACACTTTAAAACAATACTTACCAAAGTGTATTTTGATTGCTATAATTGTTTTGGATTAATTTTTGCTTAGATACATAATTATCGGACCTTGATGCAATTATTTGTATTATGTTTGTATTGTTTTGTATTGCTGTGTATTGTGTGTTCTGTACTAGGTGCAGTTGTAAAAAAGAGTTCACTCTTATTCTTGCCTTCCAAGAAATGAAATGAAATGTGGATAGGAATACTGCTCCATAGTTTTCTCTTTACATAGTCACTCTTTGGCATCAAAATCCTACAAAAAACTTGATACCCTATACAAGGTAATTGACTGCCTCTCTCAAAGTATGATGAAGTGCCTTGTTGAGTGCACAATCCTGCCTTTGACTGATTTTGGTGATGCCATTTATGCCACTGCTCCAAAGTGTCATCTACCCAAATTAGATACCCAGTTCAACAACCTTTCCTGCTTTATCTTCTACTGCCCTCATCGGACTCATCACAGTAATTTACATGACCAACTGAAGTGGCCCTCACTAAATGAAAGGCTCTTGCAGAATCTTTCCCTCTGTGTGTTAAAGTTCGGATTCAACAAATTTCCCTGTTATCGAAGCAGCTTACTCACTCTCACTCTCACTCTCACTCCTCTATCCCTAGTCACAACCTAGCTTCCCACATTGGAATCAGGTACATTGTTCCTAGGTACGAACAGAAATCTGATCAGCTTACCTTTCATCACAGACTTTCTCAGTTATAAAATAACCTTGGCATGGGTAGAAATCCACCAGCATCTCCTCTGATAAACAGTCTGTTAAGCTTCTAACTGCATCCCATTATGACTACAAGACCACTTACTCTGAATTTTAATCTTATTGTAATAAATTGTTGAACTGTAATTCTTTTCCAATGTTAGCTTTGTACGACTTTCTTATTTTATATGCAAAACCCTGTACAGTATGAACATTAATATATTAAATTTTTCACTCTGACTTTATTTGAAGTGGTGTTATTTTAAATGTGATTGTATTTGAACGTAAATGTGCATATTTGTCTTTTTTTCTGTGTATTTTTATTTTAATTGCTTTTTACAATTGTGTGTATTTTGAAAATGTATGTATTATACAGGATGGCCCTAAACAGGCTTTGCCCAGTGATCTCATCCTGCTAAAACATAAATAAAATTAAAATTCAGTTTCCTACCTTCCCCACTTCCCAGATTGAATCTGTAAATGAGATGCTTACCATATCACTGTATGATTACCTGATGAAACAAATTCAATAACTAAACACAGTAAACACAAACTAAAACTCTAAGGACTTGTTGCAGTGCACTGTTAGCCTTGTATGAACCTCTCCTGAACAGACTGGGGCCTCCATTAAGAGACTGGCCTCACTGATTGTGAAATACTGCTATAATACATCTCTGTGCTGTTTACATCTACTGGAATCACCGTAGGGCACTGTGGAATACAATTTGTATTGAAGACACTATATAAAACCAACTCCTTTCTTTGCTTTTCCATTCCTTGAACTACAAGAAGATGCATACAAATGGTACTGTCATAAGGAAAGACTTTGAGTTAATTAGGTCATGCCTGAAAATAGGTATTGAAGGTCTAGTGCAGTTACGTGGTAAATAAAAACTAAAAAACTAAATGCTGTAAATAAATGCATAGATGGAGTGGTTCAGCACATGGATGAAAACAGTCTGTTTTCTAGTAAATAGCATGGTTTCACAAATTGTAGACCCTGCCATACCAACCTGATTCCTTCTTCAAGTAGTTAACCAGGGAGGTAGATGGGGGCTGGGTAGTGGATGTAGTCTATATCTATGGACTTCTGGAATGCATTTTCTTCACTGTGGAACACATGGCAAACTCATGAAGAAAGTAGCACAATATGGACTCATGAAAACGTATGAGAGGTGGATAACAAATTGGTTCTTAGGTAGGGAGCAGTGGGTGATGGTGGATGGTCACCATTCGGATGGTTGGATGTGCTAAATGGAACACTTCATGAGGTCGGTGCTTGATCTGATGTCTGTAACAAATTTAATAATGACCTGGAGGAGACAGCAGCAGGCTACACAAGTTTGCAGATACCATAAAATTGGCAATAAGAGTGAACACAGCAGAGACAGGGGATGTACTGTACTTGCAGATGTACTGTACTTGCAGACATTGTGGATGTGGTCTGAGAAATGGGAGCTTAGATTGAATGTGGAGAAGTGCAAGGTAGAGTGGAGCCCACCAGGATGCAACACAGAATACTGCAGAATTCTGCAGAGTTACTGCAGGAAATAATGCAATTTTAAGAACAGTTAATCCTTTTTGTCATACAGAAATCTGTGACACTGAATTGCATTGGGGGGGGCTCCATGTACTAAACCTAGAGGGGAGTTGTATGGCATGCATATACCTGTGTTTCCAACACTGGACAGCACAACCAAAGAAAAGGATCTAAGAAGTATAGTAATTGTGGATTGTAAACTACAGCCAGAAAGGCAGTCAAGAAAGCAACTACAATTCTGGAATACATTAGGTGGGGAATAAGGAGCAGGTCAAGGGAGGTGATCCTCCCCCTGTACATGGCCTTGGTTTGAACACACATTTATTTAGTTTTACCGGGTAAGTGCACTAGACAATAAACTTTGCCTATTTTCTGGCACAACCCGGGAGAGGTATATATAGAGTTACAATTATATACAGAGTTACATAGAGTGGCAAATAACATCAAATTATTTAGTGCAAGGATCAAGACTAGATATCTCAGGTATTACAGCAACTCAGATGGTGAGCAGTTACAAGCAGAGGAAACAACAAATGAGGAAGAAAATCATACAATGCATGTTTTAGTGCATGGTTATCAGCATATGGAATCAGTATGGCATTTGATCAGGTAAAGCACGACCCCCTGAGAAACAAAAGGCCACAACCAGAGAGAATAAAACCATCTCACATTAGAATGTGGCATACATATAAGGAGAGTGCTTTAAATTTGGCAGAGCTATACTAGGCAGGTGATCCAGTGATTAGGGTGCAAGAACATCTATAAGTGCCCAAGAGGTAGGCACATAGCTTGTTTTCAAACACATGGTACGATCTGGAGAGCCTAATAGGTGAGGGCACGGTGTTCCAAAGCTTGAGGGCTGATGCTGCGAAGGCTTGTTCTCTATTTTTGTGGCACATTTAGGAATACTCAGGCAGGTCTTTTCTGCTGACCTAAGTGGATAGGCTTGTTTTGTCTGATGTAACAGGCAGGCCAGCACCTCCGGTGTGCCAGATCTGATGATGGAATCAATTGCCCATCCAGTGGAGTAAGCGCAATAGGAGGTAGGGGAGAGCCAACCTAGACTTGAGTACAGTGTACACCTGTGGGTCTTCCTGGAGACTGATAAGGTAAAGCAGCAGATGTTATTGTAGCATGTGTCCCACCTTTGCAGTACCCTTTTGTTTGCATCATGGAAGGTTGCTATGCCATAGGTGAGGCTGGGTCTAAGAATCCCCTGTGCAATGGCCAGTTTGGCTGCTGCATTTAGAGAAGAACAGATTTTGTAGGCCAGACCCAGATTTATATTCACAGCTTTGCAAGTGGAGGCTACGTGCAGGTTAAAGTCAAGCGAGGGGTCAATCGTTATTCCCAAGTACCTGAAGGAGTCCACCCTCTCCAACACAGTGCCATCTGCATCTGAGATTGACAGTACGGATGCCTGTGCTTTGATCCTCAGTGCTGAGCCGAACATTATGGCCACTGTTTTTGCATTTACAATTAGCTTGTTGCATGTCAGCCATGTATGTAGGCATACAAAATCTGCATTTAGTGTGGAATTTATAGTGGTTATGTCTTTGGCACTTGTGTACAATACCATGTCATCTGCATACAGAATAGTAGAGGAGTGCCCAGACATCACTGGTAGATTGTTTATGAACAGCGAGAAAAGCAGTGGGCCAAGGATGGATTCTTGAGGTACCTCGACGGTGGTGGTAGAAAGATCAGATTTGTAATTGTCAATTTGAATGAATTGCATATGTCCAGAGAGGTAGCTGTCAAACCATGAGATAGAGTCTTGAGAGAGACCAAGTGTGTCCAGTTTTGATAGAAGCAAGTGGTGGTCCACATGGTCAAATGCCTTGGTTAAATCCACAAAGACTGCTCCTGTGCAGAAACACTTATCTATTGCAGTTTTTATATCATTTGTAAATTTGGTAAGAGCCATGGTTGTGCTGTGACTCTTCCTGAAGCCATGTTATGCAGGAGAGAGCAAATTATTCTGTTGTAAGTGTTCAGCCACTTGGGTGGCCACAGTTTGTTTAAGTAGCTTATTCAGGAGAGTTAGTATGGCAATTGGTTGGTAGTTATTTATGTCCTTGGCATCCCTTTTTTTGTGTATTGGCACTATCCACGAGACTTTCCAGATAGACGGGACTGACTTTGTACTGAATGAAAGGCTAAAGATCCTGGTGACTGGTGCCGCTAGGGCTGGAGCTGCAATTTTCAGAAACCTTGGTATTAGGCCATCTGATCCAGCCAATCTGTAGGCTGGGATTTTCCTCATGAGACTTAGCACTTCCGCTGTGCTAACCTCTCCTTGGTTAAGTGGTGTAGAGGCAGGGTGCATGTTGCCAGGAGGTGCAGATGTGGACCGGTTTGTGAGCCTCTCGTAGCTACAGAGATCCGTAAAGTGAGAGTTTAGTGCATTTGCTACTGTTCTGATATTCTTACAGTTTGCTCCAGCCCATGTCACATGCAGTACTGTGTCAAGTTCTGGACACAGCAGTACAGAAAGAACATTGAAGAGATAGAGAAAGTTCAGCACAAGGTCACCAAGCTGAGAAATGGTTTAGAATGGAGGCAAGAGCTATGAGCTATGAGGAGAGATTTGATATATTCAAATTAGTCTGAAAAAATGAAGGTTAAGAAGGAATATGATTGTGTTGTTCTGAATACTAAAGAGTACAGACAAGATGGAGTATACCTAGAAGACTAAGCTGGCGAGTGCAAGCAGAAGTAGAGGGCATGCTCACAAGTTGAGGTGGGGCAGAACAATAGAAAACATTTTAAATGCATTACTTCACATGGTTGTAGACTTCATGTCTTAAGTATGTCACTGAATGGTTTAAAACATGTTCTTGATTGTGATTGGTGGGGACAGCACTTGTGACACACTTTGTACAGTTATACATTGATTGTTTTAATGAAACTCTTCAGTCTTTGATTAAGCTTACTTGGGTGACTGAAACAAAAGGCGGTGGTCCTCCTGACCACTTTTTCATCTGTATTGCTGGCTGCATTATGGAGTGCATACATCTGATGGCCTAACACTGGACTAGTGAAGTGCCTCTTTATTTTATATCAATTCAAATAGCAGGGGTGAGTGCTCACTACACACACATTGGATCACTTGTATTTTCTGAAGCACCCCCCCCCCAGTGCTCATAAACTATTACAATAGGATACCATCTCACTCTGTCTTGACCCTGTTTACATTCAAAATATGTATTTTCTTTATGAGAGGTATTCAGTCCTTTGATGTTTAACTAAAACAAAAGCCTTTTAATGGGCCAGGAAATGGATTTCTTACACCAAGGCCCCTCTTAACTAAGTGGTCAGAAGCCTGGGACTGTAATGTGAGGCAAGTTTCAATCATTCCCATACATCACACAACTGAAATATTTTACAAGTTCAAGTTTATTGCAGGAATAACTCCATTGAGCAAGCTCATTCACAAGGAGGTCCTGAAGGCATGTAATAGGAGCATGTGCAAGCAAATACAAATAAAGGCAACCAGTATACATGAAACATAATACAGTAACATAATGCATACATGGTAGTATGAGGACCTAACATTGTAGTATAAAGGGATGTTTGGTATACAATGCTCAACGCACGCAACAAAGAATATATAAGGCAACTCAAGAAATTCAAGAGGCATATTTCAGGAACATATATAAGCAATTAGAACGAAGGCAAATAATATACATGGAAAAATAATACATAGTAGTATAAGGATGTAAAATTGTGATATAGTGGATGTTTGGTATGTTGCTATACAATGTTTGGTATATTGCTATACAATGTTTGGTATATTGCGCTATACAATGTTTGGTATACTGATATACAATATGTTGTATATTGATATACAATGTTTGGTATATTGATATACAATGTTTGATATGTTAGAGTACAATGCTCAACAAAACAATGAGAAGTCAATATGAAAAAAGTCATAGAGAGTAGTTGCTATAGTAGGAGTCAAATGTCAAGGCAGAGTCTAGTGACAGCTGCAAGTAGTTTTCAAGTTAGTAGTGGCAAAGGTTTTAAAGAAATGAACAGAGACAAGGCAGGAGAGTTAAGTGCTGACTGGATCCAGTTCCAGGCAGCCAGAAGGGCGTAGGAGATGGCACGATTACCAAAGGTGGTACGAATCCTAGGCAAGTCTAGAATGATAAGATCAGACTTCTTAAGTGAGTAGCAGCTGTGGGAGATACGGACAAGGGAAGAGATATAGCCTGGGAGCTTGTTCAGGAGAATTTTAAATGTCCAGGTCCCAGAGTGAATCAAGTGTCTGGTGGTAAGTGACGTCCAGCCAACAGCTGCGTAGAGGTCACAGTGGTGGGTACGACTGGTGGAGTTGGCGATGAACCGAAGGGCATGATGGTAAAGGACATCCAGTTTATTCAGAATTGTGGCTGCAGATGAATTGTAAATTATGTCAGCATAATCAAGTAAAGGTAGGAATGTGATCTGTACAAGCCTGGTTCTGATTTCGAATGGAAAAAGAGACCTGTTCCTAAAGAAGAAGCCTATTCTATATTTTAGCTTACTGGCCAAATTATCTATATGTGCAATGAAGTTAAGTTTGTTGTCTAGCCATACACCTAGATATTTTAGTTTGGGAACAACTTCGACGGATACGCCTAGTGCGGTGACGATAAAGTCAGTAGGAGGAATTGGTGTGGAACAGGGGCAGTTACTGAGGGTAAAGATCATGGCCTTTGTTTTTTTGGCATTAAGAAGGAGCTTTGTATTAATAAGGTTCAACTTGGGCAAAGTCTGCTTGTAATGCATCTCTTACTTCAGATAGGGTTAAGCTAGAGGCATACAGAACTGTATCATCAGCAAAGAAATGTAATTTAGAATGAGTTATATTACAGTCAAGGTTGTTAATACAGAGTGAAAAGAGGATAGAGTCTAAAATGGAGCCTTGTGGGATGCCTCTAGTGACTGGTACAGAGGCTGAGAAAAGTTCATCGGCCTTAACTTTCTGGAGCCTCCCTGACAGGTAACTGGTAAACCACTGGGAAGTTGGGGGGAGGGGTCTCCTATATTAATAAGACTACTGGTAACTAGGTTGTGGTTGACAGTATTGAATGCCTGACTTAGGTCTAGGAAGACTGCACCAGTGATCTGTTTGGAGTCCAGGGCTGTAATCCAGTCATTTGTTACTTTGGCGAGGGCAGATATGGTACTATGGTTGGGACGGAAGCTAGAATGAGCCGAACTAAGGAGGGAGAATGTCTCATGATGGTGTTTAAGTTGAGAATGAATCCATTTCTCAAAGATTTTGGAAAGGACAGGCAGGATAGATATGGGCCTGTAATTGTTAAATCTCATGGATCACCTGATTTAAACAAGGGAAGGACGTGTGCGGATTTCCAGCATGAAGGTACTGTGGCTGTGTCTATAGAAAGTTTAAAGATATGAAGTATGGGAGCTATGAGGTGATAGTAGCCTAACTTTAGGAAGAATGGTTCCAGCCCGTCATCACCACCGCTTTTTTTGGTGTCCAGTTTAATGAGCAGGTCTTCGACTTCTTTGAAAGAGACCTGCTGTAGTTGGAATGGGCAGGGTAGAGCAGGGGTTTCAGGAATAACCCTATGCTGAGCACTGTTTGCAAGGCCAACATACGGTGAGGATTCGAAGGCTAGTCTGACGGTAGCAAAGTGCGAGTTAAGCTCTTCAAGGATGTGTTTGTTGTTGTTGTCGATTGTCTTACCATTGACATGTAACTTGGCTGGGAAGGAGGGGGCAGCCTGACATCCTTCAACTGCCTTAAGGGTCCTCCAAATTTTGTATGCATTACCATTGGCCTGTTCTAAGGTGGCGATATAGTAGTGAGTCTTGACAGCAAGTATGCAATTAACACATGCATTCCTTGCTGCGCGGAAGGCCTGCCAGTCTGATGGGCTCTTGGTTTGCCTGGCCTGCGACCAGAGTTTATCACTATGTATGAGCACTGATTTGAGGTCTGGAGTAAACCAGGGATGGGAGGTTTTGCACAGTCTACCTTTTATGAATGGGGTATGCGTGTTTGCCAAGGTGGAGAGATTGTTATTCAGGATAGTGACAGCCTTGTCAACCGATTTGACTAGATAGGTTTTGCCACTTTATATTACACCAATCTGACAGGTAGTTTGCTGGGTTAAACTTGCAGAATGATCATTTTGTTATAAGCTTGGGCTGTTGGTGACTCTTAACCTGTGCTTGTGTACAAAGCATTATCTCGTGGTCACTCATGTCATTGTGGTAGACGGCAGAGTGCAGGATTTTGTGTGGGGGAGTAGTTGGTATAACATCAAGGAGGGTACTATTGGTGTTGTTTGCATTATTTATCTTGGTAGGTTCATTAATGACCTGGGATAGGCCTAGTTCATCACACAGAGGCCAGTTGATTTAGAGGTAAATCAGTCCATGTTTAAATCACCAAGAATAATGATTTCATTTTTAGCCGAGGTAACCAGTTCTTTTAAGGCTGTAAGTATGTCAGTACCACCAGCGGGGGGCCTGTAGCAGCCAATAATAGAGATGATTTCCGTGGAGGGGAGGTGAAGCACCAGGGATACCATTTCATATTCCTTGGGTTTAGACGTGCAATGGATGTCGCTAACGTTGTACTTATCTTTGGCGTATATGACCATCCCACCCCCTTTGGTACCCCTATCAGCTCTATACAGCTTATAACCAGGAATGGATATCTGCTGGTTGCTGTTCAATTTTTTAAGCCATGATTCTGTAATTATAATGAGGTTTGGTGCGGTACGTGCAGCCAAGATTAGGAGCTGGTTGAATTTCTTGGTCAAGCAAAGGATATTAATTAACACCATCCTAAATCCTGGTGCAGTAGCGACATTGGTTGGGGAGTCAAAGAATTCTGGGCCAGGGTTTAGTTCCATTACCTGAGCAGAGAAGGATCAGTAGTAGTAGCTTCTTTAAGAAGCACTTGCAGGCTGCAAGTACTTTCTTTCTTTGACACTGTCTGAGTTTTGATGACAGAAGTAAGGACTTTGGTGATGGGTTGAAGGCACAAAAATTATGGTTCATTGAGATTACGGACAGTGCTCTAATTGACATGGGAAGGAAGTAGTAGGAAGGATGTGAAGGGGGATATTTTGGGGGTGAGATATGGATAAGAAGATGTATTTGAGGGCTAGAGGTGCAGTGCTTGGGAGCAAAGAGTGGGATAGAGATGTGTATTTGATATGTTCTTGGTGTGCCGTAAGGATTAGGGCCATAACAAGTGCTTGAGAGTGATAGTAATATAATGGAAATAATAAGTGCCATGACCCGGTAGGTGTGGCGGTATGATGAGGAGGAGAAAAATAGGGCACGAGTAACAACAATTGGTGGTCGGTCTGCTTATATCCTGTATGCAGAATACCAGTTATTGGTATAACAGGATCAGTGCAAGAGTCATGCAGAAGATTTGTACTTAAGAGTTGGAACAACCGAAAGAGAATGGGTAGGCTACACTAGGGGCTTAAAAACTGAAGAACCAATGGGAGAACTGGAGGTGGAGACTTTACTCGGGGCAGGAGCATGTAATACAGATTGGGGTCGGGAAGGGTTGTGTGGGACAAATTTTAGAGAGAAGAAGCAGCCCTAGAAATCAGCGCTGAGAGCTCCAAATTGCAAATAGAGGCAGTGATCAAGTCCACCAATGAGAAGGCAACAGCACTGCCCAGGAGCCAATCAAATGACCAGCTTTCATGCCGAATGCTCCCAGACAAGAAACCATACCTTGTGGATGCGGTGGATGGCCCAGAGCCATGATTTAGCCCACTCAGGGCTCTGGTGGCAGTTCGAGGTTGTGGCTGAGGCAGGAACGGTTGACCCGGCACTGATCAGCCGAGACCAGTGGAGCTGCACTTTTGCCCATTTGGGCTTAGGGCTTGTGGATGCAGCGGACAGCCCAGAGCCATGATTCAACCTGCTCAGGGCTTTGGTGGCAGTTCAAGGTTGTGGTCGAGGCCGACCCAGCACTGATCAGCCAGGACCAGTGGAGCCACATTTCGGCGCATTAGGGCTAAGGGCTTGTGGATGTGGGAGATGGTCTGGAGTCATGATTCTGCCCAGTCAGGGCTTTGGTTGAAGTTCAAGGCTGCGGTCGAGGCAGGAGCGGCTGACCCAGCACTGATCAGCCAGGACCAGTAGAGCCGCACTTTGGCCCATTTGGGCTAAGGGCTTGTGGATGTGGTGGATGGCCCACAGCTGTGATTCAGCCTGCTCATGGCTTTGGTGACAGTTCAAGGCTGTGGTCGAGGCAGAAGCAGCCAACCCAGCACTGATCAGCCAGGACCAGCGGAGCTGCACTTCGGCCCATTCGGGCTAAGGGCTAGACAGCAACATAACTAATAAGCTATAAAAACATTTTCTGGGTGTGACATATGTTACACAGGCTGAGGAATGTATACACAGATTTAAACTTAGAGGAAATAGTGAAAGCACCATAGAGAGCACTCAAAATAGAGTGAGACTAATAGATTGAAGTACTTTGTTAACTTCCAACAGAAGAGGGAACAGGTGAGTGTCCTGTTATATTTGCAATTATGTTTAATCCAGTGGCAGAAAAAATGGTGAATGCAGAACATAAGATTATTGCTGGTCCTCCTCAGTGATCCTATACTAAGACAGACTTTGGATTCAAAACCTCGAGTTAGCTTTACAGAGGCTAACAACTTAGTTGACATATTTACCAAACGTTTATTTGAGGTGACTCCTATTGCATCTAAGAATTGGCTTGCTCCCAAATTGGCCTGTAGGGTTTTACAGGTGGGGCACATAAAATGTATGTAAATACTGTAAACAGGGCCACATCTTTGAAAAACACACAGTGGGGTGAAAATGGAGGTATGCCAATTCATAACAAGCACTGCCTCATTCGTTATATATCCTGTGTCATGGGAGTGTAATTTGGCCCACATTGGACAGATGATTAGGCCACTGAAAGTGAGCATCCAGGAACATGTAAAGCCATTATTAATGGCAATATTGTCAATTCCCTAGGTGCATATTTTCATGACTCATGTCCACCAAATCACAGTATGGTAACATTTTATAGAACTTGAACATGGACCACCCCTTAAAATGAAACAAAGAAACATAGAATTTGATGGCAGATAAGGACTGCTTGGCCCACCCAGTCTGCCCTTTTTCTCTACCTACTGTAACACCGCAGACCCTACTTGATCTCCAGCTTTATGCCATCCCCTTTCCTTACCACTATCCCATGCATTCTTGAATCCTGTTACAGTTTTTGCCCCCACCACCTCCACTGGGAGGCTGTTCCAGGCATCTACCATCCTTTCTGTGAAGAAGTGCTTCCTCACATCTCCCCTTAGTCTACCACCTTCCAGCTTCATAGCATGACCCTTTGTTCTTGAACATCTTTTTTTCTGAAAATTGCTTCCCTCTTGAACCTTATTTATACCTGTGAGGTATTTGAAAGTCTCTATCACATCCTCACAGTCCCTCCTTTCCTCCAGGGTGTACATATTGAGATCCTTTAGTTTCTCCTCATAGGGTTTATGATGCAGACACTGCACCATTTTAGTTGCCCTCCTCTGGACTGCCTCTACTCTGTCTGTGTCCTTTTGGAGATGTGGTCTCCAGAACTGGACACAGTACTCTAGGTGAGGTCTCATCAGTGATCTATACAGTGATATCACCAAAACTAAATAATATTTTTCACATGGTCAGATGGGGGAGGTAGTCAGGTAGACTTCAAGGGAACTAAATAATATTTTTAAACATGATGGATCAGGTAGAGGGGTCCACTAGACACAGGGGTGGGCAGCAGCAATATAGCTGCCCTGCCTTTGGGGGACGGCGTCACATCCTTAGTGTTGCAATAAGACCATTTTTTCAGTGGCGGTAAACACACCATTCTGGGGGCTATTTAGCACCTCTGAAATGGAATGTACTGCTGTGCCATTATGCATGAGGGAATCCCTCATTTGAATCAGCACAGTGATATGGTTAGCATGATTGCACTGCCTAATTTTGGCAGCATGCTGGGGGGCTTCTAAATATGGCCCTGCCCAGAGTGCAAGTACTAATCCAGGTTAGTGCAGGCACTAACTCAGTTAGTGCCATGCTACTCTTTTGAATATGGGGCCCTCTAAATCTTCTTTACTTGATCCAGTGTGCCAGTTCATCTGTAGCTGAAGCCCATGGCTGACATCAGTGATACGGAAGTTCTGTGATATGAACAGAGTGCTGCTGAGTGTGAAATGGTGGCACCGTGGTGCGCCACGAACAACCAGGTAAACAGCAGCTTTACCAGCACAACAGTAATTCACATCTCTTTAATGGGAGTCAATTCATCCCCCACATAGGTGTGTCTTCCAACAGGAACATTCCCCTTTAAAGGAGAACTGTCCTTTATAGAGGAACCCCACAAAACGAAAACTCCAAATGAAGCTTTTTAGGCTAAATATTATGGGCTCGATTTTCAAAGAGCCTGTACATCGCCACAATTTGTGGTGATCTAGGGCTACGGCAAACTCTGGATGCATCAGGGACCCTCTGCCCAATTCTGGAAAATCAGGGGTCCATGTGCCAAAAACCCAGGAGCTGCCATACCTGCAGGCTAGTGCAAAACAATTGGCGCAACTGTGGGAAGTACTGCAGAGATCTGTGTCCCCCCCACTTGGTGCAATAGTAGAGGGGCCAGGATGGTTGGAGGGGTGAAACATGCATGCCAGGAGGGGTCTGGAGGCAGAAGGGGCATGGGGTGCCCCAGGACCGTGGCTGGCAAAAATTTCAGAAGCTGCTGCCTAGGCCCACCACATGCGTGGACACACAGAACAGCAAACAGTGCCATGCACAGCAACCACGGCACCCACACGCGTGACCATCCGGGGTCACATGTGGGGATTGCACCAGAGTTTTACTCCAAAAGGAAACAAGATAGATGGCTCAGTAATATACAGTGCATCTGTAAGGCTGGAATGATGTGGTGGATTTTACACCATACTATAATTCTGATAGAGTGCAGTAAAATGCACGATAGTAATATACATATCTACTGCTAAAATTAGGTATTGGTTACTTTTTCTTTTTCCCTCTTTTTTTCTCTCTACAGTATAGTAGATGTTGATATGGTACCATTAGGAGATGCATCAAGTGGAACATGAATTCCATCTCATATTAGATTGTTTAATTTATATATGAAATTTCATATTCATTTTACAAGTAGTTTAAGTTTGTGTGTCAGTAAAGGCTTCACTTTTTTTTTATTTTAAATCACATAATCACTGTTTGTGTTTTGTATGCAATATACCTGCTTATCTTGTTAAATCCATAATATATGTAAAGATTTTCAGCTATATGCCAATGTTCCTTTAAGAGAAGGATTCATGAGGGAGAGGTCTAATAACTAAACTGTGCCTTCTGACAAACAACTAGAGCAGCTCACAGTGCTGGGGTGTTTAGTTAGTGTGCATTTTTCTGAAGATGCTGGCATGAAGCACTTTATTTTTGGCTGTCCAAGATAATGTTTGCACTTTATACACTTCACACACTTCAATAAATCTAGTAAAAGTGACCTGTCAATTGGAGTAATATGTAAAACTGCAACAAAAGGGGGAGGGGGTCCGGCTGCTGGGTGATTTTAACATGCTAGACATGGATTGGAAGATCCCAGCAGCTGCCTCAGCCAGGAGCCAAGACATCCTGGACTCCCTGCAGGGTGCAGGCCTCAGGCAGTTAGTGCTTGAATCCACCAGGGACAAAGCAATTCTAGACCTAATACTAACCAGTGGGAACAGGATCACAGAAGTCCTGGTAGATGGTCACCTGGGGTCCAGTGACCACCACACAGTATGGTTCAACATAGACACAGGGTCACAGTCAAGTCAGACCAGGGCAAGAGTCTTGGATTTTAGGAGGGCAGATTTCACAGGGGTAGGGATATGTATCAAAGAAACCCTGGCAAGGAAGGATGGAAAAGGGGGGGGGGAATGAGTAGCAGTGGGCACACCTAAAAGGAACCATAGTGGAGATGACAAATGGCATTAGGCTTAGAAACAAAGGCAAGAGAAGTAAGAAGCCACTGTGGTTCTCAATAGAGGTATCAGAGAAGGTAATGGCCAAAAAGAGGGCTTACAGAATTTATAAGTGGATGCAGAAGGGCAAGGATAGGAGATGTACCTAAAGAGCCTGAGGGAAGCAGGGAAAGCTGTCAGGAGTGCAAAGGGGCAAACAGAGTTAAGACTAGCACAGATGGTAAACAGAGAGGGATAAGACATTCTATAGGTACATCAGTGAAAGAAGGAAAGCCAGGGGTGGGATTGCATGGCTCAGAGGGGGAGGAAAGGGAGTGTTTGGAGGGGGACTCTGAAAAGGCAACAATACTGAATAAATACTTCTGTTCAGTTTTCACCAAAGAATGTGAGGGACAAGGACCACAGCTAGGCAACAAATACCAAGGAGGGAAGAAGGAGAACACCAGACAATTTACAGAGGAAAGAATCCTAGAGGAACTCACAAAACTGAAGGTGGACAAGGCAATGGGCCCAGATGGCATACATCCTAGGATATTACAGGAGCTTTGGATGGAGCTGGCAGCGCCACTGGCAGCCCTTTTTCAGTGAGTCGTTCAGGACAAGAGTGGTTCCAGGAACTGGTGGAGGACACATGTGGTCCCACTGCACAAGAGTGGAAGCAGGGAGGAGGCAGGCTGGTTAGCCTCACATCAGTAGTGGGTAAGATTATGGAGGCACTACTTAAAGAAAGGCTTGTGGGACACTTGGAATTTATTGGAGTGCAGGATCCGAGGCAGCATGGATTCACAGCAGGAAGTTCATGTCAAACAAATCTGATAGATTTTTTGACTGGGTGGCGAATGAGGTAGAACAGGGGGGAGCAGTAGATGTCACCTACATTGACTTCAGCAAGGCCTTCAACACAGTTCCACATAGGAGACTGGTAAATAAGTTGGGTAGCCTGGCTGTGGGTCACAGGGTGGTAAACTGGGCTGGAAACTGGCTGAGGGACAGGAAGCAGACGGTGATAGTAAATGGAATCCAATCTGAAGAAAGAGAGGTGACCAGTGGGGTGCCTCAGGGGTCGATCCTGTGGCCATTCCTTTTTAATGTCTTCATTAGTGACATTGTGGAAGGGCTGGAAGGAAAGGATTGCCTGTTTGCAGATGACACCAAGATCTGCAACAGGGTAGACACTCCTGATGGGGTGAAGAGAGTGAGGAGGGACTTGGGGAGGCTTGAAGATTGGTCAGAAGTGTGGCAACTGCGGTTGAATGCAAAGAAGTGCAAAATAATGCACCTAGGGTGCAAAAACCCTGTAGAGATCTACAGAATGGGGGGATTGTTGGTGGTCACCAATGAGGAAAGAGATTTGGGGATTATCATCTCAGATGATCTAAAGGTGGCCAAACAGTGCACAAAGGCTGTAGGGAGGGTCAGTGGCATGTCGGGCTGCATAGGGAGGGGTATCACTAGCAGAAGCAGTGAAGTGGTGGTTCCAATATACCAGGCACTAGTGAGGCCACACCTGTAATACTGTGCACAGTTCTGGAAGCCACATCTACATAGGGATGTAGACAGGGTGAAGGCAGTTCAGAGAAGAGCAACAAAGATGGTGCAAGCCCTGCAGCAGAAGGCACATGAGAAAAGACTGAAAGACCTCAATATGTATACACTGGAAGAGAGGAGTGAGTGTGGGGATATGATAGAAACTTTCAGGTATCTAAAAGGCATAAACAAGATGCAGGTGGGCAACATCTTTCAATATAGGAGGGGTCAGTGGTGCAGTGGGGGAAGGACAGGTCAGGTGAATGCCCGACCGTCATTGCAGCCAGACTTCTGTTGGCACTTACTCTTGCCCCCATCACAGTCCAGACAGACATTCATTCCCTTCTTGCTCTTCCCCCATGATCACAGCCCACTCCAGTCTATCTGACACATGTGCACTATTGACTTTCAAAACAGCTGTGCTGCAGTAAGCAGTACATGTCATGTTTACCAGCATCGGCAGATGGGTGGGGGGCATGTGCTGTGAACATCAACTTAACTTACCACATTGACACTGTTAGCAGACTGCTGTGACAGTCATGTGGTAAGTTAGTAGAACCTACAGGCTATACAGTGCATTTCAGTAGTTATTAACTCACACCATTGGTGTTGTCATCCTCCTCACTCTTGAGGAGCGAGAGAGTGGAGCACTGTGTATCTGTCTGTCGGTTGTACGAGGTGGCTTGCCTCATTGTCACTTGCACTGCACTTTGTTAAATTCATCAGTAAGTTACAGTCTTTCTTGGAGTGACCAGATGTGATTTTAAAGTTACCACTGCAGCACAAGTTAGCACAAACAATTCAAATTGTGTAAAATTGTTTGGCCCATTTGATTTTAAAATGACAATGTGGATTTTGTCTGGCAGAGGTTTGCACTGATTAAAGCAACAGATTTAAGTTACTGCCTTTACTGACGTGGGAGTCCGGGAAGCTAAGTGTCATGACTTGCATTCTGCAATGGCTTGAAGTCACTCATGACACTCTGAGTTTCCTCCCTGTCATCGTCCCGTCATCAATCCAATCCTCCCATCAGACCCATTAGGCCAGTGTGAGAGGGCACTGGGCTGGGCAGTGTTTCAAGGGAATCCTCACAGACAAATATTTTGCATGGACACCAGTTTTGAAGGGAATAAATTCAAACTTTACTTCAGCAAAGACACAGAAGAGAAATAAAGGAGTTAACATTCAGTGTGATGTATAATTTAACGCAACAAATTCACAACACTCAGTCTGTTTGCTGCTGCCAGCCTCCCAGTTATTCATCTGTTCCCACTCTTTTTCATGGTCCCTTTTTATGGGGCTCCCATGTGTGTTTCAAAAACACACTCCCCTGAGTGCCTTACCAGTAACCTCTGCAAGCAGAGCAAGCCTGAGGTCTAAAAGGGACAGCCCTAAAGTGGGTGTTTTTTTTTAATCCCCCATAGCTCCTGCTAGCACCTTTATTGTGGTGGTAGTGTGGAGATGATAGGTGTAGAGCGTGATGGGTGTAGAGGACAAATGTGGAGATGAGATATTACTGTAAGTGATGATCCTCCACACCAGCCTTGTATCTGTATAGCTACCAGACTGTTACTATCATGGGCTACTCTGAAAGTCCCAGACCATATTGGCAGAGAACAAGTCCTATTAAATGATTCTGGAAAATAGAATAATTGAGTAATCAAACCAGATAATCATTATCGGATCCAACCAAAATATCTGGCTTAAAGTTGTATCGGAACCAAAAAATGGCATAATTCATGTATCTGCAATATCTAAGCGCCTCTATTCAGATTACTCTGCCACAGACCTTCAGAGTAACCTTAACTTCCCTGATACATTCTGGAAATGTTTCACCCCCTTTTCTGACTCCCTACCCAGTTGCTTGCCCCTGTTCACAAACCAGGGAATTTACCCATCTCTGACCCACCATATGACCTGATGAACACTGACACAGAACTACTGAACTTGAATGCTGGATACCATTTACTGCCAATACAGGTATGTTGTTGAGATGGGGTATTCACAAGTGTAGTGCCACAGTGATTGTTCCTGGGACTCATCCTATTCAGTATGTTCACTAGTGACATAGGGAAAGCTATCCAGGACAAGATATGTCTCTTTGCTCTGATGATGAAACACTATGCAAGGGAGGCCCACAGGAAGGAGGCAGAGGACACCACAAGGAAAGGAAGCAGCTCCTGGTGGGGGACTCAATTATTAGGGGGATAGAACTGGGAGGAGCTGGGAAATCTGAAGTAAGGTGCCTGCCTGGTGCCATGGCTTGGAGGGACAGGAAGCGCATCCTCAGGATCACAACAACAGCTGCAAAGGATTCTGAGCTGGACGTAATTGTCCACCTAGGGACAAATGACTTGGCTCATCATGAGGTTAGAGCAGTGCAGGAGGACATTGCAGAGTTGGGGAGGGGCCTAGACAAGTAGAAACACAGTATCCTTCTCAGAGGTGCTGCCTGTCAAAGGCATGGGGAGGCGAGGGTAATTGGCACCATGCAGTTTAATGAATGGTTGAAAAAATGGTGCGGAGCACAGGGGTTTGGCTTCATTGGGGACTGGGGTTCTACCTGGAGGGACACCAGCCTATACTGGCAGGATGGTCTGCATCTGTCCAGGAAGGGAACAAGTCTTTTGAGCAATCGGTTTAAATGCTTCATTGGCAAGCTTTTAAACTAGTCAAGGGGGAGGCACTGACAAGCAGCAGGAAAATCCCAGCCTCTCCCTACAAAACAGGGTACTAAATGAGAAAAAGACCAAGGTAGAACGGTCAGTGGGGATGCTGAACAGAAGGTAAGGCCATCAAAAATGGAGAGCAATGAGTACCAATGCCCGTAGTCTAGGTAACAAGCTTCCTGAATTAGTGGCCTTGATGGAGGAGGAACATCTGGATATCGTGGCAGTCACGAAACATGGTACACACAAACCATGACTGGGACCTAAACATACCAGGATACACTATCTACAGGAGGGACAGGGAGGGTAAAAAGGGGAGGAGTAGTTCTTTACATAAGGAAGGAATAAAACAACAGAACAAAAGGGTAAACAGGGAGGAGAAGAAGCACTGTGGGTAATTTGAGACAGGCAATGGCACCACAATCTGCACAGGGTTAGATGATTCTTCTCAGGGGGAGGAAATGACAAGGAAATGATAGAAAGTATACTTAGAATGGCAGAAAAGGGAGATATTGCTGATGGGTGATCTGAATATGCCAGATGTTAACTGGAGCGTTGCAGCTGCCACTCAAGAGTGCAGTTATTCTAGATGCCCTACAGGGGCATGCCTTAGACAACTAGTACTGGAGCCCACTCGAGAGGGAGCAATATTAGACTTGATACTCTCAAATGGAGATGGAGAGAGGATCACAGATGTAGAAGTGGGTAGCCATCTGGGAACTAGCGACCATCGAACAGTATGGTTCACAATAAACACAGCAATAGAGTCAAGCCATACAAAGACAAAAGTACTGGACTTTAGGAGGGCTGACTTTATTAAAATGGGTGAGTGCCTAAGGAATGCACTAGCAAATGGGTAGGGAGGGTGGAAGAACAATGGGAATAATAAAAACTGCCATCACAGAGGTAACGAGCCTGTGTGAAGCAAATAAACAAAAAAGATGTATGTAAGAAACCACTATGGTTCTCAAAGGAAGTGGCAGTGAAGGTTCAAGAGAAAGAAAGCATTCAGAAAGTACAAGGAATCGCAGCAGGAGCAGGACAGAGAACTGTATCAGTTAAAGCAAAAGGAGGCTGGGAAGGCAGTCAGAACAGCAAAGGCCCAAACTGAGGAAAAGATAGCCAACCTCAGTTAAGAAGGGGAATAAAACCTTTATAGGTACATCAGGAGCAAAGGAAGACCAAGGGAGGGATAGTGAGGCTTAATAAAGAGGAGGGAGGGTGGGCAGAGGGAGAATGTGAAAAGGCAGAGATACTAAACAAATATTTTGCTCAGTATTTACAAAGGAAGAGGGGAGGTACATAAAACAAACAGTAGTAACACTCTGGATACAGAAGTTGATACCAGCCCATTTACAGAAGAAAGGGTTCTGAAAGAACTCTTAAAACTGAAGGTGGACAAAGCAATTGGGCCTGATGGATTCATCCCAGAATTCTAAAAGAACTAAGGGTAGAACTAGTGACACCACTGACTACCCTCTTTAACAAATCATGGGAGGATGGGGTGGTACCGAGGACTGGAGGAGGGCAGATGTGATTCCCTTCACAAAAGTGGGAGCAAGGCAAAAGCAGGAAACCATAGACCTGTTAGTTTAACCTCAGTGATAGGGAAAATGATGGAATCACTTCTAAAGGAAAGAATTGTCGAGTATCTAGAGGCCAGAGGGCACAAGACCCTAGGGCAGCATGGATTCACAGCGGGAAGGTCATGCCAGATGAATCTGATAGATTTCTTTGACTGGGTGACCAAAGTAGTAGATCAGGGAGGGCTGTGGACATGGCCTACCTAGACTTTAGCAAGGCATTTGACACAGTCCCACACAAAAGATTAATATATAAGTTAGCCAGCCTGGGAGTGGGTCCCAAGATGACAGCCTGGGTAAAGAATTGGCTGGAGAATAGGACACAGAGAGTAATAGTAAATGGAGTCCACTCAGAAGAAAGGAGGGTTACTAGCGGGGTACCGCAGGGTTCAATAGTTAGGATAGTCCTCTTTCAATGTCTTTAATGTTTATTACTGCAGAAGGACTGGAAGGAAAGTATGTCTCTTTGCAGATGACACCAAGATCTGCAACAGAGTTGATGCACTGGGTGGGGTGGAAAGGATGAGAAGGACTTGGCAAGGTTAGAGGAATGGTCAAATGTATGGCAGCTTAGATTCAATGCTAAGAAGTGCAGGTAATGCACCTGGGAAACAAAACCCAGGGAAGAGTACACAATGGGGGTGAGATACTAACAACAACAAAAATGGAAAGGACCTGGGGTAGTCATATCAGATGACCTAAAGGTGGGCAAGCAATGTGAGAAGGCAGCAAGGAGGGTTGGGGATACTGGGATGCATAGGAGAGGCATCACCAGTAGAAAACAGGAAGTTATTATCCCTCTGTACAGACAGCTGGTGAGACCCCATCTGGAGTACTGTGTGCAGTTCTGGAGACCCAATCTCCGCAAAGACATAGACAGGATGGAAGCTGTCCAGAGGAGGGCATCTAAATGGTGCAGGGTCTGCACCAGAGGACATATGAAGAGAGACTTAAGGAGCTTAATATGTATAGCCTCGAGGAAAGGAGGAGAGGGGGGACATGATAGAAACTTTCAAGCACTCAAGGAATCAACAAAGTCCAAGAGGTAGCATCTTTCAAAAGAGGTGTACAAGAACAAGAGGCACAATTTGAAGATAGAGGGGCGGCTCAGAGGTAATTTAAGAAGTATTTTTCACAGAGAGGGTTGTGGATGCATGGAATGGCCTTCCGGAGGAGGCTGTGGAGTCAAAATCAGTGGTGGAATTCAAGCATGCATGGGATAGTCATAAGGCAATTCTGGGGGGTTGGGGTAGAAAGAAGTAGGCTGCTGGTTAACTAGGATCTGCAGCTTATCCAGTAGGTAGGGAAATGGGCAGACTGGGTGGGCCAAACGGTCCTTATCTGCCGTCAAATTCTATGTTTCTATGTTTCTATGTTTCTATGTTCTATGTAGGGTAGATATCAAGAAAGGGGTAAGAAAACTTCAGAAAGACTTAGAGACACTGGAAAGGTGGGGTCACAGATCTGACAGTTGAGATTGAACACTGAGAAGTGCAAAATGATGCATGGAGTACTGAATATGAGAAGTCAGGCTGACCACTACAGCAAAAGAAAGGATCTGCATTTCATCATCAGTGACTGCCTCAAGTAAACCAGCTTGTGCTCTAAGGCATGCTGAGGTATATTGGAGGGGTTTTGATAGTAGGAAAAGTGAGTTGAAGTGATACTTCCCATAAACAGATCTTTGTTGAGGCCTCACCTGGAATACTGTTCTCAGTTTTGGAGCCCTTACATGAGAAAGGACACAGACAGGCTGGAGTCAGTGCAAAGAAGGGTCACCAAAATCAGCCAGAGTCAACCAGGCAGATGCTATGAAGAATGGCTAGTGGCCCTGAACGTGTACTCACTGGAGGCCAGAAACTGGGTGGGTGGGTGGGGGCGGCATGATAGAGACATGTATGTTTCTGAGTGGTATAATGAAAGTATAAAGTGAAGACTGGTTTGTTTGAAATAGGGACAAAGTCACAAGAGGACACGACTGGAGGTCAAGTGGGGGCAAAGTCATGAGGGATGCAAGGAAGGTTTACTTCACTGGAGGGTTGTGGAGCCTTGGAACAGATAACTAGTGGAAGTGGTGGGGCTGGTACCCTAAAAGTATTCAACTATGACTAGGATAGCAGAAGAATGCTCATAGTCCCACTGGGGAATCAGGGGGTTGTTTGTGTGAAGAGGAGAGAGAGAGACAACCCTCCAGGCCACTAGGTCCAGGGGTGAGGTATAGCAGTATAACGTGCAGACTCGATGGACCATTGGTATCTTTCTGCCAACAGATTCATTGTTTCTACAGTATGTATTATGTAATGATGGAATTGTATTGTGTTTACTTCTGTTTAATTCAAAGGTGACTGAATCAATTTATATTTTTGTAGGCATCGTGTAACCCTTATATATAAGGTGATACCTTTTTTTTTACCTACAATAAATAAAGGAGTTATCATAGAGGACATTATTAAAAATGAACCATGGCTACATAGTTGTAACATCTTTCCTTGATTTTCAATAAAGAATTGAATTGTAAATTTGTAGATAATATCATTTTTGCACTTTGTCATTTTTATCAACAATAATATAATACTGTACAGTACCTGCCAGTATTGCTGTTCCTGTAGTCTTTGAATATTGTGCAATACTATTTATGATCTGTCTTCATAACTTTTAAATGTTGTTGCTTACTGACCAATTGATCTCCAAATCAATCACAGGGACATAGAAACACAGAAGGTGATGGCAGATGTGGACCCTGAGATCCATCTAGTCTGACGGATAATGCTTGCTACCCCCCACCCTGTTTGCTCTCACATCAGGTAAAAGGTGAATCTGTAAATGAGGTTTATTGTGTACTCTGTCACTGTATGTTTATCTGGTAAAACTTTTTTTTTGTTATCAATTTATACCACATTGCTTTTCTACCTGCTCCCTATCCTCCTACTCTCTCCTATATGTCCATCACCCTATCTTCTCTGAGACATCCAGTACCACTCTCCTCCTCTTGCCCCTGTGGCTTACCCCCCCAATGGTGAGACAAGTCTATCAGAGCTTGGGGGCCCAAAAGCCAACTTTTATCCAGCTTTTAACTGGGGTGTTTTCTCTGATGTTTCATCTGGTGCAAAGGGACATCATGGGCATGCACACACAAGCATGTTGTTGCACCTATGTCAACTGCATTCTCACCAGCTTGCCAACTCTCCAACCCTAATACCACCTGTGGTCACCCAGATGGCAGTATCGTAGCAGATGATTTTAATTGTTTTATTTATCTGTGTAATGTATACTTAATGTTATGAACAACTTAATGTAATTACTCAACAAGACTGACAGAGAATCAAAAAGAATTTATTTAGCAGTGGTATTATACTGCCACTTGCACTTAGCCTTAGATGTTACATGATTCCACTTGATGTTACACATACACAGCTTATATACACAATTTCAAAAGTTACACCCCAAACAGAACTAACACTATGATTTGCTCCTAGCAATCCTATTACGTAATATGGTCATTTACTGTGTGTTGGTGATACACTGCCTGGAACTGGCTACATGACCTTAGTAACAGACATGTCTGAAGAGCCCAGTTTGATACACTGCCTGGAATTCACATTTGCTTGCATAACCAGTTGCACCATACTACACTGCCTTTATTTACAGCACAAATACCTTTTATTTACAGCACAAATACATTTTATTTATAGCACAAATACCTTTGACAGGGCACCGCCTGTCACATTCTACTTTACCTGCCTTACTTGTTTACTGCCTAGTACATTTTATTACAGACCCTGCCTAGGCTCATTATGTGACTTCTATTTTGTATGTTTTTTTGTTTAACTCAGTTTGAGCATTGAGCCACACATTTCAGTCACAATTGTGGCCATTTAGCTTTTGCCCTTACAATTCCCCCTTTGGGACTGAAATTGGGTGTGGTTTTCCCGGACAGAACATGAGTGGTTAAGGCTGAAGACCTCTGTTAGGGACCCCATTCCCAGGTTCTCTGGATGACTTGCTGCCCTGTCCACCTTGCCCGCCCTATTAATAGGAGCCACCACTAACCAAGGGCACATTGTTACAACATTTGACGTGTGGCTGCTGACATTTTGAGCATAAACATATCATGATGCAGGTTGCATATTAGGCAGTGCAAATAACATGTACTGACTAACAAAATAAACACTAATACCAACTGTAGCATCAACACTTTGAACGACAATACCCCCCAAGATCCACCCAGGTTGGCATATATTAAGTGTTCCTTATCTGCATCATCTAACAGCACATTAATGTCTTGTTTTATTTTACAGGCAGAGTTTTGAATTTGAATAAGATGTGTGTCTTTGCGGTCTAATAACCTTTGCACATCTAATGTTAGAGAAGGTATAGGCACTCCGAAAGCAGGGGCATATTCATTAATTTTAGTTGCTTGACTGGGTACCAAAGTGTTAATTTGTGACATCCTTGGGGTATACTGTATAATGGGATGGAAGGTGTGCCCTCCAATTTGTACATCTCCTTTAGGGATAAAGCAAAAGTTTGGCTGGGTTATCGCACACTTTTTCCCTTGATGAGTCATTTCTTGTTCATTGGTAACTATACAGTACCGTGTGGTGGAATTGTACACAAACACTACCTTAGGCACTGTCCACCTTTGCAGTTGAACCGGACACCAAAGCGAGGTGTTGAGGGCTTCTTGTATAGGTTCTTCCCCACAAACAGGCTGGTCCTGGGCCATAACATCACACTGGCATACCCACTGCGCACTTATCTGCTCACAGCAGTGTAGATTGGGGGCCACCCAGGACCTGTTTTTGTTAGCTACTAAAATGTTAGGTGGGATTATTCTATGTGCATAATAGTCATCTATTAATTTTCCCACTGAATGTACCTTAACAATGTGTGTGTACTCCTCCTCCTCATAATTTACCTGAGGTAATTTAACTGTAAATGACACCATCATTGTTTGACCTAGGGTGCTGTTTTTATTAAAACAGCATGGTTGTACGTATACCTTTGCTACCTTTCTTACCCATGCTATTGGAGGTGCCCTTTGTCGCACGCACTGGTTTAGGCACTTACTATCAGTAGTACCATTACACATTGGACAGTACCATAGTTTGATCTGTGCATCTGGTACCATATCGGGTAGCCTTTGTTTGTCTAATTGATTTAGCAGTTTACTTACAGTGGTTAAAACATAGGACCCATAGGCTGCACATATTATAGACCTCCCGATAGTGTGATTTGAGACTTGAGCATTATGGTCTGTGATAATTTCATTGATTTTGCCTTGAACTTGTTTTAACAATTTGACGACATCATACATATTGTATACTGTCAAACATTCCTCTTGTGCCAAAGCCACTTGATTTACAGAAAGAGGCAGTAACACTCTTCCTTCTATTTCTTGATTTACAATATTTTGGTGCTCTTCTATAGCATCTAAATCTACTCTATTCCATATACTCATGCCGGATACAAACAGGTCGGTAATGTCCCTTAATAGGTCTCTCTTGCATCACCTATTAGAGATATTGTTATGGTTACTACCATTTGTGGGGACTAGGATGCATCCCCCTTGCTTGGCCTGGAATATACTAACCATATGTAGTAAAATAGATGCATAAAATTTAGAAACATGAATATTGGCGCATTGACCAGTGCTATTTAGATCCCAACTCGAAAAGCTGAAAATGAATGGTAATCTTATATACTGTACATTATTTACAAGAGTCTGGTCTGTTGTTGTGGAAGTTGGTCCACTAGGTGGCCCTTGTGTTACATTGGGGCACTGTGGTGGTCTTACTGTCAAAAGTTATATTTCTACTGGTGTGATTGACGTAACAGTTATTATCATCATATGTCCCATTTCCAGCGGTGCCCATTTCACGAGTGCATCCTCCAATAACATTATTGGATTTTAGTACAGTAGAAAACAGTTACTTGATATGTACTGGAGTCCTTTGGTGGGTTTCCAAAATTAGTGATCCGCCTTCGGGTACATATCCTCTGTGTGTTGAGTTGTACTGGGATGAGCAGAACCGTGGACTGGCCTTCCAATCAGCCATATGGCACCCCTGTGTGGTAGTTATAATTAAATCATTATTTGTCCATACTATTTGCCACAGACGTACAGTAGCATCTGCTTCTCCCTCAGCCCAACTCCATGTGATTGGTAGGATCACGGGTTGTTTATAATACCCGGTGACATGCGGGGTGCTGGTGTTTAGATGTAAAGCCCCTGTACAACTTACTAAGTTCCCCAACAGGGCCATGTACAATGTATACTTCCACATCCTTTACCTGTAAGAACAAGGGCAGTATCAGTCATCATCGTCAATACTCTGATACGTTTTACATAGCATTTTTTCCCAAAAATTTTTTTTTCAAATGTTTGTTTGTGACCAGATCTCTTTGTATTATGCACTATGGCTATATTTGTCACTGCCATGTGTTCTAGTGTTACCCTTAGCTCGACACATCAGGGTTACTTGATAGGGGGTGAGACCAATGCTGTCTTGAACAGTCCCCTGTACTGCCATTAATATTCCTGATAGGAACATCAAGCACAAACCTCCCAGGCTTATGCAATTTAAACTTTTTTTCTTAAACAATTTACACTGATCTATGTGTACCCATGCTAGTGGTCTGTTTCCTTTTCCAAGCCTAGTAACATGTATAGTGGTGGTACCGAGGCATTGATCCACCACATAGGGTCCCATCCAATTTGCATCCTACAAACTCTTTTTATCAAAGTTTTTTTTCATTACCTGGTCGCCAATTGTGTACACTGGTTGTTCCAGTGTATTTTTATCTTGATACTTTTTTTTTTCCAATGTACTTGCTCTATATTGCTGGTGGCAAATTTTAAATATTTTTCCAATTGATTCTGTACTTGCTGTAGGAATACCTCTGCATTGGCATTTATCTTTACACTTGTACTCACTTTGGGTCTGTGGGATAGTTCAAACGATGTCCCATTCAGTCATAAGCTGATGAGGAGTAATCCCTGTACTGGTGTGTACGGTACCTCTCACTGCCATGAGGATTCCAGGAGATGGTTCACCCATCCCTTTTCCAGTATTCAACACTGCCTTTTTTAAAGCTGATTTTAGGGTCCGGTTCAGCCTTTCTACCATTCCAGAAGACTGAGGGTGATACCGTAAATGGAATTTCTGCTGTATTCCTAACAACCCACACATGTCCTGCATGATTTGCCCAATAAAGTGTGTTACATAGATACATAGACAGTGTCGGCAGATAAGGGCCTATGGCCCACCCAGTCTGCCCATTTGAGCTTGTAAGTTCAGTTTGTTTTCCTAGAAGTCTGTTTCCCCTTACCCCTGACCTCTAGAATTCCTTTATGTCTATCCCATGCATTCTTAAATCCCGTGATTGTTTCAGCCCCCACCACTTCCTCTGGCAGGGTGTTCCACTTGTCCACCACCCGTTCTGTGAAGAAATTCTTTCTCATGTTTCCTCTGAATCGTCCTCCCTCCAACTTCATCCCATGCCCTCTAGTCCTGGAACATCTTTTTCTCTTAAAAATAGTGTTTTCCTGCACCCTGTTCCTCCCTGTAAGATACTTGTATGTCTCTATCATATCCCCTCTCTCCCTCCTCTCCTCCAGGGAGTACATGTTCAGTTCCTTCTGTTTCCCCTTACCCCTGACCTCTAGAATTCCTTTATGTCTATCCCATGCATTCTTAAATCCCGTGATTGTTTCAGCCCCCACCACTTCCTCTGTCTGATTCCAATATCCTGGGGAATCCTCATCAAGAAAACACTTGTTCCCACAAAACTTTAGCTGTCGCTTTGGCAGTGTTAGTGGTGAGGGGGAAAGCCTCCACCCATTTAGAGAAAACATCTATTACTACTAACAAATATCTAAAACCCCCCTTGGCAGTGGGTAAGGGACCTACATAATCAATCTGCAAAGCCTTCCACGGCCCTTCAGCCACCGGCATGCGTTGCAATGGTGCTCATTTTGCCTGGGGACTAGGCTGGTTTATCTGTTCACAGATTAGACATGACTCCAGACATGTCTTTACATCCTTTGTCAACCTTTGGCCACCAATATTTAGATGTGACCATTTGACAAGTTTTACGGAGACCACAGTGTCCTCTGATCCTGTGGTTCTCCATGATAATTTGTTTCCTGAGATCAGACGGCTGTACCCACTTTAACTGGCTATGGCGTTCCCAAAAAAGCATGTCTTCCTGTACTGTCAGGTTTTTGTAGCTGCATTTCCTCGATGCTCTCCATTTTTGTTTTTGTTGCGATAGCCAGGGATCCGTCATCTGAAGTTATATCAAATTAACTACTGGATTTTTAACTTGGACGGCTTCCATGGAGGAGCCCCCCGAGAAGATCTCTCCATGGTTCTCCATCTCTGGCTGCATCTTTGGCTAGTTGGTCCGCCACCTGATTTTCTCTTTCATGAGCTGTGGGGCTTTTGGTGTGGGCACAGACCTTACAAATAGCAGTTCTGCCTGGGGTGGCATTTGTGAAGGCCAGCAAGTGTCGTAACACCTCTCTGTGCTGGACATGTTCCCCAAATGCATTAATCATCCCCCTCAATTCCCACAAATGAACCCATTCAGTGAAGAACATAACAGCAAACTGGGAGTCTGAGAAGATGGTAATTTTTCCCTTGGGATATCTAAGGACTGCCTCTCGGATGGCTTCTAACTCAGCTCTTTGGGCAGAGAAGTTCGTCAGCAGTTTTATTTTGATGCTTTGCTGTTGTGAGGGGATCCATACCACAACTGGCCATTATTCCACTGTCGGGACCCTTGACATAGATCTCCAGGGAGGTATCTAGGTGGCCTTCCACAAAAGGAGATGACACAACCGTCCCGCGGTCTGTGGTCCCACAGTCATGTGGCTCCCCTTCTTGCCCCAGCTGGGATGCTCTACCTCCATCTCTTACCTTTTTAACTTCAATGTTTTTTCCTTGTAAGGCTAGCATCCACCTCGTTAGTCATTGATCAGAAACCCCTCTAGGTGACCCTTGTAAAATATATATTATTGGGGTATGTGGGGTTTCCAGTACAATTTGATTAAAACCCACAATGTGCTCAGTGGCTTGTACTGCCTAATAGACTGCCAATAGGTGCTTCTCACAAGCCCCATATCCATTCTCTACAGGAGTCAATACCCATGAGAAATATCCCACTGGTCTCAGTTTTCTCTGTTTTTCTTGCAGCAACACCGCCACCAGAGCATTTGGTCTGACAGCGGTCTGCAGTACCAAGTCCTTTTTTATGTTTGGGGCTATCAACACGGGGCAGTTAATAAGGCTTGTTTTAAAGTCCCAAATGCTGCCTGAGTGGTGGGAATAATTTTTACCTGGATTATCCTTTAGCAGGTTGTACAAAGGGCATGCTATATCAGCAAAATTGGGGATAAATTCTCTACAAAAACCAAACATGCCCAGAAACTGCCGTAGGGCCATCACCGATTTGGGCCTGGGCAACTGCTGTATCAGTCTGTCTTTGTCTGGGTCTACCCTGCAGCCCTGATCAGAGATCTCTATTCCTAAATAGGTTACCTTTTGTTTTCCCACCTGTGCTTTATCTGGGTTTAACTTCAGCCCTGCTTTCCCAAGTGTCTTTAATACATGCTCCAGAAGTTGTTGGTGTTCAGACACATTATTAGACTGGAGCTGCATATCATCCACGTATTGTACTACCTTCTCCTCCAGCCCAAAATACAGCCATACTACTGAGCTGTTGCACCAAATACATGCATTCCTTTAGCTAATTAACCATGATTACACCATTGCCTCAGGTAGGAATACATGTGAAACAGTTTGTGAAGAAGTTACCCTGTGACATCACCAAGACTAACTTGAAAAGTGAAAGACACAGATTTTTATTGCTCTAGATTAAAATAAACCTTAACTGATGAAACATTTAAGGCACATACCTTCAATGTATGCGGTTTAATTACAGTATGTTTCTTGTTGTAAACCAGAGTGCTTTTCACTCAACAGACATAAGGCAAACATTTCCTTTTTATGTTTGCTTGCACGCATGTGCAAGAAACATAGTGCCATCATCTGAGATTTCGGAGGTGTGTCACCTCCTCCTCCAATCCAGTCAGTGTGTTGGCAGGTGCGGCCCCTGTAAGCCAATGCATGCTGGAGCTGTCTATGACAAGCTCCAAAATGCAGTGGCATACAGTTGAAAGGGGGAGCTATGCTTGAGTGAGCAGCGATAAGATATCGCCTGCTCATGCAGTCCCCACACACAAGAAATGCGCATACTGCGTGCTGCCTCCCCGCACACGTAAAGCCGACAGGGGTGCCTAATCCCCTTGACGTAAACGCTCCCCAAACCTTCAACATGCCCGCTGGGTGACCACCCAGCGTGGCAGCATAGAATAACCGGCGGGGTGCCCAATCCCGTCGGCTCCACTGTCCTCACCCCGAGGTACTGGGTGCCACGCTGGGAGCCCACCCAGCGTGGCAACTAATCATATGGCCGACAGGGTGCCCAATCCCCATCAGCTCCACGGCCCCCAGCCATCCTTGTGCCATGCTGGGAGCCCACCCCAGTGTGGCAAACGTCCACGTCATCTTTTTTAACCTGAAAATAAAAATGGTCCACTACGCTCTCCCAGCCTCCCACAATCTGCACCCACCCACTGTGCCCTGCCTCCCCACACCCCCCTCACCCCATACTTACCTCCGAGCTCAGCGTGGCGATCTTGGTGGACCAGGAACACGCCTGCACTCTTCAAAGCTGACCCGAACTGAGGAAATGCTGGTAAGCTCTATAATGGGCTAGATAGGGGGTTTTCAACTTTATTGCATATCTCAGGCATTTTGGAATTTTGCACCAGATTTTCAACATGGGTCTTTGGGACCCCTTCTCATGAATGATAGTCACTGTCATGGCGTTATCTGGTCCGAAGGTGATTTTCGCATGTCACTGCATGAAATCACCCTTCAGGCCAGAATAATGCCATGACAGTAACATCATTCATGAGAAGGGTCCCAAAACCCCATGTTGAAAATGTGCAAAAATTCCAAAATGACTGTTTTACGAGCTGCGCTATGTTAGTCTTACTATTGCGCTCTCAAGTTCGCGAATTTTCAATATTTTCACTCCAGATTTTCAACATTGCCATTTTACCACACCTTCTTATGAACAGTACAGCTGTCATTTTCATCTCACCCAAAATGTGTTTCCGCCCATGTAGCGCCAATGGCACAGTCGGATTATGCGAAATCAATGTACGGGACAAATTAAGAAAATCACAGTGACACTGTTCAGGAGCAGAAGTATTAAAATGGCTATGTTGAAAATTTGGTGAAAAAATCTAAAAATGACTGTTTCACGAGTGTCGTTGCACTAATTCCTCACGCATGCTTTCGTAAGTTCATGACTTTCAATATTTTCACTCCAGATTTTCAACATTAACATTTTCCACACCTTCTTATAGGTAGTACAGCTGTCATTTTCACATTTCACCCAAAACATGTTTCCACCCATATGGCGCACAATGGCACAGTCGGTTATCTTGAGATCAATGTATGGGACAAATTAAGAAAATCACAGTTGACACTGTTCATGAGCTGAGGGTCTTAAAATGGCTATGTTGAAAATTTGGGTGAAAATTCAAAAAATGACTGTTTTCTGACGTGCATTGGCACAGTTCCTCATGCGTTCGTAAGTTCTCGAATTTTCAATATTTTCACTCCAGATTTTCAACATTGCCATTTTATTACACTTCCTTATGAACAGTACAGCTGCCATTTTTCATATGTCACCCAAAATGTGTTTTCGCACATGTAGCGCACAATGGTGCTGTTGGTGTGTGAAAGCAATGTTTAGGACAGATTAAGAAAATCACAGTTACACTGTTCATGAGCAGAGGTCTTAAAATGGCTATGTTGAAAATTTGGTGACAAAAGTCCATAAAATTAATGTGTTATGAGTGAGCATTGCACAGTTTCCACGCACCCTTGTAAGTTCATGATTTTGTAGTATTTTCAGTCCAGATTTTCACCAGTGGCATTTTTCCACACTTCCTTATGAACAGTACAGCTGTCATTTTTCACAACATGGCTGAAGTGTGTTTTCACACTTCGCACAGAGATGCGCACGCTGTGGGAAATCATTGTTCGGCACAGATGAAAAACAGTGACACTGTTCATGATCGGAGGCACCAAAATGCCTGAGTTGACAATCTGCTGTAAAAAATCCCCAACCTAATTATATTACGGGTGTGCGTTGCACAGTTTCTATGTATGCTCGTGACTTCACCATTTTTTTAAATATTTTTACTGTAGATTTGCAGCATTGCCATTTTTTACACCTCCCCATGAACAGTACAGCTGTCATTTTTTACATCCTGTTCAGAATGTTTTTCCACCTGTGGTACTAAATGCCGTAGTCACCGTGCATAAGCAGCTTTCGACTAACAAACTGATATTCCCCCTGTTCATGAGGTGGGGTCACAAAAAAAACATGTTGAAAATTTGGAGTGAAAATACCAACGAATGCCTGAGGTATTAGGGTTTCCAACCATAACGCCTAACCCTGTAGAGAATGACAGGCATCAGGGTGTGACTTGGGATTCTTGCCTGTAATGCTCATACCATTCCACACCCTGCAGCCAGTGAGAAGCATCGAGGTATGCCTTGGACTCTTCAGCCCCAAAGTTCACCCCATTCTCCTATATCTCACCCATCTCACCGTGTTTCCCTAATGAAATGGGGTGCGCATAAGACCAAAGACCCCAAGGAACACATTGACACTTGTCTCAGTGTCTGCAGGGTGGGTGTGGTGAAATGGCGTGGCCGTTATGCCTGACGACCCAAATGCACACCCCAATGCCTGTCACTCTCTGCAGGGTGGTGGTGGGGTTGGCTTCAGTTCAATACTTCACTGCCATTCCTATTACGCAGCTCTGTAACTTCTACACTACCACTGCCAATGCCAGCAAGCAAACATTCGGCATTGACAAATGCTTGTTTTATGACACAATTAACTTTACTCAACTTTTAAATGAAGCAAATGTATGCAGTTTGCACTGTAACAAACCTTGCATTTAATACTAACATGAAACAAAAACTATCAAGCAGCATTAAGACATACTTTTTATGCAAACTAAAGGTAGTTTACGTTCTTTTATTTGGTGGGTTTGACTGACTGCACTCCAGCCTCTTTTCTTTAAGGTTAGAAAACCTTTCTATAGCATTTGATTTTGCAACAGGTAGCATTTCTAACAAACAGTAAATACATAACACCAAGTCAATACACTTTTTGATTTACTTTACTGCTTTAAGCCATGCATGTAACTTATTGCCTAGCTGTGGATGTGTGTGTGTGTGTGGGGGGGGGGTAGATAGGTCTGGCATGCTGTAATTCTATTGTTTTTGATTTTCAGCATGCCAGTGTGTACCTGTTATTGTCTAACCATTATCATCATGCTGAATTCACAAATAGACTACAATTGCTGAAGCCACTGGAAAGGTTTTGTTTTTCATCTTTATTTTCCCTTTCCTTTTTCCACCTTGCTGCACATAATGAAGCCTGTCTTGTTTTTTATTAAATACAGGGTATAAACCTTGACGTTTTGCCATTTCATAAGGTGAAGGCTCTGTAGTTACGGACTGAAACCTCTCCATTTGACACTTTTAGGTTCGTATTTGATGTCTGTAATACTGAATCTCTTGTGCTGTTTCCTCAGCCTGCTGTTGCATTTTTACTTTCAAGTGAGTTACCTCCTTTTGGAACTGTTCTATTTGCTGTCCCTTTATTTTTAGTTCAAAATAATACTTTTCTTTCCATTTACTCTTCTCTAAAGTTAGGGTACTGCACTCCCCTGCTTTCTCACTATACTTCCATTCCTGTTCTTTTTGTTTTTGCTGGAGATCCTCCTCAAGTCTATCAATCTTATCCTGTAGTTCCCGACTGTTTTTTTGGTGTTTCAGAATCAGGAAGTTATTAATACCCAACAAAGCCACTACACTGTTAGCTACATTTTCCTTTTCATTCTTACATGTCCTATTTCTCTCACAGCACTGAGTTTCATAGCGACAGCGGACGTCTTGCCCGTCAACTGGGACTTCATAAAAGCCTTTTTTTAGATGTTTTTCTAACCATTTTCTAATAATTGTCTCCATACTTACGTTATTCTTCTGACTCAATCATCCATGTCTGTTTTTTTTTTTTGAGTCAGACCGAGCCTTTGCCCTCTCTCCGCCAGAGGTGATTAGTCTCCTGATGAGCGGGACCTCTTTCCCACTGCTCTCTTGTCGTCGGCCTGTGGTGACCTCGGTTCGATTTTGCTCACTCAAATCGGTAGGTATACTGTACACGCTGATTATCTGAGTCACGGCACCAAAAATGTAACGTGTACTTTATGTTACTAACAACTTAATGTAATTACTCAACGAGACCGACAGAGAATAAAAAATAATTTATTTAGCAGTGGTATTATAGTGCCACCAGATGTTACACATGCACAGCTTATATACACAATTTGAAAGTTATACCCCAAACAGGACTAATACTATGATTTGCTCCTAGCAATCCTAGTATGTAATATGGTCATTTACTGTGTATTGGTGATACACTGCCTGGACCTGGCTACATGACCTTAGTCACGGACATGTTTGAAGAGCCCAGTTTGATACACTGCCTGGACCTGGCTACATGACCTTAGTCACGGACATGTTTGAAGAGCCCAGTTTGATACACTGCCTGGAACTGGCTACCTGACTTTAGTCACGGACATGTTTGAAGAACCCAGTTTGATACACTGCCTGGAACTCACATTTACCTGCATAACCAGTTGCACCATACTACAATGCCTTTATTTACAGCACAAATACCTTTTATTTACAGCACAAATACCTTTGACAGGGCACCACCTGTCATGTACTGCTTTACCTACCTTACTTGTTTACTACCTACTACATTTTATTGCAGACCCTGCCACTGGAAGTTGCCACTGCTGAGAGTCTCCAATCCACATCAGGTAGGTTGGAGTCTCCCATCAGCAAACCACTCTCTCTATTATAAGCCAGCCTTTGAATTCCTTCCAGCATTTCCCCATCCACTTCTTCCATCTGTGCTGGAGGTCTGATCACTCCTGTATGGATAATGGCCCCATTCCTTTTCTCCAGTGTGACCCACGGTACCTCTGTTCCCTCCGTTCCCCTTGTATTTCTGTAGCCTTTATGCTCTCTCTTACATAAAGAGCTACTCCTCCCCCCTTTCTTCTGACCCTGTCCCTTCTGAACAAAGTAAATCCTGGTGCTGCCATATCCCAGTCCTGGTTTTCAATGTACCAGGTCTCAATGATGGTGACTAGATCCTGGTCCTCCACTGCCATGGTGGCCTCTAGGACTGCAATCTTGTTACCCAGACTTTGACTGTTCACGCACACGGCCCTGCAAATCTCGTGCTCTCCATTTCCACCATCCCTTTTTCTCTTCCCTACCCCCATTTGCAGGGGAGTGCCAGAAAGTTTCCGGCCCCACCCTTGCTGATCTCCATGCCTTCCCATGCCTCATACTCCCCCTTAATCAGTTGAAAGGCAGGGCCCCATTCATGTACTCTACCAGTTTTCCTCTAAGTTTTCTAGATCCCTCCTTTCTGAGGTGCAGCCTGTCCTTTGAGTATAGTCCTTCATCCTTCCACTTGTCCCCCACCCTCCAATGCAAATAAACCCCTCCATCATGCACCAGTCCCTTAGCCACTCCTTGAACTCCTCTGTTCTTTTTCTGCCTGTACTGGCACTGGAGACCTGGATTATCTCAGAGAATGCTATTGAAATCACTGACTCCCTGCAGCACTCTACTGGCTCTTTAAACCTTTGTTGCACCACTCTGACCTCATTTCCTGCCAAGTCATTTGTCCCTAGGTGAATAATCAAGTGAGGTCTTCCCTACCTTCCTTAGCGTTTCCTTGATCCTAGGCCCTGCCCACCCTGCTTTCATCTCTATTACACATTTAATGTTCCTTCTCTTATTTGGGTCCTGTTTCCTTACCCAGTATATACCCTCGATAATGGAATCTCCAATGACCAGCACCTTTTCCTCCCTCCCAGTCTTTCCCTTTGTCCACCTGTCTCCCCCTTCACTTGTTCCCCATTTGACCTGTTGGTCCTCCCTTCTGCTCCCCCACTGCTCTCTCCTATTTCCTCCCCTTGCCCCCCTTCTTCCAGATCCTCCCTGGTGTCCTCTGTTATCCACTGCAGTGCCCCTCCTGCCTTGTTCTCCCACTGTTCCACCCTCCCACTATTCCATCCTCCCCTCCACCCATACCTCCTCCTTGGCTGTGCATACTGCCATCCCCCCTCAGTCTACTCTCCCCTCCTGTCCCCGTATTGCTGACCTTTTCCTGTATGGTTTTTCGAGCCATGATCCCCCCATGTGTGCCCTTTTTTCCAGACAGTAAAGATGTCACAGTTAAAGAGACATTGCCAGCCCTTTTTGTATCATATCATTTCTAGCTGAAAACCTACATTTTATGATTGCTTACTGTCTCTAACATTTATTGATGTGGCTGCTTGTTTTATCTGCTCCCTTTCTTTTTATTTTTTTGTATTTAACTTTGTCTACTGGGTAAGGGTACACTAGACAAATAAATGTCTATTTTCATGTATGACCTGGGAGGTACAACAGTGAACAGTATCAGAAAATAGTACATAATTCAGGCAACAGCCCCGATGATAAATAATGTAATCGTGAAACAAGCATGGACCACAGGACAGAGACATATACAACTAAAATAAAACAAATGGACTACAAAAACCATAGATGTAAACATAGAATTTCACATGGCAAATACAATCTGAGATTGGGGCCCAATATTTGAAAAGTGGAACAGCAGAGCACAAAGGTTTGCGCTGCACTTGCCCATGGCCCACGACCCCGAGGATGCTATATTCAGTTGGATAGTGCACCAGCATCATCCAAGGGAATATAGGGACATGTTGACACAGCACTAAGTCGAGTAGTGCTGCCCATGCATTAATCTGGGAAGTGCAGGGAACAGCACCCCCAGTCCCAATAGCATCAGGAGGTCTCGGTGCAGTATTCCGCTGGCACCATTCACATGAGCCAAATGGGCATGCAAGGTGCTAAGGGGCAATATGCATTCCCTTTATGGGCTCATTTGCATTGGAAGTGGCAGTAAGATTGTGCCCCTCCTGTGACTGGTCCACCCGTCTGGATCACCTGTCCCTGTAATAGTGTGAAGAGTCCCTAGTGTGCAGTGGTCCCACCATCCTCTGATCACCAGCTCTGGTAAATGACAAATATTCCCTGGGGGCCGGTGGTTCCCACCATCTTTTGATTGCTGGCCCCGGTAACTTGAAACTATTCCCTGCTGTCCAGTGGTCCCTTGCCCTCCAATTGCTGGCCCTGGTGAATGTCAACTATTCCCTGGTGTCCACTGGTCCCCCCCACATTCCAATCGCCAGTCTCATTAAGTAGAACTCTGTCCCTGGTGTTCAGTGGTCCCCCTTCCTCTGATCCCCAGCCCCAGTAAATGTACACTATGCTCTGGTGTCCAGTGGTGCCCTGTCCTTTGATCGCCAGCCCCAGAAAATGTCAAATATACCTTGGTGTCCAGTGGTCCTGCCAGCCTTCCAAGTGTCAACCCCATTAAGTAGAGATATGAGGCTGGCCTGCCAGTGCAGTGGTTGGATTTCTGCCTGCAATGCCAGTGACCCGGGTTCCGGAACAGACTCAGGTTGCTGGAGGGCTGGCTGGGGAAGAAGGAAATGAGTGTCCGATGATGGCTCACCTTCTCAGGGGGGAGGGTTGATACGTGGCTCAGCGGATGTCAGCCCCAATACACTAGGGGAGTGATGGACATCAGCATATGCCTTGACGTCAGTGGCACGTCACTTCTCAGGGGAACAAAAAAGGAAGTGGAATAATGGCACCAGGCTGATCGGGTGACGGCCCTCCAGAACCCTCACCACTGGGCTCCTGGACCTCTATATGCAGTCCCAGCAGCACTCCAAGATCATTGGTGGGCTGCCAGTTTTGTTCTCCTATGGAGGTAAGAGACCCACCTGGTGAAGGGATACACTGGGGTTACTTGGAGCTGGCTGCGATGTGGGTTGGTAGGGGTCAAGGAGTAGCCATGGTGGGGAGTTCATGTGGGGACCTGAAGGAGAGACCAGCCAGGAACGGGAGAGGAGTAAAAAAAAAAAGTAGAGATATGACCCTGGTGTCCAGTGGTTCCCCTTGCCCTCTGATCCCCAGCCCCAGTAAATGTGCACTATTCCCTGGTGCCCATTGGTTCTCCCCAGTTCTACAATTGCTGGCCTGCTAAATGTCAAATATACCCTGCTGTCCAGTGGTTCACCCCATCCTCCAATCACAGGCCCCGGTAACTGTAAACTATTCCCTGGTATCCAGTGGTTCCCCCTATCCTCCGATCCCTGGCCCAAGAGAGATCTGTCCCTGGTGTATAGTGGTTCCCCCCGCCCTTCAATTCCCAGACCTGTAGTATAGTAAATAGTCCCTGGTGTCTATTGGCACCCTCTAACCTCCCAGCACCATCCCAGTAACTTATGATATTCCCTGGCATCTAGTGGCACACTCTCCCACCGATCCCTGTCCTCATACTAGCAGAACCTGTCCCTGGCATCTAGCACCCTTGCCTTCACTGCTGGCACTGAGCAAAGCATCTTGCCACTCCCCCTTACTGGTGTTTCTGGTATCATGGATGCAATATGGTGATGGAAACAGCCGTCCTCTCACCACCTCAGCTGGCCACTGTAAGAACTGACAGGAAGTGTGTATTCTCTGTACTGTAAAGGGAGTGTGCATACAGTCAGTCTACTAGATGCCAGGGACCAGTTCCTCTTGCACGGGGATGGGGATTGGTGAGAAAGAGTGCCACTAGATTCCAGGAAATATTACAAGTTATGGGAATGGTGCTTGGAGGTTGGGGGATGCCACTAGACACCAGGAACTATAATATGGGGCTGAGGATTGGAGGGCAGGGGGAATCAATGGGCACCAGGGAATAGTTTACAGTTACCAGGGCCAGCGAGCAGAGGATGGAGGACCACTGGACACCAGGACATATTTAACATTTACTGGGGCCAGGAATCAGAGGACAGGGGGACCACTGGACACAAAGGTCAGATCTCTACTTCATGGGGCCAGCAATCGGGGGGCACCACTGGACACCAGGGGTCAGGTGTGCTTTCCACCCACCAATGTAGCTGTTGGCTGCAGTGGCTCTTCCAGTCACAGGGTTGCCCAGAGTAAGTCAGGCTTCTTCTCAGTGGTAATTGCACAGCACAAGGTGACCTGTGCTATTCCTTTCATGCAGTGCCTCCCCACTGAATTTTGTGCTGTGCATTGATTCATGCCCCTGCCCTTCCTTTTGCCCACCACACACATTTTTTTTTAGCACGTGTGCTAACCTTTTTAGCAAGTGCAACTACCTCCTTTGGATATTGCACACAGGTGCAAACCCTGAGCAGGGTGCAATCACTTTGCCCACCAGGCAAAGTTTTGAATACCAGGCCCCACGAGTCCAGAGGGACCTGAACAAAGAACAATAAAGCCTGGGAACTGTTCCACACATTGACAGGCAGATGAACTATATCTGCCTATGAAGGGCACTTTTAAACAGCCCATGTGAAGGGAGACTCCATTTTAACTCCTTAGTAGAAATGAACTGCATGCAAATCGGATAATAATACCCAGCCTTATTTTATTCAAAAGCTTGATCTACTCTTATTGCATACTTACTGAGCATTAGGAACACCCCCAAATAGTGCAGGCAGTCATGATGCAATAGTCTCCTCTTCTCTCACTACACTGAGTTACTAGTCTGAGCTGGGGGTGTCCCAAGTCGAAGAAAGATACAGTGGAAGTTAATCAAGGACAGTAAACAAACATTTGTGTGGTAATACCAGTATGATGAGCGGTCTGTTTTTCACTTTAAAAAAGCAAAAGGAATCAGGATCAAAATACCAGCCACATCCATCAATTTCTACAGAATGTGACCAATCATACCATGTGTTTTTTAAAGCAATGAAAAATGTTTTTCCAAAAAAGCTAGTTTCAGCTGCAGTTAAGAAAAATAAAAGCACACCTGTCCAATGTACTTCTCTACGTACCTCCTGTGCTGCACACACACCATGAGTCTTTTTGTATTTTATTCCTGTCCTAACCCTTGTCAGGTCTACAGTGCTATTCCTATGCAAAAAGCGGCAGCCTTCATTTTTCCTTGAGAAGAAACTCGATTTAAACTTTTATAAAATATTCAAATTATTATGGAATTAGAAAATTGTACCACCAAATAAAGACAGAAGATGCCTGGAATGGAATCTTTTATAGTGAAAAAAGAAAAACATAGGGTCACTTTTTTGCCCAGTTTTGTTGCACTGCTACTTTAAACCAGAGACACTGTCATGCCTAAGGGGTTGACAGTGTCCCTGTAATAGAATTACATCTGGAGGCTACTGCACAAACTCACATGCCTTCTTACACATTTTATGGGGCATCAGACTTTCCAACTAGTCAAAAACACTATCTTTCTTGCTCCAGATCTCAGTTACTCTGGCTATCCAGGCCCAATATACTAGCATACCACACTGAGAATGAATCAAACCAGTAGCATGGCATGTCTTCTACTAAAAGCATGAAGCTAGTTCCATCGGTAACCTTTTGACCTCCTAATGGTAGTCACATAAAACAGCCCCTTTTTGATAGGATAACTGCACTACCTGACAATTAATGACGCAAGAATGGGATATACAATTGCATCTAACCTTGAAAACCTCTCCATGGTAAAATTGTACAAGTATGCATTTGCAACTGTCTCTGGGCTATATCAGTTACATCTTTATGATCTGTTCTTTATGATATGAAATGAACACCTGGGAAGAGTATCCTAAATGTGTTTTGCAGCTGGCTAAATAATGCATGTCCTATAGTTAGGTTTACTATTAACCATTGTTCCTATCAAAAAAACAAAGCTTACAACTCTGTTTCTGTCCCAAAGGTTGAATCTAAGCAGGGCTCATCTGCTTTCAGGTATGCTTCAGCCCATACCTGGACAGAGCTTTAGCCTTCTCTGTAACTGAGACCCTTTTTTTATTTATTTCAAAAGTTTCTCCAGGAGAGACATACTGAGCTGTAAACAACTCGTTTCCAGATGCATCCTGGGGGAGAGGGTAGAGGGGAGTATATACTGTACATATACAATCAGAGTATAACATATTTACAGAGTAAATAATCTTTACATAGTAAAAAACACAATCACATACGTTATACAATAAATTAAACATCGAAAAAATATGCATTGAATGGCACAGAGCATTTACAAAAGATTATTTACAGAAATGAAGCAACGGCATTAAAAACAGTAGCCTTTAAGAAAGGGGAGTGGAACCAAGGGGGGGGGCATTAGCAGTCAAAGGGAACAACCATCTAGGGGAGAAGAGTTAGAGATGAGGAGGAAGGAGAAGGCAAAGCAGATGGAGGGGAGGCAGGGTGTCAGGAGGGAACCATGAGGCGTGAGGTTAGGTAAAGAACGTGGTGGTGGAGCAGAGGGATGGTGGTGGAGGTAGGAGGGGAGGGGGAGAGGGGGAGAAGAAGCAGTGGGAGAGTAGAGGAAGGAGGGAGAGCGTACAGGGGTACTTAGATGAGGGAGAGTGGAGTCAGAGGCAGTTAGAGGAGAGAGCGGAGTATTCATGTAGAAGACTGGAGAAGGAGCAGATGGAGGTGGCAGAGTGGATAGGGAAAGGAAGGAAGGGAATTCCATAGTTTGGGGAGGTAGAAGGAGAAAGCAGCTTGCCCAGCCAAGGTCCACCAAGGTGGGAGAGTTAGAGAGTGGAGGTTAGAACTATGGAGAGAGTAGGAGGAGTTAGAAGATGAGGAGAGAAGAGAGGTAGGACGGGAGGGAGCTCAGCCAGTGCTTAGCAATGAGGGTGGAGCCATGAACAAGCTGTCTGGCATCTAGAAAATGAAGGGAGAGAGAGGTGTAGAGGTGAGAGTGGAGGGTTCTGGGGGGGGGGCAAGCCTGGGAAAAACCTACAGAAGGAGTGGAAGAGGGGGTCCAGTCTGACCAGGATAGACTTGGGCGCACTACCATAGATAGTGTCACCATAGTCAAAGAGGGGGGAGAATCATTCTCCGTACAATGGCTTTGTGGGACAGCAGAGGGATACATCCACTGTTCCTATACAGTGCTTCAAGTTTAGGGTGGAGCTTTCAGTGTATAGAGTCCACATTAGCAGAGAAGTTTAGGTGATGGTTGAGCCACACCCCTAGGTACTTGAAAGATATGACGTCTTCAAGGATAGACCCATCCAGGATGTGGTAGGTGGGTAGGGCTGACAGTCGAAAAAGTTTTTGCCTGGTTCCAAAAGTCATAGAGACTGTCTTCTTTGCAATTAAAGAAAGCTAATTAGAGTGGAACCAGTGCTGGATATTGATGAAATCCAGCTGAAGTCTGTTCATCAGGTCAGTGAGAGAGGAGCCAGAGGCAAATCTGACAGTACCATTAGCATACATATATATGGATGCAAATGAACTTGCCGAGGGGAGGAAATTTATAACGATGGAGAATAGGATGGGTCCAAGCACTGAGTCTTGGGGGATGCTAGTTGAGGGGGGCAGAGAGCTGCCAGTTTTAACAGTTTGTGTTCTGTCCATGAGGTAAGAATGGAACCAATCTGTGGCTCGAGAAGAGAGACCAGCAGTGGATAGCTTAGCTAGGACGAGGGGATGGGCTACTGTGCCAAAGGCTTTGACCAGGTTGACAAAGACTGAAGAGGTGATCAGGCCCTGGTCCATGCTGGTCAGAATGATGTCAGTGAGCCTGAGTAGGAAGGTGGATGTGAAGTGAGTTACCAGATTCAAATACACTGCATTTCCCATTCTGTGCACATTATGTGAATGTTAGAGATCATAATCTCTTTCTTGACAGCAGTCACTGTTTTAACTTAAACATTGTCCTGTATAGTCCCTGAATGTCAAAATTGTGTAAGGTATACTGCAATTTATGTTTTTATTATTTTTAGGAAGCAATTGTAAACAGGAATCTTTCTCAATCTGCTAGCTTTAATAAATTTGAATTTGCAATTTGAACCTTAGAAACATAGAAACATAGAAGTTGACGGCAGATAAGGACCGCAAGGCCCATCCAGTCTGCCCATTTCTTTTTCTACCTTATGAATGTGCCATCAGCCTTTGCTCTGTCAGTGGTCTATCTATTCATACTCATCCGTATTGCTCCCTTATGCCTATCTCATGCCTGTTTGAAGCTCTGCACTGTATTCATATCCACCACTTCCTGAGGTAGGCCGTTCCATGCATCCACCACCCTTTCTGTGAAAAAGAACTTCCTCATATTACCCCTTAATCGGCCTCCCTCTAATCTCATGCTGTGTCCTCTTGTCCTGCTATTTTTCTTATATTGAAACATGTTAGACCTTCTCAGTGAGTTAACAATAGTGCAAATTGCAAAACTGAACTGACGTGCAGGCTGTACAAACCTGTAGACAAACATGTGCACTTTTCACCACAGTCTTGCCATTTCAAGCACAATAACCGGAGTACTCCCTACAGCTGTTGCTTGAGACTTAGACCCAAATATTTAACACATAGTCACATTGTTTTTGACTTGGTCTGCAAGAGACTAATAAGCAGGGCCATAGGAAAATTGAGCCCACAATTTTTTTGTGGAATCCGCAATTTTCACCATTCTCCGCAAAAACTGACATGTTCTGCAATTTCTTGCAATTTTTGAGTTTTTATATTGAACTGTATAAACAGTATTAACATTTTTAATAAAATACTCTCAAATATATTGACAATTTTTCATGCAGACTTGGGTTTGGCCGAAACAATGCAGTGCAAGGTAGAGCAAGGATTTTATGTGACACTGATTTCTTTTGAATCCTTGTCTTGTTTGGTTTCAAAATCCACTGGCCAAGCATAAGTACGCTTAAACACTTAACATTTGTTTTGTGTTGAAGCAGTCTATCAGAAAACTTTTTGTTGTCACACAGACTGAAACAAAAGATGTGAGAAAAGGTGCAAATTATCTCATTCACTTAAATGGGGTGCTAACTATGAAGCCTTTTTGTAAGTGGCAGGGCAAGTTATTCCTTGTGAGCATACTTTCATTCAGACTAGTTTTGATTCAAACAACTAAGGATTTATGATGGCCCTGATGATTTTAAACTTGAATAAGCTAGTTACTAACAGTGATCTCACTCTTAGCAGCTACCCTCTAGATGCTCATATGCAAAGACTACAATGAAAACCTGACTAAAGTCTAAAAACAAGTTTATAAAGCAAAAGGGTGGGATGTTCAGAACTGCGCCGGCAGGGGCGCAAGCCAGGTGCAGCACAACTAGGATGCGCCTGAGTGGGGTCTGAACAATATTCAACGGTGCTGCGACATGGCGGCGCACCGTTGAATATGGCACTGTGGCCATCCGCATTGCGCATGGCACAGTGGCACTGCACCAGCGCAAGTGGCCAGAGTGGAGCAGAGGGATGCGTTAGCGCAAGTGCCATTGCACTAGGCACAGCAAACACGATATTCAGCAGTGGACATGCAAATAGGGCCATAATTTATGCAAGGCTCAAATGGGGCCATTTGCATGTCATTATGGCCCCATTTGCATGCAGGTGTGCCAATCCTCTGCGACTTGCACCTAGCACCCTGCCAGACTGCAGCCATCGGGGACCGATGCCCCCTGCCCCTCACTGGCAACACACCCCATTGCCTGTTCGTGGGCTGTGAAATAGTTTCAACTCCCTGGTGGTCCAGTGGACCTAACTCCTTGCCTGATCACGGGCTGTGAAATAATTCTACCTCCCTGGTGGACCAGTGGACCTAACTCCATGCCCGATTGTGGGCTGCAAATCAATTCTAACTCCCTGGTAGTCCAGTGGTACCTGTACTCCACCTCCCAACCTGCCCACTCATACCCGCCACCCCGCTTCCCCAGTCAGCGGCGGGTGACAGCACCTCACCCGCAAGCTGCCGGGCCACCCGCTGACTGACAGTGTACAGTATGGCTGTACCCCCATTGGTCCACAGTGTGGGCCAATGGGCAGGCAGACCATACTGTACTACACAGTCCCGATATGTGACACAAACAGTAACTGTGACTGTGAGACCCAAATCCCCCACTCTCTTCCATCCTCTTTCCTGCTACCCTCATTCTAACCTGCCCACTTGCCTTATCCTCTCTTCTTTCTAACTAACACTCCCCTAGTAGGCTCCAGGTCCCCATCTCAGCACTCCCCCCACCAATGAGTCCAGTCCTTCTCTATGACTACACTCTTTAGCACTTATGACAAAAGAACTGCTGCCCATCAAGTTCTCACCTCCTTGCAAATAATATTAGTTAATTATTTTACAGACTATATCATCCTCTGTTCCCTACCTGATTTGCTCTATGTCCTGTAGATCCACAAGTTGTTCACTTAAAGTGGCACTGTTAGCTTTTCCCCTCTGTTATAATTAATTTTATAGTACTGGATCTCTAGGCACATACCTGGGTAAACGATGACGCAGAATGCCCCTGCATAGAAGAAAATGCAATCCGTGTACCTGTTTTTCATAAATTAATAGTTTTCACATTTCATTTGGGATGCTACCAACCAGAAGCAGATTCAAGGCGAGAAAGCGCCAAGAACACACGTTTACCGTGAGCGCTGTCCCCAAGCACGTTTTACCATCATTATCCCAATAACCACTTAATGCAGTGCATAGTTATCTTAAGGTTTTCCTGTTGTTTCTAACAAAACAAAGAGTGTTCATTCAGCCGCAAAAGAATGTTGCAATCTGGTGCCGAAATCTCATGCATGCACAATAGTGCCAGGAGGAAAGATCCCTCACATGCACAAGAATGTGCCGCTATTGCGCATGCTCAGGATTTCGGCACCAGATTTCATCTCTCTTTTGTGGCTGAACGAGTGCTTGTTTTTGAGTTAGAAATACCAGGAGCACCTTAAAATAATTAGATGCACTGCATTATGTGGTTATTGGGATAATGATAGTAAAATGTGCTCCTCGGGAACAGCGCTCACAGTAAATGCATGTTCTCGGCGCGTTCTTGCCTTGAATCTGCTTCCAGTGCAGAGCATTTAAATGTGGCCCGTGTGTAATGTAACAATTATTAATTTATAAAAAACAGGTACACTGATTGCATTTTCATCTATCCAGGGGCATTCTGCATCATCGTTTACCCAGGTATGTGCCTAGAGATCCAGTACTATAAAATTAATTATAACAGAGGGTAAAAGCTGACAGTGCCCCTTTAAACTTCTTGTCAACCTAGAAGAAAAGCACAAGCTGAAAAATCAGCTGGTGATAAAGCAATAAACAAAGTCAGCAAACGCATTCAATGGGTTTTGTGGCACATTACCCTACTCAAACTTACAAAGACTTTTACTTCATAGGATGGACATTTAACCGGACTTCAGTGAGTTGTTGTTGTTTTGTATTTATTTTCATATAGTGCTTTTTAACTGCTTATCAACATGTTGGTTTCTCACCAAATATACACGTGTGTGTGTGGGGGGGTTGAGTTGTCTTGGGTGAGTGTATATATGGAGGGTGCTGTTGTGTGTGTGTGTGTGTGTGTGTGTGTGTGTGTGTGGGGGGTAACTGTGTGCATTTCTGTGGGGGTTGGAGAATGTTTTTTTTATGTTTACTTGCACGCATGTGCAAGAAATATAGTGCCATCATCCAAGTTTTCAGAGGTGTGGCAGCCCTCTTCCAATTCAGGCAGTGTGTTTGCAGGCATGGCCGCAGTTCTCCATTGCCTGCTGGAGCTGTGGCAACATATGCTATCGCCGACGGGGGTGCCCAATCCCCCATCGGCTCCATGCCCCCCCACAAGCCATCATTGTGCCACACTGAGCCCACCCAGCGTGGCAAACGCCCGTTGTCCCTCATTTAAAAACCTGAAATGCAAAACGGTCCCTTGCTGTGTCTGCCCCACCCACTGTGCACCGCCTCCCCACACCCCTCCACCCATACTTACCTCCGACTCCGGCATGACGATCTTCGTGGACCAGGAACACGCCTGCACTCTTCAAAGCCGACCACGAACTAAGGAAATACCGGTAAGCTGTATAATGGGATAGATAGGGTTTTTTCAACTTTGCAGCATATCTCAGGCATTTTTTGGAATTTTTGCACCACATTTTCAACATGGGGTTTTTGGGACCCCTTCTCGTGAATGCTCTCACTGTCATGGCGTTAATCAGCCCCGAAGGGTGATTTCTCAGTCACTACGCAAAATCACCTTTCAGGACCGAGTAACAAAACGACACTGCCACTGATCATAAGGTGGGCTCTCAAAAAGCCTATTTTGAAAATTTGGTGGAAAAATTCCTAAAAATGACTGTTTTACGAGCGTGTGTTGTGCAGTTCCAACGCATGCTCGTAAGTTCGCGAATTTTCAATATTTTCACTCCAGATTTTCAACATTGCCATTTTACCACACCCCCATATGAGCAGTACAGCTGTCATTATTCACATCTTGCCCAAAATGTGTTTTCGCCCAGGTAGCGCACAATGGCGCAGTCGGTGAGCGAAATCAATTTTTTGGGACACATTAAGAAAATCACAGTGACACTATTCATGAGCAGAGGTCTTAAAATGGCTACATTGAAAATTTTGGTGAAAAAATTCCTAAAAATGACTATTTTACGAGCGTGCATTGCGCAGTTCCTACGCACGCTCGTAAGTTTGCAAATTTTCAATATTTTTACTCCAGATTTTCCACATTGCCATTTTATTACACTTCCTTATGAACAGTACAACTGCCATTTTTCATGTCACCCAAAATGTGTTTCTGCCCATGTAGCACACAATGGTGCAGTCGGTGTGCGAAAGCAATGTTTGGGACAGATTAAGAAAATCACAGTTACACTGTTCATGAGCAGAGGTCTTAAAATGGCTATGTTGAAAATTTGGTGACAAAAGTCCATAAAACGACTGTGTTATGAGTGAGCATTGCACAGTTTCCACGCACCCTTGTAAGTTCATGACTTTGTAATATTTTCAGTCCAGATTTTCACCAGTGGCATTTTTCCACATTTCCTTATGAACAGTACAGCTGTCATTTTTCACAACGTGGCCGAAATGTGTTTTCACACTTTCAGTACAGAGATGTGTGGTCGCTGTGGGAAGTCATTGTTCGGGACAGATAAAGAAAATCACTGTTCATAATCGGAGGTCCCAAAATGCCTGTGTTGACAATCTGCTGTAAAAAAATTCCCAAACTAATTACATTACAGGTGTGCATTACACAGTTTCTATGCACGCTCGTGACTTCACCAGTTTTTTTTATATTTTTGCTGCAGATTTGCAACATTGCCATTTTTTACACCTCCCCATGAACAGTACAGCTGTCATTTTTTACATCCAGTTCGAATGTGTTTTGCACCTGTGGTGCTAAATGCTGTAGTCACTGTGCATAAGCAGCTCGCTAACAAACTGATATTGCCACTGTTCATGAGGTGGGGTCACAAAAAACATGTTGAAAATTTGGAGTGAAAATACCAACGAATGCCTGAGGTGTTAGGGTTCCAACCATAACGCCCCACCCTGTAGAGAATGACAGGCATCAGGGGTGTGACTTGGGATTCTTGCCTGTAATGCTCATACCATTCCACACCCTGCAGCCAGTGAGAGACATCGAGGTATGCCTTGGACTCTTTGGCCCCAAAGTTCATCCTATTCTCCTATACCACACCCATTTCACCATATTTCCTGATGGAATGGGGTGCGATAAGGAGCCAAAGACCCCAAGGCACACGCGGCACTCAATAAGCGCCTGCAGGGTAGGGTGGCAAATGGCTGCAGCCGATATGCCTGATGACCCAAAGGCACACCCCAATGCCTGTCACTCTCTGCAGGTTGGTGGTGGGGTTGGCTTCAGTTCAATGCTTTACTGCCATTTCTATTATGCAGCTCTGTAACTTCTACACTACCAATGCCAATGCCAGCAAGCAAACATTCAGCATTGACAAATGCTTGTTTTGTATAGGGGCTGTGTGTGTGGGGGATGGGTTGGTGTTGTGCTTACATATTTAGGTAGGCTTATATTCAGGTACATGTCATAATTATGCTACAGGGTATTACAACTCTTGGCTCACATACTGCACATAATGAATATACATGTATTTTCTAGTTATCTTTTCCCGGGGGGGGGTTTAATTCCACTGGGGTTTTATTCAGATTCTTAAGACTGTTTCTCTTCATATGGTTAATTGATTATATACTGTCTCGTTATTGAACTTTGAACATTTAAAGATGCATGAACTCATTTTCTAGGTGGTCCTTGAGATATTTATTTTTTATTTGGCAATAATACTGACAACTGATATTATCATGTAAAAATATTGTTACAGCACTGTTGGTCTTATGTGTATGGAGTGTGTTAACTGGTTGAGAGGATAGTTTAGAAAATGTCTCCAGATAAGTTTAATACTGTATGAATGTTTTAAACAGTTGGTCATACAAGGTAAATTTTTCTTTTTCTGTCTTACTTCCATACATAAATTTCTGTTGCAGTTTTTTATCATACAATACTTTCACAATTTATCTTGGTCACTTATGGTACTAAATCTAAAGGTCTTGCTTTTAATTATAAATGTATTCTCATAACTCATTCATTAATAATTTCAGTTGAAGGTTTTGACTGCTTGAGTGTTCAGCTTTACCTACTATTGATGTCATTTGACCTTGGAAAGATTCTTAGCAGTAGCAAGCTACTGGAATGCTGTTCATTCCATTTAAATCTGTGATTTTTTTAAAATAGGTACTTAAAACCAATGAGAATTTTTTCTGTGTTTTTTCTGAATGATCTGGGTGTTAATAGAATGTGATTCTCTGAACAACTGGCATACATCTCAGAGGAAGGACTTGGTTGATCTGAGAACTTAGACATTGCTTTCTTTTTGAAACATCTATGTCGGTCCAATAAAAGGTATCAAACCATTTGCTTCTGGATCTGTTCTTGCAAGGACCAATACGGTAGCTAATTTATTTCTGTATGTCCCAAACCAAGAGGAATGCCAAATCCAACCACAGTATGAAGACATATCTGTGAGTGAAATTCAAAGAGATCAGCTGGGATCTGTGGATCCTGGCACCCAAGGATTACAAGGCTTTCACCTTCAAGGGGGTGCTATTTCTTGCAGACCAGTGATGCCATGCACACAAACCACATCATCCTGCAGACCCTGGTGCATCTCAGGAATCCAAGGCAGGCTGCCAAGACATGCCGCGTGCTCACCAAGCTGGACCCCATTTCCATCCTTTAAAGGACTGTGCTGAAGTGCAGATCCTGAAATACGGATATAGAAGGAGGACTGTTGTAGAGTGTAATAGGATCTACAGGAACTAGTGGTCCTGCCCCACCTATAAAGCCACAAACATGAGTGATGCAAATGACAAATGCGATCCGACCACACCATTCAACCTTTCCTTACACAAACGTGGTATAACGCTCCTCATAATGTACGGAAAAAAAGAATGTGGAGCACATCATCAAATCTAGGTGATGGAAACTGGGAGCACAGTGGGGTTTGGCTCCTTCATGTTCATAAAGTTTTAATGATTAATGGATGACAAAAATTTATAGGCTTTCAGCATAAATTCTGAATTGTAAAATATGGGACCACACCTTCTAAATGTAAATTCTCTTTCTAAAGCTCCTACGTGAGCCCCATGCAATGTGGCAGATTCGCAAAGTATGGAGCACTCCTCTATGTAAATGTGTACATTACTGAAATAAGTTGATTGATCTGCCATACTTAAAGGAGAAGTAAACATTGCAGGGGGTCACTCAAACTGTGAAACCCATGAAAAGATCGTTCAAATGAGGCAGTACGGTTAGCTGTAGGTGTCAGGAGTTTTGAAATATGAATATCCAAATAAGATGTAAATCAAAACAAAGCTGCAGCCATTTCATGTAATCTTAAAACAGAAAGTGATGTCACTGAGGGGCAAGCTGTATGATGTTAGTTACAATTTGCTCTTCAGTGATATGATTTTCTGTCTTAAGATTTCATGAAATGGCTGCTGCCTTGTTTTGATTTATAGATGATTTAGATATTCATATCTCAGGACTCATAACACCTACAAGGAAGCTCAGAACCTTGTTTGAAATATCTTTTTATGGGCTTTCATAATTTGAGAGACCCCTGCGGTGTTTACTTCCCATTTAAGAGCATGCATTTCACTCCAATGAGCCAATATAAATATACAGCCTCTACTGATCTAAATTGTGTGCGGCATCTCTTGTAAAGTTCATGTACTGCATATGTTTCTTGTTAACTAAACTTTTCGATATCCACTCCAAGGTATTGTACATGTGCATGCCTTAGCACTTCTATGAAGTCTGTGTGAGAGTCGTAAAAAAGTTAACAAAAAAAAACAAAACAAAACAAAAACAAGCCTAACAGCTAAAATGGTACATTTTATTATGACTGCTTAGTGAGAGCTATGCTGATGTTTTGAAAACAGAGGAGGAAAGAGAGGGGGTGAAGAAGTACGTACAGTGGAGGCTTTTGCCCTGTGGGGGCCCCAAGCAAAGCTCGATGCTAGGGTCTCTAACAGACAATGTTACCAGTGGGATTGGGGGCCACAAGGGCTGGTCCCTCCCAGCTGTAAGGGTAAATCACCACCACTCTCCTCTTTGTCTCCTCTCCCTTGTGCTAGTTAGTTTGTTGTCTGACATAACCAGAGTTGTACATCCAGACAGGGGTTCAGTTCCACCACCTCTTAAAAAGATGTATGACAGTTCCACCACCTTTGCCATCTTTCTCCCTTGACTGCTGCTACGGGACAGTTCCAACACCAAGAAATTACAATTCCACCAACCTAGAAAAATAGAAGTGAAAGTTCCCCCACTTAAACACTTCCGATTTAACCACTGTAATACAGATCAAAACAAGATTTGCCATAGAGAGGTTTCTGCAGATAACCTACACACAGTACTCACTGTCATATCATCCCAGAAGAGACAAGGGACAACTCTGTTGGTTATCTTGATGGATGCAGAAAACAACTTTAATATGATAATTGGTAATTTTGAAAACAAATGCTAGAGAGCTTTCAAATCCCCAAATGTATACATTAGGCATAATTATGGCCCCCTTATGAATGACCAGAAGTGGTAGCTAGTGAGACTGAACAGTATTAGTTCTGGCAGGCAGATTTGCTCTGTCATGGGGTATGAAGCAGGAGTGCATCTTTCTCTTATTCATATAAAAAGCATGCTTAGCCCGCAATCACTAGGAACAGTTCACATTCCCTCTATCACATGTCTCTCAAGTAATTTTGTGTTGTGATCATGTTATGGAGTTATCATTTTTATACCATGACTTTTACAGCAAACAAAATGCTATTTGTAAAAGTAGTTCAACTTCTATGTTCCGTTTGAGTATCAGGAATATATATAGCTCCATTTTTATTTATTTATGTATTTATTTAATATTGTGATGACATGTGTATCAGAAGAATCAGAAATATTTATTAATTATTTGACTTAGCTGCCTCAACATCATCAGCACATCAGCAGCAGGAGCTATGGGGACACTGTGAGACAGCAACAACAAAGTGCAAGTCAGCTGTCAGTAGTTGATGTATCCAGGACAGCATGAGACTGAATCCTCACAAACACTACCACACACACATACCCCCACCTGAGAGAATGTATTGCTAGTCTTTTACCAGATGACGGCATTCAAAAACAAGGACAACGACTGACGATAAACCCTCTGTTCTGTAAATTACAGGAGCAGATAATAGCACATACAGCAAATAACGTATACAGTATTTGTATATGATGAAATGTAATACAGTGCTCTCAATTCTTCTTAACCATATACTGTATGCTTACTTACAAAACTGTAATGTACAGAATCCATTGAGATAATATATTTCCAGATGTTACAGGTTATTGTTGTCGTATGCAATACATCAGCCGCCCTTCCAGAGCCCACTTTCCTCTCCTTTCCTCGGTCTGCATGCAATTCATCAGCCAAATCAATCATTAAAAAAACAAAAAAATTCTGTGTAGTGAGACATTAGAAATGTGGGAGTCAGGACAGCAGCAGTGCAGTTAAACATGACAAATTCCTACAGGATGACTCCGAGCTTTAAGGCTGAAGAAGACGGTGGGCAGTTCAGTTGCTCTCATAATACTGCTTCTTGCATTTGGTTGCCAGCCTATACTCAGGTCAGGACAGCATTGCCAGGGGGCCCTCTTGATGACAGGGGCCCCATGCAAGTGTATAGATTGCATGTGCCTACTGCCTCCACTGAGTACCTAAACAGATCTAACAGAAATCACAGTTTGCCTCCGCGATGTAAGTCAGACACATTGCTATGCATGATATTCTTGCACTTCCTTTCTGTCTCTTTCTTTCCCCCATCACTGTGCTTCATATCTGTCTCTCATTCTTTGTCCCCTCACCATTTGTTAGCTCTTTTTTTCTTTCCTCTGCCTACTCTGTTCCCAGTTCCCAATACTCTATCTGTCCTCTACCTGATTCCTGCAGGCTAGGACTCACTTTCTTGTCAGAATGCCTCTGGTATACAGCCAGTAAGAAGCAAGGCAACCCCTCCCCCCCAACTAATGGAGCTTTGCTCAACAGTGCATCTTATTAGCCTCCAATGGAGCCCCACTCCATTACATTCTTTCCCGCTTCCTCTCTCCAGCTGTGCTTAGTGCCTGGTACTCCTTCCTGTTCCCCCTCTCCCAGCAACAGAGCTGCACTCAGCAGCACTCCTTCCTGGTCCCCCCTCCTCCAGCAACAGAGCTTTGCTTGGCAGCATCAGCAGCACTCTGTCCCACTCCCCCTCCCTCAGCAACAGAGTCACACTCAGTGATGCTCCTTCACCCTTCCTCTCCTCCAGTTACAGTACCGTGTCCAGATGGCACTCCTTCTTGCTTCCCCTTGCCCAGCAACAGAGTCACACTTGGTAATATTCCTCCCAGCCCCCCTTCCCCAGCTATAGAGGCATGCTCTGTGGCACTCCTTCCCACTCTTCTACACCCAGCAACAAAGTCTTCCTCAGCAGCACTCCATCCCACTCCCCCAGCAATGCAGACCTGTCAGAATGCACAAACAGACTGGATACTGGTGAGCTCTTGAGGAACCTGCGCTCCCTCATTTTGCAGGATTGTATGTGGAGTGGCTTGTTGGCTGCAGCTGGTGGAGAGAGTGACTGAAACAGATAGTGACCCCTGGCTCTGAGGTGCTGAGGGTTAAATCCAGTCCTCCCCTTTTACACCAGACTCTGGGTTTGGGGGCCACTCAGCTGTAGAGTGCATCAACCCTTGTGCAATATTTCCCTAACTAGTAGGGAACACCAGCATTTTTGACCCCTTAGGATTGTAGAGTCAAAGTAATTTTGGTAAGGAATGGGGAAATAAGGAAGATCAGCTGTCATTTGAATTCACTAGGTAATGCTAGTGGTGGGGAGGTGTTTGCTGCAAGAAACAGGTTCAAATCACACCAGAATCACTTGTATGACCCTAAGGAAGTTGTTTAACCTCTCAATGCTTCAGTCTGCCCAGCATTAAAAATGGGTAAAAGCAGGACCCACTGAAACCCCTTTGCCTCCTCACCATTCCCTGGCTTTATTATTTAGTATTATTATATTTTGTTAATATTGTCCTGGCTCCTGCTAGTGTGGGAGGCGGGTCACTGCCTCCCACTTCACCCTCCTCCAGCAGCAGAGTCACAATCAATGACACTCCTTCCTGCTCCAACCAGCAACACAGACTCAGCAGAGTGCACTTACAGACTGGACACAGCAAACCTTTTGGGAACCTGACCTTCCTCAGTTTTCAGGACAGTATGTGGAGTGGCTTGTCAGCTACAGCTAATGTCCAGTGACTGGAGATGACTGTGGCTCCAGCTACAGGGTGCCAGAGGTTGACTCCCACCTACTCTCTTTCACACCGGACACTGGGTTTGGGGTCCACTTGGGTATGGAGTGTGTGGACCCCAGTGTGGTGTTTCTCTATGCAGTGGGGGATACCAAGATCACTTTCTTCTTGGAATTGGAGAGCCAAAATGATTGTGGTAAAGAATGAGGAAATAAGAAAAGTCAGCTGTTATTTGGGTTCATGTGGTGTGGCAGCTTGTTACTCTCTCTCCTTGATTTTGTACTGGTTAGAGCAGAGGATTTAGAACCATAGAGAACCAGATTCAAATTACACCAGGGCCACTTAATCACTGTATGAATCCTAAGGATGTCCTTTAGCCTTTCAGTGCTTGAAGTCCTTTAACCTCTTAGTGTTCCAGTCTTCCTAGCTTTAAAAATGGGTACCAGCAAGACCCACTGACACCTCTGTGCCTTTTCACCATTCCATGGCTTTACTGTTTAAGCAATAATTCACAACAGGGTGTGGGTTGTGCTGGGATAACCTCACACCTGTTATGGTTGGGTAAAAAGCCACAGGCTGAGTGCATCCAACACACCAGAAGTGAAGTTATCCCAGCACAACCCACACCCTGGAGTGCATTATTGCTATTATACAATGGTTTGTTTGTAAAAGAAGCTAAAAAATAGATGAAAAAGCACATTTAAAGTAAATTGTTTGCCATTTTTGAATGCATAGGTATACTTTATAAAAAAAAAAATAGTGCAGATTTGTTTCAGCCAGCAGGTGGAGCTGTTGTGGTTGTAGTGTGGCTCTGCTCTCGCTGTATTAACTTTTGTTACTGCTGCAGACAGTCTTTGTTAATACGCCCTATTGCCACCAGCCCCGTGGCGCAGAGGGTTGAGGCACTGGACGCCACTCCTCGCGCCATGCCAGTGACCTGGGTTCGGTAATGAGCCTGGGTTATCGGAGGTCAGCAGGGGGGAGGGAGAGGATGCAAGTGGTTGCCAGCTTGCAGCCCTCTGCCTCATGAGGGAGGAATTGGTCTCCTTGGAGCTCAGCCACCCCCTGGAGGAGGCCGGAGTGGCTGCATCTCTTTAAGGAGTGCTAGCATTAAGCCACACGCATGCATCACCATTTCCAGGGACTAGGACTGAACAGAGGAGAAAATGGAGGAGATGTCAGGGGCCACTCAAGGATGAAGCCTCCGGGCTGGCTCTGGGGTTCTGCCAGGGTGCGCATGGTGATACAAGTCCCCTAATGACCCTCAGTCTGGTAGGTTGGCAGACGACCGGGTGGCCTGCCAAGGAGGAGGAGGATAAATACAGTTGAAAAAAAATATGCCCTATTGCCTGGGTGTCTGTTTCTGTTTCCCTGAGTTTCTGTTTTGTATTTTGTTTAATGAGTGCTCAAGCTGCTTCTGGTTATGAATTGGAGATTCCCATTTGCCCGCCACTGTTAGGATCACTCGGCCGCTGCCATGAGAATGGAGGTAGAGAGGTGGTAGAAAGTTTGTTTCTGATGGAAAAAACGTTTTATATAGTGCAGTTAAAATAAACGAATAGAAGAATACTTCTTGAACAGCAAGTGAGCGTTGTAAAAGGAGCTGTGCGCTTACTGTTTAAAGATGCGATTGCTAACTGACTCTCACTGCATAGCCGATCCCCAATCTGATAATGTTGTTGAGTTAAGGCATTATCCACTGTAGTGGCTCTAATCAGAACGAGTTTCTTCTGCAATCCAGAAGGTTCTCCTTTATTTAATTATAGTAAGATTTATGCAATGTAATATTTAATTGAGCATAGTTACATAAATGTCCTAAATTAACTTTTTTTTTATTTTACTGATCTTAAAGCTCCAGGATTTAGCATAATCCTGATGGACAAATCTGATATGTTCTTTGAATACTAATTTCGGAATGTTGGGATCATTCACATGACCTAGAAGAATGTAATAAGCACATGTCCCTGCAGGGAATAGTGAAGATAATGAAGGTTGACACAATTCTGCTCTGAGAGTATGTGTAGAAATGTCTTGTGGTACACAGAATATATTTTTTATAAAGCTTAAGTAAAGACATTTCCAGCTGAAGAGAATGAATGTGACTCCACATTTCAGCTGCATGCAATGCTTGTGAAAACAACTTACTGTTTGCAACGGTTCACACTGCCTCCTCTGAGTTTCCCTGATAGCCGATTAACAGGGAGCAAGCCTAAAGTGGTTTTATGTATTTTGTTGTTGATCACCTCAAAGTGATTTTTCCAAGTGAATTGATCATAAAATGTTAAACCTAAATGACAATGTGAAGATATTGGTTCAAGTGGAGAATTATTTAACTAATTTATTTTTTTTTCTGTAAACCAGAATTTTACTCATGTGTATATTTACTTTGTTTTACATTCCCTGCATATTTTGCCAATTTATTTCATGTGTGTTAAAGACTTATGCTGCTTAATGAAAAAACAAAATCACCAAATCACCACTATGTGTGAAAACCAGTAGTGTTCTACCAGCTATAGCTGGTGAACATAATTCATCTGTAGCAAGTAGTAGTGAATGAGTTTCTGACAGTTTGTGATGGAGGTACTGTACGCATTCTGTGTGGTTCTCAGACTCAATAACATAACCATCACATTTGGTACTCATCTTTATTTTAAAATGTTTTTTTTGCAATTGCCTCTCTCAATATGCTTTTCTAAATATATTTTTGTTGGTAAAAAAAAAATGTCCAGGATGAACTTACAGACATATCAGAAGTAAAAAATAGTATTCCCCACATTTATCCTACCTCAACTCTAACTCTATTTACATTTAAACATCTGTGAGTCTTTCTTTGTTTCTTTTTTTTTTTCTTTCTGTTAATCTATTGCATATTTTTCCTTGGGTTCCCACAAAATCTACAGTATCACTGAGAATCTTCCCAGCCCAATAGTACCCAGCCCAGAATATCCAGCTAATTCAAGAGATCCAGTCAAGGCTCTAGTCCACTTCTCACTGTGCTCACTTCACCAGATCCAAGTATGCAACCCCATATGGGTTACCTGAGGGATTAAAAAAACTCAGTTTAAGGCAGAATATATAATAAAAACTTCAATATATGAATAAATCAGCTCACCTATAGTGTGGCAAAGATAGCATGCCATTTGTAAGGCCAAAATACACTTATCACTAGAAGAATAGCACCACTCTTTCCCTGGTCCTCATTTCATTATTCTCTATGTGGCCATCTTCCATCAATTGTTTCAGTTATGAGAACATAGATATATATTTCCTCAGTAATTAACCTTGCAACCCCCTGTTGTACCTCCACTGCATGGACTAAATAGTTTTCAAGAGGCTGGCAGTAAAGCCTAGAGGTTAGAGCAAGAAGTGGTGTATGAGCTTGGTACATCCAGCATACTTATTTATTTATTTAAATTTTGGTGACCGGGTAGGCCCACTGAGACCGTAATGGTCCCTTTTTCAGGGGCAACCCGGGGTTAATTACAGTCAACAGTACAATAAGAAGTAGGAACAATTCAAGGGAAAGTGCGCATATACAGACATTAAATCTGAACATATAGTACAATCTCAGGCAGGTTAGGTAACGTTTAGAATAACATGGGGTAAACACTAGTTTCACAAGAGTGGCAGTTACATAAGGTTCTTTCATCAGGTCAGTTTTACGGGTTACAATTTCAAGTGTTTCAGAAGTGATAAGATTCAACTGAAATAGGATACCAACCTGTTAGGTGGCAGGTTTTTAGAATCAGAGGTGGAGTGCTGTTTTCTATCCTCAGCGGTGGCATGCACAGAGGCTTAGCTCTAGAAGGTACAATTTTAGACCTTTTTTAAAGCCCCCAAAGGAGCTGCAGTCTTGAAGATTGCTAGGTAGGCCATTCCATAGGGACGAGATGTAATTTTCGAACGACCGAAGACCTTGGCTTGTTTGGACTTTTGGGACATGGAGGAGTCAACGACACAAGGATCTAAGTGTTCTTTTAGGCTGCCTGAGTACTAAGGTATGACTCAGGCTGGGGACATCCACTTGTAGAAGCTTGAAAGCTGCATTAGGAAGTGTAAGCCAGCCCACATTCTCCGGGGGCCAATTCAGTGAGTCAAGTATATTACAGCAGTGGTGTTCTAGTGGCTGAGCTCCCAGGGCAAAGCGTCCTTTTCTGTGGTACAATTTTCCTAGCTTTCGGATCTCTGTGTTTTGCATTGAATGTAGCACTGGGGCACCATAAAATAAGGTGGGCAGGAGCATGCCCGTGGCTATCTTTAGCCTGGATGCCTGAGTGAAAAAAGGGGTTAGACGGTACATGAGCCCAAGCTTTTGATTTAATGCCTTGGTTAATTGTTCAACATGAACCTTGAAAGAGCAGTCTTGATCAATATAGACTCCCAGGTATTTGATGCAATCCACCACCTCAATAGGATGGCCACTGGACAGATAAGGGGATAGTAGACATGTTCTGTCGGGGCCCAATATACTGGGTCCAAATAGAATGGCTTTGGTTTTTGTCTCATTTAGGACTAGCCTATTTGTCAGGAACCAGGTTTCCAGTAGGGAGAGATTGTGGTTCAGGAGTTGGTTTAGCTGTACAGCATTTGAAGCAGATCTGTATAGTACTGCATCATCCGTATAGAGGGTGACTTTCGCTCCGCCCAGTGCTTTGGTAGGTTGTTGATAAACAGGGAGAATAGAAGGGGCCCCAGTATTGAACCTTGGGGGACACCCTCAGCAATGGAGCGCTTGCCTGACTCCACCCCCTGCCATCTGATTATCTGAGATCTGTCTTGCAAGTAATCTTTAAACCACTGTGTTGCGTGGTTGTCCAGTCAAAGAGAGCTAAGCTGCTGGATGAGCAATTTATGGTCTACTAGATCAAAGGCCTTGGTAAGGTCTATGAAGACCGCACCAGTAAGTTGGCCTTTGTCTTGGGCAGCAAGGATGTCGGATGTTAGACTCACTAGGGCAGTATCAGTGCCATGTTGTTTTCTGAATCCATGTTGTCGTGAAGTGAGGAGGCTATGTTGTTCAGCATATGCCTGGACTTGTTGATATACAATTCTCTCAAGAATTTTATTTAGTGTGCAGAGAATAGAAATCATTCTATAGTTTTCAACTAGCTCACTGGGTCCTCCCTTAGGGATCGGGGTAACCAAAGCTGTTTTCCAAGCTGAGGGGACTTAGCCTTCCATCAGTGACCTATTGAACAACCACATGACTGGCACGGCAATTTCTTGGTCAGCCAGTCTGAGTAACCTGGGTTCAACCTTGTCATAGCCTGGAGAACCATTTGTCTTAATGCTCCTAATGAGCTTTAGGACCTCAGTTTTTGATGCTAACCTAAGGTGAAAATTAGGTGATGAGGGGAGATTCAACGAGTCATCTGAAGATGGCAGTTTTGGGCTGCAGGGATGAACCCTGTACTTGCCAAGGTCAGTGAGGAATTCATTAAAGACATTTGCAGCATCTTGCAGGTTCGTGTGGTGGACATCTCTCACAACAATGTCACAGGCATTTTGCTTGTGGTGGCCTTTCAGGAGTGCATTTATTTGGACCAGAATTTCTTGGGGTTAGAGAGATTTTTTGTTTGTAGGTTCTTAAAGTACTGTCACTTGGCCTGTTTTAAATCTTTTTTACATGAGTTTCTGAGCATTCGGTAATGGACCCAGTCATTGGTTAAATTAGTGGACTTGTACCTGCCCCAGGTCCTGTCCCTTTCCCTCATTAGTTTTTTTAGATCACGTGTCAGTTACCTAGACTGTTGTCCTTTGACTCTCATTTGTTTTAGAGAGGTATATTTGTTGGCGGCCAAGAGGAAATTCTTGGTGAAAAAGGCCAGGGCAGAGTCCAGGCTGGGGGCAAGATTAATTTGAGCCCAGTCAATTCCTGACAGGGTATCCCAGAAGGATGTAGCATCGAAATTGGAGTAGTCACATGCCAAAAAGGTACAGGGAGGTGGAGTTGGATAGTCATTTTTTCATATAACATTTTTCCATATACTTGCATCCCACAGCCACCACCTGCATACTGTGTGCCCCCGAGCAGGCCACTTAGCCACCCTGAGCTCCTGGGTTTCCATTTAGATGTTCCTTTTGCCCAGTGGCCCTTACCTGGTTACCACAAAATAAAATAAAAATATACAATTTGGGCAGAAGGTGAACACTTGCACTTAAACAGGTTCACCAGGACTTCAACAACTTCCACTCCTCTACAAACCTCAGCATTGAATTTTCCACCATATAGCAAACATCCTGCATAACTCAGTATACATCAGAGAAGATGAGAATACAGAAACCACAATCTACAATAAAACATGGATTAACACAGATGTCTACACAATATCAGCTTCCATCCCATCCACACAGAGAAACATATGAACTACATCCAAATTATCTGATATCCCCAGATATGCTCAGAAGCAGAAATGAGAGACAAAAACCTTACAACTCTCCACAATTCATTTATTCAACTATGCCACACCCCCAGAACTATATAAAGGGAGATTTTATGTGCAATTAATCATGAGAATACCAACTGAAATAAACAAAGAAAGAAACACACATGAATATATATATTTTATTGAGGAAACTTACATGTAGTTGACAGAATACTAACCATACTACAGCATACTACACCATACAGTGTTTACGAGTAACTGATTTGTGTCAAAAAACTGTCACCTAAAATTTTAGAAAAGGTTTAAAAAGGACAATTTCTCACTTTCGTTTGTTTACTTTGATACTGATTTACAGTACATGCAGAATCACATTTAGAAACATGGAAATATAACAACTGATGGCAGGTAAAGGCCTAGCAGCCACCCAGTCAGCACAACTACCTAACTACACTAAGTAGGCTCTAGTGACCATCCTTTCCCTAACAACCATCAGTTACATGTAAACTCTGAAATGAAGCATAATGTTGCATAGAGTTGAGCTACATGTACTCAGCTTAACTTCTGCCTGCAGCACCGTAGGTCACCTCTCAGAACATTAAAAAGGAACTAGAACCCCTGCTTAGTAAATATAGTACACTGAAAAGCTTGTGCCCTGAATCATTAGTAGGTGTGTGCGAAGAGAAAAAACTTTGCATGTCATATAATTGCTGCAAAGTGAGAAACTTCAAGTAGCATTTAGCTTCACACTTCTCAGAGAAAAAAATGCAAAGTGAGCTAAATCACCACTTTGTGGTATTTTCTACAAAAAGTGGCACAGTGGTGAAGCTTACTTCATGAAGCTCAGCAAAGCGTGAAACTGCATTACATAGAAATGCTGTGGAGTGTTTAATCCGTCACTTCATGTCCACTTCATGGGCAAAGAACAACTTTGTAATGGTCCTATTAGTTATAGCAAATGCTGTGTGAAAATTAAAAGTTTTTGCCAGCAGCATTTACAGATTCCATTTGTTCTAAATTTCTTGAACCTTTCAGAAATTTCTGCCAATAAATAATCCAGATTGTTTCAATAACTTTCAAATTACTCAACAGATATTAATGCTATTCAGCTAATTTTTACGCAGTCTCTCAAAAAATATGGATTCCAAATATACAACTTCTTGCTCCAAGGTCAGCTAACTTCTAAACAGTCAAATAATTTGGAAATGTTCATGATTTTTTGCAAATATGCAAACAGGAAGAATATGAGCCCCTATAACTTTAAAATGACAACCAAATATCATTACATTTAGCAGTTTCTTATACCTTGCAACAACATGTAAGTATGTCCATGTTCAGTTTTCTAGGTCTAAGTATGGATAAGTTATAAGCAGCTTTATATTTTAATATTTTTATAAAATGTTGCAACTAAATTAACTATGAAAATTTGTGCTTCTACAATGTTAAAACTCAATTAAATGTCACCAAATTTGATGGATGCTTAGCTCAAGGACATTAAAGTATGTGTGTCAACTAACAGAGCCCTTGCATAAAGAACAGCCAAGTTATAGGCAGTCATAATCTACAATTTCACTTGTGGTTTTTGAGAAAATTTTGTGGAAGCTGTATCTCTAATAATAGCATAAAAGCAACCTTTTAACCTCTACAACACACTCTTCAGAAGCAAACTTCTATGAAACCAAAACAGTAAACCAGAAAAAACACTAGCCTCCAGCAGTGCATTATACAAACATTATACAAAACATTTCCCGACATATGTATGCAACAAGAACAGAATTGGGAAATACAAAAACATGCAAATAAGACAGTCTAGTTTACTTCACACAGTGTCTGTCAAAAGGATGCTATTTATGACAGCAAAATAAGAACACCTTAAAATAGGATGCTCTGCACCAGCAGACAATATCTGACATATTATCAGCACACCAGTATGACACCTTTTTTTGTATCTAACCACTTACTTCTTCATTTACTGGTACAGTACTAGTACTTCAAGGCAACTTCAGAAACACATAGAAAAGAATGACATAGGAACTCATGTTCATAAAACTGCTGACTGAAAAAACAATGTACTCAACAGGCACAGTGGTTTTATTAGCACTACTGGGATTTCTGGCCCAAATAACTATGTCAGACTGTGGATTGTGAGATTGCCATGTTTTTGATATCTTTGTGACCTCTGGAACTAGAGTGAGGACATCAAAATATTAGTGCTGTGTGGAATTTTCAAATTCCGGCAGTACAAATTTCCACAGAATTTTCAAAATTCCTGTGAATTTTGCCAGAAACGGAATGGAAGAATTCAGTGGCAGAAAATAGTTGCAGAATGATTTTCCATGGATAAAATGCTGTTCTGCGGAATATTATTCTGCAGATCACAGGCAGAATTCTGAAGAAGAACCAGCAAAATTCTGCCAGAAGTTCCACTGGCAGAATGGTAATTCTTTGTTAATTCCATCAACAAAATTCTGCATTCCACCCAGCACTATAAAATATCCTCACTCTAAGTCCAGAGCTCACAAAATATCCTCACTGCAGCTTCTGACTGGTCCATCTTAGCAACACAAGCTCCACTGTGACAAAATCAAAACTGCTGCTTTCACTTCACGGCTGGCTCCCGATGAGTACTCACTCTCAGTTTTAAGCTCCTGCCTGCCACACTTCAAAAACCACATGAAATTACCTAATATTAAAAAAAAAAACACTTTCTCACCAATCACCTTGCCACCAATGCAAATTACTACTGCCTTTCCCAGAACAACATATTTCCCCAGCAGGTGACCTCCATCTGTCTCCACACCTCTCCTCCATCTCCCAATACCAGCACACTGCTTAAGGGTTCCTCAGGAATGAGTCTCCTGAAGGCCGTATAAATGCAGGCCTTACCTGCTTGCATACACAGCACCAGACTGCTCAGCCTCCATGACGCGCATAAGCCACTCCCACACTGATGCACAGACACATGCAATAGTGTCATGAGTGTCAGTATAGGAAAACAACCGCTCGGCCATCCTACAAAGTGCTCACACATTGGAGAAAATAAAAATACAAAGATAAATAAAACACAAAACAAAAAGCACTTCACAAACACCAACAAGTGTTGGATAAATTGAATATGTAATGCCCCATACAGACATGTTGGTGATATTTCTTCCTCGTGTACTTTGACCTGCGACAACACTCATGGTTTCACCACTCATGATAGCATACGGTTAAAGTACACTCAGGAGAAATATTGCCGATATTTCTGTATGGGGCATTGCATATCACATATAAATGCCAGGGCCCCATGGAAACAGTACAGCGATCTGTCACTGATTCGCTGTACTGTCGTTCACGGTAGTGGTGTTGCGGTTCAGTCAGCATACGATAGCAGAACACCACAATATATGATACGGCACACATAATGGAAAAAGCAACCCTGAGATGTAAGAACTTTTTCCCCTGGTGGCTAGTAGTTCCTCCCCCTCCCCCTATCCAATCACCCTCCCACCACATATAGTTTAATGCTTTCCCTGGTTCCAGTGGTCCCTCCCCCCACCCAATCACCTGCCCGATATTTAATAAAGTTGAGGTCCCTTCCCCCACCCAATCACCTGTCCCTTATGTCCTGTAGTCGTATCTCATTATGTGTGTCATAACATATACTGTGGTGTATTGTATAGCAGAACACCATAGTATATGATATGACACACATAGCAAAGAGCCTGATACCTAATAATATTTTCCCTGGTGGCTAGTGGCCCCCTCCACCCAATCGCCCACTCTATATGTAATCAAATTTTCCATGGTGTCTAGTGGCACCCCCCCACCCTCCAATTGCTGTCCTCATTGTTTCTTTATGTTTTCCTAGTGTCTAGTGGCACCATCCCCCACTCTCCAGTTGCTGTCCCCATTGTTTCTTTATGTTTCCTCTGGTGTCTAGTGGCACTACCCACCCTCTGATTGCTGTCCCTGTTGTTTGCCTCATTTCCCTGGTGTCTAGTGGCACCCCCCATGATCCCATGGTTGTATGTAAACCTGTAAAGAAGAAAACCATTCCATGGCATCTTATTTTTTAAACTGAAGTAAAGAAAACAGTCCCTCATCATTGCCACCATCCTCCTCTACCCATTCCAACCCTTCAACTAAGAAGCCACAAACCCACACCCCCACTTACCCTATACTTACCAGCCAAGATTGATCACTGTCATCCTCTGCAGACTGAGACATGTTTGCATTCTTCAAAGCCGAAGTGTGAAGTGAGGAATACAGGTACTGTAAGTGCTGTATAGTGTATTTCAATGGCATTTTGAACTTATGTTCATAACTTGGTCATTTTTTGGAATTTTTTCATCTAGTTTTCAACATGGCCTTTTTGGGACCCCAACTCATGAACACTTTTGGTGAAATTTCATTAATTGGGCCCGGAAGGTGATTTTGTGGTTGCTACATGAAATCCCCTTTCTGGGCCAAACAATGAAATTTCACCACCTGTGCTCATGAGGTGGAGTCCCCAAAAGGCCATGTTGAAAACTTGGTGGAAAAAGTTTTAAAAATGGCAATGTTATGAGCATTCATTGAAATTTTTCTACGCACACACATAACGTTGGTACTTTTCAATATTTTGACTCCAAATTTTCAACATAACCATTTTTTCAAACCAACTCATGAACATTACAGCTGTCATTTTGAAATGTGTTTTTGTACCTATTGAGCAAAATGGGGTTTCAGCGGGATTTGAAAATTTTAACCTACTGGGTTCATGAGGTGAAATCATAAGAATACTATGTTGAAAGTTGTGGAGTCAAAATATTAAAAAACAAAGAATTTATTAAGTAATGTTGTTTGCAGGGATGTCCACTGTAGCACTTGGTGACCACATTGTCTTACTTTGCTGGTGATCTGAGTTCAAGTGTGACCTCAGTGAGCCAGTTTAATTGAACAAGGCATATGGGGAAGATGCTGTAGCATGCAGCAGCAGCCCCAGCCTGGGTAGGGATGGAGCAGTATTTTGGCACAGACACGACACCCCGTGTTGGATCATGTAACCTTCCCCACAAGGTATCGACATGTGTCCTGAGGCCTGCTGGGCCCATGCACTGGGTCAGTACAGTCTGCAGTATTGTATTTATCTTATTTTGCACAAGTGCCTTTGGGACCTGCACAAATGAAGATACAATTCCACTATCAGAAAAAGAAGGGAAATTCATTGCAAAAAAACTACGTTAATGCAGACATTATGGTTCAAGAACACAAGACACACAAACAAGGGAAATGAAAAGACATTATGGATTTGGGTCTCTGGAGTATTGGTGAATCAGTGGTGGGCTCTTCCCTGGGGTTGTGAACTCTAATGCCTACCCCCACAACTGAGCAAATTAGGTTCAATGTGATGTCTTCACTCAGAGCCTGCAGGGCCCAACATCAAGAAAACTATGACAAATTATGTTGGCCATACTGTATCACTATGAGGCACTAGCCTGGAGCTGTACCTTCGGCTTTTAACAGGAGGTATGGGTTGGGGGAAGGGTAGGCATTAGGGTTGATAACCCCAAGGAAGACCCCACCACTGATTTGCCAATACTCAGGAAATTCAAATCCATTATGTTTTTCATTTCCCTTTTTTGTTCGCTTTGCGTTCTTGAACCCAAATGTCTGCATCAATGCAGTTTTCTGCCATGAATATATATATATATATATATATATATTTATATATATCTACGTGCGTATGTCACAGACTTGTTTACTGTCTTAAAGAGACAGGCACGGAGGCACATCATGGCACTCTCATGCAAATCAACAGGATAACAACAAATAACCTGCCTGACAGTAGGCGTTGATGGAGCCCTGGGAGACACTTAAGGTAAGCCCCAAACTGGTGGGGGTGGGCTATATTTACATATGTTACAGGATAATGCATACTAAATACTATGGAGAATACAGTATTTGTACAGAGATAAAAGTAAACATATGAAAAGATAGAGGACATATAGAAAAGTCTATCTCAAAGCTATCTAAATTCTAAGAATAGAAGCGTACCACAGCTAATGAGTCATGGCAGGCTTGAACCCATGTTGTTGTTTGTTCAAAATCCCAAATCCTAACTGAGTTCTCAGATCCAACACATACCAGAATGCCTTTGGCTGGCCAGCCCACTATGTTGCATCATCTTACCCTTTTCTCTGACATCACAGGTTTGACTATTTCTTTGTTCCCTGGGGGACCACCCATTTTGAGAACAGGTTCAAAGTGGATTTGTTATTTAGACCCTGTTTTTGTGGACTGTAATTTAAGGCCTTTTGCTTGCCATCTGGCCACTCAGTGGGATTCTCTTTCATTCTGTCGTGGACTGCTTAGCTTCAAAACAGACACTTTTTAGCTGAGAATGGGCCCAGCCCTTGATGTTTAACCAGAAAAAAAAAACCTCTTTACAGGACAGAAACAGTAGCTGCCACCATGCAACCTCTGTGAGAATTATGGAGTGTAATTTCCAAGCCACACCTCCCCCCTCAGCTGCCATACTGACAAAGGTCTAGCTAATAATCAAACAACAAACAAAAAATACAACACACACACAAAATACATTGCAAGTTGTTACATCTCCAGTCCCTGTAAAAATGAAACACACGTCTTTTAGTAACCCTAAATTATGCTTCTTTTTCATGTTAACAGGTGTGCTGCACCTACTATGCTTCCATTTTTCTCCATCTCTAACAAGTCAATAATTTTTTGAAGCACCTCTCTTTTTCAATGGACCACTGGTTATTGCCTAGACAGGGAGGGAGTATAGCGCAGTGGTTTAAGGCTCTGAGCTGCAAATCTGGAGACCTGGGTTTGAATCCCACAGGCCCCTCTTGCATACTGTGTGACCCTGAGCAAGTCACTTAAGTTCCCTGTGCTTCTGGGTTGCACCTGTAAACAAGCTTTCAGCTTAGTGTGTCTAACCTGGTTAAACAACTGAAAAAAAAACAAAAAACGGTATGCATTGTCATGCTTTGATCCACTGTGGTGCCTGATGTACATGTTATGGGGTGCAGCACCAGACTCCATCTTAAGAATGTGGGGGCCTGGCTGCTGGTCTTATGAAGCCATGTGAGGGGGTTGTGGTTGGTGGCTAATGTGAATGCCCTCCCATACAAACATGGCTCCAGCTTCTACAGAGCCCAGATGATATCCAGGCACTCTTTCTGGAGTGTGACATAAGCCTCCTCTCTGGGCAGCAGATTCCTGTTCAGGTTCACAACAGGGTGTTCCTCCTCAATGTGCAGGAACTGACATAGAACCACATCTAGTCCATGATTGGATGCATCCACATGCACAAGGAACATCAGAGAATAGTCAGGGCTTGTGAGCATAGATGCGTGACATAATGCTTCATTCAGCTGGCGGAACCCAGTTTCACAGTGATCCATCCATAGAATTTTTCTGCATTTTCCTCCTTGTGAGATTGTACGGTGGCTTAGCTATGCTATGGAAGTTATGCAAAAGCTTTCAATAGTATCCCACCATCTGTAGGAAGGCCTGCAATTTTCTCTTTGTTGTAGGCATGGCCTATTCTTGAATGGCCTCAATTTTTACTGATTCGGGCTGGATGTATCCACACTCCACCCTGTGCTCAAGATATGATGCCTCTGTCCTCCCAATTTGGCATTTCTCGACCTCGAGTGTCAGCCCTGCAGACTTAGTCATTAGAGCACCTCAGTCATGTGCCGCCCATGTCTGGCTATATATGGAAATGTCGCCCATGTATGCCAGATCAAAGTCTCTTGCCCCAGACAAAATGCAGTCCATGAGCCATTGAAAGGTGGCTGGCACATTCTTCATGCTGAATGGCATTACTCAAAAGTTGAACAGACCAAATGGCGTGACAAAGGCCAACGTCTCTCTGGCTTCAGGTGTCAAGAATACCTGCCAGTAGCCCTTTGTCAGGCTTATGGTGGTCAGGTACATGTCTTCGTCTAACCACATTAAGACCTCAGCCATCCTGGGCATGGGGTATGTGTCCAATCCTACGTCTGCTAAGCTGGATGGAGTCAATACAGAACTTCATGGTCCCATTCTTCTTCAGAATCAGTATTAATGAGGAGGCCCTGGGACTGCTGGACTCCTAGATTACCCTAAGAGCCAGCATTTCCTTGATCTCCCCCTCAGTGTCATGTTTCACTCCCTCAGGGATTCTGTAGGGTGGCTGCCTTAGCAAGCCTGGGACCCTGCATCCATGAGGTGCTCTTCTATCATAGTATAGCCTGATTTCCCTGTGAAAAGTTCCACAAATAGATGCAGAACCCCACACATTTCAACAGCTTGGACTGGTATCAGCCACTCAGCGAGGGTGATCTTCGTTCACTGAGGATTCTCCCTTAACCTCTCCTAGGAAATCTACCAGCAGGTCTGCTTCTGCCTCCTCCTCCAGATATCTGCACACAGCTGGGACCATCTTGTCCTAAACATGGTAGGGCTTCATCATGTTTCCACATAATTAACATCATTCACCCTCCTGATCACTGAGTAAGGACCCTCCCAAATCACCTGTAATTTATTCTGTCAGACAGGGATCAGTGCTATCACATATCACCCAACTCCAACCTCCTGGCCTCTGGCCCCAAGGTTGTACCATGTCTTCTGTCTCTGTGGTGCAGTGGTTCGGTGCTCCTGGGCCAATCCCATGAGCTTTTTGAGCCATGACCTGAAATTCAGGATATACTCAACAACAGATTCCCCTTGGGGAGCAAGCTCACTTTCCCACTCATCCCTTACAAAATCTAGGGGAACTCTTATCCTATGGCCAAACTGGAGCTGGAAGGGTGAGGACCCTGTGGACTTCTAGGGGAGTTTCCTAGATGCAAATAAGAGATGAGGTAACTACTTGTCCCACTCTCTTGTATACTTGTCAGTGAATGTCTTAAGTAATGCACTATCTCACTCAACCAGACCATTAGTCTGGGGATCATATGCGGAGGCCCTGAGCTGCCTCACACCTTACTTTTACCAAAGACTAGCCATTAGGACAGACATGAAATTGGTGCCCTGGTCTGACAGAATCTCCTGGGAAAACCTACCCAGCTAAGTACTATATCTGCAGCAGTTCATCGGCCACTATTTTCACCTCTATGGAAGACAAGAACATAGCCTCTGGGTACCTTGTGGTGTAATCTATGACCACCAAAATGTACCTCTTGCCTGTGTGACTAGGGGTGCTGAGTGGCTCCACAATTATTACATCAACTCACCAAAATGGCTTTTCAATTTTTGCAGGGGAACCAAAGTTGCCTTAGCTTTGTCCCCAACCTTTCCCACCCTCTGGCACGGTGGAAAAGTCTGGCAGTAGTTTGCCACATATTCAAAGATACTGGGCCTGAAAAATTATTAGCCTCCTTTCTGTATGGTTGACTCCTAAGGGTCCAGAAAAAGGTATACCATGAGCTAAGGATGGAAGCTGCTTCCTATATTTCCTAAGAACTACTGTCTGCCAGAGTACCACTTTGTCTGGTCCTCCCTTTGTAGACCACCTACGATATAGGAGCTCATTCTTCTAGTACACTACCCCTTTCTCTGAACCCTGAGAGCCACCTTTCACCCTCGTGGCTAACTCCCTTAATTTATGTAGAGATGGGTCGTCTTGCTGAGCTCTTTATAGCTCCACACATCCAACTTTCCCTAAAACACACTCTCCAGTTGGGAAAGCTGCCCAAGGCCAGGCTCTCCTCAGTCTGTAGCTGTGGCTCGGAACTGCTGCTCTCAGTTCATTCTTCTTCTACAGATTCACCTGCTGTTGAGGGAAGGGTTACTTCCAGCTGCACTGCCCTCTCTGTGTCTTCAGCAGCCAGTTCCCTAGCCATAGTATAGGTAGTTATACACATAATGTTGGCCCAACTGTAAAAGTCATTGCCTGTAATTACATCAATGGGCAGGTCTGGTACAACGCCCCTCCCTAATGCCCTGGTCACATTCCCAGTTCAGAAAGATCTGAGCCATTGGCACTGAGAATACAGGATCCATCACTCCTCTAATTCTGGAAAACTGTCCCAGCAGGATCTGTTCCTCGTGAATGAAATCCTGTTTCACACTGAATTAGAGGCCTGAGTGTCCCTCAGTACCTGGGTTACCATCCGATTTACCAGTACAGGGTGCATGTGTGCAGTAGAATGAGTGGGAACTGCACTGTGAGTACAGGCCACAAGCTGACAGTGTCCAGAGCTGCCATCTCCTGCTGCACTCACCCCTTTTGCTATGTTGTGTGGACAGTCAGATGACAGGTGTCCCAGTTTTTGGCAGATATAGCACCTGTAGATCCCTGACTCTTTTATTTTGAAACCATTTGAGTTCCCTTTTTGTTCTGGCACAGACTGGTTTCCCTTATGTTTCCCCCTGAGGTTCCCTTAAAACTGCCTGATGTTAATCCCCCACTGTTTTTGCGCTGAAAGCATGGTTGGCTGGATATGAACTGATCAGCCCTCTCGGCTGCTTACTTTGTGGAGCTCAGAGTCCTGTCCAGGAACCATATTCTCAACCCCTTTGTACAGTCTTTAAGAACTGTTCTGCAATGAACAAATCTTATATCTGTTCCACAGGGCTAGCCTATGTACCCTCTAATCATCACTCTAACAGATTGCCCAGTTGTACACACATTTCAGAATAGCTATCTCCTGGTGCCGTCTTTAAACCTCTAAATGTTTGTTTATAGGCCTCAGGAGTCAATTCAAAACATTGTAACATGGCACCAGTCACTTTGCTATAATCCATACAGTGCCCATTGTCAGTTCTGGTGACAGCTTCTAATGCCCTGCCCATGAGGAGTGGCAAAGGGTAAATTTCCCCAAGAAGCCCTGTCCAATTCAAATTGCTGACAATTTCTTTCAAAAGATTTTAAAAACAAATTAAGTTCTGCTTACGACGCCGGTGACCCAGGTTCGGTAATGGACCCGGGGAGCCTGAGGGTTGGCTGGGAGAGAAGGATTGAATGCCCCTAGGGTTGCTCTCCTTCTCCTGGGGAGGGTTGGGTGCATGTTTGGCATGTGAAGGACTCCTGGCAGAGGCCGGGTGGAACACAAGCACCGGTGCCTAGTTTAAGATGGGCCGGGTGGACGCAGGATGTCACTGCACATCCCCACCCCTGGGGCAATCCAGAAAACCTCTTTGTTCGACATAGATGATGTGTGCACCTGGCACCATGGCCTTCATGGCTCTAGCCTCCTCACTGACCAATCATGGCTCCAATTCTCCATCCAAGCCCAGAACCCCACCCTGGGGGGGCAGGGAGGCAATACCGGTCATTACCAGCACCTTTCCCGTCAAAGATGGGCTGTATCAGGGCATCAGCCCCACCCTGAAAGGGTAAGTCAGGGGGTATCAGTTGGGGGTAGGAGCGAGGTAGTGGTGTACAGGATTGTGCCGAGAGCTAGGTGGCTGGCGGCCAAAAAGAAATAAAATAAAAAATTAAAATTATGGTCATCCCCTCCTGATACTTAGGAAACATTTTTGAATACATTTTGGCTTCTTGTGTTGAACCCCTGATGCTAGTACTTATGGTTTATGGCATTGCCTTCTGGTTCAGAATCTTCATCTCCCTCTTGTGTTCACTCTCATGCTCTCACTCCACTCAGCTGGCACTGCCAGTCTTGCTCCTCTTGTTCTTTCTCTTGCCCTCCTCTCTCTCTCTCTCTCGCTCATTCTCTATTTCTCATGCTCTCTCAGCTGGATCTTATGCTGGTGCTGCCTTTATTGCTCCTCTCTCTCTCTCTTTTACTCTCTCTCATCAGCTTCCAGCTTTGTCTTTTGCAGCACTGCATCTGCCTTTTGCTTCTCAGTGTCTGCTTGTTGTTGCTCAGCTTCTGCCGATACCATAACAAGGGCAAGCTCCAGGTGCATCATCTCTATTTGCACAGCTTCCCCAGTTTAAGGCTCTGGCTGACTTGAATGCCGCCTTGCCTCAGTCTGACAACTTTGGCTAGTAGTGACAATTTCTGCACTGCTTCCCACTTCTGTCTTTTCTTTTTTTCTTTTTAACTTACTTTTTATCCCTTTGACCTCAGACAGCATCTTCGGGGTGGGGTGGGCGGGCGAATCACCTAGTACTTATTCCCCGAGGTCATCAGCTGTGTCCCTGCATACCATTGGTGCCAGCCGGTCTGGGTAGGCAATGGTTCCAGTGTACTGGGATTCAACTTCATGCGTCCGCCAAGGCCCCATGTGTTTTTCTCCCACCCCTTTAAGCTCCCACCCTGGGAGGGCGCTAGAGTGAGGATGGAAGTCCAGACTGATGATGAGCAGAAGCATGCTGCTGTCAAGCACCTAACAGCGCCCTCCCCTCCCAGTACTCGCTTCTGAGCAGAAGCCTCCCTGCTTGTGCTTCCACTGGTGGTGAGGCAAATGGGGTATGCCTATGCTGCCCTGGTAAGTGCATACTTCTGGATGCTCTGCCCACCTCCCCTTGGCATGCCTCCAACAATCTGAGGTTGTTCCTGAACCCAGGTTGCCATGTCGGGAGTGGCAGCACTACCGCTGAGCTGACAGGCCAGCCCCGGTCTCTTTTTTCAAAGATGTCTATGAGTTCTGCGCATGGTTTGCCTTCCTCAATGACAAGTCCTCTTCTTTTGTATAGCTCCTCAAGGTTTGCCACAATGCATCTACCATATGACCCATGGTGTCTCCTAGTTATCTACTCTCACAGCAAAATAAAACTAGAAGAATATACAGTATCCCCTGTTGTATATCCTGTTCTGTGAGTGGACAGAAAACCTTTTTTATTGTCAGTCTGTTTCAGGTCCCAACTGCTGCCTCCAGTTTGTCCTAGACTTGCTCATTCCCCAAACTCAATCTGCACTGTTACCAGTTTTTATAACCCCCCAGATGCCCGAAAGCGTTACCTTGGTATATTACCACCACTCGTTCTTTTTCAGGTTTCAATTTTATTTGTTCGATCATATAGAATGTCATTACAAAAGCTGACTCCACTCACTGAAAACTTCAAATGGGGTCTCTCTATGTTCAAATCACACAAGATCCACTGCTGACACACACAGCATAGTGCTCCCTACCTAAGAGCAAAAGACCCACCAGTTCTGTTAACTGAGAACACTTTTTCTTAGTTGTGGTAACTATAATCTGCCTCTTTGAGACAGATCACAGACTTGCCAGTTGAGCCCTCATTATTGATACCTGAAATGACTTAGTCACAGAAAGCATGAAGCATATCAAGTAATATTTAATACTCCAAGATATTTATATATGCTACTGGATAATACACACTAAATACTAAGCGAAGTACAGTATTTCTACAGAGGTAAAAATAAACATATGAAAAGACAGAGGACATACAGAAAAATTGCTTACCCCCAACTAGTGAGTTATGGCAGACTTAAAGAGCCATCGACGCCTCAAGAAGAACTTTGGAAAACATTATATTTGGAAACAAAGAAGCTTATAATTCTAATGAGCTCTGTATTTCTTATCCCCATTATTTTATACAGAGATCAAATGCATGAAAACAGGAGAGTTGTTCTCTGAGGGTTCAACAGCTACTATTGTTTCTTCCCAAACTGATGTCATAATGCTCTTCTTGTGACATCACAGTTCTTCCCATAGGCACAGACTCTGATGTCATAACAGAGCAGTATGATTTCAAGTAGAAAATAAACTATACAGACAGATGGACGCTAAAGGATAAAGAACTTGTTTTTGTGACAATTTCTTCAGTAATAAATAATGGAGAGGAAAAATCTATAGAAGATGAACTAGAAGCTGTTCTGTGTCCAACTATTAGGTTTTTCAAAGTTTTCCTTGAGGTGTCAACTGCTCTTTAAACCAGTGATGTCTTTCATTTGAAATCCCTAATCAAAACTGAGTTCTCAGAGCCAAAACACACCAGAAATGCCTTCAGCTGGCCAGTCCGCTATGCATCATCATCATACATGCTTCTGTAATGTCACAAGTTGGACTATTTTGTTATTCCCTGGGGATCACCCATTTTGAGAACAGGTCCAAAGTGGATTCCTTATTCAGACCCTGGTTTTGCTGATTGCGGTTTAAGGCCTTTGGTGTCCCATCTGGCTTATTCAGTGGTGTTCTGTTTTGTTATGCCTTGGACTGTTTAAATTCAAAACAGACACCTTTTAGCTGAGAAGGGACTCAACCCTTGATGTTTAAGTACATATAGAATAAAGGATGGGGAAGTGTGTAATATGAGAATTTAATGCACACCCGAGGTGTGGGATGCTACATTCACCATCACAGCATCCCACAGCGAGGATGTGCATTAAATTCTCATATGCACACTTCCTCATCTTTTATTTTCTGTACTATACTCACAAGCAATTTTTCACAGCTGGAGTGCTGTGACCCCTCCACCACACACACACACACACACACACACACACAGACACACACACATGGTCTCTCTTTGTCTCTCACTCCATAGGCACACAGTCTCTCTTTCTCTGTCTACATGCACATACACACACACACACACACACACACATATATGCACACACACATGCTTTCTCTCTCTCTCCCTCCTCTTTTTCAAGAAATCACCCTGTGGCACCTTTCACTTTTAGTTCTGTGGGGCACCAAATGCAGCAGCAGCAGCTTACAGCTACCCTCAGCTCCCAGCCTAACACTATCGATTCTGGAGCTTCTCCCTCTTGTCCAACAGCACTCGTCAGTTTCCTCTGCTCTCAGTTTAATTAATTCCTTTTTTTAACTTGTAGCTGAAATTGCAATTACAATTGTGCTTACCTCTGGCAATTAGACCACAGACCCATTCCCACTGATGGTATGTGTCACCTGAAGATGGTGAACCACATGATCTACCAGATACTTGTTCAAAAAAAATTAATGGTAGTATTTAAGTAGGATCAACCAGATATATACAAAAAAAGATCATGGGAAGGTGAGGATCTTACTGTGGTGGCTCATAGCTAACCAAGATATGGGGCTGCCATGTTTTAGGAATGGTTTAGCCTGCCCACACACAAAATGGGAGTGCTCCATTTTGATAGACAGAGTGCGTGAACACCATAATAACTGACTGGTTATTACAGAAAATATCAACTGGCTGAGTGCAAAGAAAAAATTGCTCACCAGTTATTATATAGAGAATACTGGATGGGTTGGTGGTTATAGCAAGGATTTTACGCCCCCCGAGGGGTGGGATGCCACATAAACCCTGAGAGTGCAGCTCGAGGAGTTCATTCAGGCATCCCACCCAGAGGGTGTGTGTGTAAAATCTGAGTTTAAATCTACCAACCCATCTGTTATTTTGTATAATTTCTAGTTTGGATTTTTTCACCTGTTTAAGGTGAATTTTTAGTACAGAAACACAAGTAGATGTGTTATGTCACAGGTTGAATTTTTATTGTATAGCATAACAGTCAGAATATTAAGTAATGTGCAGTTTATAACAGTAAACATTTTGTTCAAGGAGGATGTAATAAGAACATTAAAAATTTAAGTTTTAACTTACAGGTGTATTGTTGTGTTAGAATTCGTGAAGGTCCTTAAGCTTGCTCCATGACACATAAAAAATCATTTTTGGAAAACACTACTGCATAACTTTTAGTTTCATTTAGGTTTATATGAACAAAGATTTTAAAACTGTAAAATTATTCTAAACTGTTTTTTTAAATGTCATTTTTTAAAATCAGTTTTTGTGCCGTTGATATGGTAATGGGAGTCTTGCTTGTAAGCCTCCCATTATCTGTGAAGAAAACAAGAATTTTAGTACTAGTTTAGGATCATTTTGAAAATTCTAGGATGGGAAGAAAATGTAACTTACTCATCGTCTTCACTTTTATCCAGCACCATGGGTCTAGATTTTTTTTAGGATATGGGCAGTTGTAGATAAGGGAATGACTGTGGCTGTGAATGGCAAGCATTTGTCAGGTATGTGGGTCTCAAGCTGATTCCTAGACAAAGCCAGCATGTGAATGTTGTTATAACCAGCTGGTTATAACGCTAGAATTGCAACTGGCTTTGTCTATGGGAAAAAATTCAAACCAGTTATTATAATAAAATATTTTCTGACAGGACAGAAAATGTGACTTCCTCCACCCAACCTCTCTGAGAATCCAGGAGTATAGTTGTCAAGTCATCAGACCTCTGCCCTCAGCTGAAATACCTAGGGAGGCCTAGCTGACAATAAAATGAAAGATTAAAAAAACAACACACACACACACACACACACACACAGTAAAAATGCATGGCAAGTTGTTACTATAGGGTTGTCATGATAGAAGTAGGGAAATGAGGTATTAGGGTTTCACTCTAACACACCACCCCTGCCCTGTGGAGATCAGGAGGGTGGATGGCATTAGGGTTAACCCACACTCCTGCATCTCCATTCCATTGTAAAATAAGCTGGTGGCTACAGTATAGGAGAATGGGGTGAGTGTTAGGATTGCTGACCCTAATACAACCCTCGATGCCTCCTGGTCTCCGCAGGGCAGGGTTAGAGTGTTAGGGTGAAACCCTAACACCTCATTTCCTTACTATTGTCACAGCAAGCCTAACTGATGCATTAATGAAGTTTTGCAACTAATTTCCTTACTTTTTGAGATAGAATAATAGTATGCTCATTTTACTGTGGGAGCACAGAGTCCTTCAGATCCTGTGCTCCCATCCCTCCATTGAGATAATATAACAGTATCCATATGTTATGGTGGAAATTCAGGGTTTGGCCCTGTGCTCCCATCTCTCCATTGAGATAATAAAACTCTCAATCCTCCATCGAGATAGTATAACAGTATCCTTATGTTATGGTGGGAAAACATGGTCTGATCCATTGAGATAGTAAAACAATATCCTTATGTTATGATGGGAGCACAGGGTCCTTTGGATCCTGCGCTGCCATCCCTCCATTGGCATAATATAACCGTATCCTTATCTGACCCCCAATTTTCAACATAGCCTTCTTATGAACTCACTGCACATACCCAGCACAAAAAAAATTCCAATCCCTGCCAAAATGTAATTCTGCAGAACCGCAACGCCATTCTATGCCACAGGTGTGAAAACACATGTTGACCAGCATTTGAAAAATGACAGCTGTGACATACATGAAATGGGGTAATAAAAAGATCATGTAGAAAATATGGGGTGAAAATATTGAACATTTCCACAGTTATGAGTGTGCGTTGCGAGATTGCAATAATTGCCCATAGCACAGCCACTTTTCAAAATTTTGACCCCAAATTTTCAACATAGCCTTCTTATGACCCCACCTCATGAACAATATGACTGCTATTACACAAATCCCACCAGAAAGGTGACTTCACTAACTGACCACAAAATCTCCTTCCTGGCGAGACTTGCCTAATGATAGTCATAATGCTGATGAGGTGGGGTCCCCAAAAGTCCATGTTGAAAATTTGTGGCCAAAATGTTAAAAAATGGGTGAGTTATGGCTGAAAGATGAACCCCCCCCATTGAAATACATAGGACCGCATTTACCTTAGTTCATATTGCAGTTGCCAGTTCCAGCAGCAAGACATGTCTTCGATTGGTGGAGTGGCTAACAAACCTGGGACCTCCTGAGGTGAGTGGCAGTCTGGGAGGACATCAGAGGGATGCAGAGAGGTGGCTGCACAGTGGGTAGTCAGGTGTGGGGTGCGTGTGTGAGCAGCAATGGATGGTTTTTGCATTAGGTAAGAGGCAGTGAAAGACATCGAGGGACATTTTTTTCTTTACAGTGAAACAAATCAGTAAAAGGTGACCTAAGGGGGGAATACCACTACCAGCAAATATTTCTGTGGAACAGAGGGTGGGGGCACCATTGGACACCAGGGATAAGTGGCAAGAAAGCCACGAGAAAAAAAAATATATATAAAAATACATATGGGGATTCAGGGTGGGGGTGACACTAGACATCAGGGATATAAAGGAGGGGGCAAGAAATGGGAAAAAGAAATTCCAACCAGATCACACCATTTTCACAATCAGATGGCCACACATACCTGTTATTTGTTTTGTCTGCCAGAAAATAGTCATATTTTGTGGCTATGACACCTTACCTGGTAAACAAAAACTAAATAAATAAGAAATCCTTGTCCACCAGCCAAATTCCTTGTCTGTCAATCTTTGTCCATCATGGTGTACAAGGAAAACAGCTGATGGAAAAGGATTCTGGTCTGGTATCTGGTAGTGAAATTTGGATGACCAGATAGCCACATGTGAATCCCTGTCTGTCAGAACAATTCCTTGTCTGTCAGTCTTTATCTGTCATGGCATACAATGGCTGGACAAGGATTCCAGGTCTGGCCATCTGATCATCCAAATTTGACTACCAGATGGCCAGATCAGGAATTCTTGTCCATCAGCTGTTTTAACTGTTCACCCCTTGTCCCAGTGCAGTCCCAACCCAGGTACTGGATGCCTCCCTGAACACACAGAGGTGCCCATTGCATCCCAAGCTCCAATCCTCCCCCTGGTCACCAGTGGTCCCCCATCCACCCATGGGACACTGACCACCAATTGGGGCAGGGTGCACCAGGATTGGGGTTGGGGATGTTCCATTGTTACACCATACAGGTGTGACTCAAGGGGTGCCATATTGTGCCATACTGTAACACGATGGGCAATCATGATGGGGCAACTGTTGGGGGGGATTGTGTCAGAGATGGGATACAGTGTGTGTGTGGGGGGGGGGAGAGGTTGCTTGGGTACCTGGGTGTCTGGGTTGACTGCAGCCCAGCAGCAACAGGCATCATGCTCTGCTGTATAGGTACTCAGCAGATCTATTGCCCCAGACCTCTCTGGCAGCCTTCCAGACTGGGATGGCATGACGGGTCATCACTTGGTCCTGCCACAACCAGCAGGTCATGTCTGTGAGGGCACACAGTGGGTTACAGGTCCCGGCTGCTGTAACCAGCACAGTCTTCCACACTCTGGCAGCCAGCATGTCCTGCTTTGGTGCATGCCGCTTTAGTGATAGCACACGCCCAGCATGCCCCCCACCAACTCTGGTGGATTGCTGTCCAAGCGGCTGGGGGATCAGGCACATAACTGCTGTGTGCCCCATTTGTGAATGCCATGCAGCTACCGCTCCGTAGCATTCCTCCGTACCAATGCCAACGCACCCAGTTTCCACAGCACATTAGCACTGTGCATTGGGCCCATGAAGAATAAATAAAAACTACTGTCAGTGTTATGATTTCAATTTGTGAGCTATAAGAGCAATGGCAACCCTGACTTCAAGTGTGGGGCAGTTTATAAAAAAAAAAAAAAGATAATATTAATGTTCTTCTTTCGGAAAGCTCAGCTAGCTGAGTGACAGAACCCTAATTTGGGGCAAGAACAAAGCAATATTTGATGGAAAACAAATGCCTCTGATGAACAGAAGCTGCTGAGAGGTTTCCTGAAATCCCTAATAGGAAGCCCTGGAGAAGACCTCTGATCACGTAAGCCACAATCTGAAATTCTGAAGCATTTAACTTCAACACTTTTTCCATCTGAGTTAACCTTGTGCAGGAGCTGAGCTCAGATTAACTAGTTTATTCTTAACTGCCAAAAAAATAGTTGATTATTTCCTGACATGAATTACCTCATATCACAACAAGTACAGCTTGTTCTGGCAGTTTCCCATAAGGAATTCATACTCCAGTTATTAGATCATCCTTTCTTCACACAAATAGCCGTGTCCTTCCTCATGTGTGGTGCTGCCTGTCACATGATAAGGGCTACAGTGATGCCACCCTTTAAAATAGATAACAAGTCTCCTAACATGTTTAAGACAATGATTTATTTAAAACAAAGCACGTAACAGCAATTTGCATTAAAGAAGGATTCAAGTTTCAATTTGAGCAACATAAAAAGGTCACAGGGTGGCTACAGGCAGTGTTATTTTAATGACATGAGGAAGGATCATACTGAAACTTTGTTGCTCACAGTCTTTCTTAATCTTGATTGTGAATCAATCAGTCAATCAATCAAAATCTTTATTTATCCAGGTGACCTTCATTGACCAGAGCTCGTTTATAAGATGGACCTGGTTAGAACAGGGTCAGGGTAGACATCTATCATAAAACATATAAATACATGTAAATAAGTGTATAAAAAAAAACACAATGGTAGAGTAGTAGGTGAGTCAAATGATAAAAAGGAAGACAAGGAAAGCCATAATAGAAGAGGATTCAATACAAGGGGGCAGGTCCAACACTGAACCAAGCAGCTGTATATAAACCATGTTTAATGTATAGAAGTACTAGTTAGTTCATTTACCAGTGGCAGGCACTAGTAATAGCTATGAAAATCGTTTGGAGACCCACCCACTAATTGCAGATGGGGTACCAAGAGGGCTATGAAATATGTAAGCGAAGAATAAACAATGAGAGTGATGGAGTCCCCAGGATAGGTTAGTAGCGCTGATGCGGTGGTGGGGGCCTACGTGGAGATGGAAGGGGGAAGATAGGGTTTCCATAGTATGACTGCGTGTAGATTTAGGATGAATGCTGTATGGAGATGTGAAAAGAAGGCTGGAGAAAGCGAGAGGATAAACCAGTATCAAAGGGAGGATAGCAGCATCAAGGTGATGCGTAAAAACATGATGACAGAACGGGGCCAAGGAGGAAACAAACACTAGAAGTAATTCATTCATGGTTGAATGGTATAGGTTAGTATGAAGACACTCCGTGGGCATGGGAAACAGCTGCATTGACCATTTCTGAGACTTGAATATAAGAGCTTGAAAGAAGAGATGCTGATGGGTGACCTCAGTTTCATCTTTTTTTGCAATTTATTCCACAGGGTGGGCAGTGTAAAGCTTATAGCAGCCCTGCCAAAATGAGAGTCGACTTTGGGAACCAACAGTTGGAGAGATTTGCAACTTCTCAGGGTGTAATTGCCTATTGGTTTTGTAGGAAGACAGTCTGTAATGTATTAGGGCAGTTTTTTTGGAGATGGGTCTCAGGATCCATAAGGCTGCATTGTTATCACGCCTGCATTGGAGTGAACTCCATCCCACTGATTGATATAGGGAGCAGTGGTGAGTTTCATGGATCCACCACCCTTTCTGTGAAAAAGAACTTCCTCACATTACCCCTTAATCAGCCTCCCTCTAATCTCATGCTGCGTCTTCTTGTCTTGCTATTTTTCTTATATTGAAACATGTTAGACTCATTCATTTTGTTAATGCCCTTAAGGTGTTTGAATGTTTCAATTATATCACCTCTCTCCCTCCTTTGCTCTAGGGTATACATATTGAGCTCCATTAATCTGTCCTCATATGTTTTCTGATGCAGTCCCTGCACCATTTTGGTTGCCCTTCTCTGGACTGCCTCAATTTTGTTAATGTCTTTGTGAAAGTGTGGCCTCCAGTACTGCATGCAGTACTCCAGATGGAGCCTAAACAGTGTCTTGTAAAGAGGGATTATTACCTCCCTCTTCTGACTTATGATACCCCTACTAATATACCCCAACATCCCCCTAGCCTTACCTACTGGTTTAGTGGTCTGCTTGGATGAGAAGAAACCTCCCTTCAGCCAGACTGGCTATGCCATTGCTTTTATTAGGAATAGATATGGTACAGTGAGATCATAAATCATTCCTATAAGGTTTCATTTTGATTTTGAGCACTTGAGGTATAGAGCATGTGACATAGTTTCTCTATAACTTTGAAGCATGAATATTTTAGGGGATCTATGATGGGTCATCAACAAAATATTTGTCGAATGACCCAACAGCGAAACCATCAGGTCGACCGCATTTTGCAGTTGACTGCCGGTTTTGGAGAACAAGTGTTTTCTTCGGGGGCCTTTGCCCCCAAACCTCCCATGCAGGGGGCTGCACTCCCTGTGCCCCCCCACTTAGGATTCTTAACTCCAAGTCGGAGCTGATTGGGGGGGTACAGGACCCCCAACAGACAGTGCCAGGTTCCAGTGGGGTTCCTACAGCCATCGCGGTAATTGTGAAGTCGCTGTAGGGGACCCCACGTCAAAATGTCGCTGTCGGGGGTGTATACCAGTTTTAGGCACCAAAGGAAGTTTGGAGTCTATTGTCATCAGTTTGACTATTTTGTGTGTTGAGTTTCTGCATTGGGTTGTATAGGAAATGAGTCCCCATTGACACCCCATAAGAAAATTGGTTATGCGATTTGCCCAGGTTTTGGCCATTGACTTACACTGGTGTAATGATATGGCTTGATTCCTTTCTGTGCTTGAAGCTTACTGCGTGCTGCAGTAGGTTGTCAGGGGAAGTTCTCAAAGCCCAGGGACAATGGTTTAACATTTAGAAACAACAAAAATGTCTTGGCTCTTTCATTGCAAAGTTTCTTAACTAAATAGTTTAACATTAATGAGGGATTTTCATTGTTTGAAGCAAAAATTAAGGCAGCTAGGAACACAAAAAATAGAACATTTGTAGGACAGTTTGCAAACCAAATCCCATGAAGGGGTCATCACCCTCTGCAGTTCCAGTTTCATCGATGACTTCCACATTGCAACAAGCTAAACTTTCATGTTCAGGGCTAGACTCACCATATTTAATTCGGTAGCCTGTGATGTGGGTGACTGAATGAAGGAGACTGGTCATAAGGGCTACTGCACAATGGCACCGACAATGTGGGCGACCTTGGATTTCGCCACTTTCACCGAATTTCACCCCCTGAAGTAGGGATCCTAATTAAGGGGGGTGTTGGGGGCAAAGCTCCCCATGAGGGGGGATGCGGGGGGCAAAGCCCCTTGCATTAAATAACATGCTGTTTTGCAGTCACCCTTGTGGTTGTGTGCCCTTATGACCAGTCACTGACATTCAGTTGCCCTTGTCACATAGAACCTTTAATTCTCAGGAAGGTATAGTTACATATTTTATGAAGGCACCTATTTTTACACAGTTACATATTTTTCAGGGTATTCTGATTACAGCTGATGTGCAGGAAAATCCTTATGAATGATTTTGAATAGCTCTCCTCTTACCAGGGTTGGGGGAACAAGGTTGGTGATGTGTTTTGGATTTGTGATTGTTGATGTATTATCATTTATATCTGAGGGTTTACTTACAATTATAAAATTAGCAATAAAAGTTGTTTTCAAAAGTTATAATACACAACAAAATCCAAATTTATTTTACAGGGTTGTACAAAGCAAACACAGGCATCTATATAGCATTCTTAGATTTTCCCTAAGCCACTATATAGTTAAACACTCAGATACAAAATATCAATACATTTTATACCTGTACCTTGAGATGTTCTGCCACCTCGGCTACTACAACATAGTATATGAATTATACTTACATTGGTGGTAGGATCAGTGGAGGAAGAATGTCAAGGCATTTCTGTATCCAACTGTGTGACAACTTTCAAAACAACTTAGCTGATTTGTGTATGGTTTTGGACAAACAGACTGTCCCTGCTTAAATTAGAAATACATGACCTCATAAATGGCTTATGTGGTAACTTCCTTGCTTGGTAGGCGAAGTAGCCCCAGCCTGCCCAAACAAAATAGCTTTGATAGTCAAATTTAAGGAAGTAACCATAATGACAGAAGACAGTCTTGTCAGCTAAATTTGAGAACGAACCATGATGGAGTGTGACCAGTCTGAGGACCCATATCATTATTTCCTGAATATGAGGTAAACATACTTCTAGGCTTCTATACCATTGTTCTCTAAGTAAAGCACTCCTTCCTGCCATATTCTTTTCCACCAAAGCCTTAAAGTTATATAAACGTATTTTCTCCTAATTCTTAGCTACCTCTTTTAACCCTTTAGTGATGCAAGCTAAGGTGTGCCTATTAGGATGTGTTATATATTAAAAACTAAGGTCTAATAAATTCTAAGAGAATATATTTATTTAATGAACCAGCATGCATGTGTCCATCTAAGACCTATTATAGAAAGACATTATGCGTATATATTTGTTCTATCTGTCTCAGTGTTCACTGAGCTCATAGGATCTAATAATATAAATATTCCATCATATGCTGGGCTCATAGGAATTAACTAATAATGTACCTACCACAGTACCTCATAGGTGTACTGTGTTTATTGAATATAATACAGGAATACAAATCCTGCCTGCCTCAGCATTTATGATCATGCAAAGTTCATAGAATCTAAAAGGCTATCACATCAGTTGTGCTTTATTAATCTGACTAATGACATGCATACACACTAATGATGACCTCCAGCCCAACAGTGTGCAGCATGTGGAAAATGTGTAAAGGTTTTCTTTTTCTTTTATGGATAAGGTCTCTTCCATGTTTTATTTGTGCTGTCTGGTTCATTCACTGTGAATAGGACCTTCACCTCAGGGAGCACAAGGGAAGAAGTGTCTGTGGGGTTTCTTCTCTAATATGACTGGTTGGTGCTGCTGGGTCTGGCTACCCCCTATTTCAAGCTGTGCTTGGGGAGAGGGGCTAGTTGTTATTGCAACATAACTGCAACATCATTGACTACTCGTGTAGCATGCTACGATAGACTCTGATGGAGAGAGAGATAGATAATAAAGCTATATGCTCATGCAGACTTTATATGTAATATTTTTTGTTGCTCTCGCCTTTCCACACAGCTCTCTGATGCAACAGAGCCTGATTCAGTCTGTGAGGTTCTGAGAATGGGTGGACACATCTTTGTCTTATTTGGAAGGCCAGTGAATTACATTGAGTGACTAAGAGGCTGAGAATGACCACCAGTGGTGTTACCTTGGAAGGCCCAGTGAGCAGTTTTGCTACTGACATTCTGGTAACAGTGTTAGCTTTTCCAGTTAACCAGGCACATCACATATCCTCATCTATGTTAGCGTATTACCTCCCACCACAAGGGCAGTTAAATATACCTGTATCCCCCCTTTCAAGAGTTGTGAACATGGTGGGCTCTCTTGTTTGTTGCCTGGTAGAGCACAGTGACATTTTGACTTGGGGGGGTCTCAGTGCACCACTGTCTGAAGTTAATTAAGGAAATGCTGTGGGGGGGTAAGTAATTAATGATAAAAAAGTTAAAGTGGTTGTTTCATTAAATTTAATGACAATAGACAATAGAAGCACTCTGGGTAGGGGGGTTGACACCAGTCCATTCACAGAAGAAAGAGTCCTGAAAGAACTCCTAAAACTCAAGGTGGACAAAGCAATGAGGCCTGATGGGATTCACCCCAGAATCCTAAAAGAACTAAGGGAGGACCTAGTAACACCACTGACCACACATTTTAACAAATCATGGCAGGATGGGGCAGTACCTGAGGACTGGAGGAGGGCAGATGTGATTCCCCTTCACAAAAGTGGGAGCAAGGCAGAGGCAGGAAACTACAGACCTGTAAGTCTGACCTCAGTGCTAGGGAAAATGATGGAATCACTTCTGAAAGAAAGAATTGTTGAGTAACTAGAGGCCAGCGGGGCACAGGACCCAAAGTAGCATGGATTTACAGCAGGAAGGTCATGTCAGATGAATCTAATTGATTTCTTTGACTGGGTGACCAAAGTAATAGACCAGGGAGGGGCTGTGGATAAGGCATACCTAGACTTTAGCAAGGCATCTGACACAGTCCCGCACAAAAGATTAATAATCAAGTTAGCCAGCCTGGGAGTGGGTCCCAGGGTGGTAGCCTGGGTAGCAAACTGACTGCACAAGACACAGAAGGTAATAGTGAATGGAACACATTCTGAAGAAAGGGGGGTTACTAGTGGAGTACCTCAGGGCTCAGTACTGGGTCCAGTCCTCTTTAACATCTTCATAGGTGACATTGCAGAGGGTCTGGAGGGAAAGGTATGCCTCTTCACAGATGACACAAAGATCTGTAACAGAGTTGATACACAAGAGGGAGTAGAAAAGATGAGAAGGGACTTGGCAAGGTTGGAGGAATGGTCAGACATATGGCAACTTAGATTCAATGCAAAGAAGTGCAAAGTAATGCACCTGGGAAACAAAAACCCAGGAGAAGAGTACACAATAGCAGGGGAGGTACTAACAACAACAAAAATGGAATGGGACTTGGGGGTAGTAATATGAGATGACCTAAAGGTGGGTAAGCAATGTGAAAAGTTGGTAAGGAGAGCCAGGGGAATACTGGGATGCATAGAAAGGGCATCACAAATAGAAAAAGGGAAGTAGTTATCCCTCTATACAGACGGTTGGTGAGACCCCATCTGGAGTACTGTGTGCAGTTTTGGAGACCTCATCTATACAAGAACATAGACAGGATGGAAGCAGTCCAGGGGAGGGCAACTAAAATGGTGCAGGGTCTGCAGCAGAAACCATATGAAGAGAGACTGAGAGAGCTTACCATGTATACTCTTGATGAAAGGAGAGATGGTGGGACATGATAGAAATGTTCAAGTACCTCAAGGGAATCAACAAAGTCCAGGAGGGTAGCATCTTTCAGAAAAAGAGATGTGTAAGAACAAGGGGGCACAATTTAAAGATAGAGGGGGTATGGCTCAGGGGTAATGTGGGGACATTTTTTTTCACGGAGAGAGTGGTGAATACATGGAACAGCCTTCCTGAGGAGGTTGTTGGATCTAAAACAGTGGAGGAATTCAAACATGCATGGGACAGACACAAGGCAATTATAGTGGGGGGTTGCAGGAAGTAGGCTGTTGGTTAACTAGAATCTGCAGCTTATCTAGTAGGTAGGGAAATGGGCAGACTGGGTGGACCAAGTGGTGTTTATCTGCCATCAAAGTCTATGTTTCTATTGTTGGCAAATACAAAAAAGGTTATGCTAAGTAGAATCCTTGTTATGTTTGCTTGCAGTCCAATCAGAAGGAAATGACTCAGGCCTGCTAATCCGGGTGTTTAATACTCCGTTAATGAATTAAGGAGCAATAATGGGTCTCTACAGCATTGGGAGGAAGTAACGACTCCCAGTGGGCCCTCTTTCTCCACCCCCACCCTGTGCTAGCACATTTTACAGCAGCTGTAGTCTGAACCATCTGTCTCGCATTCCTCCCCATCACCTTGACTCTGTTTTCTAGTTTGTATTACTTTTTTACTGAAACAGATCCATTTCCATCAATTGGATCTCTCCCCTCTCACATCTCTCCACTTCCTTAACTCCATCTTTGCACTTGACCAATATGTCGGTAAGGCTGTTTAACATGGGGAGGTTGCAAGTTTCTGAAGAAGGCTTAATCTACAGAACAGGTGGACCAGATGAAGGAGAGGCAGCCTGGCCCATGTGCCACTCTAAAACAACAGTCCGAGGTGGCTATTAGGACAGTTGTGACCAGACCATTGGGAGGAATGGAAGGTGAAGTGAGGAACTGAGGAAACCAGAGGAAAGGTAGGCAAGTGAGCTGAGGAAGGGGAAAGCTGTAAACTATTCAAGTGGAAACAGCAGAGGTTAATGCTGGCAGAGCAAGGACTTTTGATTTGTTGTTTGTTTGTTTGTTTGTTTTGCTGCTGGTGTCTTGACAGGACTCTGTTTTTTTACTTGTTATTTCTAGCTGAAATTAAATCTAACCATGTCTCTCTCTCTCTCTCTCTCTCTCTCTCTCTCTCTCTCTCTCAATCCTCTCTCCATGTATCTCTCACCTGTCAACTATGATCCAGCTATAGCTGGCTTCGACCAAAGTTATGTTTATTTTTAAATAGTCAGTGAGGTATGACGTAACCACTTATATAACATTTCTGTGTATTGATCCAAACCAGTCAAGTTCAAATGAAAAACAAACATTTGTTTGCCAAATCATGTGAGAGAGAGATAAAAGTTATTTCAAGAATTCTGTTTCCTTTTAAAATCATTGCTCATGAAAATGCCAGCCTAGGTGCCAAGAGAACCAACTCATAGATACTTTTTCTTCTCAAATTCTGTCCCCTTAACACCAGAAGGACAGGTATTTTAATGGTGTTACATATCCTGGAAACTCTGACTCTGTTGTTCCTTCTGTTTCTAGCTGAAATTCTGCCCCCCCTCCTCTCAATATCTCTTTCACACACAAAAACATTTTGGGGGATAAGTGATGAATTATGGAGCTCCAACTCAGAGGCTAGCTAAGAGGTATGAGTGATGATTGGAAGGGGGAGGGGGGTATAGTACTGAAATCTGATTTATTCCAGGCAGCAGAGGAACAGCTGCAATCTCTTTGGGTCTTTATGGCCATTGGGCATGGGGGGGTGATGGCTTAGGTACAGATTAAAAAGTAAGTACTCTTTGGTAACTTTATCTTCTCGACATCCATCCTTCAGTGTTCAATGCAGACTTCCCAGGCATTGAGGTGTTACATATAAGGTGCTAAAAATAAATAACTGAACATAAGGTGCTAAAAATAAACAACTGAACTAGGTGTCTACAGAGGGAATAATGTGTTTAGAGTCCTGGCATATTTCAGTCTAAAAGGTACTCAATTAAAATAAAAAACTACTGTGTGGCTTAAAATTAATTATTCAATAGACAAGTTAAATCCTGGCTTGTGATTGGCTGACTACCACCATTTACAACATGTAAATCATGGTATGACCCCCCTGGAAGAAGTACCAGTACCAGCCAGCCTTATATATTGCCCACCAAGTATCGCTCCGACACTGCCAACATGAAAAATTCCTCACCCCTATACTAGTGCCCTACAGCCCGCTAACACTAACAGCGCAACTAGCAGCCACCATGTTCACCCACCCACTGAGAAACTCAAAACCTAAAATCAGCTTCTCCTCTCCTACCTAATGACATGCAGTGTCTGCAAATGCTCTTCTTTTTTGGAGTTATGTCCTGTCTAATTTCTGTGCTAATTCCACTACTCAGTAGTCTGTTTTTTGTTTCTCTCCCTCTTTTCTTTGGGTGTCCTTGTCTAAATGTAATTCACTTTGTCCGACCCTCCGGTGTAGGTTTAGTACAGGTTTAAATTTGTTATTTGCTTTTGTTTGTTGCACTTCAACGTGGGAACCAATATGTTAAGGGTGACTTGTACATTTACCCTGCTGCATGGGGTCCTGATTGCCATACTGTATGATTTTTCAACTGATAATGCTCTTTGTATTTATGCGCTCATTTCTGTACTTCTGTCCTGGGTCATGCTTGAAAATAGGCAGGTCCATATTGCCTAATGCACTTACCCGGTCACCAAAAGCTAATAAATAAATAAATAAACTGCTTGTTCCACTTAACTGCACACCAGAACACAGCCAGAACTGCACAGAACAACTCCAGAAAGTCACATAGGACCCACTCAGCCCAAAGAAAACATCACAAATCTTACCCGACATCTGCTTCCACCTGGCTCGCATGCAGTTTTTTTCCCCATCTGGTTCCACTTCACTACATTTCCCCAACCAGTCCAATTGACAAGTCCCACTTAAAAAAACATTCGATTTCCACAAGTTTTCTGCACAAAACAAACCATTCCTATAAAGAAACTGGTCCCGGTTTTCTAAAACTTGTCTGACTCGTTCAGTAAGCTGTGAACATGTCCCCATCTCCTCGTTCCCGATGCAACACTTTACTGTATGTCTCTTTGCACTTCCTACAGCCTGCAGCTTAGGAGCACTATTTTTTTTCTACCGCAGTAATAAATTCATCATTTAAAAACCACAGTTTTCTGATTCCATCTTCACAATTCCCAAATGTATAATAGCAATATCCCACTCAGGACTGTGGGTGATGCCAGGATTATCCCACTTCTGGTGTAATGTTGGTAACTTGTCTGTGCCTTGTGACCAAACAACACACCAGGCATGGGTAAATCCTGTCATCACCCACAGCCTCTCCTGGTATATTGCTTAATCATCTCACATATTTCTAATTACATTGCTTTATCTGATTTGTTAAAGTGATAGGATGAGCAGACTCTGAAATAATATAGAAATAAATTGACCTTTTCTATTTTTGAGCCAGATTCATTACACAACATTTGAATGATAGTTTAACAATATAAGTCATAATTTGAATGTCTGTTACCATTATTAATCTCCTTGCTGTAGCCCACTAACCTCCACCCTCCTCAACCTCAGTTGGCACAGCTTAAAGTAGAATGAGCACCGCTTGCTTTTCATTGTCAAATAATTTACAATAATTTAAATTCAAAGGATCACTGTATGTTTACATTTTTTAAATATCTTTATATTGAACTGTTGTTCCTTAATTATTTTCTTCTTTCTGCATGTGGGAGTGGAGCTATCATAAGCATGGATGCTGATATAAGCATACATCCTTCAGATGAGATGTCAAACTGAGTTCCCATCTGCCCATCTCTGGTGCTGCCCTCGGTGGATGTCCAGGCGGAAGTAAAAGAGCCCAAGGCACTTTCCACAAGTGTAGTGGATTTTTTCCGGTGTCCTGGCCAACACTTTCCTTCCCCAGAAAGTGATTCATGCAATTGTCCAAAACTTTGTGAGTTTTTTTATATGCAAAATGGCTGCTACTACACATTACAATCCCTTCACTACCAGTTACCGATTGCTTGTAAAGTGCTTTGGGATACAGCATGTATGAAAAGTGCTATGTAAATACCAATTCTTCATCTGCTGCTTCTTCTTTTTCCTTATCATTATACTGGAATAGACATGGAGGAAGCTCTGCATTACATAAGTAATGGATCATGGGAAGGAATACAGCCTAGAGATTAGAGGAGCAAGCTTTAAACTTGAAGTCCCAGCAAACCAGTGTTTGAATCCCACAACAACCACTTACATACTAAGTGACCCTGAGCAAGTTATTTAACCTCCCTGTGCACCCTGGTATCATGTGAAAATAAGCTTCAGCTCAGTGTGCCATCCCAGGCCAAAATTATTAAAGAAATAAAGTGCTTCACATTTGATAAGTCACATTATATCAACCTACTACCACAACTTTACTAAGTTCTAACATGATGATCAGTGTGTATGTCAAAACAAATGGGAAACAGATTACTTGTGATCAGGTAGGCTTTTTTTTGCTAGCTTAAAAAGAAACTGGCAAGTCATAAAGTACAGTAGCACCCTATATAGCTGAGTGTTATTGAGCGGCTCAGTATAAGTAACTCAGTAATACTGCTCGTATTTAGGGTGACCATTGCAAGAGAGCGAAGGATCCTGTATAGCATGTGTAGCAGTGAACTACACTCACTATAACAGGATATAAGCAGGTGTGTGGACAAACCTGGCCAAGCCGGTCATTTGGTGTAGTGGCTAGAGTCATCACCTACAAAGCCAGTGGACCCAGGTTCGGGTCCTACAGTAATATTCTGTATTATTTTGTTTAAGTCCACCCCCCCCGAGTTGATTTTATTACTTTGGGAAAAGAAGTAATCTTATTGCTATTGTTTGAGCAGCTGAGGACCATCATGGTTTGTGACGGTCGCTGTTTCCTTTGGTCACCCTTTTGCTTTGGATGATATTTGCATCACGGTTTGTGTACGGCATGATAAGGAAATTGCCCTATCACATAAATCCATAAAATACTACCACTCCTTTTTATTTACAAGTTTGGGGCAATAAGGACACATTAAGTCAAAGCTCATTTTTTTGTGAACTAATGACTCTGTCATTGTTAGACAAAACGATCCAGTTTCTAAGGGTTATTTACCATTATCATTATAAACTAAACAAAGTAAAACCATGCTGAACAGTAGACTTCTAAGAGCATCAGTGCCTATCTGTCTGCTGTCTGCAATTTCTCTGTTTGCAACGTGTCCGTGTGTGTGTGTGTGTTTATTTTATGTGTCTGTGTGTCTGTGTCTAATTACTGTAACATCTGAGTGTTATTCATTTATAGTGGGGCATGAGTAACTGAACTTCTTATGTATGATTGCATAGGGAATAAAATATTCCTGAACTCAAATTATGAAGTTGTGTTCCTTCACTTTCAAACTCTCTGTTCATAGGATTGCCTACAGCATGTCTACATTGAAATAAGTACCCATATCACTAGCCAGTTCTGCTCCATAGAACACCCATCATGACCCTCACCATCCACCCCTCGAAATCATCCATGATGTTCACTGGCTTGAAATTACTGTATTGATATTAGATGTCGACTATCACATCCTTCCACATGCCAATACAGACAATGCCATTTGACTGACTAAAAGCTCGTCAGTGATTACGTTTTAGTTCTGCTTTTATTCATTCAGAATGCAGCCTTCACTGGAGTCTGGTAGAAGTATGTGAGGGTCACCATCTCATTTTGTTTCATACAGTAATTTTATCGGAGTGAACATCATGGAGTTGTGGTGTGTCAGGTGGTGAGATAGGGTTATATAGAGCACAGAACTGGATATGAGAAATCCATACTTCTTACAACGTGGAGATAGAACAAGGTGGGAGTTGATAACCTGAAAGAAAGGAATTACATAAGTCAGAGTGCATTTAGGTTTTTTAATATGCTCAGAAATGATTAGTTCAGCCGGGTGTGAGGGTATGATACAACGTACAACATAGAGAATAATGAATGACTAACTATCGGTAACAAGCCAGTTAGTTCATCAAGAGGTTTCTATGGTGACTGCTTGAACCTCGACAGTGTAGCTCAAGAGGTTTGGTCACCACAGAAACCGCGAGATGAACTTACCGGCTTGTCGCCGATAGTTACTCATTCATTATTTTTTATAGTGTAGGATGGTCAAAAAGTGCCATCCTTAAATAATTGAAGCTTACTTTTGGATGTTTTTCTCTTCCATGGATGAGTTCTCAACCCTGCGGCTGCAGCTGAGTAGAGTGAAGATTCTGCACTGCACATGCGTGATCGCATTCTAAATTGTTATGCTGTACTAGCTACATAGCTAGTGCAACATAACAAACTAGATAGCGTAGCTAGTACAGCATAACAATGATTTGAAAGTGATGGAATTGAGAGTGTAATAACGTTCCACCATACACTACAAGCATATTGCAGAGCATTTAGTAGTAGAATGAATCAATGAGTCCTGGCAATATAAAGTGAGGCAAGAGAAGATACTCATGCATGATTTGAGTGCAGGCAACACAAAAGCTACAGTGCCGACTTCAAATGTAATTCAAGGATCAAAGGTACTAAAAGGCACCAAACTGAATTTTGTACACTATTTGATGAAATGAATGATGGAGGTTCGATTTCCACTATTCAGATACTGTAGTCGGTCTGTTATACAGCACTGCCCACCACCTCACCAGTATACTACCTTCACCACACAGCCTTCTCCTACCCTACCACTGTACTGCTCCTCACCCCTCACCACAGTACTTCCTCCCCACCAGTGTCAGATAGCTGCCTTTGAAAACAATAGTTTATTTAGGAAAGTTGGTTCCTATACACCTGGGCATAGGATAAAAATAGTTTAGCTGTCCACACTTTACTCCACACATTTGCCAGTTGTGCAACTAAACCTTCATACTGAGAGAAGAGAAGAGAAGCATTCCATCATATTACTAGTTACACCTGACTGCCTGGAAATAAATGGAGTGAAGTGGTATGTGTGGGCAGCCAAACTCTACTTGCTGTTCTGTGCCCAAGTGCTTAGCAATCAACATTCATTTATATACCTTTGAACTGCAGAACCATTATCTTACTCTGGTGGGGGGGGGGTGCTTTGGTGGGGTAAGGAACAGTGGTGTGGTGAGGGCAATATACTGCTTGGTTAGGGAGACAGTGTTGTGTGACCACCAGCTATCAGGTAAATAGAACCTCCTTCCCCAAAATTGAGTTTGGTACCTTTCAGCACTATTGATACTTGATTTGACTTTAGAACAAGTTTTGAGAATTTTGAAAAGGTTGACATTGTTGTACAGCGTAACAGGTGCCCAAATATTCTGTGCTTTCTGATTTCTAGCTATATCTGTATCATCTGTCTTCACATGTCTCACAGTTCTGTGTTCTTTCTCCCTCCACCCACCCTTACAACAATGCCCCATCCTTTCCCCCTTCCGTTTTTGCTCTCCCCTGGACATTCTCCCTCTCACACCCCTTTTCTTTAAAAGCACATGCCCTCTTTTTCATGCCACTATGTATCTTGTATGCTTCTAACTTGCATTCTTCCTGCTTTTTTTCATACTGGAAGGATCCAGAGAGCCAGCAGATCCCCATTTCTCCAATCTGTGGCCTTATAGCACCAAGAGGAGATAGCAGTCCTTGGCAGTCCAACTGCGATGCCAAGGACTGGCCCTCTAGTTAAACTTGTAGTCTTATATTTGAATATAAGCACCATTGTGATGTATATTGTTATTTAGTGTGACACTGAGATTCTAATCAGGCTTCCATCTTTCTTTGCATCAACACCTCTGTACTAGTACCACTTCTCGACGGTACGTAGTTCAGATTTATGGCTGTTTTAGTAGCAATCAGTTTAGCAAAGCCTTACTGTTCTTTGCCTTTTCCTACAGCACACATATTCTACTGTATGAAGTCATATTGTAATCTTCATTGTGATGATATATATGTGTACTGTGTTCACTTGTGGTAGTCCCTCCAAAGGCAGTTGTCCATTTGCATAATTTTTTCTGTGAATGAACACATCGACTGATTCACACTGATGGGCAGTATGATTTAAAAGGAGATGCCTTTGTTCAAACCAGCCCCTCTGAAGCTCTACTGAGCAAAGCGCCGGGGCACATTGGACCTAGCCAGTCTGCTTACCTGCACTTTGTCTTTAGTCAATAAATTTGGCATTCAGTATTTGTACCTGACTTGCCTCGAGGCTATTATTTCTGGCCAGACTGACTTCCTGGAGTGCTGTAACTTTCATGCAGTCATTGTTGTTCTATGAGCTGGCTGCCACACTGCCACACCCCGAACATGCACCAACATGCAGTGTCCCTGGGATCCATCTGGGATATAACATTAGTTGGGTTTAGAACTGATGTTAAGATGGAGATAAACCCCTACCTGAGAAGAAACTTCCCTTCAGTCAAACTTATAAAATTGCTTTAATGAGGAATGGATAGGGTATAGTGAGTTTGGTGGTTCATGATAACCATAGAAATGGCAATATTATAATCTGGGAAATAAACTGCAATGCTCACGCAGTCTAACCTATAGGTCCCCATGGCATTCTGGTGTGAGATACACATGGAGAAATAATGGGGCGGCACCTAAATAGTGTTGAGGAAAATACAGTATAGGTAAATTAATCAATATTAGAAAATACATAACAATGTGGGAGCTGGGATAAAAGGATACACATGGCAATGCTATTGGTGATCTGTTCTGGGATAAACTGTACCAGTATGATATACCATGCCATTTGACTTTCTATGAGCCTACTACAACATCTGCCAAATAAGCTAGTTTCAGAGACAGTCAAAGGTATATGGTTTTAGTTCGTCATACCTAGAAACTAAGATGGCAATAACAATATTCTACAACTGACTCATGCTGAGACAAAGTCATACAGAGTCATCTGAAAGCTGACAGGAGAACAGACAAGAAAATCTAGTCAGGCAGGTCTGCAAGGCTTATATTTCATGCTGTTGTTCTGAGTAAAGAAAAGGCTAAGTCAAGGAGATACCATATTCTTTGAAAACATTAACAGCTAATTTGGCAAGCATGGACATGTCTGTAAAAACAAGGTTTAAGGTTTGTTAAGTTTTATAGAAATATCTGCTGTGGTACTCTGCCTAAATGTATAGTTTGAAGCTTCAGGGACACAATCATTCTACCTCCTTCCCAACATTTTTTTAAACTTTCTTTATTGGCAAAGAACATTAGATACAATCAAAAATACTATTACAGTTATACAGCTGTACTGTGCATTATTGTTTTTTATAACAATTAAAAGCATGTTAAATAAACAGTAATTACAAGGTCAGTGTACCGTTTGTAAGCATTAAAACATTAACGAAAATGAAAATACTGTAAACCTACTGATAACCAGGATTTAGAAAAGGGTGTGGGGGAGGAGAAATACAAGTGGGGGAGTGCTCTTAGTCATTATTTATTTATTTTTTTTTATTTATATTGCAATCAGTTTACAACCTTTGAGCCAGGGGCTCATTTCCAAAGGTACCTCGTCAACAGTGGTAGATAATACAGAAAGCAGGGTACATACAAAAGAAGAGCATGAGTATAAACAGACACGCATAAATGGCACATGGTTACAGCAAACATTGGTAGTGTAATACAGAGCAAAATATGGTATAATTGACAACAGGAGAAGACAGGGTTTAGCAGCATAACGGTATGTCATGGAAGAGTGATAACAGCCAAACAGGTCTAGAGTGTCAGTTTACAAGGAACGTAAGGCATGAGACAGGAACAGTAAAGGTAAATCGATAAAGCAGTCACACCGGTCCCATGATAACAGATTACAAGAAGTGTAGGGCCTGAGACAGGAGTAGTACAGAATGGAGGTATGATCCGTATGGAACAGGGTAGTAAATAAGTAAGCATAAGCAGCATAAGGAATGCAACATTCTTTTGTACATAAACGTATGGTTGTCAAGCCTACAGTATGTTACTGTTATAACACATTAAATTATAAAGCATTGCTTTTTGGTACCATTACTTTTCATCTGAGTCAATTCCCAAGGTGTCCAGTGGGATAGCAGGGCTTGGACCTGAAAATTAAGTCTTTCCATTTCTGAAATTCGGTTTACTATCTCTACCAATTCACTACTCAGCAGAGGTGACCCTTGTAGCCACCTCCGAGTGATAGCTTCAGAGGCCACAACCACACAGGTCTCCCAAAGATAAAGGGCTTTTTTACCTCTCAACCCATTTGGGGGAAGACCTAATAATAAATGTTAGAATAAAGTGGCTCATTAATAATAGATCAGTATTGCAATAGTCTAATCACCTCTGTCCAAAAGAAACACAGTTCCAAGCAGCTCCAAAATATATGATAAGGAATGGCTCTGATTTTACCACAAAGTCTCCAGTACCTCACCTGGGCAAGGGTGTCCCACTTGGACAGCAGCACAGGTGTGGAAAGTATCTAGTATGCACCTTCCAGGTGAATTCTCGCAACTGTGGGGATGATGCTGTTTTACTAGTCCCTATGAACATTTTCTCCCATTCTTTTACTGTCAGTTGAATCTGGGCATCAACTTGCCATCAACTATATCTATAATATGCTGGGTCTGTGATTTCTTAGCTTGAAGTGCATGTTAGTGGAGAACTCAGATAGTCCCCTTCTGTTGAAAGGAGTGCAAAATGGATGCCAGAGACAATTCATTTTGAGCACCTTCCTGTTTCACATCCTCCTCTTTATGGGGGTGAGTCATTAAATAATTTCTAATTTGGAAATACCAAAACTGGTCAGTCATGGGCCAGAGAAAGGCTTTCTTTTCAACATTTGTAATGTACAGTACTCAGGGAACTGAATCCCTGTTAGAACATAATCTGATCTGAACTAAGTGGCTTGGGGGAGAGTAGCCTTTCTCATAATTACATAAAGATGAACAAAGTGGGTGATTTGACCCATTCCAGTATTTCATATGCAAGTATGAATAGATGTGATATGCTGTATAAATACATACAGGTGTGAATTTAAAGGGAATCCCTATTGACTGTACTGCTCAAGGTATCCATTGATTGCCTTGGTAAGCAGAAATTTCTCCAGGATTAGCATAAAGTTAATACAGTACAAATGTCATAAAGTAAAACTTTCAGAGGGAATAAACAGTAAAGTGACAAACGTTTCCCATCGTAAAGGTCTGGTGAAGTACTGTCAAATTGGGCACTTCACAAAAAGCCCTTCATGAAGCTGAGATGTCTCCTACTCTGGCAAAGTCTGAATTTAATTTGCCTGCAACACCCTCCACCAAAGGCAGTGAAGACCTCTTGTAAATTTTTTTTTAGAAAAAACATAAAAGCCTTTTCACTACCAACATACCTCACTATCTGCCCTGCTCCCCATCCCATAGAATTATATCATCATCACCATTGTAAAAGTTGTTCTCTGGTTGACTAGATTTCCTTTCATGATATACTCAACATTTGAGGTACTAAGTTATCTTCCCAACTTAAAAAAATACATGATATCTTTAAGGTTTAGTGTGGTGTCAATAAAGAAAACACAATTTATTCTCCAGGTTTAAGCACTTTATTGGATTTTTTGTTCTGGTACATAACACTCACATAGAAACATATGAACTTAATTCAGTATGCGGACTGTACAGCAAAACCATTACAGTGAACACGTCGATGCTGACAACATCGACAGTTTGCTGTAATGGTCCGCCCAAGACCCCGGCACGCTGACTCCTGGTCCAGCACCCCCTTCCCAATTCAACTCCTACTCTGAGTTACAATCTTGTAGATTGTGGGGTATGGGGGCAGTGCCCCCATATGAGGGGTTGGAGCAAAGCCCCCAATAGAAAAACAACCGGGGTCTTCTGCCAGAATTATATCGACCACAACTTGCAGTCAACATAATTCTGTCATTGCGATGTCAGTCAACAACATAGTTGTTGAACTGGCATCATAGAGCCACTTAATTGAATGGCAATATTATAGGCATTATCACTACAAATGGAAAAAAGGAACCATGCAAATGAAATACTGTGAAAGGTATATACAGACATATGGTACACCAGTTTATTGGGGTTTTGAGTATTTGGAGCATACTCAAGACCTGGCAAATTGAGTGATATATATCAGGGATGGAATACACAATTGCACAGGGACTATTGCTAAAGAATCCCAATGACCCAATTGCACCAGCAGTGACTCTGCTTCTATTGGCATAATACAATGAAGATCCCCAACCTTCCCCATATGGTGTTCTTAGGGTTTCAATTATTCCCCAATGCAGTGTTGGCAGTGTTACCATTACTGAAGCACTGTCTTTTATGGCAAGAAAATATACCGACACATCAATGCTTTAAGAGAGGGTACCGACGTTAGGATAAGGCCAATGCTGCTCTGGGTAATCTTCTAAACCATAGAAGCTTGATAAAACAATCACCAAGATTCAGCAGAATGCTTTACCCTCATTCTATATTTCCCTTCTTTGGTGGCTTTGTTCTTCAGTCCTTACTGGTGCCTTAATGTATATTTCCAATTAATTATCATCTTTTTTTAAAGGATTTTTAATAACAGATACATGCCAATTTGTATAAAGATAGCTCAACAACTTTTTGCACCAAGCAGTCTTCAAGGAGATTCTTCCTTTTCAAATTCTGTCCCTTTCACACCAGAAGGACAGGTATTTTTATGCGTTACATATCCTGGGAACTATGACTCTGTTGCTAATTCTGTTTCTTGCTGAAATTCTGTCCCCCCCTCCCACTCACCCACCCCCCAATATCTCTTTCACACACAAAAGCATTTTGTGGCATAAGTGATGAATTATGGAGCTCCAACTCAGAAGCTAGCTAAAAGGTATGAGTGGTGATTGGATGGGGGAGGGGTATATTACTGGAATCTGATTTATTCCAGGCAGCAGAGGAATAGCTGCAATCCTTTTGGGTCTCTACAGCCATTGGGCATGGGGGGAGTGATGGCTTAGGTACAGATTAAAAAGTAAGTACTCTTTGGTAACTTTATCTTCTTCACATCCATTCTTCAGTATTCAATGCAGACTTCCCAGGCATTGAGGTGCTACGTATAAGGTCAGGGTCGGACTGGCCCACCTGTATACCTGGAAATTTCCAGGTGGGCCCCCCTCAGCTGGGTACCTGGTCACAATCCGAACTCTGAAAACATTTGTATTTATCATCTTTTTTCTAATTAAATGGGGTATCTGGGACTCTAGATAAATGTAAGATGTAATCACAGAGCTAATGTATCAAACTGAAGTGGAATACTAATATGACTGTGTCACCCTGGTCCCTCCTGTATTGATTTTCCAGGTGGGCCCTTGTATTCTCTTTCCAGATGGGCCCCCTGTACCCCAGTCCGACCCTGTATAAGGTGCTAAAAATAAATAACTGAACTAAGTGTTTACAGAGGGAATAATGAGTTAAGAGTCCCGGCAGCATATTTCAGTCTGAACGGTACTCAATTAAAATAAAAAGTTACTGTGTGGCTTAACACTAATCATGTCACACGTTTCTAATTATATTACTTTGTTATCTGATTTGTTAAAGTGTTAGGATGAGCAGACTCTGAAATAATATAGAAATACATTGACTTTTTCTATTTTTGAGCCAGATTCATTACACACCATTTGAATGATAGTTTAACAATATAAGTCATGATCTGAATGTCTGTTACCATTATTAATCTCCTTGCTGTAGCCCACTAACCTCCACCCTCCTCAACCTCAGTTGGCACAGCTTAAAGTAGAATGAGCACCGCTTGCTTTTCATTGTCAAATCATTTACAATAATCTAAATTCAAAGGATCACTGTATGTTTACATTTTTTAAATATCTTTAAATTTAACTGTTGTTCCTTGATTGCTTTCTTCTTTCTGCATTTGGGAGAGAAGCTATCATAGGCATGGTTGCTGATATAAGCATAGATCCTTCAGATGAGGTGTCAAACTGATTTCCCATCTGCCCATCTCTGGTGCTGCCCTCAGTGGATGTCCAGGTAGAAGTAAAATAACCCAAGGCACTTTCCACAAGTGTAGTGGATTTTTCCCAGTGTCCTGGCCAACATTTCTCTTCCCCAGAAAGTGGTTCATGCAACTGTCCAAAACTTTGTGAGTTTTTTGACATGCAAAATGGCTGCCACTACACATTACAATCACTTCACTACCAGTTACCCACTGCCTGTAAAGTGCTTTGGGATACAGCATGTATGAAAAGTGCTATATAAATACCAATTATTCTTCATCTGTTTCTTCTTCCTTTTCATTTTACTGGAATAGACGTGGAGACAGCTCAGCATTACATAAGTGATGGGTCATGGGAAGGAATACAGCCTAGAGATTAGAGGAGCAAGCTTTAAACTTGAAGGCCCAGCAAACCAATGTTTGAATCCCACAACAACCACTAACATACTATGTGACCTTGAGCAAGTTATTTAACCTCCCTGTGCACCCTGGTGCCATGTGAAAATAAGCTTCGGCTCAGTGTGCCTTCCCAGGCCAAAATTATTAAAGAAAGAAGTGCTTCACATTTCATAAGTCACATTATATCAGCTTACTACCACCACTTTACTAAGTTCTAACATGCTGATCAGTGTGTATTTCAAAACAAATGGGAAACAGATTACTTGTGATCAGGCATTTTTTTTCTCATTAGCTTAAAAAGAAACTGGCAAGTCATAAAATATGGTAGCACCCTATATGGGTGAATATTATTGAGTGGCTCAATATAAGTGACTCAGTAATACCACTCATGTTAAGGGCAACTGTTGCAAGACAGCAAAGGATCCTGTATAGCAAGTGTAGCAGTGAACTACACTCGCTATAACAGGATTGTGAAAGGGTCCAGAATCAGGAATATCCAGTTTCTGCAGGGTTTTTTCTTTCCTTTTTGTCCCCGTTTGTCTTTATATAAGTCTTTTTGCAACAGCACTGTTTGTGTATTGTCTTGATCTGTTCGTTTCCCTCCTGTTTCTTTTTCTTGTTAGGCTGGCCACCCGCCTCCTTTTATCTTTCAAAATTACCCTGTACACCCATTTTAGAATAAAGCATGTTTTTCTTTTTACTAGAACAGCCTGAAAATGTAGAAAAATAGTTGGGAAAGCTGTTCCCCTGTTTAGTGTAAGTGTAAGTCCCGCAGTGTCTTACGGCTACATCACGCTGCTCTTAAGCGTTGTTGTTGTTTAGCATCAGTCTGAAACCTTGCAAATCACTTAGGGTATTGTGGGCTTTTGGAAGCAATTTTGCTACGGTGTTTCAAAAAGGAAAGGTTTTCCGACCCGTATTTCCGACCCAGTGAGAGTCGCTCAGGAGAAGTAAAGGGTTTTTAATCTTCTTGGTGGTGCGATCTGGGTTCCCCTGTTTCTCCTCTGTAGCTGCGTGCGCTATCGCAGAGGCATTCACAGTACCACTTTGCACTTACTTGCGGTTCCTCTCGTTTGTTTGTAATATGGACAAGCAATCAAATACAGTAGAGGAAGGGTTTCACTACCTCAATGATGAAATACTCACTTGGTCTTTCAAGGAACAATGCAACATGAATTGCTTTATGTTTGTGTTTTTGTTGGCACTGAGCATTCATTTGCAGGCATCCAAAACAGAAGGTCCATGTTACCATAGAGCCGGATCTAGGTGGACTTCCGTGGGTGCAGCCTGCTAATAAGACGCATGCCTAACTCTGGATCCAGAAAGAATAAATACGGAAAAGAAGTTGCAGAAGTATAATAATGATATTTGCAAACTGTTGAAATATTGTGAATGTTATTTTGGTTTATTTAGACATTGTTTAAACTGAAAACATGAAAGTGGGTGGAGCTTAACTCATCACATGACTGTCTCAATACTATTTATTTGTTGCTTATTCCTTTTATAGCTCAGTGTGGAGTAGGGTGTTTGAGTTTCAAGACCCTGTCCAGGCCTAGCTTCTACTAGGCTGCTGTTTGGATATATGCTGATTTTTATTTCTATGAAGTTCTCATTTATTTTGCCAAACCAGTTCACTTCATTTTGTTCTACTACAATAACTCTTGATTTACTTCACTGCCATCACTGCCTGTGTGTCCATCTGTTCTCCCACAAGCCTTTCACATATGGTGGTAGTGGAGGCATCAGGTTGTAGCAGTTGTTTCGACTAGCGGGTCTGGTACAAGACTCCAGGTGGACACCTTATGTAGCAGGACAAGGCGGACCCATCCAAAGTTCCAGGAGTGGCAACCAGAGCCATGACTGAAATATTTCATCTACCACTGATTAGACTAGAGGATGTGAAGAGGAAAATGTTGAAAAGAGAAGTGAGTGAGATGGATGAAGATGAGGGGGAAGAGGGTGTCCAGGAGAGTGGAGGAATACTGGAGGAAGAATCACCACCTGAGGAAACTCATGAACTCCTGCGCTGGTTATGCCTTCGACAGGTTGAAATGGAGAGGCAACGGGAGAGAGACAGAAAAGAAAGTGATGCACGGTGGACTAATATATTATGGGCTATCCAGATACTGGACACTAGTAGACCTCCATCTTCTCCAGTGGAAGGTCATAAAGACATTAAAATGGTAAAACTAACAGACTCAGATGATATAGAAGCTTATATCACTACCTTTGAAAGAGTGGCTACAGCCTGTGGATGGCCGAGGGACCAGTGGGTGATTAGATTGGCACCCTATTTAACAGAGAATGTGCAATTAGCATACAGCCACATGGACAGCACCCATGCCAATAATTATGATAGAGTCCAGCAAGCTATTCTCAAAAGATATGACATTAATATAGAGACATATCATCAAAGGTTTAGAACATACAGGTTCCATGCTGCTGATAACCACCAATAGGCATATACCCAATTGAAAGATCTCTGCTTTAAGTGGTTGCAGCCTTCAACTTGGACATCTGACCAGATACTGGAAATATATCATTCTAGAACAGTTTATTTGGATCCTACCACAGGACGTACAACTTTGGGTGAAAGAGCACCGCCAAGAGACCTCTGAAGCTGCACTCCAGTTAGTAGAAGACTACCTTGCTGCACAACCTCATAGACAAAAGGGACCTTGTGACAGTGTAAACACTACACTGGGAAACAAGGGGTTAACATCTTGGCTAAGGTTGAGGAAATGCATGGAATGCAACATGAACAGGCAAGGGGGGTGCCTCCCCAGGTGTTGCTGCTTAGTGGGACTGCTGAAAGGCAGAGAGAATCCAGCAAGGAGTCAGTTAGCTGGAAACTGCTGCAGGGAAGAGATACTTCTAGGCAGAGAACCCTGCAATATGGAGGGTGGAATGTAAGAAAGGAACCAGAGCAGAAAGCCAAGGAGAAGGGTTAATTGCTGGAGACAGCATTTGGGGAAAAGCTGAAACCTGCTGCAGAGAAAGAGACCATTTCTAGAGCAGAGACTCCTGAGGTAAAGAATCAGCCTAGCCAGCTGGGGCCAAGAACAGTGAGTGGAATGTACTGCCAATAACAGCCTGCAACTAAGGCTAAAGGGAAAACTGGTTGCGTTTTATGTGAGACTGTGCATTCAGAACCGCTGGCCCACAAACTGTTTATGTTTTGTTTGAGACTGTGTATTCAGACACTACTGGCTGACATAGGTAGTTCAAAGACTCCTTTTGTCAAGTCAGCCTGAAAGAAACCGTTTTGTGTTAACCTTTATGTTTCCTGACCAGGCTAGAGAAGTTGAACTGACTGTTTACACTTTTCTTGAGCCATAACTTACATTTGGAGCAATAAAATTACATTTTCTTCTGTGAACTTTAAACCCAGAGTGTTGCCTCTCCATCTACCATAGGCCAGCTTGTCACAGACCTATAACCACCAGTGCTAACTAAGGTACTGTAAGAACATCTGCTATATCTACTGTTTCACAAGGAAGTCACAGACCTGGGACTAATAAAATGAATAATAAAACTGGAAGGGGGTTCAACCCAGATATTATCTGCAGAGAATGACACGGTAAAGGACACATAGCTCGCGTTTGCCCAAAACACAAAACTGAACCTACCCAATTGGCCCTGGCAAATTGGGGATATTACCTTGTACCTGTACAAATTGGGAGCAAGAATGTTTCCAGGCTTCTTGATTCAGGAAGCAAGCAGACACTAGTCAGAGCTGACTTACTGCCACAAAAGGAGGAATGAGGGCACACAACAGGAGTAACCTGCACATATGGGGATGTGCATTATTATTCTGTGAAAGAGACACTAATCCAGATACAAGGCAAGGGCAAAACACTGAAAGTTGGTGCTGTACCCCATTTACCAGTACTGGCACTTATTGGTCATGACCACCAACAGTTTGGAACTTTAATTTCATCCAGCTTTAGTGCCGTTACCACCAGGGTGCAGGCAAAGCAGAAAAACTCTTTGGGACACGTGTTTCTTTTTGACAACAACTTGTATGGGCCAGAAGGGAAAAACAGAAAGACCAGAAGCCAGAAGAGACAGGTAAAAGAGCAATAGACTATAAACATTACTGACTCTGATGTACAAAATGTTGATGCATTGAAACTTGAGGAGTTTGATGTCATTGATTTTGGGATTGCACAGGGCAAAGACTTAACACTTGCTCCCTTTCTTCCACAGACTAATGAGACCAAGAATGAATGTAATGGCAAACATATAATGAAACAAGGGTTACTTTTTTAGGGTGTGTACTAACCCTGGACAGGGGAGGCTGCGAAACAACTAATGGTTCCCCAACAATATAGGAGGCAACTACTGGAAATGGCTCACGATAGTCCCCTGGCAGGGACCATACACTTAATCACCTTCTTTATCATTTTTTTTGGGCCTAGCATGTATGAACAAGTGGCTGAATATTGCCAGAGTTGTTCAGAATGCCAGAAGGTAGCCAAAATTGGGCAGAAAGATAAGGTGCCCTTACAGCTGATGCCCTTGATCACTGCCCCTTTTGAGCAGATAGCGATGGACATTGCTGGACCGCTCCCTAAGTGTGCTAAAGGTAATAAATTCATATTGGTCATTTGTGATTATGCCACAAAATACCCTGAGGTCATACTACTATGTAGCATCACATCCACTAAAATAGCAGATGAACTGGTTAAAACTTTCAGTCGGATGGGTATACCCAGGGAGATACTGACTGATAGGGCAGCAATTTTTGTTCCACGTTGTTGACACGCCTGTACCAGACCTTAGGTATGGGGCAATACATATCTCAACCTATCACCCACAGACAGATGGGCTGGTCGAGCGTTTCAATCAAACATTGAAAAAAAGTGTTGCAGAGGTTTGTGCAGGATAAGGGCACTAAGTGGGACATTTATCTTCCCTACCTAATGTTCGCTTATAGAGAGGCCCCTCAGGATTCTACTGGACTGTCCCCATTCGAGCTACTATATGTGCGTAATACCAGGGGCCCATTAGAAATCATTCAAGAACTTTGGGAGGATGGGGAAGCAGGGAAAGGTACCAGCCCCTCAGAATACCTCACCCACTTACGTCAGAGGTTAAAAAAGGTATATACATATGGCCCATCAACAGAACCAAACTAAACGGAAGATTCAGAAAGAGGGATATGATAAAGGCACTGGGCATATGAAATTTCTACCAGGGGACAAAGTTCTGTTGTTACCATCATCAGACAATAAATTACATATGAAGTGGTAAGGTCTGTATGTGGTAAATAAAAGAACAGGTCCTGTCACATATGAGGTTGAATTCCTTGATAGAAAACACAAATGACGCATATATCATGTAAACCTGCTAAAATGATGGGTTGAAAGATCCACACTAATGTGTGGTTATGTACACCCTGAACAGCCAGAGAGTAAATTAGAAGTAGTATATCAATGGCTAGAGAGTACAGGGGAACTAAAAGATCTCAAGATCAACCCTGAGTTAACATCCCAGCAACAGGCTGAGTTAAACACAGTAATACACACCTTTAGGAAGACTTTCACAGGAGTTTCTGGGAGAGCGAAAGATGTGGAACACCATATCTCCCTTACTCAGGATGTTCCCATCAGACAGAAGTCATGTAGGTTACCAGAAAGAATTAGGGAGGAGGTAACACAGGAAATCAAAAAGATGCAAGGGTTAGGCATTATCGAACCCTCCCACAGTGAATGAAGTCTTCCAACGGTAGTTGTGGGAAAAAAGGAGGGTGGTGTGAGGATCTGCCTGGATTTTAGGTGGCTGAATGCTATTTCCACATTTGACAGTTATCCTATGCCATGCATAGATGACTTCCTAGATGATCTGGGAAATGCACAGTACATCAGTACCTTGGATCTTACAAAAGGGATACTGGCAAATACCACTGGATCCAGCCACCAGAGAAAAGACAGCTTTCAGCGCCCCCTTAGGCCTTTTCCATTTCATCACTATGCCTTTTGGCTTGCATGGTGCCCCAGCAACATTTCAGAGAGGCTAATGGATAGAATTCTAACACCGCATGCTACCTATACTGCAGCATATCTTGATGATGTAGTTGTTTTTAGCTCTTTCTGGGATGACCATCTACGTCATCTGTCCTTAGCACTGGCTGCTATCACTGATGCTGTGTTAACAATTAATCCAACTAAATGTACCTTGGCCATCCAAGAAACTAAGTATTTAGGCTTTCAAATTGATAAAGGACAGCTGAAACCAGATGTGGGTAAGGTGGATGCTGTGGCCAACAGTCCCAGACCTGTCAATAAAAAATATGTCAGATCCTTTCTGGGGTTAGCCGGCTATTACAGATGGTTTATACCAAATTTTTCCAGTATAGCAGGCCCACTAATGGATCTGATCAAAAAGCATAAACCTATTATGGTGCAATGGACTTCAGATTGTGAGAAGGCCTTCTGCGTTATAAAAGCCAGGCTATGTTCCTCTCTTGTTCATCGAACTCCAGATTTCACACTGCCATTCATTGTGCAAACAGATGCATCAAATTATGGCATGGGGCAGTGTCGACCCAAATCGTGGAAGGTGACGAACATCTAATAATTTAAGTCAGTCAAAAGTTACATGAAAGAGAAACTCATTATTCCACCATAGAAAAGGAATGCTTGGCTGTTAGGTGGGCTATTGAAGTCCTACACTTCTATCTCTGGGGGGTGGAATTTGAATTGTGGACACACCATAATCCACCTTGTTGGCTTCGAGTTATGAAAGATAAGAATCCATGGATTATGAGGTGGTATCTTTCATTACAGCCTTACAGTTTCTCTATCAAACATCGTTCAGGAGCATCACACTGTAATGCTGATTACATGCCCAGATATGGGATGTGTAGGGAACAGCGCCTATCATCAGACCGCAGGGTAAAGAATGAAGAACGCATTCTTCCACGTATTGCTCACAATATATTAAGGGACCCGAGGCGGAGCTTTAGGAGAGGGTGGGCTATGGCTCCATCTCTCCCAGTGAGAGATCTGATGACAGGACAGTCTGGTAATGGAAGTAGTGATTGATTGGTGGTACAAAACCCATCTGGTTTTAGGTGGGGAGGAGTATGTGAAAGGGTCCACAATCAGGAATACCCGGTTTCTGCAGGGTCTTTTCTTTCTTTATCCCTTTTCTGTCCTTTTATAAGTCTGTTGCAACAGCTCTGTTTGTGTATTGTCTTGATCTGTTTATTTCCCTCCTGTTTCTGTTTCTTGTCAGGCTGGGCAACCGACTCCTTTTATCTTTCAAAGTGACCCCTGTATACTATGGTGTTTCTGACCAACCTCCCCCCAAACAGGATCTGAAATGGTATAAAACAACACCCGTTTTAGAATAAAGTATTTTTTCCCTATTACTAGATTACTTAATGTAGAAAAATAGTTGGGAAAGCTGTTCCCGTTTAACGTAAGTCCCGCAGTGTCTTACAGCTGCATCACACTGCTCTTAAGCGCTGTCGTTGTTTAGCACCAATTTTGGAAAGGAAAGGTTTTCCGACCCATGTTTACGACCCGGTGAGAGCCGCTCCGGAGAAGTAAAGGGTGTTTACTGCCTCGGCGGTGCGATCTGGGTTCCCTGGTTTCTCCTCTGCGGCTGTGCACACTGTCACAGAGGCATTCACAGGACCGCTTTGCACTTACTTGCGGTTCCTCTCGTTTGTTTATAATATGGACAAGCAAGCAAATCCCGTAGAGAAAGGGTTTCACTACCTCAACGATGAAATACTGACTTGGTCTTTCAAGGAACAATGCAGCATGAATTGCTTTACTTTTGTGTTTTTGTTGGCACTGAGCATTCATTTGCAGGCATCCGAAACAGAAGGTCCATGTTACTATAGAGCCGGATCTAGGTGGACTTCCCTGGGTGCAGCCTGCTAATAAGACGCATGCCTAACTCTGGATGCAGAAAGAATAAATACGGAAAAGAAGTTGCAGAGGTATAATAATGATATTTGCAAACTGTTGAAATAATGTGGATGTTATTTTGGTTTATTAGACATTGTTTAAACTAAAAACATGAAAGTGGGTGGAGCTTAACCCATCACATGACTGTCTCATACTATTTATTTGTTGCTTATTCCTTTTATAGCTCAGTGTGGAGTAGGGTGTTTGAGTTTCAAGACCCTGTCCAAGCTTAGCTTCTACTAGGCTGCTGTTTGGATATATGCTGATTTTTATTTCTATAAAGTACTCATTTATTTTGCTGAACCAGTTCGCTTCATTTTGTTCTGCTACAAAAAATCTTGATTTACTTTACTGCCATCACTGCCTGTGTGTCCATCTGTTCTCCCACAAGTCTTTCACAAGGATATAGGCAGGTGTATGGCCACAAACTGCTGAGCTGGCCATTTAGTGTAGTTGCTAAAGACATCACTTACAGAGCTAGTGGTTGTGGGTTCAGGTTTTACAGTAGGATTCTGTATTTTTCCTTTTTATAAGTCTGCCCCCCCCCGAGATGATTATATTATCTTGGGAGGTGTGAGGAGGCATAGCCTCCTGCAAAAAATAGCTAATTTTATTGCTATTGTTTGGGCAGCTGAGGACCATCACTGTTTGCAGCAGTCGCTGTTTCTTTCGGTCACCCTTTTGCTTCGGGTGATATTTGTGTTGCAGTTTGTGTATGGTACCATAAGGGAATTGCTCTTATCACATAAATCCATAAAGTACTATCAGTCCTTTTTATTTACAAGTTTGGGGTAAAAAGTACACATTAAGTCAAAGCTAATTTTTTTCTGAACTAATTACTCTGTCACTATTAGACAAAATGATCCAGTTTTTAAGGAATATTTACCTTTATCATTATAAACTGAACAGTAGACTTCTAAAAGCATCAGTGCCCATCTGGCAGCTGTCTGTAAGTTGTCTGTTTGCAGTGGGCGTGGGTGTGTGCGTGTGTTTATTTTATGTGTCTGCATTTATTTAATGTGTGTGTGTGTGTATTTACTGTAGCATTTGAGTGTTCATCATTCACAGTGGGGCATGAGTAACTGAACCGCTTATGTATGATTGTATAGAGAATAAAATATTCCTGAACTCAAATTAAGAAGTTGTGTTCCTTCACTTTCAAACTCTCTGTTCATAGGATTGCCTACAGTATGTCTACATTGAAATAAGTACCCATATCACTAGCCAGTTCTGCTCCATAGAACACCCATCATGTCCCTCACCATCCACCCTCCAAATTTTTTTGTTTTTTATTTTAGTCTTTGGTAACCAATTAAGGCCCACTAGGCACTAGTGCCTGTTTTCAGGGGCAACCTGGGAGCACTGGGTGGTTAAGTGACTTGCTCAGAGTCACACAGCATGCAAGTGGAGGTTGTGAGAATCAAACTCAGGTCTGGTCTGCTGGATGTATCAAGCTCATTCACACCTCATTCCTCTAACCTCTAGGCTATACTGCCAGCCCTTCACTCCATGATGTTCACTGCCTTGAAATGACTGTATTGATATTAGATGTTGACCATCACATTCCTCCACATGCCAACTCAGACTTGACTTGACCATTTGACTGACTGAAAGCTCATCAGTAATCATGTTTTAGTTCTGCTTTTATTCATTCAGAATGCAGCCTTCATTGGAGTCTGGTAGAAGTATGTGACGGTCACCATCTCATTTTGTTTCATACAGTAATTTTATCAGGGTGAACATCACGGAGTTATGGTGTGTAGGGTGGTAAGCTAGGGATATATAGAGCACAGATCTGGATATGAGAAATCCATACTTCTAACAGCATGGAGATAGAACAAGGTGGGAGTTGATAACCTGAAAGAAAGGAACTACATACGTTAGAGTGCATTTCGTTTTTTTTTTTGTCTTTTTTTTGCCATTTACTTTTTATTAAATTTTACACAAAGATGGGGTACAGAGACTTACAATACCAATTATCTTACAATACAGCCAAAGCATAACAAGTGTACATTGTGAAACTAACCGTACATATCTCAAATGCCCTGACCCCCCACCCCCACCATAGAAGACCCTCCCACCCTACCCTCCCTCTCAGTAAACATTATGTATTATCAATACTCAACCGAATTATGGCACAGAGACTTATATTGCCAAGCACTATACAGCAAGACCAGACAATAATAAATGGAAATCATGTGAAATTTTCCTAACTATATCATAAGCCCCTGACCCCCTCCCATCCTATCCCGATTAGAACCCCAACTTCCCACCACCCCTCCCCACAAGGCACTCTATATGAGATCAAATAACCTAGAAACCAGCACTAACATATTTAGGAGTAAGCAATTTCTAACTGGGACCAAATTTTATCAAAAAGAGGCATTTGATTATGCAGGATCGCTATCATTCTTTCCGTCCTGAGGCTCGCTAGTAGTTCCCTTAACCATTCTGTATAAGTAATTGTGATTGAGTCTTTCCAATGTTTAAGAACCAGTCTTTTCACAGTCACAGATATCAGTGTAATATGGTATTTCCTCACCTTAACCGGAACCTCAGACAAATCTCCTAATACGCAAACCTCTGGAGTAAACATATCACCTATACCTAACAAGGGATTCGCTCTAGTTCTAATCTCTTCCACAATGGTACCACTTTTGGACAATGCCATAATATGTGTAACAAATCAGCCAATTCCAGAGCCACATCGGTAGCATTTAGGCTCCTGTAACACCTTCAGATCTACTAATTTCTGGGGCATGTAGCATACATTATGCAAAATTTTAAATTGAGTTAATCTGAGGCAATCTTGTCTCATGTATTTATGACAGTTCCTCCAAATACAGCTTCAGTCCAAGCTAACAATGGGAAGGCTCTAGCCCAATAAGATGCGGGAGTTAACTTATCTTTAAAGGCCCATTGAAACAAAATTTGATAAATTTTTGAAACAGCATGTGAAGATCCAATTACAGGTTTTAACTCCGACCATAAGTCAGTATGAAGTACAATAGGCCTGCTTACCCCCATTTTTTGAACGAGGAGGTGTCTTAGTTGGTATACTCTAAATACCTCCTTTCCTGACAATTTGAGATTTTGCATAATTTGCACCACAGGAAAGGGGTTCCCCTCCTCATTTAGAAGGTCTATCCACCTACACTCTCCCAACCCCAGCAACCACTTACATGTAATCGTCCGGTGTTCAATACGCCATTGTGGGTTACCTACAATTGGCTGGTGGCCGTCCAAGATATAATTATACCTCAAGAAGTTACAGATTTGGTTGTGAACCCTTAGGGATACACCAATGGGTGTATTCTTAAACATGGGAAACATCTTAGGGTTACTGTAAAGTAAAGCTTCAGGATTAAACCCTGACTTCTTGATGAGGGTAGCCTCCAGATTAACCCATAGTGGGAGATATTCCCTATTGGAATTAGGTACAGGCGGAAGCACCCATCTGCCATATTTATTCATATGGGCAGCCCAAAAATAAATAGCAAACTGAGGTAATCTCAGGCCACCCTGCTCTTTGGGCGCCGCCAGCTTAACATAAGCCATCCTTGCCCTTTTGTAATTCCGTATGAAATCTGCTATCATCCCATGAAGTTTTCTAAACCACGATAACGAGAGCCAAATATTGAGATTGCACAAAGGGTAAAGGAGCCTAGGGAATATGTTCATCTTTACCATGTTTATTCTCCCCCACAATGAAAGAGGCAGTTGGGCCCATCTCTTCATATCCAATTCTATGGTGCGGACTAAATTATCTAGGTTGAGATTACGGAGCCTTTCAGGATTAGTGGTCAGGTTAAGGCCCAAATATTTCAAGGATTTTGAGTTCCACCCCAGTCCTAGATTGACAACATCGCCTTTAAATACCCTGTTATTTAGAGGATACACAACAGTTTTCTCCTGGTTTAACTTATAGTTAGCTAATGCACTAAATTCAGTTATGACCTCTAGGAGAGCGGGAATTGAAGTAGCCGGATTAGCAACATAAATCAACAGATCGTCCGCAAATGCAGTAGCCTTGATTATATGTTCCCTAATCTGGATTCCCTTAATCTTATTGAATGCTACTATATGCCTTATTAATGGTTCTAGATAGAGATTAAAAGAAGAGGCGATAGCGGACAGCCTTGCCTTGTCCCAACCTGTAGCCTGAAGGGTGAGGATATAACCCCATTGCATACAATTCTGGCTGACGGTTGGAGTAAAGGGCCTGATCCAGCTAATAAACTGGTCTGGGAAGCCAAATTTGCCCAATACCTGAAAGAGAATGGCCAATGAACTTTATCTGCCTTCCGGCCCAGAGAGACCAGTGCCCAAGGCAGGGCTGTCCTCGACGCCGAGAAGACATGTGAAAGCTGCCTAAAGTGGTCCACTGAGGATCTTCCCTCATAAACCCACTTGCTCGGCCCCGATTAGCTTCTCGGCACCACTTTTCCAATTCTGTCCGAAGTATTTTGGCTAGCATTTTTATATCATAATTTAACAAGGAAATAGGCCGATAACTATCAGGCTTCTCAGGAGGTCTATTAGGTTTCAACAATACCACAATAAGGGCCTCTAAATATAACTATCTGTATCCGCACCGGAAAGAATATGCTGAAATAACTTAGATAGTAAAGGGGTTAAGGAAGGTGAGAAAACCTTATAAAAATTGGGTGAAAACCCATCTGGACCGGGCGTTTTGTCATTCGGGTAAATTCTTAATCGCCCTTTCAATCTCCCCATGTGTGATATCCACTGTCAAAGCTTCTTGATCTGCCCCATCTAAACTCGGGAGGGATATCCCATCTAGATAAGAAATAATCTTATCCTGACTCGGAGGGGTATGGATAGGTCCATATAGGGCCTCATAGTAATTCCTAAAAACCTGAGTTATGTCCTCTGGGTTTGTCTTGATGCACCTATCCTGTTCTGACCAGCATTTCGTTTTTTTAATATCCTCAGAAATGATAAGTTGAGCCCGGGTGTGAGGGTGTGATACAATGTACAACAAGTATATCACAGAGCAGTTAGTAGGAAAATGACTCAATGAGTCCTGGCAATATAAGGTGAGGCAAGAGAAGATACGCATGCATGATCTGAATGCAGGCAACACAAAAGCTACAGTGTTGAAGTCAAATGTAATTCAATGATCAAAGATAGTAAAAGCACCAAACTGAATTTTGTAAACTATTTGATGAAATGAACGATGGCAGTTCGATTTCCACGATTCAGATACTGCAGTTGGTCGGTCATACAGCACTGCCCACCACCTCACCAGTATACTACCTTCACCACACCCCCTTCTCCTACCCTACCACTGCACTGCCCCTCACCCCACACCACAGTGCTTCCTCCCACCAGTGTCACATAGCTGCCATTCAAAACAATAGTTTATTTAGGAAAGTTGGCTCCCATACACCAGGGCATAGGATAAAAATAGTTTAACTGCCCACACTTTACTCTACCAATTTGCCAGTTGTACAACTAAACCTCCATACTGAGAGAAGAGAAGCATTCCATCATATTGCAGTAGAACCCGCTTATAAGAACATCCTATTTGCCAAAGGAAAATGTTCTTATAAGCGGGCTGTTACTAAAAGCGGGCTTACATTCGTTTTAATTCTGCCACTGACCGCTAGGTGGTGCCTGACCCCTACAGTAATAAAAAAAATGAAAGAAGCAAAATTCTTGTATATAAGGCACAGCACAGACGATTAAAAACTCAGCTCATTCAAAGTTTTAAAGTTTAAAAGTTTAAAAATGCACAGTACAGCACTAGGTTAAAACAGTTATTCATTCGTTTTAGTAAAGTAGTCAGTGATCTTTTGTTGTTTGTCTCTCACTAGTGACAGTTCAAGATATGAATTGAATTGAGCTGAATTGAGCTCTATATCTACATACTCATCAAATTCTTCTGATTTTTTTGTGTGAGTGTCAACATGGTTCTGTGTTTATCCATGGCATCCTGCTTTGCAATGGATAACTAATGGCAGAATTTAACTGTTTTTTCAAAGTCAGGATAGCCATTGAGGAATGTCTTACAACTGAGTGTGCTGTCATTTATCTGTGGTTTGCTACAGCATTTAAACTGCAATTGAATTGCCGCAGACAGCCAAGGATAAATGCTGTGCTACTTAGTTGCCATCAATACCGAAGCAAACACTGTCAGGGTGATTAAGATGGAAGCAGATATGCACAGAGAAATGGTACTGCAGTTAAGTGTTTAATGAGCTGTGCCTGGCAAGTGTGATTACCAATTGAATGACTGCTCTGAGTGTGAAAACAGGTCCTAGGACAACACAGTTTACACTCCTTCACTAAAAAAATTTGTTCTTATAACTGATCTGGCTGTTCTTATCAACAGGCTTCCCTCCCATTGAAAACAATGGAGCAAGATCGGTACATGGAGCAAATGTGACTATAAAACCGGATGTTCCTATATCCGATGTTCTTATAAATGGGCTCCTCTGTGCTAGTTAGACTTAACTGCCTGGAAATGAATGGAGTGAAGTAGTATGTATGGGCAGCCAAACTCTACTTATTGTTCTGTGCCCAAGTGCATAGCAATCAACATTCATTTATATACCTTTGAGCTGCAGAACCATTATCTTACTCTGGTGGGGTGGGGTGCTTTGGTGAGGTAAGGAACAGTGGTGTGGTGAGGGAAATCTACTGCTTGGTTAGGGAGACAGTGTTGTGTGACCACCAGCTATCAGGTAAATAGAACCTCCTTCCCCAAAATTGAGTTTGGTACCTTTCAGCACTGTTGATACTTTGATTTGATGTTAGAACAAGTTTTGAGAATTTTGAAAAGGTTGATATTGTTGTACAGTATAACAGGTGCCCAAATATTCTGTGCTTTCTGATTTCTAGCTGTATCAATATCATCTATCTTCATATCTCTCACAGTTCTGTGTTCTTTCTCCCTCCACCTACCCCTTACAATAATTCCCCATCCTTCCCCCTTCCCTTTTTGCTCTCCCCTTCATGTTCTCCCTCTCACACCCCTTTTCTTTTAGCACATACCCTCTTTTTCATGCCACTATGCATCATGTATGCTTCTAACTTGCATTCTTCTTTCTTTCTTTTTTTCATACTGGAAGGATACAGAGAGCCAGCAGATCCCCATTTCTCCAATTTGTGGCCATATAACACCAAGAGGAGATAGCAGTCTTTGGAAGTCCAACTGCTATGCCCTCAAGGCCTGGCCCTCTGGTTAAACTTGTAGTCTTATATTTGAATGTAGAACCATTGTGATGTATATTGTTATTTAGTGTGACACTGAGATTCTAATCAGGCTTCCATCTTTCTTTGCATCAACACTGCTGTGCTAGTGCCACTTCCCAACAGTACATAGTTCAGATTTATGGCTGTTTTAGTAGCAATCAATTTTGCAAAGCCCTTACTCCTCTTTGCCCTTTCCTACAGCACACATATTCTACTGTATGAAGTCTCATTGTAATCTTCATTGTGATGATATATAATGGGTTCACCACACTATATCCCAGGCACACTGCCTTAGGGGTAGCTGGTCCATTCCACTGGGGTGTCAAACAGACGAGGCATACTGATGAGTCCTGGTAGGACGAAACACGTGTCTATGTCTTCTGTTAGCACCCTTTGCAAACTGTGTGAGAGGCTTTTCGGCACCATGCAATTCTGCTTAAAGTTGGACCAGCATAACATTCTGTGGTGATTTGCATATGCAGCCCATGATGCTTTGCATTGTGAGGGCATGTGTGATTTTATATATATATATGTGTGTGAGCAGCCCATGATGCTTTGCATTGTGTGGGCATGTGTGATTTTGTATTTTCTTGAAACTTGGCTTCCCAGCCAAATGCTCTTTGAGGTAACCCTCGCCTCAGTGTTTGCGCACAGTGGTTCTTTGTCTTTTAGATAGTTTTTTATTTTAATGGGTTCACCACAACATATCCAAGGCACACTGCCTTAGGGTAGCTGGTCCATTCCACTGGGGTGTCAAACAGACGAGGCATACTGATGAGTCCTAGTAGGACGAAACACGTGTCTACGTCTTCTGTTAGCACCTTTTGCAAACTGTGTGAGAGGCCTTTCAGCACCATGCAATTCTGCTTAAAGTTGGACCAGCATAACATTCTGTGATGATTTGCATATGCAGCCCATGATGCTTTGCATTGTGTGGGCATGTGTGATTTTGTATTTTCTTGAAACTTGGCTTCCCAGCCAAATGCCCTTTGGGGTAACCCTTGCCTCAGTGTTTGCACACAGAGGTTCTTTGTCTTATATATATGTATACTGTGTTCACTTGTGGTAGCCCCTTCAAAGGCAGTTGCCCATTTGCACCATTTTTTCTGTGAACAAACCCATCAACTGACTGATTCACACTGATGGGCAGTATGATTTAAAAGGAGATGCCTTTGTCCAAACCAGCCCCTCTGAAGCTCTAGTGAGCGAAGGGCCGGGGCACATTGGACCTAGCCAGTCTGTTTACCTGCACTTTGTCTTTAGTCAATAAATTTGGCATTCAGCATTTGTACCTGACTTGCCTCGAGGCTATTATTTCTGGCCGGACTGACTTCCTGGAGTGCTGTAACTTTCATACAGTCATTGTTGTTTTATGAGCTGGCTGCCACACTGCCACACCCCGAACATGCACCAACATGCAGTGTCCCTGAGATCCCTCTGGGATATAACATTAGTTGGGTTTAGAACTGATGTTAAGACAGAGATTATCCCCTACTGGAGAAGAAACTTCCCCTCAGTCAGACTTATGAAATTGCTTTAATGAGGAATGGATAGGGTATAGTGAGTTTGGTGGTTCATGATAACCATAGAAATGGCAATATTATAATCTGGGAAATAAACTGCAATGCTCATGCAGTCTAACCTATAGGTCCCCATGGCATTCTGGTGTGAGATACACATGGAGAAATTATGGGGCGGCACCTAAATAGTGTTGAGGAAAATACAGTATAGGTAAATTAATCAATATTAGAAAATACATAACAGCATGAGAGCTGGGATAAAAGGACACACATGGCAATGCTATTGGTGATCTGTTCTAGGATAAACTGTACCAGTATGATATACCATGCCATTTGACTTTCTATGAGCCTACTGCAACTGCTGCCGAACAATCTAGTTTCAGAGACAGTCAAAGGTGTATGGTTTTAGTTCGTCATACCTAGAAACTAAGATGACAATAACAATATTCTACAACTGACTCATGCTGAGACAAAGTCATGCAGAGTCAACTGAAAGCTGACAGGAGAACAGACAAGAAAATCTAGTCAGGCAGGTCTGCAAGGCTTATATTTAATGCTGTTGCTCTGAGTAAAGAAAAGGCTAAGTCAAAGAGATACCATAGTCATTGAAAACATTAACAGCTAATTTGGCAAGCATGGACATGTCTGTAAAATCAAGGTTTAAGGTTTGTTAAGTTAAACAGAAATACGTATCAACTGTTGTGGTACTCTGCCTGAATGTATAGTTTGAAGCTTCAGGGACACAATCATTCTACCTCCTTCCCAACATTTTTTTTAAACTTTCTTTATTGGCTCAGAGCATTAGATGCGATCAAAAATACTATTACAGTTATACAGCCATACTGTGCATTATTGTTTTTTTTATAACAATTAAAAGCATGTTAAATAAACAGTAATTACAAGGTCAGTGTACCGTTTGTAAGCATTAAAACATTAATGAAAATGAAAATACTGTAAACCTACTAATAACCAGGATTCAGAAAAGGGTATGGGGGAGGAGAAATACAAGTGGGGGAGTGCTCTTAGTCATTCTTTTGTACATAAAAGTATGGTCCTCACTCTTTCAAGCCTACAGTATGTTTCTGTTGTAACACATTAAATGATAAAGCATTGCTTTTTGGTACAGTACCATTAATTTTCATCGGAGTCTCCGTTATTCTGTGTCAACTCTCTGCATGTCCAGTGGGATAGAAGGGCTTGCATACTTTCATGGACCTGAAAAGTAAGTATTTCCATTTCTGAAATTTGGTTTACTATCTCTACCAATTCACTACTCAGCAGGGGTGACCCTTGTATCCACCTCTGAGTGATAGCTTCAGAGGCCACAACCACACAGATCCCCTAAAAGATAAAGGTCTTCCTTACCTCTCAACCCATTTGGTGGAAGACCTAATAATAAATGTTGGAATAAAGTGGCTCATTAATTTTAAATCAGTATTGCAATAGTCTAATCACCTCTGTCCTGAAGGAACACAGTTCCAGGCAGCTCCAAAATATGTGTTAATGCATTTCTTTGATTTCACCACAAAGACTCCAGTACCTCACCTGGGCAAGATTGTTCCACTTGGACTGCAGCACAGGTATGAAAAGCATCTAGTATGCATCTTCCAGGTGAATTCTCATCACTGTGGGGATGATGCTGTTTGACAAGTACCTACCCACATTTTCTCCCATTCTTTTACGGTCAGTTGAATCTGGGCATCAACTTGCCATCTACTTTATTTATAATATGGTGAGTCTGTGATTTCTTAGCTTGAAGTATAAGTTAGTAGAGAACTGAGATAGTTCCCCTTCTGCTGAAAGAAGTGCAAAAATGGATGCAAGAGACCATTCATTTTGAGCACCTTCCTGGTTCACTTCCTCCTATTTATGGAGGCGAGTCATTATATAATTTCTAATTTGGAAATACCAAAACCGGTCAGTCATGGGCCAGACAAAGGCTTTCTTTCCAACATTTTTAATGTACAGTACTCAGAGAACTGAATCCCTGTTAGAACAGAATCTGACCTGAACTAGGTGGCTTGGGGGGAGAGTAGCCTTTCTTATAATTACAAAAAGATGAACAAAGTGGGTGATTTGACCCATTCCAATACTTCATATGTAGGTATGAATAAGTGCAATGTGCTGTGTAAACATATAAACAGGTGTTAATTTAAAGGGACTCCCTACCCACTGTACTGCTCAAGGTATCCATTGATTCTCTTGTAAGCAGAAATTTCTCCAGGATTAGCATAAAGTCAATACGGTACAGATGTCATAAAGTAAAATCTTAAGAGGGAATATGCAGTAAAGTGACAAACATCACCTATCTTAAAGGTCTGGTGAAGTACTGGCAAATTTGGCACTTCACAGAAAGCTCTTCATGAAGCTAAGATATACCCTTCACTGGCAAAGTTTGAATTTAATTTGCCTGCAACAGCCTCACCAAATGCAGTGAAGACCTCTTGTAAAAAATGTTTTTAGAGAAAACATAAAAGCCTTTTCACTACCAACATACCTCACTATCCGCCCTGCTCCCCATCCCATAGCATTGTATCATCATCATTGTGAAAGTTGTTCTCTGGTTGACTAGATTTACCTTCATGATATACCCAACATTTGAGGTACCAAGTAATCTTCCCAACCTAAAAAATACATGTTATCTTTAAGGTTTAGTGTGGTGTCAGTAAAGAAAACACAATTTGTTCTCCAGGTTTAAGCACTTTATTGGATTTGTTTGTTCTGGTACATAACACTCACATAGAAACATATGAACTTATTTTGGTATCCCCACCATATGGCAACACCATTACAGTGAACATGTCGATGCCGACAACATTGATAGTTCACTGTAATGGTCAGCCCGAGACCCCGGCACTCTGTCTCCTGGTTCTGCACCCCCTCCCCAATTCAGCTCTGACCCAGAGTTAGAATCCTGTAGACTGGGGTGTGGGGTGTGGGGGGCAAAGCTCCCCGATAGAAAAATGACAGGGGTCTCCTGCCAAAATTATATCAACTGCAACTTGCGGTCTACATCATTTTGTCACTGTGACATCGGTCGACAACATAGTTGTCAAACTGGCATCATAGAGCCACTTAATTCAATGCAATATTACAGGCATTATCACTATAACTGGAAAAAAGGAACCACGCAAATAAAATACTGTGAAAGGTACATACAGACATGCAGCACATCAGTTTATTAGGGTTTTGAGTATTTGGAGCATACTCAAGACCTGGCAAATTGAGTGATATTTATCAGGGATGGAATACACAATAGCACCGGGACTATCGCTAAGGAATCCCAATGACCCAGTTGCACCAGCTGTGACTTTGGTTCTATTGGCATAACACAATGAAGATCCTCAACCTTCCCCATATGGTGTTCCTAGGGTTTCATTTATTCCCCAATGCAGTGCTGAGAGTGTTACCGTTACTGAAGCACTGTCTTTTATGGCAAGAAAATGTACCGACACTTCAATGCTTTAAAAGAGGGTACCACCGTTAGGATAATGTCAATGCTGCTCTGGGTAATCCTTCAAACCATAGAAGCTTGATAAAACATGATCACCAATATTCAGCAGAATGCTTTATCCTAGTTCTGTATTCCCTTTCTTTGGTGGCTTTGTTCTTCAACCCTTACTGGTGCTTTAATGTACAGTATATTTCCAATTAATTATCATCCTTTTTAAAAGGATATTTAATAACAGATACATGCCAGTTTGTAGAAACACACCTTGACAACTTTTTGCACCAAGCTGTCCTTTGTGTCAAGTGAAACATAGAAACATAGAATTTGATGGCAGATAAGGATCGCTTGGCCCACCTAGTCTGCCAATTTCCCTACCTGATATACAGGCTGCAGATCCAAGTTAACCAACAGCTTACTTCCTCCTACCCCCCCACTGGAATTGCCTTATGTCTGTCCCATGCATTCTTGAATTTCCCCATTATTTTTGACTCCATGACCTTATCAGGAAGGCTGTTCCATGCATCTACATCCCTCTCGGTGAAAAAAGAGTTCCTTACATTACCCCTGAACCATACCCCTCTGTCTTCAAATTGTGCCCCCTTGTTCTTGCACATCTCTTTTTCTGAAAGATGCTACCCTCTTGGACTTTGTTGATTCCCTTGAGGTACTTGAAAGTTTGTATCATGTATCCCCTCTCCCTTCTTTCCTCGAGGGTATACATTTTAAGCTCTTTTAGTCTCTCTTTGTATGTCTTCTAGTGCAGACCCTGCTCTATTTTGGTTGCCCTCCTCAGGTCCGCCTCCATCCTGTCTATGTCTTTGCAGAGATGGGGCCTCCAGAACTGCATGCAGTACTCCAGATGGGGTCTCACCAACTGTCTGTACAGAGGGATAACAACTTGTGGGTCTCCCTGCTTTCACACTGTCTCATTGCAAGCTGCAATTTATTAACACAAGTAACAATTAGAAGCATTACCTGGAAGATGGTCAGTGGCTGGTGTTGATAGACTGGTTGAAAAGGACAAGTGGCAGTAGTGAGGGTCTGGGGTTTGGTCTTGGGTCCAAGCTGCTACTTTAGGGGCATCCATTGGGCAAAAGTAAGTGGGCTGTGGGCAGAGGATAAGGGTGGTAGCAGCAGCCTCCTAGTCATGGTTTGCAGAAACACATAGCACAGCCAGAGAGGCACCATCAGTACTAGACATACAGTGTAGTTAAACTTCTTTGGCGAAGTTGCCGTAAAGTTGGGAAACTTTGACTTAGTGAAGCTTTATGAAGTTCCTATTGGCATCACCAACTTCAACTTCAACAACTTCACAGCAGTTTTCAGGCAAAGTGGCACTTTTTCTCACAAAGTGGCAACTTCAGAAGTGAAGTCTTACCACTTCAAAGAAAGAAGTACTACTTCAACAGGCAAAAAAATGTTGTGAAGTCAGCACTTTGAACTTCGTGAAGTTGGCCAACTTTGCAAAGTTCTGTCAAAGCCAAGTTTTCTCAACTTCACATATCTCTAATCAGTACCAGAGAGACAGTCTATAACTGGTTCTGGTCGCTATCCCTCCTAGTTATATAAAGAGTATAGGATCAGTGGACAAAAGATGAGAAAGTTCTATAGGCAGTAGGTAACAGATCCCCAGCAATGACTACTCTCATTCCAAGTAATATATAGCTGGAGTGGTGAAATCAGTTTATAGTGTAAGGAAGAATGCTTTTCTGCATGGAAGTCCATGCCTAGAATGGCTTTTTTGTGCTGCAGCAACTATGCCACCGTGTTTGTTGTGCTGCACTATCTATTTAGCTATTGCAACACAACAACATGGAACTTGTTTGCGCATATGCGTTCCCGTAACCTCCACTCTTTAGAAAACAGCTGCAGGGGTGACAGCTGGTCTGGGAAGTGAGTGGCAATGAATAAATGCTAAAGTAAGAACCCTGACATTAATAGATGAGTGCCCTTACGCTATAAAACACAGTGTATGAGTGCTCATACACAACAAGGATAGTTTGTACTCTCAAGTTTTTCATGGTAACAAGATCACTGGAGCTGCTCTGTTGCAGTCTCCTGTTACCACGGAAACCTCTCAAGTGAAAAATATCCTTAGACAAAGACACACTGGTGAATGGAGCATCACAGGGAGCAGAGCAGGTGCATGCCATGAGACACAACTTACAAGCAAAAACACAGAATTGCAGCACTCGGGGAAGGTAGAATAGCAAATAAATCAAGCCAGACCAGAGAAATGATTTCTAAATTTAGAGCCTGGTCTGGCTTAATTTATTTGCTGTTCTACCTTCTCCAAGTGCTGCCAGTCTGTGTTTTTGCTTGAAAAATATCCTTGTGTATGAGCGCTCATACACTATCCTCTATGTAACTAATCCCTGAACTAGAAGTTTACAGTAAAGAGCCAAATTAAAATTCAGGGACCAGGGAACATTACAAGAGCACTGCAGTGAGGGATATGTAACTTCTGATATTATGGCATGCATGCATGCACCCATAATCAGCCTAATGCAGTTACAGTAGACTCCATTTAAGCAGGACATCTCAGTAGAATCAGTTTTGTTCCATTTTAAGGAGGCTAAACAAGTTTACCAAAAAGCAGACAACAAGAAGGTTTTTAAAAAGACAGTGTCAACCTTTTGCATTCTATTATTTGTAGTTAAAAACCCACATTTTATGATTACTTACTTTCTCTAAAATATGTTGGTGTTGCTGGTTGTTTATATGTCTCCCTGCTTAGTAAAACTTAAATGCATGCTAATGTCTAGTTATACCCAACCTTGTTTTGTTTCAGATCCTTGATCTACCTCTATTGCACACTTCTTTAACATTAGAACACCCCTTCAAACAGTGCAACCACTCATGATGCAATAGTGTCCAGTACTCCTCATGCATAATTAGTGGCTAGACTGGGTTGGGGGTGTTCCCAAGTTCAGGAAAGATGCATTAGGAGTTGATGGAGGAACGTAAACAAACATGTTTTTGTGTGATGACACCAGTATGGTGGGCTGATTTTCACTTTTTAAAAGAAAAAAAAATAATCAAAATCAAACTACAAGCTACATTAACAGTCTCTACAGAATGTGGACGATCATAGCATTTTTTTTAAACTAGGGACTGTCTGAGGACTAAGGGGGTTGACAGTGTCCCTTTAATCTCACACTTCATTGTGTTTTTTTCTGAAAATGTTTAAATGTTAAAAGATTATAGTAAGAGGGTGCGGAAGACAATATGGATCAACTCATTTAATTAATTTAATCTAACAACAGTTATACATTAGCATTCAAAGAGTACTCTGAGAAAAAGTCAGTGATTTGGCCTTGTTTACTTTTCAGTATAACAGTTAAAAGTACAGATTGCTCAATTTCCAGCAGTGTGTCATAGTTTAACACTAATAAACATTGTCAGTACCATCTCATAGTTATATTCCAACTAGACGGTGCTTCACTGGCATTCATGGGGGGAGGACCCACATTTGTTTCCTCCTTGGCCATCTCATAGTAATCACTGGCTTCAGTTTTAATTCTCATTGCTGCCGACAGAACTGCATTGCTGGTCACTCACTGTAGACTGCGCTGCATCCATATTTACAAAGGCAGCAAACACCTCTTATTTCACAGAATGTGGATGTGGGATATCACTGAGCTGAGCAGATGCATCAATTTCTGTATCAGTTTCATTCACAGGCAAACTGAAACCCACTTCGTGAAAGCATTTCTGAATGGTGCATGACTTTGCAGAGTTCTCTGTATGAGTAAGCATGTAGATAGGGTCTAGTTAGTTAGTGTCTAGTCTAGAAAGTTAATATTACATGAATGTTTAACAACTTGTTCAGAGTGTTTTTCATCAATGGTCTTCAGGATATTTCTATCTGCTAGATCCCTGTAGTGTCTGTTATCACCCCCATAGTTGATTTAGGTCACTGTATAGGATAAAAGATAAAGCTATAGGCCTGGACTGTATTCCAGCTTTGGCATTATGATAATGTACTGGTGTAGTTGTCCCTTCCATTTGATTGAGTTTTAATTCCTGCATGCTTCAGGGTCAAATTCCCCAAGACTGAAAATTAGCAGATGTTGTCCCCATTCCAAAGTGTCTGCAAGTTAAGGGTTTTACAGATTTTTCAAAACACTCATAGCATGGATTGCATGAAGGAGAGCAGCCAATTGGTCAAACAGCATCACGTGACCATGGATTAAATTCCTTTTTTAATCCACACTTGGGTGACCTGCACTTCTTCCCTCAAAGCAAGTGATGTGATTATCCCAACAAAATCATATCCCTACCCCTAGATGCAGTATAGTGGCAGCACAGAAAATTCTGCTGATAACTGCAATATTGTGAGTAGAAATGGAAAGATTTTCAACAATTCTTAACATATTTACATGTGACCATTAGCAGTAATGTGTCTACAATGTTTTTTTTACTTACCTTGTATTTTGCCAGCTGCTAGTTAAAAAGAATCCAATTGAAGCCTTGTATTGTGAAGTCAGAAATTCTCTACTGGCAAGGCTATTTACATACCCATAATGCAGTGCTTGCAACTCATGGAAGTAATGTAGTGTCATACATGGTAAAAAACAAGTAAAACAGATGTTCTAACATGTTGTATTGATTACTATAGGAAAGGAGCCGTGTTACTTTGCTGTTCTATGCTTTAAACACTAAAAAGAAGTATTAAAGTATTATGTCATTACAATATAAATAAACAGTCTACTCATATGCTCAAGGAAGCAAATGATTATGTAAGGAAAAGTGTTACATAGCTATTTTATTGCTGATTAAGAATAGAACAAATTCCCACAGAATTGTGCAGTCCAAAGCAAGCTTGCCAGTGCTCAGTTGTATTTTCCTATATGTTGTGTTTCACTCAGTTTAGATGTGATCATTAAAGTTATTGTAAGCCTGTTCCTCTAACTGTATTCATACAGATGTATGTAACAGGTCTGTAATATTGTTATATATCTGACAGCTTTATTCCATGTAACGCTTGTTAAAGTCAAATCAATAAAAAATGTATTAACCATAAAACAATGTGATCATTAGCAATAATATGTCTACAATGCTTTTTTTTTGACTTTACAGAAATATTAAGTCATTTTATACATATCAGCTTTACATTTACTAATATGGTACTTTTTCCCTAACTTACTGTCAGGATCAACTGTCCAGAAGTGTTTCTCAGAGAATAACAGAGCTACTGCATAATACACATTATTTACATACCCATAATGCAGTGCTTGCAACTCATGGAAGTAATGTATTCTCAAACATGGTAAAAAAGCAAGTAAAACAGATGCTATGACATGTTTTTTTATTACTTTAGGAAAAGAGCTGTGTTGCTCTGTGCTCCTGTGTTTTGAACACACAAAAGAGTATTGAAGTATGTAGGTCATTACAGTATAAATAAAAAACACTCTACTCATATACTCCAGGAATCAAATTAATGTTAGAAAAAGCATTACACACAGTTATTTTGCAACTGATTAAAAATAGAACAAAGTTCCACAGAATTTTGCAGTCTACAGCAAGCTTACCAGTGCATACTTGTATTTTCCACATGTAGTGTTTCACTTAGTTTACATGTAATGATTAGTGTTAATGTGTTTACAGTGCTTTTGTACTTTACAGGAAGGTCTAATTGAACAATAAAATGTATATCCTCCATTTACATGTGGAATTATTTTTTTAGATGGAAGGCTACACAGTAAAAATAGTCTTTTCCAGCCTTAAAATCACTCTTTCTGAGCATTATTTGTGTCCTTCATGCAACCCATGATATAAGTGCAATAACCCACTCTAGGGTGTGGGGTTATAGAAACATAGAAGTTGATGGCAGATAAGGACCACAAGACCCATCCAGTCTGCTCATTTCTTTTTCTACCTTATGAATGTGCCATTGGCCTTTGCTCTGTCAATGGCCTATCTATTCATTCTCATCCGTATTGCTCCCTTATGCATATCCCATGCCTGTTTGAAGCCCTGCACTGTATTCATATCTACTACTTCCTGAGGTAGGCCATTCCATGCATCCACCACCTTTTCTGTGAAAAAGAACTTCTTCACATTACCCCTTAATTGGCCTCCCTCTAATCTCATGTTGTGTCCTCTTGTCCAGCTGTTTTTCTTATATTGAAACATGTTAGACTCTTTTACCTTGTTAATGCCATTAAAGTGTTTGAATGTTTCGATCATATCACCTCTCTCCCTCCTTTGCTCTAGGGTATACACATTGAGCTCCGTTAATCTGTAGTCATATGTTTTCTGATGCAGTCCCTGCACCATTTTGGTTGCCCTTCTCTGGACTGCCTCAATTTGGTTACTGTCCTTGTGAAGTTGTGGCCTCCAGTACTGCACCCAGTACTCTAGATGAGGCCTAACCAGTGTCTTGTAAAGAGGGATTATTACCTCCCCCTTCCAACTTATGATACCCCTACTAATATACCCCAACATCCCGCTAGCCATACCTACTGCTTTAGTGGTCTGCTTGGATGATTTCAGGTCATTAGTGATGATGATGCCCAAGTCTTTTTCTTCTCTTGTGACTGTCAGCAACTCCGCTCCCAGCCTGTAGGTGGCTTCAGGGTTTCTCATCCCTATGTGCATGATCTTGCACTTCTTTGCATCAAAGCCCAGTTGCCACTCTTCCGACCATTTTGCCAGTTTATCCAGATCTCTTCTCATTCTGCACACCCCATCTGGATCATCTACTCTGTTGCAGATCTTGGTGTCATCTGCAAACAAACAAACCATACCCTCCAGTCCTTCAGCAATGTCACTGATGAAGATATTAAAGAGGACTGGCCCCAGGATTGATCCCTGAGGTACCCCACTTGTGACTTGCATCTCTTTTGACTGTATACCATTTACCACCATTCTCTGTTTTCTGCCCATCAACCAGTTTGCCACCCAGTTGACCAACTTTGGACCCACCCTGAGCCTACCCAGTTTATTAATCAATCTTCTATAGTGGAACAGTATTGAAAGCTTTGCTGAAGTCAAGGTAAGCGACATCGACTACTCCCCCTTGATCCACAACTCTGGTTACTCAGTCAAAGAAATCTATGTGATTAGCTTGACAGGACCTTCCTTTTATAAACCCATGCTGTCTTGGATCCTGTGCTTCTATGGATTCCAGGTGGTGCACTATCCTTTCCTTAAGGAGTGCCTCCATAATCATGCCCACTACTGAGGTAAGACTGACTGGTCTATAGTTCCCTGCCTCCTCCCTGCTACCACTCTTGTGGAGTGGGATCACATGAGTCCTTCTCCAGTGTTCTGGGACCTCTCCTGTGCTCAGAGACTCACTAAACTGTTCTGATAATTGCTCTGCTAGTTCCTCATTTAGCTCCTTTAATACCCTGGGATGTATGCATCAGGTCCCATTGCCATGTCCACCCTGAGCTTATCGAGCTCTTGTAGGACCCTTTCTTTTGTGAAGGGACTAGTGCAGACCTCCCTCCCCCCTGTGTCCATGGTGCTGAGCTGTGGGCCCTGCCCTACCTTCTCTTCAGTAAATACTGAGCAGAAGTATCTATTTAGGATAAATGCTTTTACATGGTCCTCCTTCTCACATGCCCCTTTATCCCCTTTGATCTTAGCAATACCCCCGCTGGACTTTCTCATTTCACTAACTTATCTATTGAAAATCTTGTCACCTTCTTTTACTGTTTGTGCTAGTGTTTCCTCGGTTTGGGCCTTTGCCTGCCTTGCTGGCTTCCCTGCTTCCCTTAGGGAAGTTTGGTATGCCTCCCTATCTTCATCCTGCTGCATTCCCTTACATTTCCTGAAGGCCAGCCTTTTGGCTCTGACCTTTTCTGCTACTGTTTTTGAGAACCAAAGCAGTTTCCTTCTTCTTTTGCACTTCATTTTCTCTCTAACACAACGGGATATTGCTTCAAGTATTGCATCCTTAATACTTGCCCACTTTGCCTGTACCCCCTCACTTGTATTTCTTTTTGCTAGGGCAAGCTTAACTCTGTTGGCCATCTTATCAAAGTCAGCTCCTCTAAAGTCCCACATTTTTGCCTTAGAATGGGATGATTTAGTTCTAAGTGGCCAAATTGAACCATACCCAGAGTGTTATGAGTGTTGGTAGGATCCGATATTGGGTACGGCAATAAGGATTTTGAAATGAAATGGGTTATGGCACATAACCATTGCTCCTATGACTTCATGCTGCTCATTGTGGATATGTTAACTAAAGAATTGTAGAACAAAGACAAAGACGTTAGAGCTATTGACAAACAAATTAAGGACCAGCTTGTGGACACAGATGATCAGACTTATCTTGATAAACTTTTCAAGTCACTGAATGAGTTTGAGAATTAAATTAGAACCAAGAAATTAAAACAAATCTAAAAGAGATCTTATAGATTATTGAGATGGAAAGGTTTACTCATGGGCAAAGGAAAACAAATTTGTCTAGTACAAATACGTATACCACCCAGTGATCCTTCCATATACTCTACAAACAGTGAAGGAAGCAGAGAATATAAACAGAGACCACCTTATTCACATTTTCAGAGACACAAGTGGGGATACAGATGTAAAATATATTGGGGTGGTAGCAACAGAGGTTACAGACAGTGGGAAGAAGACCCAGAAGAAGGAGGCTCAGGTCTAGGAGAAGGGAGAACAAGAGGGCAACAGGAAAAACAGGGAATTGGGAAAAAGCACAGAAGAAGAAAGCTCCGGGGGGAGGGGGGCAGCACCACTGGTACTAAATGTACTGATCAGGTAGCAAACAAGGGGAATGTTTAGTGTACCATTTATCTACTTAAGATATCGTGAAGGCAGAAGGGGAAGTTCTGGAAAGGGGGCTCTCCTTTAGCCCATATATTAAGCTTTGCCCATTTGGCTCATAATTGGATCTTCAAAGACTGTCTCATAAACTTAGACTAAGATTCTATTTTGATACAAAAGCTAAAGGGAGTGAAAAAAAGACTAGTAATCAAGAAAATGGAACTTGGTCAATCAAAAAGTACAACATTTTATTTTATTTTATTGTCCCCTGGACCTATCATGGCACATATACCAATGTAGTGTAATCAGGTTGATAGGGAACTGGAAAACTGATACATTTTAATAAAGAACAAGGACCCAGAGGACAATATAACCCAATAACAGAACAATCTGGGCTACTAAGAATACTGGGAAATATCATATGCTAACCTATTAATGGATAATTATTTTTTTAGTTTTTGTTGACCAGGTAAGTGCACTAGACAAATTCTGCTTATTTTCAGGCACGACCCAGGGAAGGGGTATACAGATGAATGCCAACTGACTTTGAACCACATTAAGCTGTTGGTGGTGTTTTTAATGAATGGGTGGAAATTTGGCCAGGACACCGGGGAAATTCCCTTACTGGATTGCTGACAGTAGGGGGAGCTGCTGGCATTTGTACCAGTTGTCTGAGGCCCTCCCCCTGCAGGGAATCCACCATGTGTCTAGTTCTGGCAGCTGTTCCTGCTGGTATTGACCAATCTGTATCTGGCATGTTGAAGTCTCCCATTATCAGAACCTCCCCTTGAGCTGTCATGTTTTGTATATCTTCTAACAGTAATGTGTCTATGTCCTCCCCCTGGTCTGGAGGCCTGTACACAACCCCAGTTCGTATGGCTTTCCCATTTCCTGTTTCCAGGGTGACCCACAGTTCTTCTGACTCCTTATATGTATTGTGATTTTCTGTAGCTTTGATATTTTCATTGACATAAAGGGCCACTCCATCCCCCCTTTTTGCACCTTGGTCTCTTCTGAACAGTACTTAGCCAGGTATTGAAGTCTCCTAAGTGTGGTTACTGGTAAACCATGTCTCGCTAATGGCTACTATGTCCAGTTTAGTCTCTGTCATTATTGCCTGCAGGTCTGGGATCTTGTTTCCCTGACTGCAAGCATTTGTGTACGTGATTTTCCATTGGCCAGATTTCAGTGTGTTAGTTGTTGGGCAAGGTCTGGCATTTCCTCTGTGCATTGTATGGGGAGCTGGACCTTTTTCCTTACCTGGTGATGCAAATGAACTACAAACATGCTGAACTCCTATGTGACCACTAGCTGAGGGGGGAAGGGTGTTCTTCCCATTCAACGTATGGGGTGCTGCACCCCTCTCCCCATTTGCCAGTATAAATATTCTGCAAAGATGTCAAACTTCTGCCCCAATGCACTGACTCCCTCCTTAGTCAGATGCAATCCATCATATTTAAAGAGCTTTCACTCCCAAAACTGTTGCCTGTTCCCTACAAATTTGTGCCTTTTTTCCTGCCAATAGCCCTTGAGCCAGATGTTTAGCTCCCCTATCTCTCCTTCTCTGACCTTCTGTCCATCTGCCCACCTCTCCCAGACTGGCAGCATCTCAGAGAAGGAGATGCCGGACAAAATGGATGATAGTTTGTCACCCAGCCTAGTCAGGTGTTCCTTGGTCTCCACAACTGACCAGCTGGTGAGATCGTTAGTCCCTATGTGTACCAGGATATCAATGTTTTCTGCTGCTTCCTGAACAATTTTAGCAATGTGGTCAGTGTCACTCCACACTGATATACCTGGGAGACATCTGACCATTACCCCTGGCTGGAGATAGGCATCAACTCCCTGAATCATGGAGTCTCCTATGATCAGAAATGTTTTGGACTTCCTTTTTGCTTTTTTTGTTTTGGTTCCTGTTTTGGGTGAGTTTTGTTGTGCTAGCTCCTGTGCTGCAGTGTCCTGTTCTGCAGTGTCCTCTGCCCTTTTGTTTGATTTTGGAGATAGAGGCAGATACCTGTTTATAGTTTTTATATGGTTTGTGGAGGTGATATGCTGGAGAGCACCGAGTGATGGGTCACCTGATTTGCCCCTCCTAACCACCTGCCAACCTCCCAGACCAACTACCCTTTGCAGTCGAGGTGCTTCTGTTGGATGTTGGGGAAATGGCGGGCCGTTCTTTTAATATATTTCCTCTTGAATATGCAATTTGAGGTGCACAATCTCTGCCCATGCTGCCTGGAGCTGAGCCCTTAGATCTCCAGTGGCTCAACATGTAGGACAGTGTCCTAAATCCTGTAAAACTGCCCTTCTGAAAAGTGTTCCACAGTGCCTGCAGTTAATGATATCCATTCCAGATAAGTTGCTTTGTTTATAACCTGGTCAGAGTAATTAGAAGGAAGGAAATGAAAGCAAAAGTTTGATTTTGTGTTTTGTTTGTTTGTTTTTCTATAACTTGTTATAACAAGTTAAATTACTAGTGCCCCTGTAAATAAGGTCACTGTGTGGATCCCCTCTGATCCACCTGCAGCCTCGTGCCTCACAATGCACCCCAGGCATGGATTAAAGATCAAATGCCAGTGTTTTACAGATTTACAATAAACACATGAATTCAAGTCCCTGTATCATGATTACTGTTTCCTGAAAATATCATGCTGTTTGGTTTTGTGGTTTTCTTTAAATCAGCATCTGTTAATGTGCTCTGCAGTAACTGAAAACAGTGAAGATTTTTCTGTCTCTATCAGTGAGTGATGCCTTCATTCCTGTCCGGCCTGTAGCTGCTGCAATGAAGTCCTCAACTGCCTGTAGCAGCTGTTGCACTTCCCAGTAAGAGCAATCTGTAGGTCTTTACTCCAAGTGTGTTACTAACCCATCTGGTTTGTGTTTAGATAGATTAGTTTACAATCTAACATTCAGTTCTCATAAACAGTTGATCATTTGTGTTTCAGTGGTGCACTGAAGTTGTAAAAATGAATGTTCAGTGGCCTTGGTCAGCATTGTGCAGCAGCCCCAACTGTGGAGACAGAGGCCCTGGGACTCTAGGGTTTAGCAGAGCACAGCAGTCCTGTGTGTGGAGACTGGAACAGGGGGCAACAGGTGGCATTGGCCCTGACTGGGGAGGGGGCAGAGGGAAGCAGGGTGCATTGGCCTCAACTGAGGGGCAAGAGATAGGGGCATTAGGATGACATAGTATGTCTAGTTACACACATACATGATGTATTTTCACACAGAATCCCTCAAGTAACTGAATGTTGTGAGTTCATACAGTACATAATCCAGAAATAGCAAAGTGTAGCAGGCACCTGTTTGTCAATCTGAAATAACAACAATATTGTTCTCATATGAACATATGTATGGAGGCTACATGAAAGACACACTACTTCTTTGACTTAAACTTTAGATTTATTTTATATCCATTAAACAACCCTGGGTTTATATAGCCAAAAAATAATGCAGAGTTTGGATGTGAAAGAACTCAGCTGTGATACAGACAGGAGATTTCTCACAAACATTCATTTATACCACTTCAGTAAACCAGTAAAACACAAATGACCAACTGTTTATGAGAACAGAATGATAGATTGTAAACTAATCTATCTAAACACAAACCAGATGGGTTAGTAACACACTTGGATTAAAGACAATTAGCAGGTTTACTTAATAACATGGATGTAGTTCTGGGAGCTATATATTGTCCAGTTGGTGGGGATCCTAATTTCCTTATGCAGCTAACAACTAGATTAAGCAAACTTTTGACAACGGTATTCATAATAGGGGGGGACTGGAACATTGCTCCCTTGCAGGTTCTAGATAGAACCTACAGACCCCTAAAATACCCCACGCCCGCTCAAATGGCGCTCAATGACTTCTGCAATTTATTGGGTCTAGGTGACCCTTGAGAATGTTGAATCCTTCTAGTCGTAGTTACACTATTACTCTCAATTCATAAATCCTGGTCAAGATTGGATTACATTTTGGTGAGCACTGCACTTCTAGCCAATATTTCCCTTACTGGTATAGAGCCGATTGTTATTTCGGATCATTCAATGGCATGGATTAAGTTATCACCCAGTCCTCCGGGTCAAAGGGATACCTCTTGGAAGCTCAATACACAGCTTCTGAAGGACGAGCACACTGTCTCTCATTTCAAGTCTTTGATCTCATCCTTTCTCAAAATTAATCAGGGTTCAATTTCCAGACATGATTTAATTTGGTGCTCGCTAAAATGTTTTCTTAGGGGAGAATTTATAAAAGTAGCTTCTAGAAGGAAGAGGTTGAGGGAAGAGAAAATTACCTCTTTGGCTAACCAGATTAAAAAGGCTGAAGGTGTCCTTTCCTCCTCTAACTCTCAAATAGATTCAGAGAATCTATGTAGACTCAGAAATGAGTATGAAGACCTGATTAAGGAAAAAACAGAATATGCTATTTTAAAATCTAAAACGAGATACCTCGACCAGGGGGAGAAACCCGGGAGATTACTTGCTCTCAGGTTAAGGGAGGTAGAAAGTTCCAGATTAATTCCTGCCTTAAAGGCAAAGGACGGCTCAATTAAAACTGCCCCAAGGGACATAGCCAAGGTTTTGAAGCCTTTTATAAAGATTTGTATGGTAACAGGGCTTCCTCACCATCAATATCAGATGCAGAAGCTTTCTGGAGGGTATACCCCTTCCAAGATTGCATGCGCATCAGTGTGACTTACTTTCATCTCCTATCACTTTAAGGGAGGTGGAGGAAGTTATTAAAAACCTACCCTTGGACAAATCCCCTGGACCTGATGGCCTTCCCCCTAATTAATACAAAACCTTCTGTAAAGAGATTGCTCCTGCTCTCCTTAATCTATTTAACTATATTCTCTCTTCCGAGCCATTGGACCCTTCTTTGCTGGAGGCTACTATAATTTTAATCCCTAAACTAGATAAGCCTAATTTGGATCCAGCTAGCTATAGGCCAATTTCATTACTTAATTATGATATTAAAATTTTAACTAAAATTCTTTCCTTGAGAATCAAACAGGTCTGGCAGGTTCTGCTGAGTCACGAACAGGTAGGATTTGTCCAAGGGAGGTCAGCTATGGACCATATCGTACACTTACTCATATTTTCCGTGCAGCTCAGAGTCCCAGTTCCCTATGGCTTTAGTTGCCTTAGACGCAGAGAAGGCCTTTGATCGGGTCAGCTGGGAGTTCCTGTGGTCTACTCTAAATAAAATGGGTTTTCCAGAGAAGTTTATCCATTGGATAAAGGCGATATATGTCTCGCCTTCCGCTAAGGTTTATTGTAATGGGGTGTTCTCATCTCGCTTTTCCCTGTATTCTGGCACTCGCCAGGGATGTCCATTGTCCCCTTACTTATTTAACTTATATTTGGAGCCCCTGTTGATTCACATCAAAACGTCACCCAAGATCTCAGGGTGTGTCATTGCTCCACGGGCATTGACCCTATCTGTTTTCAGGCGATATTCTTTTACACCTCTCAAACCCTGATCTTTCTTACGGAGGTACAAATTTAATCAATTTGGTAAAGCAGCCAACTATAGGTTGAACCTATCCAAATCAGAGATATTTCCACTCAATTCACTCTTGCTTCAGGCCAGTGTATCTCAATTTGGTATGCAATGGGCCCCGAACCACCTCAAATATCTGGGCATTCATTTGGCCCGAGATGAGGTGACAATTAAAAAGCTTAATCTGGATGACTTGTTGGATAGAATCCAAAAGGATCTTTACAGATGGGACAACCTTCCCCTTGCTATAGGGGGGCGCATCAGCATAATCAAAATGAACGTACTGCCACAAATCTTTTATCCCCTGAACCTTCTCAACATATGGCTTCCTAAATCTTTTTTCCAGAAAATACACTCAATGGTGTCCAAATTTATTTGGGGTGGTAAGCAACCTAGAAGATCTTTCCTCAAGCTCTGCTTGCCTAAAGATAAGGAGGCCTTCGCTTGCCTAATTTTGGATTGTACTACTGGGCCAGTCATTTAGCTAAACTGGGTAGGTGTATTGCCCTCCAAATGAATATTATATGCCCAGGTGGTCAGAGTTAGAGCATAAATTATTGGAGGAGCACAATATAGATCCTCACCATATTTTTTATTATAGTTACTCCGCCCTACCGGAGGACATCCGTAACTCAGTAATAGGGCTGTCCGTTAAAATTCTAACTCAGTACTGGAACTTCTTTAAAATCTTGTGTACCAAGGATTTGGCCCAACCACTAGTCCTTAACCCTAATATTAAAATCGGTGGCCAAATGCTGTCATTGACCTGGCTCCCACAAATTCAGGACTGCTCGGTGGAGGATCTCTATGTTCAGGGATCCCTTGGTTCTTCTGGTGAACTACTAACAAAACTGAATATTCCTCCTCAGAATATCTTCAAGATGTATCAATTGAGACACCTTGTAGGTAAAAATTTTGGGCTGGTGAGTTCATCCTCTCGAATTAGGCCTTTCCTGGAACAACTCAGGACTTGTGTCACAAATCCCCACAGCATAGCTCGGCTATACAATTATCTTTTGCTTACAAAATTCCCTGATTCCCTAGCTGGCTCCAAAGTATGGGCCCCCCTTGTCTCTGAACCCTCCATGTCTTGGAGCCAGGTTTGGCACGATGTGTACAAATACCTTACTATAGACAGGAATAGGCTTATACAGTTTTACATCTTAAATAATATGTATTACACACCGACAAAGCTGGTTAAATTTGACAGATCAGAATCTGTTAGCTGCATAAGGTGTGGTATGGGAGTGCGGAATCTACTACATATATTTTGGTCCTGCGTTAAAGTTGCCCCATTATGGCATGCAATTCGTAATAGTCTAGATCCGATTTTGGGTCTGGAGGAACTATTCACAGCCGAAGTTTGTGTAATTGGCCTGTATTCGAACATTAGGATTAAAGAACGGAAATTTCACATGGCCATAATCTCAATGGCAGTTAAAAGGTTAGTTCTCCGACACTGGCTAGACCATGTGTCTATTTCCTATAATGAATGGCTGGAGGAAATCTCCTTATGTTTCAAGATGGAAAGATTAATAGCCAGTTCCAGACATGCAATGCCTACTTTTCATAAAAAATGGGGCAAGTTATACGCTTTGTACCTTCATTGAATTCTCTACTTGGAATCCTCTGACTGTTTCATTATGAGATGTCTCTATGTGGCTAACTGATCTCTACTGTGTATTGTTCCATGGCACGGATAACTGCTCTTCAGGTTTAACCTGGAGTTGGAGGTAGCACCTTCCAGGGTGGGTAGGGTGGGTTTGAATATTTTGATACATGTTCCTGCCATGTTTCTGTACATTGATGTGGTTTTGTCCTGTTCTGTGCTGGCATCTGTATTTCATACTCTTTATTTGTCAAATTAATAAAACATTGAATTTCAAAAAAAAAAATAAAGACAGTTAGCTCTACAGATTGCTCTGACTGGGAAGTGCAACAGCTGCTACAGGCAGTTAAGGACTTCATTGCTACAGCAACAGGCTGGACAGGAATGATATCATCGCTCACTGATAGTGACAGAAAAATCTTCACTGTTTTCAGGTACTGCAGAGCACATTAACAGATGCTGATTTAAAGAAAACCACAAAACCAAACAGCATGATATTTTCAGGAAACAGTAATCATGATACAGGGACTTGAATTCCTGAATTTATTGTAAATCTGTAAAACATTGGCATTTGATCTTTAAAGGATACCTAAACAACATTTTGACAACAAACTATTCAAAAATCTGACTCCATAGGTGACTAAAGGAAAGGCTGTTGTATTCATTAAGGCTAAAACTACATTCATGTAATTTACCTAAATGTGGTTCCAGAGCATTTGAATATTGTAAAATCAGCCTTCTAATTTAAAAAAACAACTGTCTTACCTGCTTCCTAAAATGGCTGCCAAAAGTGTTATGTGATGACATCATTGGAGCCAAAGTCAGAAAGATATATGGCTGTCTATAGTGCTAACTAGTTATTTTTTCCCTTTGTATAGAATTGTTTCACCCAAATGGTCAAAACCATGTGCATTATTTTGCATAATACACATGTTAGGCTATGGTTCTGTTCATTTTGTTTATTTTAACATGCTGAAATTGTGTTTTTCAACCGACTTTCTCTGTGGCAAACCACAGTGCAGTACAAATCTTGAATAACTGGGTGGTCTAGTGGTTATGGCAAATCCAAGATGCTACAGTGGGGGTGTTGGGGTGGTGTACATGCTTAATATGCACTTTTTAACATTTTTATTAAACCTTTATATTTTCTGCTATTCTTTTCTAGCACGTTTTTGACTCAACCTATAAATGTAATCCATAGTTTGAATGTAAACATTTGTACAGTCAGTAAATCAGACTTCTTCAACAAAGTGAAATGCAGCAGCAGCAAGTACATTACTATGTAGGGGGGTGCAGCCACACCCTTGACCACCCCCTAGAGCCACCACTTTTTTGTAGCAAAGTTCTTGTTCAGTCCAATGTTAGAGTTCATACTTTCTTGAAACTCAAATATATGCTTGTCTTGTTGTCTTTTTCCATGGGAAATAATAATAATAATAATTAGCATTTATATAGTGGTTTTCATACACATTGTATCCCAAAGTGATTTACAAGCAATACTAGACTGGTAGTGAAGTGACTGAACATGTAGTGGCAGCCATTTCATACTTTAATATCCGCACACAGCCTTGGACAATTGCATGAACTGGTTTTATGGGAAGGGAAATGTTGGCCAGCACAACGGGGTCAGATAGTGATCAAGGTGCTGGCAGCCCGCATCTTATTTCTCACAGTAATTTGCTCATATTTCTCTCCTCTGTCTTCCCCCTTCCCTGAATATAGGAGTACCTTGCAAGAGTGGCCTTCTCAGTCCCCCTCTGGTATTCACTATTCCTCCTCACATCGAAAACTGGTGAGCTCATCACCCTTCTGCATCATGAATGCAAGTAGTAGCATCCCCATTTTATTTTGACATATCAATTTTAAACATATCTTTCCAGTACATCAGGCTGATAGCAACAGAGAACAAGGGGAATAATGGGCTTTCCTAGCCTTAAAAGATCTAGGCTACCTTTGATTAGGCACTGCTAAATGATGGGTGTGCACATCATTATGCACGTCATTTAATGGTTCCTAATCATAGGTGGCTTAGATCTTACATGGGTAGGAAAGCCTATTTTTCCACTTGTGCAATGCAGCTATCAGCCTGGCTTACCAGAAGATCATGTTTATTATTAATATGTAAAAATAACATGGGAGATTGTACTAACCACATTCATGATGTAGAAGGGTAGTGAACTCACCAGTTTTTGGTGTGGGGAGCAGGTGAGAGGAATGAATGCCAGAGAGGGACTGAAGAGGCCATTCCAGCAGGGTACAACTATATTCAGATTAGCTGAAGACATGAAGGAGGACGTTGAGCAGATCACTGTGAGATCTGAAATGTGGGGCTGCCAACATCACGATCACTACCTGACTGTGGATGAGAGTAGCCAGCGATAACAAATACTCAGAGTGGCAGGGCTGCACCTAAACTGTTACTTGAATTCAGTGTAGGGAGATTACCCTCAGGTGGGGGGGTGGGTGTTAATGTTTGTTAGGACAGCATTGAGGGAGTTGTGTATAGCTCATTCAAGATTTGGAAGGGTGATAGCCAGCCAACTCAAATTGTAGTGTAGAGCACAGAAAAGTACTGGAGAAGAACTGCTGAGAACTGTCCTCCGGGGTTCTGCAGATCACAAGTAAAGGAACAGACTGACACTGGAAGTCGGGTGGATTTGCTTAAGGTAACAGTATGCCTCTCCTGCTAATAATATCGTTATCCATTATAAGTGCAGCCCTTATGAGGGTATGAACAGCAGTTTTTCTGCTGGGTCATGATGCTTATTGCTTGGCCCTCCAGGAAGACATGGTTGTTGGTTAATGAGGTGGGAAAAAACACAACAGGGAAAATGTACATACTGCCATCACTGTGCAGAAGGGTGGTGATCCACTCAATGTTTACTGTGGGAGCAGAAGTCAAACACTGAGAATGTGGACTGGAGAGTGATTTGTGAGGCATTTTGTAACAGTGCCAGCTGATGATGCATATTGGTATAGGTGTGCACAACTCTCTGAGGTACAAGATTACAATCTGAGGTATGATAATTCTCTTCATGAGACCGTAAGCACATACGCGGCACCAGGCAGTACTAAGGACAGAGTATGGATGGTGGGGTGTTCAACAGAAGGCAGGCTAGATGCAGGAGGTTCACATGGAAAAAGAAATCCTTATTTGTGGATTAACAAGACAGCATGGGCTTTGGAACTGAACCAGACCAGTACTTTGCTCTGTGACCCTGAGCAAGTCATTACACTTCCTTGTGCTCCCAGGCGACACCTTTAAACAAGCTTTCAGCTTAGTGCGTCTCTCCTGGTTAACAAAAAACAAAATTCAGTGCATCACATAACCAAAGTGTTGTACTGTAATGCAGTTTGCCAAGGAAAAAGTCAGCTGGATTGCAAAACATTTTCCACAAGTTAAAGTAAACAAAATGAACAAAATCATAGCCTAACATGTGTACTGATCAAAATAATCTACAAGTTAATACATGGTGTTGATCATTGTGGTACAACAATTTAAAACAAAGAGGGAAAGAAGACCTAGTAAGCACTATAGAACTATATGAAGGTCTCTGTTTTTGGCTCAGATAATGTCATCATGACTCATCACTTAACAGACTTGGCAGACATCTTAGGGAGAAACCAAGGCTGTTTTTTGAAAGTGAAAGGCTGATGTTTACATTTTTCAAAAGCTATGAAACTGCATTTATGTTATTTACATAAATGCAGTTTTAGCATAAATGTAAACAGCAGCATCTACTTTACCTTGTTATGAAGCCAGATTTGAAGTTAGCAGTTTTAAAAAACTGCTTGTTTAGGTACCCTTTAAATGCCCATAACCTCACATCCTGTTGTGAGTTATTGCTAACTTAATGCACTATATCCTTGACCTCGTCAGTAACATAGCTGAAATATTTGTCTATCAAGCAATTTTTGAGCAGATAAAAATGCTATTAATACAAACCAATTTGGTAACTTGAAAGGCAGCTCCACTACACACCATGTAGTTAAAATTATGAAATGACCTGCGCATTGCAACTCAGAAAGGTGTAATCACTGGTGTCACAGTGCTGGACTACGCTAAAGCATTTAACATGATCAATCAAAATACACATGTTAAGAAAATGCTGAGTCTGAATATTTACCCTGCTTTGGTCAGCTGGGTTTGTTTTTTCTTAGTGTGAGGAAACTTGAAGGAAGTCTAAGTCTCAGTGGAAAGATGTTTCAGAAGTTATGCCCCAGTGGAAGGAAGTTTAGCCCACTCAATTTTTTTTAAATTTTAATTAATTATGTGGACATCAAATGTGAACAAGCAGTTTATGTGGATCACACTACACTGTAGTAAAGTTTTCCAAATAATGATTGTAGTCCTTTGCAGTAGACCAGGTCCTTGATATGGCCCAGGGAAGTAACACGCTTTTAAAACAGTGTACACACAAGCTAACGACTAAGTAATAACCTGGGGGTCTGGGGGCCGACTAGGCCCCCAGAAAAGTTTTGCATTTTTGATGCATTCTGGTGCATTTTGGGGACAATTGTGGAATTATTCAGTGCCCTGCTACCATAGCCTTAGTTTTTACATACCAGTCTCTCTGCTTGCTGGCCACTGGTGGCTGATGATAGACTGCACATTTTGATTTTGGCGTCTACTAGTGAAGTAGGCCTGGCTGGTACTGCATATACAGTACTATGTACTCATCAATGATGAGTGCACAGTAACCAAGTACTCAAGGCTGCTTAAATGCTTAAGAATGGTAATTTAAAATTTGAATGTTCAGAACAGTGTTTCTGATACCCTATAGATAAATGAAGGACATTTCTATTTTATTCACACATTGCACACTTTTCTTCTTCACTCACTGTATGTTCATAAATCACTCAGTTATGTTTTCTGAAACAGTTTTAAACTAAAATGCATATACTTTTCTTTACTCTTGAACTGTTATTGCAGCATATACAGGCATCCTTCACTGTAATTATAATTAGAGGGTACAGATAATTAGATGAATAAAGTATTAATCTAAATTCTAATCTCCATAGTAAAGTATTTATGAATTTACAATGAATCCTAATGTAGAGAATCACTATGTAGTATCCCAGTTCCTAACAGTATTTGCAACATTATATTTATTGTATATGTTATAGTAGGCATCATTTGATTAACTGAAGTGTGAAACAGAAATGCAAGTTTTTCTTACCATATTTTTACTGTATGCACTGCTACCTGCTTGAGGGTCATGGAAAAAGTGATTTCAGTGTGTGGTTGTAAGGGAATAATGGATGCCTTAGGTGGTTGTTAGGCACAAGGTGTAGTCGAGTGCTGAAACCACCAGAATAAATGCATTATTTGCCTTACCATGGCACACCCTGGAGTGTCTTAGCCCACTTATAAAATGGGTTTCTATTTGTTAAAAAACATGTAGTTCAGGTGAAATGTGTGGTTGTCAGAAAATAATCAATGATCATGTGACAACATACAACCAGTGAGGTTACAGGATTTTCATGGCATATTGTATAAATAGGATTCAGAGACAAAACCAGATTAACTGGTCCCACAAGACCATCCTCCATTTTGTACCAGTCACAATGGAAATGACACGCTGAAAGATAGCTGCTTGCTATTAAAGTACGGTGCCACCGAATAGAAAATACTTGAAAGGTACAAAATGCATACAAAATATGGCACATTCAAGGGCTGTTCAAAAATGTTTTCACTGACTACATTATTTGAAAAATGTAATCAGTGCTTTGCCAAGCAAGTCCCATATAGAGTCCAGGTGCTTTATATGGGACTTGCCTAACAATCCCACTGATGTAATTTTGTGCATAATAAAAAAAGTGAAAACATTTTTCAATGGCTTTCGAGTACACCATCTTTTGTAGCTGTTCTCAACAGTTATAACACCAGAGATCAGCTCCCTTATCTATTCATCTAAGTTAGTCTTAAACAAATATAGTGATCCTGACTCTATCACCTCACTTGGAAGGCTATTACACTTCCCCACCACTCTTTGTGTGAAGCAATGCTTCCTTTGTCCATCTTTTTATTTTATTTGTTTATTTTTAAAGTTTTTTGCCCAGGATTTCCCAGCAGAGATGTCACATCCCATTAACAGTGGGGCAAGAATTACCCATTTGTTCAGCTGGGGAGGAACTGGAGCCTGAGGGAGGTCATGTGACTTGCACAGTGAGCCAGTGATGGTGGCAGGATTTGAAACTGGGGAATTATCTGATCCTGCAGTCTGTGGTCCAACCACTGGCCTACACTGTTTCCCTTACTGAGTTAAGATTTGAGTTTTCAGTAAAGCAATAAGGCCCTGGTGGAATTAACTCCAGTCAGTTGTTTCACACAGAACCCAGAGGAAATGGATAGCCAAGCTCTCTTCCTGGGGGAAGACTGCAACACCTGAGTCAACAAGATCATGCAGGCAGTGCAGTGTTTCTGGGGAGAGGCAGAGGAAGGAATCCTGACACCCATTCCAGCAATGTGCAACCTCTTAAAAATACAGCTTGTTGCATTTTTGTTCTCTTTCTGGCAGTTCTTCAGGCCCGAGCTGCCTTTCCCTTAGCTTCTGCCAGGGGTCAGGCAGGCACTGGGCTCTTACCCCCCTGGAGGAGAGCAGTCCTATGGATGCTAGATCCTCCTCCTCCCCCCCGGCTGGCCATTCGATACAACAGGCTCGCTTCTGCTACCACTGTACTGGCAAGCTGGCTAACACTGTATTTTAACCCAAAGCCAACTAGTGCCACAACAGAGTGGACCTATGGTCAAATGGCCAGTCACTAAAATTGATAAAGCCTTCAAACCCATTACTACTTAATGGTTAAATGCATCATAAGTTAACAACCTTAGCTATGTTCCCACCTGGACTGTCACACAGAGAACATATATTTTTTTTTTGAATAATTTTTTATTGTTTATTTATTTTCCAAAGAAACCAACATACAAGAACACAAATAACCCGGGAACCGGTCACACACCCCAAAACTGGTTGTGCAAACTATATACATCCCCAATTTACAAACACACTGGATATCACTCCTCCCATACTAACTCAACTCCCAGGAAGCTCTCAATAACCCCTGTTAGTAGTACAACGCCTCTTCTCAAGCTCAAGCTTCCCCGTAGTAACATTCATCTTATTAACGTCCAAGCCACTTGGTTATCTGTCCTTCCCGAGTGAATATCCCGTGTGACCCCAGAAAGAGAGAGAGAGAGTCCCGCCCCCGACAAACTATAACTTCAAGAGAACATATATTTTAAGGAACAATTGGTGTTGTGCTTATCATTAATGTGGCGATGCCACTCCCCACAAGAACTACTAAATGTATCAGGAGAAAACAGTCATCAGAACATTATTAATACTGAAACCTAGGCACAGAAGTACCCTCTCCCAAAATAATTTCACCTAAGTAAAATAGATAGGATTTGAACAGAGTATAAACTACATTTCAGTTATCAACATGAAACTAAAAAAGCAAACATGCAATAGATATTAGTTACCTATTAAATAAAAATACACCAATCTCCCTTTTATAAGCCGGAAAACTTGCTGGCTAGTTCTGCTTCACAAAGACATTACTAACCTCTCCAGGTCACTGAAGCACATATTGTTACTGGGAGCAAGTAACTTTTAAAAATGTTTTGGTAACCAAGTAAAGCAGGCTAGGCACAAGTGCCTGTTGTCGGGGGAGACCTGGAAGACTAAGTGACTTGCTCAGAGTCATACAGTATGGAAGTGGAGGTTGTGGGAATCAAATCCAGGTCTGCTGGATGTACCAAGTTCATTCACAGCTTGTTACTGTAACCTCCAGGCTGTATTATACTGCCAGCCCAACTACATATGTCCAACTGCTCCATAGCTCTTGTCTTCCCTGGCTTTCTAATGATTAAAAAAACACTTACTTTTGTTACCTGTAGCCAGTGATGAGACTAGAAATGGAGACCAGTCAGGTGAACACAGCATCAGTGACTCGAAAGTTCTGTGGCCGCAGCCAGTAAACTGTAATACACACTAACCCAGCACTCCACAGACTAATCTCAAGGTTGGCTGTAAATCTGTTCCTCTTTGAGTTGGAGATCAGCACCCACTGTAACAGTAATACTCCTTGCAATTACAGCATAGGGTTGAAATGTTAATATACAGGCAGGCTGAACTTTTTGGTTCAATTTATCCCCTTCACACCTGAATTAAATTGAAGTCAATGCAACTGAACTTCAAAAGTGGCTCTTTCTTAGGTGTGAGGGTTAAATTAAATTACTGAAGCATTGCACGTAAATTTTTTGTGTGGCCAGCCAAGAATGGTTATCGGACAGACCAACACCGATTACTTTTTTTAAACTACAAATAAAAAGGTAACAGACAGTGACATTTTTCTGTATGCACGTGTGTATGGGAACGACGCATGGTTATGTCACTGCCATGACCCAGAACAAATGCAGACTAGTGTTTTCAAACTCTTTTTAATGAGAATAAATGGGAATAAAAGTGTGCAAGAACAATGTTTTAAAAGACAAAATAAAAAAGTTAGTACAACCTGTTAAAGTTGTTAGGTGTCACAGTCTCTGGGGATTTAAGATGGGTGTTGAATGTAGGACAGATGACAGCAAAGCCAGTAAAAAGGCATACTTTTTAAATAACCTGAAGAAGAGCTAGTTTAGCCAAAAGATAGTTGATTCTTACTTATGAGACTCCAATCAGATTTGTGTTAGTGTACTGTTTGTTTACATGTACCTCTAACAGCAAAAGTACAACTGAGGAAATTGAAACATTTCATGAAAATGCAGTAAGTATAACCAATAGAAGGCCTTACAATTTAGAGGCCATGGCTAACTAGGATCTCCAGTCTTTATGTGATAGATGGCAAGTGTTGTATAAAAATTACAAATCCAGGTAGCAAAATGCATCACTTAATTCTTGGCCAAATGATCAAATACGGCAAAATACAAGAATGAGAAAAATCTTAGCCACTTGTACAGGGAGAACAAAAAGGTTTATTTTGTTATAGTTTATTTAGTTTTGGTTGATAAGGAAATGAGGACAAGGAAATACTTCATGTTTTCAGCCTGATTGCAGAGAGAGGGAATACAAAGGCACACTGTCTGATATTTAAGCAAATAAAGCTATCAGAGTTCTTTTAGTGAATGAAAAAGTGTAATATAAGCTTTGCTCCATGGGCTGTAAAAATGTTTGGGTGATATAATAGGAGAGACTGTTTTCAGTTAAAGACATGTAAATATAAAATAGGGAAGTACATTTTATTTCTCGTACAATAATGGCCTCTCCCCTTTGTTTTACCAGTTGGCTCTAGGATCCTTCACTAGATAATGGAGAGGGTGGCGGACAAGGGGAACCACCCCCATGGGGGTGGTGGTAAACATAGAGATAATTACAGATTTTTCAACAGAGAGTAGATAAACACATGGATCTAGCAAAAATGGCAGAGGGGATTCACTCAATGAACAAGACAGAGCTTCCAACAGAAAGTACTCTCTAAGACTTACAAGTGCTAGACTGGTGGAACCAAAGTGGGGACAGAGCAGATTTGATGGGCCTTTGAGAAAGTGAGATTCTCGTGAAATGCATCAGGTGATGTCACAGAAGGGACTGAGTTCTAACTCTAATTACAGCAAGAATTCTGCTAGTGCTCTTGCTTTTTGTGGAAACGCTCAACATATTGTGGACTTTCATGGACTTTGATCTTATTGAGTCTTGTTGCTGCCTTCATTGTTATAAGTACTTTTATGTGCCTTCTTGACTACTGATGAATTAATAGTATTTTTTTAGCACAGAGTCTGAATAGTCCTGCTTATATGTGTTAACCAAAGATATAGTGTAAAGACACTGGGGCCCAGACATTCAAAGGGGTTGCTGTTGGAGCAACAGGATTACACCATGTGCAATCTCCCAGTGTGCCCTGGCACAATATTCCAAGGGGCAGACTGTGTGGTGCAACCCCCGATGTGCTGGGGCACACTGGTAATGTATGAGGAGCAGATGCAGGGGTTGCACCCATGCACATGCGGCACATCCTGATATTCAGCCCGTGATGTGTGGCACATATGCCGGTGCAACCCTGCACTGCGCTGCACAGGGGGGCTCAAAGTTGTGCCCCAAAAAAGCAGGAACAAGTCTCATCCACCCACAGGTGGGCTGCTGAATTGCATGGTGCAACACAGCATCTGACAGCTGTGGATAGCCCCCTGCCCACCGAGAACACCATTGCTGGGCACACAGACCCCCTGTGGTGGTCCAGTGGACCCCCCTGCCCGATTGCAGGCATGTGTAAAACTACAGGAACCCTGGTGGTCCAGTGGACCCCCCAACCCCCTTCACCCAGTCGTGGGCATTTTTAATATTAAGGATCCCTGGTGGTCCAGTGGTAAGCCCCTTCACCCAATCATGGGCTTTTGTAATATTATGGATCCCTGGTGGTCCAGTGGTAAGCCCCCATCACCTGGTCATGGGCTGCTATGCAGAGAAAGAGTTACCTGGTGGTCCAGTGGTACCCCCTTCCCATCCACCCACAGAGGTTCCCCACCACTCAGCACCCCCACCAATGAGTGTGCAGACCATACTGTACTACACAGGCCTGATATGTGAATGATCATATTGGGCCTGTGTAGTACAGTATAGTCTGCATGCCATTGGTCCATGCAGTGGGCCTATAGGCGTACAGATCATACTGTATGCTGTCATTCAGCGGGAGGCTGGGAGGCATGCGGGTGGGGTGCTGCCACCCACCGATGACGGGGGAAGTGCTGGGTAGTGGGGGACTTCTGTGGGTAGGGAGGGGAGTACCACTGGACCACCAGGTAACTCTTTCTGTGCACAGCAGCCCGTGACCAAGCAATGGGGGGGCTTACCACTGGCCCACCAGGGATCCATAATATTACAAAAGCCCATGATCGGATGAGGGGGGGTTACCACTGGACCACCAGGTATCCTTCTTTATTACAAATGCCCATGACTGGGTGTAGGGGAGTGGGGGGGCTGCATTGGCACATCAGGGTGTCAATCCCCGATGGCTGCAGCTTGGCAGGGTGCCAGGCACAATTCACTGGGGATCGGCGCATTGCATGCAAATAGGGTCATAATGACATGCAAATGACCCTATTTGTGCCTTGCATGCATAATGGCCTCATTTACATGCCCCAGGCTGAATATCATATGTGATGCGCCTAGATCAACTGCACTTGTGCTGGCGCATCCCCTGCTCCTTTTTTTTGTCTTGCACTGGCACAGTGTTACTGAGCCATGTGTAGTGTGTGCACCCTCTGTACCATATTCAACGGTGCTGGGCCATGGCGCAGCACCATTGAATATCACCTGGTCCATGCCCTGGTGCAGCCCTGTTGCACTGCGCCCAGGCTTGCGCCACTGCCCAGCGCAGTCTGAATATCCGGGCTCAAGTCTTTATGGCAGATGCATGCTGCTCTGGTTTTCTCCTTGCAGACTCGATGGGCCACAGTTTTTTTTTCTGCCTGTTCAAATTCTCATGTTCTATGATTCCTTTTGGGCAACATTACTGCACTTTCAAGTTAATACTAGGGGTTCCTTTACAGCCAGTAACCAATGTATATGTAAGAAATAAAACATGATGGTGTATGTGTTAGACAGTTCTAACACATGGCTAGGGGGCATAGTGAGGCACAAGGGTGCAGGCTGAGTACGTCCAGCCCCCAGCCATGCATTAGAACTGTCTAACATACATCCTGAAGTGCCTTATTGTGTTTATAAAATGGTCTTCCGTAATTTACATGAGGCAAATATCAAAAGTTTTATGTTTAAATAGAAAATTATTAAAATGTTTAGTGTGTTTTGATGTAAAATAGTTCCTGCACCTGAAATTGACTGTATTTTCCCCTTTTGGACTTTTGGCAAACTGTGGCTACTGTAGTTGAAGGTGGTAGCTATGGCAACTAGTTCCCTATTGAACATACCCTCTTGAGTCCCTTGCTCACTCACACATCTTGAATGCTCCAAACACAGCAGCATGTTGAGTATTTTTTTATTTATGTATTTTTTTCTTTTCCATATGTTGTACCGTAAGCTCCGATGAGCCAGTAAGGAGTGAGCACATGCACGCTTACTGCTAAAGCAGGAAATGGTAGCACAGAGCAGCAGGTATGGTATTTGAAATGTAAATACCAGAGAAAGAAAAAAATAGGTTTCTTTTGGTGTAGCAACTAGCTGCAGCTTGTGTCCTTTCCGTGACTGTGTGAAGGGGAGCAAGCAGACAACTGCAGAGGCGTAGAGATATGTATGTGGGATGGAGAATGAGAGGACTACTAGCATTACTTCCTGGCATTACTTCTACCACAGTCTGGGAGCAGGGAGGCAGAATAGTAAGAAGATTTTAAATTCTAGTCCATAACAAATGGTCTGCTGTCTGATCTCTCAAATGTCTAAGCAGTGTGGAGGATGGAGAATGGAATGGACTGCTGGTGTTACTGGCAGGATGTGAAGATAGTGAGTGGTTGGCCGTGAGGGACTGTGAGACAGCATGATCACAATAATCAGCAGTGGATTTAAAAAGAGACAATCTCTGCCTAGGAGCGATCTTAGGGAGCTGTACACTTTGAAACTGTGTGTTTCCCTAATTTTTTTTTAAACTTTATTTTTGAATTTTATAATGATACAGCGTGCACTGTTTCACATAAAAGTAACAGGGTGAGGTATACAAACCCCCACATCACATGTACAGAAATTATAAAAGATATACTTTTAAGAAATTAAAGTCCAGGTAAGGTGGAAATCACCAGTCTTATTGTTAGGAGAAAAATCTGAACTGTTCTTCCCGTAGAGCATTAGCCCTCTTACCTCAAACATTTATTCAGGTCTCTGAAACCGGGAGGTCAGTTCCCTTGCAGGACTTGCTGGTGGAGGGCAAGATTAAACAGGCAATAATACTGTAACCCCAACATATTCCAGATAGTCTGGTCCCAATTAAGTTGATTAGGTTTTCCACAGGTATATGCAAGCATGGAAACCTGCCCTGTGGAGTCAGGATATTAAACAGGAGAAAGTAACAGTTCACAAATCGAGAGGTGTCTTAAACACCAACATTTAAAATCTATAGTACTTACCTCTATACGAAATAAGAAGGTTATAGATAACTTGAACTGCCAGACATGGCAGCAGCTGTAACTGATCATTGATACATAGGAAACAACATTTTCATATAGTAGCTTACTAGGTGCTAACACCCCAATCGGAGCATTAGACTAGCAGATCCTTATTAGACAAACGCTAAATCCAGAAACTGTCTACCAAACTCAGTTCCCAATACAATTATTTTTTTCCTTTCTTTTAAATTTAAAGACCCATTATCATTACAGGCTAAAGTTCAGCCTTCCTCGTCTGAGGACCTGGTAGAAGGGTGTAAAGTAGCGATCAACTTCTCAGGGAATGTTGAAGCCACTTCTGGGTCGAGAACGATGTGTGACTTGGCTGCAAGTTGGATGAGGAGCCTGGCAGGAAAGTTAAGCCTTGCTTCCACACCATTTTGCAGGAGTTGTTTTTTAATTACATGTAGTTCCTTTTTCCTGGACTGTGTCTATGCGGCTAGATCTGGAAAAAAGAAGAGGCGATACCCTTCCCAGTTTATCTCTCCTTTGGAGCGGGTGGCCTGCAAAAGAACAATTCTGGCCTCCGGCATTGAGAGCGTGGCAATTGCTGTATGTGGTTGGCGTGGAGGATTGCCACGAGGTTTAGGCCATTGGGGAATAGTAAAGACCTTCACAATTTGTATACCGGCATCCGAAGATAATAATATTAGATCTCGAAAAATAAATTTGCTTATGATTGCCTGTAAGTCTGCAGTTCCAGCATATTTGGCAGGGAAGCCCACGACTCTAACATTGGCTTGTCTCTGCAGATTCTTGAGTGTTTCAGTTTTGGCTTTAATAAAATGCATGTCCCATACTAAGACCGCTCTGCATTCCTGCTGCCTTGTCGACTCCAGCTTCATATCCTTAATCGCTCCAGCACTATCGTGGATAGATAGGCTGTTTTCTGTCAAATTGGATTCCACAGCTGCCAGATGTTTATTAGTTTCATCCCCCATCGCTTGAAGTTTCATCAGCATTGCTAGGATTTGCGACGTGGGGAACTCAGGGACCACTATTTCTTTAGAGGTTCCAGGCCCCGAGCTAAGCGTTGCAGTCTGTGCCGATAAGTTGACACCCAAGCTCTGAGAGGATCTTTTAGGGTCCTTTTTCAGGCTCATATTGCTGGTAGACTATTCCCCTTGTAATTAGTATACAATTTTTATAAGTTCAGTAGGCCATTATATCAGTTACTCTAAATCAAGTCCGTAACCAGAGGAGCTTCACAAAAAAGCTGCCGCCATGTTGGAGCTCCACAGCACCCCCGCCCCCGTGTTTCCCTAATTTAAAACAAAATGAGGCAACAAGCAAGGTGTTCACGAGATCAGAGGGCGGGAGCAATTGAACGGTGGTTGTGGCGTGGCACGGGGGGCATGGAATTAGATCAAGAAAAATAAAAGAGAGACAAAACAAGGGGCATTTTCTTAAATGGTATGAGTTTATTTTAGCTTTTTTTTTTTTTCCTATTGTGTGTTCACTCAGCCAGGGAAAGATGCAGTTACTGTATGGCAGTAGGCTGAGGCGAACTCTCACTAAATACAGAGAAAATAATGGCTGCCAATATTTTTGTAACATTCCAAGGCACAAGGATTTCTTTTTATGACGTGTCCAGCTACTCAGCACTTCTTTTTAGCTGTGCATTAGACACTTCTAATGCAAGGCTAAGGACCAATCAGGATGCAAGATTTTACCTACCCATTTTATAAATTGCTATAATGGAAACTTGTATATTGTCTGGTATATTATTGTAAGATTGTAGACTTGGTCTCATATTTTGCGACTATTTGAACTTTGTAAGAATGTTATTGTTTCTGAAGGTCCCTCTTATTTGGAGCATGTATTATATTATTGTAACATACACCAGGTATCTATTGTAAGGCAATCAGAACAGAGGAAAGCTACAATTTTCAGCTACCACAGAACTTTTAAATTTCAAGTGTCAAAGCTCCTCCTCATATAATAGTAACAACATTCAGTTAGTAAGAGTATACTCATAACAAACAACTTCTGGTGTTGATTAAACACCTCAGCTTTTGACCTTGGGCATTTAATCACCCACATCAGCCAGTTATTCCTTCATATACTCCAACTAACTGATTGTTATCATTTAATCAACTTCAACTGCATTTTACATAGTTGCCATCAATAAAGACATGTAACGAATAAAAAGAGAGGAATAGACATAATGTTTACAATGCCACAGTATGCCAGTTGCCACCAGGTTCCAGCAAAGTACCAAGTGGTGTACCCAGTGATCTGAATGAGGGGTAAATCTGTATGCATGCTCATGTTGAAGGTCAAACAAAAAGAGATTTGTAATCTGCCTTGGACATGCATTGTATAACCTAATTAGTGATATATTAGTAACAAATTCCTCAAAGAGCAAATGATTCACAGTGGTTGTCAAAGGAAAACATAATACTGATGTTCTCACTCCAGTGGGAAAAGCTGGAGTTAACCAATATAAATACTGAGGGATTTGGCTTGATGATATTCTGTCCTTGAAATACCATATTGGCTGCCTATGTAAAAAGCTGTGGCAATTGTCAGAATGTTTTTATTACAACTGGAATTGTTTTAATAAATCAGTAACACAATAACTGGTTCAAACCATGTTCCTCTCTATATTAGATTATGTAAATTCCATTTACTCCATAGCTTCTTCTTTTTCCTGCTTGTCTACACCAGATATTCTTTACCATAGAGCTGTCCACTTCATGGCAAATCAGAATAGAGTGTTTCTTGTATGACACCATTAACTAGTCTTTGTTAAAGGACAGAAGGCTGAAACACCTCTAGTCTTGGACATGTAAAACTTTAGCTGTCAGACTCCAACCTACATTACCGGTATCAATTTGTTCACAACAGTCAGGTTTAGTACAAGAGCTGTTAATCAATGTCAGTGAGTGCCTACTGTATGCAGTAGGCACTCACTCAAAACTCAGTAAGTGGCCAGCCATGGTGGTGAGAAAAGGGCTGTGTTGGTTCTGACTCAGTTTTGGGATGGGGGTGGGAAGGGTGGGTGGGCAGGTGGGGGTCTATTACACACAGAAAAGCTATACTTTTCATATAAGGGCAGATTGGGGAAAGGTGGGGTGACCGCTAGACCACCAGGGTCATTTAGTTTATATGACAGGATGGCAATCAGGCATGGGGGTGGGGGAGGGACCACTAGACTACCAGGGAAGTTTTTTATTATAACCAGATGATGAGCAGGCATTGGGGGAGGGCAAAGGTATCACTATATTACCAGGGATATTTGTCTTTTTATTACAATCTGTGATTGGACATCGGGGGAGGGACCACTGAACTAACAACATATCTTTTTTTTTTTTATAAGGAGATGGCGATCAGTGATCGGTGAGGTGGAAGGGACCACTGGATTGCCATGGACACGGTGTTGTGGGTTGGGGGGCACCTTACACTACCTCTGGCAACCACTAGGGTTGCATGGAGTTAAGAAGAGGTTTTCCTTGGTGGTATTTTCTCCATGCAGGGAATCCCACAAAAGGCCCTTGGGTGGAGAAAATGCTAAGTGAATGGGATTGCAGGGATATGCATGTCCCCTCCCTCTCATTTGCATTGTGGCCCCCCTCAAAACTTTGCCTCACTGCAATCCCAGTTTGCAGGTGCAGACTGGGCTTTTGTGAATACCACTTTGCCACAAATCCAAATTTGCACCAGGGCAAAGTTTTGTGAAACGGGCCCCCAGGTTTGTTTATTTCTAAATATCCCAGGTACTCTTGTAACCACATCTCATCTTCATAGTGCTAAAATTCTGAAGTTCTGAGCTCAATTGGCACAGTCAGTTTCCTACACAGGGTTTCTCTAATTTCTCTTTTTCCTTTTTGTCCTTGTAATTAAATAAATGGTAAAAAATGAATATTAAAACTAATTACCTTCATCCATCACATGAAGAATATGAATAAGTATTTTAAAGAAAAAAAGTGTCATTTTACTTATGCACTTATAAGATTTCACTTTTACTTTACATATGTTGGCTTTTTTATACATTTGGTCACTGTTGTGGTTGTATATGTTTAGATTACCCCATTTAAGTCTGGGAAATATTAAAGATGTGTGCAGCCTCCAAAACTCTACCCCTTGAAAAAGAGGCAAAGTAACTTGAGAAGTTGGGGAGTGGTTGCAAGCTTAGCTGGGGGAACTGGAGATTAAGAAAAACTGTGACTGTTTTTAACATGCTCTGTCTTTTATGGGCTGTTTTTTATTAAATGTAACAGCAAACATCTAATTGCCCAACCTGTTTTCCATTTTTTTCTTTCTTGGTGTGAGTGAGCACAAGTATTTTTGCTTTTTATTTTGCCATAGGTACATTACATTGGTTCTGTAGGCCCCTTTGAGGGTCTTCCCAGTAACATGTTTGTCTTGCCATTGTTTTGCCCCTAAAATAGCTTATGCTGTCAAGACACAGCACTGACATACCATTGAGGTACATCCTTGTGGTGTGAGCAACCAAGCATAGCGATATAGTCCTTGTTTTTGTTTTTTTTACATTTACTATTGTATTAAAACAAACCTGGTTATCATTTGTTGATAGGTTTAGTGCTTATGTATGGGTCCTAATTGTAATGTGTATCACTTGGATTATTTAATTTTTGTATGCTGATGAGATACTATACAAATAACCTATTTTATAGAAAATTTTTATTGAGTTTATGAGAGACCATCTCAAGGGATATATTGCCTAATTCTCACCTGAGTAGTAGAGTACAAGTTGTGTCCTTGTGGCAGTGTGACTTTTTTGAATATTGAATAGCTATATGCAATCAGGACACAGTGCAGATGCCCTACATAGCAGTCTTTTTAGGGTATAAGAGACCATATTAGGGGTGTAATCCCAGTTCCACATTTGTTATAACATACCTTGGTTTGTATTCTATAAAGAGTTTGCCAGAACTAATATTTTTATGCTATTGCTTTTTTGCCACTTGTACCAGAATGTGTTTCCTCTTGATCTGCTCATTAGAGGCAAACCGTGATGAAATACATACCATTGGCAATTCAAACTAATTAAAGAGACTAAATCATGATGAGCAGTTCTGAAGAAGAGGGTGCTTCTGCTCAAATAACTTGCAAAAGTATGACCTATGCTTGCCTACAAAAAACTGAGAAAGTTACTTGAAAATGGATTGATGCTGGCACAATATATGGAAAAAAAAAAGCCAGAGGGGTGTGGCCTGACCTTTAACAAGATGGCTGCTTAACTGCCTAGCTCCTGTAAATTTCAATCCGCAGCTATCTCTCTTCTCCCCATCTTAAATCCTAATCTTAACATCAGATTCTGCCTCTCTGGAGTACCAGAGGTTGACTGGTGTGGTTATTTTGCTAATACCACTTACCATGGTGTAGCAGCAATCAGGAGATGTCTTCATCCTTCATGGCCTGTCTTCACACCCAGCAGTATTTAGCATGGTGTTGGTGCTTCCACTGAACTGTGCTGAAACAACGTTCAGTCAGCTCCTGCAGGAAATGAAAGATGTAAAATCTGCAGCTGTCCTCAGTGCTCAAGATGTCAATAAACTAGCTACTCACATAACACTGACTAAGCAATGACGTCTACACACACACACACACACACACACAACACAGGAAGCAGGTGAAACTCATCCACTGATTTCAAGATAAGGTGGATGATTTACAGAACCATGGTAAACAAAACAACTTACATTTCTTTGGCTTCCCAGAACAAGCTGAACAGATGGATTTATTGTTTTTTTTTTCTGCCATGTCCTCCCTACTCGCCTCAAACTCCTGGGTGACTCTAGTTTTGAGAGAGAGAAGGCAGATCATGGCCCCTATCCCCTCCATCAAAAAGGGAGAGAAACTGCACCTGATCCTAGCCCACTTTTTAAAACTTCAGGTTAAAGAAGATATTCTCAGGTGGGCCAGGGTTCTTGGATCACTGGAGTGGCAAGGTGACCCCATTATGATATCCCAGGACTTTTCTGGGAACCTGACTTGGTTAGGTGTTGGGCCTAAATCAAAATGCAGCAAGTCCCTGCACCTGCTAACAATCCCCTTCATACTCTAACTCCCAGCTCTGTTATGGGTAGTTCCTATTGGGGAGCGACTCAAATTCAGTACATGGAGGCAGCCATGAACTTTCTCTGTTTGCATTGGCCTTCTGGTATCAGGGTCCAACTGCAACACCCAGAAACAATGGCACTACACTCTTCCCGCTCTACCCCAATGGATACTACCCCGGTATTAGGCCTCTGCCAACCCTTCCCCACCAAAGACAGCTGAAGAACATCCCCAGTTCCAGCTGCCAAAACCCAGCAACACAACCAGAATCAGGCAAGGGCTCAGAAAGAACTTACACTCTCTGCAGTCAGATCCCATAGTCATAGCCACAGCGAAGATTTGGCTGAAAGTGAGGAGGAAATGGACAGGCAGCTGGCTAAAATAAGTATGCCCCCTACAGTCTGCATCTCCAGATGCCAGAGCACCTAAAGAACCTCAATTGGTCTGTCTGCACTTTCTGTACCCTTTCACCCAGAGAGAGCAGATAAAGCAGCCACCTCTAGCTTCAGTAGCCACAACTGTGGCCACCTCCTGGGTGGCTATTTCAGCAGCCAGCATACCTCTACATTCTTTAAGTTCTTCAGGCCTGGAAGAAAGTGGTGTGAGGGCTGAACAGCCTGCATCACATCCTGTGGCCTCTATTGACATTTACTCCCCACCTTGAAGTATGCTCTGCCCTGGTACCTGCTCTGTTTCTTTTTTCTGGGAGAATGAAGTTCTAAATGAGGATTCAGTAGGGGGATACAGGGAAGAGATTAGGTCAGCTCACCATCATGGCCTATGCTTAAAAAGCTCACCTAGCAACTACATCTCCCCCTCCAACCCTTTTACATTTATTCCTACCAAGCACTCAGCTCTCCACAAGCATGGCCAGACTGTGGAGCACTCCTTGCACTTGGAAGTAGATGAACCTTCCTTTGAACTGTGCAACTGTCGTGATGGTGCTCACCCAAAAATTATTATTCTCGTGCAAAAACCAGGGTATTCTAATTGGTAATAATCGACACCTTATCTCAGCTTACGCTGACGACTTGCTACTTCATGTTGAGAACCATGCAGTCAACATTTCAATTTTACTGCAAGAAATTGAGCTCTTCTCTAAGGTGTCTCATTATAAACTCAATCTTGCTAAAACCAAACTTTTCCCACTAAATGGGAAATGTATGCAGACTGATCTTTTGGAATATGGCCTGACCTGGGAATCTCAGTCTCTGACTTATTTAGGTATAAAAATATCGAAAGAATTGCCCAAAGATGTTAAAAGAAAATGTCACTAAATTATTAAACACAATAAAAAGTGATCTAGAGAGATGAGGAGCTTTGCCTCTTTCCCTTTGAGCTAGAATTCATATGGTTAAAATGAATATTCTGCCCCGGATTCTTTATCCCTTGACTATGTTGGGTTTCTACTTGTCTAAAGCATGGTTCTCCAACCTACAAAAATTATTAAACCAATTTATATGGAAAAGGAAGGGGATCAGAAGAGCCTATTTCAAACTTACAGCTCTGAAAATACGAGGAGGTCTCTCCTTACCTTCCTTTTTCAAATATTATGTGGCAGCTCACATTAGTAAACTGGCATGCTGGGTCCGCCCTTTAAGCACAATTGACTTGGATTCATACCGACCCCCCTGGATATCAATTGAAGAAATCTTAGCTGCTCAAAATTCTTATCTTTCAGCCTTGATCTATTCTTCTCCAAACAGAATCCCCAAAGAATTGAGAAATAACCCTATTGGTTGGTCCCTCAAAGCTTTACATCAACTTAAGGCCTCTCTAAAGCTAGACTGGCACAAATCTGTGGAACAGTCTTTATTGTATAATCCACAATTGCAAATTCAAAATTCTCCCATCCCTTCCTCATTTTGGGCCCCTTTGGTAGGGCTTAGGTTAGGAGATATTATCTTGCATGGTAGAGTTTTATCTTACTTAGACTTTTGTAAGAGCATGCCTGTTGCTGAAAGGAATGTTTTTAAATACTGGCAGGTCAGGTAAGCAGTGATAGCTTTCTTACAAAAAACAATGGATACTGAACCTACCAAAGTGCAGCTATCTTCTCTCCTAAAAACAGTGGATCATCCACATTCTATCGCCAAGGTATATCAAGAACTTCAAATATTGGATCCTGCGTTACCCCAAGGCATCTGTTATTACTGGGTACAAAAGTTATCTCTTAGTGATGAACTGAGATTCTGGCAAAAGATGTGGTCTAATGCATATAAATTTATAAAACAAGATAGACTTAGACTGCAACAGTATAATATTATGCATAACCTTTATTATACCCCAGCAAAATTAAATAAGATTGGGAAGCTTTCCTCCTCACAATGTCAACGATGTAAGGAAGCTTATGGAGACCTTTATCATATGATATGGTCATGTTCCAAAGCTCAGATATTCTGGGAAAATATACAAAAGTTGATTGCCCCTCAGCTGGAGTTAGGTTCCTTTTTTGTACTTGAAATTTGTTTTCTTAACTATTTTTCCTTACAGATGGCTAGACGACAGAAAAGGTATATAGCTATCATATCAGCTGTTGCCAAGTTGATGATCATGACACATTGGATGGATGACTCTACCCCATCTATTCTTGAGTGGCATAAAGAGATTCTCTTGGCACTACAGTTGGAAAAACACATAGCTAAAATGAATGATAGTTTACAAAATTACCTAAATAAATGGGGTACATTAGATGCCTTCCTCGCAGTATGGGCACCTTAGAAAGGTTGGGCTGCATCCAAGAAATAAACAATCAGAGCCTTTGGTGGATTTTATAATCTGTCGCTACTCCTATTTTATTTTTTGATCTCAATGCTCGGTTTGGGTGGGAGGGGTTTTAGGGTAGTGTGTTTTTTTTAGACACATAGAAAAGTATGTAATGCAGAAAATTAATGATGTGAAAGTTTTAATACTAAATGATGTTGTTATAATGAGGCCTGCTTTACCATGTGTATTATTGTTGCATTGTGGTGTTACAATAAAGCATATTGAATTAAAAAAAAAGATGGTGCTCACTGCAGGTGATTCTACTTTACTGCCCAGCACTGTATCCTTTCACTGTGTCTGGTAGATATGGTCTGCTACAATAACTAATTATTTCTCTAGAAACCTGGAACTGACAATGGAAATGTAGGGGGGGAAGGATACTAGGCTGAGATTAGGCTGAGATACCACTGAATCCTGTATTAGCAATACTCACCCGTTCATTACTGCTGCCTCTCCATTCCTTCTTTATCTTGTCTCATCATACATTCAGCTAGTCACATGCCGGTACCGATAGTATAGTGACCTGTTTTTCTAGTTAAAGATGACAAACCACTCAGGTTCCAAACAGTCTCAGTAGCCCTCTTTTCTGGAAGGCTCTCTCTACTTCTCAGCAGCATATGCTTTTGGGGGAAATAAGAATTGTAAGGACTTTTCTCTGAGTAATCTTCTGCACATTATTGCTGTGCAAGGGCATGCAGCCATTCAGTTTGACATAGCTTGTTTCTTGCCCTTCTCAGGTCTGTTAGGGCTCAGGGCTACTAACTGGCCATCTTGTGTGCACAAACTCTCTCCATGTATGCTCACTATAGATCTGATGCTTCAATATCCTTCTTAAAGCCCAGATTCTAATAGGGAAGGGCCTCAGAAAAGGGTGTTGTGCTCACAGACTGGGGCAGGGTGCAAGTGCAGGCAGCCTACCTGAGTAACTTTAGTGAAACCAAAAAACGCACTTGCACTCCAGAGTCAGGAGTGGCTGGGCTGCCACTCCAGTGAAGACAAACTCCCAAAGTTTTCAGGAAAAATCCATTTATTGCTTGTCGACCTGGTAAAGCACACCAGAATAATGCTGTCTAGTAACAGGTACCCCAGTGGTTCATCATATGAGGCTTTGTCAGGGAAGGGTCATACCAGTATGTCATAGTTCTCCATTCTGGGCCATGCCTCTCGATGGCAGCATTATACCATCCAACAGGCATGGAGGCACTGTAGTACAGTTGAAGCAACTCAGCTCTCCAGATTTCAGCATATGCACAGATTCTGGAAGCACCCCCAACCATACTCCACTCACCTCTTGATCTGTGTAGAATTAGGACAAAAGCAGCAGTGAGGTAGAACACAAATGTAGCAGACCAAATGGCAAAAACAACTCATATCAGGCAGCTTTATACACCTCAGCTGTGGTCTACCCTGCTTACAGAGGGATGTCACCCATTCCCACAGCACTCTGGACCTCTCAAGTGACAAAAGTACTCCGCAATCTGAAGGTGGACAAAGCTATGGGGCAAGATAGTATGCATCCAATGGTTCTGAGGGAACTTAGGGAGGTGCTAGCAGCACCTCTGACAGACCTATTTAACAGATTGCTGGTGACTGGCATGGTCCCAGATGACTGGAGAAGGGCAGATGTGGTCCCACTTCACAAAGGTGGTAACAAGGAAGAGGTGGACAATTATAGGTCTGTCAGCCTGACATTGGTAGTGGGTAAGGTAATGGAAACACTCCTACAGGAAAGGATTCTGGAATATCAGGAATCCAATGGATTAGTGGATATGAGGCAATATGGTTTCATGGGAGAAGGTCATGCCAAACTAATCTGATAGAGTTCTTTGACTGGGTGACCAAGGGAATGAATAAGGGAGATGTGGTGGATGTGGCCTACTTGGATTTCAGCAAAGCCTTTGACACCATTCCACATAGGAAACTGGTAAGCAAAGTTGGGTAGCTTGGGGTGGGCAATAGGGTGGTAATCTGGGTAAGAAACTGGTTAAGGGATAGGAGACAGAAGATAGTGGTAAACAGGGTTCACTCCGAGGAAGGGAGGGTGATCAGCGAGGTACCTCAGGGTTCATTGCTGGAACCGTCCTCTTTAATGTCTTTATAAGTGACATAGCAGAGAAACTAGAAGAGAAGGTCTGCCTTTTTGTAGATGACACCAAGATCTGCAACAGAGTGGGCACTTGGTGGGGATGGGCAGGGATCAGAAAAACCTGGAGGGGTGGTCAAGTGTATGTGAGCTGGGTTTTAATGAAAAAAATGCAAAATAATGCACTTGGGACATAGAAATCCAGGGGCAGAGTACAAAATGGGTGGAATATTACTGATAACAACCAAGCAGAAAAGAGACCTTGGGTAATAATATTGGATGATCTGAAGGTGGTCAGTCAGTGTGACAAGGTAGTCAGGAGGGTGAATGGGATGCTGGGGTACATAGGAAGGGCGTTCACCATCTGAAAGAGGGAGGTGATGTTGCCTCTATATAAATCACTGGTAAGACCACAACTTGAGTATTGTGTCTAGTTCTAGAGACCACACTGCATTAAGAACACAGACAGAGTGGAGGTGTTCCAGAGGAAGGCTACCAAAACAGTGCAGAGTCTACATCAAAAGTCATACAAGAATAAGTTGAAAGAGCTCAATATGTGCACCCTTGAGGACAGGAGGGATGTTATAGAGACCTTTAGATGGCTCATGGGTGTTAATAAGGTATAGGAAGGGAGTATTTAAACAAAATGGTACTCTAGAACAAGGGAACATGCTATGAAGCTGGATGGGGTACATTCAGGAGAGATGTGAGGATATACTTCTTCACAGAAGGAGTGGTGGATTTCTGAAACAACCTTCCAGCAGAGGTGGTGGGGGAGAAACAGTGAGGGAGGGGTCAAAGTTCCTGGGACATGCACAAGGGCATTGTAGGTGTAAGGAAATGGGGGAAGAGACAGTGCCATAGATCAGTTTGCGTCTGCAGCAAAAAATAAAACAAAAATGGGCAGACTAGGTGGGTCAAGTAGCTCTTACCTGCAGTCAGATAGATTGATAGATAGATAGATAGAACCTTTATTTGTGTAGCGCTCCTTCCCGGAGGCTTGGAGTGCTTAACACAGTTTAAAAAACAATTTGTAACATAGCACATAACAAACATTTTAACATATTGCAAAGATCTCCTTAAAATTCTATCTGTCATACAGTACATCAGCCCAATTCACCAATAAAATAATAATTCAGGAAAACAGCACAATATATTAGTGGCTTAACAAATCAATCAATAAATAATTAAGTCACTAAGGGTGCTATGCACCAAGTGAGCGGGGGTATGCTCAAAAGTCACATACCACTCCTGCGGCACTTCACACCCGCGGACAGGTGCACCCATACTAGCAGTCACGAATGCTGGCCACCTGTCCGTGGCTCCTCTCTCCCAGCATGCAGGACTCTGCAGGGTGCCTGGGGGCGGAGTCATAGACCCCGGGTGGGCATCCAATGGGATGCCCCCTGGGCCCTCTAGTGGATCCCTTGCATAGGGAGGCATGGGTTCAGGGATGTGCATGCCGAATGCAGGCACCCTGACCCGCATGGCACCATCCCATCCCAGTGCTGCTGCTCCCATCCAGTGATGGGCATTCACCCTTTCAGCTGCCCCTGCCATCTCCAGCTGCCCAGCAGTCAGGGGCAGCACGGCGAGCCCTGTCCCAGTCCCCCTGCAACTGGTGGCCTGTGTCCATGGGGGCATGCAGTGAATTATGGCACAGTCCCCCCCGACATAACCTGTGCCCTGCTCTGCACCTATGTGGCCAGCACTATGTGGGTTTGTGCATGCCGTGTAGTGCTGGCATGCCCTTGGAACACCTCTGCCTGCCTGCCCCCGGTGCACTGCTGTCTACATGGCCAGGGGATCGAGTGTGTAGCCCCTGCATGCCCATGTCATGAATGCCATGCAGCCACCACGCCGTGGCCTTCACGTATATGATACCAACACGCCTGGTTTACATGGGCGTGTTGGCGTTGTTCTGCATAGGGCCCAATGCCAGCAGTCAGGACATCTTTGTATTAACTTGAATTAAATGCTTGATTAAATAAAAATGTTTTAAATCCTCTTTCAAAGATTTCCACTGAGGGTGCCTCCCTTAGGTATCTCAGTAAAGAGTTCCACAATGTTGGTGCGGCAACTGAGAATGCACAATCCCCCTGAATGCTGCAACCTAGCTCTAGGAACCCCAAGGAGGCAACCCTTGGAGGAACAGAAAGCCCATGATGGACAGTGAGGGACCAGAAGGTCTTGCAGGTAGGCTGGTCCCCACCCGTGCAGGGCTTTATAGGTCAGCAATCTGACCTTAAAGACAGTCCTCCACCTGAATGGCAGCCAGTGCAGCTCACGGAGGACAGGTGTGACATGATCAGATCTCGAAACACCAGTCAGTAGCCTAGCTGCCATGTTCTGCACCAGCTACAACCAGTGGAGATTGCCTCCAGATAGCCCCAAGTACAGGGCATTGTAATAGTTCAACCTGGATGTGACAAAGGCATGTACCAATGTGGTAAAGTCATCAGCTGGTATCAAGGCTCAGATAGGAGCAATTTTCCTCATATGGTAAAAGGCTGTTTTGATGATGGCTGAAACTTGCACCTCAAGTATCAGGCCACCATCCAAGAAGACCCCTAGATCCTTAAACTGAACCGAGGGGACCAGCGGAACACCCCCAGAACACGTTCCAGAGGATCCCCGAGTCCTCCTCAATGACCTGGATCCACCACTAGTACATCCATCTTGTCAGGGTTGAGTCGAAGCCAGTTGTGAGTCATCCAGTTCTAGATGTTCTCCAGGCAGGTGTTAACCACCAAGGCTGTCATCTGGTTACAACCTGCACAGGACAGGTACAGCTGGGTATCATCAGCATAGCAGTGAAAACCCAGTCCATACCACCTGATAATGTCTCCCAGTGGCAGCATGTACACTGTGAACAGCAAGGGTGACAGGACTGATCCCTGTGGAACTCCACAGAACAGAGGCATTGGGTTAGATGAGGGTAACCCCATCATCACCACCCTTTGCACTCTGTCCATGAGGTACTCCCTAAGCCAGTTAATGACAATTCCAGTTAGTCCACACCAGTCCCACAGTCGGTCCAGCAACACCTCATGATTCATGGTGTCAAATGCCACAGAGAGATCAAGGAGGACTAAGATGGTGCGCTCTCCCCTATCTCTCACCACTAGGTGATCATTAAGAACCCTCACCATAGCAGTCTTGGTGCTATGCCCAGATCTGAAGCCAGACTGGAAGCACTCATAAGTGTCACAGGAGGCAAGATGTGTCTCGAGCTTAATGGCCACCACTTTCTCAGAATCTTCCCAAAAATGGGAGGTTTGAGACAGGTCTGTAGTTGCTGAGACACTCCAGGTCCATCAAGGGTTTCTTCAGTAGGGGTCTGACCAAGGCTTCTTTCAATGCCACCAGAAAGACCCCACTCTCAAGAGAACTCCGGACAATCTGAGCAATCATAGGACCTATCAGGTCCACACATCCAACCAAAAGTCAGATTAGGCCTGGGTCCAGATCGTAATATGTTGGCTGCAGCCTCAAGACTATGTCAGCCACCTCTTTCACTCCAACTGGATCAAACTCAGCCCACACAAGAGGGGGTGCCTCGACATGCCTAAGGTTGGACCCCACAATCCCTTCTTGTGGTGGTGGAAGAGATCTCGGTTCTGGTCGAGGACACTTTGTTGAGAAAGAACAGAGCAAACTCTTCACATCTTGTGCTTGAACCTGCTCTTCTCATATGGAGACAGGCCAGATGTAATAACCCATCCAACATGCGGAAGAACTGTGCTGCTCTGTTCCCTCCTGCAGTAATCTCCCTTGACAGAAAATCTGCCTTCTTTCAGGAGATTGCCCATTGATAGTCACCATAATGTGACTTCAGGGCTAATTTTTCCTCCATCATTCTAGATCTCCTCCAGCGCCGCTCCAACCTCTGACCCTTTGTCTTTAACTCCCTAAGCTCTCCATCATACCAAGGGGGCATTCAGCGAGTACACAGAGGTTAGACATGGATGGGTGTGACTGAGTCGAAGGCTGCACCTACAGCCCTATTATAGGCCACCATTGCCTTCTCCAGCCCGGTCGCACACGCAGTCTCCACACTTGATAGGTCCAGCACCGCCTGTAGTCTGGCTGGGGACAATCCCCATAAAGGGTGGTACTAGATCATCTCCACAGAGGATGAACCCTCAGGGGGGCCCCAAACATGAAACCCATGGTGCTATGATCCGACCAAATGACTGGATCAATCCTGAGGTCATCGACCCCAACACCCAGAGTGAACACCAGGTCCAGTGTGTGGCCATACGATTGGGTAGCTGAGGTGACAATTTGCAACAGGCCAAGAGCTTCCATTCTCTGCAGGAGATCATGTCCAAAGGATGAGAGCCCATCATCAACCCAGGTGGTGAAATCCCCCCGAATCAACCATCTGGGAGATTCCAACACCAGGCTGGAGACAAAGTATCCGATCTCCCGCAGGAATTCCTTCACCCACCCAGGGCACGGTAGATCAGAAGGATCCTGTAGACTGTGCCAGAACCCCCTCACATGGCAAAACTCTCAAATGACCCAGTTTCATCCACTGGTAGCACTGTGAGACCCAGGCTGGCTTTAAAACAAATGGCCACACACACGCCTCTGCAATCCTTCCTTAGGGTGTGTATCACAGAATACCCAGCTGGTACTGCTGCCTCCAGAATGGGAGCAGCATTTTCATCCTGCCAGGTCTCTGTGATGCACGCCAGGTCTACCGAGGAAACCAAGTCTGCTATTATTGCAATCTTGTTCCTCATTGACCTGGCATTGCAAAGCACAGCCCAAGTAGGATGAGGGGAGACTGCTGGATCAGCTCCCTGCCCACTGTCAGAAGTGGAGCCCTTGGGTGTGGGCATCAGACAAGGCAGACGCCTCTCCAATTCCCACTTCACCCCAGAGCTCCTCCTGGGCCGCACCACCTGAATCGAGGACTCCCCAGCAGCCACACACACAGCTCCCCACCCGGATTCTATGTTTCTTTGTATCTGGGGAGCAGTCTCTAATGGAGGCTTCCCACAGAGAGCAAATCTCACCCTGGCAGGGGCTTACACTCACTTCAGAGTCACACAAAAGGCTATAATGTAAAAATGCTGCCTATTGTATACTGACACAGGATCTACACAATTCATTCTGGACCCAGTGAGATTACTAGGTCTAAAAATTCCATCTCTCTACTCATTGACTTTTGGAACTCCTAGCTACTAATGCCCTGTTCACACCATTGAATCATTTTTAAAAACATTATTAAAGACATTTTCAAACTCACCATAGAAGCCCATTCACACTGTCATGTACTGTGTTTAAGCACAGAAAAGGTCTGTCTGCACTAGAGGCTGTAACGTTTCCAAACACAGCATGGTTCCACAAAGAATGTGGGGTAGAGGGGAGGACTAATAACACAGTGCAAAGCAGAATCCCGCATCACACTCCCGTTCACACCACCTGGTAAACTGTGTTTCGTTTGAAACCGTGTTTAAAACCAGTTTCAAGACTAGGTAGTTTGCAGGATTCAAGCACGGTTTTTAAACACGGTTTCAAATCATGTTCAGTGTGAATGCAAACCTGTGTTTGGGCTTGTTAAAAAGTTTTAGGAGCTTTGAAACATTTTAACAAGCCCAGTATGAACAGGGCTTTAGAGTTAAGCGGGAGGCTGAGTGCAGGGAATATGAGCTCAAACTTCCTAGTCCCAGTCTGTTTGAGTTAAAGGAGTACTACAGTCAAAATTTGCCAAAAACATATGTTGTAGAGTGTTTTGATATGCGTGTGTAATTCTAGTATGTCCTTTCTTTTGTTTGCTAATAGTTTTTTTCTAAATTTGCCTACTAGTTTTATGGCCCCTTGGGATCCCCATGTTAATATTGTGTATTGCTATTCTTTTTCCTACAATGCCTCATGCCAAGTGTCAGTGATGTATCCAGAACCACTGATTCAGTGAGGAAAAGCTTCTGCAGCAGCAGTCTACTTTTAGGAGCCTGGTGTTCTTGCCTCAGCTAAATAACTCCAATGCATTCCTTTTGTTTTCTAGGTATATGTATAGGTCTAGCAATCCGCAGTAAATGTTTTGCTTATCAAGCTTTTCATTTCATCAAACTACACACACTCATAAAAAGCCCACAATCCTCACCAAAGCTGAATACTAAATTTAGTATTAAAGCAATCATTAGTTTGTCTTTGAAGACTAATTTTAGTTATTTTTAATCATCTTTAGTCATCAGCATAAGAATACAACCTCAATTAATACTAAATTCTAAGAAGTATTCAGCAGACTACTTGTAAGAGTAAATTATTGCTAAATGAAGATTAGCTATAGATTTGCAATGGTCTTCAAAGTACAATTTTTTGAATGCTTACTGAATCATAACTGAAGACTACAATCATCTGTCTCTCCCAGTTTTCTTGCATGAGAAACTATAACAACAACACCCATTCCATCCTGTTACAGGCTGAATCCTTTCAGCAGTTATACTTTCAAGCTACTTTCACTCTATAAGCAAAACACATATGAATTAGTCATGTTTCCCCTGCTTTCAGCGGGTAAGTATAACTAGAAAAAATTATATTTGGTTTACCTGCCTGACATGTTGCAGTCTCTCACACAGAATTACATTATAACTCTCATTTTATAACTGAAATGCCAAGTTCTGCAGTTTTCATTTATTGGGTCAGGTAGAGCATTGCACGCTATATACCTGACAGAACTAAAACTATACACATAGAGAATTATATTGTGACTGCATGTATGTACAATGGATGGGGGTGTGGAGCAATATTCAGTATTTTGTTCAACTATTTTCCCACTGCATGTTTCTTTACCAAAAGAAAAAGGTGTGGTTGTCCAATTACTAACCAAGTTTGTCCTTTTTGATTTATACATTTTGATATAGTTATTGTTATATATATATATATATATATATATATATATATATGCATATACAAAATTGCCAGAAGATACAGGTCTCACAGTCTATCTAGTCTGCTCGAGTGTGCAGTACTTCAACAATTTAAACTGCAGCTGCCCCTTTGCCCCCTTCTGCTGTATTTCTCCCACTTCCTTCCCACCCCAGTCCACCCTCAGTTTGCATCCCCCTTTGATCCTGTCCCACCCCTTCTTAAAGTTGCTCACCGACCTCAATGATGCCCCCTCCTCTGGCAGTGCATTCCACCTGGCAACCACCCTTTCCATTAAATAGTGCCTCCTCATTTCCCTCCTGAATCTTCCTCTCTCTAGTTTCAGACTGTGTCCTCTGGTTTCCCTCCCACATTTTAATCTAAACATATCCTTAGTGTTAATTCTATTCATGCCCTTTAGGTACTTGAAGGTCTCAATCATATCCCCTCTCTCCCTTCTATCCACCAGGGAATACATATTGAGCTCCCTCAGTCTCCTCTCATATGGTTTATCTCCCAATCCAAGGATCATTTTTGTTGCCCTTCTTTGTACCCCCTCCAGTAGCTTGATATCATTTGTCAAGTAGGGGCACCAGTACTGCAAGTGGTACTCCAAATTTGACCTCACCAGGGACCTGTACAGCAGCAGGATGACTTCACCTCTCCTAGAGGTGATTCTCCTTGTGAGGCACCCCAGCATTCTATTAGCCTTTGCTGCTGCCCTCCTGCACTGGGCTGAGTAGTTCATTTCCCCTGTTACTACTAGTACTCCCAGATCCTTCTCCTCCATTGATATGGATAACTGCACTCCCCCTAACCAGTAATTATTCCAGGGATTTCTGGCCCCCAAGTACATGACTTCAAACTTCTTGGTGTTGAACCCTAGGGGCCAGATATTCAAAATGTTGCCCCTGGGCCAAGATAACGCTGCCTGGTGGGCAAACGTAGCCCAGAGCACAAAGCAAGCTATATTCAAAAGGAATAGCCTGGGCCAAACAGCCTCTGAATATAACATGAGAAAGAGGCTGTGCAAACTGGACTGGGAGTGCAGGGCAACCATAGCCCTGGAATATGACAGTACTGAATATAGCAACCAGGAAGTGCAAACCACAACAACAACACAGTGCACAGCGACATGAGGGTAGGTAGAGAGGAACTGTGTGGCCAATGTGTGTGCCAGCAAATGCATGGACCCAGTACAGCTGCAGGCAGTGGCAGATGTGAAAGAACAGTGATCAAACCTGTATATTATTCCCCGAACCGTTAGTGCAGAGCTAAGTGGTTTGCCCAGTGCAAACATGTTAGCCTGGCTCTAAACTTTGCCATATTCAAAAGTGACATGCAAATGAGCCTACTTAGAAAGTCACTGGGCAAACAGCCACATTAGCATCTCATCATGCCCTGATTTGCATGCAGTTTGCCCAGTGTTACTGCAGGGTCCCACAGCTCCACCTGTAGGTCAGTCTGGAAGTACAGGACTAGCCAGGTCCAACCGCAGCTCCACCTGTAGGTCAATCAGGCAGTGCATGATGATAGCTGCAAGGCTACAGGTGAACAGTTCAGCATACCATAGCATATTGTACCCCAGGGGACAACACAGCATAGGCACAGGTGGTGGTGGTGCTGCATGCAACCATCACACTGTAGGTCATGCTACAGTGCACAGAAGACACTACAGTAGTAAGGGAAGGGGGCTGGTAGTGTGAGGGACACAGCAATGCCTATGGTATGTAGGGCAGTGATGACTACTGCACTGTACACGGTGACAGGCCCAGCTTGCAGGTAATTACTGACAGTGGACAGTACTATTACACTGTTTTGCGATCCACAGATGCTGCACCTGTGGCATGGGATGCACACAGTGTCATGTACATGACTGGCTGTGTGTGCTGTGGCATCGGTACAGTTGTGTGGTAGGTGGCTGGGGGAGCATGTAAGATCTGACAGGCACACAGGTCATGGCATATTCCCACTACTGGCCTATGTGCACTGCGTGATGTGTCCCAGCCTTGTGGCCACACATGGGCTGTGGTGAGGTCTGGCCACCCATACACCCTTCCCTCACTGGCCACCATGCCCACAGTGCTGCATGTGTGTGCTGGCATCTGTTGGTAACCACAGATGTATGGTCTGCAGGTGTGTGCTCTATGGCCACACTACCATGTTGTCCCCTGTGGTCGGATCACCCCTTACTGTCTGTGCTTGGCTGGGACTGGTGGCAGCTGCTGGCACCATGGTGGCACCATCAGTGAGCAGCATGTGTTCTCCATGTCTGGCATTTTCTAAGTGTCATTCTCCTATGTTAGGGTCGCGCAAGCTGCTCAAATCCCACGCACACACCGCGCAATGCACCAGTGACATGAAAAGCTGTTTGCCTAGGGTTAAGACCAGCTTTTCATGGGTGGTAAATTGTACCGCGCTAAGGGTCATGCTATGTCATGCTAAACACCTTAGCGTGGCGCTAGTCACTGAATATCTCATAGCACCTTTATTCATGTTCACTATGCCCCTTGCATATCATTATGCTTTGCCCGGCGCTACTGCTGTTTGCATGCTAGTTGGCCTTTTGAATATGGCAGACCCGTGCTAATCCCGCGCAAACTGTTTGTGAACCACGCAAAGCTTTGAATGTCTGGCCCTAGTTGCCATGTGCTTGACCAGCCCTCAAGACTTGCTAAATCCTTTTGGAGCACTTTACCTCCTTCCCTCCCATTCACTTCTGCACAGATCTTTCTGTTGTCTGTGAAAAGGCTGATCTTACTTTTTATCCTGTCCAATATGTTGGCAATGAAAATGTTAAACAGCACCAGTCCTAGCACCGAGCCTTGTGGGACCTAAAGGACATTTGTAGGTATTTACCCACATTTTCTAAGATGCTATTCTAATATTATTTGAAAGTTTCTGCAGCTCAGGAAATCTGTTGTTTTCATTTGGCCATTTGTTACCAGAAATACCTGATACCCTGTATGCTTATATCCTTATGGTCTAGCATATTTACAGGTACAATTGTTTTAGTGTCTGTGCATTGATTTTGGTAGTGGTAGATAAATACTTTTTCTACACGAATTGTACATGTAAGGAATGATGAATTTATTAAGTAGACATTTTGTGTAAACTCATATATGCAAATTATATTTTGAAAGAAGACTATCAGTTAATCAGTTAAAACTGAGTGATTGCATGATGTTGCCAGCAGAACTTTATCAAATTTTTCTAGCAAAGGGATCACTTATTGGGATTTACTCCCCAGGATTTACTATAATTATATTAGGATATAAGGAACACAAATATAGTAAGAAGTCCTTTGTTTTGAAATAATATGTTAATTTTTTATTTTTATTTTCTTATTTTTGCTCCAGCCTTCTCATTTTACCCTTGGGTCTCGTCAGCTTGCTGCCCCCTGTGCTCAGGCTTACCCCCCTGGGCAGGGCTACCACGGGGGTTTCCCACTCCCAAATGGACATTGTGGGCAAGCCCCAGATTACCCCCCCAGTCGGTGCCATGAGAGCGGGACCCCCCCTGGCAGGCATTAGTGGCAGTGGACAGTGGAATGGGATGAGCTGTCATGCTGGGAACCAGCATTTTGTTGGGTTTTCCTGGGGGCGGGGACAAGCAATGACATCCAGCGTCCACCCCGACCCCCTGAACATTCAGGCGCCAGTTGCTGTGGTACCCCTGGCCTCCACCAGGGGTATGTCAAGCATCAGACACACTCCTCTCCCTCACCCCAGAGAAGGAGAGCAGTCCTCAGGAAGCTCCATTCATTTCCCCCGGCCAGCCATCTGACACTGCGTGTCCGTTCCTGAACCCAGGTCACCAGCATTGTAAGCGGAAATCCAACCAGTGTGCTGACAGGCCGGCAATAATATTATTTTTTGTTAATACTGGCTTATAACCAGTGGCCCACTCTAGCACGACACCCTGACATTAAAACCCCAAAACAGACCATTACAGTAACAGTTGCTGTAATGGTCTGTTTTCATCGATGCAGCTTCTTCCAGTGTTCTGCCCCTTGCCCAGAACAACTCCAACCTGGAGTTCATTATAATTAAATGTGGGGGGGTAGGGGGCAGGACCCCCCTCATGGGGTGGGGGGCATAGCCCCCTGCAAAAACACTGTCTTTTGTGATGGCAAAATACCGGTGTTGGTATTGTGCCGTTGCTGTGCAGGACATCAGGAAATTTTGTGTTGAGCACAAGTGGTGCTTCTGTTTATAGCTACCTTTGTGGCTTCAAAAACCGAGAGAAATTACAGTCAAGATATTTAACAAAAGAACCTCCCAGATAGCCAGCCCATTGGTGCAATAGTAGGGCTACTGCTGTACTTGTGATGCCAGTGACTAGGGTTTGGGAAGAGTCTGCATCATTGGGGGCTGGGAGTAGGACAGAGTAGGACACTCTCCTCCAGGTTTAGAGGACCTCTGTCTAAGCTGCTGTACTGCCACTTGGGTGAGCACAGCATGAAGTACAGTGAGTAAATAGAATGGGAGGGGCAGCCACCAGCAGGGACCTATGTACATACATGCATTGGTCCCCTGAGTGTGCTGACACCAGTAGCAGAAGGGGAGAGACCAAAGGAAAAATGGCTTGTCTCAGCTTCTGGAATAGAGGCCCTGATACATCCAGGATTTTCCCACTACCTCTCTCCACAGAGCTAGATGCATGGCTCTATCGGGTTTACATCCCCTCGACCCCAAACTCCACCTGGAAGGGTAAACCACAGCCTCACTGGGACCATAGGTAGGGGCATGGGGAGGTGCTGGTGAAGCTCTAGAGTTGGACTGGAGAGAGCAGGGGCTTGAAATGCATATTAACAAAAGCACCTACCAGGAAGGAAGAGTTTTTCACCTATTCACAGCATGTGTGTTTAACTTTGGTTTGGTGGGTTTGACCTACCCACGTTACTTTTAACATTACACTATTGGTGCTTTATTTAAGATAAATTTGTAACATTTTTTTGTTAAATTTTTCATAGGTAAGAGGGCCATGAGGGATCTGCTGTGGTTCTATAACCATGATTGCCTGGTGGGGGGATACAGGGATACCAACCAGCTTGGGAAGGTCCTAGGCCACTAGGGACTGTGTGGCAAAGCATAAAAACCTATATACATATGCTTATTTTAAAATTTTGCTTATCCCCCAGTTGCTCTGTTGCAATCACTACTACTGTACTTTCTTGTCTATCCTTGCTGATAACCGCTCATTGGCTTTGCATGCTTTTCTGAACTCACCCTCAGGCCTTCCATTTGCTGACAAGATACTCCACAAGTAACACACCTCATGACAGGGCCCTGGAAAACCACTGCCACTCTTGGGAGTGATTTGCATATCCCAGAGGGGTCCTGCTCTGGTCAGGAGACCTGTATGAGCTAAATTGTCTCTTTATTAGCCATTTTTTAAATATATGTAGCTGTACTAGTATGATGTATCCAGTGGACCCCCTTCCTTTCCTTGTCTCCATAAGTTTTCCCCATACCTCTCAACCTTTTGTCACTGAAATGAGGGACATGGACATTTTTGGACACTCAAAATGAGGGACAATGAGGGACACAGACCCTCTGAATGAGGGACACATCCTCAAACATGGAGATACAAGCTCAGAACACTGTGAAAACCATAGTGTTTACTTGTACAAAGTTTATTTTGGATTTCGTATTTTAGAAAATTAAGAGTTTCTGCTTTAAAGTCTGAATTCACAGCACATTCTTTGTGTGGGCAGCACCTTTTCCATGAGGGACAGATGAGGAACAGAGCAATATTAAGGGGCCAAATGAGCGATGTCCCTCATAATGAGGGACACTTGAGAGTTATGGTTCTCCCTGGTGTCCAGGGACACCCCCTCCATCTCCTCTTCCCAATGAAGTTCTCCCCATTATACAGTGACACCACCCTCCTCTCACTGTCCCCACAAAAGTTGTTCCTGGTATCCTGTGGCATACTGGGCCTGCAGCGGTGGCCAGTACATACCCTTCATAACTTCCCCGGCCAGCCACAAGTCTGACTCATGCAACTACAGTATCGATATATTAGCAGATATATTGATTTAGTAGTTGTGAAATGTCTCTGAAAATTATAAAAGGGTTTTACTGACAATGCACTTATGTGATGGTCAGAGAAATCTCACAACTACTGTATCAATACACTTGCCTATTCTGTAATTATTGTAGTTGCTTGAATCAGATGGCAGCCAGCTGAGAAGTGAGTGGAGAGTCTGTGCGGACTGCCTTCGTAGGGCCATAGTGCGGTGTGCTGGGGAGTGTGGGTCCCATTGGACACAAAAGGCAACTTTTTGCAATCCTGAATTTATCCTCCTTATTCACCCCCTAGACAGCCCCTCTTTAGATCGGTCTTCCAGCCCCATCATCCGACTTCTCTGAGACTTACTCATTCTGATACATCCTCTGCCACAGGAGTTGTTCAGAAAGGCCCAGTTATCACTGCAGGACCTGTGAGGGACCAGGACATCACCCAGCTGTGGCTGGAAGATTTTTCCCTCGATATTCTCCTCTGGGTCTCATGCTGATGCAATGACATGATGAGGATACTCCACCACTGTGGGGAATGCCACTGGTGTCTAGGTATGGGGACCCCTTCCCCTATTGCCTCAATGCATTGCCACCCAGATTCCTTCAGGTGACAGCTGACCAGCAAGATGTGTGAACTCCTCCTCCCCAGGGGAAGAGAGCTGTCAAGGGATGCTCAAGCCCCCACCAGCCAGCCCCTGAGTGACCTGCATCCAATTCTGAACTGAGGATTATACCTGCTCGACTGCCACTGTGTAACTTTTGTATTAAGGACCCCAGATCTCCACAGAGTACTTCAGATTGGACCTTACCAGGATTACTTCCTGCAGGTGACTCCCCCCACTCCCACTATGATGCACCATTGCATTTTGCCAGCCCCCTTACAGTTGCTGCATACTGCTTGTAATCTTCTTCAAATTATCTGAATGCCAACAACGATAAGTTCATTTTAATTTATAAAGACTTTCATTTGGGGGTGTTAAAGATGCGGGATTAACATCTTTTTATATACTTAAAACGTATATATGAATATGATGTTAGCTGTTCCCTGAGCAAAATCTGTTCAGTTATAGTCATGTAGCTGCAGTTTTCTACGCACTAAAAACAGCATAGATTTAATCAAATTTGAGACTGTCTAAAACATCATGCGTGTTATACGGTATAAGTATCATAGTCATGTCAAGTTTGACAATGATTATGGTTCAGTGATGTGTAAAAGGGGATTACATATGAAATACCTAGATAATTTGCATAAATACCTATAATATAGTCTTCACAGGCTCCAGTATTCAAATGGTTAGCGTGGCCCTAACTGGGTTAGAACCATGTTAACTGTGAATAGCACCGGTGGTTAGGGGCCATATTAAAAGGCTCCATTGTGCTGCACAAATCCAACATTACTATTTAATGCTGCCAAAACCAAGTTGTTAATGTGGCACACTGACTTTGCCCATTGATAACCCATGCTGGGCTTTTCAGACATGTATGCCCTGGTGTCTAGTGGTCCCCACCAATTGCCCATGCTGGGCTTTTAAAACATGTATTCCCTGGGGTCCAGTGGTCCCCCCATCACCCATGCTGGGCTTTTGCAATATGTTGTGGTGTCTAATGCCCCTCCAATTGCCCCTGCCTGGCTATTGAAACTTGTATTTATTGACACCTTGTGGTCCCCCTCTGATAACCCATGCTGGGCTTTTGAAACATGTATGCCCTGGTGTCTAGTGGTCCCCCTCATCACCCATGCTGGACTTTTCAAACATGTATGCCCTGGTGCCTAGTGGTTCCCCCTAATCACCCATGCTGGGCTTTTGAAACATGTATGCCCTGGCATCTAGTGGTCTCGCAAAGAAAGAACGCTGTGCACACCTCAAGAAAACAAAATCCACAACTCAGTGTTGTATACTAAAAGAAGTGTTGAGTGCTGCTCTGTTAGTGCAAATATAGGGAGCCAAGTGTGAGTACTTGAACAACATTATTCCCCGGCACTTCGAATCATGATTCTCCCGGAGGGGGCATACCAGCACTGAGTTGTGGATTTTGTTTTCTCGAGGTGTGCATGGTGTTCTTTCTTAGCTTGGCCTGACTCTTATTCAGACTTGTTACCACACCCTCGTTTTCTAGCCATGAGCACCAACCTAGCCTGACTTTCTGTCTAGCGATCTCCCCTGATCATCCATTCTGGGTTTGTGCAAGATTTATTCCCTGATATCTAATGACTCCCCAGCCCCCAATCACCCATTCCTGACTGAAAAATACAGTCTCCTGGTAATCTAGTAGGTCCCCCAAACAGTTGTTGAAACCCCACCTGACCTACCTGCTCAGGACCTACCACCCCACCCACTACAAACTTGATGGCAATGGGCACAGCTCCCTGCTCACCTCCTCAGCCTGCTGCTATCTGACTGTCAGTGAGCGATCAAAGGTACGGTCTCATGATTGCTCACTGACAGTCAAATGGTGGCCAGCCAAGGAAATGAGCACAGGGCTCTGCTGGTCACCAGCTGTGTGGTACTAAATGGTGTCCAGGGTGAGGGGGTTGTGGGTCCTGGGTCCTGAGGGGGTGGGTCAGGTGGAGGTTCAGCAACCATTCAGGGGGTTGGGAAGCCACTAGACTACTGGAGGTTTGCACTTTTAATAGAAGAATGAGTGATAAGTGTTTGGGGGACCACTAGATACCAGGGAATACATTTTTCACAAGACCAGTATTGGTGATTGTGAGGGTACTACTAGACACCAGGGCATACATGTTACAAAAGCTCAGCATGGACAATCAGTGGGGATCACAAGACACCAGGGAATACATATTCCACAAGCACAGAATGGGCACTATGGGCTGTGAGGCATATTAATGAGCCCATGTAAGGCATGCTAATGGCCCCTTAGTGCCTTGTATGCCCAATGGGCTCATTAGCATGTAGGACAAACATGCCTCACAACAGCCCTGGTGCTATCCTATTTGAGCATCACTATCTCCAGTGGGCTACCCTGTGGCCCATACTCAGCCATGGTCTGTGTGGGTGCAGCACTTAGTCTCCATTTGCTACAGACCCATATTCAGACAGCTCACATGCTCAGTTAGGATATGCTAATTGTCTGAATACTGCACAGGGTCTGCCATGCATTATTTGACACGGAGCCCTACTGTCTGTGCACCATACATAGTTTGCTCTATATATGGTGCCATTGTGTTGAATTTATATTGATTAGCGTTCAAGTACTATGCTGATTAATTACACATGATTCATATGCTGTGGGTAATGATCAGTGCACCCTAAAAGCACTTATTCATTTATTTAGTTATTTAGTTTTAGTAACCAGGTAAGTGCACTGATCCAGGGGACCGTTTTCAGGCATAACCCGGGCCAACAGGCGGCACCACATATAGGTGAAATCGCAAATTGAAAGGAACAATTATATAAGCAGGAATAATAAAGATTATTTACAAAAATCAGAGCAGTGTACAAGCTTTCATAGATATACATAACAGTGCTTAACATTAGATATATATTAAAAAGAAAATAAAGGGGAAGAGGTACTGTACGCTGTAAGACTTATCTGGTTCATGTCAGCCTGCACCCTCAAACAGGCATGCACGATGTGTTATTTCCTGTCTTTGTCAGCCCTTCCATGGCCTCGTCCCACATGTGCACAGGAGCATAGTGGGGACGGGGGGGATATGGGCAGTGCAGCGGACACCGGCGGGCATCCAGTAAGAGCTCAGTTCTGTAACTGAACTGAATCCTGTGCTCTGTGTGAAGCAGGGGATTGTGGGTGCTGGTGTTCCGCAGTACCTTAAGGAGCCAGTGCACTATGGGAATGTGCCACCTAGTAGCCCCATCCCTCATTGCAGATCAAAAGGGCTGGTGGTTATAGGACAGGGGTGACCGCATGCCCTGTCGAGCCACCATCTGCAGACTGGAGGGGGTGTATAGCAGCTATGGTAGGGTACCTGCAGGCATAGTCTTCACCCCCCAAACTGGCACTATGTGCCGCCATGCATGGCACATAGTCAAGCCCCAACCTCAGGCACTTTCCTCCCACTGCCTGGCAATGCAGTGCTACCAACAGCTAGGGGACTGGGCACAGCTTTGCAATGTAGTGACACCTACATGCTGTGTATATTCAGCATGTGTCGTAGTACATAATGCCCTACATGAATACTAAATTAATACTAATTTAGTACTATTGAAAATATTCAACTAGTATTTATTGGTCTTCATTAGTATTGTTTTGTACAGTTCAGAAGTTGCCTTAATTTGCATGTTTGTGAGGTGAAGGCCAGCTGAACACTGAATGAATACTGCCTTTTTACTAAGTTAGTCTTCAAATATTTAGCTCATTTAAATATTCTGGTTTGTGGGCAGACTGCTTTAATACTAGAGAACACTATGTCAAAAACAAATTATCATTTCAATACTAGGAAAGAAGACAAAATGAAGACAAAAAGTAGTATTCATACTTCAGTGAGAGAATTCACCTCAAATCACCAATGTTTTAATTATTGAAAGGATCCATGACAGGTGTTCAACAAAATATTTGTTGAATGCCCCGACAGCGAAACCGGCAGGTTGACCGCATTTTGCAGTTGGCTGCCAGTTTCCAGTGCCATGAAGTGTTTTCTTTGGGGGCTTCACCCCCGAACCCCCACGCTGGGGGCTGCACCCTCCCACTTATGATTATCAACTCTGAGTTGGAGCTGATTTGGGGGGTACAGGACCCCCGACAGACAGTGCCCAGTTCCAGCAGGTTCCCTACAGCAGCATGGCACTGTAGTCACTGTAGGGGACCTTGCTGTCGAACTGTCGCTGTTGGGTGGGTATACCATTAGTGAGACTCTAGCGGTTTTCTTACAGAATAACCCACTCAATTAACCTTCAGATCTTTTTGAAACTCTAAATGTAGCCTTTACTAGTGCTCACTGGATAAAGAAAGTTGCCTAAAATCACAGTGCTACTACTGTAAAATTGATTCTAAACCAGTACTTGCTAAATCTATAGCCCCATGTACACTAACCAAAGCTGTGACACACTGGTATTATGTGTTGTGATGCTAAATTACCTTCAGGCAGTGAGGTAAAAAGTGGCAACCATGTACACAGAACTTAAAACTACCTACACATGTTCAGCACCTCTGTCTGGGAGGGAACACGACAACGCACTTCCGACTATTCAAACAGTGTCAATTCACTCTCGACATCCCGCTCTGGCGGCTACTCACTCCTATGACACAGATGCTCCTATGACAATTCACTCCTGCTACCACATTTGTTTTGACAGTATTTTTATATGACACACAGTTTGACAATGGAGTGCATGTGGAAGGTTGTGAGCATCAATCAGGTACCTTCTACATGCACTCCATTTATTGCTTGCATCATGACTCTCATGAAGAGCTAATATTGTCATGTAGATTGGCAAACTGTGGGTTCTATAAATGTATAAGCTGCGTATGACTTGTAAAAAAAAAATACCCCGAACTGCATCTCCAGTGACATTTTTAATTACCTGAGAACAACAAAACTGGCTTCCAGTCATCTCACTCAATGCTGTCCACTTCCGGTTCACCAAATGCAACACTCAACTTGTATCCCTCGATGTAGTGCACTGGGAGCATAACGTTTTCCTAAAGGGACGTTTCTATGAAAGAGAGAGAGAGAGAGAGAGAGCAAGGAGCACTCCCAGTAGAAGCATAAAGAACTCTCTCTTTCTCTCTCTCTCTCTCTCCCCCTTTTCTCAAATGGGTATACAAGTTTCTTCCTTATAAAAACATAGAGGAAGCACACTGTCACAGGGAGCAGTCCTGCTTTAATCCCATTGCCATTCTTTCAATACAATACAAGCAGCTGAAATTAATTGTAATTTAGTTCATTAATTATATGGTCTCAATTATGTACTAAATTGCATGAAGCAGCTAAACTAACAGCAAAACAGTTCTCAGGCTATGCTCTGAGTTTTGTGACTTGAGTGGGAGTGGGAGCAAGTTGACAATGAAAGAGTTGTCATAGGAGCATGCTGTCCTGGAGGGAATTGCTGGTAGCGAGTAGTCATGGGGAGAATTATTGGGAGCGAATTGTCATGTACCCATCTAGGAGATGAACTGAAGAAGCACACCAGTTTGATGCCTGCATGTTTTTCCGAAAGAAATGTACAGCGGTGTGGATCTCCAAACCATCTACAGCAGTACAGAAAGGTCCAGTGTAAAGAGGGCAAAAGTTCCAGGATGCATCACTGTCACATGGAACAGGAAGCATTGTTGGAAAAAGAATAAACAATGTGACATGGAGATCCCCAGAGGCCATAAAACTAGCAGGTAAATGTAAAAAGCATTCCTAATAGCAAACAAAAGGAAAGACACACTAGGACTACACACACAAATCAAAACACTCTGCACAATGTATGATTTTGCAAATTCTTACTGTAGTACTCCTTAAAAGAGCTAATGGAGGCAAGTATACAGGAAAATAATACAAATTTTAAGAAGTAGTCAGTTGTAACTGTAATGTTTTATTTTTGAAGTATTCTTCTTTTACCTTGTGCTCATTATAAAGTTTTCCATGTGATAATATTATGCTGGATGTGTGGAATACCTCTCAGCCTGTCATCTGACATGTATATCTTTATTATTCTCATTACATCATCAGCATTGTGATCTCACTAACAGTGACATCACAGATGACTGGCCTGGCAGCCACTGAGTGGCTGTTCCTAAGCAGCAGTGATGTCACAGTCATTGAGGTCACAATGCTGATGATGTAGTGGTGGGGAATAGAGACTGATCTGTCAGCTTCTAGATAGAGTACTGTCCTGCATTACACTACTAACATCGAGTAAATAATCTTTTAATTAATCAAAGGGAAAAGAAAAAGTACTTCAGATACGGAACGCAATGGTTGACTGCTTTTAAAAACTAATATTAGTTTTAGGCAGTACACTAGCTCTTTAAAAACAAAAGTAATGAGTTGGCAGGAGACCCCCAGAAAGTCTGGGAAACCATTAAGTCCATAAACGGAAAAGGAAAAAAAGCAGGGAAGATATATCTCAGAGAATGGGATGGAGATTATTGGAGAGACTGAGTTACCAGATAGATTTAATAAATTCTTTGTGGATGCAGGAACATTCAGTGACAAATCAAATCAAGGGGCTATGAGTGACACAAAGCAAATGAATTCCTCCAAAGGGTAGTAAATGGTCTTCATTTCAAAAGATTACTTTGGAGGAGGTTCAAGATCAACTTCTGAAGTTAAAAAAAGATAAAATCTGTGGGACAGACAACCTAGCACCAAAATTCCCGTGGGTTTTGGCTCTGCAACTTTTGGAGCATTTGTCATACTTGCTTAACTGGTCTTTGAGGGAAGGAAAGATGCCTCAGGGGTGGAAGAGAGCCAGGGTTGTCCCCATATTTAGAGCGGCAGCCCTAACCTGATGATAGCCCTGACCTGATGACTAATTATTGCCCAGTCTTCCTCCTTTCTGCGGTACCCAAACTTCTTGAACGTTTTGTGACTAGACAGCTGCAGACCTTTGTGGAGAATGAGTACCTGAATGATAAATATCAGTCAGGCTTTCGTAACAACCACAGCACAATCACTGCCATGTCAAAGGTCTTGGATGATGTCAGCAAATCTATAGATCTTGGTCAGATAACTGTGGTCATCTTTGTTGACCTCTCCAAGGCCTTCAACCCAGTGGATCACAGGATGGTGTTGAGTAAACTGGGTTGAGTACTGGGGTTTTAATTTGGTTCAAAAACTATCTTACAGGAAGGGAACAGAGAACAGTAGTGAATGTGAAGCAATCAGGGGATTTGATTATTAAACTGAGTCCTACAGGGGTCTGTCCTGTGACCCTTACTCTTTATACTTAACTGGTAGAGTTCTTTGGAGGTGTAGCCTACCAACTGTATGCAGATGATATGGTGGTCTACCGCTCTGATGCCTCTATCAAGGGAGCCCAACCAGGCTTGCAACTGGCCTTTGAAGGCATTCAGTCTTTTTTAAAGCTGTCTTCCCTCAACTCAACACAACTCAACTCAAACAAATGTTATGCTGTTTGGAACAACAAATAAATTAAGTTGTTCTAATAGTAATCAGCTGGCTATATATACTTTGGATGGAAATTAGTATAAATATTTGGGATTCGGGATGGACCTTACAGGAAAAGGTATCATGTAAGTAAATAACCTGATTAATAAGGTCTGGAAGTGTTTAGCTGTATTGCAGAGACTCGAGGGATGTTTACACCCTGAAACAAGGTTAAAAATAATTCAGACACAAATATTCCTGATTTTAAACTATGCCAATACTGTATATGACCACTGTACACAGGACGCACTGTCAAAGCTTGATGTCATGTATCTTAGGATGGTACAATTTATCTATAATAGTTTCTATGATACATACAGATGTCAGTTGTATAACCCATGGGGGTGAGCATTGCTGTAGATAGGTGAAGGCTACACAAAATCCTGTTTGCCCTAAAAAGCATTCAGGGAGAAGTCCCAGAGTATTTGTTGGAGCACCCTGTATTTACAGAAAGACAAATGTCCCTAAGGAATGCAGACCTTGTGGAACTAGTGGTCCCCAGGACAAACACCTTAAGGGCTACCCTCTTTTATAGTAACATGATTCCACAGGAGTGGAACTCTCCCTACCTGCTAAATTCAATCCCATGGGGAAAAACATCCCATCATATAGGCTTATTAAGAATGTGGTTTTTGTCAACCCCACAGTCCTATGACATATGTAGAAGGACACCAATGGGGATAACGTTACGTAACGCCGCAACATTCTTATGTAAGCTGCTTGATTACTGTTCTTTTTTACTCGTGTAGTTAATAGATTTTGTACTGGATACAGTTGCTGAGCTAAATAATATATGTACTTATGAGCACCTTATTCTGCAAGTAAGTATTTATGTAATACTGCTGCAACATTTATGTGCTTTAAGGAACTGTTCAATGACTTTTTTACCCAAACAACCTTGAAACGTGAACTTGAAACATATTCCATATGGACTTAAATTGAAAAAGCCACAGCTTTGGGCCTTGAATGGGAGGAAATGAAGGACAGATGGGAAATGGCTCCTACAAAATGCTCTAATGAGCTTGTTGAAATTTTGAATTATGACCAGTACAAATATAAACTGACTCAAAATAAAATATGCAATATATTGGAGGAATGTTTGAATTAACATCACATAAAGATTTTGCAAAGCTTTAGAAGTAACTGAAAAAATAGCAGTATATAAGACTAAAGTAATTGAAAGGAAAAAAAATACAAAAATTCAGCAGTGATAAAGGGGCTATTTGTGCAATGTGAGCAGGAAAACTGTAGTACTCCAAACTCAGGCTGGGACTGATAAGAAAAATCGCAAAGCAATGTTGCAGTTGATGGCTTATTGAAAATCACAAGTACTCCCAAGATAGTGCCATAACAAAGACTCTAGATAAGTCACATTTGTGGGCGTTGAATGGATAAGACCTAGAGGTGGCAATCACCTCAATAGATTGCTCCAAAGGGAGAGCTACTGGATGTATATATTATGGGCACACAACAACCGAAGAGACTCAGTACCCAAAGGGACCTGAAACCATGCTTATAAATTCATTGTATTATTTAATGTTATGCCCTTCTGGTTCAAGACTTGCCCCAGAATATTTGATTCCATTCAATAGCACCCTCTGGAATTAATATTTGTAGGCATATATTTTGTAGTCCAGTTCCTTTTACTTAGCCCCCAACCACGTATGTAAACGAAGACTAAATGTACAGTGCATTTTCATTCCTCATAGTTTGTATATTATGATTCTTTTTCTATTCAGATGTACCATATTTGTGTATTTACATGTGTTATCTTTTTGCAGATATAGACTTTCAAAGCAAGGCAGCCTGTGAGTGCATGGAGAGAGCAGATAAGCTATTGCCTGAAGCCTATGTCAACACTGGAATTATGCAATGTACCATGTGGGTACTGCTCACAGCTTGTGTTGCTGTGGGTCTTTTTTTATCACTCTTTTATTAGGTGTTAGTACAGCTACTCATTTAAATTGTTAGCTTGATTTTCTTTTTACTTTATCAAGATAAAACATTTTTATTTGTTTATATAAATTACAAAGTGCAAAAAACTGCGTTAATGCTCTAGTTAGGGTTATAGCCAGAAAAGCAGGGAAATGTAGTGCTAGGGTTTCCAAACCTAACACCCCACCTCCACGTTGCGCACGCCAACAGGCGCCGCGGGTGTGCCTTGGCATTGTCAGCCTTAACACTCACACCATTCCATAAGTAAATATGCTGAGGCAGGCACAGTATAGAAGAATGATAAACCCTTCTCACAGTGATGGGAACACAGTGAAGACCACCACAGTGACAAAATTGACAATTCACTGTGATGGTCTGCTAGTTTCCTGATGCTGCTGTCTCTGGGGAGTTTGCCCTTCCCCCAAACCAACTCCGAGATGGAGTTGGTTATCTAAAGTGTAGGGGGGGAGCCCCCCAAAAAAACACACTATTGTACAGCAATGGCACAATGCCAGTTGATGGCAATGTGCCATCGCTGTAGTTACGGTCGGTGAATTTCCTGTAGCTGTGGTGACATGGAACCTAGAAGAATGGGGTGAGCGTTAGGGCTGACAATCCCAAGGCACACCCCTGATGGCTATTGGTGTGCACAGTGTGGAGGTGGGGTGTTAGGTTTGGAAACCCTAACGACACATTTCTCTGCTTTTGTGGCTGTAACCCTAATTAGAGTATTAATAATAAACTTTGATAAAAAATAACTTTGAAATTTGTAATCCCTGATGCAATGTTTTATGCTATGTTGCTTACCAAGTTTCTGTTTGTTTGTAATTACTACTATGTATCCCCAGTTTTTGCAGCCTACTTTTTGATTTGTGTAGCAATTTATTGTGCTTAACTGCAGTGCTTATCTTCTACATTCACTGTAATCCTTATTGTAATTTGCATGCTTTTTCTGTACTATACTGACAATACTGAAATTGCTGCCTTCACCATCTTGTACTCTCCTGGGTCGTTACTAAAATAGGCATTTTATGTCTAGTTCACTTACCCAGTTATCAAAAACAAATAAATAAATAAAATGCAGTTTTTTGCAATATATTTCCTTACTTTTTGAGACAGTATATTCGTATCCTTATTTGCCTGTGGGACTGCATGGCCCTCTGGGTCCTGAACTCCCATCCCTCTGTAGATGCGTATATGTATGTAGCTGTGGAAGTACAGGGCCTTCCAGGTCTTGCATGTCCATTTACGAGACAACAGTGACCAAACTGTCAGCATAGCCATCGTATTACCCCACCTCATGTACCTGGTACAGAAAATTTTAGAATCCTCACCAAAACATTATTCTGTACAACTGTAATGCCATTCCATGCCACAGGTGTGAAAACACATTTTGGGCAGGACTTGAAAAATGAAAGCTGTGACGTACATGAGGTGGGGTAATATGAAGGCTCTGTTGAAAATCTGGGGTAAAAATATAAAAAATTTCCAAAGTTACGAGTGGGCGCAGCGAAATTGCAATGAATGGTCATAACTTTGGCATTTTTTCATATTTTGAACCCAAATTTTCAACATAGTCTTCTTATAGTTATATAGTTTCATAGTAGTTGTTGGAAGAAAAGGACCTCCAGGTCCATCCAGTCTGCCCTGGTTTAGCTTTAAGAAATGTCTTGCTTCCTTCCTCATAGCCTCACCTCATAAACCCCATAGGTGAAAATTTTCAAATCTGTGTCAAAACGTCATTCCATGCCACAGGTATGAAAACACATTTTGGACAGGATGTGAAAAATGGCAGCTGTACTATTCATGAGGTGATGTGAAAAAATGGCTATCTTGAAAATTTGGAGTCAAAGTAGTGAAAATTACCCAAGTTATGCGTGTGCATAGAAACATTTCAACAAATGCTTATAACTTTGGCATTTTTAGGAACTTTTTCACCAGATTTTCAACATGGTCTTTTTGGGACCCCACCTCATGAACACTGGTATAAAAATGTCATTATCCAGTCCCAAATGATGATTTTATACAGCGACCGCAAAATCACCTTCATGGCCCAGTTAATGAAATGACAGTGACAGTGTTTATGAATAGAGTCCCAAAAAGGCCATGATGAAAATTTGGTAAAAAAAAAAATACCTAAAAGTGGCAAAGTTATGAACATATGTTCAAAACACCACTGAAATATATTATACGGCACTTACCTTGATTCCTCAGTTCACTGTTTAGCTTTGAAGAGTGCAGACATGTCTCAGTCCACAGAAGATGACAGCGTACGACCTCCAATGGTAAGTGTAAGGTAAGGGGGTGTGGGGTGGTGGGTGCTCAGTGGGAGGGTCAGGATAGGGGAGTGGGATGGTGAGGGGCCATTTTCTTTTTTTCAGGTTTAAAAAAAGGCATCGGGTGCTGTTTTATTTTTACAGGTTCAACTATATAAATATTTGGGGACACTGGGAGTGGGCTCCCCAGTGTCCCACACTGCTGGGAGGGCTTGTAATGCTGACATCAAGGATTAGGTCCCCCCAGTGTTGGCACTATACATAAAACAATGGGCTGTGGGGGGGCCTAAAATAAAAATATGGGGACCATGATTGGAGGGTGGGTGGGTGCCACTAGACACCAGGGACAGTGATTGATGGGTGCTACTAGACAGCAGGGACAGCAATCGGCAGGTGGGGTGCCACTAGACACCAGGGACAGTGATCTTCAGTTGGGGGGTGCCATTATACACCAGAGACAGTGATCAGTGGTTGGGGGGTGCCACTAGACACCAGGGACAGAGATCAGCAGGTGGGGGTGCCACTAGACACCAGGGACAGTGATTGGCTGGTGGGAGCTTCCACTAGACACCAGGGAAGAGGGCAGCTCACAGCTAACACTGTAGCTGGCAGCACAACTGCAGCTGCAGAAGTCAAGAAATTCTCAGTGTTCTCATATAGAGAACTCTGGGAAAGTGCGCCTCTTGCTAAGCTGGGCACCTGGGATTTTGGGTGACTAGAAGAGATATTTCTGGACATAATTTCTAAAAACAAACAGAATCTAGCTAAATGACTCCTGTTTAGCTAGGTTCTGATGTTTGTTTTTATAAAATTCCAGCATTTTTATGTATTTTCCACTTTTGTGGGTTCATGGAAAAGAGGCACAAGATGACAGTTGGCATGGTACTGAAAAAGGTTTGGTGCCATGACAATCAGTGGCATGACACTAAAAAACAGCATTGAAGGCATCAAATTTTCACTTTCGCCCCAGAATGTTACCTGGAAAACCCTATTGTACGTACGCAGGTCAGAAAACACTAAAATTTAAAGTCTAATAACTCTGGAACTCTTTTATACTTTTCCCCAGACCTGTCAAAGGCACTACCTTGGGATATGACACATGTGCCCTGCATGTTTTGGGGCAAAACATTATTTCTATGTAGGCTGTAGATGAGAGAAAAAAAAACAATGTTAAGTATAGGAAAGAAGTTTTTTTCCCAAAAAAATGACACATACGGATCTCAGAAACCACAGAAGCTGCCATCACAAAAATGTCCACACATCAAGACCTTGTCTCTTAGACAACACATACCAAATTTCAGCTCATTTCATCAAAGAGAGCCAAAGATATTAATGTGCAAAATTTGAGGTTTACCATTAAACAGGTTAGTCAGCCTTAACAATAGGGACACTACTGAACCCCTATAATAAAGGTTTTGATGTATTTTTCCTTAGCCTTCACTCGTTGGTGAATCACATGTTCTAGTCCCACCACATACCACTCTGACCAAATATTTATTTTTTCTGGTAAAGGCCCCATCACAGTTCTGATTGGTTGACTTGGTCTATGAGTGGTACATTAGGAGATTTGTTATTTGGTTCCACATCAGCACATTGAGAGAAATACTGTTGACCACCAGGACAGCAATGACTGTTCTGCTGACAGTCGGCAGACAGCCGTCATGGAAAACAGTCTTTTTTGTGCGGGTCTTCACCTCCCCACACACCCATGTGGGTGGCTCTGCCCCCACACTCCCCATAAATATTATAATCAACTCCTAGTCTGAGTTGATTCGGAGGGGGTTCATGCCCATGAAAAAGCACTGCTGTGGTCCTGCAGGTACATTACAGCGATATGGTCGATATGTTGCTGTAATGTACCATCGCTGTCAAAGTTTTGTTATAATGATGGTACACCTTGTTATTACAGGTACCTGCCCATCACTAAAACTCAACTCAGAGCGAAGTGTTGGGGCACTTGAACCATCAGCATTCACTTAATTGTCGTGGGAGTGTATACTTGTGATTTTCAATACATCATCAACTATTATGTTGCCTTGTGATTTTCTTATCACTCCCAGCCTGAGTTTGGAGTGCTACAGTTTTCCTGCTCATATTGTATTTACCTTAGTATGTGGAAACTGATCCCTTTCTGCAGCACCCAGATCTTGCACCAGTCATGCATGTGTAAAATCCAGCCCTGGCTATTTACACAGGGAGATATTTAAATGTGATGCAATAAATTTGATTAAACCAAAAGGAACATCACATGGTGGATCCCACCTGTAGAACTGGTAATGCAGGAATCACACACCGACACCATGAGGGATTAGAACATTGGGGGCCCTGTGCCACTTCAATTCCACAAACATCCAAGAAAGTATTTCTTAGAGTACCTTTTAAGGGTACATTTTTTAGAAACAAAACAAAGATAGGAAACAAACAACATGGCAAAATCCAAGAACAAATGGCAACAACAAAAAAGTCAAAAGTAAGGAAAAGAAAAAAGAAAAGCATGATGAGGCAGAAAACACAAATAGGGAATTGAAACTAAGGAGATTGCGCAGAACCAAATTACCAATATTTCCAAATACCCACTGAGTGCACAACAAGTTAATGTTCTGCAGAAAGGACTTTCATATGTGGACAGACCTTGAGTCAATGCTTTTGAAATTCATGTTGATTTATGCATGTTTTTTGCAGAAAATTTATTTGAGGATCCATCTTAAAACATTAATATATAAACTCAACAATGTAACATAATGAGACTGTTTTAACAAAGATTGTAATCAGTTTAGGGACCTTAATAACTTAACTATTGAAATGGAAAATTGGCAGCATGAACAAGTAGAGAAGACCTGGGACATGGAACAACTATTGAACTTATTGTTCAGGCAAACCCAACACCCCATACCACTCCCACCTCCCTCTGGTCTCCACCAAGGGGCCCCACATAAGACTCTGTGAACCCCAGGAGGGTACCTGCTATTTTTTGTACCCTGCCTTTCTTCACCATTCCATTCTTACCCAGCTTTCTAGAAGACAGGCAGAGATTAAGTTACTGGCATGGCCATAACACTGTTATTAAGTACTTGAAAGGCATAGCTGCAATGTGATATATTGCATGGACTCAAAACAGTGGTATCTTCCAGAGCCTGAACTTTCCACAGTACTACTCAGGAAGAAACGTGTTTCTTTAACAGCATTGAATATTATACGGTATGTATTTACTTCTAGTTTGGTTTAAAATTTTGTCAACTATTGTTCAATGGGTTGTTGCCAGTGATATGCTCGTGCAACTGTATGTGTTCTTTAGGCTTGTCTCTTCCTCTGGTTTTCCATCCTCAGTAAAAGTACCAGAAGAACTGTCTTGAGGCAAAAGGAAAATGTATCCAGCTAATAAGCCACAACAGAGACAGAGCACCAGAGATGGAGATGGGGAGGGAGGGGGCACATGAGACACCAGGCAGTGGGATGTTGAATTGTGGGAAGTTATATAGCCAAGGAGGGGGGAGGAGTCTGACCACAGGGTGAATCTTTTAATTCAGTGAGTGGCAGCAGTGATGTACTTGTGCATTTGTTCTTTTTATTTGTCACTTCCTCTGGTTTTCTAGCCTCAGTAGAGGTGCCAGAAGAACTGTCTTGAGGCTAAAGGAAAAGGTCTATAGATAAAAAGTCAAAAGTTCAAGGTGAGATGTAACAGAACTCGCCTTCTCTAACTCATGGAATAGACCTAATAACACAGAAGAGAGGAAAAAAAAGCAGGTGGTGGAAATCTCTGGGGAACCAAGGTTACTGGGTTACATTCCCTTCAGGCTTAGAATTATGAGGCTAGCTGTTGATAAGATTAGGAGAGTTCTGAACTTGGATGTCTGATATAGGTTTCAAAGCCGGGAGATTTCCAGCAACCAATGACTTTGTTAATGTGAACCGAGATATTCTTTTGGGGTGCTAAGGTGGCTGCTCCAGTTCTTAATGAATGATCAGAGAAGGAAACAGCATTAAGACTCAAATGAGAGTCATGTTTTGACATGGAGGAAGAACCCAGAAGTAGTCATGATGGAGTAGGTATCAGTATACAGAGGAGGATGAATGGAATCTGGATGTCTGTCCAAGGATTGCAGGAAACTGAGGACTTGAATAGGACACCAGGTTGAGTTTGTTACAAAATATGAGATATGCACTCCTCTGTTGTTTCTGTCAGGTTTTGATCATGGCAAGGTGAGGATGAAATGGTCTTCAGATTCTTTCTGTAGTTATTCATGAGATGGATGCCTGGATTGATGACAGAAAAGGAAGATGTAAATTCTTCAGTCTGCAGAAATCCAAAGAAGGACAGAGTCATGGCAACTTGTAGATTAAGGTCAGCAATGGGTCTAAAAATGTCATTATTTAGGAGAAGCATCATTTGAGAATACAGATTTGAATCTGTGAGTTTCCTTGTTGGAGATTCTGGAGGAATAATTGTTCTTATGCCTTGGAGGAAGGCATTGACAGCTGGATTTGATAGGTGGGATCTTGGTACAGCAGGATGGATTGACATCATAGTAAACAGGATACCTGCAATATACTGTTTGATTGTTGTAGCTGACAAGTTAAAGGTTTGGGAACAGTAGGATGCAAATGCCAGAATAATATATATATATATATATATATATATATGAGAGAGAGTGAGAGAGAGATAGATAGATTCAGAAAGGGTCCATATTTTGTAAGGTGCTGAAGGTAGAAGTTTACAGAAAGAGTCATGGAATAAACTGCTTGCTGAGGTAATGGAAGCAAAGTCCATGATATCATTCAAGCTGGGGTGGGACTAGGCTAAAGCATGACCAAAAGCAACAGGAGCAATAGGAGGCATTAGGCAGAAGGGGGATTAGGTCCTGGGATCTGAGAAGATCCAAAGAACACATGAGCAGACTAGATGGACCTTTGGTCTCCTTTTGTCATCTTTTTTTTCTATGTTTCTTCCAGGCTACTTTGTTCATGACTTGAGTTGATGGATCTAAGCAGTAACAGATAGTGAGTGAAGCATAATTGAGAAACCTTGTTATATCATTTGCAGCTCTCAGAACAAAGGTGGGGGAATCATCTCTTGATCAGCTTGCGGGAAGGCAGCTCTGAATTGCTGAACATGGAAGTGGGGAAGACAATCAGCTAGAATATTAGAAGGACCAGGAATATATACACAGTGGATTCTAAAGTGAGAAAGTAGGGAGGTCCATGTCAATTGCCCCAGGAAGTTCATCATGGAATGGGGGGAAGAATGCCCCTTATTTATGATGGTTATGGCTGCTTGGTTATCTGTATATATAGTCACAAGCTGGTTGTTCCATGCGTGTTCCCAGGTGAGTGTGGCTGAAACAATAGGATACATTTCAAATAAAGATGATGTAGAAGGGAAGTGGGGACGATGGTCGATTTCAGATGACCAGGCAAAGGCAAACCAGGAGGTATTATGAATGGCAGCAAAACCAAATGATAGATTATCATCCTTAAAGACAGGTGATTTGAGGGAGACGGGTCCTCATAGAACATGGATATTCCATTCTATTCTGATAGAAAGAGGGACCACATAGCTAGGTCTGACTGGGAAGAAGCAGGAATGGATATGTGATGATCCAGAGGAATGGCTGAATGAGCTAGACTAAGGAGCTAGGACGTGAAACTCTTGTGGAATGATTCTCATAACAAAAGTGAGATGATCCAGTAAAAAAAAGGAATTCTCATTTGGTACTGGATCGTTTTGTTGAAAAGAGTGAAACCAAGTTCAACATTCTTTGTAATTTCTCCAGAGGGAGGTGGACTACCATTTTTAGGGTATCTATTCCAATACCTAGAAATTCTAGCATCATCACAGGTCCTTCTGTTTTGCCTTCTGCTAGAGGAATGTTAAGTGATGAGAACAAGTGTGGAAGGCAAGTGATGCTAGCAGCTGGAGGAGACGCTGGAGTATCGATTAGAAGAAAATTAACTAAAAGATGTGGCACAAATGGACATCTTTTCTAGAAACATTCCTAAGAATCTAGCATAAAGAAATAGAAAAGGAGTCTAAAAGGTGAGGGCTACCTTTGTATCCAAACATTAATCAATCAATCAATCAATCTTTATTTAGCTGGGTGAAACTCCATTGAGCAAGCTCATTTTCAAGGAGGGCCTGGTAGGTACAGAATAAATAATACAGTATCACAATAGAACATATAGCACAAATGGGCATAGTAATACAATACATAGCAATAAAAACAAGGTACAAGGATAATCAATGAGGCCCAGTCATAAGGTGAAGCCTCATCCCAGTAAACAGTACAGTAGAGAGGTAGAAGCAAGTCAGCACCAATGTGCTGAACCAGTGATTTTAGACATTGATAGCTCGATAGCTCTAGAAGAGCAGAGTTAATGCTAGCGACAGTGCAAGCTGGGGGCTCAGTAGCAAGTAGAAAGCAAGGATGAATCCAGGAACATGGCTTAGGGTAATTCTAACGAGAGGATAGAAAGTGTAGAGGGTTGACTGTAAGAATAGCAATGTGTGGCTACAGTTTATCAACAGGGAGGGCATTGACAAGGCTCCAAGAAGTATCTTGAATAGAGTGACTTGAATTTTGCAAAACCAATAAGATGCACCAATTTTATGGATTTCAGGATGTAGTTCCACAGCTGGGGCAGCACACAGTTGAAGGAGGCTCTGCCAAAATGGGAAAAGACTTTAGGCACAGCTAGTGAGATGTACGAACAGCTTCTCAAGTCATAGTTTCGTCAGGTGCAGGAGGACAGACAGCCAGAAATGTAGGAGGGTAGCATCTTGGCTATAGATCTATAGGTCCATAGTATAGCGTTCCTTTGCCTCCTGACTGTAAGTGAGGTCCATCCTACTGTGGAATAGAGTACACGGTGATGGGTATTATATGCCGCACCTCAGATGAAACATAAGGCCCTATGATAAAGGTGTCAAGCTTAGATAGGGTGTTTTTTGAGACTTGGCCATACAGGAAGTCTGCATAGTCCAAGATATCTAGGAATGTGGTTTGTACTAAGCTTTTTTTGGCCTCCTGGGTAAGCAGATGCTTGGTTCTAAAAACAATTCCAAGCCTCTGTCTAAGTTTTTTTGAGAGCTTGTCTATATGATTAGCAAAAGAAAGTCTGTTGTCAATCCACATACCTAGGTACTTGAACTTGGTCACATAGTCAAGTGACTCACCAAGCAGGGTGGTGATAGTGGGAATATTGTCATGCTTAAGGGAGTTTATGGACTTGGTCATTGGGGATAACAGCATAGCCTTGGTCTTTTTGGCATTCAATAGGAGCTTTTGACTCAGGAGGTTTTGTTGCAGCGTAAGGAAATTTGCTTGCAAGTCCATGTAGGCACTTTTGGGAGTAGGTCTGGCAGTGTAAAAGATTGTGTCATCCGCAAAGAAATGTACACTGGAAAGTTTGATTCCACGGTCGATGTTGTTGATATAAAGTGAGAAAAGTAAGGGCCCCAAGATGGAGCCTTGAGGTACGCGTCTTCTAATCTGTTTTAGGGTGGAGAGATCTCCTACTGCTTTGACTTGCTGCATCCGCTCTGCCACGTAGCATGAGAACTATATTAGGGAAGGTGCATCCAGACCAATGTTGCGGAGAGTAACTAAGAGCAATACGTGGTCGACGGTATCAAAGGCCTTGCTCAAGTCAAGGAATACCGCGCATTAGGCTCAATGCAAAGCATTATTGATTTCTCCCAGAAATTCTGTAGATGTGCCATAGGCAGGGATGTATAGGCTACAGTTTGAAGCCATCTGTAGTATCTTCTTTACTTAACAAGGCACTGGGTCCAGCAAGTTTGATAAATTAAATGGCAGTGTCAATTCACATGCAAGAGAGTGAGTACACTTGAGATGGTATTAGAGAATCGATACTGGGATCTGTTGTTGAATAAGGAACTGATAGGTCAATGAGATTTTTCCTTTCTGAGTACTTTTGGCTGGCTATTCCAATGGGGGTGCTTAGGCAAGGAAAGGGAAAGGGGAAATTGTTTAACCAGGAAAGGCACACTAAGCTGAAGCTTGTTTCCAGGTGCAACCTGGGACCACAAGGAAGTTAAGTGACTTGCTCAAGGTCACACAGTATGCATGTGGGGGCTATGGGATTCAAACTCCGGCCTCCAGCTTTGCAGCTCACAGCCCTAAAGCACTGCAGTATATTGCCTCCTAAACTCAGAAAGACAGAAAAAGGGAAGCTGCAAAGGGACTAAAGATAAAACCTTTAGGCAGTTCATTTGCCAGTAAGGCATTGACAACTTTGGGTTCAGACGTAGCAGAGTTTAAATCTGGACAATGAACCGAAGTAGAATGGTTTGGAGTCCTGTGTGAAATTTGTTTAAAAGGCCTGAAATAAGGTAATGAATGAGAGATTATAACAGATGGGTAGATAATAGCTGCTGCAGTCGAACAATATGAACTGGTGTTGAGGGGTGCACCAAATGTCACTTATGAGTTTCAGTAAGTAAGTATAGAAGTTGATTTGCAGTGACACACTAGTTTAGAATGAGTTTCTCCACAGTGACTACATACATGAGCAGTACATGGAGGTACAAAGCAGGCTGTTTCATTGAAATTATTACAGACCACTCTCCTGGCAGAGAAAACTATCTGGTGTCCACATTTATCAAAAAGATTTCTCAGTGCATAGCAAACATATTGTGAGGTGGAAGGGCAAGCCGGCACAGGGCTGACTGGTGATCGTGTGCTGGTAACAGTAAGAGGATATGACGCAGCAAGATGGGAAAAGGAGCCACAGATGGTACAGTTAGAGCTCATTGACCAGCAAAATGTCTACAAAACAGCTCATTGTCAAGGGATGTCCAGTAAATGCATGAATTGAACTTCAGTTGGTAAACAACTGCCTTTGCTGTAAAGGGTTTATGGTTGTCGTAAAAATTAGTACCAGCATTGGGGATTGCAAGACTGACAACGAGATAGAGGTAGGAATCTAATTCTTCGAACCTGGATGGAAATGCCTCAGACACAGTTACATGATAGATACTGAGAGCAGCAACAAATTCTGCTATGGCTAGTTTCTTCAGTAGACGAGGATCTTTAACTTTAAGGACCATGGATATACCCTTGCATGGTTTGGGTCTGGGCTACCTGATATCATATACTCCTGATCATACCCTTCAGTCAGTGGGGGCAGACCTTCTTACCATCCTACAGTCACATTTAAAATCATTCAGTGATAGGGTTTTTGGTGTGGCTGCTCTGAGCCTTGGAACTGCCTTCCCCGAGAGGTAACAGGTACCCCTTCACTGGCTGTTTTTAAAAAAGTTTTGAAAACTCACTTTTTTAACTTATGTTATGGCCTGGACTCTTGATTGTTAACTGTTGTCAGGTTTAATTATTTATGTTTTAATTATTGTTATTGTAAAGCACACATATCCCCTGGGATTGGGCACCATATAAATACAATTGACATTGACATGTAAGAAATAATCCTGTTCTCAGTTGTTTTATGAAATAAGAAGGATTACATGATTAATGTCCTTCCCTTTAATAATATCCTTCCTGACTTGATTTGGAACCAGATGGGTAGGACAATCTGTAGTTGGTAAATGTGTTAGCAAAGAGGGAGTAGTACCTGTTATGGGAGTCGTCAGTATGGAGAGACTGGGACTCATTGGTTGACCTGGAGAAGGAGATACAATCGGTACTGGAAGTGCAGATGGTGCTGTGGTAGCAGGTTGAGAAAGTACTGTGGTAGCAAGTTAAGAAACTGGAGGAGCTTTGGAACAGTTTAAGAAAGTCTGTGAAGGTGTTGGTTCTTTAGATCCAGAAGGTCTGGATTCTAAGGCAGTTGCTCTGTTATCTAAATTCAATATGAAAGAATTAATCTTGGAGAAGCAGGTCACACAACTCAGAAAACTGAGAAGTAGCAGCAGTTTGATGCAGAGTCTGAGATTATGCAGGGGTACTGGCAGGAGTTATGCCAAGATTTGGCAGCTTCTTTTCTATAAATAACCTGAGGAGAATCAGAATCTTCCTGGTCCAATGGGCTGCAAGTTCCATCCTTGGCTAGAGACATGGTGTTTTCATAAAATAAAAATAAAAGTGTAACCACCCTCTGGGAGCTTATTAGTTAAATATTTAGTTGCTAGGGGGTAGCTAGGCATGGAGAGAGAGAGAGAGAGAGAGTGTGGTGCTGCTGAGTCTGGGGTGTAGTGCTGCCCGCTGACTGCAGGTGGGGCCCTCCATAGAGGGGTATATATAGCAGGGAAATGTGGCACCAAGGGAAATCGAGGGAGTGACTCAAGGAGAGAGGAGCTGGGGGGGTTCAGCCTGCAAGTTCGTCCGGAGGGCCGTGGCGGGACTGGGGTGACCTGATTGCTGCCCCAGCCCTCCGTCCTTGAAGACCCGCAGAATAGAAAGCGTTGGTTCGAATGTGCAGACAGGGGAGCAATGGAGAAGAGCAGAAGGGGCCTGTTGGTGCATTTGGGAGCCGGAGCCTGGGTAGAAGAAATGAAAATGGAGGCCCGCCAAGTGAAATTCAGCACCTTGGTAGGGTAAGCACTGATAGGGCCTGAATGTCCAAAAGAAAGATTGCCCATGGGTAGTTCAGCTGTTGGGTCAGAATGGTTTATTGTGGGTGGGCCCACTATGGCAAATAGGGCCTGGGGCGTGGCTTGGAAGTGGCAGCTCAAGCAGTTGAGGGTCTAACACTGGAAGAGTTACCCTATTCCCCATTGAGGCCGCTGCAGAGTTGGGATCCACGGTGTGAGCCGCTTATGGAGGTGGAGAAAGTCCATTTGGGGGGTGTAATGTTTGGGACCCCAGTGTGGTGGCAGTCCATTGGGTGATCTGTGTGGCACTGGCAGAAGTCCCCCTGATGAGTCAGTTCAGAGGTTGGAATTGCTGCATGAGTGGACCATGCTGGTTAGGACTGGGATTAGGTCCAGGGCACCCACAACCCCAGAATAAGGCCAAGCCACCATCTGAGGCATCAGCAATTGGATGTCTGAAAGGGTTCTGGTGGTTTAGCTCTTGCTATAAGAATACCTAATGAAAAGTACAGAATTAAGATCTAGAAGGGAAAGAAAAGGTTGCTCCATTAAGAAATAGTCCCAGGTGGGGAAGGTATAAGATCAAGCTGTGGAAATGAATTGAAGAGAGTGTAAAGGTTTGGGACAGTAGAAACATCTTGAGCTGTCATAAGCCAGAGTGAAGAAATAGAAATGGAATAGCCTGAAGAGAGAGCAAAGAAAAGGAATGTAATTGCTGCAGAGAGAAAGAGAAAGGGATGAGACACGAGTCAGTGAATTGTTTCAGTTCAGCTACTTCACTTAGTGGCCTTTTCGGCCCTAGATAATGCTGCCAGGAATTCTAGCCTTTTCGACTGAAGGGAGATCTGCATGAAATAAATAGTCTGTTAGCACAGGAGACTGTTACAGTAGATGTCCCAGCTGTGCCTGTGAAGGAAACCCACCATTTATTACCCCCCACTCCATGGAGTGGCTGTTACTGTTTTTTTCAAGCTTAATTAAATCGTTTTTTGCACTTTGATTCTGGAGTGGACAATGAACTTAATCAATGTGACTGTGCATGCTTGTTTTGCTAACCAAAATTCCCCCTGTAGCCTCAGGAACATCCAGCAGCAGTTTGGTTCCCTTGTTTACCGTGATCCCCAGTCACACTAACTCTATGGATCCAGGTAACGAGTTGTTTCTATTTTAATCCTTTGGACTGGTTGGTCGTGTTTGTCAAGTGCCCCCCTCCAAACAATTTAACACCTGCACACCCCTAGATGTGGGGGGGGGGCTTACAAAAGAAAATATAGAGAACTAGATAGGAAGCTCAAGGTGTTGAGCCTGTCATAAGGAGGTAACTACTAAAGACGGATGATCCCTGGCTTTCCGAGTGATGCATGAAGATGGGACCTGGTTCCAAGTACAGACTTGGCTAGGCACACCGCTGCGTTATTATGCATCATGAGACCATTGCACTACCATTACATTACTTATCCAGGAGCCCTGAGAGTGATGAACAATTATGTGCCTGATTGGTTAAAAGAAGAATTCCAAACCTGCACCCAACACAACATGTCATAGGAGGTCAGATGGAGAGTCATACCACTGATTCACTGGAGGTGGCTGATTAGTTACAGAGATAACTACAAGGATAAGACAGACCTGTGAGAAGAAAAAGAGAGAAGCAGAAATAACACATGAAAGAAACACACACCTAATAGGAGGCAACTATAGCACTAGAAAATCCAGTGGAGTCAGAAATGTGACACCAGGAAGCAAAAGGAATATGTATGCAGAGTATCAACCAGAAATGAGGAAGCTAGAATGGCACAAGCATACGTCAAAAAGACTAGAGGAGGCTGACAGAGAAGGCTGAGATACCAGACAGCAAAAGCAGCAGAGTAGGAAGGTAGCAGCATCCACAACAGAGGAGACAGAGTGGAGGGGAAGCAGAACAAGGAGACACAGGAAGTGCCGGACTGCCAGTAAACAAGCAGAGTGGAGCCGAATGACTGGAGCAGTGGGAGAGAGCCATAGCAGAGCTGTGCAAGGAGTGAAGGCAAGGGAAGCACAGGCCAAGAGGAGAGGAAGGTGGAATAGGGAAGGAGTGGTGAAGCCATGAGGAGGGCAAGTGTGGCAAAACCATGACCTACAGAAAAGGAGAGGGAAATGGAGAGAGGGGAGGGGGAGGCAACAGACAAAAGGGGAAAGCACAGAAGACCAAAGCAAGAGGCAGCAAGGAGCAAAAAGGGGAAGGCAGCAGAGTTGTAAGGCTGAAGAGAAAAATGGAAAAGATAGAGACAGGTTGGAAAGTAGCAGAAATGGCAGAAGAGCACAGACAACAAGAGGCAATGAGGAGCAACAGAGTAGAAAACAGAGTCAAGGAGCACAGAGGTAAGTCCTGTGAAACACTAGGCAGTGAGATGTTGAATTGTGGGAGGCTATATAGCCAGGAGGTGGGATGAGTCCAGTGGCCTCCCATTGTACCACAGGATAAACCTTTTAACTATGATGTGAAAAAGTAGGACTGATTCTGTGTTATTCACTGCACTCAGGCCAATGTTTTGTTTCACTCCTCACTCAACAAAGAATTAATCTGTTTTAAATGTAGGATTTGTTACTGCTTGGATGATACTCATTTGCCGCGTATCATGTGCATACTAATATGCCCTGTGTCATTTATTCTACATGTCTTCTGTATATTTACTGTTGAAAACCTGATGAAAATATTTTAAACAACACCCGAGATAGATGGATTACCAGGCAAGTTCTATAAACATCTAAACCCTAGTTGAATTCTTATTTACTAGAACTATATAAAGAGGCCTGAACTAAAAAGACTCTACACCCAGCAATATGCCAAGCACTGATCACTTTAATATATAAAAGAACAAAGACCCATTAAGGTGCTCCAGCTATCGTCCAACATCCCTAATGAATTTAGACCACAAAATTTTGGCAAAAATCATGTCAGTTAGGATTCAACACTTAGTCACAGATTTGGTGGAATTAGAACTAGGGTTGCCACTTTTGGATGAGGTGAAAATGGGACAATAAACCACACCCCAAGCTCCACCCCAGCCCCACCCCTTTTTATAACCAATGAGTACTGCACAGCACTCTTCATCCAACACCATCCCATTTCTTAAATCATATCTGAGAAAAATAGGTATTTTAACGTATATATTTATTAACCCACATGGATTACACATATGTTATTTTTATAACTGACAAGTTCTGTCCTTACTCTTAAGAGTATAACCACAACAGTAACCTGATAAAGAGGATTTCTGTCCTACAACAATTTATTCAGAATATCCTGTCTGTCAAAGCACAATATACCTTTAACAAAACCTTCACTGCAATGTGAAAATATTCTGGCAGGATTAACAGCACCTGTGAACTTCCTGCTTTAAAATAATGAATCGTCTCCTTTGTGCTCTCAGAGGGAGTGTGTCTGTTTTATCTCTGGACTTGGTGCTGGCTAGAGAAGTAGGACATAATTATTTAACCTTACGGGACTTAAAAACATTATTGTGTTTCGCATGCTTAATGATGCATTGAAATGTCCTTGGGACCTTAACCCATCAATGCCTTGTTCCCCATGCAGCAGTAGCCTTGAATAGATTCCTTTTTTAATTACTGTAGGCAGTCCAGGGCAAAAAAATCCAGGTAAGCCCCCACTATTTGGAAGGAGGGTTACATGCCAGTCAACGCTGGTCTGAAATTCAAGTTCTTTTAATACTTTTTAAGCCATATACAACTGATATAATATCTTTTACAGCTATAATTCTAAAAGAACCATACTAACAGAGCAGTGTGTCTAAATGTATCCCAATATTACAATATTAAAACTGATTATACTTATAGGGACACACATTTTGTTGCCAGAACTATTTCACTGAACATGGAGACACTGTGCTCTGAGTTTGAACAGAGACACAAGTTGATTATTTCTCTTTGCAAAAGTTCACATTTAAAAAAAAAGAGATTAAAGCAAGCATGTTAGCCAACCTGGTGGTGCTGAGGGTTGAGGTGCTGAATGCCACACCTCGCTCCATGTCTGGTGACCCGGGTTCGGGAGCAGACTCGGGTCACCGGGGGTTGGCCATGGAGGAGAGGATCGAACATCTGGAGGACTGCTCTCCTCTCCTGGGGAGGGAGGGTAGTGTGCCCCACAGCTTTGGCGGCTCCTGGTGGAGACCAGGGGCATTGCAGCTAGTGGGGGCATGTACAAGGGGGTAGGAGTTGTCAGTGGACGTCCTATGCACAGGTGCAGGATCACGCCTGTCACATGCTGGACGTCATTGCAGGTCCATGGCCCTGGGTGAAACAGGAAGGAAAAACCCCGGCTCCAGGGGGGGTGACAGCGAGTCTTAGGTGGCCAAGCCCATATGCCCAATGATGGCCCTGACCCTGACTTGATTCTCCAAGGTCCCTGCCTCCTCCCATGAGAGCATGGCAGGAGAGGGGGGGACCCAGTGCCCGCTACCTCAGTTCAGAAAGGGGTTCAGGTGGGCAGTGGAGGTGAGGTCATGTGAACCATCTGAGAGATGGCCTGGTAGTCCATGACTAGGTGGGGGAAAAACAAAGTTGAAAAAAAAAACATGTATTTCATATATTTTTAGTACTTTCCATATGTTAATATTCAAAGCTGTATAAAAGGCTAATAAACAAATTAAGCAGCCTGGGAGTCAGATCCAGGTGGTTAACTGGGTTAGAAATTGGCTAAGCGGTAGAACACAGAGGGTTATAGTAAACAGAGTTCAGTCTGTAGAAAGGGAGGTGACCAGTGGGGTGCCTCAGGAATATGTACTAGGCCCAGTCCTCTTTAATGTCTTCATAAGCGACATTACAGAGGGGCTGGAGTGGAAGGAGTGCCTCTTTGCAGATGACACAAAGATCTGCAATAGGGTAGACACACTGGGGGTGTATGTGTGGAAAGAATGAGAAGGGACCTGGGCAAGCTGGAGGATTGGTCAAATGTACAGCAGTTGAGATTCAACACAAAGAAGTGCATAATTATGCACTGAGGTCATGGGAATCCAAGAGAAAGAAGGACTCAGTGTGGTGGAGGGGTAGGTACTGTCAGCCAACAAACAAGAGAGGGATCTAGGAATAATTATATCTGAGGACCTAAAGATGGCTGGACAGTGTGAGAAGGTGGTTAGAAGGGCCAGCAGGATGCTGGGGTGCATAGGGAGAGGCATCACCAGCAGAAAAAAGGAGGTGGTGATGCCACCATACAGATCATCAGTGAGACCTCATCTGGAGTACAGCGTCCAGTTTTGGAGGCTGCATCTCAGGAAGGACATAGACAGAGTGGAGGCAGTCCAAAGAAGGGCCACAAAAATGGCACCATTGCTGCAGCAGAAGGCATATGAGGAGAGTCTGAAAGACCTCAATATGTATTCTCTAGAGATGCAAAGATAGTGAGAGGGGGTCATGATAGAGACGTATAAATATCTTAAAGGGAGCAATAAGGTACAGGAGAGTAGCATCTTTCAGAAAAGAAGATGGACAAAAACTAGGGGACATGAGATGAAGTTGGAGGGAGAAAGAATCAGGGGTAATGTGAGGAAGTATTTCTTTACAGATAGGGTGGTAGATGCTTGGAACAGCTTCCCCACAGGGGTGATAGTGGCAAAATGGTGGAGGGATTCAAAAATGCATGGGACACACAAGGGAAGCCTAGAAAAAGCGAAGAGTAGGAAAGCCGCAGATTAACTACACTCTGCAGCAGAAGTTAAAGGCAGAAAAAACAGGCAGACTAGATGGGCCAGGTGGTCCTTATCTGCCAACAAATTCTATGTTTCTATATATCACTCAAAGAACAGCAAATTCACTGGATGAAGGAAACAATGTGATTTTGACTTTGGGAGTTTCACTACTAATTGACGCAAATACTCTTGTCTCCTCCAGAGGACCTGGCATTAATCACAGTCTGTCATGGCAGTTCCACACAGTTGCTTAATGTTTGTCAGCTGTGTGTGCGGTGAGGCCAGAGTAGTTGATACAGACAGATTTCTTCAGAAATGCGCAGCTTCACCTCCAACCCAGCAGCTTTCCATGCTGACAGTTCAGTTGCTTGTGCATGAAATCGGGACATTCGGTGACCCCACTGACACTTGATGCGGGGCCAGGATGAGGGTGCTGAAACCGGGACTGTCCCACAAGAAACAGGACTGGAGGTAGCACTAATTAGAAAAGTACGGTTTGTGCCAGGTAGAGCTGGATCAGATAGTGTAAGACGTCTCTTAAATGTTATATGGGCTGCAAATAAGAATAGGGAACCATACACTATTTTATCTTTAGATTTTTTTAAAGCACTTGATTCCCTTGACTGGACTTATGTGCTTAAGGCTCTTGACCAGTTTGGATGTGGTGGGAATTTAGCAACTGGGTTAACATTGTGTATACTAATGTGAAGGCCCAAGTCCTTACTATTGGCTTATAGTCGGGACCAACCAAAAAAAGCACTAGACAAGGCAGCCCGCTGTCACCATATCTCTTTATTTTATCTGTTGAACCTTTAATCGGACATATTAATGCTGATCCAGACATACATGGAAATCTGGTTAAAGTCCATAGACCTAAAGTCTTTGCTTTTGTGGCTGATCTACTTTGGACATTAACTATGCCCCTCAGTCCTGCTGCACCACATTAATGTCCACCCTTTCTGACTCTGAAAACATTTCAAGTCTCTAGGTTAATTGGGGGAAAATCCAGGCCCTTTGTTCCAATTTGACGCATTTTGTTCATGAACAGTTAACACAAATATTTGATGAGGATAGAATTACAGACCAAATAACCTTTCTGGGTTTACAAATCGGTACAAAACTGCAGAATCTGATGGAGATCAGTCTCCAGCCATTACTAAAAGAGGCAAAAGGTGGAGCCACCTCAGCCTATCATTATGGGGAAAATCAGCTCCATGAAAATGATTTTTGCCGTGAAAATCTTCTAGATCTTTCAAAATATTCCCATCCTGTTAAATTGCAACTTGCTGAAAAAATTAAACTCTCCTGTAATACTATTTCTTTAGGATACCAAACTGCTTAGGTTAAGTCTAAAAATATTACAGGCGCCATATGATATGGGAGGCATGACTCTACCATGCTGGGACAAGAATCATATGGCATTCCTTTTTACGCAGGCTTCCCTACACCTTCAAAATATTTCAGGAAACTCTGATAGCAGTCCTCTGATTGACCATGGAGCAGACTATCCTAGATCCATACATTCTCTCAGATTATATTTATTTCACAGTTCCAGGCAGTATTAGAGATAACCCTTGTTGAGCCAAAACTATTAGACTTCTTAAAAAGATTAACCTGAGGCTGAATACAGAAAAACTGCTCCTACACTGTGCTCCTATTTGGTGCAATCCTTATATCACAAATGGGAAATCCTATCTAATATACTCTGATTGGTCTAAGGTGGGCATAAATAGTTCCACCAACCCACAGCTACATACATTTTGTCGATGCTGATTACAGTTCTGGCAAAATGTCACCAAGCACTGCAGCACCAGGCGTTTGGTCTCCCAGAAGGTACATTGCCAAAGTGCCCTCCTGGGAAATGATCAGCTTTTATGGTGGGGATTCGTCCCCTGCACCCCCAGAACTAAATATAACCTCCTCTGGGGTGGGTATGCCCGGGGGGGGGGTAGAAACTGGATGGGGGCAAAGGGCAACAGGAGTGAGGGGGCAATCTAAATTCAAGATCGCTCCTTTAACTGTCCCCCTTGTTGTGGCGTCATGATTGCAGCGGCCAAATGTGGTCATCAGCTTGACAGACTATGGGCATAAATAGTCTCCAGGATGTTTTCTTTGATGGCTCTCGGATTTTAATGTTCTTTTCTGATCTTAGGAATAAATTGCATCTCCACAAATTTCATTTTCATCATTATTTGCAACTAAGGACTTTACTTAAAAACTCTGTTCCATTACCTGATTTCTCACTCCACTGGAATGAGCAGTGGATGCAAATTATTCAGTTTGGCCCCCCTATGAAAAGGTGCTAGTATTTTATTTTTTTTAAAATAACATTTTATTAAAGTTTTTCCATATCAATTCACAAATAGCAGACAGACCATACAAAAACCGAATACATGACAATTAATAAAAAAGACAGTCAATGTGAAATCTTCTTATAAATCTGGAATTGATATTCTTATAAAATCCTTTAAACTTAAACATTAAATAAATAACTAAAATTCAAAACAAAATTTGGGAGAGCAACTCATGAAATAATGACTCTAATCAATCTCATGACTCTGAACTCATTAACTCCTTTTTTAATTTTTCTGGAGAGGTGGACACCCAGGGTGGGGGGAGGGGATGGCAAGATCCCATCATGGAAGACCTTTCTTTCCTCATATATTGGATCTAATGGTGACTATAAGCAGAGTGGGGCAGACATAGATTCATCACATCCTACCTAATAGGAAAAAACTCTCATAGAAACATAGAATTTGACCGCAGATAAGGACCATTTGGCCCACCCAGTCTGCCCATTTCCCTACCTAATGGATAAGCTGCAGAGCCTAGTTAACCAGCAGCCTACTTCTTCCTACCCCCCCAGAATTGCCTTATGACTGTCCCTTGATGCTTGAATTCTACCACTGTTTTTGACTCCACAACCTCCTTTGGAAGGCTGTTCCATGCATCCAGAACCCTCTCTGTGAAAAAATACTTCCTTAAATTACCTCTGAGTCGCCCCCCCATCTTCAAATTGTGCCCTCTTGTTCTTGCAAACCTCTTTTTTTGAAAGATGCTACCCTCTTGGACTTTGTTGATTCCCTTGAGGTACTTGAAAGTTTCTATCATATCCCCCCTCTCCCTCCTTTCCTTGAGGCTATACACATTAAGCTCCCTTATCTAATAATTATCTAATATTTCCCAACTAAAACCAGTATCTGTTATATGTTGAAATAACTGGGCTGTAGAACCATTGACTCATACTTCTTCTGTTGTAATTGTAACAGGGCTGTGACTCTTTCCATCTCTAGTATTCTACGACAATTTTTTAACCATAGCTCTGGGGATGGAATTGTGGGAGTTAACCACAATTGAGTAATGACTGGTTTCTGTCACAACCAAAATATAAAGATGTTAGTTCCTATTTCTTGTTAAATCTATAGGGGGATCCCCTAAAATCCAATTTTTAAAATGATTTGGTGGGGGAATCTCTAATATCTGTCCTGTTACTGTAGCTACATGCGTCCAATAATTCTGAATCAGTGGGCAATCACAGACAATATGTCTATAGAACCCTTAGGTATCACACCCTCTCCAGCACTGGTCTGAATTGTGTGATCCTAAGTGTCTACAAATGAAGAGGGTACAAAAATACCATATCACTGTTTGCCAGTGAAATTTCTTACACGAGGGGAAAGCTGTGGTATTGAAGACCCCCCCCATAACTGATCCCATTCTTTATCTTGAAAAGTTGACCCTGTTTCCCCTTCCCAGTTAATTTCTTACTAATAATTCTTACTCTCAACCTTTGACTCCACCAGTCAAAACCAAGTGGGAAGCAAAACTTCATAACCCTATCTCAGACAGTGACTGACATTGAGGCTGGGAGCATGCCTGTCATGGTAGGAAGAGGTGCAAGGTAAGCTTATCCAATATAACATCTTACATCATTTCTATTTCTCTCCTAAAAACTGTTTGAATTTGGCTATTCTGCTGATAACAACTGTTGGAACTGTGGACAGACCAATGGAACACACCTACATATGTTATGAGATTACTCTAAGTTCATTAATGTTTGGAGGGGATGCACACAGCATATGTAGAACTTGTTTTGACATGGAATTACCTTTATACCCCAGCATGTATATTCTAGGAATAGTTCCCCATAATAGCTCCCTTACATATTGCCAAAAGCTTTGGCTCATTGCAGTAGCACTTGTAACTAAAAGACTAATTTTAAAATACTTGCATGACCTGTCAATCCCTACTTTATCAGAATGGTACAACCTTATGACTTACACCGTAAACAATGAAATAATTAGCAATTTGATTTTGAAAAAAACTGATACGTTCCATGAAATATGGAGACCCTTTCTTCAGTTCAAAGACATTTAGTTGTATGTGTAAGTGTCTCATATGAGTTTGTGATTTTATAACTTACTATTAAGTCGCTGACCACTTTTAGAATTGTTCCTCTGATTATGATGTTACTTTGACTTTAGATGTTTCTTATGTAGTCTATTTTAACACTTAGACTGTAATAATAGCTGTTCCTCTCATTGTAGTTGATTATGTTATTAATGTTTGTATTTATTTAATATCCCTTGAAATCTTAATACAAATTATTATTGAAAAGATATTTTAAACAAAAAATATTTTTTTCGTTATATTTAAAAAATATTGAACTAATTGTCACATATTATTATGGAGGCATAACAAATGGACAAAGACCCTACAGAAAGTAGCATGCTAACAGGTATTAATAATACACAGCTTTCTTTCCCATATGTAACATATTCTAAAGGGACTTCCACACTCAACCCAGAGATACCTAATGGTTCAGCATTAGCTGTATTCTAAAATGTGGTAAAACAGCCGGTAATTAATGCTTTGAGTAATTATAACAAAAAATGGTTTTCTCAACCTATCCCAAGAGGAATCAAAAGCATTAGAATTAAAATGCTATACAGAAATTATTTTGAAACTGGCAGGTAATGACAGAAATATAGTAGACACATAGACACTGATGGCAGAAACAGACCATTGATTCATCCAGTTTACCTATAAACCCCTAGCAAGCCCAGGATCTATTGTCCATACATCATTTTAACCCATGCTATCTTCTCCCATGCTCCCCACCCTATAGCTGCTACCCTGAGCAATCACTAAGCCCTTCATTCTGTCCTAGCTGTGTTTGAAACCATTGATCGTTTTGACACCCATTACATCAGCTGGCAGATCATTCCACAGCTTCACCACCCTTTCTGTAAAATAAAACTTTCTCACCCTACATTGCACTTTCTCTAGCCTGTCCTTAACTTTCCTTAGGTGAGGACTCCAGTACTCGGCACAATACTCCAGGTGGGCCCTCAGCAGTGATCTAAAGACAGGTAGTAATACCTCCTTTCTTCTGCTGTCAGTACCCCTTCCTATACACCCCAATATCTTGTTTGCCTTGCTGTAGGCCTTGTTACACTGGCCTGATTGTTTTATGGAGTCAATGGTGATGACCTCTAAGTCTCTTTCCTCAGAGACTACACCCAGCTTTATCCCCCTCCCCATCCAGTACTCTGACTTGGGGTTCTTGTTCCCTACGTGCATAACCTTGCACTTTTTGGCACTGAATTTCAAATGCTAAACCTTTGACCACCTCTCTAGCCTTTGCTAGTCTCTCTGCATCCCCCTGAATCCTCTCCTTGCTATTCACCCCATCACAGAGCTTTGTGTCATCTGTGAAGAGACAGATCTTGCCTGAAATTCCTTCTCCCATGTCATTGTTGAACATATTCAAAAGGACTGGATTCAGGACCGATCCTTGTGGCACCCCACTGATGACCTCTTTCTCTTCTGATTTGACTCCATTAACCACAACCGTCTGCTGTTCCCTTTCCAACCAGTTTCGCACTCATCTAACTGTGCCCTTCGCTTCACCCAGATTCTCTAGCTTCTTCAGCAGCATTCTGTGAGGCCCTGAGTTAAAAACCTTGCTGAAATCAAAGTAGGGTAAATCAGTAGCATGGGCCTTATCCAGTACACTCATTTCCCAGTCAAAAAGTACTATCACATTGGACTGACAAGACTTCATTGCCATGAACCCATGCTTGTTACTATCCTGGAGTCCATTGCTCTCCAGGTAGTCCACAAAGTCCTCTTTGACTGTTGTGTCCATCAGTTTACCCACAATAGTGGCAATACTGACAAGTCTGTAGTTACCCCTCATGGAACAGGACTATGTCTGCTACCTGCAACCTTGTGGAACTACCCCTGTTTGAACTGACCTATGGGATAACCCTACCAAGAGTTCAGTTAGTTCCATTGCCAGTTCCTTGAGTACCCATCTGTCCATGGAGCCTTATCTATCTTTAGAGCTGCTAGCCCTTTCTAAACCCTTTTACTGGTAAAAAATTGCTGCCTCGTCTCAGGGATCCCTCTTACAGCCACCTTAATGACACTCACTGGCGGAGGTCTCTGCTTGCTCATGTGAAAATAGAGCAGAAGTAGTTATTAAGAATATCTGCTTTCTGCCCATCCTCCTCAGTCCCCTACCTCACACTGTTAACCTAACAATTCCTCTTCCCCTTTTTCTTTTTTCCCTAATATAGCTAAAAACTGTTTTTCCTCTCCCTTGAGCCCTTTCTGCAATATGTATCTCTGTGTCTGCCTTTGCTTCACTGACCACTCTCTTTTTGTTTCCCTTGTTCTCAATTTGTACCCCTTGTTCAAGATTAGAGGAGAAATACAAATGTATGTACCCAAGAAACTAAAATATAGTAACAAGAAAAAAGTTCCAGAATGGTTAAACCCTTATTTAAGAAGAAAAATAAAAAAATGAAAGTTTATAAAAAATGTATAGATAGTCCAGACTTAGAGGTGAAAATAAAATACAGAGAAATGGTAAAGAATGTAAAAAGGGCGAAATATGAATATGAGATCAATCTAGCATCAAGAGTAAAGATAACTATAAATCTTTTTACACTTATATAAACAACAAGAAGAGGGGTACAAATAATATAGGTCCATTTAAAAATAAGGAGGGTAACCTAGCAAGTAATAAAGAGATGGCAGATATCCAAAATGATTATTTCTGCTCTGTATTTAATAATCCTACTACGGTTTACACAAGAGGGGACAATACATCAGAACCAGGTTGCATAAGGATAAAAGCAGAGGATGTGCTTGATAGAAGAAGACAGCTAAATGTAAATAAGTCACCAGGACCTGATGAGATACATCCTAGGGTGCTTAGAGAGCTCTCTGAATACAGAGCCCCACCACTCACTTACTTACATTTTTTCAGGCCTCTTTAGACAAAGGGGAAGTGGCACAGGGTTGAAGGGAAGCCAAGTTGTACCCATTCTAAAAAAGGACCTCAAAACAGGCCGGAAAATTTCAGACCAGTTAATTTAACATCAGTGATGGGTAAGATTCTGGAGGGAAAATTGAAAGAGTACATATCCCTTCATCTGAAAGAGTCAAATTTAGAAGATCCTGTGCAGCATGGATTCAAGAAATCAAGATCATGTCAAACACACTTATTGGCATTCTATGAGGAAGTGAGTAAGGCTTTGGGGGGGGGGGGAGTTCAGTTGATTGTGGTATACCTGGACTTTTCCAAGGCGTTTGATAAATTACCTCACGATGGGTTACTAAATATGCTAAAGGTCCTAAATTTGGATATAAAGGTGATAAACTGGATAGGGCAGTGGTTGGCTATGAGGAGGCAGAGAGTAACAGTAAATGGAGAGTTATCAGAGTGGGCTGAGGTGGCAAGTGGGGTTCCCCAGGGCTCTGTGTTGGGACCCTGTCCTTTTAATATGTACATAATGTCTCTTAAAATATTTCATCAGAACATCTGGCTAACAAAATTTGCAGATGCCTGCAGAGTAGGAGCTATCATAAAAATAACAAAGGATAGTGAGAAACTACAAGAAGCACTAGATAACATGCATGAGTGGACAGTAAGGAACAAACTAGAGTTCAACATCGGAAAATGTACAGTAATGCATATAGGGTGGTGTAACACAAAAGCAAGCTACCAAATGGGGAATTCACAACTCAGGAAAACTCTGGAGGAGAAGGATCTGGGAATTATAATAAGCGAGGATTTACAACTCAGTGCACATTTTAGTAGTATTGCCAAAAAGGCAAATCGAACCCTTAACTGCATACTTAGGCATATTGGTAACAGGGACAGTAGGGTTCTAATGCCACAGTATGGAGCCCTGGTAAGGCCAGGGTTGGAGTTCTTTGCCTAGGTATGGGCACCATACAAAAAAGGGATGTTCGAAAACTGGAGAACATCCAAGAAGGGCTACAAAATCAGTTCTTGGGTTGAACAACAAGACATATGAGGAGAGGCTAGAGGCACTGAACCTTTTTTCACTGCAGTATAGATGAACAAGGAGAGATATGTGCATGCTATACAGAGCTATGCAGGATAAAACACTTTGGAAAAAATTGGGGCTATCCATTAAAAACAGTAAATATGAGCCAAGAGGCCATTCCTTTCAATTATCCTTGAGCAAATGGAACCTCCTCAAATGGAAACAGTGGTTTAGTCAAAGAGTGGTTCCCTTATGGAATAAACTTCCATTAGAAATAGTAACAAGTCAGTCTATGGATACATTAAACAAAGATTAGACGAATTCCTAACCAGTTCAAATAAAATATATATTTAAATGAGTAGATGGCAAGCATTGAGGACGGAAGTCTATAAGCTTGTATATACCTATGATGCCTATGATTCTTTCTTCACTTGTTGTTCCTTTTACCTGATGAAGGCCTTCATTTTGGCTCACACTGCTTCCTTGACCTTACCAGAGAACCATATGTGTCTTTTGTATCTGCTTCTTTTGATTACCATTCTCTTACATGACTTTGTTGCCTCAGGAATGGACCCTTCACTATATGACTTCTGGAGCTTCTGGTCACTGGAATAACCCACTCAATATCTTGTAGGTTTAGATCTCCCAACACCACCACCTTCCCCTTTGCTGCCCCTCTTTCAATTTTCTGCCTCTAGGTCTTCATCTCTCTCTCTCTTTCTCTCTCTCTCTCTCTCTCTTTTCCCTCTGAGCTAGAGGTCTATAGTTCACCCCCATCCATAGTTTCTTGCCTGAGGGTGCTATGAGGTGAACCCACAGAGACTCTGTTTTCCATTACCTCCCCTGATATTTCCATCTTCTACTGCCTCAATGCTTTTGCTGACATATAGGGATATGTCTCCTTCTTTACCTTTATCATGTCTACACATGGTGTAGCCTTAGACTGACATGCCCCAATCATTATTTTCTGTGGTCAAAGTTTCTGTCATGGCTACCAGGTCCATCTCTATGTCTGCCACCATTGCCTGGAGTTCGCTAATTTTATTTCCTAGACTCCTGACATTACAGTAGACCTTTTTCCATCTTTCTCCTGATCCCCTCTTACTTTTTTTCTTTTCCTTCCTGTTCTTTTTCCCTTATTCTTCCCATATATATTAACTTTTTAATTTGCTGAAGTAGGCTTTGTGAGCCCTCCCTCATTGGCCTCTTTCCCTAACCTAATTTGAACTTCAGCCTTACTGTTACTCATATTGTTGCTACTAGTCCTTGTTCAAGGGGAGCCCTAGCTAGGTTTCCCACCTGCTCTCCCTTCTCAATGGTTCTCCTAGCCTCTGTCTCCCCCACAGCCAGTTTAGCTATCCAGTGTAGATGTCAAACTTCTGCCTCAGAGCACTGCTCCACTCTCATCAGGCAAAGGCCATTACCCTGTCCCAGAAGCCCCCTCATTCCCCACAATGTGGTCTCCCCTCCTGACACCATCCTTTTAACCACATATTAAACTCCTTAGTCTAGTAGTGCTGGACAGAGACGTGTATATAAACTGGGGCTGTGCAAACCTCACAAGGTCTGACCATGCCAACTTTGACCATTGAACCAGAAAAAGTTTGGCAAACTTCTCTTACTGGCAGACTAGTTGGCACTAGTTTGACCACTAAAAAGCATTTGAAAATAGTATAAAATGAAACAGCACAATGCACTGGGCTGATGAAGCCCCCAGAACAGCAGTATGATGCAGTGACCCACATTGAAGGCTACTGGTTCAAAAAATGTAACTTCTGTTTAGTCAGTGACAAATATGGACAATCAAGTAAACAAGAGCACATAGTTAATAACATTAAAAATAAGGTTTGTAAGGCCTATGTAAGCTCACAAAATATCAGTATAGCATGCCACAGCATAGGCTACTGGTTCCAAATATTGTGTGCCCCTTAGGATATTGCCACACAAGGCTTACCATTATGGCATGTATACTTGGATAAGTGTTGTGCACATTGGTTTCATGGTCAATGTTGCCCCAGAAATTATTTATTCAGTCTGTGTAGGCCTACCAATAATTCATAACACAGTAATCTGAAGAAGACAGAGTCAAGACAACAGAGCAGCATCCCACAGCTTAGGGAGTTAATGGGCTAATTAATTTATGAATGGAAGATGTTGGAGGTGTGCATCTGCTACCACTGGAATGAGTTTCTTCCTCTTCCTCTCTACCTGGTCCCATAGCGTTCTTCTCCCCCCCCCGGACATCATCACTGACCATTTGTTAATTCCCCATACATGCACAGCAAGTTGTGAGGTGGCCACCAAGAGAGATGAGTGAGTGCAGCCAAACTCATTGACTTTTCAGGCACTCAGATTCAGCCGGCAGCAATTAGCACTCATCGTGAGCAGTGTAAGTTTGCAAAGCAATGCCATGACACACCCACTGTAATGCAATTCAACTTCTCTTTCTTCAGCCATCTCACACTAAATCAGTTGCTTCACATAACCCCTTTGACAGAAGTATGCCTAATGTTTACCGATCGGCACTGTGGCACCGCACATTGTCCTGGTGAGCTGTCAGCAGTGCTCTGTGTCTGTGTGTCTCTCTTTCTCTCTCTATTCAGTGTGCAGCATTGCTCCAGCACTGTGCTGGTGGTGGGGTTCAGCTTTCTGGTGCTGAGAGACAGAGCACACACACACACACACACACACACACACACACTGAGAAAAGCCAGCAGAATCAGAGATGGGTGTCCCATGGCTACGATTAGGGGCAGTGAGAGACAGCAGGACAGTCAGCATTCCCCCCCAACCCACACAATGCTCACTCTCCACTCCCTGCTCCCTGTCCTCTGGTCACGGATAGAATGCAAACAAAACGGCTGCAATCTCATCTCTCTCTCTCTCTCTCTCTCTCTCTCACTGTCTTTATGTCTATGTTACTGAAGCATACAGCAGTTTTACAACTTCAGTACTGTGAGAGAGAGTGAACTGTGCTCCCATCTGGAACATTGTGCCTCTGTCAGAGAGAGAGAGAGGGAGAGAGAGACCATGAGCAGCTCACTGGTCCACTGACAGCACAAGCACATGCATGAGAGATAGAGTGAAAGAGAGACTGTGAGCAGCTCACTGGTCCTCTGACAGCAGAAGTACATACATGAGAGAGAGACAGACAGCAAGACATTGAATTCAGCATTGCTGCACTGTCCTCTCTCCACTCTGTCTAGGTGTGCAGTCCCTATGGTGCAGTTTTTCTTCTGTGTGGGTGAGTGGGTAAAACTGGGCAAGCAGGAGAGAGACAGATGCTCAGCAGTGCAAGGGAAGCAGCTCACTGCGTGGTGTATAGCATGAACAGCAGACAGAGACAGTGACAGCAAGGGGCATTTGCAAAGGTTGGCAGCCACACACTTCAGTGTGGTAATGCTACTGACAGCGTTACATCTGCAGCAAGTGTTATGTCTTCTGAAAAGCATTGTTTAGCTGCACAGTTCAGTGTGGGAATGCTTTCCAGTGGCATTGTTGAGTTTCTTCCTGACGGCATAATGTCTGAGCTGTGGTACCCTGTGTGTACTGTACACAATGTGGAATTCCACTGTGTATATTCTGTAAAAAATAATAGCTGGGTTGAGACAAGACTTTAAGCATAGTGTGCCACATAGAGAGAGACAGACAGATAGAGAGTGCTACACAGAAAGTGAGCTGCTGTGGGGGTCAGAGAAACAGTTGCATTGTCCTTGCATTGTTCAGGTCAGGAGGGTATTCCACAGTGAAAAAGTCATAGGCACAGTTATGTCCTGAACAACAAATGGCAAAAATGTGGTACTAGTGCATTTCTACCATTTGTGTGTTCATAACATAAGTGTGGTATGCATTATTGCTTGAGGATTACTTTCTCTGGTGGCAGGATACAGTACAATTTCATGAATTTAAACATTAATTAAAGCTTTTCTGTTAATGATATTCCTAGTGTGTACACCCCATGTTATAAGCACAATAACCCACTCCAGGGTGTGTGGTTACTGAGGATTAATTAACATCCCAGGTACTGTGAGGGCACTCGGCCCGTGGCCTCATGCCTCACAATGCACCCAGGGTGTTGATTAATCCCCAATGACTGCACACCCTGTTGTGGGTTATTGCTTACTCAGCAGCTTCACTGCCTAATGGTGATGGTGCTGCTCTTACTGACGCCATGCATTAGCAAGAAATCTCATACTGAGATCTGCAGTACTTCAGCTAATGCCTTTTCATGGTAGATGTTCCCAGCCTCATTCCCTCCTTGCTGTGACTCATCCTGTCTTTATATAAAGGACATGCTATATGTAAATCCCACACCAATGATGTCATCAGTTTCATCTTTCATTCTGGCACTCTCCTGCTGTTGCCTAGTTGTTGGGCTACAGTGGCCAGCTTTCATGTAAAACACAGAAACATAGACTTTGATGGCAGATGGAGACCGCTTGGCCCACCTAGTCTAAATAGAAAATAGAGTTAGAATCAATGTTTTGACCATAGATCTTCTTCAGTAATTATCTAAAAGAGAAAAAGGCAAAGGCAGTGGAGAGGTAAGAGGGAATATATGAGGAAAGAAAACGGGGGAGGCTGTAGGAGAAAAAGTGATAATAAGCAAGGTGAGAAAACAAAAAGGTGACGATGGGTATGAAAAGGCATAGCAGGAGTGAATGAGCTGAGGTGTACTCAAGTGGGGACTAATTAACAGGGCCTAGTAAGAAGGCTGAATGGTGACAAATGTGGTGGAATGAGACAGAGATACAGACATCTTTGCAAAATGAAATTAGATGTGAATACATAGCTGGAATGCTCATGTGAGCATGCCCCACACACACATACATACACACACTGATGGAAGTGTGTACCAGCATACCCACACATGCAAATGTATCAAGCACACAGCAAGCACAGATATGATGGGGTGGGGGTTAAAAAGACAGACCATGGTGGCAAACCATAAGGACTGAGGAGGGCACACTTCAGCTACTTGGGTGAAGACTTTTTGTTTACTGTATTTTTGTTTATTTTATTTTTCTATATTAATTGTTATATTTTATCATTTGTTTTCAGTAGCTGGCACCCATTTGCTGCACACTGCCCAGATCATACTGCAACAGCACAGCTCAGGAAAACACACACACACACAGGCTGCTTCAGGACTCAGCAGGAAGAAGGAACTGCAGCAGCTTGTGGGAATGTGAAGACTACCACAAGAAAAGAAACTGAATTTATTTTTTCTTTGTGATGCGACCAATGTGCCAACTACTAGTGTTCCAGCACCTGTCTGTCACACTGCCATCTGGCATATACTTGCTGCTCACTGCCCAGATCACACTGAAACAGCACTGCTCAGGACAACACACACACAGACTGCATCAGGACTCAAGAGGAAGAATGAACTGAAGCAACATGGAGGAATATAAAGACTGCCACAAAAAAACAAAAACAAACAAACAAAAAAAAATGTATTACAATTTTTTATGGGATGCCACCAAGGTGCCAACTACCAGTGGGTAGGCACTGGTCTGGCATGCTGCCAGACAACACACATTTGCTGCCCACTGTCCAAATCATAGTGCAACAGCACAGACCAGGACAACACTCACATTGGCTGCTTCAGAACTCAGGAGGCAGAAGGAAGTGTAGCAACATGGGAGAAAGTAAAGACTACCACAGCAAAAAAAATGAATTTATTGTACATTTTTTATGGGATGTCACTAAGGTGCACAGTGGTAGGGCATTGGCTTGGCACACTGCAAGCTGGCACATACTTGCTGCTCATTACCCAGATCACACTGCAGCAGCACATGTTAGAATCACACACACACACACACACACACTCACGCACACACACACAAACACACACGCACACACACACACACACACGCACACATGCACACACACATACACACACACACGCACACACACACACACACACACATAGCACGCAGCACGCATGCATGCACACACACACACACACGCACACACACACGCACACATGCACACACACACACATACACATACACACACACAACACACACACACACACACACACACACACACACACACACACACACACACACACACACACACACACACGTTGCTTTAGCACTCAGGAGGAGGAAGGAAATGTAGCAACTTAGGGAAACGTGAAGATTACCATAAGGAAAAAAAAATTTATGGGATACCACCAAGGTGCCAACTACCAGTGGCAGGGCATTGGTTTGGTATGCTGCAAGCTGGCACACATGTGTTGTCCTCTGCCAGATCACAATGCAACAGTAAGCTCAGGATGATACAGACAGGCTGCGTCAGGTCTCAGGATGAGTAAAGAAGTACAGGAATTTGGAAGAACATGAAGATGGCTACAAGAAAAGGCATACTTGAAAGTGGAACATTCCAGATGCCCCACATTCTGTATTATGCCCAAGATGCGTAGATCATTGCCCAGTCTTCCTTTGTGTCCCATGCTGTCTGGCACAGGATCTATAACAGAACATTTGTCCAGATATGAAGATTTCCACCTAAAGGATTTCATTATTTCTTTGTTATCATCTGCCAGTGTCACCATAGACATTGCTAACAAACTAAGGGGCTATTTCTGGAACAACAAGTTACATCTGGTTTGCAACTTGATGTGAATTCTTTATACACATCTATCATACACACAAAGGGTTTAACAGCAACCAGAATGTTCTTGGGAAAATGTACCAGGTCATGACCATTAAAATTTAGTTTAGGATTGTACTTCTCCAATGCATTCTAACACATAGTTTGTTTATGCGTCATTATTGCTTTTATTTACAGTTACAAGGCACAGCCATGTGTGCCAGCATGGCAACCACATACACTATGCAAATATATTTCTAGGTTAGTGGGATGAACAGCACATTCGGATGGCAGATAAAAATCCATTTGTTAATAAGATCAGCATGTGGCATCAATTCATTGATCAGGTACTCTGAGACTTGCAGGTGACAGTACAAGAAGTTGATGCTTTCATATTATGACTTAATAATAATACCTTATTAGTTTCACCTATACAGTTGGATTAACAGGAACTATTTTTTGGGGGGTGTCACCCTCTATTTGAGAAACGATAGCAAAGTGGTAGTAAAACACCATTCAGAAAGCCAGTATCAGGTAACTGTCTATTAATAAATTATAGTTTTCATCCAAGGCCGTTAACAAATTAACAACCAACAGAACAGTTCCTTTGAATTAGATGGAACTGCACAGATTTCAATGATTTTGAATGTGAATCAGGAAAACTGAAAAAAAGATTCAAAGGTGGGGGCTATTCTAGCCAAACAGTACATAGGGTGTATGTGAGAGTAAACAAATTGATACTGTTTACACCAAGAGCAAGAGAGAGACAAACCAAGAACCCATAATGTTTGTTATTAAATCCCAGTGGCATATACGATAAACAAAACTGTGAAAAAACACTGGCATATATTAACATATGATCAGCAGTTGGCTAGAATACTTCAGAACCCAAGAGTGACATTCAAAAGAGGTGAAAATTTAAGTAACTTTTGAATCATTGTACAAGGTGACAGTGAACTTTCTCACAGTGCAAGTATTGCTGGTTTCTACAAATGCAGAACCTACAATATTTGTAGATCTGGGTAACAAGGATACAGTTTTCATAACCCAGATACAGGGAGCATGTCTAAAACCAGAAGTACTGTAAATTACAAGACAACTCATGTTGCGCATGCCATTTGGTGTTCTTGCAGTAAAGGATGATAAACCAGGCAAAACATATATCAAAAGAAGAATCTCTCCAACTGAGGAAAAGAACAAACCCCAACCAGGTACCCTCAGATATAACATTCCATCCAGGCCCACCTCCTTTACAATATTTTACTAACAAGCACTTCAAGTTACTGCAACAATAACTCTCAGGTTGGAGAGACATTACGTGCTCCACATTTCCTAGTTATCTGCAAAAACTACAACTTGTAAAATATACTTGTGAAGAGTCATTTTAACCCCTCTGCAAAAGAAAATCCAAACAGCCAGCCTACTGTAGGATATTTCTAATGTGGTACTAAGAGATATGCTTCTTGTAAGTACATACAAGAACCTAACACCTTTCAAAATCACTCAACAGAAACCCTTTGCAGGATCAAAGGATACCTCACTTGTAGTAAAAAGCAGGTAATGTACCTGGTCACCTGTAAACAATGCAAAAAACAATATGCTGGGTGCAGCCCCAGAACATGATGCAACAGATGTAAATACACAATTACACACACCCTGGACATGTCTGTAGCTGGGTATTTTAATCAACCTGGCCATCTTAAACTTGAGGATGCTAATCTCTCAGCCAAAGACTTAGTGGAGCCCTTAAATGCAGACAATATTGGATACACCAGCTTCACACATGCCATCCCAAGGGAATGAATATGTAAGAATAGCAATGGACCTAAGAGACTATCAGAAGTTTAAACATGCACTGAGTTTCTCTGGCCTACATTTCCTCCCCCCCCCACACACTTTTTTGTTCTCACCTTCTCATCTTTAGTTGCTCTTCTGTTGCCTACTGTATATATATTCCTCTGTCTGCTTAGGTATCTTTATATCTGAAGAATAACTACAGTATTTATCAGTTTGAAACTTTGTACCTGTAACTAAATATTTTTTCCTTTTTATGGATGCAGAGTGATAGCTATGCAATATACTTCTAATAATAGGAGAGACAGCAGCAGAAACTAATGTATTTTACTTTCTACTCCCACAGAGGAGTATCATCATCTCACTGGTATGCATGAGATGCTCTCCCTCCCTCCCCCCTCTCCTTTCTTCACCCAGCTCTACTTTATTCAAGACTATATGGTTATGTTACTTTTTTCCTGTTTTCTGTACCACCTCTGCAGCTAGATAATGCTGCTTAGTTAAAGGGGCACTGTCAGCCTTTCAGTCTAATTTTAAAGAGTAAAAACTAAGGTGTCAGGAAGAAGCCTTACTGGTGCAAAATACATATATATTATCAAAATCTCAAGGAAGTTCATTACATGTAACATATTTGTAAACTTTACTTTCCTGTCTGGTCAACACATAATGTCAGCTCTGTGTATCCATGAACTAGAATGGCGCGGAGCCACGAGGAAGCTCGTTCATGGCCGTATCATTTATTTCAGTCCAGTATGCAGAAAAGATCTAATCTATTGCAGTTGACTACACTGAGCAGTGCAAATATATTCTTATATCCAGACGAGCACTGCAAGTTATTTTATTTTGTGTGCCAAACCTGAAACCTTTTTGCCAGTCATGCGCATTACCGAATGAAGCAGTGTGTCCTGTCATGCACATTACTGGAGCTGACAATGCACATGTCCAGCAAAAAGGTTTCAGGTTTACACATCCTGAAAAAATATTGAATACATCAGCCTCACACTTTGCATCCCAACGGAACAAATATGTTAGAATATTAGAGCATTAATGGATCTAAAGACTCTCAGAAGTTTAATTTGCACTCAGTTTCCTCTTATCAACATTTCTTACTTTCCATCTCCCCCAACTTCTTTTTCTCACCTTCACATCTTTAGTTGCCTTTCCACTGTCTGTATCTATCTATCTATCTATCTATCTATCTACTTCTACCAGCTTAGGTATCTTTGTACCTGAAGTTTGAAATATTGTACCTATAAATAAATCTTTTTGCAATATCAATGGAGCTGAATAATCTCAGAAGTTTAATATGCACTCAGTTTCTTCTGACATACATTTCCTCCCCCCAAACACATATTTTCCTCACTATCTCATCTTTAGTGGCCCCTCCAGTGACTATATACAGTAATATATTCCTGCTTAGGCATCTTTGTACCTACAGATAACTAATTATCAATTTTAAACATTGTATCTTTAAATAAATAGTCTTCCTTTTTATTTTTACTGTTTGCATACTATTTTGACACCAGGCAATATACCTCAACAACAAACTTAGATATATTTTTTAGCTCTTTATGTTTCCAACCTTATCTCTTTCTGCCTTATTCATTCTTTTCTTCCCTTTCCCATTCCTTCCTGTCCCCTCCACACTACACCTTCCCTTCTTCCCTAGTCCTCCTCCCTCTCACTATCTCATCCCCACCACACCCCTATCTTACCACCTCCACTCCCTGCCCTTTCCATTCTGTTCAAACCTTTTTTCACCTCTCAATAGAATACCAGTTATAAATTAATATGAACACGAATTACCTTATATGAATAAAATACCTTTTAATGAAAAACTTCTAGTTTGCTTTATGCATTTGTGGGATTTTGCTCTCACTTTATATAGTATGTGTGTTTTTATGCATTCAGTCATTACTGTAGTTTCATATGCTAAAATTACGCAGTTCCATTATCCACTTAGTATATAAAGCAGATAACACACTCAATAACAAACATATGAATTAGTAAATATAACGCTAAGGCGGACTGATCAGGATTTAGATCTCCAAAATTTATAAGTATATAAAGTTAAAAAAAATGATGTTTTGAGTTACTGGGCTTAATTTCCAAAGGGTGATGCAGGGCTTACAACAAGCCCTACATCAAACCTGTTTTTTGATGCAGCTGTGCTAAATGCCTTTGATCTAACTGTGCGTGATTTTAGTACATCGGGTGCAGTTGCAACAGTCTCCTCAGTTTACGACACCTTGCACCAAACATTTGGCTCAAGCCCTGTAAAAAGGGTCCCCAAATGATACAAATTAGACCAGGGAAGAGCTGGTCTAACTGGTGGCATTCGGCACTTGGGATTGAAAATCCTGATCGACGGCCAGGAGAATGTCACAAGCCCCATGCACCAAAACGATTGGTGCAAGAGAGGCTTGTGGCATTCTCAGGGCTTTGAAAACTGTGCCCCCTGTGTCTAATATATTGCAGCTTTATGTGTGGAAAACACAAGGGTACATGCTATGTTGCAAACCTTGCCTGCTGAAAAAGAGTCAGAGTGACTTATAACATTTTTTAGGAGTGGATGCACCCTATGTTTTGAGAACTCTCTTACCTTTCCTTCCTCATCAATTCCTCCCTTTCAGCCTCCTGCTCCATTCACAGCCCTGGCCCTCTTTCTTGCACTCCCCTCTGTAAAATCCACTGCTGTCCAAGCTGACGTCTCCTTCAACTTCCCCAAATTATAGGGGCAGGATTTTCAAAAGTATTAGACTGCTGCAAGCCCTGGTGCACCAATGATATGGCACATGGGGCATGCAGCGATCTAATCAGATTTTCCATCCCATGTGGCAATTGCCGCAAGTTAGACCAACTTTGTCAGGTCTGGCTTGTGGCAATCCTGGGGGCCATTATTATGGAGTTTGCACTAGATATTTGATGCAAGCTGCTGTAATCTGAGGAAACAGTCACAACTGCACCCAAAATTGTAAAATTGGGCACAGTTGCAGCCAAGAGTTTAGTGCACCACCAAAACCTAAATGCCATGGTGCAGGGCTGGACACAAGCCCTGCCTCATGGTTGGGAAATCTGGCCCTAATACTTTCTTCCCATTACCATTCATACTGCTCCTTCTTCCCACTCACTCAAATCTCTCCTCATTGAATTCACCACTCACTCCTGTAGTTGTATCCAATCCTGTGCTATATTTTGCTGCCTTACAATTCTCTCTATTTCACTGCCCCTGCTCTTACCCTAATTCATTTCCCCTGCTCCCCAGTTCCCGTCACCCTTCCCTGCTGAGCAAAGCACCAACAGTGCTTAATTTAAACCTCAAGTTGTTGCCATATGCACTTTAATACATACCTAGCAGTGCCTTGTTCGTACTCCGATTGTGTTCCAATTTGCAATTATATTACTTGTTGCTCTCAAGATGCTCTTCCTAGCTGATCTTGTTTATTTTGTTGCTACTTAATTGTTTAACTTATATTATTGATTTTTAATTTGTGTGACTTCTGTAACTTATTGCTACATTTTTCTCATTTCTCCCTCCCACCAGAATGCATCTGGAAATGAGTTATTTCAGCTCAGCATGTCTTTCCTGATAAATCGTGTGAAAGGAATAAATAAATAAATAAATAAAAGTGGCAATAAAGGCAAGATGTGGCATTTTTACAAGGTCTGTCTTTTATGGTCTGTTTTTCATAAACAGATATGATGGCACATTTTTCTTTTTAATATGTTTCATGTCCTCAAGACTCAGTTACCATTATGGGCTCTTCAGAGCTTACCTGGAGGCCAAATCCATCACCTGACGCTGATCCAGAATGCAACAGGATGGATTCTGACCTTTGCATGGAGGTCAGAGCATTCAACACCATTACTATAAGCTCAGGTTGTCAGAACCTTCTGAAGTTCTGGGTTCTGCCTCTGATCTAGAACTTTACAAATAGTTCTAGGGTTCTAATCATCCTTAGAATTTAAACTTTTTCATGTATAGGACTGAAGAGAAAGAACAGACAAAGATACTGAGAGGAGAAGTAAACCATAAATAACAGTCCTGCCCTCTCAGCACAACAATAATATTGTTTACCTGCACATGCAGAAATGAGAAATACATTATGCCTTTCTAAATGCAAATGCCAAAGGTCACATATATGTTATCTCCCAGAACTCAGCCTGTGACTGTTACCAGTTTTGCACCCATTCAAATTGGTGAAATGTTACCTTAATATGCCACCACCACTCAGCTGCAACCTCACTTGGAGTATCTCTAGTTCCAAATCCCACCAGAACAACTGCTCACACACAGTACTGTGTCCTTTATCAAAGGGCAAATGACCCACCCCTTTTGTCACAGCTGAGACACTTTGCCTTAGTTATGGTAACTGTAGCCTGCCTCTTCAGAAATGGATCACAGACTTACCAATCTACCCCAGTTGTCTATACCTGAAATGACAGTCACAGAAAGCAAGAAGTATATACAAATAACATTTAATAGTCCATGCTATTTACTTGCCTATTGGAAAATATACACTAAAGACAATGGGGAATGCAGTATTTCTACAGAGATAAAGATAATTGCATTTGAAAAGATACAGGACACACCAAAGAACCTAACTTATAGCTATCTAATCCTAATTAGAGTAGAAGAAGCTTGCTCCCCCCAAAAACTGGAAACTTGATGCGTTATAGACTCAGACCCATGATGTTGCTAGTACAGTCCCAAAACATAACCTATTCTAAGAACAAACTCACACACAGCTATCTTCAGCTGGCTGATCCTACACCTGCATCATTATACTTGCCTCTCTGACATCACAGCCTTGACCATTGATTTTGCTCTATGGAGCCCATCCTTTTTGATAATTGGTATTTGCTATTTGGAGCATTGTTTTGCATTTGAAATGTGGGCCCTTTTGTTTTTCCAGCTGGCTCAATCAGTGGGGTTCCATCTCCTCTGCTCTTTTTATGCACTTAAAACCATGTATTTTGTTAGAAAGGGAGACAGCCTCTTGAAGTTCAACCCAAGACAAAAAACCTTTTATAGGAGAGGACTGTATTGCTTTCACAAAGGCCCTACTTTTCTGTATGCCCCCACATAGCAGTGGGGGGGGGGTAAAAAGGTTGAGGTTCAAAAAGGAATAGCAGTTGAGGCAAGAAGGAAGGTAGTAAGGGTCTGAAGGCAATACAAAAATAAGATGGAAAGAAGCATAAGAATGAATGTAGGTGTAGGATCACAAAACATCAACAGAGGATCTGTAGCTAGTTGTAAGGGGGTTTGTCCTAATGCCAGGAGTCTGTGTAAGAAAATCAGTGAACTCCAGGCATTGGTGACAGGCACTGAGGTGGACCTCAGAGCCCTCACAGAAACTTGGTCCACAGAGAATAATGACTGGGACTTGTCCATCCCATGTTACACACTATTTGGACAGGATAGAGGGCTAGGCAAAGGGGGTAGCTGTACATAGCAGAGAGGGCATAGAAGCTGTGGAGGATGGACATATCAGAGGAAGCAAAAGGGAAACATAGTCACCATGGGTTCACTACATGCCACCCTCAGGCAAGAAGATATGGGTGGGGTGATCTATAGATCACCAGAACAAGGAGAAGAGAAAGAGAGAGAGAGAGAGGGAGAGAGAGAAATTGGGGAAGAGCTGGTGAGGAGTGTGAAGAAGTGGGAGGTGGTGGTGGTGGTGGTGGGTGATCTGAACCAGCCAGATATCAACTGGGACATTCCAGTGGCCAGGTGAAGTAGAAGGCAGGCTCTGTTAGATACATTGCATGACTGCCTGCTGGCAAAACTGGTTAAGAAACCCACTAGACAGGGAGACATTTTTGATTTGGTGCTCACTGTGGCAGGGATCATGCCATGTCCCATTGCTGTGTTCTCATGTTATGCTAGTTAATTTATGTAATTCACCAAAAGGCCTCATTGTGTAAGTCTGATTGCAAGGATGTCTGGGTAAAGATACAATATGATATCCTGGAATGGTACAATTCCCTGTGTTTTGGGGGTAGGCAACTCTGTAGCTTTCTAGGTGACCCATTTTTTTTTTATTCTAACAATATTGCTTAAACTGTAAAGGGGATTTGGGCCTCCAGAATACTGTGTTAAAAAGGAGGGTCATTAGCTGTTAATGACAGGCCTATTAAGTCAAGCATGGGTTACTGAAAACTATTTGCCTTACAAAAAAAAGGCCCTAGGCCCAGAAGCAGCATGAAGATGCTGTGGAGTCTGGAGTTCCATTGTCTTTGGATTTCTGCACCTGGACTGGAGCAACTACAACTTAATGGCAGCCACATAAGGTATAAATGGCTTGCTGGGGGACAGAGGGTCAACAAAGGATCTTGGACTAGCAAAACCAGCAGGGGGTGAAACCTACTGACTCCAGTCACATGACTGGGGGCATCTGTCTTTTTCAACTCCCCCCATCTAAGAAACTATACAGTTAAACTTTTAAATTTAAACATGGAGAGCTGGTTGGTCTTTTCTCAGCATGTGATGAGGCCAGCCTATCACAGCAAGAAACAGGAGGCAGAACATGTAAATGTTCTTAAAAAAAGCCTGCAGAGCATTGTTAGAGGCATTACTCTCTCAGAAACTCTCCTGGCACCATCAAGGACTAAGACTTGAACCCCTGTCTGAATTTTCAGCAAATAGATGGGAGAATCAGTTACCTTCTAAGAGCACATTTCATTCCAGCCACTAAGGACTTATTAAGGCAGAACTAGATCACTAGTTTTAACAGTATATCTTTTTTTGTATAATCTCCAACTTTCTTTTCATATCCTGTAATCAACATCTAAAATATTTTTTCTTATGTTATGTAAGTACTTAGTAACTAAAGCCTTTGGCTTAATTAAAAATAACTCTGCCAGCATCTGCTGTATGTGTTGGTTTGGGAAAGTTTGTTCAACAATACTACACTGCCTAACACTTAAGTGCCAGACACTTCTGAGATAGAATCCATGAATGGACTCTGAAAGAATAGAGGTGGAATACAAAAGGTGTCTCAAAGGGATCTGTGAGGTTTGAACCAGTTTCTGCATTTTTTCTGGGAAAAGACACATATATAGGGCATCCCTGAAGGCCTATACATGCCTGTGGATTTTCTGGTTCACATTGCAGTGGCCAAGAGGGTTCTCTCCCAGGAACACTGACTCAAGGCTGCATTTTCACCCCTTATACACAGAGAAAATCTGAAGATCTCCTGGTGGATACTCAGCTGTAAATCCAGCAAGCACCCTAGAAGGACAAGAGAGGGATTTTCATGACCCAGTCACAGGGGGATTCGCTGTAGCCCAGGGAATCCTGCCCCACCAGAGTGGGCCTGTGACACTCTCCACCTCAAAGATGATTGTTGCAGAGAGAGAGAGAGTAGGGGAGCCACTGGGGTCCATCGACCATGTCCTTGTTTGGGCTAGCCATCAGGACCAGAATGTTCCTATCAAAAAAAAATTCAGAAGAGTAGGCTTTAACCTGATGAGAGAGCTGGTCCAAGACAAACTGACCAGGGTGGAGAACATCAGCAGTATAGAGGAAAGATGGGGAACAATCAAGGTGAACATTCTTGAGGCAACAGATTCATGCATGAGAATTGCTACAAAATGAAACAGGCACAAGAGACCACTATGGTTCTCAGAAAGTGTCAGAGAAGCAGTTAGGACCAAGAAAAAAGCTTTCACCAGGTACAAGGAAAAGCAGAGGGAGGAGGAATGGTGAGAGTACCAAATAAAAACTAGGGAAGCAAAGCGGATGGTCAGGAAGGCAACAGGTGGCACAGAGCTGCATATCACAGAGGGGATCAAGGGTGAGGAAAAACAAACCTTCAGCTATATTAAGGAAAAGGGAAGAAGGGATGGGTATTGTTAGGCTACAAAAGCAAGCAGGGTACTGGAGGAAGATGAACCAAAAGCAGCCATCCTTAACAATTACTTCTGCTTTATCTTCACAAGGTAAGACAGTGGGTCTCTGCCTGAATGTGGTATCAAGACAGTTGACAGGGGCATTCCTGAAATGAGGCAGTCTGTATTTACCAGACAATGGGTCCAGAAGGAACTTGAAGCACTAAAGGTAGATGAAACCCCGGGCCAAATGGGATGCACCCAGTGGTGCTCAAGGAATTGGTTGCAGAACTTACTGAACCCCTCATAGTGCTATTTAATAGCTCAATTCACACAGGGGTAGTTCTTATTTATTTATTTATTTATTTATATTATTTGTTTAAAATTTGGTAACACTGGGAAAGGCACACTGAGTCGAGACTCATTTCAAGGTATGACCCAGGGGAGAGGGAGATAGAGAAAAACAGCAGGAGACAACGCAAATCAACACTTGAACAGACAAGTGAGCAATGTGATACAGTAATAGAATAACAATTGCATGTACCACAACTAAAGAAAGTGCTGTGAATAGGGGTCAAATAAGGAATGTATAACCTTCCAAAATTTAGCTGGGGCATTTAGCTTTGACTGGAGGTTGGATTTGAAATAATGTGATTTTGCTGACAGGACAGCCTTCGTACAATTGTTCCTCAGAGCCCTGTAGAAGATGTGGTCACAGGGAGAGTGGGATAATTTGTAATGGACCCAAGCATGATCCCGAGACTTGCAAGAGTCAAAGATATTGGTGGTAATCCAGGGATGATGGGATGTTCTGATGTTTTACTCTGAGTTTGAGTTTTGAAAAACTGGAGGGTAGAGAACACAGTCCCACTACACAAGGGGCAAGGAGCAATCAGGGAATTACACACCTGTCAGCCTTATTTCTGTAGTGGGTAAACTGACAAAGTCTCTGATGAAAGAGGACCTTGTGGATTACAAAGACAACAATGGTCTATAAGAAATTAAACAGCATGGGTTTGTGGCAGGGAGGTCTTATGAGACCAACCTGATAGTTTTCTTTGATGGGGTAACAAAGGTGAAGGACCATGCTGTGGATTTACTCCAATTTCAGCAAGACTTTCAACTCAGTGCAACCACCCTCTCCCCTGGGGTTACTAGAATCCCATCAGTACTAGTCTTAGGCAGGTAGAAAAGGCAGCTGGTAAGGAGCTCATTTAGGGACTTCTTACATAATGACATCATTGTTTACTCAGCTAGCCTGAGTAAGAATGATTATGTCATCTAGAACTCTTGCAGCAGCATCACCATTTTTGAGTCAGCTGCTCAGGGGAAGTTTAGAATGTTCAGTTAGTCTGAGTTTGGAAGTCAGAGTGGCAGGAGGTCTGTCAGTTGGGGCTCTGTTCTAGAGAGCCCTGTGTTTCTCACCCTAGTTTGGATTAAATCTACAGCTGCCAGTGAAGTGGTGGAGACCTTTTTTTCAGCAGGATTCCTTGATTTCACTCCAGGGGGAGTGAGAGGGACTGCCAGTTCAGTGATCCAAGGGGCAATCCCCTGAAGGTCCTACAGTGTGTACAGCTGACTTTGACAAGGACATTTGTGTGAGCATTTCTGACAAGCTACCATGGACAAGGGTGCTTTCTGGGTTGTTTCCATGCCTAAAGGAAGGAGCAACAGATTTGTGAGTACAGATGCAACTGTTCTCATTAGGGAGTTGGCTGAGGTGTGTGTGCTCAAGATAAGGCTAGATGACACCTGTCAGGACCCCTCATATACTTCGGTGTATGTTTAAAGTTTAAAGTTTGAGTCATTAGCAATTCAGTGGGGATTGGAGTCTGGTTTGTTGTAACCCTGAATGAATGGCAGAGACTGTCGGTTGGGGCAAAGAGTGGGAGGACCGCCATCTGGAGTTTTCAAGGCAGGGCAAACTGGTTAATTGATGAGCACCAGATTTCCCTGGGCAAAGGCCATTGCCACATGAGGATGTGCTGAGTGTGTGGTTTAATACACAAGCATACATTCTTAGGAAAAGGAAGTGTTTTGGGAGTGTGGTTCAATTCACAAGCATATACCATGAGAAAGAAGAAAAGAAATGTTTTTGTAGAGAACCGTACTGCCTAGCAAAGAGTGTCAGGAAAAGGAATGTACTTGTTTGCCATGACCAACCATTGGGGGTCCACTTGTGCTTTAGTAACATCTGTGCATAAAGCCATACTGCACAATCCCAGTTGCTGCATTGTACATTCTGATCATTGCTTTCTGTGTGGAATTATTGGGTCCCCCTCAGCAGTTAGGTTTAGCATACGCCTTGCATCCTCTCCTCTGGACCTGGTTGTATTTTCAAAGGTTCATTTTGGCTATTTTACCCCCAACCCCTTTCCTTCAGATAATGAGCCTGATATACACGCTAAAGCTAGGGGTGGTACCAATCTGAGTATTACTGCCAAATGTAAATAGTATGCCATATGTGGGTACTGATTCTTGTAATGAGGGTGCCAACTTGCCAAAAGTGGTGTGGAGGTTACAAAAAACATGGGGGTTCATCCAGGATATGTTTTTGGGTGAGAGGTAAAATGCTGATGGTATGTCTAGGATCTTTCTGTCTGGTGGCTGTGCACCCAAACAGAAGATTGTTGCACGAAAAGCAAAGTCTGTGCCAAGGAAGTTGCCATCTTAGAACATTTTGCTGCCTGTGGTGCAGTGAAAGAAAGTGGAAAAAAAGTGCTGCTTGTGTGTTTAAACTGGAAAAACGACCTGTTGAGCTGAGCAATGATTGCCTTGCCTTGCTTTTGTAAGTGCTTGAAAAACTGTTAAAAGTTGAAAATTTCCAAGCCAAAGTATTTGTGGACTTTGATAACAACCATTTCTAAGTGCCCAGGAAGTTTCATGTGTGTACAGTAAAAATTGGGGGAGTTGCTAATGAAAATACACCAAGAACTGTGTCAAAATGCATTAAAAGTGCTTTGCCCAACTAAAATTGCCAGCCAAGAAAAAAAAGTGAAAGTTTGCTTTTTAAATTTGTCTTCTCAATGATCACCATAAAGGAGTGTGGTTGAGAGAGAGAGAGAGAGAGAGATCATTTGCATGGCATTGTGTGATTGGTCCAGCGAACCTACGCCCCACCCTTTGCCTGAGTCTCAGTGTCGTGGAGCATTCGAAGAGGAGTAGCAAGCAGTGTGCGAGCAGCATGCTAGTTTGAGTAGCAGAAGGAGGAATCGCTGAGAGAGAGAAGCATTTCTAAAACAGCATTTTTTGAACTTTTCACAGTAAAACTGGGCTCAATCCATTTTCCGACTGCAAGTAGCAGTGATCGCAATGTTTTTGCCACCGATCCGTAGTTCTGCCAACCCGATCACCGGAAAGGCCCAACAAACCAGCAACAGGCCATTACCCTCAGCGGAAGGAACCAGCTACTGCCTGAGTAAGTGCTAAGTGCAAAGTAAAGCTAACTGTGGTGCTGAAAAGTCAGAGAACTGTAAAGCAATGCAGCAAAGTAAGAGAGAGTTTGTGAACATTTAAAAGTGGACTGTGTGTGTAGAGACTGTTTCAAGACAGAGCTCCAGGGCAGTACTGATCCAACAGATCCAGAGAAATGCAGAGACAGTATGAATGTGCTGAACTGTGCTAAAAGAAAAATTGAAGTTGTGCCTTAAAGGGAATATAAACAGGCTTTAAAAACTACGGCAAAAACACACACATCACTGTAGGTCATCAGCTTACCTACACAATTATATATTCCGTTTGCCTTGAAAGTTGCTTTAATCCACTGTCGCTAAGTTTTAAAAGTGTACGAGAGATGTAAACAAACTGCTGCCTCCTACTCAAACTCCACGCTTCAGAAGTTACCTAAAATGGCCACTACGCACTTACGCGCTTACTGTGTTTCAGTAGGCTTCGGCCTAGGAGAGACTCTATGTATAGTGCCTTGGCACTCTGGACTTTCTCCTTAGAACATCAGACATTGCAGGGCTTCGCTTCCCCCAAAATGTTTTTTGTAAATGATTTTATGTTTTCTATTTTTGTACTTTTATAGAAACCCCCCTTTTAAAAAAAATACCTTTTTGGGATTGTGTAGTATCTGCAGTGGGATTCGAACTGCTGCTTGCAGATTGTTCTTCAGCTTCCTCTCCCCCTGCTGCTGAAGGAGGGGTAGCTTCCAGCGGTACTGCCCCCTCTGTGTCCTCAGGAGCTGGATTTCTAGCCTTACTATTGGTAGTGACACACACAATGTTGGCCCGACTGTCAAAATCATTACCCATAACTACATCAAGAAGCAGGTCTGGTACTACACTCACCTCCCATATGCTCTGTCCACCTTCCCTGCTTAGAAAGATCCTGGTCTTTCACACTGAGACAACAGGACCAGTCACTCCTCTAATTCTGAAAAAGTAGCCCAGCAGGATTTTTTCCTTGTGAATCAAATTCGGTTATACCATTGAAATGGAGGCCTCAATGTCCCTTAATCCCGGGATTATCATCCCATTTACTACTACAGAGTGCATGTGAGCAGTGGAGATAATGGGAACTGCACTTTTTGTGCAGGCCACTAGCTAGGCCAGAGCTACTCACTCCAGCTACACTACCCCCTTTTGCTATAAATTTCGGACAGTCATACAAGAGCAGGAATCCAAGGACTCTGCAATTCATGGGGCTAGAACACATTGATCCCAACAACAATGGAGGGGGCAGATTAAGAAAGCTCCTTCAAACAGAAACCTTTTGAATTTTTACACTTAATAGTCTTGAGCCCTATAGACTTAATGAAGATTGGGACTTGAAACCATTCCTCTAGCCTCCTTTGGTCTCCTTTGTGTCCCTTTTTGATATATAGCATAGAATCATTCTTCAAAGACATGCATAACTTGTGAGTGTACCAGTTCCTCCTATTCCTGTGACTTTTTCTGCTTTCTTCTTTCTTTAGCCTCACTTTTGCCACCCAACCAACACCTTCCCCTTTACCTCTTCACCACCCCATTTTCAGCCAGGCTGTAGATTTCTCTTCTTTTATCTTGTCCCTTTATTGTAGTCCCCCTGTCTTTCTCCCCCCTGCCCCCCGGTGTTTTGGCTTCCCTTCATGTATTTATATTTGCTTTCACTTGGGATTTCCCTTTGCTGTCAGTGATCCCTCCTTACATACTACGTTTTACTTCAGCATCACAGAATAATTTATTCAAGTCTGAGGTTTTTTTATTGCATTAACAAGGTTATTGAGTGAGAATGTAAAGATAGCGGATGCACAGTTACAGCAATCTTGCTATGAATTTGTTGTGATTGTGGGTATTTACATTCCACAAATTAACATACTAACATACTAAAATGCCAGCAGAATAGGCCTAACGGTCTTTCGTGTCTGCTCGTTTGGTCAGCTCCCACTCTGGGAGCTGACCTTGCTGCCCCCCTCGCCCTCTCTGGTTTCTCCCTTCCCAGTCCCAGATATTCTCGCCGCACAGGACTTTGCTTCCAGAATCCTTCCCCTTATTCTATTTTTTTGTGCAATGGCTGAACTGTGTATCTCTTTGTTGTCATACATGTTTTAATTCGTTGTTTGTATTCAACATTTCTTTACAGCCTCTTATATTCCAGGTTCTAATTCACTGAATATTTATGAGGCTGGTTAATCAAATGTATTTGTTCCTTGTGCTTTTTGAGCCTTATTGTATTATCAAGTCTTTATGAACTATGTCTATTATGTCACAATTCTCTGGTGATTAAGATTTCACCTAGTATATTTTGATATGTTTTCTATCACTATTTTGCACTTTTTGAAAAATTCTATTCAGGTGATTTTCTGACGAGCCCTTTAGACATACCTGATGCTTCCATGCCAAACGTCAGTCTTACTCTTTTTGAAGTCATCGCGTATGGACTGCTTAAGGGGCATGCTCAGCTTGTTTCCCCATCCTCTGATGAAGCTGTAATGAGCAAATCACTGGTGCACCTGCACAGTATGCTTTATTGTCTGATCCTGTGTTGTGTTACACACACAATATATTTTTGTCTGTGCCTTATGCATGTGCTGGTTCTCTTTTGAGTGCACCCTTGTCTTGCCTAGTTTTTAGTCAAGTGAGGGTGGCCTCCCTCTGTAGTAGCACCTGCACACTATTCCCATTAGTGCCAGTCACCTTTGCAGTGCCTTGTCCACCTTCCCTGCTCAGAAAGATCTAGGCCACTGGCACTGAGACCACAGGACCAGCCACTCCTCTAATTCTGGGAAACTAGCATGGCAGGATCTTTTCCATGTGAATCAAATCCTGTTTTCCAATTGAAATGGAGGCCTAAATGTCCCCCAATCCCTGGGTTACCATCCCATTTACTAACAGAGAGTATATGTATGCAGTGGAGTTGGTGGGAACTGCACTCTGGGTTCAGGCCACTCGCTGTTGGGAACTTCCAAAGCTAACTCTTCCAGCTGCACTCACCCCTTTTCTATATGTTTTGGATAGTCACACAACAGGCGTCCCAGTTTTTGGCAGATATAGCACCTGTCTTCTCCTAACTCCTTACTTTTGACACCAGCTTGCCTTTTTGGGGGCACATGCTGGCTTCCTTAGGTTGTCCCTGAGGTTCCTTTAAAACCACCCGATATCTCTTTCCCATTGCTTTGTGCTGAGTGTATGGTCAGCTGAATATGAACTGATCAACCTGCTTGGGTGCCTCCTATGTGCAGCTCGGAGTCCTATTCAGCAACCATATTCTCAACTCCTCTGGTACAGTCTTCAAGAACTATTCCATGAGGAACAAATCTTTTATCTGTTCCAAAGAGCTAGCTTTGCACCCTCTTACCATTACTCTAACAGATTGCCTAGTTGCACACACATTTCACGACAGAAATCTCCTGATGCCTTCCTTAAACCGCAACATGTTTACCTATAGGCCTCAGAAGTCAGTGCAAATTGTTTTAACAAGGCATTTTTCACTTTGTTATAGTCCATACAGCCCTCATTGCCCTTCCTGGCAAAGGATTCTAATGTCCTGTTTCAATGTGCCTGTGCAACTAGTTTCATGCTTGTGTAACATAGATAAACTTTGGCTGTTTTCCTCTCTATCCATGGGGTATACCACCCTGTAGGGGTACGAAGACAAGGAACCCTAGGAGAGGGTTCCACCCCTTGAGGTGCCATGGGAGTGATTCCCTTGGATAAAGGTACCTTAGGAAGAAGCCCATGGGAGAGAGAGAGAGAGAGAGAGAGAGAGGGGCATGCCACAGGAAGGGGGTGGATTGAGGGGCAAGGAAAAATGCTTGTGTGTGGAGTGAGGAGAGCAGCCCTTAAATAGGCCAAAAGGGAGGTGTGGCCAGTTGCACTGCCCCCTTGAACCACAGGCTATAGCCTTCCAATTCAATGTGCCTGTGCAACTGGCTTCATGCTTGTGTAATGTAGATAAACTTTGGCTGTTCGCCTCACTATCCATGGGATATACTGCCCTGTAGGTGCATGAAGGCAAGGAACCCTAGGGGAGGGTTACACCTCTTGAGGTGCCACAGGAGTGATTCCCTTGGCTAAAGGTACCTTAGGAAGAAGCCCAAAAAGAGTGTCAAGCAAAGCATACATGGTAGTGAACACGTATCAGGGTCGAGGACCTGTACATAGGTTGGTTGATGGTATGGATTCAGTTGGTAGCATTGGTCAATGAAGACCTGTACATAGACTGGGTGGTAGCATAGGTTCAGTTGGCAACATGGGTCAATGAACACCTGTATGTAGGTCAGTTGGTAATGGGGTTCAGCAGGTCACATGGGTCAGCTGGTTGTATTGTTTGAGTAAAGTAGGCAGGAAGTGACAGGTGAATAGTGACCCACTCAGAGGTCTGACTGTAAGGCGTGGAGGCTTGGCTTCCTAAGGACAGAGAGAGAGAACAGCCAAAGGGGAGAGGGATGATTATGGGACATCCACCCAACTCCATCCAACAGTGGAAACCTACCTAAGTGACTGAGGAACTACAAGGATGCCTATCTACTATTATGACCATTAGCACAGAGGAGAGGAAAAAAGCCCTTTGAGGAGGAAACCTCTGGGGATCCAAGGCCTAGGTTGCCTTCCTTCCAGGCTTTGGGAAAGTTTTGGTTAGTGATGTCTCTGCTACTGCAATTTAGTAGACCAATCCAAGGGAATTGCAATTTCAGGAAACACTCTCACTCTGTCCCTCTAACAGGAATGCCATGGAGGGTTGCAAGCACACTCTGCAACAAGAGTCGACCAAGGCAGGAGGAGGAGAGTAACAACCACCAAGGCGCTCAGCCAGCCTACTGATCTATGAACAAACCAGATGAACCAGAGGCAGTTGTAGGGAGACTAGCATGAAAGGGTGCCTCTGAATCCACTCAAGCCACTAAAGGGGCCCTTCCTGTGAGAGCCCCATCCCTTCACCATTGAAGTCTTAAATGCTACATTGAGAGGTGCCTTTGGTACGGTTGATGACTGAAGGTCCATCCAGAGCAAGGACCTTCCCAACTATGGGCCAGGTGAGAAGGACTCTGACCCAAGCTTTGCATGCTCAAGATGTGGACTTTGGGGTGCAGAGAGAGACCGTCAGTCACAGGACTAGCCCTGAGTTCTGGAGTAATGGATATGGTTGGCATGTCTCCAAAATGTGGAAAAGTGAGTTGTAATGAGCATGAGATCTGTATATAGTAAGGAGCATGAGACCCATACATGGGTCATAATGGATGATAGCAGACATGGGAAGACCTGTACGTAGGTCAGACTGAGCACTGTGGACCCTTTCGTGGGTCTTGACTGGATGAGACCTGTACATAGATCAGGCTGAGCAACATGGACCTTCTCGTGGGTCTAGTTAAGGTAAATAGCAGTTGTCAACCACAGGAATGCCTGCTGACCAAGTCCATTTGAAAGCCAAATTGGGAGTGAATTGGATAGTATATTATGAGTAAGAGAATGGAGAGGCCGGGGCCAACTGTTGGAGAGGAGGAGGCTATAAAGCTGGTTAGGTAGGAGGAGGCTGCAACACCTGTACAGTAGGAGGTGTGGTTCAAAGCAAGTAAACATGATATGCTGCCAGACTTGGAAGGGGATGAGCATTGCTGGTAGTGCAAGGGACAGAAAGGCAAGGATGACTGAGTAAACCAGGTGCATAATATTACAGAAGGGATGATAGAAGGCTGGGTATAGCCAGAATCCCTTAGGTGGATAGTTGCCTGGAATCTCTGGTTGTGTATTGCCATAAAGGCTATGCAGAACAGCAGGAGGAGGCAGGCAAGTCAGAAACTGATACAATACACTGCAAATAGGAAGCTGCTCCCACTGCCTGGGGCTGTGAGGCCTGTTGTGACTCCTCAGTCCCCCACTGCAGCAGCTGGGCCAGGCTGAGCAAACACAGAATAAGGTGAGCAAAGCACACTGAACTCCAATACTGAATGAAGTGAGCTAGCACTGAGTGGAGCAAGAGCAGAGCTGGGAGAACACAGAGCAACAAAGATGGGCAGGATGAAGCCTGAACCAGGTCCAAAGGATTAGGCTGAAAGCACTGGAGATAGCAGGCAGGAAAACAGCAGTGGAAGCTGAAACACACAATAAAAATGCAAGTGACTGAGGGCTGAGAAAAACCGGTGAGGAAATACAGCCTGAAATCACAGGCGCAGGGCAGTTGAAGGTAAGAAAACAACATAAAGCACACATAAACAATGTAAACACAGGTGGTAGAAACTAGAAAGCCCAAGTAAAGAAGCAGGTAGGAAGCACACAGTAGCTGGAGGCAGGTAATACAAACCAAAATCAGGAGAACACAAAAACAGAAACATAGAAACATAGACTTTGACAGCAGATAAGGACCGCTTGACCCACCTAGTCTGCCCATTTCCCTACCTATTGGATAAGCTGCAGATAATAGTTAACCAACAGCCTACTTCTTCCTACCACCCACCAGAAATGCCTTATGTCTGTCCCATGCATTCTTGAATTTCCCCACTGTTTTTGACCCCATGACCTCCTCAGGAAGGCTATTCCTTGCATCCACCACCCCCCTGTGAAAAATTAATTCCTCACATTGTCCCTTTGCTGCCCCCACTCTATCTTCAAATTGTGTCCACTTGTTCTTGCACATCTCTTCTTCTGAAAGATGCTACCCTCTTAGACTTTGTTGAGTCCCTTGAGGTACTTGAAAGTTTCTATCATGTCCTTCCTCTCCATCCTTTCCTCAAGGGTATACATATTAACATTTAGTCTCTGTTCGTATGACTTCTGTTTTCAAACCCTGCACCATTTTAGTTGCACCCCTCTGGACTGCCTCCATCCTGTCTATGTCTTTGCAGAGATGGGGTCTCCAGAACTGCATGCAGTACTGCAGATGGGGTCTCACCAACTGTCTGTACAGGGGGATAACAACTTCCTTTTTCTACTGGTGATGTCTCTCCCTATACATCCCAGTATCCCCCCTGCCATATTTACTGCCTTCTCACATTGCTTGCTTACCTTTAGGTCATCTGATATGACTACCCCAGGTCCCCTTCCATTTTTGTTGTTGTTAATTCCTCCCCCCATTTGTGTACTCTTCTCCTGGATCCAGCACAAACCAGCAGAGCTCAAAGCACTGCAACACAGAGGGGGACAAAGCCCCAGTAGGCCCCAGGAGAGAAGATAAACCGACACAGAATCTGGCTGCAAGGAAAAATGCTTGTGTGTGAAGTGAGGAGAACAGCCCTTAAATAGGCCAAAAGGGGTGTGTGGCCAGTTGCACCGCCCCCTTGAACCACAGGCTATAGCCTTCCAATTATAAGGAGTGGCAAAAGTAAGTTGCCCAAGAAGCCCTGTCCAATTCAAATTGCTTACAAATTCTCTTAAAAGATTGTAAAAACAAATGAAGATAATCCCCTACTGATACTTGGGAAACATTTTGGAATTAATTTTGGCTTCTTGGGTTAAACCTCTGATGCCAATACTTACGGTTTGTGACGCTGTCTTCTGGTGCAGAATCTCCATCTTCATCACCTTCTGATGTTCCCACTGTTGCTATCACTCCTCTCTCAGCTGGATCTCATGCTGGCACTACCTTTCGCTCTCCTCTCATTCTTTCTCTTGCTATTACTCTCTCAGCTGAATTTCTTGCTAGTGCTACCTTTCTTGTTCCTCAGATTACAGCCGTGTCCTCTGCAGCTCTGCATCCGACTTTGCCTTAACCAGGGCAAGTTCCAGCTGCATCATCTCTATCTGTACAGATGCCCCAGTTCTAGCCTCTGACTCACTTACGCACTCCATAGCATCTGTCTTGTGCTCTTTACTTATTTATTTCATTTATTTATTTGAAAATTGGTAACTGGAAATGCACACTGAGCCATGGCTCAACTCTAGGTGTGACCCAGGGGAGAGGGGAAGAGGAGAACAATGTTACAAAGTTTTAGCAAGTCAAATGATGCAGTTGCAATGACAGTGACATAAAGTACAAGAGTCAAGTGCAGAACAAACAAAAGAGCAAAGTCTTGACTAATTATAGAGGACAAAACAATTAGCTTATAAATCAGCTGTCCATTTGGACATGATCAATATACAGTGATTGGTGCCTGTAGGAATGGTGACTGAGCTCATGCTGTGAGGATGAGTTAAATGGACAACTAAAATTACCCACAGAAGAGATAGAATTATGTGGTTGGGGGGCAGAATGGGGTAAGGGGTGGTCAATAGCAGAGGGTAAGGGATCAGGTAGAGGGTTGGGAGGAGCACGGGTGCAAGGAGCAGTTTAAGCTAGTGTCTAATGGAGGGAAGTGACTGGGAGAGAGGGAGAAGGGAGGGTAGGAGGTTCCACAGGGAAGGGAGGCAATAGGAGAATGTAGATTGCCCAGCTGAGGAGTGAAGGTGGGGAATGGAGAGGGCATGAAGGTTCCTGTAGTGCAAGGAGTAGGAGGCAGAGAGGATGGGGACAGGAGTGAGAATATATATGAATGGAGGACCTAGGGAGAAAGACAGTCCTTATTGTGGTAAAGGTCACCAAATTTTAGGCAGCGTTTGGCATGGATGGCATCAGTGTTTATAGTCAAGCCTGCTATCTAACCACACACTGAGGTACTTGAAGGGAGGGACTGCTTCAAGAGGGGTGACATCCAGCATGGAGAAATTTGGGAGAATGAGAGACTGGCCAGCTTTTGCCTGGTGCCAAAGGTCATGGACACTGTTTTTTTTAGCGTTGGCCCATATTTGATTGGACTGGAACCAGCACAGGACATTGTGAAAGTCTTGCTAGAGCAATACTTCCACAGACACAGCTGAGAAGCCTGAGGTGTAGAGAATGGTGGTATCTTCATATATGTGAATATGCAAGTTGGCACAGGCAGCGGGGAAGTCATTTAAGAAAATGGAAAAGAGGATTTGACTCAGGATGGAGCCCTGTGGGACCTCAGCTTGGACAGGGAGGAAAGCAGACAGAGCACCTCCTACCTGTTCTATCTGCTGATAGCTGGAGAGATAGGAATGGAACCAGTCAACAGTGAGGGCTAAGAGAAGGCAGAGCTTGGGTTATCTAGGAGGAGTGAATAGGTCACTGAATAAAAGGCTTTAGCCTGATAAATGAAAATGGCTGCTTTGATGTGCCCTATATCCATCTCTGAGAGGATAGCATCAGTGATCTGTAGCTGGGAGAAGATGGTGGAATGGTGCTTCTGAAAATCAGATTGGAAGGGGAAGAGGAAGTTGAAATAGTGGAGGAAGTCGGCAAACTTTGAGTAAACAACTTTGGCTAGCAGTGATCATTCTTGCACCACTACCCTGGTCACTTTTCTTGGTGATGTTTATGAGTTCTGCCCATGGCTGGACTTCTTCAAAGATAAGTCCTCTTCTTTTGCACAGCTCCCAGACAAGGAGAAATCTAGTTATCTATTCCTAAGTATAGCAGCATAAAAATGTAATATATTCAGTACCCCCTTTTGTATATCCTGTTCTGTGACTATATAGATAAAATTTTTATTGACAATCCATTTAAAATCCCAACTGCTGTCAACCAGTTTGTCACAGACTTGTTCTATCCCAGAACTCAGCCTACAACCGTTACTGGCTTCAAAACCATTCCAACATCTGAAAGGGATACCTTAGTATGCTGCCACCACTCAGCCAAAACCTCACTTGGAGTATAGCTCAGTCTGAATCCCAGCAGAGGCACTGGTCACACACAGTACAGTGCTCCTTATCAAAGAGCAAATTACCCACCCATTTTGTTACAGCTGAGAAACGTTGCCTCAGTTATGGTAACTGTAGCCTGCCTCTCTGGAAAAAAGATCACGGACTTACTACTTTACCCTAGTTTTCTATACTTGAAATGATTCATTCACAGAAGGCATGAAGTATATAAAAATACATTCAATACTCCACAATCTTTACATATGTTGCAGGATAATATACACTAAAGACTATGAGGAATACAGCATTTCTACGGAGATAAAAAATAAATGCATTTGAAAAGATAGAAGTCACACTGAAGAACCTAATTCACAGCTTTCTATTTATTTATTTGAAACTTTTTACTAAGAAAGGCATACTGAGCTAAAATAGCTAATTTCCAGATGCATTCTGGGGATAAGAGGGGAAGGGGTAAGTACAATTGAATGTTTACAACAAAACAAAGCTTCACAAAATAAAACTTCATACAGTTATTACAATACCAGTGACACAGCTATGCACACTAGGAAAGTATGTGTACTAGGCAAAACACACAGGGAATAGATACTGATATCAAGACTGGGAGGCATGTCCCTTAGTAACAGAGAAATGAGCAATTATATGAAGGGGCAGTAGGGGATAGATGTGCAGATGGGGGAGCATAGAGAGGGGGAAAAAGGGAGTAGAAAACTAGTGTTGAATGGAATAAGAAAGGGGGAGTATGGTAGAGACAGAAAGGCAAACCATTGACCCTCTGGGATGCAAACCCCACAAGGGTTAGACACGGCTGAGTGTACACTCAGCCCATGTCCAGTTTCCTAGCTTTCATAGAAGAAGGGTAAAAGTGGGGTAGGGCAAGGAGTAGGAAAAGCAGGCAGGCGGGGGAAGGGGAGGAGCGTGGTAGGAAAGGGAGAAGAGGGAATAAGGTAGTATTTTAATCCAAATTAGAGTAGAAGAAGCTTACACCTGACTAAGAACTTGGTGAGTTATGGCAGAATCAAACCCATTGTGCTGCTAGTTCAGTCCCAACACATAACTGACTCTGAAAACAAACTCACACACAGATATCTTCCACTGGCTGACCCACTACACTCCCATCATACATACCTCTCTGACATCACAGTCTGGACCATTTCTTCTGATCTCTGGAGAGCACCCCTTTTTGAGAACAGATCCAAACTGGATTTATTATTTAGAGCTTAGTTTTGTGGTTTGAAATTTAAGTCATTTTGTTTTACAAGCTGGCTCAATCAGTGGGGTTCCAGCTCCTCTGCCTGACCCTTTTTATGCACTCAGACCCATGGCTTTTGTTTTGAAATGAAAGCAGCCCTTTGATGTTTCACTCAACACAAAAAATCCTTTATAGGGCAGGACTGTATTGCCTACAGAAAGGCTCCTCCGAGCTGAATACCCCAGGCACGGGCTACAGTGGAATGTTATTTTCAGTTTTCACCAGACCTCCGCCCCCTTCCCAGCAGAAGCACTTTACAGAGGCATAGATGATAATGAAAACAGAAAAAAACATGTGGAAGGACCATCTAGGTGGCACTCTCACACATGCACAACCACAATCTGTCTTGATGATCATAATGCAAGAATGGAGGGAGCTCAGGGAACTACTGGTTGTACCCCTGACATTTCCATTTAACAGATCACTGCAGATCGGAGTGGTTATGGAGGACCAGAGGAGGGCAGATATAGTCCCACTTCATAAAACCAGTAGCAGGAAAGAGGCTGGTAATTTTAGGCCTCTAAGCTTGACATCAGTGATGGTGAAATTAATGGAAACACTCCTAAAGGAAAGGATTGTAGAATATCTTGAATCCAACAGGTTATAAGATTCAAGGCAACATGGATTCACAGGGGGAAGATCATAACAAAAAAAATGTGATAGACTCATTTGAATGGGTGACCAAAGAATTAGATCAGAGAGGAGTAGTGGACATGGCCTACCTAGATTTCAATAAGACTTTCAACACTATTCCACACTGGAGATTAGTAAGCAAACTGGGTGGCTTAGGGTTGAGTGACAAGGTGCTAAACTGGATAAGACATTGGTTAGGGGATAGGTGACAGAAGGTTTTGGTAAACAGAGTCCACTCTGAAGAAGGGAGGGTAATTAACAGGGTACCTCAGTGTTCAGTGCTGGGGAAGGTCCTCTTTAATGTCTTTATAAGTGATATTGCAAAGGAGATGGAAGGGAAGGTCTGCCTCCTTTTAGATGACGACAAGATCTGCAAAACGGTGGACACTCCAGTGGGGTGGAAATGATGAACATATATATCTGAGAATACTAGAGGATTGGTCAAATGTATTGCAGCTGGGTTTTAATATAAAAAAGTGCAAAATAATGCACTTGGGGCAAAGAAATCCAGGGGTGGAGTACAAAATGGGTGGAGTGGTACTGACAATGACCAAGCAGGAAAGAGACCTGGGGTAATCATAGTGGAAGACCTAAAAGTAGCCAGGCAGAGTGACAAGGCAGTCGGGAGGGCTAGTGGGATGCTGGAGTCCATAGGAAGGGGTATCACCAGAAGAAAGAGGGAGGTGGTGTTGCCCCTGTACAGCTCTCAGGTAAGACCCCACCTTGAGTACTGTGTCCAGTTCTGGAGACCACATCTCAGGAAGAACATAGAGTGGAGGCAGACTAGAAGAGGGTGACTAAAATGGTGCAGGATCTACATAAAAAGCCTTATAAGGAGAGGCTAAAGGACATAAATATGTATATCCTGGAAAAGAGAATGGAGAACAGGGATAGGATAGAGACATTTAAATACCCCAATGGGGGTAAATAAGGTACACAGGGAAGTATTTTTCAGAAAAAAAGATGCTCTAGAACAAGTGGACATGATATGAAGCTGGAAGGGGTAGATTCAGGAGACATGTAAGGAAGTATTTCTTCCGAGAAAGAGTGGTGGATTCCTGCAACAACCTTCCAGCAGAGATGGTGGGGGGTGAAAATAGTGGTGGGATTCAAAAATGCCTGGGATAGGCACAAAGCAATCATAGTGGTAAGGGGGGTGGGAGAGAAAGAGCTGTAGATCAAGTAGGGTCTGCAGTGAGAATGAAGGTAGGAAAAGGTGGACAGATTGGATGGGCAAAACGGCCCATATCTGCCATCAGATTCCATGTTTCTATGCACAGATCATGCCCCTAGCTTGTGACTGTCACCTAATCTGACACTGATTAGGCAGCTCAGATTTGAAATTGCTAACAACACGAAACTAATAAACATCATGTGCTGGTGCCAGTGTGGGGGAGATGTGGGATAAGTTGTGTAAGTCAGGCTCAGGCAACGGCAGAAGTTACATAATTTTAAACTTCCAGCTGGCACATTCCTAATGCTGGGCAGTGCCTTTGGGAAGAGGAGGGGGAGAAAAGCTCTTAGTTGCCAGCAATTGTAGTAGTGATTGGTACAAAATTAAATCCCAGGCACAGTAGGCTTCTCTGCCAATCACATGGCAGCTTCTTTAATGGGTTCCTTTGTGTAACAGTATAAGGATTGCAGGTAGCAGTCTTCATTCTTATTCCATATTCTGGCATTCGCTGTTTGATCCTTATCACCAAAAAGAAATGACTGATCTTGGAACAACTGGCTCCTACGATTCATTGCTCCTTGCTGATCCTGCTCACCCTTTTGCCTGTCAATGTGCTCTTTGCCAGTTATCTGTGCCTGTGTGTATGTTCCGATGTCCACTCTTTTCTACAGCTCTGGATGTTATTGCTCCTGTCTGTGTTCGTCCTCTCTCCCATCACCCTTGGTCCCCTTGGTTTGATGGGACCTTGAGGGAGATGCAGGTACCAGGACGTAGCTTAGAGTGTTGCGGGGAGAAATCCACCCTGGAGGTCAACTACCTTAGATTGATGGAATATTACTAAGTCTATCAATCTGCAATCACCCGTAAGAAGGCAGAGTTCCTGTCCAGGGAGATCGTGGCTGCTCAGAACTGACTGGCTTAGCTGTTTTGAACTGTAGACAGACTGTGCAACACAGACTGCCTGCAGATTCAAAGAGCTTTTTCACAAGTGGAGTGTGATGCACTCCCCCGATTCTTTGCAGCTAAGGTGGCAGACATCAGGGCAGAGCTCCAACCAACACACTCTATGTGAGATGCTTTGGATCGGCACTCAGTCAACATCCCTCAATTTTCCTGGAGTACCTTCGACCAGCCGGAGTACATTGATGTCATGTGGATTGTCCAGGTCATGCGCCCTACATGCTGTAGTTTGGATCCGGGCCCAACTACACTGATTATGGGTTGATGTGATATCATTGGCCCAGTCCTAGCATAGATAGTCTGGTGCTCCCTTGAGATGGGTGAGTTTCCTAGCTCCCTGAAGGAGGTGGTGATGACACCCCTCCTGAAGAAAGCTTCTTTGGACCCAGACTGCCCTGCCAACTACAGACCAATCTCTAACCTCCCCTTTGTGGGGAAGGTGATTGAGAAAGTAGTGACCCTACAACTGGAGAACCATTTGACCATCCATGACAGCTATGAACCTCTCCAATCTGGTCTTCAAAAGAGGCATAGTACCAAAATGGCACTGGTTCAGGTACTCAATGATCTCCTGATGGCAAGAGATCAGAAAAAACATTCCATCTTGGTTCTTCTGGATCTCTCATCAGCATTTGACACTGTGGACCATGGAGTTCTCAAATGCCTGAGGTTCATCTGTGGCCTGTCTAACACAGTCCTCAGGTGGTTTAAATCTTTCCTCGCTGGCAGAACTCAGAGGGTGGTGTCAGGGGTTTATTCCTCCGACCCAGTCTCTCAGTCATGTGGGGTACCTCAGGGTTTGGTATTTTCCCCCATGCTGGTCGCAGTGTACATGTTACCCCTTGGAGACATTGTAAGAAGGTATGGGCTGAGTTTTCACTGCTATGCTGATGATAGCCAGCTCTACCTGTATTTTGCACCTGACCAGGATAGAGCTCTCTCGGTATTTAATAACTGCTTTGCTGAAATCCAGGGTTGGATAAATTCGAGCTGGCTGAGGTTGAACTCGGAAAAGACTGAAGTGATGGTCATGGACCAGGGTCACCAGATAGGGGGTTAGGAGCAGGTTTGCCTTCAGGACTTTTCCTTGGAGGCTTTCGGCTCCTCACCTCTGAATGGGTGCGAAACCTGGGGATGATTTTTGATGATGGGCTGACACTGCACTTGCAGGTGTCGGCAGTCATCAGATCTTCTTTTTATCATCTGAGGAACATCTCATGGGTTAAGCACCTAGTTCCATCCGGCGATCTTCCTACGCTGGTCCATGCCTTTCTGACCTCATGCTTTGATTACTGCAACTCCCGCTATCTAGGGCTACCTGGGGTTGATATCCGCCACTTGCAGCTGGTGCAGAACACCGCAGCCTGGCTATTGACGGGAACTCCCCGGCCTCGTCACATCTCTTCGGTGCTGCATGAACTGCACTGGCTGCTGGTGTAGAGGTGGATTACTTTTAAAGTTGGGCTTCTGACTTATAAAGCCCTGCACAGACAGGGCCCGGACTACCTGAAAGAACTTCTGGTTCCTTACTGCCCCGGGCGATCACTCCGCTCAGCTGACGAGGGACTGCTAGAGATTCCAAGGATTTCTTTAAAATCTTTGGGAGCCTGTGCATTTATGTACGCAGCCCCAGCCCTGTGGAATTCTCTCCCCCATCAGCTTTGGGAGTGCGCGACCATGATGAGATTTAAACAGACCCTAAAAACCAATTTGTGGCATCAAGCCTACCCTGTTTGATTTTATTTGAAATCTGACTCTTATGACAGACTATATTTATTTGTTTTTATTGCCCTTTGTTTTATCTTATTGTTAAGGTGCCTTGATTTTCTGAAAGACGCATTATAAATAAAGTATTATTTTTATTAGTATATGCAGAGTGCAGCACTAAGCTACAAGGTAAGGCATAAATAACATTTTATCTATGCCATGTCATTTTTTTCATTTTTAATGGAGAACTCTAACGTTTGGGGTGTTTTAAGCTTTAGCCCACTAGCCTTGTCTGGGCAAGGTGTTTTTGGCCAGTAACTGTAATTATTATTTTAAATGGCCACTTGCAAAGGGGAAAAACTGAGGTGCATGTAGAGAATATGCTTTTTGCTGCCATAGATCTCAGGTGCTGGCAATAATTGATGCGGTATGGTATTTAAAAACTATTTAGTCAACATACTGTGGCTGGCTTTGGTGTGTCTTTGTTTCACTGCAGTGTATGCACATTTAATTGTGCTTCCAAACAACCACCACAAGGATTAAGGTACTCGTGAATTTTATTTAAAATTTTCAAACACAGTTCACTGACAATGGGATTCTTCCTGTCTGTTTATTAGGAATGTGAACTGACTGTAATGCTTTGATGTGTAAACTGCTACTCCATGTCTTGAATCCATATCCAACCCGTATATGTGTCATGCTATCAACTCTGTTTTCACTGAACTGACCTGAAGAAAAGAGTATTATTTCTCGAAAGGTAGTCTCAGAAATAATTTTGTTAGTCCAATAAAAGGTGATCACCTGCAATCACCTGCAAAATATTTGTTGTTTTTTCTCCCTGCATTGTTGACTGGGCTACCATGGCTACCACATTTCTTTATCTAAAATTTTCTAAATGCTGTTTGTTTCCTGGCTCTGTAGCTCTGGTGGTGTTTTGTAAGAAACATAATATGTTGGTTGTTACATTGTAAAAACTGTTTGTTTCTGTTGACTTTTGTGGGGCTTTGTTTGGCTGCTGGGGTTGGCCAGTTCAGTATTGCTCCCAAACAACCACTGCAAGGGCTAAGGTACCTGAGAATTATATTTAAAAATGTATAAATTCTGTTCCCTGACTCCGTAGCTCTGGTGGGGTGGGGTGGTGTTTTGTAAGCAACTTTATATGTTGGTTTTTAAATTTTAGAAACTGTTTGTTGCTGGCTTTTGTGGAGCTTTGTTTTGCTGCTGTCTGTGCAAGTTCTGTGTTGCTTCCAAAAAGCCACTGCAAGAGCTAGATGCCTGGAAAATATATTTAAAATGTTTGAAAAACTGCCCCTGCCTCCATAGCTCTGGTGGTGTTTGTAAGCAACATTATATGGTGGATAAATCTTTTTAACGTGGCTGGCTTTTGAGGGGCTTTGTTAAGCCTAAGTGTATGTACGTTGTGGTATTGCAGCAGGGAACTATTTGTAATCATAATGGGCCTTGCAAAGATGAACAGAGTAAGTGATTTGTATCTTTATTTGCACCAGCATGCAATTCCATGCTGTCTGAATGCAATGTGTTCTGCAAATTTATTTTTTGTTGTTCAATGAAAGACAAAACATTATTAACATAGATGGAGAAAGAATGAAAACAGGGCTGTTAGCTTTGACGACAAATCATGAGGCCCTGATAAAGTACACCCTGGAGGTGCTGAAGGAGCTGGTGGGGGAACTTACACAGCCACTGGCAGACCTGTGCAGTTGTTCAGGCCTGGTGCTGCAGGATCGAAGAATGGCACATGTGGTGCCCCGTCACAAAAGTGGACCCAGGGATGATCCAAACTACAGGTCAGTCAGTCTCATTTTGACAGTGTGCAAGATTATGGAGACAATACTGAAGGAAAGATTGATAGAGCATCTGGAAGAACATGGTCTCTAGGATGCAAGGCAGCATGGATTTATGGGGGGGGTCTCGTCAAACGAATCTGATCAATGTCTTTGACTGGGTCACCAAAACATTGGATGGGGGTCAGGCAGTGGACATCCTCTACCTGGATTTCAGCAAGTCCTTTGACTTTGTACCACGTAGGAGGTTGATCAGAAAATTGACAGACCTCAGAGTAGGAGAAAAGATTGTTAAATGGGTGGGAAACTGGCTAAGAAACAGGTCATAAAATGTGATAGTGGGAGGAGACTTATCTAGTACCAGGGCAGCCACAAGTGGCATCCCACAGGGCTCAGTGCTGGGGCTGGTGCTGTTCAACGTGCTCATTAATGATACTGAAGATGGCATCAAGGGCAACATTTGTCTGTTCACAGATGACATCAAGCTCTGTGGGAGGGTGGACCCTGCAAAGGGGATACAAGACCTTAAGGATGACCTAAGAAGAACTGAGAGATGGTACAGGGTCTGGCATCTGGGCTTCAATGCCAAAAAGCGCAAGGTCATGAACACTGGAACCAAGAACCCCAGGACAGAGTACTACCTGGGAGAGGTTGGGGTATATCCCACAGTGGAGGAGTGATGATATCTAGTGACCTAAGTCACTCTGTGCAATGTAGGAAGGCAGTGGCAAGTGCAAATAGGATGTTGGGGTGCATAGCTAGGGGGATCAGCAGAAAAAGACAGGAGATGATTCTGCCCTTATATAGGTCACTGGTGAGGCTGCATCTGGAGCATGCAGTATGGTTCTGGCACCCTCACTTCAAAAGGGATATAAACCTGATGGAGACAGTCCAAAGGATTGCTATGAAGATGATTGCAGGGGAGCAAGGTAGATCATACGGGGAGAGACTGGGGACCCTGGACCCTGGACACGTACTTCCTGGAGGACAGAAGGGAGAGGGGAGACATGATTGAGACCTTCAGGTATTTGAAAGGGATCAATAAGGTGAACAAGGAGTGTTTCTTCAGGCTAAGTGGCAACAAAATTACGAGGGAACACAGCCTTAAGCTGAGGGGGAGGTGTGTAAGAGGGATGTCAGGAGATATTTCTTCACAGATAGACGGTGACCAAGTGGAATGCACTGTCAGAAGAGGTGATCTCAGTGAAGACAGTGGTTGGCTTCAAGAGAGAAACATAGAAGTTGATGGCAGATGAGGACAGCAAGGCCCATCCAGTCTGCCCATTTCTTTTTCTACCTTATAAATGTGCGATTGGCCTTTGCTCTGTCAATGGCCTATTTATTCATACTCATCTGTATTGCTCCCATATGCCTATCCCATGCCTGTTTGAAGCGCTGCACTGTATTCATATCCACCAGTTCCTGAGGTAGGCTGTTCCATGCATCCACCACCCTTTCTGTGAAAAAGAACTTCCTCACTGTACCCCTTAATCGGCCTCCCTCTAATCTCGTGCTGTGTCCTCTTGTCCTGCTATTTTTCTTATGTTGAAACATGTTAGACTCTTTCACCTTGTTAATGCCCTTAAGGTGTTGGAATGTTTCGATCATATCACCTTTCTCCCTCCTTTGCTCTAGGGTGTACATATTGAGGTCCATTGATCTGTCCTCGTATGTTTTCTGATGCAGTCCCTGCACCATTTTGGTTGCCTTCTTTGGACTGCCTCAATTTGGTTAATGTCCTTGTGAAGGTGTGGCCTCCAGTACTGCACACAGTACTCCAGATGGGGCCTAACCAGTGTCTTGTAAAGAGGGATTATTACCTCCCTCTTCTGACTTGTGATACCCCTACTAATACAACCTAACATCCCCCTAGCCTTACATACTGCTTTAGTGGTCTGCTTGGATGATTTCAGGTCATCGGTGAATGTGATGCCCAAGTCTCTTTCTTCCCTTGTGACTGCCAGCAACTCCTCTCCCAGCGTATAGGTGGCTTCAAGGTTTCTCTTCCCTATGTGCATGATCTTGCACTTCTGTGCATTAAACCTCAGGTGCCACTCTTCCGACCATTTTGCTAGTTTATCCAGTTCTCTTCTCATTCTGCCCACCCCATCTGGATCATCTATTGTGTTGCAGATCTTGGTGTCATTTGCAAACAGAAAAACCTTACCCTCCAGTCCATCTGCAATGTCACTGATGAAGATATTGAAGATGACTGGCCCCAGAACTGATCCCTGAGGTACCCCACTTGTGACTTGCATCTCTTCTGACTGTATACTGTTTACTACCACTCTTTGTTTTCTGCCTGTCAACCAGTTTGCCACCCAGTTGACCAACTTCTGACCCACCCTGAACCTACCCAGCTTATTAATCAGTCTTCTATGTGGAACAGTAATGAAAGCTTTGCTGAAGTCAAGGTAGGCAACATCAACTGCTCCCCCTTGGTCCACCTCTCTGGTTACTCAGGCAAAGAAATCTATGAGATTAGTTTGGCAGGTTTGTAAACCCATGCTGTCTTGGATTCTGTGCTCCTATGGATTCCAGGTGTTGCACTATCCTTTCCTTAAGGAGTGCCTCCATAATCTTGCCCACTACTGAGGTAAGACTGACTGGTCTGTAGTTCCCTGCCTCCTCTCTGCTACCACTCTTGTGGAGAGGGATCACATGAGCCCTTCTCCTGTCTTCTGGGACCTCTCCTGTGCTCAGAGACTCACTAAATAGTTCTGATAATGGCTCTGCTAGTTCCACCCTTAGTTCCTTTAGTACCCTGGGATGTATGTCATCAGGTCCCATTGCCTTGTCCACTCTGAGCTTATTGAGCTCTTGTAGGACCCTTTCTTTTGTGAAGGGACTAGTGCTCACCTCCCTCCCCCCATGTCCATGGTGCTGAGCTGTGGGCCCTGCCCTACCTTCTCTTCAGTAAACACTGAGTAGAAGTATTTATTTAGGATAGATGCTCTTACATGGTCCTCCTCCTCACATGCCCCCTTATCTACTTTGATCTTAGCAATACCACTCTGGACTTTCTCCTTTCACTAATGTATCTATAGAAAGTCTTGTCACCTTCTTTTACTGTTTATGCTAGTGTTTCCTCAGTTTGGGCCTTTGTCTGCCTTACAGCCTTCCCTGCTTCCCTTAGGGAAGTTTGGTATGCCTCCCTATCTTCATCCCGCTGTGTTCCCTTATATTTCCTGAAGGCCAGCCTTTTGGCTCTGACTTTTTCTGCTACTGTTCTTGAGAACCAAAGTGGTTTCCTTCTTCTTTTACACTTCTTTTTCTCTTTAACACAATGGGATATTGCTTCAAATATTGCATCCTTAATGCTTGCCCACTTTACCTGTACCCCCTCACCTGTATTTCTTTTTGACAGGGCTAGCTTAACTCTGTTGGCCATCTTATCAAAGTCAGCTCCTCTGAAGTTCCATATTTTTGGAATGGGATGATTTAGTTGTAGTGGCCAAATTGAACCATATCATGTAATGGTCACTGGCCCACAGGTGACCTTCTACCTGGAGATCTGTGATCCTTTCCCTGCTAGTCGGTACTAGATCTAGGATAGTCCTGTCTCTTGTGGTTGTTGTACCAGTTGTTTGAGGCCTTCCCCCTGCAGGGAATCCACCATGTGTCTAGTTCTGGCAGATGTTCCTGCTGGTATTGACCAATCTGTATCTGGCATGTTGAAGTCTCCCATTATCAGAACTTCCCCTTTAGCTGTCATGTTTTATATATCTTCTAACAGTAATGTGTCTATGTCCTCCCCCTGGTCTGGGGGTCTGTAGACAACCCCAGTTCTTATGGCTGTCCCATTTCCTGTTTCCAAGGTGACCCACAGTTCTTCTGGCTCCTTATGTGTATTCTGAATTTCTGTAGCTTTGATATTTTCATTGACATACAGGGTCACACCCCCCTTTTTGCATCTCAGTCTTTTCTGAACAGTACATACCAGGTACTGAAGTCTCCCAAGTGTGGTTATTGGTAAACCATGTCTCACTAATTGCTACCATGTCCAGTTTAGCCTCTGTCATTATTGCCTGCAGGTCTGGGATCTTGTTTCCCAGATGGTGAGCATTTGTGTACATGATTTTCCATTGGCCAGATTTCAGTGCGTTAGTTGTTGGGTGAGGTCTGGCATTTCCTCTATGGGGAGCTGGACCTTTTTCCTTACCTGGTGATGCAAATGAAGTGCAAACATGCTGAACCCCTGTTTGACCACTAGCTGAGGGGGAGGGGTGTTCTTCCCATTCGACATATGGGGTGCTGCACCCCCTCCCCATTTGCTAGTTTAAATATTCTGCAAAGATGTCAAACTTCTGCCTCAATGCACTGACTCCCTCCTTAGTCAGATGCAGTCCATCAAATTGAAAGAACTTTCGCTGTCAAAACTGTTGCCAGTTCCCTACAAATTTGTGTCCTTTTTTCTGGCACCAGCCCTTGAGCCACACGTTTAGCTCCCCTATCTCCCCTTCTCTGACCTTCCGTCCATCTGCCCCCCTCTCCCAGACTGGCAGGATCTCAGAGAAGGAGGAGATGCCAGACGAAATGGATAATAATTTGTCACCCAGCCTGGTCAGGTGTTCCTTGGCCTCCACAACTGACCTGCTGGCAAGATCGTTAGTCCCTAGTGTACCAGGATGTCAATGTTTTCTCCTGCTTCCTGAACAATTTTAGCAACGCTGTCAGTGTCTCTCCATGCTGATGTACCTGGGAGACATCTGACCATTACCCTTGGCTGGAGATAGGTGTCAACTCCCTGAATCATGGAGTCTCCTATGATCAGAAGTTTTCTGGATTTCCTTTTTGCTTTTTTTGTTTGGGTTCCTGTTTTGGGCGAGTTTCATTGTGCTAGCTCCTGTGCTGCAGTGTCCTGCTCTGCAGTGTTCTCTGCCCCCTTTGTTTGATGTTGGAGACAGAGGCAGGTACCTGTTTGTAGTTTTTACATGGTTTGTGGAGATAATATGTTGGAGAGTACAGAGTGATGGGGCACCCGATTTGCCCCTCCTAACCACCTGCCAACCTCCTGGACCAACTACCCTCTGCGGTGCTTCTGTGGGATGTTGGGGAAATGGCAGGTGGTTCTTATAATATATTTCCTCTTGAAAATGAAATTTGAGGACCGCAATCTCTGCCCATGCTGCCTGGAGCTGAGCCCTAAGATCTCCAATGGCCCAGCATGTAGGACAGTGTCCTAAATCCTGTAAAACTGCCCTTCTGAAAAGTGTTCCACAGTACCTGCAGTTAATGATATCCATTCCAGATAAGTTGCTGGGTTTATAACCTGGTCAGAATAATTAGAAGGAAGAAAATGAAAGCAAAAGTTTAATTTTGTGTTTTGTTTGTTTGTTTTTGTGTAACTTGTTATAACAAGTTAAATTACTAGTGCCCCTGTAAATGAGGTCACCGTGTGGATACCCCACTGATCCACCCTTTCCTGCTTTGCCACAGGAAATGTCACGACTGTGCTACCCTATAAAAGGAGTGTAGTGTGGGGTGGTTGGGGATGGGAGTGGGTGGCTCGGCCCTTCCCCTGCTGAAAAAGAAGAACCACGGATGAAAGAAACAAGGAGGTAAGAGCAGAAACAATCAGTCAGCAACAAGTGCAGTAACCCTGAAAGCTTATCCTAATGATAGATAACACTGTAAAACCTGCAAAGCACCATCTGTAATAATTTCACAGAAGATATACCCTGTAAGAAACACTTTGCTACAGACAAAAATAAAGCAGTAACAGAAGATATACCTTGCAAAAGACAATTTGAATCAGAAGATTACAGCAGTAATCCGTTAGCACACACCTGTAGGCACACCTTGTAATAATGCAGCAGAAGGTATACCCAGCAACAACAATTTGAATCAGAGAAAAATAAAGCAATAAAATGTTAGCAACAAACAGTAACAATCCCCGTGAGTACAAAATAAAAATAACAACACACAGTAATCTGCCTAGCCAAAAGATGTCCTAATCCTTTCCCTTGCTCTAGTAAGGTTATTTGCTCTGTCCTTTCAAGCAACCTAGAAGGAAAGTGCTCAGGTGAAGCTAGGTGCCTTGGTCAGCAAACCTAGTCTTCCACCTCTGGGATAGATACAGCAGGAGGATAAGGGTCATGAGAGGGGAGAAGATAATGGATGGAAATGTTGGGGTGGAGGAGTGGGGACAACAGCATCTGCATCGAGTAGACTAGATAGACCAAAAGGCCTCATTCTGCTGGCTACTTCATATGTTTGTATGTATGTTCATATAACATAGAAACATGGACAATGTCAGCAGAAAAAAACAGCTGGTACATCGAGTCTGCCCAGTTTTACCCTACCTACCCTACCACATGACCTTTTGCCTAGATGGAGTTTTGGAATTGCCTTACTTTTACCCCACCCTTCTGATTAACTATGGAGCTCTAATTTCTGTCCCAGATGTGCTTCTCTTATTATTGCACTGTTACTCACTCTATATTATGCAAGCAATAACACATGATGAGGTGTGGGTTACATGCTGATAAGAGCATGCCCAGGGGTGTACTAAGGCATGAGGCACTAGCGCCGAGTGCCTTATGCCCCTGGGCATGCTCTCTAACCTATGTAACCATACCGGAGTTATTACGCTTTATAAAATGGGGCCCCCATTGAATTTTCCAGTAAAAATAAATTAATAAATGAATAAATAAAAGAAGTGTGCTAAAATCTGTTAGAAATGTGGAACATAGAAAAATAGTCCATCTGCACTGCATACCATATACAGTAATATTATGCTACCACTGCAGGGTGTTGCTGTGTCTTTCTGTTGGCTAGTCTCTTTGTTCCCCAGCACTGTAACAGTTGTCCACCCACCCTTTCCATTGTATTTTATGTTTGTAAATGTTTTTTTTTCTTTAGCAGGTCTAGGCATCAGCCAGCTTAAGTGTGAGGCACCATGTCAGGGTGCACTCTGTAGAGCGCTGTCCTGTGTGGTGTATGTCTTTCTTGTTCAACTGTATCCATCTCTGAATATTTCTTTTAATTTCATTTGTTTTTCTTTTTCTTACAGTTTTTATCTGCAGCTATTGGGGACTTCACTAAGAGTGAGCATGTGTGCTACCGGCCACTGTACACGTCCATTTTTACTTTGCGGTTTGTAAATTGAAACCTGCATTATGCTGCCATTACAGGGGGCCGATAGAAGCTCCAAATTTTAGTTAAATGTGGTTGCATAGGTAGGGATGGCTTCTTAGGAGGGCAGAAAGATGTCCGGGAGGACTGGAGGACGAAGGCTGGTTATGCTGGAAATGGACATGGAGTTTGTGGTAAGACTTACTTGTTCGCAGGCTCATTCGTCGGTTTGTGTTTCTGGCACACACACTTGTGACAGCAGGCTTGCGCCGATGAAAAATTAGTCAGAGGAATTATTGTGTAGGAAGACAGATGTTGGATCTTTTGTGGCATGATTTCTGTTTTTCTGTTGGTGACACCGCAGCGCTCTTTCAGTATAGCGCTTCAAGCGCTTGTTCCATGCCACGGTATGTGATGAGCTCCGGGGATGAGATGCAGTGGGAGATGGGTGTCGCGGGACTGATTTGTCGCTGTGCTGGGGCTGTGGTTTCCAGAAGTAGCGCGCGTTGAAACAATATGCGCTGATAAGGATACAGCTGGAGAGGGCTTCCAGCCAATAAGCATTCGAGATTTTATTTGCCCATTTTATAATCTTATTTACTGTATTGCTGCTTAGAAGCATTGCCTGTAATTGCGGACTTTTCTATACTTATTTCCATATTATTGCATTCTTGAGCATTGTACGCTGTAGTTGCACTGTTCTCTCCTCTTCCACTGCCTCTGCCCAGGACACATCTGGAAATGCGCCGATACCAGCACATTACGTCGTTCATGGTAAAACTTTTGAAATGAATAAACAAAATGGGTTTTACACCCATGGCACACCACCTCTCCCAGTAGGCTGTTCCACAGCTCAACCCCCCCCCACAGATGAAGACTGTACCCTGAATCTCTCTGCCTGCCTACATTTATTTGCCCTTACTTTTGACCTGGCATTCCTGTTCAGTAGTTCCTCACAGTATTTTAGAGTCTATTTCTTTAAGAAACATAACTGTCTCTCTTATGTTGCCTCTCTCTTCTGGCCTTCCTGCTCAGTGCCCTGAGCTAATCCTCAAGGGATATGCCCTGCAGGTCATGAATCATTTTGGTTACTCAATGCTGCACTGTCTCCAGCCATTCTTTGTCTTTTGTCTGGTGAGGTTACATTGTGCTTCCAAACCTCCAAGGGTTAAGGTGCTTGGGATTGTGTTTCAGACGTTTTACATTCTGTTCACTGTGTTCTTAGCTCTGGTGGTGATTGATAATGACAAAATGTTACAAAATTTCTAATGCACTTTAGTCAGATTGGCTGGCTGTTGTCATTCTTTGTTGGGCTGCAGTGCATGTAAGTTTCAGGCCCTCTCCACACTACCACCCGAAAATCCATAACGTTTCCAAAATGGTTCAAACAGGTAACATTACAGTACATCTACACTACCTGTGAACCATTTTGGAAACCATTACAATCCATATACACACCAAGCGAAGTGTGGCCGTGATAGTCAGCTCCCTATCCCACAATGCAGTTTGTGCTGCACTGAGGGCAATGCTGGAGCTACACGCTCATGCATCCACACTTCCAACGGTAATATTACAGAGGTGAAGCAGTTTTCAAAACCGTTGTTGAAACCACTTCATAAGTGTTTTCTGTAATGGTTTAGAAAACACCTGCTGTAATGTTACCAGCGTGGATGCAAGCCATTTTGGTAACGGTAGAGCCCACTTTAGCCCTCTGTAATGTTACAGAGGCAGTAGTGTGGACAGAGCCTCATTGTACTTCCAGACAATCAATGGCACATGTGTGATAAGTTATCTCCACAGAAGATTCAAAGCAGAGACTAGTGCACCAAATAATTTCTGTGCTGATTAGCTACTAAAGACCCATTTGACACATTTGTGTTAAATGTACAGGTATGTAAAGGCATTTCAAAAAGAATGAAGAGATCTGCACTGACTACATCTTCAAGCAACAAAAGTCTACAAGTGGCAGATGTATGGAGGAATGACTTTGTCTGATACTCTTCATGCCTTCTGCAGATTTTGCAGATTGGAAATTCTGGTATCATGCAGTGGATGAAGTGACTTAACAAGGCATGAGAGTACTGAGCAACATAAGTCCACCATCCATCAAGCCAAGCACAGCCATCTGATAACCAAGTGAACCAGAGCTGTTAATCAAGATGGGATAGGGCTAAAGGTTACTGTAGCCAAAGCTGCTAAAGTGTTCCATGCAATGCAGCACAGCATTTTGAATAATTTGCTGGACTGTGGAGTAAAGCGGACCAGCCAGATATATAATTACTCAGAAATTGCCAAATAAACTTGCCTGTGGAAGAACAAAGGCCAAGGCAATCGTAGAAAATGTTCTTGGACCTTATTCTCTGGGATGCCTTCCAAAAAACCTTTAAAGTCCAGGAACGTACTTTGCAAATTCATTTGATGCTTCTGACAAGGGCAATATAAAATTATTCCCACTGGCAGTGAGATACTTTAAAAAGGAAGAAGGTACTGTAAATGCTCTCTTGGACTTGTATGAAGACTCAGACGAACTGGCTCAGGGCATAACAAACCAGACTTCTTCTGTTTTGCACAGGCATTCCTTACCATGGGCATATGTTTCTGCTTATGGGGCTGACAATGCCAGTCTGAATTATGGAAAGAAATCCAGAGTGCATATGAAACTAAAAGAAAAATGTCTACCACTACAGAAGGCCAACTGTCCTGCTCACATCCTCCACAATGCTGCAAAGAATGTAGTAGCAAAACTAACATATGATGTTGAGGTATTTGTCCTAAAATAGTTTAACCATTTTTCGAGATCAGCTACAAGAACAAGAGATCTGAACTGAAGGAGGTTTTTGTTTTATTTCTGTTGCATGGAATATGAATCCCTTTTAAGGTATGTGCAAACCAGATGACTGTCATTACTGCCAGTAATTTACAGAACTGTAAAAATGTTCATGCCCTACAATCCTATTTCATGACACAAGGAGGACAGGACACTCCAAGACAAATCTGGCAATATTTTGCTGACAATGAACGTGGAGAAAGAACACTGCCAATTGCCACAGTGCTACTTTTATTTTCTAAATGCTGTTCTTGTGGACATCAGTGCATTTATAGCCACACTGGAAAAATCCCAACTCACAGCTATGGAACCATTTGCAGTCATGGCTTCACTAAAGCAAAAACTTGAAGCTCGAGGAGCAGACAGGTTTTTTGGGGAATGCTTTGAACAGTTATGAAAGATTTGGACATTGATTCATGTAACAAGCTGGAAAAAGATGTTGTCCTGTTCCTGGAAACTGCTGTGCAGTACTTGGAACTATGGTATGACTTCAGTGAAAATAATTACGTAAGGGAGCATTTTTGCTTGTCCTTAAAGGAACCCTTCACTTTCAATGATCTATTAGATGTAATTACTGCACTTTTTCTGCAGGAAGAAACTATAAATGAAGACAGACTGTTTCAGGACTGCTCTGTCATGGAACCCCTTATGCCAGATATATGTAGACTGGATCTATCCCCAGGGGAAAAGTGTATGAAGATTTGTAGGGATGCACCAGACCTGCCTGCTCCATTTCCTGAGATTGCCTGGGTGATTAACATCCCATCTTCAAATGTATTTGCTTAGAGAGTTTTTTTCTCTTCTTAAAAATAAATGGACAGACTCAAGAAATGGTTGCCGAGTGGAACTGATCAAAGATGAACTGATGGTCACAGTAAACATCCATATGAAATGCAATGAATGCCATCCCAACATTGTTTGGAACAGAGCCCTTCTGCAAACTAATATCAAATGCCAAGCACAGTTTTAAACTGAAGAATTAATCTGCTTGCTAAGTTCGCAGGGGTTGACCTTAAGTTTTTTTTGCACTAGCCAGCAGGACAAGTCAGTCTAAAATTGCACTAGCCCGCAATGATTTGCACTAGTCCACACTTGAAGTCACCACGTATTTCTGACACACAACATAATGAATAATGATGAAAGCAGCGCAGTTTAAAAATTTATTTACAGCTATATAATGACACAAAATGACCAGTTTAAAAAAAAAAAAAAGAACATTCAGTGGCTCAAGAGTTATAAATAAATACTGAAAAAGCTGTTCCCCACAAACCAACTTATATCCCCCCCCACCAATGTCCCTTTCAAGGATTGCCACATTAGGATGATGAATCTGGGGAGTCTGATAGATATTCAGTCACACTACTAATGTCGCTCAGATCACCATCACTGTCACTGTCACAGGCACTTTGAGAGTCTGCTGAATAGTCATCATCCTGCTGTCTTGCCACAACAGTCCCAGTCTGTGGCCGCCTCTTCCTTTGTCCCCAAGGCAGATTGCTTCTTGGGGACTGAACTTATCTATGTCTGGAGAGTTCATTTGTACCACCATGACGTCCGTCACTGTGTCTGACTGCAGTTTGGACTTTGTGAGCTTCAACTGACTGAAACCTCGCTCTGCCTCGGCAGTGTCAACAGAAGATCCATAAGGGCTAGGATGTTTTTTTTATTTAGTTGTTTAACCAGGTATAGCACACTAAGCTGAAAGCTTTTTTACAGGAGCGACCTGGGAGCACAAGGAGGTTAAGTGACTTGCTCAGAGTCACAGTATGCAAGTGGAAGCTGTGGGATTCAAACCCAGGTCTGGTCTGCTGGATGTCACCAAATTTGCAGCTCAGAGCCTTAGACCACTGCGCTATACCTCCTGTTGGGGTACTTCTGTTGGTAAGCAGCATTCACCTTCTCCCAAGTCAGACTGTGAATCTGCTCAAATCTGGAAAATCAAAAAAGAAAGGCAAATGAGAAACTTTCAACACACTGACATCTTAGAAACAGTTAATGAAACATCCATTCTCTACAAATATGGCAGCACATTCTTTAAATACATTTGACTCATGAATTGACAAATTAAAAAAAAAACTTTTCACATACCTGGCATACAGGTATGTGAAACATAGCCCACTCTGTTTCTATCGTGTCACTTTTCACATTAGCACCTTCCAGGACTGTTTCGTAGTGCTCTGCAAGGAAGGCGACTTCCTTGTCTCCAAAGTCTGAAAACCAAACAAAAAATACAAATTTCAGGTTTTATTTTTTATTGTGTTTATTTATTTTTTTTAAAGGTCACTCCCATTCCATTCCCAGCACAATTGCCCACAATACATTCTGTTCTACCTACCCTGCCGGCTCTCCTTGTCTGGCCATAGTGTAAAAGTGGCAACTGTTGGTGCATGTAGAAGCTGTGGGCTTGCATCCACGAAGTGATCCTGCAGACTTTCCTCCAAACTTTTGAGGACCTTTTTGTGGACAGCAGTGATGTCCGAATTTCCTACCAGGGTATGACCATGCAGCTCCGTAATACTCTGCACTTGGCGTTCCTTCGGTCCAGGCCTTAGTAACAAGAAAAAGAAAAAATAATAAGGAAACACATTGAAATATACTACTGCAGATGATAGGGTAGCTGCTAGCATATCACTACAGTGTCTTTGGTGCATACCAAAGTGCTCACCTTGTATTATAGGTTCTTAAAGTTTCCAGGGTTGATTGCATAGTTGCAAAAACATCCACTACAGTTGCATCCCTCTGCTGGGCCACAGGAAATAGAACTGGAAGAACACTGATGACATCAAACATGAAATGTGCAAATTTCATGACATCTGCCTGCCGAAGGATCTTCAGTATTCCTGCAGCTTTGTTCATCTGCTTCAGATTTACACATTGCCTTTGCTGCATCTGTAACACAAAACAGAAACATTAAAAATGCACAACAACATTCACACAAATCAAAAACACAGGTCACATGTTTATAGCATCATATAAAAGTTACCTGGGTCATGTGTAGATCCACAGCAGGATACCCCTTCAGCAGACTCTACAGAGCTGTTTGCCAGTGAGGAAGCCATCGTGTGCCACCAATTCGAGTTGGAAGTAGAATACGCATCTGTAGCACTTCATATGCTTCCTTTAGTTTGCTCCTATTTAGGGGGGAGTTGTGGTAGAAGCAGTACAGGTGATGCAAGAGACTGCTTAACCTATTATACATGGGGATGTTTTTCAAAGCTCCCTTGTAGGCCAACTCCAGGCGATGTGCAAAGCAGTGCATAGACTGCACACAAGGCTGCATTTGTTTCAGGAGTGAAGCTACCCCATTGGTCCTGCCGACCATCACAGCTGCTCCATCACTGCCAAAACCCACCTGATTTCTTGTCTACTCCTCAGTTGATACAGCAAGCTTTGTTTCCAGTACTTTTTGAGTGGAACCTTTCATTGACTGGGCATCAGCTTTTGCAATGGTCTGCAGCCCGACCAGCTGGTTATGCACTTTGCCTGCAGTAACAAAATGCACATATACAATTTTGGCCTGTGTAACAGAGGATCAGTGGTACCATCGCTAATGAGGGAAAAGAACTTTGTGCTGTTTATCTTCTCTCTCAGGAAGATTTGTTCCACCTCTGCTATGTAGTGTATGAACCGTCTTGCATACTTGTCATTCCGGTATGTCCAACCAATGTCCAGTCCTTTCCTATCATCTAGACATTTTGCCACAATGGGTCCTGCATTTGATTCTTCTCCATCAGCCAGCCTAAGAACCTTTTTCTTTCACCCACCTGCACCACCCAACATCTCAACACACTCATCCTTCTCTTTTTCTCCTATCACCATTAAACAGGTGGAAGACCAACTGCTCAGGTTGGATGTTACAAAGAGTAGAGGTACAGACAACATTGACCCTTTCTTTCTGAAAGTAGGCTATTATTTTTTAACTGCCCCATCCCTCATTTATTTACTCTCTCACTATCTGAAAGTATCGTGCCCCAAGACTGGAAAGTTGCACACCTCATACCACTTTTCAAATCTGGTGACCCCAGTGATGTTAACAACTACCAGCCTATCTCTATCTTGCCTTCCCTCTCAAAAATTCTGGAGAAACTGGTCAATATTCAACTCAGATCCTGGCTCGAAAATTCTCAGTTGCTAACTCCAAAACAATCAGGTTTTAGACCCAGTCATAGTACTGTCTTGGCCTTGTCCAAAGTTACTAATGATTGGTTGGTCATGGACAGCAAACAGGTCACTGGTGCAGTATTTATGGACCTTAGTAAGGTCAATAATACTGTGGATCACCCCCTGCTGCTTGACAGCTTGAAGTTCCATGGCTTGTCAAATGCTACGGTATCCTGGTTTGTCAGTTACCTAGGAAATAGAGATCACTGCATTAATATAAATGGAACCTCCTCGTCACTCTTACCATTCGAAAGATGGGTCCCACCGGGATCCATCCTGGATTCATTGTTGTTCTACAGGTAATAAGCTTTTCTCTTCCCTGCCTTTGGAATAAGCTTCATCTACCCATAATCTCCATATCCTTATCCCAGTTAGGGTGTTCATTGATAGGGTACATAAGATCACTGCTGAGACCTGCAACTGCACTTAGCTTCCCTCACGGGTCTACCTTCTCCCCATCCCTCTCCCACTGTCTTTGTAGATTCCTGTGTATACTGGAATGCATCTTCCTTCCTTCCTTCCTTCCTTCCTGCATTCCTTTCTTCCTTGCTCCCTCCCTCCCTCTCTCCCTTCCTTCCCTTTTGTCCATTCTACCCAAGTTCTTCTCTCCCATATTTATTGGGGGGGGTAAACTTACTGTTAAGTGATACTTCTAATTTATCTCTATGCATTGCTATAACCAAACTATTCTATGTACCATGATATCCCTGCTGTGTTTCTGTGTTGTACTACTTGTATTGATTGTCTCTGATGATTTTTATTAGGTGGTGGTAACCTTACTGTCATGTGATGCTTTCGCCTTAATGTATTTGTTACAACCAATCTACTCTAAGTACCATGATATACCTGCTGTATTGCTATGATGTATCCTTGTACAGACTGTCTATGATGTTTAGTACTTTGTATCAGGGACCTCATTGTAAATGAGCATGCTCAATGAATGCTATCCCTACACAATAAACTGAACTGAACTGAGACCCATCTAAATTTTGAAAAATATTCCATGGCCTTCTAAATCTCCCTCATCCTCAGCTAGGGAACAGACTGCTCCAAGCTCCATGCTGACAGTAAATGATTTAAACAGGTGCTTTACTGATGACCCAAGGGCTCTAATCACCACACCCGCACCCGTCATCATCAGTCTCACCCAACTGGTAATTTCTATCTCCAGGCAATTCCAGTTGAAGAAGAATACGAAGAACTATGTGTGCTTAAAACTTACTCCAGTTAGACAGCTCTCTAACTTCTATTCCAGTTTGGGCTTCCTGACTCCATATCAGTCTGGCTTCTCTTCCAGTTACTTCACCTCACTCGTTTGTGTCACCGACCACATCCATTTCAGCATGGACAAGGGCTTGGGTACAGGGGCCATCATCATTGACCTAGCTAAGGCCTTCAATGCCGTAGACCACAACGTACTCCTGGATAAGCTTGAGACCTTCAGTATCTTCCCCTCCTCGATAGCCTGTTTCCATTCCTACCTAACTGACTGGTCTGAATCAGTCAGGCTAGCCTGAACCATGTTGCTACCCCCATTAGTCACCCTTGAAGTCCCACAAGGCTTGGTCTTGGTCCATTGCTGTTTACAGTCTTCAAAAATTATTTCCCCCAGCTGTCTCCTCGTTGTCTACACATCTGGCCCCACTGCCTCCTTCATTCAAGACCCCCTGCAGAAGGACTTCACTGCAGTCTAAAAATGGTTTCAGGACAAACTCCTAGTCATGAACCAGAAGAAAACAGTATCTATGCTGTTTGGTCCTAACTGCTGGATAAGCACCACACCTGACTCACTAGACCTCTGCTCCTCCCATGGTGAACACCTTAACTCAGTAGCCTCACACAAATAGCTCAGCTGGCACTTGAACCAACATCTTGATTACTCTGGCCACATATCCCAGTTAACAGTCAAGTACTATGCAAAGCTTACAGCTCTTTACAGGGCAAAGTGCTGCCATCAGCCACACATCAAGCTGGTGGTTGAGCACTCCATATTTCCCCTGCTGGACTATGGGAATATTCTCTATGTTTGCACCAACTAGTCCGCTCTGCCCAAACTATCAACACTATGCGATGCTCTATGCAGATTTGTACTGGCCTGTTCCCCCAGAACTCACCATTTTGCCATGTGCAATGAACTTGGGTTGCTACCAGCGTCAACCAGGCACTCTCTACACACTTCTTTAGTTGGGGCCAGGTATTAAACTCCCAGGACACCTCATGGATCTTTTTACTCTGGCAATAAATGGCACTTACCTCCTCAGGTCGGAGGATAGTTTCCATTTCCAGCTACCATGTTGTAGGAGAAACCTAGGGCAAACCTCAATCACCTATAGGTTACCTTCTGTTTTGAACAGCCTGCCTGCCAAAATTTCCTCTGCCAGTTCCTATCCCTCATACAAGAGGCTGATCAATGTCTATCATGCTTCCTTGATTTCATGCCCCAGCTGCCCCGGTCATGCCTCCTCTGGCTGCAGCCACCTTAGGCCTGCTACATAGTGGGTCCAATGGGCCATCATTTTCCCTAGGCTTCCCATTTGAACCTTGGGTTTTTGTCCCTACTCTTCCTCTGCTGTTATGACTTGCCTCTTAAGATTATCAGTACACTGTTTGTTGTATACAATGTATGTAACACACTCTGTAGATAACGTGTGCCTTCACTGTGATGACACAAATTGCACCTGCCTCATAATTTGCATTTTGTATGTATTTGTATATGTTACAAAGGATATTTTGATCTTACTATAAAGACTGTGATTTCTTTTGCTATATTTACCATTATAGGATAGGCTTAATGTATCTGTATACTGTATATTGAAAATTCTCTTCATTTGACCTTAGAAAAAATTAACGTGAATGAACATACGAGGAATTTCCCTAATAAGGAACTTTATTTTGCATCCATCTGTCTTAAGTTACTAAGTGCTATGTGCTGCACTTATTTTTCTCTAATAAATTCACAAACAGGCAAAATTAAGAAATATGCATTTTGATTTTCATTGTCTCCTTGACAAAAAAATTTCAAAATTAACATGAACTATCTTGTTTTAAAAGAAATATGTTCAAATCAAGGAGCTCAAATTGTCTCATAATGTCCTCATATCACTCGTATATTCATGCTTCAAATCCCAAATGGCAAGATTACACTTTGAAGAATTCAGTTGCAACAAAATAGGTAAGTTATTTTGTTATTAAGCTCTAGTTTAGATTTTCGTTCATCCCATATCTGCTGTTAAAAGTTTTCAGAGTAAAAATCCACCAGGCTTCTCATTTTAGTAATAAAGTTTCCCAGTTCCATTCTCTTTGTTTTTTTTTAAACTTTTCAGTCCCCACAAACTTCAAAGATGCTACTTGATATTGACAGGAATTAAAATGTCTGGCCACTGGACACAATACTCCAAGTGAGGGCATACCAAGGAGCAATACAGTGGCAGCAACACCTCATTCTTCCTTCTGGAGATACCCCACCCCATGCACCCCAGCATCCCAGTAGCCCTGTTCCTAGCCTTGTCACACTGTGCTGCCACCTTTCTTGTCTAGTGACTGTCAACTCCCCTCATCATATACTCAGCACTGGGGTTTCTATTCCCTAGGTGCATGATTTTTCACTTTTTGGCATTGACCCTCAACTGTCTTGTCTCTGACCAGTCATCAAGTTTCCCTACATTTCTATGCATTTTCTCCACCTATTGCAGATTTTGGTTTTATCTGCAAAAAGGCCTACCTCCCTCTCCCTTTCTTCTGCAATATTCCCTATAAAGACATTGAAAAGGACTGTTGAAAGTACCAAACCCTGTGGGACACCACTTGTCATGCTCTTGTCCTTCAAGTGAGTACTGTTATCCACCACCATCTGTCTCCTATCCATTAACCACTTTCAAACCCAATTTACCAATTTAGACCCTATTCTTCAGATGGCCACCTTCCTTATCAGCCTCATGTTCAACACATTGTTAAAGGCCTTGCTGAAGTCCAGATAAGCTATGTCCAATGCCTTCTTCTGATCTATTCCCTGCTATGTCCAGTCAAACAAATCTAATAGATTCATTTGGTATGCCCTTAACCCCATGAATCTGTGCTGCATGTTGTTCTGAAACCCTTGGGATTCTAGATACTCAAGAAGTCTTTCTTTCAGTAGGGTTTCCATTTGTTTCCTCACAACTAAAGTTAGACTGTCTGATCTATAATTATTAGCCTTCTCCCTGCTGCTGCTCTTATGTAAAGGGATCATGTCAGCACTTGCTGAGTCCTCTGGAACCACACTTGTTTCCAGTTAGCTGTTAAACAAGGCTGTTAGCAGGGCAGTTAGCACTTTCTGAAGCTCTTTTAACTGCCATTTTACTCTGTTATATTTTGTTAGGTGCCCAGAGCCTCAGGAAATGAGCTCCCTAAAAATAAAATTTGCCTTGCCTCTTTTGGTACACTAGGGTGTATCCAGTCCTGTAGCCTTGTCCTCTTTCAGCACTGCTACTTCTTCAGTTCATCATATAGATTCAGATATCCAGTGTTGGAATTACAGGGGGTCTTGCCAGGGCCTGGCTCCCCCACTAGCTCACACATCACTGCCATTGATTTATGATGGTGGGGGGGGGGCTCAATGAAAAGATAGCACTGTTATAGGCCCCTGTAGCTACCAAAGCTCCAATAGTGTAATTCCAACATTGGCTATAACCTGATGGATGGAGAACATGGAACTTTGGTGGATAATTCTCTTATATTCCTGATGTAAAAATTCACTAGCATATTTTGGTGACTTGATCATCCAACAAGCATTGTTATTTAGGATGGCATCACACCATGTCCATGTTATGCTTTCCATTAATTCATTTGAGCATTCCACCACATGCTGTGGATAAAACATGCTGTTTATTAAAAAAAATTGTTCACGGTAAAATGTTCTGTGCTTGTTAGGTTATGTGTGTTGTACCATCGCTGTACTTCTCATTATTGAGTGAACACTCCCAGGTCTCATCTGAAAATGGGAAACATACTTCTCCACTGCACCTACCTGGTCAAAAAATGATAAATTATTAATTAACTGGTTAATTAATTAATTAGCTAGTTAATTAATTAATGGGAGAATTCCATCAATTACTCCTCTCCCTTTGCTTCCTGTGGATAACTTTTTGTGCAATCTAAAAAATTAAGAACTACTATATATTTCTAACAAAACATCTGAAATTTGCATGAGGTTCTCATAGTCTTGCCTTGGATGATACTTTTTGTCACATTCTTCTCTCTCTAAATGCGGATAGATACTGTATAAGTAAGTTGTCCTGCATGAGATAGGCATTGGAAATTCAAGATCTGCTGTACCTTCTCTCTCAAATCCTCAACTGAGAGGGAATTATGAGTGTGGGGAAGTTGCTCATCTGAATAGGTTTACCTGTTTCATCCTGGACATGCCCAGATTGATGCACCATTGTTTATTGTATAAAGCATTGGGTTGGACAAATTCAGCAGAAAGTAGACATTTGCAGATTATACTCTTTATTCACCAGAACTTACTGCAAAAGACCCCATCCTATTTGAATGAGCTGTTCCAAACTCACACATTGCGAGGTGATCTATGAACAGCCCAAAATCTGGAATTTAAAATACCAGTATTGAGAACAGCAAAAGGGAATTGTACCATTATTAACCTTGGGCCTACAGCCTCAAATGGTCTGCCATCTAAATTAAAATCTAAGGAAGTGGTACCCTGGAGTATTATAAAAAAACAGAATGCTAAATGAATTCTCAAAACCTAAAATTGTTGTTAATTTACCCATATGAATTTGTAATGTGCAATGTACTTGTAACGTGCAACATTGTTTACATTTTCAGTGATTTTGTTAGCTGTTTTGTAAGATGTCTTGATTATATTTATATACTGTAGGAATGCTGGACTCCACTGTAAATGAGTTCGCTCAATTGTATTATCCTTTTCTTAGAAAATTCAAGGATAAACTTTTACAAACAAACACATATTTAGGAAATTTCCTTCCTCTTGAGTGCATTTAAAATCCTTTCCATTGCGGGTAAACACCCAGTATCACAGACAGAAGAAACTCTTGCTTGTCCATCTAGCAACCAAGCATAGAAACATAGATACTGATGGCAGACAAGGACCCCTTGGCCCACCTAGTCTGCCCAATTTCTACCTACCTACTGCAACATTGCAGACTGTACTTGATCTCCATCTTCACCCCCCTTCCCTACCTGTAAGGTTCCCTTATGCCTGTCCCATGCATTCTTGAAACACATTACCATTTTTGCCCCCACCACCTCCGCTGGGAGGCTGTTCTAGGCATCCATCACTCTGTCAGTGAAGAAGTACTTCCTCACATCTCCCCTGAATCTTCTCCCCCTCCAGCTTCACCGCATGTCCCCTTGTTCCTAAGCATTTTTTTTTTTTACTGAAAATTGCTTCCCTCTAGAACCTTATTGATACCCATGAGGTATTTGAATGTTTCTGTCTTATAACCCCTCTCTCTCTCCTTTCCTCCAGAGGGTACATATTGTGGTCCTTCAGTCTCCCCTCATAGGGCTTGTGATGCAGATTCTGCACCTTTTTTGTTGCCCTCCTCTGGACTGCCTCTACCCTGTCTATGTCCTTTCAGAGATGTGGTCTCCATAACTGGACACAATACTCTAGGTGAGGTCTCACCAGTGATCTATACAGTGGTAACACCACCCCTCTCTTTCTACTGGTGATACCCCTCCCTATGCACCCTAGCATCCTACTAGCTCTCCCCACTACTTTGTCACTCTGCCTCACCACCTTTAGGTCATCTGATATGGTTACCATCAGGTCCCTTTCCTGTTTGATGGTGGTTAATACCCCCTTCCCACATTTTGTACTCTGCCCTAGGGTTTCAATCAATCAATCAATCAAATCTTTATTTATACAGGTGGTCACCGTTGAGCAGAGCTCTTTTGCAAGGTGGATCTGGTTAACACATATAGGCAAGTTGTACATTCAACACAAAGCTGGTACAATATACAATATGGGCAATGCCCCAGAGCGAAATTTATGTACAGGTAGTAACACACATAAATAAATACAGTTTAAACACCTGCTAAGGCTGACAGGTAAAAAGATAATCTCAACACATCAATTAAGGACTACAGACCCCATGTATGCATAAAGCCGTGGCTAACTGACCAGGAGAGAAGTATGGCAGCGCATTGAAATGGGGGGCAGAATATAAAGTGAGGAATGGATGGGTGTGGTGCTGAAACACAAGTTGGTGATTTTGCTTCATTCAACATTAAGACGGTATCAGCCACCATACCTTGGGAGTGGCTGCGGTCAGCGTTCAAGCCAGAGGGTGATCCATGAATGGTTTAGGAGCCGCTAGAGGATGGGCAAAGCAGTTACAGACTTTGTTTACTGCACGCGAGTATAACACTTTAAAGATGGGTAAGGAGACAAGGACGTCTAGTTTAAGGGTCCTTTGTAAGTTATTCCTTATTTCTGTGCCCCAAGTGTATGATTTTGTACTTCTTCACATTGAAACCCAGCTGCCAGGCCCTTGACTACTCCTCTAGCTTTTTTAGATTGCTGTTCATTGGAGTGTCTACCCATTGCAGATTTTAGTGTCAACTACAAAGAGGCAAACCTTCCCTTGTAGTCCCTCTGCAATGTCGCTAATATAGATATTAAAGAGGACTGGTCCCAGTACTGGTCCCTGTGGCATCCCACTGGTCACCCTCCCTTTCTTGGCGTGAACTCTCTTTATCACCACCCTTTGTCTCCTGTCCCAGACCAATTTCTCAACCAGTTTGCTACCTTTGGACCCATTCCCAGGCTTCCTAGCTTGTTTATGAGTCTCTTATGTGGAACGGTATAGAAGGCCTTACTGAAATCTAGGTAGGCCACATCCACCACTCCTCCCTGATCTAATTCCCTGGTCACCCAGTCAAAGAAATCTATCAGATTTGTTTGATATGATCTCCCACAATGAATCCATGATGCCTCGGATCTCGAAAGCCACTGGATTCAAAATAGTCCACTATCCTCTCCTCTCCTTCAGTAGTGATTCCACTAATTTCCCCACCACTAAAGTCAGGCTGATCAGCCTGAATTGGCAGCCTCCTCTTTGCTTCCACTTTTGTGAAGTGGAACTACAGCTGCCCTCCTCCAGTCCTTTGGGAACTACTTCCATCTCCAGTGAGTGGTTGAACAGGGCTGTCAGAGATGCAGCCAGCTCTTCCCTGTGTTCCCTCAACATTCTAGGATGCACCCCCTTTGGCCCCATTGCCTTGTCCACTTTCAGATTTGTGAGTTTCTTCTGGACTCTCTCCTCTGTAAATGAGCTAGTGTCTTACTCCCTCCCTTCCGTCAATGCTCCTGGCCCTTGTCTGTGGACCCTCATCTTCCCCTTCCTCAGTGAACACTGAAAAAAAAGTATTTGTTCAAGATGTCCACTTTTTCCTGATCTGCCTCCACACACTCCCCTTCTTCCCATCAAAGCGTCACTATCCCTCCTCTGGTCTTTCTCTTTTCACTTACATACTTGAAAAATACTTTGTCCTCTTTCTGTGCTGCCTGAGCAATTTTCTCCTCCGTTTGCGCCTTTGTACTCCTAATTGTTATCCCTACTTCCCTCTGTTTCTCCTGATACACCTCTCTGTCCTCCTCTCTGTGTCTCCTTATACCTCCTGAATGCTAACTTTTTTGCCCTTACCTTCTCGGCCACCCCTTTTGAGAACCATAGCGATTTCATTTTTCCTCCTACTTTTGCTTACTAGTCTGACATAGAGGTTTGTTGCCTTCTCTATCCCTCCTTTTAGGTTCACCCACTGTTCCTCCACTCCCCCAAGACCCCCCACCAGGGCATCCCTGAGGCATTCCCTCATTTTTTTAAAATTGGACCTCTTGAACTCCAGGACCTTCACCTTTGTGTGGTTCAATTCTGCCACAGTACTTATATTGAACCACACAGAATGGTCATCACTGGTCCCCAGGTACCACCCACTGTGATGTCTGCAACACTGTCCCTGTTGGTGAGTACAAGGTCCAGTATTTCCCTCTCACGTGTGAGCTCTTTTACTAATTTCCTGATGAAGACCCCCTGCAGGGAGTCTAGGCTTTCCCTACTTCTAGCTAATGCTGGAGCTGGGATGCTCCAGTCTACATCCAGCAGATTGAAGTCCTCCACCAGCAACACCTCTCCTTTGTTTGTCATCTTTTGGATGGCTTCCACCAGAACTTTACCCAACTCCTCCCTCCCACCCATGCTGGAAGTCTGTAGATCATGTCAGTGCAAATAGCATCTCCCTTCCTTGTTTCTTGGGTGACCGACAGTACCCCCAACCCTCCTTGATTGCCCTGTATCTCAGTAGCCTTTATGCTGCCCCTCACATAAAGACCCACTCCTCCCACTTTCTTTCCCACCCTGTCCTTTCTGAACAGAATATATAACCTGGTATTGCTATATCTCAGAAATGGGTCTCAGTGCACCATGTCTCAGTAATGGTGACAATGTCCAGGTCTGCCTCTGTCTTGATGGCCTCTAGTGTCTGGGATTTTTTCCCAGACTTCGAGCATTTGCACACATGGCCTTCCAGAATCTGCTACCACCCTGTTTGCCAACCTCCTCTTTCCTATTTTGCCCTCCTTCCTTATGCTCTCATTCCTATCTCTCTTCATTTCTATTATTTTGCTACTTTTGTTGTGGGGTACCTGTGAGAATTTCTATCCCTTTGGATTTTCGCTAGTACCTACTTCAGTTTGGGGGGGCAGTTAATGTCTCCCCATTTCCGTCTGCCATCCCCCTTGGTTAGTTTAAATGCTCACCAATGTAACATTTAAACCATTCATTAAGGACTGTGGTTCTCCTCCTATATGGATGCAGGCTATCTCCCCTGAATAGGCCTCTATCTCTCAAGGTGGGGCCCCAGTCCCCAAATGTAGCCAAACCCCTCTTCTCTGCACCATTCCTTCAACCATGTGTTGAAGCTCCTGGTACGGAGTTTCCTATCCTTTCCCTTGTCATAGATAGGTAACACCTCGGAGAAGCCAGTGAGCATGCTACTTGCCTAAGGCCCCTCCTCAGCTCCTTGAACTCATCTTGCACTATCCTAATCTCATCCCTAGCCAGGTCATTGGTCCCTAGGTAGACAATGACATCCAGTGCTCCCTCTCGTCCTGCTGCCCTAGCAAGTCTCAGGATCTGCTTCCCATCCCGATGAGTGGTGGCACCAAGTAGGCACCTTACCTCCCTCTCCTCCTCCCTTCATTAATTTTCTTCAAGAGGAACATAGATATACAGGGTTCTACAATGTCTAAAAGGCTTTACAATGAGAAGCTCTTCTAAACAAGATATTGTATTCACCTCACATGAATTCCAAAGATATCTATTTCTAAGTTAGTCCTGTATGGTTTCTAGGCGGTAGCACTTAATGGAACCCTGAGACAGAAAATGATGCCACCACTGGAGAAAGCTGTGCTTAATGACTCACTGTTTCCCCAACTCTGACATCACTTTTTATCTCCAAGTTAAATGAAATAGCTTATGCCTTGATTCAATATAAGACTGACTTAGACATTGATATCTCTAGAGTGCTGACACCCATAGGTAAGCCTTCTAAAGTGCGCTTTATGGTATGTTTGACTTTGAGAGCTCTTCAACACCATGTTCCCCTTTAAGGACATTTTTCTCAGTTCACTCTGCATTTAACTGTTCCTACAGGACTTGCAGTTCACTCTGTATCTAAGCAGCAGGTAGTGCCCTTCCAGATACATGTACTTAATGGAAAGGCATCATACTACAGTGTTAAGCCTCCACATGGGTCAACCTTGACTATCGGTTTTTGGCATGGCTCAAAATATTCTGGTACCCATTTTGATTGATATCTTTTATTTTGTGGACACTCTGATCAGAGTGTGCTGTGTTACTGTTACCCATAATCCACAGCTCTACCCACAATCATGCTGTGGCACTGATGACAAAGTTCAGCCCGTCAGCACTGAGTGCTGTAAGGGGTAATAGGCAAGTGTGCAATATACCTGAAATTGCCAATCAGGGGGAGTAATTGCGTGGAGGCAGAATGTGGAAGGTATGTGTCTATTCCCAACCTGTCATTTTAGGAAGGAATGTTACACAGTCTTTGCAAACATATTTTTGTCCCAGTCCCATTGTATCTCTCAGTGTAGACAGGTTGCACTGTGATAGCAGTCCTGCAAAGAGACTGTGGGTAGAACAGTGGACTAAGGGCAACAGTGATGCAGCACACTCTGATTAGAGTGTCCATAAAACAAAAGATAGAAAACTTACTTTCCACCAAAATATTTGTAACACAGAAACTACTTCTTGGGTGTGGTGCCTCCAGATGCTGAATGCTGACTGTGAGATTAGTCATTTTCTTTAAACCAGAAATAATACCACCAAATCACATGAGCAATCCACACACTATAAAATGTAAAACCAGGAAACCCAGTTACAATCGTATATAAACATGTCAGTGCAATAAATCAAACATAACCACTTTTACATTAAGGTCCATCCCTCTGCAGGTCTTTATGCCAGCACAACCTTCTTGTCCTGGTCCCCAGCAAGCCTTCCACCTGCAATGTCTGATGGGAAACACAAACACACTAGTTCCCTTTTTTGTGGTTTTCCTGTGCTTGTTACTGTTTTCTGCCTTTTTCATAACTACCCAATGTGCATCACAGTTTCACAGCTCTATAATAGTTAATTCATGTTCACACCCAACTGTGCAAAATGTAACCTAAACATTATACAGTTAGTTATTTTAATTATATTCCTATAAATAGCCAGTGGTCTGATGGACATACATGGTTTAAGCCAGGATGGTGTATTTTTAGACCCTCATTTTTAAATCCTCCAAAATCAACAAATAATACAAAAATATGTAAAATCACTCAACTTGGAAAAGAGAACAATGACAAGTGATATTATCTGTGGCATGATGCTCTCAGCACTATTTGGTATTATCTTTATCCTACATGAAACTTCCAAACTAAGGTACATGCTAATACACACATGTATGCACACACATTCTCCGCCACATGCACGTGATAGTGCCATCATCACCGCCACTGCCATCACCAGTGATTGTATCTGCTCCAGGAGAGGTACAGTTTTGTATTTATCTATCACCTCTATCTTTAAAGGAGTACTACAGTCAACATTTACAAAAACACACTCTGGCCAAAGCTGAAAGGGCTGCAGCTGAAAAACGTAGGGTAACACTATTGAAAAATTTGTTTTTTAATATTTTTAAACCAAATTTTCAACATAGTCTTGTTAAGACCCTGTCTCATGAAAAAGAGCAGAGAAAATGTTCAACTCCTGGCCTAAAGGTGATTTTGTACAGGGACTGCGAAATCAACTTTCAGGATGCAAAAACACATTTTGGGCCAGAGTTGAAAAATGACAGCTGTCACATTCTTGAGCTGCTGTAAACAAATGGCTATGTTGTAAATTTATGTTAAAAATATTGAAAATTACCAAATGTGCGAGCCCGTGTTTGCAAAATTTAATGCAGGCTTATAACTTTATTGTTTTTTTGATTTAAATATTTTAACACAAAATGTTCAATATAGCCTTCTTATGACCCCACTTCATGAAAAAGGGCAGAGAAAATTTTCACCTCCTGCCCAAAAGGTGATTTCGCACAGGGACCACAAAATCACCTTTCGGGATGTAAAAAAAAAACACATTTTGGCCAGGATTTGAAAAATGACAGCTGTCATACTCTTGAGGTGCTGTAAAGATATGGCTATGTTGTGAATTTGGAGGAAAATATTGAAACTTACTAAAGATACGAGCCTGCATTTGCAAAATTCAACATAGGCTCATAATTTATTGTTTTTTAAATATTTTTACACCAAATTTTCAACATAGCCATTTTATGACCCCTCCTCATGAACAAGGGCAGAGAAATGTTCAGCTCCTGCTTGAAAGGTGATTTCATGCAGGAACCATGAAATCACCTTTCAGGATGTAAAAAAAAAAGCAAAAAAAAAACATTTTGGCCAGGAACTGAAAAATGACAGCTGTCACACTCATGAGGTGCTGTAAAGATATGGCTATGTTGTGAATTTGAGGGAAAAATATTGAAAATTACCAAAGTTACGAGCCTGTGTTCACAAAACTCAATGTAGGCTCATAACATTGTTATTTTTTAATATTTTTACACCAAATTTTCAACATAGCCTTCTTATGACCCCACCTCATGAACAAGGGCAGAGAAAATTTTTAGCTCCTGCCTAAAAGGTGATTTCACACAGGGACCACTAAATCATCTTTCAGGACAGATCTTCCAAATGACAGTTCAATTGTTCATGAGATATGGTCCCAAAGAAGGCATGTTGAAAATCTGGGCCAAAAATATGCAAAAATGTCCAAGTTATGCCACTAAGTTCAAAACCCCATTGAAATACACTGAACTGCACACCTCTTTCTTCAGTTCGTGGCCTGGTTTTGAAGAGTGAAAATGTGCCTGCAGTCCAAAGAGGATTACAGCATTCAGCCCCGAAGAGGTAAGTAAGGGCTTGGGGAGTGCAGGGTGGTGGATGCTGACTGGGAGGGTTGGGTGGGGATGGTAATGGTGCAAAAACATTGATGGGTGGTTTTCCTTTTACAAGTTAAAAAAAAAAAGAGTGAGGATTCCTGCACTGTGGGAATTGAGCACCCCTCAGTGTAACTATTACATTGTTTGAGGAGGGCAGTGGGGTGGGGGGAGCTGAGAGTGAGGGTCAGGTGGAGAGGAATATCTTTAATTAAAAACAATGATGATGCTGATCTCGACAGTGGGGGATTGAACATCCCCAGTGTCATTCATATATTTCCCAACACTGGGGGACTGAGCACTTCCAGTGTCACTTGTATGTTTCTGGGGGAGGGTGGGGTGGTGGGTGCTGAGAGGAGGATCAGGTGGGGATATCTTTAATAAAAACAAAACAAAAAAGGATTTTCTGATCCCAAGATTGGGGGATTGGTCACCCCCAATGTCACTTGTATGTTTCCCGACACTGGGGGATTAGGCACGCCCAGTGTCACTCATATGTTTCTGTGGGGTGGTGGGTGCTGAGAGGGAGTGTCAGGTGGGGGTATATCTATAATTTAAAACTATTTTTTCAGTGAACATGTGGAAAATGGCACACTCCGCTGTGATGAAGATGGCCACTGAGCGCCACTGTGCATGTGCTAGTAGTCACATATGTACAATACGGATGGTTTGGTGGCCATCTTGGACATGATGGAATGTGCTGTGTTCCACCATGATAACTGACACTGCAAATATAGTGCAGTGCTCCTTCCACTGGAGACAATGAGTAGAGTGCTTCATGGACATAGAGGTGACTGTTGTGTAACTCCAACATGTTGTTCAGTCGAAAGGAATGTGTTGAGTCCTTTTTTCATAGCAAGAGGTCTGCAGGGCTATGCCCACTGCAGCCCTAAAATATTTTGTACAAAGGGCTTTGAACTGTGTGTGTAGTCCTAATGTATTTTTCCTTTGTATCCTGTTAGGATATTTTTTTCTAAATTTGCCTACTCTTTTATGGCCCTTAGGCATCTCCATTTCTGTATGTTTTATTGCCTTTCCTTTTCCTATAATTCCTCCTGTACTATGTAACAGTGATGCATCCAAAACTGTTGATTCAGTGAGTGCTTCCTTACAGTTCACTCTGCAGCAGCACTGTATTGTTAGAAGCTTATTATTCTGGTCTCAAATAAATAACCCTTTCTAATCCAGTCTTTTTTTTTATTTATTTAGTATGCTTTTCCCCCCTGCTGCAAGCTGCCCAGAACCTCAGCCCAGTCACGGACCTCAAGCTTCCACCTCCAAATTGGCCATGACCCTCCGATACCCCCGGCTTATCACCCAGGATGGGGTTGCAGTACAAGCCCCCTAACAGTGCTACAAGCGATGGGATAGGTTGGAGGGCTGGCCTGGAGGCTAATTGAAGCCAAGGCATGCTTCATCTAGGGTGGCCAGCAGTTTAAGATTTTTCTTGGTGTTTCTTGGGGGTGGGGACATGCGATGATGTCCAGTGTCCACCCCACCCCATGAATGTTCTGGTGCTGGTCATTGTGGTACCCCCAGCCTCTGCCAGAGGTCCATCAAGCACTGATTGCACTCCTTTCCCTCCCCTGGAGAAGGAGAGCAGTCCTTGGGATGCTCCATCCTTCTTCACCCCCAGCTGGCCCTCCAACATTCCGGGTCCATTCCCAAACCTGGGTCACCAGCATCACAAGCAGAAATCCAACCACTGCACCAATGGGCTGGCCTCAATCTTTTTGGTTTTAAGTTGCATGCCCAGGTCTAGCCTGCAGGAGTGAATGTTTTAGTTTTAAAACATTTTTTAATGAAACCACACACAGCACTATGAAACCATACAGACTACCATCAGATCATCAGTGCTGTAATTAGTGAAGACTCTAGCTTTTTCCTTAAGGGGTGGGTCTGGCAAAAAATGCTACATTGCAAAATTAGAATTAACATGTCTCTAGTATGCATCATACCAAAATTTAGATCTCTAGGTTAATTTGTTTATATGTTATGAGCTGTTTTGTAACCCTGATTTTATTTCCTTTAAAAAAACCAAAACAGTTGCAATAAAGAGCTACTGCTGATTTCATAACCAGAACTTAAAACCTAGTCCTCGCTATCAGCAACTTTATAGGACTTTTTTCTCCAAAGTTTAAAAAACAGTAGTTTTAATAATCATTTGGACAAAAGTAAACCTGACACATGGTTGGTTGCAGTGCATGCATTTCAAGAATGTTCAGATGTATGGTACTGTACTTACTGTATGTATGCAGCAGGAGGTGGGCTTACAATGGAGCCCTGGACAAAGCTACTGAATGCCTAGGTGGCACACAATTTCAGAATGTTGGGGGGCATGCATCTCAGAATGTGGTAGATACACACATCTTTGGTAAAGACTGACAATTTTGGTATGTAGAGGAGATGCATACTGTCGGCATGTGACAAGGCACACCACTTTATTCTGAAAATGCTTGTCCTAGCCACATTCCAAAATTGCATATAAGCACCACATTTCAAAATTGTGCATTGCATCCCTGTCATATTGTGACATTGTTGGTCCCTGCCATATTCTGACATTGTGGACCTGATTCCAGAAGGCATGGTGCAAGTTGCTGACAATTGTGACTTGCGCCAAATGCCAATGTGCAGGAGACCCTGAGCCCGATTCCAGAACAGCCAGGGTCCCTGTGGCTACATCCTGTGACTTGTAGCAGCCCAAGCAGTGCACCAAAGGGTGGTTGCACCAAGACAGGGTGCCACAAGCCACCACAATGGCCACCAACAGAGTGCAGGTGCCCCAGCCCCAATCCCCAATGCTGTAGTGACAGGGAGCCCTGGTGAGCTATGCCCCCCAGCCCAGAACCTCCACAACATAAAAAGGTATCCTCCCCTCAGCCCCAGTCATCCACAATGCACAGGACCCTCCCACCTGGCCCCGATCCTCAGTAATATGAATTAATAACCCCTCCAACTGATCCACAATCTTTGAAATAGATAATACTGCCCAGTTCATAAAACAAATGCCCCATGTCCCACAGTAACTCTGGTGGTCTAGTGGACCCACCTCTCTACCCAGTAGTGACCCACCACCCTGCACCCCTGTACCCAGCCAACAACTGGCACAGCCCTCCTTTTGCCACTGTGGCCAGCCACTGACTGAGCACTGTGCAAGTTTGTACTGTAAATAGTATGCACTCATGAGCATGTACTATTTACAGTATGCACTCGCACAGTGCTCAGTTGGTGGCTGGCTGCAGTGGCAAGAGGAGGACTGTGCCAGTACGCCAGCTCATAGTTGGTGCAACTGTACTTTGTTGGATGTTATCTGGGGGTTGTTTTGGACTACCACTTTGGGGTTACAACAGCTGACCTTTGAAAATAGGGTGCATATGCTGCCTTAAGCCCCCCCCTTGCACCAGGTCTCTGCTGGGTCTGGGTTGCACTGGTGGCACAAGTCCACTTTGCTGCAGGCAGCCTGCGTCTTGTTACTGGCTGTCTTTAGGAATACCAAAGGTCATAACTATTGGCACATGGTGCTACTTGTGTCCCTAATGTAGGACACAAGTCACCTTGTGCCATGCGCAGGGCTTCTGGAATTGGGCCCCTGTGTGTTCCCAACATGTTCCAAAATTGCATGTCCCTGCCACATTCCAAAGTTTCGTGTCAATGCCACATTCTGAAAGTTTGTCACCATAACATTCCAAAATTGTGTCATTGCCACATTCTGGAAATGTGCATCCCTGCCACATTCCTAAACTGTGTGTCACTGCCACATTATGAAACTGCATGTCCCTGCCACATTCCAAAACTGCACATCACCACCACATTCCAAAACTGCATGCCCCCACCACATTCTAAAACTCTGCATCCCAGAAACATTCTGAAATTGTACATCTCTACTGCATTCTCAAATTATGTCACCACTACATTTAAATTGTGCATTCCTGTCACATTCAGGAAATGCTCATCCTCACCACATTCCAAAATGATGTATTTTAGCCACATCCTGAAATTGCATTTTCCAGCCATATTCCAAAACTGGATATCCCAACCACATTCAAAAGCTGTGTGTTCCAGCCACATTCTGAATGCACCATCCCGCCATATTCTCAAATTGTGTCACTGCCACATTCCAAACTAGCCCATCTTCATCATATTCTGAAAATGTGCATTCCTGTTATAATCCAAGTTGTACATCCCCACCACATTCTGAAAATGAGTGTCCCTGCCACATTCAGAAATTGCATGTCCAAGCCAGTTCTGGGCATGCATGGTGCCATGCACGATGCACCCCCGGTCATGTGGGCACCAAGTCCCAATGTCATGGCCCCCTTTGTTTGCATGCCCCCCTTTCTAAATATTCCAACTCTGGAGGGGGGATGGACCTCAGGGAGGGGGTTGTGAATTTGGGCATGTGGTGCCCTAATGACAGGTGCTGTGCCCCCAGTGCACACATAGCTGGAAGTGGTCCAAGCCAACATTCTAAAATTGTGCATCCCTGCCATATTCTGAAATTGTGTATCTCTGCCACTTTCCAAAATTTCACATCACTGCCACATTTCAAAATTACATGCCTGGCCACATTCTGGAACTGTGCATCCTGGGCACATTCTGAAATTGCATCCTTGCCACAATCTGAAATTGTGTCACCTCAACATTCAAAAATTGTGCATCCTCATCACATTCCAAAAATGCTCATGCTCATTATGCAACTACATGTCTCTCATCTTTAGAAACTGGGAATCTCAGCCACATTCTAAAAATTTATGACACTGCCACATTCTGAATGTCATCATCCCTAACATATTCCAAAATGATGTGTTCCTGCTTTCTAAGTGTCATTTCTGCATTCCACAATTGCAACCTGCTGGCATTCTAAAATCTCATATTTGCAGCATTCCAAAAATTGCACATAACTTTGGCATTCTAAGACAATGTTTTCCATCACATTCCACCCCACCCCAGTCACACTCTTAAGTACCTTGCATCTGCATATTATGGAAATGCATGCCCTGTACCCATCCAGTGCTGGCTTTCCTTTATCAAACGTTTACTACAACTGCTGTTTTATATAACATTTGAGAAATTAGTCCTATAAGGTAGCTTGTAAGGAGAACTAGGCTGAGAGTTCTGGTTATGTTATCACCAGTAGCTCTTCACTGACTGACGTTTTTGAACAGGCAGTAACATTTGAGTTACAAAATGATTTGTAACTTTCAAACAAAGTAACTTAGAGATCTTATTTTTGACATGAGGCTGATAGCAGATATGCTGATCCAAGTTCTGAATTTATTGATGCTAGAAATGTTGGCAGGACTCCCTTTTTAAAGAATAGCCCACTCAATTATGCCTCAGATGTTTGTTAATCTGTAAATGTAGCCTTTACTGAAGTAATGGTCTCCAACGCACCACTGTCACATGGGACAGGGTGCATTGAAGGACATGGAAATGCAGAAAAAAATAGTAATAAGGAAATACCCAGAGGCTATAAAACAAGTAAGTATAATTACTAAAAAGACTCCTAACAGCAAGCAAAGGAAAGAACACATTAAGACTACATACACAAATCAAAACACTCTGCACAATGTATTTTTTTTTTACTTTTGGCTATAGTTCTCCTTTAAATATTGTAGTTTCTAAAGCACAACTAGCCCACCTAAGGCTACCAAAACCCCCTAAAACTTTGGGTTGTAAAGCCTGCCTGATTACATATTACTAAAGCCTGCATGGCTGAAGTTAGGGATCTTATTTAGAGATAACTATGTTTCAACCTTGCAAATATTCAGCTGTAGGCTGTTTATCTAGTCCAAGGATGAGCCACTGCTGTACAGGAAAGTAGCATCTATGTACATATGCACAGAAATGAGCACACAATCTTTGGGAATATCATTTACATACATAGAAAATATATAGGCTTTAGTGCTGGGTGAAGTTTTTATTTTGCTTTTGAAATTGTGCAAAATTGACAATTCTGCATTTGTCCAATTTTCACAAAATTGTGCCAAAATCTGGCATAATTTCTCAAACACTTATTTTATTTGAATAGAACCATTTTCTCCAGATTGCAAATACTTAAAAAAATGTGTTCTTAAAAACGTGCAGTTTCAGCAAATAATGCCATTTTTTTCCAAACCTCTCGTTTAAAAATGTGATTTTTTTAAAGTTGCAATTTCAACTAAAATTCTAGCTTGTGAAATGGCATGACATTTTGTAAAAATGGAGCAATGCCATGAAATGTATGTAAAAAAATGATTTTTCTAATTTCGCTAAACTCTAATAGGTAGGGACTCTCTGGTTCAGTTCTATGGAAGGGATAAGTTATTTCTAGTTACGTTTTGAGTGCAGTCCCTCAGAAAGTCTCAAAATAATTTTATCAGTTGGTTGCTCAACCTAATTATTGATGGTTTCCACAGTAATAACTGATGGTTCTGCATAAACGGCTTGGACAGGTTAATATAAATGTATAGGTGTACTGGCCCTGATCCATGTTGGTATGAATACATCCATAGTTACTTTTTTGTGTTTGAATTTTGTGGTTGTGAAAGGAACTGGATTGACAGCACTGGAAACTGAAGCCCTCTGTTTAGCCACATAATAGGTACAACACAGACAGTTACAGTCCAAGCATCCCTACACTACCCTGCCAATGTGCCTCAACTCTATAATGGAAGGATCACCACATAGGTGAGAGGGTAGTTCAGACTCCATGTCCATTCTAGCCTTGGCCTGTCATGTGAGACTACCAACTAGGGTGTCAGTTTAGTGCCAGATGTGTATGTAGATTTGTGATATGAACATCTTTCCACTGGGAATTGGACTGAGACCACATCAACTTATTTCAGATAGGCCACTGAACAGCCCTTAGATGACAATGGCTTTGGGCTACTACCAATCTTTGCAGGATTTAAACCAGTGACTTGGAGATGAAAGGCTCCTTAATGCTCTATCAATTCACCAAGTCATCTGGTTCCTCTGCTAGTTACTTTTAGTAAGGCACTAGCAGTAGAATGACCATCCCTAAAACTAGACTGCACTGGAGTGTTAGTAGTTCATATTGGAGGAGGTATTCAGGTATCTAAATATTTACAATTTACCTTAGTATATTGGTTATCTACACTGGTTAAGGTCTGCATTCCCCTTTGTGAAGAGGGCTCTAATGTCAATGTTGGGATCTTCTGGTAACAAGCCTATACAGTGGAATTTCTTGCATTGCCTTAGTGAGCCCTTCAAACTGTTCTTTTTAAGTAGAAGGTCACAAATCATCCTGTGAACAATGTCTAGTACCATATCAGTAAAGCAATAATTTTTAAATTCTCCAGCTACCTAAGACTAACATCACTAATACTGCCGATGCTAGAAAGGTGTAGTGAAATGGATGCTAGAGGGTGTGTGGGGTACAGGGTGGCACACTATGCATAATCTTTGACAGGCAAAAGTGGGCACATCACCTGGAGAAAGCTACATGAAATGTGGCCACAGGTAGAGCGAAGTTAGGATATTTCATGAAGTACCCACCAAGTGAATGTTCCTGACCTCATCAATCTCTAGCTGGATTTATACTAAAAATAGAAACCCAGTTTAAACTGAAGATAGCAAGTACTACAGGCACAGATCACTCTGTAGCTATTTGTGGCAGAGGGCTCACAGCTTCTTAGCTGCAAGTCCGAAGACTGCATTAGAAATATTTCCTTTACCCAAGCATAAATACCGAGCACTGCAGGTGCAGAGCTACAGAGGGGCCAGAGACTCTCAGCTGCAAATCCAAAAACTGCATTCCAAGTATTTCACAGTGGAAAAAAGTCCAGCACTCAGAGTCAATAAAAGAGATAATAGCTGACCCTTCATTGTTCCAAGTTATACTTTGCTACATGTGCAGCCAAAAATAGCAATAGGCACATGGCCAGATGCTCACTTCATGAACAAGGCAGGTGTAATTTTTCAAATCCTGTAAGAAACATATTTTTGCAGTTGCTCCATGAAATCACCTTTCAGACAGGATTTTAAAAATTCCGCTTGTCTTGATCATAAGGTGGGGTAACAAAAAGACTATGCTGAAAATTTGAGGTCAAAATCTCAACAAACACAAAATTATGAAGAAATGTTGAAATTTACCAATGTTTACTCATACTTTTGCTATTTTACCAGCTTGTGACCCCATATTTTCAACATAGCCATTTTTGTACCCCATGTCATGAACATGACGTGAAATTTTTAAAATCCTACCCAAAACATCTTTTCACACTTTAGCTGCAAAATGACATCTTGGACAGGATTTCAAAAATGAGACCTGTCATGTTCATAAGATGGTGTAATAAAAAGACTATGTTGAATATTTGAGGTCAAAATTGAAAAAAAAAATGATGAACAATCATTAGCATTTTTCAGTGTTTACTGACCTGAGCTGACCTCAGATTCCACAAAGAAATTCATTAAAGAATCAAAACAACTAATTAGCACATTTCCAGAACATACATATGATGAACTGGAAAATCTGATACCTACAAGTCCAACACTAGGAACCTTCTACATGCTACCAAAAATTCACAAACCTGGAAACCCTGGCAGACAAATTATATCAGGAATTGGCACATTGGCAGAGGGGATTTCTGGACTCAAAGAGGGTGTACTCAAACCACAGGTGTTAAACATGAACAGCATCATACAGGATACAACAGACTTTCTAAACAAACTGTGCAGTATTGACCAGTTACCTCCCACCACTATTTTCATCACAATGGATGTTGAATCCTTTTACAGCAACATCCCTCACAAAGATGGCATAAGGGCGTGCTATGAAAACCTACGAAAAGCAACCACAGACAGCAAATATCCAATGGATGTGATAGTCAAACTTATTGAATACATTCTTACACACAATTATTCCAGCTTTAACACTGATATTGACCTTGAACATATGGGGATGGCTATGGGCACCAGGATGGCATCACGGTACGCAAACCTCTTCAGGGCAGATCTAGAAGAGAAATTCCTCAATACACAACACCATAAACCATTAAAATATTATTGATATATTGATGATATCTTTATGATATGGATGGCAGGTGAGGAAAACCTGAAACAATTTTTTGACAGCTTCAATAAATCCCATCCTTCCATAAAATTCCAAATAAATTACTCAAAGTGTGTATATTCCCTGGATATCACAGTCACACTAAAATATGGAACACTGCAAACATCTGTGTACAGAAAACCTACAGACAGATGCAGTTACCTTCACAGCATGAGCTTCCATCCCTCACAGACCAAAACAATACATGGTCAGGCCATCCGGTACTACCGCATTTGCTCAAACCAGGAAGACAGAGACAGACATTTTAGTACACTAAAAAATTCTTCAGGCAGATATAAATCCAGCACCACTGATAGGAATATTCATTCTGCTGTCTGCAAACCTAGAGAAGAACCACTAAGGAACAAGCCACACAGAACATCTGAACGCACACCTCTGGTAGTAACCTACAATCAAGAACTGGAAAAACTACAGAAAACAATAAAAGATTTACAGCGATTATTGTCTGAAGATAAAACTCTAAAAAATATATTTCCCACTCCACCAGTGCTTGCCTTCCACCAACCACCAAATCTGAAGCAGACACTGGTGTGAAGCAAACTTCCCATAGACATCCAGCTATGTGACAAAGGTACAAAACAATGCAAGGTACCTTGCTGAAAACTATGTACACATATCTCTCCTGAGACATCTGTCATTCATAATGGAAAACATTTAAAATCCAAAACGCATACTCCTGTTCTAGCAATGTAGTATATATGATACAATGTAGAAAATGTGAGGATGGCTGCTATATTGATTAAACGGGACAGAAGCTCAAAACAAGAATGAATCACCACAGATTCACAATCAACCACAAAAAATGAAAATACACCAATAGGGAAACATTTTTCTAGACCAGGCCACTCCATCAGTGAGTTTACTGTCAGAGTGATAAAAGGTAACTTCCAAAACAGTCAGGAATAGCAAACATTTGAACTAAAAATTATTCAATTTTTTGACACTAAATGAAAAGGACTTAATAAGATGTTGGTTTTTTAGCACATTACCAGGGATACAGCCAAAAACAATACTTCAGATTGTTCTACTTTCCATCACATCGGCACCCTTCCCCAGACTAAAATGTATCTATCACTCACTTTGAACATAAGATTGGCTCTTTTAACAAGCACCCTCTAATGATAATAGGATTCTTCCTGTCTGTTTTTTTTTTTACAAATGTGAATTGATGGTCCAGACTAAAATGCAGCTGCCCTTTGATCTTATAAGGTGGGCTCCTCAACAGACACATTCCATTTACAATGGGAATCTTCCTGCTTGTTTGCCAGGAATGTGAATTGACAGTAATGCTTTGATGTGTAAACTGCTATTCCATGTCTTGAATCCATATCCAACCTGTATATGTGTCATGTTATACAGCTCTGTTTTCACTGACCAGACCTGAAGAAGAGAGTATTATCTCTCAAAACAGTCTCAGAAATAATTTTGTTACCCCCAATAAAAGGTATCACCTAAAAAAAATATGTATAGTTTTTCTCTCTCTCTCTTCAATGTTTACTCAAAACTTTGCAATATTTTTACTTTTTGACCCAATCAATGAGTAGTGGCAATGTGGAATAGTCTTCCACTAGAGGTGGTAGGAAGTAGAAGCACACAAGAGTTCAATATAAAACTGGATGACTACTGCATGAGGAATAATATAGTTGGATATTCTCCTTAAGAAAAGGGTGAGCTGTAAATGGGTATCTGCTTTATTTAGCACATATAGCACCCATGAAACCTATGAATCCCACATTTTAAGATGCTCATGTTTTTTTTAACCCCCATCAAATGGACATGGCAGGTGTCATTATCAAATCCCTGTCCAATATCTGTTTTTGCCATCGTTCCAGACAACAGTGTTTTGGGTCACATTTCATAAATGACACCTGCCATGTTCATGCGCTGGAAATAAAAAGAAGTATTTTGAAAATTCAAGGTCGCAGTCTAAGAAATCAACAATGTTATATGTGAACCAAATCATTTCCCAATCATGACAATTTCACTATTATAACTTGTGTTACTACTTTGATAAATTATTGCAACTGCACTATCGGCACCAAACACCTACACAGCAAATACAAGCAAGCAAATATTCAACATTGTCAAATATTTGTTGCTTCAGTGCTTGACTGAGCAGCTGCCATCTGAACTTCAGGTTGGAAAGTGGTTCCTACAGGTAGCCAGGCAATGTGTTATGGCTCAGGATAGTTGCATCCTTCTCTACACTCATACAGTTTTATTTATTTAGTTTTTGTTGACCAGGAAAGAAGGATTAGACAATTCTGCCTATTTTCAGCCTCGTCCCAGGGGAGTGGGATACAGATGGATGCTAGCTGACATTGAACCAGATTAAGCTATTGTTGGTATATTTAGTGAATGGGGGAAATTTATTCAGGACATCAGGGAAATTCCCTTACTGTTTTTCGAGAAGTGCCATGGGATTCTTAACATCTGCCTGAACTACCACCAGAACAAGTAGATGGGACCTTGGCTTAATGTCTCATCTGAAAGTAGGCACCTCAGGAGTGGAGCACCCTCCCTCATGCTGCACTACAGTGTCAGTATTGGGACTTAAACCAAGTGCCTTGGTGTGAGGATAGAACTCACAACCTTATGATCTTCTGGCCTCAGAGGTGAGTGTGCAACCTGCTGAGCCACTGACACTGCTTCTAATAGATCACAGAAGTGTCAAATGCACCTGAGTAGCTAACTAGCTGAGCATTTAACATCACTTTTTATTTATTATTAATATATTTGATGTTTTGGCAGGAAAGGGTACACTGAGCTGCTGCTCATTTTCAGGTGTGACCAGGGAAAGGAGAATTTCAATAGGGGCAGGGTACAATAAATGAGTAGAAATTAAGACACTGCAAATACAAAAGTCAAAATAAGGTACAAAGCAATAAGGTGATAATGCTATAGCTTTGTGGTATGTGATACATGGAATCACAGTTCTGCTTCAAAAAACGTTGGTAAAATTTTGGGGTGGATTCTGCCAAGTGAATGGTGATTTTTTCTTTTTTAAAGGAACATTGTTAGCTATCAGCTGATTTTTCAAGCCCCAGTTAAAAATGGTACCAACACATATAATTATCCTACATAAAGTAGTAAAAAGTCCCTGTTTATCTCAAAATGCACACTTACATGTTTTTTTTTTTTTTTAAGATTTACTTGCCAAGTGAAATACTGGGCAATTCACGCAAGTCCTGAGTGTACACTTCTAAACTTGTGCATGAATGAGTTTTGATTTTGTAAAGTCATTCAAGTTAAACTGATATTTCAATATAGCACACTACCCTGAGACTTACAGATTGACTGTGCTTTTGAAAATAGTGCTATAACATATTTAAATCAGTTGATGAAACATACAGCTGTGTCTACAGACATGCACATTTCACAGGCAGTCCCTACGGATCTCCAGAGTCATGGCTGTATATTTCATCCACTGAGTTAACTATGTTATAGCACTTGTTTCTGAAGTGCAATCACTTTATAAGTCTCAGAGTATTTTCCTATATTGAAATATCAATTTAACATGAATGACTTCAGAAAAATCAAAACTTGTTCATGCACGAGTCTGTAAGTGCACATGCAGGGCTGCCCAGGATTTCACTTGCAAGAAAATCAGAAAAAAAAACAACAAGTAGGTGTGCTTTTTGAGATGAGCATGGGCTGTGACTATTGCATGTAAGATAAGTAAACGTGCTGGCTTCAGTTTTAATTGGAGCTTGAAAACTCAGATAAAAGTTGACAGTCTGGCTGACAGTGTCCCTTTAAGTAATTCGCAATTTTTTCATTTATTTGTTTAACCAGGAAAAGGCTTCAATATGACCTGCTGTGTTGCTTCTGAAATCACAGACAGATGCTTGGTAGAAAAATAATGGAAACTGCAGAATAGAGATGTGCCAAAGGTTTATTTTACGGGTGAAATTCCTGATAAATCAGCAATTTCATCACTTGAAATATTTAGTGGAATCAGAGCATTATGTGAAAAATTTCCTGTGTGCCAAATTGTGAGAATTTTGCCCATGAAATGTGATATTCTGCCCAGAGTGGCTGAATTTCACCCACAACTGGTGGAATTATACCATTTCCCTGGAGGTCTAGTGAATCCCCCTCCCTTATTATCCCTGAATGATCCCCTTCCCAATCCTCAGACCCACCAAGTAACTTTTTTTAATAAATTTCCCTGGTGGTCCAGTGGCCCACCCCCCCAACCCAGCAAGTATCATCCCACCCCCTTTCCTGAAACAGAGCGGGCCACCAGCACAGCCCTCCACTCTCCCCCATGGCTGGCAGCCCGCTGACATATGAATGAATGCGGGCTTGCTGAGCTGTGTACATGCCCATTCATTCATATAAGGCAACAAGCTGTGTGTAGTATAAAAAAATAAATTAACCCTGGTGTCTAGCGGTCCTTCTCCCCGTCCCCATAACCCATCCATCAGGCTATATATATATATATATTTTTTAATATATTCCCTGGTGGTCTAGTGGCCCCCATCCTGAAAGGCAACAAGTTGTGTGTTGTGAAAAAAAAAGGAAAGAAATTAACCCTGGTGTCTAGCGGTCCTTCTCCCCGTCCCCATAACCCATCCATCAGGCTATATATATATATATATTTTTTAATATATTCCCTGGTGGTCTAGTGCCCCCATCCTGAAAGGCAACAAGTTGTGTGTTGTGAAAAAAAGGAAAGGAAATTAACCCTGGTGTCTAGCGGTCCTTCTCCCCGTCCCCATAACCCATCCATCAGGCTATATATATATATATATATATATATTTTAATATATTCCCTGGTGGTCTAGTGGCCCCCATCCTGAAAGGCAACAAGTTGTGTGTTGTGAAAAAAAAAGGAAAGAAATTAACCCTGGTGTCTAGCGGTCCTTCTCCCCGTCCCCATAACCCATCCATCAGGCTATATATATATATATATTTTTTAATATATTCCCTGGTGGTCTAGTGGCCCCCATCCTGAAAGGCAACAAGTTGTGTGTTGTGAAAAAAAAAGGAAAGAAATTAACCCTGGTGGCTAGTAGTCCCTCCCCCCAACCCCATCCCCCATCCATCAGCCCATAGTTTTTTTAAAGTTTATTCCCTGGTGGTCTATTGGCCCAGCCCCCAACCCAGCAAGTACTGTCCCACCATGCCCCCCATCCCAAAACAGAGCGGGCCATCGGCTCAGCCCTCAGCTCTCCTCCATGGCCTGTGGCCCGCTCAGATGTGAATGAAGGAATGAATGAGCGTGCGCACATTCTCCTATGTTAAATACCTGTCCATGTCATTTAGCTGTCTATGGTATATGCAAGGTGCTGGATTATTACATCTTTTTACAGTGTGGTTCTGGCTTTATGTGGCCCTATATTTAAGGCAAACTTTAAAGAATGGGACTATCTGCAGCAGTTGGCTTTGTTGCCTGGCACCCCTTATAATACCTGTTGTCATTCTAAAATAGCTTGTAGGGCAAAAATTATTTCCCCTGCACAATGGTGTCCATGGTGTACTGTCAAAACAATGAAATTTTGATGGCAAAATCCATCACAGTGACAGTCTCGACAGGTTTCAAGATTGTCGCTGTGATGGACCACTGGCAAAATTTCGCCACTTCAAGAGTGATTCCCCCCATTTCGAATAAGCTCCGACTTGGAGTTTGTTATATAGAAATGGGAGGGGGATGGCCCCCTGATACAAAAACCACAATGTCTGACAGGTGAAATTTGACCTGTCGACAATGGGGATATCACCAAGCCTCATGTCGACGACTTTCGTGTCGATGCGGCTTCGCGAAACCGGTGTCCACACAGGGGCCAGTATTTCCACAGGACTCTATAGCAGCTCTAATAAGCAGAGACAGAGTGAGATGTCAGCAGTAACATCATTCCCCCTCCACACTGTGGTATTTAAAATGTAATAACAAAGTAATGCTGCGACAATGCAAGGTCGAATTGGTGCTCACCACAACGAGCAGCCAGCACATAATATAAAACTCAAGTCCAGAAAGTGGTGTCACACGAGTCTCCTACCGCGATTCAGATATAAATAAATCCAGGATGATTCCAAAAGCAAGTAAATGAAATTTATTGAGGCAGGGAGTACCAGCGACGCAAAGGACTCCCTCTTGTCCACCCAGCGCTTCGACTCCTCGTGAGTCTTCCTCAGGAGTGTGGTCAAGATACGGGAAACCTCACCATTTAAATACACACACTCATTAATTATACATGACTTAGAGTTGTCATTGATTTCAATGTATACATACAAAAATAGTGAAGAATAAAAATAATAATAAACCATAATAAACCAAATACAAACTGTACTTAAGTATTTTTTAGACACAGTAAGTCAGAGCTATATTTATCAACTTATATTATGCATAAAGAAAAGGAAAAGAGGTATTAATCTCTATATTAATAAAACAATCTTAATGTTATGATTTTATTTCCTACCAGAAACACTTAAGCTACTTACTTAACATTATGCCATTTATAGCATTTATAGCATTTTAACATTTTTAATTTTTCATATACACTCAACATTTTTAACATTTTTAACACTTTTAACATGTTAAACTTATTTATATTACTTGTTGTGTTTACTGGAGGCTGCCAGTGGCACTCATCCATCCAAGAACTATAAACAATAAATAAATGGTAAGCAGAAACACATCCATTATGTCATGGCTTTCTTCCTTGATTAACAGAGAAATTTTCTATGTGTCATGAAATTCCTGGTAGATGAAGGACTCTAAAAGAGGAGAGGGAGAGAATAGAAGTTATACATATCTACAGTGGTAAACATTGATTATATTGACGTATTATTCTTTCATTTTCTCAGAAAGGGTTTCAAGTCCCATCTTTTATTTAATCCACAAGGTTTAACACAGTTAAGTTTATATATCCACATACTTTCTTTTTCTAGTAATAAGTTGAATCTGTCACCCCCCCTGAGTTAAGGGGGTAACCCACTCCAAACCCATGCATTGAACATTTTCTGGTGTGGAGGAATGATGTGTTATAAAATGCATCCCAACTGGTGTATCCTGTCTCTGATTTAGAATTGATCTAATGTGTTCTTGAATTCTTTGTTTCAAAGGACGAACTGTTTTTCCATCATAAATCAATTTGCATGTGCACCACAGTACATAAATTACACAGCTAGTATCACAAGTAATAAGCTGCCTAATATCTACACTGATGTTAGGTTAGATAGGGTATAAAAAAGTTTTACCTGATGTACTGTATTTGCAAACATTACATCTTGAACATTTAAAAAAAGCCAGCTGATCTTTGAGGTAGCCATGTAATTCTATCTTCTGTTTGTGTAAGTTGTAATCTGCTGTGTACTACAAAATCTCTTAGATTTTTAGCTCTACCAAAGGATACTCGAGGGCTAGGCCCTACTGCTGTGCCTATGTATGTAGGTGTGGAAGCACAGGGCCCCTCCATGTGTTGAACAACAGTGATAAAATTGACAGCATAGCCATCTGATAACCCCACCTTATGTACGCCGGTACAGATGAATTGTGAAATGCAAGACAAAACATAATTATGCACCTCTGCAATGCCATTCAGTGCCACAGGTGCAAAACACATTTTGGGCAGGATGTGAAAACTGACAGCTGTACTCTTCATGAGGTGTTGTGGACAAATGGCTATGTTGAAAGTTTGGTGGCAAAATATTGCAAAGTACTAAAGTTATGAGCGTGCGTAGAATAAATTCAATGGATACACATAACTCGGGAATTTTTAGGAATTTTTTCACCAAATTTTCAACATGGTCTTTTTGGAACCCCACCTCATGACCACTGGCACTGTCCTATTATTTATTGATCCAAAAAGATGATATTGCACAGCGACTGCACCATTTTACTCCACAGATGTGAAAACATGTTTCAGGCAGGATGTAAAAAATGACATCTGAACATGAGGTGGTGTGAAAAAATGGCAATGCTGAAAATGTGGAGTAAAAAAATATTAAAAATGTTTAAAGTTACAGGTGTGCATATAAAAAGTTTAACAAATGTTTGCAACTAAGGTGTTTTTTAGTATTTTTGCACCAAATTTTCAACATGGTCATTTTGGGACCCCACCTCTTGAACATTGGCACTGTCATTTTGGTACTTAGTCACAATAGGTGATTTCACACAGCAACCACAAAATCACTTATGGGTCTGATTAAATAAATGACAGTGTCAGTGTTCATGAGATGGGGTCCCAAGAAGCTCATGCTGAAAATTTGGTGAAAAAATACCAACAAATGGCTGAGACATCAACATAAGTTCAAAACACCATTGACAGCCATTATACGGCACTTATCTTTTTTTTTAACCCTGTATTTATGCTCCCATCATACCTCCTCTCTCCACTCTCTCAGACATCCTTGCTACTGCCTCTTGATCTGGTCACAGTCTGCTCCTAGAGTGCATGGTCCACTAGTCCTAGGTACTCAGATTACCCCCTGTGTGGGGTGAGGAGGAACACCGATTCCTCCCCCGAACCAGTCTTTCTCTTGTCATGGTGCCAGCACAGCGTAGTCTGCTGCTGCCATCCGGGACATGCCATGAGGTGTTGTCATCTAGGAGAAAGCGAGGGGTTTTCCCCTTTTTATGTCCTCCCCAGATGTCAGCATGCAATGGGGGCCAATTAACTAGGAAGAGTGCTGAGACATGCTTCCTGCTCTGCCTCCTGCTGACTTCTACCCAATGTCCTTACTGCTGCCCCCATCTACTGCACCTTCCACCAGGGCTCCCCTAGGTGGTGGTATTGTGGCAGGAGCATGCAGTAATCCCCTCCAGGAGAAGGAGAGCTGCCATTGGGCACTCCATCCTTCTCCTGCCCCCCGGCTGACCCCAATCAACCCATGCTCGCTCCTGAACATGGGTCGCCTGCATGGAGCGAGGTAAGGTATCCAGCATCTCAACCCTCAGCACCACCGGGCCAGTTATACGGCACTTATCTTGATTCTTCAGTTTGTGGTTTGGCTTTGAAGAGTGCAGACGTGTCCAGGTCCACAGAAGATGATCTCCAGTGGCAAGTATAGGGAAAGGGAGGTGTGGGGTGGTGGGTTGCACAGTGGGAGGGTCTGGATGGGGGATGGAGAAGGGGAGATGACTAAGGACTGTTTTCTTTTTTACAGGATTAACAAAAAAAGTCAGGGAACAGTTTTCTTTTTTAACAGGGTGAAAATCTTTATTTTGGGACACTGGGAGTGGGCTCTCCAGGGTCCTACAGTGCTGGGTAGGGTCTTTATAATGCCAACAGATGGATTGGGCACCTTGATGTTGGAAAACATGAAGGCTAGAATGGGCTTGGGGGGGCATCCAACACCAGGGGTGGGCATCCCGGTGTCAGAAATAACAGTGGCAAAATTAAGAATTTCAGGACACTGAGGTTTGGCTCCCCAGTGTTACACACTACTGGGGGAGGATTAATTGCTGACACAGGGATTGGATACCCCGATGTCAGTAAACAATAATTATGACCAGTTTTGAGGGACATCTGTCACTGGGGGTGGGCATCCTGGTGTCAGAAATAAACAGTAAAAAAATATAAGTATTTTAGGACACTGAGGGTGTGCTCCCCAGTATCCCACACTACTGGGGTGAGTATATGCCAACATGAGGATTGGGCACCCCGATGTTGGCAAAACATTTTTTATTATTAAAACATGCCTCTGCCCCCTTGGAGGCAGTAAAAGGAGAAAACCTCCTTTTACTAGTTAAACACCAATAGGTGTATACCTAAACAGGGGTCTGAAGGACGTGATTTTGTTGTTATTTGGCCAGAAAAGTTTTTTTTTTTTTTTACAGGGGCTGGTGTGTATTTTTCACTGAGGTAGTTCCACAATGTCAAGCTTTGTGAGAGGATAGTTGACTGTATTTATTATTTTTGTATTCATGCACAACAGTCTGCTATTAACTTTCTGCAGTTTAATTAATTAATTTATTTATTTGAAGTCTCGGATTACAACCTTTAAGTTGAAAGACTCTTTTACAGAGGTTCCACATCCTGGTAACCAAAAAAATGACAAAATCACAGCATTGCAGAATAAACAATAGGTAAGATCGATGCAATAGAACACAAACATTGAGGCAGAGCCAATAAAACATGGCAGTTACATTTGAGCTATGTACATAGAGATATATACATAGAGTTAAATACATTTGTGCAGGCTAATCATATAAAAGCAATCAAATTGAAATTGATCTCGTCAGGAACAAATTAGACAAAGGCAGTTATAGTTACAGACCATTGAAGAGCAGAACCATTGAAGGGCAGTCAAAAATTGTTGAGCTACTCAGGTAAAACCATCGTGAGAGGAGGGCTAGGTGAGACAGTCACACCTACTGAGCACCACAAGGTATTCCTTAAGCATCTGTTTGAAGGGGCCTAGAATAGGAGTAGCAAGAATGTCAGGAGGGATGGCATTAAGGAGACTGGGTGTCTGATAACTGAGAGACCCTTGGGCCTGGGAGATGCAGCAAAAAGGGGTCTGGTAGGAGACTCTGGTGCCACTCCTGGTGCCATGGACTTTAGTGGCCAGACAGAGAAGAGGCAGACAGGACAGTGTGATAAGTCCCATGCTGACTTTTTTTTAGTGAAAACACACATGTGGTAGGAGAGTCTATCCTTGAGGGTTAGCCAGTTAGTCCTGGAGTAGAGGTTGCATGTGTGAGTATGTTTAGGGGCACCAGTGATCAGCCAGCAGGATTTGTTAAGGATAGTGTGGATTCTCTTAAGTGTGGTGTCTGTGGCAGAATCATAAATTATCAGGCCACAATCGATGATAGATAGTATGGAACTGGTGACAGCTGTGGCAAGGGCATCCTGCATCAAGTTGTGCCTGTTCCTATACAGCAGACCAATTCTTATGTTGCCTGCCTTGGAAATGTTGCAGACATGCTCCCTATAAGAGAGGGCACTTGAAGGTGAGGACCTGGTCAATGGGGGTGTTGGCAGTGTTAGTGATGGAAAGGGTGGTAGATTTTTGCTTGTTGTGGGGACTGGTGAAGATAATGGATTTTTAAAAAAAAAGTTTTTATATTTCATAACCAGTATTTTGTTTGTTAACCAGCTTTCTACAGTTGTATTGAAGCCATAGCCCAAGGGTGCTGTGGTTGGTGTCACTAGTGAAGATTATGGCATCATCTGCTTAGAGGAGGAGGTTGGTGTTGCAAACTTGAGGAAAGGAGTTGAGGAAGATGCTGAAAAGGAATGGGCCAAGAATTGAGCCCTTTGGGACACTCAAATGGACAGGTTGGGGGGTTGATAGTACATCCCCAATTTTGACCCTTTGAGATCTGTCAAACAGGTAATCCTTGAACCAATTGTTTGTCTGCAAGGAGACACCTGTGTCATGGACAAATGTCAGTATCAAGTTGTGACTGACCATATCAAAGGCCTTGGTGAGATCAACATACACTGATCCCACCAGATGGCCATGGTCAAGGGCTTTATGGATGAAGTCAGTGTAGACAGTGAGAGCAGTTGTAGTGCTGTGACCCTTTTTGAAACCATGCTGCTCTGTGCACTGGATGTTGTACTTAGACAAATAATCATTCAGTTTGTCAGAGACCTTTGCACTTTAATGTTGTGGAGAGGAGGAGGAGGAGGATGGAAATAGGGCAGAAATTAGTATGCAAGGACCGATCACCACTTTTATGAATTGGGGTCACAACCGCTGACTTCCAAATGGAGGGAAATTGTCCAAGACAGACAAATAGGTTAAACATTTTTGAGAGTGGGAGAAAAACATTGTCAAGGGTTAGATGAAGGAGTTTGAGGTCAATGGAGTTACTGCTGAAATGGGTTTTCCTGAGAACCTTTTGGAGTTAACATTTAGTTTTGCACAGGCTGACCTTCTTAAAGTAGAAGGGTGGTGGGGTGTTTGAGGGGGAGTGAAAGGCAGGGGGCATTATTGAAAAAGTCAGGTGGGGAGCAGGCCACTGATGTTGGCAAAAGCCAAGTTGATTGTCTCTTCGATTTGTTTTGAATCAAGAATCATGGGTTAATATAATATAATACACTGCTGGCATATTTTACTGTGACTTGAAAAAGTTGTTCTCGTATACTGTATCTATCTATCTATCTATCTATCTATCTATCTATATTCATTGCAAAAAAACTCTGTTAATGCATCAGATATGATTGATTCCACACCAACAAAAATCTGGAAATTCAATGTTAAGGTTACCAACCCTACCCCCCCCCACCATCCACAGATCAACAGGCACCGGGGTGTGCCTTGGGGTCATTGGCCCTATCTCTCACCCCATTCCATGAGTAAACAAGCTGAGATGGTACTGTATGTATAAGAGAATGGAGTGAGAGTTAGGCCTGATGACCCGAAGACACACCCCGGCACCTGTTGTTCTGTGGATGATGGGGGGGTCAGCGGGGTTGGGTTGATAACCCTCACATTGAATGTCCAGACTTTTGTTGGTGCAGAATCAACCCTAACTGATACATTAATGGAGTTTTTTGCAATGAATTTCTCTTCTGTCTGAGAAAGTGAAATGTTACTCATATTGAATCCATAGGCGGGAGAGCAGGCCCACCATGCCCTGCACTCCCACCCACCCCATTAGTGTAGAGGCATAGCACAGGAGGGCCTTTTGCTCCCAGTTTTGCATAATAAAATGCATATTTTGGAGCACGGGCCCTCTGGGCCCTGCGCTGCCACCCACCCATAAGTGTAGAGCCATAGCTCCTGAGGGCCCTGTGCTCCCAGTATTGCAAGATGGGATCAATGGGTGGGAGTGCAGGCCCTCTGGGCCCTGCACTCCCACCTACCTATAAGTATAGAAACTTAGAACAGGAGGGCCCTGTGCTTTTCATTTTGCGTAATCATATCCATGGATGGGAGTGCGGTCCCTCTAGACCCTGCACTCCCACCCACCCTTAAGTGTAGAGGCATAGTGTAGGAGGGACTAGTACTCCCAGTTTAGCATAAATAGTATGCATAGGTGGGAATATGGGTCTGCTGGGCTCTGCTCTCCCACCTACCCAAAAGTACAGACACATAGCACAGGCCTTGAGGCATTCCAAGTAACCCTTGTAACACTTATTTGGCAATATCTCAGTAACCATAGCAACTGCTGAAAAAGTTCTTTCACATTTGTATTCATGACCTAGCCATGTCCATGCATGGTTAGTATACCTAAAGGTGTACTAAGCTGTGCTTAGCAAAAAATCCATATCTCAAACTGTTCTCGAGATATAGGCTCCGAAATGTGCTGTGGCCACCACAATGTTATCTTATGGGAAAATGTGCAACTTTGGACTGCTGTAAATCTGGAACTGGTGAAAATTGGTTCACAAAACCAGTAAAATGCACATTTGTGGGGCAAGGACTTGCCACCCTGCAAATTTTAGCCCAATAGTTCTAACCACTGTCTTGCTATGAAGTGGCAAAGAAAGTGATGTTTTGAAGCTGTTGAACTGTGGAACTTTTACGAAGGTTCCGCAGAATTTTGTGAAAGTCCCATTGGTTTACACGGGGAAGCTTTCATGAAAGTACCGTGGAACTTTCACGAAAGTCCCACCATTGTAGATGTGGGACTTTTGTGAAAGTACCCACTGAACTTTCATGAAAGTCTGTGGACGTTTCGCAAAAGTTCCACAGCAAAGATGGCAGAAAAACTTTAATAGCATATTTCTGGGCATCCTGGTGAAAAATGAATGTCAGGGTTATGTTTCTAGTGCTCCAATTAGGTAAACCCAAGTGTTGGTGTTTACCTAAGGGCAGTGTTTTTTGAACTACAGTGTTTTTTCTGCCTCACTAACTGAAAACAAGATGACGGCAGCATGAAAGTACCAAACACATGTGCGAAAATAAAAAAGTGCTTTCGCATGGAACATGTATTTTTTTCCCCATAGGATATAATGGGCAAATTTAAACTTTAATAACTTTTGAATGGATTAATATTTTTTCACCAGACCTTCAAAAGGCACTTCCCTGACCCAGTCCCCATGTACCCTGAAAATTTTGGACTAGACAGACAAACCAATTGGACAGGAGAGAGGAGCAAAGAATTTGCCAAAAATGGCCAAAAAAGTGTTGTTTTGAACTTTTTTGGCACTCCACAACTGCACATCTGGCACCCTACTTGTATCATGGCTTTTTATTAACCCACTATGCCTGTCCATTAAAATATTATGCTATGAAAAATTTGGCATCCATATATCAGGACCATCACTCAGCTCACAGCAGGCACCCAGGATTAGGAGGAAACGCTCTGACCACTCACTATCCTTGTCCCTTGGTGCCCTCCTCAAATTAATCTTCTACCTTCTGATCTGTTTTGGTACCATTGAAATAAATCCTGGCCCCATTGAAGTATTTTTCCCCTGCTGATTTATCCTCTATAAATAGCCTAAGTTTCCTACATATCAATGCCTGCAGCCTTTTAAAAATTCTCCGTAATACAGGCCTGGGTGGCACATACCTTGCCTGACTTTCTGGTCATCTCTGAATCTTGGCTCAGACCATCGACCAAAGACAGTGTTGTAAACCTTACTAACTATCAGCTCTTCAGAGCAGATCGCCCTTCCAGGGGTGGTGGGGTGGCCATACACATTAAGGACACCATCTCTGCTACCTGCCTCATCATCACATCCCAACCAAAGGAATTTGAATGTTTATCAATCAAAATATCCCTTCCAAACTTGTCTCCATTTAAATTGATTGGCTGCTACAGGCCCCCTCAGCAGGCCTCAAATTACTATCTACCTGGGGTCAATAACCAATCTAGGCCCTGAAGATACCATCATCCTTGGTGATTTGAATTTAAACTGGCTATCTAATGCATCTGCTCCATTGGTAACATTCTGTGACACCTATGGCTTTACACAGCTAATAAAGACCCAACCAGGATTAACCTAAAAATTCCAGCAACAGCTCACTCCTGGATATTATGTTGGTAAATAAGCCTCACTTATATACTCATGCAGGAGTACTACCGAATGATGTAAGTGACCATTGTCCCATAGCTGGCATAAGATATTCACCCAAACCATCCAACCCTGCTGAATTTGTCCCCAAAAGGTCAAAAAAGAAGTTCAACATACCAGGTTACCTCCATGACCTGAGTAACACAATATACTGGCAAGATTTCTACCTTACAACCTCAGTGGAAATAGCTCTCCAGATCTTAAAGGACATTATCACTAATGCTCTAAATATTCATGCACCATTCACCAATATCAGAACTAAAGCAAGGTCCTGCCCCTGGTTCACCACTGATCTTAAAACAGCCTTGCTATCCAAGACAAACTGTGGAAAAAGGCAAGAAAAACTAAGGACTCCATAGATTGGCTAAATTTCAGAAAAGCAAGAAATTCATGTACAACACAAATAAGATCTGCCAAAGCGGCCTATTATAGAGCTGAATTGGATGCCTCCTATAATAACCCTACCAGGCTCTGGGAACTATAAAGGTATCTTGGGTCAAACTCTACTCCTGCCTTAACCTGCAAACTGCTACTAAATAACACAGAAATTACGGATAAACAAGAAATTTAAATACCTTCAATGACCACTTCACCACAGCTGGACTAGCATTTGACTCTTCACCTGCAAATCTCCTGAGATCTTCCTTGAATCTTCAATCCACCGTGGGCCAAAGGCTATATCAACCTTCTCTTTCAACCCAATAACATTGAAAAGAAGTGGAAGATCTCCTCTCCAACTTGGATACTTCAAAAGTGCAGGTACAGACTCCTGGACCCTACTTCCTCAAGATTGCATCTCAAGTCTTATCTGCCCCCTTACTCATCTCTTCAATCTTTCCTCACCACTGGATCCATTCCTCCACTTGAAAACAGCTCAAGTAGTTCCTTTACTCAAATCTGGTGATCCCATGGATCTCAATAATTACAGGCCCATTTCCATCCTATCAGTTCTGTCCAAGATGCTCGAAAAGTTAGTAAACTCACAATTAAGGGTCTACCTGGATAACAATAACCTCCTAAACACAGTACAATCAGGATTTAGATCAAGGCACAGCACCATTTCAGCCCTAGCCAAAGTAACCAATGACTGGCAGACTGCTATGGATAAGAAGAATAGTACCTGTGCTGTGTTCCTGGATTTGAGCAAAGCATTTGACACAGTAGATCAAGAATCACTGATCACCTCCCTTGGTTCAATAGGGTTGATTCCCTTCACTCAATTGGTTCAAGTGCTATCTATCAGACAGATCACAACTGGTAAAAATGGAAACTACCTATCCACTTTAAAACCACTGCTAAGAGGTGTACCAAAGGCTCTATTCTTGGCCCCATCCTCTTTGCCATCTATATTAATAATATTGATGCTAACCTCCTCAATCAAACATCCATCTGTTTGCTGATGATACTGTGCTATATGTTAGCAATCCTTCATTGTCTAAAGCCTGTGAACTGCTACAATCTGAATTCTCCATCCTACAACACAACTTGCTGGATAAAAAACTACTTCTAAATGCCAAAAAAACAAAAGCTATGCTCTTTTCCTCACAAAGTTGCTCTGCCACTACCCCATCATCTACCACCCTACAACTAACCACCTTACTTGGAGAGAAGCTGGAATACGTTGATAACTTCAAATATCTTGGTGTCTGGATTGATAACAAACTTGACTTTTCCGTACATATTGAGGAGCTACTAAAGAAACTGAGACAAAGGCTTGGTTTATTTTTTAGAATAAAGCACTACCTCAACAGAGACTCCAAAAAAAGATTAATCCAGGCTTCATTCCTATCCCTCATTGACTATGCTGACTTTCTGTATGGACACTGTTCACTCCCCCTCTTAAATAAACTGGACACCCTATACCACAGGTCCATCAGATTCATTACTGACCTTCCTTCAGCACCACCATTGTTCCCTTTATAAGGCAGTTAACTGGTCATCATTACAACACAGAAGAAACAGGAATGCTGCAATTTGATTTTCAAAGCCTTATCAGGCAAGCTACCTACCTACATCTCGGACTGTTTTACTCAAATCACTTCTAGGCCATACAACCTAAGGATCAGCAAAATTATCATTCTTAAGGTCCCTTTGCCTGCACCCAGCTTGGGAGGGCTGCTATCAGCCACTCACTAGCAATTGTTTGGAACTCACTCCAAAAGCATGAAGCTAAATAACCTCCCACCCTTAATATCCTTCAAAGATTATTCACCACCCTATTCCCAGAACTCTGCAACTGCTTCCACAAGGCCTAATTCACTGCCCTATCTACCCCCTTTTTCTGCTCGTGTTTCTATATGCTGAAAACTCCAGTTCCCAGTCCCAAGATTCACCCTCAAAATGCCTGCTAGGTCCTATAATCTACATATTAACTCTGATGTGCCAACTGCCTATTGTCTGACAGATTAAAAGTGTTAATGCCTTGTACATATGTATATTGTTATATACTAGCACTTATGTCATTGTATTTCTGTTTTTGTTACCCATGTCATTGTATTACTGTATATGATACCCTTGTCAATGTAATAACACTTGCACTTCTTGACCACTCAGGTCCATCTTGTAAATGAGCTATGCTCAATGATGTTCGCCTGATTAAATAAAGATTTTGATTGATTGATTGATTGACATCTGACCAGAACACAACTTACCAGATCCAGAGATCTGTGGTAGCAGACAGCACATGCAAAACTGCAGGCAAATTGGATGAATGGTTTCAGTTATTAAAGTGCAAAAATGTGGGTTTAACATAGATGTGGCTACTCAACCCCTAACTATACCTCTATACCTAAACTACCATGCAGGTATAATATATATATATAATATAAATATATATATATATATATATATATATACACACACACACATCTGTATATATATATATGATCATGCCAATATAGTTATCCTCAGATGGAAAAGTTAGTGCTGTGCAGCTTTGAATATGACAGCTTCAACTGCATCTGAGCTCAAGCTCAGTGTTTTAAGTTGTTCTAAATGTTGTGAAAAAGTTGTTGTACACTTCGTAAATCACAATTTCAGTTCTAAAAACACTTTGTGAAGTACCAGCATCACTGTCAAACATAGTTGAAAAAAATAACCTTCTATAATGACTTCATTCACCCCTCAACAACATGCTAACTTTAGTATTTCCATATAATAAAAATGCCAAAGTGATAAGAAATCACAGGTTCACACACCTCGTAGGTGTGCAACATATTGAGGTATATGACTTCGCTGTCATGTCGAATTACTGTATACCTCAGCATAAACTAGGTGTTTGAACCAGCATGTTTTTAACACTTTGGTGTTAGTTATTCTCTATGTGGTTCATGGGTTTATTATAGTCAAGATCAAAAATGTTCTTCACACTCAAAGAGAGACTTTTAGGCCAATTTATTTTCTCATTTAATTAGTAGAGGTAACAATGACATTTAACTTACTGGGTGTAGAATGTGTAGTGGTTCCAAAGGTATCTGCAAGCTTGGCTTCAGGCATGAATCCAGTTTTTGTAAACTTTGCATAGGAAGCATTTCTCAGAGTGAAAGGTTCACGGATCTTGCTGGCGACCAAAAGGTAGTGGTGATTTCTCATCCTGATGGATCTGCAGGTTTATGTTCTTTACAGACTTTCAGCTTTACAACTTTACAGCTCTCCAATGTCACTTTAATAATGTTCTGAATGCCTGTTTTAAACCAATGAGAATTATTTCTGTTTTTTCTGCATGTTCTAAATAATAATATGGGATTTTCTAAATAACTGTCATTAAGCTTCCGAAGAAGAACTTGTTGGTCTGAAAGCTAAAGCTCTTTGTTCTTTTTGTAACATCCTTGTTGGTCCAATAAAAGGTATCAAACCATTTGTTCTGGATTTGTTCTTACAGACTTTCAGAAATTAATTACAGGAAAAATACATTATTTCTGATTCCATATAAGATGCTATTTGTATTTACTCCCAGCAAATGTTTTGATGGTCACATTGGAATTTATTGAAGTCAAACTGCCTGCAAGATCGGATAGTAACTTGTCTTGGAGGCTAATGTGCAGTATTTCTTTTATTGTCCAAATACATTCATTCACAGGGTGGTCACTGAAACAGTGGGAGAGGACTCCAGAAGAGGCTACCCAACCAGGTTTATTGAAAAGGTTCACATCCAAGAGGTTACGGTTTTTCAAGACTTTTTTTTCAGCAAACCTAAATACTTATTTTTTTAGATAAAAACACTGGCTGTTGGAGACAAAATATTTTAATTTTTTATTTGTTATGCTAAAGTTAGGTGATGCTGGTATCTTGGGCACAAATCACCTAGAGAGAGAGAGAGAGAGAGAGAGAGAGAGTGAGAGAAGAGTTTGGAAGAGAGAGGATGAATTGGAAAGATCAAGAAAACATTTTCGTTGCATTATTACCTTTGTTATACTTTCTCAAAGATGCAACTACTTCCTGTTCCACCCTCAGATACAGTTTTATGTTTTCTTTCCAATAGAAGATCAATGACCTATAGATCAAAGTCTTGGAACACTAGGAAAACAAACCAAAAAAGTCACTACAGGTCAACACAGACATCATGTTTTCTTTGGTTTATGTACTTTCATGTAATGGAAACTAGCAAAGAATAGCCTTCAGTTAGTTAATGATCAAGCACATTTTCAGAGAAACTAGTATTTGCCTTCTTTTACTGCAAACAATCAAAACTACAACTTGGCAAAATGTCAAAGGTGGGGTTTCCAACACAGCTTTGCCCAGTTCTTGATTTCATGCAGAAAGTAATGAGAATCTACACCAGCTCCTAACTAAAGGCCTGCAAGGTAAGGTGGGAACCTGCATCAACATTTTTAAGTTTCTCAAGCACAAGTTATAATTCTTTCATACATTATATAAAAAATTTAGCAGTAGTTATACAGTAGTAGTAGACTTTGTTGCTGTAGAGTAGTACTTGTAGTAGTAGTTGAGTAGTTGTGGTGGTTATAACAGTGGTACAGTAGTTGAGTAGTAGTTGTAGTAGATGAGTAGCTGTAGTAGTAGTAGTAGTTGAGTGTTTGTAGTAGTGGTAATTGTTTTAGTAGTAGTTGTAGTTGAGTAACTGTAGTAGTTACAGTAGCATTTGTAGTTGTAGTAGTAGTACTCCAGCAGTAATAGTACAGCATCAGTAGCATCAGTTTTAGTTGTAGCAGCAGTACTATGGTAGTAGTAGTGGCAGTAGTATATCTATTAAATTCAAGTGAAACAGTACTGAGTTCTAACTCATTTACAATGGTATCATGAGATTAAGTATTGTTAACCCACAATGTCAAGTAAGGAATAAGGCATGACAGAATGAGTATTATCTATAAAATAATACATAGGGTGTGTGTGTAATAAGGTTTTTGTATGCACCAAAGGTGTGGGATACCCAATAAACCATAAGAGCGAAGCCTGAGTGGTTTATTAGGGTATTCCACACGGAGGGTTATCACTTTACCCCCCCCCCCGATATTTTATTTCTTAAAATACCTGGTAAAAAATGAAATATGGTCATTCAAAGTTCTGGTTTGGTGACTGTTTTTCTTCATGTTCAAGTTCAGTCAAGAACTTGTATGTCTATCTTTGCAAGTTTGTCTTTTCTGACAGTTTGAGAGCTGATTATCATGGCAACCATTCTTGGGCATTTTGAAGCTGGTTGTCTTGGTGACCTGTGTGCCTCCACATGTTAACGAAGGGAGAGGGTTTTTTGTCCTTAGGGAGTGAGATCCTCAGACTTCTGGTAAGTTGTGCAAGTAAAAATTTACTCCTACTTTGTTACCTGAATTCTTCCGGTGAACACTTTTCTAAACGACTTACCAGATCGGTTTGGCAGACCTGAGTTCAGCTCAGTGGCATTTTGCCTCAAATAGCTGAGACTGCTGCCAAACAGAATTGTAAAACAAAGGCAGTGCTTTGATCTTTCAGAAATTATTTTGATACTGTACACTAGACAAACTTTGTTACATACCCCATGTTATACAATGGTGTGTATTACAGAGTTTGAACGGTTCTAGTATCCTTGTATAACAAGTGATCATCAGTTATTATATATAAAATAATATGTGGGGAGTAGTGTGTAAGAGTTATTTTGCACACCCAAGGTGTGTGATGCCCTCGTAAACCAGAAGAGTGAAGGTCAAGTGACTGATTCAAAAATCACACACTGACATTGTTAAAAAAAATGAGTTCTAACTGCTTTCCATGTTTTATTTTTTAGAAGTACTCATTTTCTTTTGCTGCCCAAGATGCCCAGCTCTCTTTTGGCAGATGCTGGTGGTTAGATATGTGTGAGCACAAGAGCAGTTTCTTCATTATATTCAAGTGTGACAGTACACTTGTGCATATTTTTTTTTCATTCTTTGGTAACTGGATAAGGCCCACTATGACCAATGCTTGTTTCCAGGGGTGATCTGGGAGCACTGGGGAGGTTAAATGACTTGCTCAGGGTCACACAGTATGCTATTAGGGGTTGTGGGACTCAAACCCAAGTCTGATGGATGTACCAAGCATATTCACAGCTCATTACTCTAAGCTCTAGGCTACACTTTCAGCCCCATAATGGAGAATTCAAGGCACTGGTTTCAGCTGTAACTGACCCTTACCAGACATAGCATATTGAGTCATGGATTGGTCAGCCAATGCCATATACCTCAACAAGACTTGTTTCAAGGTACAATTAGAATTTTAATAATAAATGAAGCAGTGCTTTTAAGGGCAGTTTCAGTGAAGTATATATTTGGCATGGTACTATAACTTTAAAAAAGAGAGATTACTTCCTGGTTGATGATAGCATCCACTGTCTTTGATCAAAGTATTCCAGCATGCAGAAGAAAGATGATAATTTGTGACTAAGGTATGTGTGGCTTTATGTAGCTTTACTTCTGTCATTTTGGATTTTACAATATATTTATCTGTAGATGGCAAGGTCTGCATGACTACTGCGACAAACTATCTACAGGATGAAGTAGTAAGAAGTATTTTTCTTTTAATAATTTCCATTAATAAAATTGTTTTGACACTGGCTATAACTGACTATATCATTACAAGGTAAAACATGGATCAAATCAACCCTCAGCCACATTCAGAACCAGTTTTAGACCTGATAGCACCACAAGCAGAAACACTTGACATACCCCCTTCAGCACTCCCACCACCGTCTCACTTCCCTTCTACCCACCCATCATCCAAAAAAGTGGCAGCATTCTATGAATTCAGGGGTGACAACAACAATGTTTTTTTTATATTAACACATTTTGCATTTCAAGGGGGTCACTGCTTATACCTTCTACTTTAGTGCACTGCATCTGTGCTGGTGCCCCAAGCAACAGTCTGTCTCTCTTGTGTCTTGCACTGCCTCTGGCCACATCTGAAAGCTGCTTTAAGCTGAACAGCCACAGATCATTCTAGTTATAAAAACTAGGTGAAAACTTAAAAGCCACACTGCATAATGAAGTATTTTATTTGATCTTACAACATTGCCATCCATATAGAAATTTACAACATGTTCCCCAAACTCCAACCAGTTTCAATGGTAGTCTTCTTGGGTGGGTACCAAAGCAACGCTAACCCCGTGTTTAAATACCACCAACAGTGCTACATGCCACATTACAATACTACCAACAGTGTTACATGCCACATTACAACACTGGCAAATACAGACATTTGCACAATTCGCAATCTTACGAAGAGACATTAATAAATAAGTACAGGTCCAAGTCTGGCTAAATGCAGCAATCAATGCATCATGCAAGTTAGGAGGAGGCAGTTTAGTTTAATGGTTACATCACTGGCTTGTGAACCAGAAAATCTCGGTTCAGACCCCAATAGCTTCAAATACTGTACTTACTGTGTGACCTTGGGAAAGTCACATAACCTCCCAGTGCTCCAATCCATCCAACTGCTGAAATGGGAGAAGCAGTACCCCAGTGTAAATGAGACATTCCATCTGAGCTTATCTATCCTTGAGCAAATAAATTGTAAGTCATTTAAATAAACATTTCCTACTAAATACATTTAAATATAGAATAATACATGGGATGGTGTGTTTAATGAGATTTTACACCCCCCCTCAAGGTGTTGGATGCTACATAAACCCCAAGGGCAAAGCTTGAATGGTTTATTTTAAGCAACTGACACTGGGGTGTGTGTTTAAAATCTCAAGTTAAACACACCACCCCATGTTTTGTTTTATATAACTGCTGGGGAGCCTTTTCTTGCCACAGCAATTATATAAAATGAAACAGTCATTGCGGTCCAGCCATCGGAATGAAATGCTGTCTGCAGCCCATACCACCATTGCTGAGCAGCTGCTGGAACCTTTTTTTATTTGTTTTATCAGTCCATGGTTCTCCACAATCACTGTTTTACCAAGGACTGGTGAACTTAACTGCTGATGCTTTTTTTTGTTTGTTTAAAAACAAAACTTGTCTTACCACCAAGTCGAGCAAGGGAGTCAAGCAAGACAGCCAGCTTTCCTGTGCTGTGTAGGGGGAGAGCAGTGGCAGGCACATGTGTGGAGCGAGGGAAACCTGGCGTGTGTTCACCGTCATAACCCACAGGTTATAATGGCAAATTATGACTGGGTTTCTCTATGGAAGAAAAGGTTTCCCAGTTATTACATATATGTTATTCACTCTCACAAATATTAGCTGTCCAAGCCCATATAAATGTATCAATCCAAACACACATTCATATGCTCCACCATCTATTAGGTGCATATCATTCTATCTCTCATATGTAATTACAATAGCATTAAACATTAAAATCTACGATAATCAAAATATTTTATATGAGGGTCCCAAAACTCTCATTAATTATTTAAAACAGTAACATTATTTCTTACATAACGACTTAGTTAAATATCCCTAAGCAATATTAATAATATATACAGTACACAAAACCACCACTAAATAAATTTAATATGTAACATAGAATGTTTACAATTACATTACATACGGAAGAAAAGATGACTGTTAACTATCCCTAATCAATATTAATAATATATACAGTACACAAAATGTCCATTCAGTACATTTAATATGTAACATAGAATGTTTACAATTACATACAAAAAAAAAAGATGTGGCATTATACAACTTACTAACTGAGAAAGATTGCACCATATGTTTCTCAGAGATACTTCCGGTACCTAGAGAAACCTATGATATTACATGCCTAATTAAAGAAACAAATGAATGGCTGAGGAAGTGGTGCCTTAAACAAAATATCTTTTGTATCCCACATTGGGAAAATGTTTGTAACAGGGACTCACTCTTCTGCTGGTACGGTTTACATCTCAGCAGAAGAGGGAGTGCCCTGCTAGGCAAATCCATAGTTTCTGTAATAAATAATCATTTCAACTAAATCGTATGGGGGAGAATGGGCTAGTTCCTAATTCTCTTAGTGTGGGTAACAAAAATAATACTGGTAGGTCCTTTAATGTACTGTCATTTAATGCTAGATCCCTGAACAATTTAAATTTGACAATATTGGAAACTAAATGCATCCTACTTGACCTAAGTATCATTGCTGTTACTGAAATATGGTGCGATCCCTCCTCAGCATGGTCCAGGCAAATCCCTAATTTCAAACTCTATAATAAAGACAAAGCAGATAAAATAGGAGGTGGGGTGTGCCTCTATATTAGAGATGATATTCCCTCACATGAGATTCCAATACAAACAAATACAGAATCCCTCTGGGTCTCTATTCAATTGAAAGGACACCCAAAACTCACATTAGGTGTATGCTGTAGATCACCAACTGCAGATATACTATACACTTCTGACCTAATAAATATCACTACTGATATGGTCCATAAAGGTGATATTCGCATTTTAGGAGAATTTAATATGCCTGGTATTGACTGGAACTCCCTGTCAGCTAAAAACAATCATGAAAAACTATTTATAACACCATATATGGAACTGGGCCTGGACCAGTTAGTATGCCAACCCTCTAGAGGGAACAACATACTGGACCTGGTTATAACAAATGCTGAACATAAATTCTCTGACATAAATACTATTGTCCCCATTGGAAATAGTAATCATAGCTCAATACATTTTAGTATTCATATTCAAATGCCAAAGCTTACCAATAATATTAAATATAAGGATTATAATAAAGCAAACTTTGCACAAATTAATATGGAATGAAATGTAATAAACTGGATTGAACTATTTAGGAACAAGTCTATAAATACTGCATATGAAGACCTAATACATATTATACAACACCTAGAAGAAACATATGTTCCAACTAAAACAAAATATAACAACAAAGGTAAAGTAACTGTATGGTTTAGTAAAACAATTACTAAATTAATTAAATCCAAAAAGCACTTATTTAGGAAATACAAAAAAAAATCACAATCTTACTACCAGGCACAGATATAAAACTGCTGTCTCCTCCTTAAAAAAGATCAATTAAAATGGTAAAACTGAAATTTGAATTCAACTTAGCTCACTCGAAAACTAATCATAAATCATTGTTTTCATACATTAATAGTAAAAAGGGAAATATAAGACAAATTGGTCCACTTCAAGATGATGGAACCGCTATAACATCTGACCAGGGGATAGCAAATCACTTTAATAGATATTTTTGCTCGGTTTTTGATAAATCCAACACGTATCCTGCAATAAATAATAATAACATCTCCCTTATCCCACCGTTCGACCTCACTGAAATTAAGAATATTCTATCATCCCTAAAACAATCTACAAGTCTGGGACCTGACAACATCCATTCAAGATTCCTATTGGAAATTCAAAATACCATAGCAATTACGCTCATGCTCTTGTTCAATAAATCATTACTAGAGAATGAAATCCCGGATGATTGGCACAGAGCTCTAGTAACACCAATCTGCAAAAAAGGGAATAAGTCCAACTTCCAGAATTATCAGCCAATTAGCTTAACCTCTATCATAGGAAAGGTTATGGAGCGCCTAACTAAAACTAGGATTGAGAAAGTTATGCAACAGCTTGGTATCCATGATGATAATTCCCAACATGGCTTTAAAACTGGGATTCTTGTACCACAAATCTTATATCCTTTTACAATACAATAAGCTGGTATCTGGATAATAATATTTTAACAGATGTCCTATTGCTCGATTACAGCAAGGCATTTGATAAAGTGCCACATGCTTTCCTAGTTAATAAACTCCATAGTTTAGGATTTACCTTCTATTTAGTTAATTGGATAACTGAATGGTTTTCAAATTGAACTCATGATGTTAGAATAAATGGTGTACAGTCCACTACTGGCAGGGTAACTAGTGGTGTTCTCCAGGGCTCTGTGCTAGGGCCTATTCTCTTTAATATCTTCATTAATGATATGAGTCTCACTTCTAATAATATCCTTTCTAAATTCACAGATGACACAAAAATTGGAGGTAGAGTTGACTCTCCATCTAATATACTACAGCTTGAACAAGACCTGGGACATATTGAGCAATGGGCAAAGGTGAACTCAGTGGCCTTTAATACTGAAAAATGTACGGTCCTACATTTTGGTAGAAATAACTTACATCATAAATACTACCTAAATAATTTTTAACTTAAATCAACCACTTGTGAAAGAGACTTAGGTATCTTGATCAATAATAAATTGTCGTCCAGTGACCACTGTAGCAAAATGGCTAGAACAGCAAACATTATCTTAAGACAGATTAATAAAACCTTTATTAATAAATCAGAGCATTGTTTAGTGCCCTTGTATAGAGCATACATCAGACCTCGTCTAGATTATGGGTCTTCCTTTTGGAGTCCATATCTAAAGGCCGACATTAATCGGTTAGAACAAGTTCAAAGGAGGCTTACAAAATTGATTCCAAGACTAAAAACAAGAAATTATGATACCATACTTAAGGAAATGGGACTCTATCCTCTACATTTAAGAGGGCAAAGGGGTGACCTCTTGCTTATGTTTAAGCTATTACGTACACCTGCATTACTAGAGTCATGTGGTTCAACATTAGCCAATAAACGTAGAGTGGGAAGATTGCATAATCTGCAACTTAAAATTGATTGGGCTAATACAAATAAACATGATAACATCTTCAATGTAAGAGCAGCAAAACAATGAAATGCTTTAGCACAGGAGATCATATATTCAATCAGCTTTGATTCCTTTAAGTCCAAGCTTGATACTTGGCTAAAACTACATTGACCTAATCACGGCAATGTCCCACTATTGTTGGGGGACAATCTCGATGGGCCTTGTGCCTACTTCTGTCCTACATGATCCGGTAAATTCCAGTAAATCCAGCAATACAGCAATATAGCAATATACCACCACTGGATATAAATCCATTTAGAGAGAGACATAAGAATAAAAGAGACATACTGGCCACGATTTTCATAAGGGCAGATGCAAAAACATTTTGTGACTGTGTATGTCTCTACTTAGATGCATTTGAGCAGCCCTACTGCTATTTTCAAAAGACGGATCAGTTTTCAAAAAAATTAAAAATAGTAATGATGTGTGCAAAAAACAATTAGTCAAATGCTGTAACATTTTTGTTATGAAGAACAGAGTAACACAGACTCAGGGAGTTCTTAGTATGCTGCCATCTTCATTCAGTCTGAAGACAAATACACTATACACAAAGACCAAAGGTTAGAGGGCTTCAGACTGAGCATGACAAGAAACTGTAAGAACTACTAATACTCACTGTGGGGCCTATTCAATAATGGAGCAGAAGGTAAATGCCAAAGGTGAGTACCCCATCTATGTAGCTCCATGGCCCTAGAAAGATGCAGGGTGTGTGGTATGCATGACCGTATGTAACTGTGGGGCACCTGTCCATGGCCCTGCCTCCTGGTGCACTGGTTCAAGGGGGAGTGGCCCACTGCAGAGGGGTGGACCTGGGCAGGCATCCAATTGGATGCCAGACTAAGGTCCCAGAGTGGATACCTTGCACCCTTGGGACAGTGGAGAATGGGACATGCAGAACCACATTAAAATCTGAAAAAGTAAACTATCCATGCACTCACCTGAATGGCTACCCCAGCCCTCCCCAGCAGCCTAGTGGGCTGGGGCAGCATAGATGATTAATTCTCAATCCCGCTATGACTGGTGGGTGACGACCTTGGGGCATGCATTGGGTTATGGCTGGGTCCCGGCTGCTGTAACCTGCATCCCCTTGTGCCCAGCACTACGTGTCTTAATGAATGATGCATAGTGCAGGCATGCCCTGACACTCTCCCTGACTGCCCCGGCATGTAGCTGCCCACACAGCCAGGAAATCCATTTTGTACCTGGCTGGTGCACTCCCTGTGAATGCTGTGGGGGGTCTGCAGGACCCTCGCTGTGCGGCATTTCAACATAGGGTAACCTGCATGCTGCAGATACACAGCACATAGGCAGGATTTTTTTTTTGTGAATAGGGTCCTATAAGACTACAAGTAACATTGCTGCCAAGTACTTACTTCCTTAAAGGATTACTACAATCAAAATTTGCAAAAACATATGTTGTGCAAAGTGTCTTGATTTGTGTGTTTCGTCCAGGTGTGTCCTTCCCCTTGTCTGCTATTAGGAGTGTTTTTTTGTTTCTAAACTTGCCTGCTAGTTTGATGGCCTCTGGGAATCTCCATGCTAGCATGATTTACTGCTCTTCTTTGTCCTACAATTCCCCCATTTCATGTAACAGTGATGTGTGTGGGACCACTGATTCAGTGAGGGAAAGTACTGCAGCAGTAAGATGGGAGCCTAATGTTCTGCCTCAACTTAATAACTAATTTAACATTTTTGTTTTCAATATGTTTGTCAATGTTATGCTCACCGGAGTAAATATTTTGCTTTTAAAGCTTTGAATTTCAGCAAACTACACCCAGCTCTAAAAAGTACACAAATCACCCTATGTCATCAATGCTATAATTAGTAAAGACTCTAGATATTTTCTCATGGAATACTCACTCCATTAGACTTCAGGTGATTGCTAAGCTGTAAATGTAGCCTTTAGTGTTCACTGGATAAGGGAAGTGACTTAAAATCACATCTGTACTGTTGTGAAATTGACTGTAAACCATCACTTGCTGAATCTATGGTCCCAGATGCATCATTGTCACATGAGACAGAAGGCCTTATAGGAAAAAGAAGGGAACAAACCATTATAATATGGAGATCCTCAGAGGGCATAAAACTAGTAGGAGAGTCCGTTAAACCAGTAGGCAGATTGAGAAAAAACTCCTAATAGCAAACACAAACAAAGGGAAGGACACACCAGGACTAAGCATACAAATCAAAACACTGCACAACATATGCTTTGCAAATTGTGACTTTAGTACTCCTTTAAGGTCAGTAGCACATTTACTGCAAATGAAGGTTGTGTCACTTTTTGCTGTAATTGCATATCTTTTTTGTCAGAAAGTGCAGATGTTGTTAGATCATTTAATATATAGTCTATTAGTTTGGACACATTTCTGTTTTGAAAAACTACAGTGGATGCAACACAGATCCTTTTGAAAATCTTGCTCCCTGAATACACCATCTATTCAAACTGTAAACTCTTTCCTGGGGATTTCTGAAAAAGAAACAAAACGTTAAGTATCCAAAAGATCAAGCCTTTCTGCACTTGAGGTTATATGCATAAAGACGTTGTAAGTTCAAATAAAATATTTTATTGTATCATTACTCAGGTTGGCTTTTTCATATTTACAGAGTTTTTCTAGCTGTGTAAATTGTAACTGCTCTGGGTATGGCAACACTCTGATAGAAACATGGAATTTGATGGCAGATAAGGACTGCTTGGCCCATCCAGTCTGCCCATTTCTCCTTATCTACACTATTACTGCAGACCATACCCAATCTACAGCTGATGTAGCTGAGGATTCATTTTATCCACATTTGTGTCTGTGTGACTTACTTTGATGAGTCTGAATTTGTATTCATATGTGTGTGTGTGATTTTTGGTGTGTTTATACTGGTAGTTTGATATTAGTGTTTACTATCCCATTTCAGTTCTGTGAGTGGTTCACTTGCAATGTATGACTGACGTGTGGATTTAGCTAGTTATTTCTTGTTCTTTCAGTTGTAATTTAGTATGTGGGTTTACAATATTAGATTTTCTGAAGTGTTTTGTCATTCAGTGTGTTGGCTGTATCTTTCCAGTTTAGGATTTTCTGTCTTTGTTTCTGAAGGTTTTAGTTTATCTAGATCATCTGTTAAGATTGTCATTTTTTCACAGATTTGTTTTTTTTCTTTTATGCTCGGTTCTTTTATTTGTGTGTTATATTTGTATGTGTAGGGGTTACATGAAGGTAGACATGTATAAGCACAGAAGTAAAGATTTTGCCAGCAGAAAAGGACCACTTGATCCACCAAGTCTGCCCAGATGGTCCCTGGCTAGACTATGTCTGCAGACCCTAAATGGTCCCTGGTGACCCACCCTCCTCCCTGCCTATTTGCAAATATTCCCCTATGTCTAGCCCACACATGCTTGAAGCCCCCTATTGTTTTTGCGCCTACCACTTCTGCTGGCAGTCTGTTCCAGGTGTCCACCACTCTTTCAGTGAAGTAATACTTTATCACATCCCTCATAAACTCCTCCCCCTCCAGCTTCATCTTATACCATCTGGTCCTGGTTCTCTTTCTCTTCCTCTTTTGAAGAAAACACCCCCATACCCTGAGGCAAGCAAGAAAGGTGTTAGCAGGTCCATTTAAAGCTAAAGCAAAACATACAGGACCCAGCACACACACTCCAAAAAAGAAGAGACTGCTATATACACTCCAGTCCACATCAAGATTTTTTCCTTTTTATTGCTTCAAAGACATGAAAAACAGGTGTAGCCCCAGGAGACCCCCACAGACCTTATGGACGCTTTGTCAAGGTGTAGTACACCACATAGTGTTCACTTTATATAATACAATCCATTAACAAAAGTGACTAAAAACATGTGAAAATGCCTACCTAAACAAACGGTATTAATCAGCTACCTAAGTATACTGAATTATTTTATTTTATTCAGTAATGCACTATATCAATAATCTACTTGCCTTTCAATTACATTCATAACACTCCAAACATTCACTGGTAAATTCTTATTCTACAGCCCCCATTTCTCCTTTATTGCACATAGATTATTCATTATTTTATCTATTTTACTCTTAATTTTGTGTGCATAAGAAGTTACATCCACAAATTAGATTTATACTAAAGGAATTTGGGGGGGGGGGCAAGTCTCTTAAGAATCTTTGGACTTCTAAATGTAGGCCGGTGAGAGATAATAAGGAAAAGGGGAATGGGGGGAATTGAAAGTTTTTATCTTTCCTTATAAGAAAGGGGGCAAGGAAGATAATTTTAAGTGTATCTATAGTGTCAACCAGAATATATGAATTTTAATGATTCCATTTCAGATATATTTCCCTGCTCACCGTATTCCTTCACTCAATACAGCAGCCATAAATACTGCTAGAGATAGCTCACAGCATACCCCTATCTTTACAGGAATAGATAAAGTAAGATTGGGACCTAGGGGAAGGGATATGAAACAAAACTAGCCAATAGAGAAGCATACTGAATCTATCAGCTAGGGGCACTCAATTGGCCTAGCTTAAATGATCAATTAGACCTTACCAGACTACTGTAGAATAAGAATTTACCAATGAATGTAATTGAAATGCCAGTACATTATTGATTCAGTGCATTACTGAATAAAATAAAATATGTCAGTATACTTAGGTAGCTGATTAATACTGTTTGTTTAGGTAGACATGTTCACATGTTTTTAGTCACTTTTGTTAATGAATTGTACTAAAGTGAACACTATGTGATGCACTACACCTTGGCAAAGTGTCCGTAAGGGGCGTGAAACGTCAGACTGTTTGTGGGGGCCTCCTGGGGCTACACCTGTTTTTCATGTCTTTGAAGCAATAAAAAGGAAAAAACTTGATGTGGACTGGCCTGTATATAGCAGTCTCTTCTTTTTGGAGTGTGTGTGCTGGGTCCTGTATGTTTTGCTTTACCCCATACCCTGTTTACCCCTGTGAGGTACTTGTAGATCTCTATCATATCCCCTCTTGCACTCCTCTCTTCCCCAGTGTAAATGTGGAGATCCCTCAGTCTCTCTCCATGGGGCTTTTGATGCAGCCCATGTACCATTTTAGTGGCTTCCTCTGGACTGCCTCTACCATTTCTATGTCATTTCTGAGGTGTGGCCTCCAGAACTGGACACAATATTCCAGGTGGGTCTCACAACTGAGTGATACAGTGGCAACACAACCTCCATCCTCCTGCTGGAGACTGTATGCTGACACCGCAGCAACATTTATACAGTGAAGTACATTACAGTGGCAAGGCCCTATTGCCACTGTAATGTACCTGTGGGACCCCAGCACTGCTTTCTCTGGGGTTTTCCCCCTCTCTGAATCAATTCTGACCTGGAGTTGATCATTTTTAGTTACTTGGGGTGTAGGGGGCAGAGCTCCTCACATGGGGTATTGGGGTGAAGTCCCCTGAAAAAACAAACATGGCTTCCTGATGGATTTATGCTGACCACAACTTACAGTTGACATAAATCCATCACTGTAGAGCTGTGTCGGGAAAACATTGTTGACGTCATGCCATGGATCCCTGGAGATACCTCTCCATGTGCATTCCAGCATCCCAATGGCCCTACCCATTGCTTTGTCATACTGCCCTGCCATTTTAAGGTAATCAGATATACAGTAATAACTGCAAGGTCCCTTTGCTACTTATTGTGCCCACCTATTCTATACTCTGCTCCTGGATTCCTATACCGTATGAGCATGATTTTGCAGTTTTTGGCATTGAACCCCAACTGCCATGCTCTTGACCATTCCTTGAGTTTCCCAAGGTCCTTATGCCTATTACAGATTTTGTTGTCATCTACAAAAAGGCATACCTTCCCTTACAGTTCTTCTGCAGTATCACTTATGAAGACATTGAAAATGCCCAGTCCCTGTAATGAGCATGTGGCACTCCACTGGTCATTCTCCTCTCTTTAGAGTGTGTGCTATTAACCACCCATCAATGTTGCTTATCCATTAACAAGTCTGTTACCATATTCACACTTTGGATCCAACAACTAGGCTGCTCAATTTATTTATCAGTTTTCTGTGTCACACAATGTCAAAGGCCTTGCTATGGGCCATGCTCACTGCTCCCTAATATATTTCCCTAGTCATGCATTCGAAGAAATCAATCGGATTCTTCTGTCAAGACCTACCTCATAAATCCATGCTGCCTTTGACCTTATAGCCTACTGGATTCAAGGTATTGTCCTAACTTTTCCTTTAACAGGGTTTCAATTAATTTTCCCACCACTGATGTGAGACTGACTGGTTTATACATGCTAGCCACCTCCTTTCTGCTGGTTGTATGGCAAGGGACCCTATCTGCACTCCTTCAGTCCTCCAGAACCATGCCTGTTTCCAGTGGATGTTGAATAAGGCCATCAGTGGGGCAGCTAGCACCTCACTGAATTCCTTTTGCACCCTTGGGTGCATCCTGTCTGGCCCGATAGCCTTGTCTACTTTTAGAGTTGCAAGTTCCTTCAGAACTCTTTCCCCTGAAAATGTACTTGCTTCTATTTCCCCTTTACTCCTGCTGCTCCCAGGTGGTCTCCCCCCTCCACTATGCAGACTGAGCAGAAGTACCTCTTCAGGATATTTGCTTTTTCTTGGTCCTTGCCATCCTCCTTATCCTCACTATCCTTCCACTTACACTCCTCTTCTTGCTTATCTACTTGAGAAAAGTCTTATCCCTTTAGCTACCCCTTTGCTACCCCCTATGCTTTCCTTTTCTCTGTCTGCACCTTTGTTCCCCTCACTGTGTAGGTAGGGGATAGGCTTTTTATATGGGGGTTATCTTGTGGTTGTGTCATTTGCATAACAATCTTTTCTCTCTGTGTTATTTCTCAGGTAACATGCTTTTTGGAACATGTTATATATAGGATAACATAGTGGGGTCTGGATTGGCATTACAAATTAATCTACAGGCCAAGGAGGATGTGGAAATGGTTAGATGAGCCCAGATAAAGGCAACAATAGAAAATATAGGATAGACAGAGCTAAAAGAAATTGAAAAAACAGATAAAAAAAATTTAGTAAAAAGCAGAAAAAACAGAAAGTGGAGAAAGAGGGAAAGAAATACTGTTGTAGACATTGTTCTTGGCCTCACAAAGAAGCAGTAGTCCATAAAACTGCACAAACAAAACAATAATCAAAGGCAGTAATGACCCAAAAAGTAAAAAGAATAAGAAGATAATATTCACCAGGTGTAAGGAACCAAATAGGAAAAGCTAAGGTTTGAGGAACCTAAAGATAGAGGAGCTAGTCAAACAATTAAGCTAGATGTGGTTTAAAAAGTGGGAAAAATTGTCTGGGGAAAAAAGATTTTATTAAACTCTCTACACTGGATAAGGAAATGAAAGAGCGTTTGGTAAGAAGAGGTTAACTATTGCCAACATTATTCCTGAAAGGCTTAGCAAGAGCCAGAAATGAGAATCCATTCAAGTTAAGGGGAATGATCTACAATCCTTGTTAAAGCAATATTGGAAATACATTTTCCTGAAATTGTATTAAATCAGTTTATACATACAACTGCAATCACAAAAAAGGCTGGGTGTGTTCATCCTAAAGGATCCTGAAATCAGTACATTCTTGGAAGAATATTCAGATGGCTTCAGGGATATAGGTATTCCTATGGGTTCATGGATATAGGAATTGATTTAGAAGGAACAGTGCTGGATATGGACACTCGTGCTACAGGGTATACAATGAGTGGTGGTAAGCCAACTGAAAAAGTAACCTTAATGAAACAGTGAGAGCAAAGGCCATAGGAATGTCTAAATCTGAGGGTAAGGCTCAAAGCATACGTAACAAAAATAACCAAACACATTCACCCTGCTGAAATAGAATACTTGTTTGGAGGCAATGTGGAGTAACCTGCTTATTAGGAAATGTTACATTTATTAGACACAGGAAACAAAAGAGGAAGATAATTAAAAACAGCTTTATATTGGAAAGTGGTTCCATGATGGCACTGGCTACATCCTCACCTGTAAGTAGTCATGAGAAATCACAGGAGAGTATAACAGAAATACTTGACATTCCTCTGATAGCATTAAATTGTTCCTACTGAACACTGAGTGCAAATAATAGTACCTGCTTAGAGAGGTCTCCCATTTAAATGTCATTAGTTGGAAGACAGCTGGCCTGGCAGGAAAGCTTTTTGACCCAAAATGGCTAAAATTAATCAAACTGTTTCTAATTGTCCTGTTACAGAGAGACATAGTTAACTGAAACCTCCCTTTGAAACTGATTGAAGGATATTGTTTGTTCAGCTCCAAGGTAACAAAAATAAACACATTTGATCACCCTAAAGGAGTGTCTAATTATGCTTATTTCAGCCTCTGTATTTGATCATTGTGAAGATCTAGCCTTATGAATCCCACATATATTAAGTGTTGTTGTGTGTAAGAAAACATAAAACTATGCATTGTCCTTAAAGAGCCACCGACACCTCAAGAAGAACTTTGGAAAACAGTATTTTTGGACATAAATCAGTTTATATTTCTCATTAGTTCTGTATTTCTTATTCCTCATTATTTATTACTGAGGTTATATCCTTGAAAACAGGATAGCTGTTCCTTGAAGGTTCACTAGCTCCTATTGTGTCTTCCCAACCTGATGTCATAATACTGTGTTTGTGACATCACAGTTATTCCCATGGCAACAGACGGTGATGTCACAACAGAGCATTATGCTTTCAAGTAAGGAGTAAGCTATAGAGGCAGATGAATACTAAGGGATAAAGAACTTGTTTTTGTGGGAATTTTTTCAGTAATAAATAACGGGGAGGAGAAATTTATAGAATATATATGAATTAGACGCTGTATTGTGTCCAACTATTAAGTTTTCCAAAGTTTTCCCAAAGGTGTCAGCTGCTCTTTAATGTCTATGTTCCACCCAGGTTAAATCAGCATGATGAGAATTCATTTTTCCATTCACTTAAAAGTGCTTTATTGCTAATTAGTAATAATTTTGTAGTTACTCCCTTGTTTATTTGTGGTTACTAGGATGCCAGAACAGTGAGTGGTATAGAAATATATACCAACAAATGGATAATTAGCAATACCCTGGGAGTCCCTCTTAGAAACTCCCAAGACAGTATTACTAACAGAAGTGGGTAAAAAAAACTCTTGGAATTTGCTGTGGAAGCTATGCTTAGAGTGGCAAGTGGAAGAACTAGCGGGATCTTGAAGGAAGATTACTTTCCTCACTGAGACAGGTGGCTGTACAATTGATTTGTTATTGCTTGCTGTTTTCTCGTTTTCAATAATCTCAAGGTTATGTTTTATTTTAGTGTCTGTTTCAATGTAACTGTGGGGTAGGTAATCATTAATTACATGCAGCAGGGGTAATTACACTGTAGTTACATGTTTGCTGCATGTAAATGCATTGTAATTGCAATGCAGTTAAAGTGTAGCAACACTATAACTACATTTTAGTAAAAGGAACCAAAGTGTTACCAATTTCAGATTCACAAATTTTGGAACTCTTGGATACAGTACAAATCACATTAAATTGTTCCTCCAACTCACTGGTTTAACATTTTTTCAATGGATTGCTTAATGTGTGCACTGCACTATTAAAAGTTTCCTAATGGTTTTTCTCTAGCTTGTTTCAGTATCAGCTTACTTTGCAGCTCTCTGGAAACTTTTATCAATGCAGTGCAATGAGCAGTGCACACATTAAAGGGGCACTGTCAGCTTTGCCCCTCCATTTTGTAACCAATGTGAAAAGTGTGCCTCCTAGCACACACCTAGCACACCTGTACTGTAAAATCTCCCTTTGTGTGTAAAAATTAAGTTTCTGTACCTGAAACAGTAATTTTGCCCAAAATACACTTTTCTCCGGGATGGTCAGAATTCAGCCATGTCCCGGAAGCACATCCTGGTTAGGAACGTGGGTCAGCCCCGAGCGCAGTCATGAAGTACAAGTTTTCCTCATGACACCCCCTTAAAAAATGTTATTATTGTCCCTGCTTCAACAAACAACTGCTACTGCTAACTTAAACATAAACCGAGCACTGTGAAGAGCACAATTTAAAATTTCCGAACAGAGATAAAATCCCATGCGTGCGCACAAACGGCATGCTCCTGTGCCTGAACGGGATCTTTCTTTATGCCTTTCCAGCGCATGCACGGGATTTTATCTCCGTTTGGAGGAAGTGGTGGGGGCTGAAACAATCACGGGATTTAAGAATGCATGGGATAGACATAAAGGAATTCTGGAGGTTAGGGGTAAGGGGCAACAGACTTCTAGGAAAACATAAATGGAACTTACCAGCTCAAATGGGCAGACTGGGTGGGCCATAGGCCCTTATCTGCTGACACTGTCTATGTATCTATGTATCTATGTAACCATATATTTTTTCAGTCCCAGTTATTAACATCATTACCAAGGACATTAGACCACCACCTGATACACTGCAAATCAGGATCATTTATGCAGGCCAAAAGTAAATCATGAAAAATAGAAATTTTAAGCTTCACCTGTGTGCACGCCAGGAAGATTTGAGAATGGGTATTTATGTCTAGATTACAACCTTCTTCAAAAGTAAGTCCTTGTATATGTCTCATTGTACAATTAAAGCTGTCAGTATCATTCAGCTGTAAGTCATATCTGTGCACTACTGTGTTAAACAACAAGCAGGCCATGTCCTGTAATAGACATTTAATTCTAGTTATTATTTATTCATGTATTTATTTATTAGAATTTTGGTAACCGGGTAAGTCCACTGAGACCATGCAGTCCCTTTTTGAGGGACAACCCGAGTGACAAAGGTGAACACAGTGCATAGAAACATAGACTTTGATGGCAGATAAGGACCGCCTGGCCCACCTAGTCTGCCCATTTCCCTACCTACAGGATAAGCTACAGATCCTAGTTAACCAACAGCCTATTTCTTCTTACCCCCACAAGAATTGCCTTATGTCTGTCCCATGTATTATTGAATTCTCTCACAGTTTTAGACCTCACAACCTCCTCAAGAAGGCTGTTCCATGTGTCCACCACCCTCTCTGTGAAAAAATACTTCCTCACATTGCCCTTGAACTGCCCCCCTCTATCTTTAAATTGTGTCCCCTTGTTCTTGCACATCTCTTTTTCTGAAAGATGTTACCCTCTTGGACTTTGTTGATTCCACTGAGGTACTTAAAAGTTTATATCATGTCCCCCCCTCTCCCTCCTTTCCTCAAGGGTATATATATTAAGCTTCTTTAGTCTTTCCTTGTATGGCTTCTCTTGCAGACCCTGCACCATTTAAGTTGCCCTCCTCTGGACTGCCTCTATCCTGTCTATGTCCTTGCGGAGATGGGGTCTCCAGAACTGGATGCAGTACTCTAGATGGGATCTCACCAACTGTCTGTACAGAGGGATAACAACTTCCTGTTTTCTGCTGGTGATGCCTCTCCCTATACATCCCAGTATTCCTCCAGCCCTCCCTACTGCCTTCTCACTTTGCTTGCTAACCTTAAGGTCATCTGATATAATTACCCCCAGGTCCCTTTCCATTTTTGTTGTTGTTACTACCTCCCCCCCCATTGTGTAATCTTCCCCTGGGTTTTTGTTTCCCAGGTGCATTATTTTGCACTTCTTTGCATTGAATCCTAGCTGCCATACTTCTGACCATTCCTCCAACCTTGCCAAGTCCCTTCTCATCCTTTCCATGCTTCCTTGTGTATCAACCATGTTGCAGATCTTTGCGTCATCTGCAAAGAGGCATACTTTTCCTTCCAGTCCCTCTGCAATGTCACTTATAATGACATTAAGAAGGACTGGACTCAGTACTGAACCCTGCGGTACCCCACTAGTAACCCCTCCTTCTTCAGAGTGGACTCCATTTACAATTACCTTCTGTGTCCTGTTGTCCAGTCAATGTTTTACCCAGGCTACCACCCTGGAACCCACTCCCAGGCTAGTTAATTTGACTATTAATCTTTTGTGTGGGACTGTGTCAAATGCCTTGCTAAAGTCTAGGTAGACCATGTCCACAGCCCCTCCCTGGTCTACTACTTTGGTCACCCAGTCAAAGAAATCAATTAGAGTCATCTGACATGACCTTCCTGCTGTGAACCCATGATGCCTTGGGTCCTCTGCCCCACTGGCCTCTAGGTACTCAACAATTATTTCCTTCAGAAGTGATTCCATCACTTTCCCTACCACAGAGGTCAAACTGACAGGTCTATAGTTTCCTGCCTCTGTCTTGGTCCCACTTTTGTGAAGGGGAATCACATCCTCCTTCCTCCAGTTCTCAGGTACCACACCACCCTCCCATGATTTGTTAAAAAGGGTAGTCAGTGGTTTCACTAGTTCTCCCCTTAATTCTTTTAGAATTCTGGGGTGAATTCCATCAGGCCCCATTGCTTTGTCCACCTTCAGTTTTAGGAGTTCTTTCAGAACCCTTTCTTTTGTGAAAGGACTGGATCGACCCCTCTATCAAGAGTGCTTCTATTAATTGGATTAGGCACCTCCCCTCCTTCTCTTTTGTGAATACTGAGAAGAAATATTCATTCAGTATCCCTGCTTTTTCACTGTCCCTCTCTGCCCACCAACCGTCCATTCTATTCAGCCTCACTATCCCTCCCTTTGTCTTTATACGCTCCCTGATGTACCTATAAAAGGTTTTATCCCCCTTCTTAACCAAGTTGGCTATCTTTTCCTCAGTTTGGGCCTTTGCTATTCTGACTTCCCTCCCTGCTTCCTTCTGCCTTAACTGGTACAGCTCTCTGTCCTGCTCCTTCTGTGTTTCCTTATACTTCCTGAATGCTATCTTTTTCTCCCTGACTTTCCCCGCCACCTCTTTTGAGAACCATAGTGGTTTTTCTTTCATTTTGATTTGTTTATTTGCTTCACACAATGGCTTGTTGCCTCTGTGATGGCAGTTTTGATGTTCCCCCATTGTTTCTCCACCCTTCCTTCTAGCCTGTTTGCTAGTGCTTTTCTAAGGCAGTCTCCCATCTTGCCAAAGTCAGCCCTCCTGAAGTCCCGTACCCTCACTTTTGCATGGCTTGACTCTGTAGCTGAGTTTATTGTGAACCACACTGTTTGATGGTCACTTGTTCCCAGATGGCAGCCCATTTCTAGATCTGAGATCCTCTCACTGTCCCCATTTGAGAGTATGAGGTCTAAGATTGCTCCCTCATGAGTGGGTTCAAAAACTAGCTGTCTGAGGCATGCCACCTGTAGGGCATTGAGAATGGCCCTGCTCTTGGATGTGGCTGCAGCTAATGTGCTCCAGTTAACATCTGGCATATTCAGGTCTCCCATCAACAGTATCTCCCCTTACTCTGCCATCCTAAGAATGCCTTCTATCATATCCTTGTCCATTCCCTTCCCCTGACATGGGGGTCTGTATACAACCCCTGTGCAGATTGTGGTGCCATTTCCCATCTCTAAGGTGACCCACAGTGCCTCCTCTGCTCCCTGTTTACTCTTTTGTTCAGTTGTATGTATCCCTTCCTTTACATAGAGAGCTACTCCTCCCCCTCTTCTCCAATCCCTTTCTCTCCTGTAAGTTTTGTATCCTAGTATGTTAACATCCCAGTCATGGTTCTCTGTGTACCATGTTTCTGTGACTGCTATGATATCCAGGCATCCCTCTTCCAACCAGGTCACCAGTTCAGGGAGCTTGTTGGCCAGACTAGGGGCATTGGTACTCATTACCCTCCATTTCCTGATGGCCTTACTCCTTTTTGCCCCATCCCTGTCCTTACTGCCTTTGTCACTTTCTCCATTTACCCCTGCCCTTCTCCCTATCGACATCTCTGTCTTAGTGTTTACCTCACTTACTACCCTGACTTTTTTGTGGGGGGCTAGGATTTCCCTGCTCCTTTCCAGTGCCCCCTTGGCTAGTTTAAATGCTTGCCAATGAAGCATTTAAACCTATCACCTAGGATCCTGGGTCCCCTCCTGGACAGATGCAGCCCATCATGCCAGTATAAGCCTGTATCACTCCAGGTGGACCCCCAGTCCCCAATGAAGCCAAATCCCTGAGCTATCCACCAGTTTTTCAACCACTTATTGAATCCCATGGTGTGGAGCATCCTAGCCTCATCTACACCATATACAGGCAGCACCTCCAAGAACGTTACTGTGTGTGCTACTTGTCTAAGGCCCCTCCCCAACTTCACAAACTCTTCCTGCACTGCTCTGATCCCTTTCTTAGCCAGGTCATTTGTCCCTAGGTGGACAATGACATCCAGCTCCCTCCCCTGTACAGCTGCTCTGATGATCCTGAGAATTCACTCCCTGCCCCTCCAAGCCATGGTGCCAGGCAGGCACCTTACCTCCCTCTTCCCTTCCTCCCTCAGTTCTACCTTCCTAACAATGGAGTCCCCCACCAGGAGTTGTTTCCTTCTCCTGTGGGGTCCCATGCCACCCTCCTGTGGGTCTCCCTTGTGGAGGTTCCCAGCATCCTCCTTGGGTTCCACTGTGGGTGCCTCCATAGAGGAACCACACTTTGCCATAATGGCATAGGAATTGTGGAGAAGTACAACTGGAGGGATGCACCTCTGTTCCCCCACCCTCACCCTCCCTGAGCTCACTATGTTTCAACCACTCCTTTTTCTTGGAAACCTCTGAGGCAACAGCAGTGGAGCTGGTGGTCCATGGATGGAAGAGAAAGTCCCACAAATCCTGGCCAACTCAGCCTGGAGATGAGCAACCTCCTCCCTCAGTCCAGAGAGGTGCCTTCAGATGGGACAACACCGTATCCTCCAGAACATCTCCCGGAAGACTGCTGTTCCACTGTCACTGCACTGCACCACTTCCATCATGTCTTCTTTCTGGCCCCTTCACTGTTGTTTGGAATCCTTACTCTTTCCTCTGTTTTTTTTTCTTCTCTCCCCACTTACTTACTGTCTCTGTGCCCTTTAAGCTCCTGATCATCCTGTTCTGAGACAGGAAGATCCTATATTTCTCAGTAGATCCCTTACTTGCTCAGAGGCAGACTCCAGCAGCTGGGGGGGCAGAGAGCTACTCTTGCCCTTCTGGGTTGGTGAGTATTTGGTGGCTCTGTGATCACTGACTTCCTCCTCCCAAACAGGAAGTTCCTGTTGTCAGTCAAATCCTGTGCCTATAAAAGTAGAACTAGCTTTGGGTGGGAGGGTGGAGGAGAGGGAAGGAGGGCAATATATTCCCAGTAGAGAAGTCCAGTCACACAGCACTCCTTCCTCCTGGTGTTCTCTGCCAAGTCTCTGGTAGAATCGATCTAGGGCAGTGTTTAAATCTAGCTTCCTTCTAGGTAAGCCACCCCCCCTACTTAATAGATCTTTCTGCATGTAATTAAATTGCACAGATAACAATCCACTTCAACCACCTGAGATTTATACCTAGATAACTGCTCAGATAACCATTCACTTCAGCTAACTCAGGCAAACACACTAACTTTTTTTTATTTGTGTTTTTTTACCCTAAATTGAAGATCCCAGTAGAAGAGTTCTACTTCTTTAGTCCTAGTAAAGAATTCCAGTCACACAGCACTCCTTCCTGCTGGTGTTCTCTGCCAAGCCAAATAGAATAGATAAATACAGTAATAATATACAGGATACAGAGAGATTAAACAATCTTGCAAAAATTATTACAGTAGAAATCCAGGTAAGCAACTTAAAGCAGACCAGGCATTAACATATATAAATAACCAGGATACTAATATTATACAATAGATACATAGCAGGAACAAGAGAGCAGATTACAAGATACATCTATCAGAATATCATAGACTGGGCATTAATGACACAATAAGGGTTATTTAAAGCAATTGCAGAGGAGGGGAGTTAGTAGGAAAGAGGTAAGCTCTTTTTTGAAGGAGGGTAGGGTGGGGCAGGAGAGTAGGTTGGGGGGAGGGAATTCCAAGCAGAGGAGGTTGAGAAGGTGAATAAGCACTTACCTGATAGATGGTACATTTTCTGGATTGCTAATAAGGGTAAGGAAGTAGATCTAAGCAGGTGTGTAGGTGCTTTTTTGTAAATGATTCCCCTTGGGCAAGGGGGATTAAAGAGCTTGGTAAGTTTGAAAACAAGGCATAAGGTGTGAAACTGTAACCTTGAGTCATAGGTAGGCCATTGAAGTGAGTATAGGGCCTCACAGTGGTGTTTTCTGGAGTCTGCGCCAAGGGTAAAATGTCCAATCATATGATAGAGTTGATGCATCTGTGCAAGGGAAGAGTATTGGGCAGAGAGTAGTAGAGGGGCACCATAAAACAAAATAGGGAGAAGGGATGTTGACGCAATCTTTTACAGGCAGCGTTGGATAAAAGAGGACAGAGGCGGTATAATGACCCAAAAGTCTGGTTTACCATTTTGGTAAACTGAGTTGCATGATGCTCCATTGAGAAGGAGGCATCTAAGTGAACCCTAAGGTATTTAAAAGTACTAACCACCTCTAAGGAGTCTCCTGACTGTGTACTGATCTGGAGCTGTTTGGTAGGTTTGGGGGACGGGTTATGGAAAAGCATAGCTTTTGTTTTTTTTTGTATTTAGAATTACGTTATTGTCATAGAACCAGGTCTCAAGCTCATTGAAATCAGAGTTAAGGCTTTGGATAAGCCAGTCTATATTGTTAGATGAGTGGTATAAGATTGCATCATCAGCATATAATTGTACTGACGTACCGCTACAGAAGTTAGGGAGCTTGTTGATAAAAAGCAAGAATACTATTGGGCTGGGAATAGAACCTTGGGGTACACAGTGTGACATAGCCCTTGTAGAGGAAAGTAAACCAGACCATTTTACCCTTTGCGATCTTCCAGTGAGGTAGTCATAGAACCATGTGAGTGTTAAGCGGTCTAGACCTAATTGATGCAATTTACCAAGGAGAAGGTGGTGGTGGTTGACTAGATCAAAGGCCTTAGTCAAGTTGACAAATATGCCACTGGTTGGAAGACCAGCATCACTTGCATTAAGAATGTCAGTCGAGACTTTGAAAAGGGCTGTGGTAGTACTGATGCCTTTCCTGAAGCCATTCTGGCAGTCTGTGTGAAGATGATGTAAGTCTAGGTAGGATTGTAGCTGAATGTTCAGGATCCATTCTGAGATCTTAGCCAGTGGGCAGATAATTGAAATAGGCCTATAATTTTCCACAGCATGGGTCCCCCCCCCTTATGGAGGGGGACCACCACAGCCACTTTCCAAAGACTTGGCACTTCACCAGAGAGGATGGATCTATTTAGAAGATCACAGACAGGTGCAATGAGTGCTGCTGCCCCTAGTTTGAGAAATCTGGGTTCTAATGTGTCATGGTCAGGAGAGCTCTCTGCCTTGAGATTTGATAACAGCCTGAGGACTTTCTCTTCTAGTTGCTAGTTTTGGGTGGAAATGGGGTCGGGAGCCAAGAGTGGCATGATGCTGGGTAGGTATAGAGAAATACGAGACTGGTGGTAGGTGTGCTGTGTACCTATCTAGGTCAGTTAGGAACTGATTAATTCCTTCTGCAATGGATGGGGGATCTTGAAGAAGGTAGCCGCCAGATGATATGGAGCTTGGACATTGGGTCAATTTACCTTTGATCAAAGAATTTATATTTTTCCAGAATTCTTTAGGCTTGCTGAGCTTCTCAGTCTGAAGTGAGCAGAGATAGGTATGTTTAGCACCATGTATCCTATTTTTACACTTATTTCTCAGCTGTCGATAATATTGCCGATCACAGTGAAGGAGACTATGTTTATAGGTCTTCCAGGCTGCTTCACAACTCTTCATGAGGGTCCTGATTTCAGAAGAGAGCCAGGGTGCCTTAATACCCTTAGATCTACATCTAGTAAGTGGAGCATGTCTGCTGATAATGTTTTTAAAGGTAAGGGTAAAGTAATTGAGCACCTGGTCTATTGAGGGGAGGTGAGTAAGGGGTGTCCAATCATCATTTCTAATTGACATTGAGAAATTGTCTACGTTAAACTGAGACATTTTCCTGGATTCATGTATTATGGATGGCGGGGCATCAAAATTATTATGCCAGATGCAGTAGGTAGGAGAGTGGTCGCTAATACGATCTGGTAAAACACTGACTGTTTTGATCCAATGTGGGCAATTAGATAGTAACCAATCCAACAGCGTTGCAGTACCTGTTTTGGAGTTATGTCTTGTGGGCAAGGAGATAAATTGGGTGAACTTTGTGTCAGAGACTAGCGTATGGGCCTTGTTTTTGTGTGGGGACAGCAAATCAATGTTGACATCTCCACAGATTACTGTGTCATAAGGGGGGAGAGCTGACAGTGCCAACATAAGGGAAGGCAGTTCGTTGGAGGTGTCCTGCAGGGGTAGGTAAATACATCCAATAAGTAATTTCTTAACATTGACCAAGGTTAGTGAGTTAAATAAAGATTCTGCATTGGGAGGCATGCCAGGGTGGGGGAAAGAGATCAAAGTGACATGCAATTTAGACTTAACATAGATTAAGACCCTCCTTTACCTAAATGGTGATGCCTGTGGCAGGAGTAGCCAGGGAGATCAATTTCATGTTGTTGTATACCAGCCTTCAAACAAGTTTCTGTTATGCCAAGGATGTCTGGGTTGAGATTAGTTGCCCATACCTGAATCTCAGCAATTTTAGGCTGGAGGCTTTGAGCATTTAGATGAGAGATTTTGAGCCTTTTTTCCATGACGTGTAAGGGGTAGAAGCAGGTAGAGGACTCTGAGGGCCAGGATTAACTTCTACATCACCAGCTAGAAGAAGGAGTAGGGACAAGTGTATGGCCAGAGTTAACTTTAAGAAGTGTAGGCCTACGGTATTTATGCTAATCCTACATAACAATCCTACAGTGCTAATCCTACATATTCCCTTCCTCTCCCATCCTGGATTCACAAATGTTTGACCCTCAGCTGTTAGATTAGAATTCTGAAAGATGGGTTGAAGTTTATATCTGTCCAAATTTAGAGCTAACAAATAGGACCATTTCCTCAGAACAAGGATACTATCAGAAAGGATTTCATTCCTTAGAGGTTTGACTGGCCTAGAAAAAATTAGAGATCCTAGACTCAATGAAAGGTCTATGGTTAACTCTAATTCCATTTCAAGCCACTCAGGATTCATGGCAATTCCAGTTTGATTATTAAACCATTTTGATACCTGAGTCATTCTACAGGAAAGACAGTAGTAGCAGAGGTCTGGTGCCTTAAGCCCAGACATATCTTTAGGTCTGGATAATCTAAAGAAACACCATTCTGAATTTCTTATTGGCCCAAAGGAAATTAGAAATTTCACTCTGTAAGGTCATGAATCATTTTGTATTGATGCTCAAAGGCAACACTGAGAAAGTGTAAAGATACTTTGGCAGAACCATCATTTTTACCAAGTTCAATTGACCCCATAACCCTGGTGGTAGACTATTTCATCTTGTTAGGCTATCCTGAATTGATTTTTTAAATGCAAGATTATTACTGAACATTTTATTTACTGACTTAAAAACCTTAATTCCCAAGTAGTCTTACTTTTCAGATTCCCAATTTTAGCCCATGTTGACAGTCTCTTGTTTAATGCAATAGCAATTTAAGGGAAGGAAAGCAGACTTATCTTTGTTCAACTTGTCACAGGACAAGGAGCCAAAGTTTGCTATAATTTCCAAGAGTCTATTAATGGATAGACCTGGATCTGTGACAAACATGAGTATATCATCAGCATAAATGGACAGTAAATATTCCTTATCAAGAAATGTAATACCTTTAATATTCTTGCCAACTGACAGTTTCCTTATTAAGGGATCCAAAGTTAAGTTAAAGAGAAGTGGAGAGATAGGACACCCTTGCCTAGTGCTCCTTTTTAAATCAAAAGATGGCGAGATTACACTATTAGTGATAATAGAGGCTGAGTGGTTGTTATATACAGCTGTACACATTTTATAAACTCAGCCAGGAAGCTTTAAATCTTCAAAACTTTAAACAAGTGAGACCAAAGGACCCTATGAAATGCCTTTTCAGCATCTAACAAGAACATCCCAGCAGCATATTTTGACTTATTTGCTGCTTCCATCAAATGAAATAATTTCCTGGTATTGTCCGCTAGCAATCTCCCCTTATAAAAACCAGCTTGTTTGTTTTCAATTAACATTGGAATGACTTCGTCTAGCCTATCAGCTAAAATATTAGCTAAGATTTTGGTATCTGTGTTTATAAGAGTTATTGGTGTGTAATTCTTACAGTCATTTGGGTCTTTACTTGTTTTCTGAATAAGGGTGATGAGACCCTGAGTCATGTTAGAAGGTGGCTGGATCTTGTTGACGGCTTCCCTGAACACCTCTAACAGAATGGGTGCAACTTCCTCTATGAGCTTATAATTTAATACTGGATTTCATACTGGAATATAGGAAAGTCTTAAAGGCATAGCCCATGTAAACTTTCCCCACTATTCAATGGCAGCAACCTAAGTTACCAACATCATTCAGGTACTGATCTATCTGAACCTTAAAGACCTCAACATTTTCTGCTTCCACTACCACCTGTGGTAATTTATTCCACATTCTAATTGCTCTATTTTTAAAACTATGTTTTCTTATATCTGTACTACTTTTTGTCTCCCTTATCTGCCTATTATGCCTTCTCATCTGGTATATATGGTCTTTAAATTATATTCCCATCTCTATCCTTATACTTTCATCTTTTAGGATTTTATAGAGACATAACATATCCCCTCCACTTCTTCTATCCTTTGAAGTCCACAGTCCCAACTTTTTTAGTCTTCACCTCATAATCCACCCCCTTACACCCTTCAATCATTTTTGTGTAAGTCTGCTGTGGCCTTTCCCCCATTTTAACATCTCTCTTTTGATGAGGACTCCATACCGTGGAACAGTAGTCCATTAAAGGCCTGACCAAGGTCTTAAATAATGGCATCAGTACCTCACAACTCCTAGACTGAAAACCTCTTCTAATACTACTTACCACATACATTGCTCTTTTTGATAGATTCCTACACTGCACTTTATTCTTTAAATCACGCTGGATGTATACCCCAAATCCTTCTCACAATCAGAGACCTTTAATTTTATACCCTTCGTATTATAAATTTGGTAAATATTTTTCTTTCCCAAGTGCATTATGACACATTTTTCCTCATTTAATTTCATTCCATTTCCCTCTGTCCACTCCAGCACTTGTAAGATGTCACTCCCAAAATGTCAATCTATCATCGAAAGAGTCAACAGTCCCACCAATTTTCACATCATCTGCAAATTTCACCAATCTATTATCACCTTCTATTCCCAGATCCAATATAAATAATCTAAACAGTAGGGGTCCAAGCACAGATCCCTGGGACTCCACTACTTACTGTCTGAGGCTGAGACAATGACCCTCTTATTCTAATCTGTTGTTTTCTATTTGTTAGCCACTGTTCCACCCATGCTATAATTCTAGTATTTATCCCATACTTATTCATATAATAAGAATTAGAAGAATATCTATCCAGACCCAGACCTGTTGCATTATTTATTTTTAGCTTTCTAACTGCATCTTTAATTTCTTGAAGGCTGATGTCTTGTACAAGAGATGCTTTGTACTCATCAGCCACTTTGGGAATATTAAGTATTCCTTAAAAGGCATTTATGGTATCCAAGTCTGAGGAGTCTGATATAACATAAAGATCCTTGTAAAATTGCAAGAATACTACAGTAATTTTCTTGTCTCCAGTTACTAATCGTTTGCTATGATCATCCTTATTGGCACAAATCTTGGTAGCATTACTGTTTTGTTTAAACCTTATGGTGAGTATTTTGCAGGCTTTGGGGCCTGAGTCTATGTAATTTATTTTGGATTTCCTTATAGTGAATTCAGCCTCCCCCCTAATAAGTTCATAATATTCTGATTTAAAGAACAGCTGACACCTTCAGTACTACTGTAAAAAAATCATAATATTTAGACAGTTCAGCTTGTGTTTCACATTAGTTCTGTATTCCTCCTCCCCATTATTTATTACTGAGGTCATTTGCATTAAAACAACATCTTTGTTCTTGAAGAGTTCATCTATTTCTGTTGTTTTCTACCTACCTAAGGTCATAATGCACTGCTTGTGACACCATAGCTACTCTCATGGCAACACATTGTGATGTCGCAACAGAGGATTATTACTTAAAGTAGGGAGTAAGCTATAGAGGCAGATCAATTCAAAGGGAACTCTAAGGGATAAAGATCATGTAGTCATGCAACTTTACTCAGTGATAAATAATGGGGAAGAGAAATATGTAGAATATATATGGAATGTAAGCTGAATTGTGCATCATTATTATGTTTTTCAAAGTTTTCTTTGAGGCGTCAGTAGCTCTTTAAGGTTTGACCATAAGACCCAGATCTCTTCAGAGGCATTTAAGAGTTTGTCTTTCAGCAATTTGATTTTATTCAAAATGTCCTCTTCTTTCTCATTTTGTTTCTTTTTCATGCCAATGGAAGAAGTAATCCAGAAGCCTCTGAGGACACATTTTAAACTTTCCCAATTTGTGTCCCATGAAGTGTTTGTTGGGTTATTAAACTCTAGGAATTCTTGAATGGCTTTTTTGACCTTTGCGATAACCACATTGTTATTTAGAATAAAGTTATTTATTTTCCATATACCCCTTTTTTCCACCTCATCCACCTCCATGAAGGAGATTAATACTGGGCAATGATTGGATATGGCTTATTCCTTTATTTGTGATTCGATCAGACTTTTAATCATAACCTTGGGGACATAATTGTTTCTGTATCTGTTTTACCCAAATTCCAAAGGCCACTGCCTGAACTTACACAAACCTGTGCAGTTAAGGAAAATGAATGGGTCTTGGAACTTGTATAGCCTATCAGGAAGCTGGACATTTTTAACCTATTTTAATAAAAAATTATTAAAATGATGAAGAAGTATGGGAATTTGATAAAAATATAGGAAAAAAAACATAAGGAATTACTCTGGGAGAACATTCAGCAGGCCACCAGTGATAAAGATGCCTATGCCTTTTGGGATTTAATAGCCATGGGGATCAACAATAGGTTGAGTAATACTGCAGCTTTAATTCCAGCAAGAAAATGGTTTGTCCATTTCAGTATCCTATGAAACATCAATCATTTCCAGGCCAGAAATGATATTACAAATGACTGCCTCTCTTGGCCCCCAGTTTCACCACAAGAAGTGAAAGCTGCTATAAATGCTCAAAAGAATAATAAGTCTCCTGAGGAGGATTGTGTACCAGCAGAAATATACAGAGCACACCCTGATTGGTGGGCACCCAAATTGGCGTCTCTTTTTACAGTTGTTTATAACTGCTTGCTCCTTCCAGATCAGTGGAAACCAGGTTTGAATGTACCTATTTTTATGAAGGGTGATAGATCAGAAACTGCATGTTATTAACCTATCACCCTTCTCTGCTTGGCTTAAAAAAAATGTTACAGAATTCTCCTTACTAAACTAGTGGACTTGGTGATGAGTAACAATCTTGTTTCAGTTTTTCAACCTGTATTCCATGCACATATTGTACAGTGGACCATATGATTACTATTGGTTATTCCCTGGAAAAATATGTGGCCCATAAGAAAGAGAAAATATATGTAATGAACCATGATATGAAGGCTGCATTTGATAATGTTATCAGGGAAACCCTATGGAAGAATCCAAAGGATAATGGAACTGACATTCAGTTGCTAAATATCCAAAATGTGTTGCACTGTGATACCTCAGACAAAATAAGAACCTCTAGACATGGAGAAACTACAGATACAACTAAACTGAGCAATGTGTGAAACAGGGGTGCCTCTTGGTACCCCTGCTGTGCAATTTATACATTGAAACATTGGTAGAGGTTTTAGCATCAGTTTATAAACATTCCCCAATTGTTAATGAACAAAACCTCTAAATACTTACGTATGAGGATGTTGTTATGGCCCTAATCGTGAGACCAGAGATTGGCCTAAAATTAACTTTCCTAACTACAGAGGACCTCTAAAGCAAATTTGGGTTATCCTTGAATGTGCAGAAAACTAAAATACTTGTACATGGTAAGCAAAAGCCTTGAAAAAGCTATGGAAAATATGTAATATAGAGGCTGAAGAGACAAAACAATACACCTACTTAAATGTAGTGTTTAGTAAAAATCTTAACTGGAAAGAACACTTTGTAAAAGTCAAACAGTCAGCAATGAATATATCAAGGGGTATTAATATATTTGCAGAATGCTTTGGTTCAGACTCTTTTATAATTAAAAAGTGAAAGTTTGAAGCTAAAGTAAATGCTCAGGTTTTATACAGTACTGAATTACAGTATGGGTGCCTACAGTTTGCATGAAATAACTAGAAATGATCCAAACCTTCCTGTTAGATCGCATTGCTTTTACTGAAAGATACCCCTTCGGCGATATTGTACCTAGAATCTGGTTTGTGTTCACTGAGGTAACTGCAATAATCCATGTTCTAATGTATTGGAAACAAATCATGACTATGGAAGGTACTAGAATGCCAAATGTATGCTGGCTGGAATTTCTGAAGAGTCTATACAAAGAGAGTTTTTTTTTTCAAACATAGCAATTTCAAAAAATTGGCCTAGGAGTAATTTGATCAGCATATGCAGTTCTAAAGGGAGAAGGCTACATTTAGTTAGCAGAACACCACTTATCTGATTTTTTTCCTAGCAGGATTTGAGCAAAACTGCTGACATTGCTCATTTAAAATTGTATAGAGAAATTTAAAGAGAATGTTCAAATTGAATTCCATCTAGGATACTGTGAAAAAATATATACATAGAAATGCACTACCAAGGCTGCAGCTTGGTTTAATTAGCAGTCTTTACACAAATTGGAGATTTTGGACAATGTCTATGGCAACAAAGCCATGTTACTGTAATATAAATATGCAAAAAAATGTTGTAGGTGCCGTATTGGTCCTTTTAAGAACAGATCCAGAAACAAATGATTTGATACCTTTTATTGGACCAACATGGATGTTACAGAAAAGAACAAAGTGCTCTAGCTTTCGAACCAACCTGGTCCTTCTTCAGAAGCTTTGAAAAAACTGCCACAAAGGTTGTAATATAAATATGAAATTCACTGTGGAACATCTGCTATTTAACTGCACACTATTTAGTACTGAAAGGACAAAATGGCTGTCTCATCTGCTTTATAATTCAAATGAAGATTCTGATGAAAGTAAAGTAGTTAAACTCTTGTTCAGTCAGTATAAACCAGCTGTATTTGCAATAGGGTCTTTTGCAGATACAATGTTTTTAAAGTTAGGATGAAACTGTCTAGTTAGTGTGTATTGCAATATTTGTAATATTACGTGTTATAAACTAATGGTTTTATGCATGTTTTTTAACTAAACTGAACTGATATAAGATGGCATGCCCCCATGTGACCAGATCACTTCAAATAAGGATTAGACAGAATTAGAATTAGACTGACCCATTTGATGACATTTAGATGTTTACTAACTTCATTAATTTTCTCTGAATCAAGTAATAATTTCTTCTACCAAGCACTGGGCATGGGGAGGTAGCATGATACTGGTGGCGTTGGCAGCAGTACTGAGATATAAAAAACAAAATCTTCCATAAACTAAATCAAGGCAATGGTGATTTAGAAATATAGATACTTAGGCAATGATGGCAGAACAAGGCAAAATAGTCCATCCAATGTGCCTGAGCACCCTATCAAACCCTGGAAACTACTGTATTTCCATACAGGGTCTAGCCCTCACAATTCCCCGATGCTCCCCACCATATTGCTACCACACTACCCAACTACTAAAACATTCACCCTGTTCCAGCCATGCTTGAAATCATTAATGGTTTTGGTGCTCACCACATCAACTGGCAGATGTGCCATGGCTCAACCACCCTTTTCACTTAGTACGCCTTTCTCAAATCCCTCTTGAACCTCCAACATCATTTCCCACTCATGCTGCTATGTACTTGATCCACTACTCTTGCTAAACAGTTCTTCCCAGTCTACCTTGTCCATTCATTTCAAGAACTTGAAGATCTGTAACATATTTCTCCTCTCTTGTCTGGTCTCTAGTCAGTACCTGTTCAGTGTCTTGAGCCAGTCCTCATAAGGTCTTCCCAGCTGGCCCTGACTCATTTTGGTCACCCTATTTTGCAGTTTCTAGGCTGTTCTTATCTTTCCTTAGGTGAGGACTTGAGAACAGGGTACAGTACTCCAGGTATTGCCTCACCAGTTATCTATAAGTTTTCTATAGAGAGGCAGTAATATTGCTTCATGCCATTCATACCATTTCATGGAATTTTGAGACAGAAAGTGATATCACTGAAGTCCAAGATATAAGTTCTTAAGCACAATTTGCACCTCTGTGACATTGACGTATGTCTCAAGAATGAAATGGCTGCCATTTTGATTTGATTTATAGATGATCTAGATACTTATATCTTGGGGCTTCTGAAACATACCGATAAGCCCACTACATCATTTGAAAAATATTTCATTGGATTTTCCAATTTTGAGGGGCCCAGCACCTTTACCTTTAAGTAATATTTTGATATTGTGTTATTTTTCAGTGCTTTCATAGATTAAAGTAAACAGGGAAAGGTTGGCAACAGTCTGAAGCTCCTGAAGGTGCAACTATACAGTGTTACTAATTTAGGAAAAACAAAACAAAATGGTGCACAGATCCAGTACTGAGTGGCCCCTTTTGAATTTTGACTTAAAAGGGGACATTGGTGTATAACTCTTCATATATGATTGGGTCTTCCTCCATTCTCTTATTTCTTTTGATATTTTAAAGTGAAATAATTGATGAATGGAAATCAATGCAGCCATGCCATCATATTGATTTGTTTTTATGGTTTCTATAGTTTTTTAAGTTTTTATACAACTTAGCATTGATTCTCTTTGTGAGTTTACATGAGTTTTATTAAAGGAGCATTGTCAGCTTTTCCCTTTGATTTGTGCTCAGTTTCCATCGGACAATCTACAAGCACATAATTGTAAGTTGGTGACTGTAGAATGCCTCTGAATAAAACCAAAAGTAAGCAGCTTACCAATTTTCATGATTTAAACACTATTCACATTACTGGCATCCCGACTTTAAACCTCCATGCCCCTGGAAGCCGTTCCACGCATCTACTGGGACTGCGATCCCAACCAGCGCATTTTAACATTGGTGTGCCAAAAAATATTAAATCCATAACAGAAGGGTATACTAAATCGTTCAATGTGTTTGCAAATAAAAACTGAGGACTTGTTCCAGCGTAAAATACTTTGAAAAGCTGGTGCCCAAATCCCGTGCATGCAAAGTCGTGGCACATTCTCACACATGCGCAGGATCTTTTTCCAAGCCGCTACTGTGCATGCGCGGGATTTGGGCACCAGATTTTCAAAGTATTTTATGCTGGAACGAGTCCTCAGTTTTCATTTGCAAACACATTGAATGATTTAGCATACCCTTCTGTTATGGATTTAATATTTTTTGACATACCGATGTTAAAATGTGCTGGTTGGGACCGTGGTCCCAGTAGATGCACGCTCCCGGCACAGAATGGCTTCCGGGGTGTGGAGGTTTAAAATCGGGATGCCAGTAATGTGAATAGTGTTTAAATCATGAAAATTGGAAAGCTGCTTACTTTTGGTTTTATTTGGAGGCATTCTACAGTCACCAACTTACAATTATGTGCTTGTAGATTGTCCGATGGAAACTGAGCACAAATCGAAGGGAAAAGCTGACAGTGCCCCTTTAACTTTCACTTGTGACCAATTGATCTTGTGATCTGAATGCACTATAAAAGTAATATGCTCACAAACCAGTTCTATGTCCTGAAGAAGCCACACAGCATGGTGATACATAAGGTGCCTGGCTGGTGGTTCTTTAAGCTTTGCACCAATAAATATAATACCCACTAGCACTTCTTAACCCTGTCACTGTTTGACTGGGTAGCCCTGACCTTGCACTTCACTGCCTCCTGTCCTCTCCCATGGTGTGCTGCCATGCCCCACCCCACCTCTCTTCCCTGCTTCTCCACCTCCTACCCCCACCCCTTCCTCTTACCATTACCTCTCCATCTTCTCCCCTCCCTTCTCCTCCATCTGTCTACTCTACTGATGTGTGTCTCTCCTTGACATGGGCATACATTGTACAATGCCTCAGTATAGTGTAACCATGTACTTTATCTCTATTGTTGTACTGTAATATGTATTTGTATATTTGCCACCGAACCACTCTCTATCTGAATGTTTATGTTTTACTCTGTACTTGTTAAATGATGTGGAAATAATTAATGATCATCTGCTCACTGGTATTATCCAAGATATCAATAAATAAAATAAATAAAAATAAATAATATTTAGCCACTCGGTACTTGTTGTGTGTGCACCATTTTTGTTCTCCTTTAATAGACAAAACCAGCAACACTGCAAATTTGTTATAACCATAATGGAAATAAAAATTTCTGTGATTTTCATGCTATAACTGTAGTACTTTTTTAATGATTTAAAAGTGTGTTTATGAGGCCTAATTGTGAACCAAAAAGCAGTACAAATTTGGAAGCATTAAGGTCATACAAAGGAAGGCTGTGTAGATGATCCATGAGTAACAGGAGAGGCTATATGAGGAAAGGTTGTCAGCAGAGCTGTGTAGTATTTTCAAATTCCACTTCTGCTGGAATTCCAAGAAATGTCAGAAATTCTGCCTAATTCTGTGGCATTCCATTGGAAGCAGAATTCTGACATTCTAAAAGTAGAATGTTAATTGTGGAATAATATTCTGCAGTTTGTCTAAACTGCAGATTCATTTTTTACATTTTCCATATTTTTCTGTAGATTACCTGATCGATGGAATATTATTCCACTACAGACTATTATTCTGTGGATTACATGATCAATGGAATATTATTCCACAGTTTGCATAGAAATGCTTTGCAGATTTCTGCAGTATTAAAAAAGAAATTCTAAAAAGCATTTCTTTTTTTCCGTAATAGATTTTCATTTTTTTCCCCAGTACAGAAATTAGCATATGAACAGTTTTCACCATTGTGTAATATGAAGTATAACTATACAATCAATAACGAACATAAATGTCTATAACTGTAAAATTAAGCAACATATTTCATCTATTCCAATAATATTGGGTGATATATTTATGGTCAATAATAAATATAAACATACTTATAAATATAAGTATAAATATTAAATATTCAACATTGTACACTTAGACAGCTGACTTGATCTATATCAATTGTAAACTACCTAAAAATGTCTAATATATTAATACTTCTACAGTTTATTTTGTACCTTGAGTATCATAGCATAGCTTAATATTCCGTTACTGAATTTCCATGAAGGGGGCCCAGATTTTTTGAAATATATCATTTTATTAATAATGTTATAGCAGATCTGCTCATTGTTAGCTAGTATGGTCATTTGATTATGCCATTCACTCAGTACAGGAGTATGACATGACTGCCAGTTTCTTAATGGGATTCTTTTGAAACAAAGAGATGCCAGGCATGTCCATATGCATTTGTAAAAACTTAAATGTTGGCATCCTGACATTATTCCCTGAAGAAGAATGGCAGGGTCAAAGGAGATGTCAATTCTGGTAACTTTACAGCAGATTTCATGAATTTCTTTCCATCTTGCTTGTATAAGCGAGCAGTTCCACATAACATGAGCTAGGTCAGCACCCAAATGATTACACTGCCAGCACTTGGAATCATATCTATATCCCATGTTAAATAGTTTCTTAGGTGACATATAAAAGCCATGCAAGGTTTTAAATTGCATCAGCCTACCTTAGGTCTCTTTAAAGCTGTAACAGGCTTGTTTCCAAGCAGCTTCACAGCCTTGTGTAGGTATGTCAATGCATAGCTCTGCCTCCCAACATTCCTTGGCTCTAACAGTAATATTAACAACTGTTAACAACTTATAAAATACCCCTGCCTTGCTGTCTAGCATCTGTAGTTTGGTTATTTGAGCCCATTGTGTACATTTAAGCAGATGGTAATCAGAGGACATAATCTGTTTGGTAAGACATTCCCTTAACTGTAGATGCATTTAGACATGAGATATATGTATGGTGAATTTCTGTTGGAGTTCAGCAAATGGCAAAAGTGCATTCATTCTAGAATCCACGACATCTTTAATTGTTGTTATGCCTGCCTTGATCCAAGAGGGATTATTCAGAGTTTTCCCATTGTATACTAACAGGGGATTGGACCATAACAGCATGAAGTCAGGGAATTGTTTGTCCTGGTTAATAATGAAGTGAATTTTTTTGAGTGTTCTAATGAATGTTAATAGACATGGGTTGTCTTTAATATGATGTTCACTCTTTACAAATAGGTAATCAATCAATTCTTGTGGTCTGATAATCCATTGTTCTATTTCCAACCATAGAGGTGTTTGGGTGGATCTGAGCTCTATCCCTGATAGGTGATTTAGTGTTTGCTTAAGTACAAAAGCATAGTAATATCTCTCCCACCAAGGTAGCGTAAACCCACCCACCTCTTTTGGTGCTCTAAGTTTCATAATGTTGAGGCATGGATTTGTATTATGCCATAGAAATGTTCTAACAATTCTGTCTAGTTTTTTAAAGACTCCAGGTTCTATCATTATACATAGGTTTTTAAAGAGACAGAAACATTTTGGGGCCTCAATCATTTTTATTGCATTAATCTTACCGCATATGGAGAGGTTTAATATAGACCAGCAGTTAAAGCATGATTCCAAGTTATTAAGTAGGGGGAGATAGTTATTCTGAAATATAGTTTGAAACTTTAGAGAAATTCTAATTCTGAAGTAGGTAATAGAACCCTTGGGCCATGACCTGTCCATAACTAAGTCCAGTTCTTGCTGAATATTTGGGGAGAGGTATTCATTTGGCATCTGTGTCTTTCTCCAGTTGATAACTAATCCAGATATACATGCAAATCTATTCAAAAGTATTTGTAAGTGTTTACATGAATCCATCAGATTTGTAATAGTTAACAGTAGGTCATCAGCAAAAACTAACACTTTATGATGTTTACCTATTTTGACCCCCTAATATCTCAGGGTGACTATTTATTGTCTGTATTAGAGGTTCAGAAGTTAGTATAAATAGATAAGGTGATAAGGGGCATCCTTGTTTGGTGCCAAAATGCAGTTGAAAGCACGGAGACAACAAGTCGTTTGTTATTATTTGTGCTGATGGTTTATCATAAAACAATGAAATCCAGAATAGGAAATCTTCTCCAAATCCAAATTCTTGAAGTGTTCTAAATAGGTATTTCCATTGAAGAGAATCAAATGCCTTATATATGTCTAATGAGAGTAACAAATAGGGTTCTTTTTGGGATTTGGCCCACCACATTATATTAAGTAACCTGTGTAAGCAGTCCACACTGGACCTGTTTTGAACAAAGCCCACCTGTTCCCTCCCACTCAGTCTAGTTAAGATAGTTTGGACACTTTTAGCTAGAATAGTTGTCAAAATGTTATAATCTGAGTTCAGTAATGAGAAGGGTCTTTAACTAGAACAGTCCAAAGGATCTTTATCTTTCTTTTGGGATGAGGGTAATGAACGCATCCTGCATTGTAACAGTGAGGGAGCCAGCATTTTTAATAGACTGTACTATCATATAAATTCTAGGAGTTAGTGAATGGAAACATGTTTTGTAAAACCCACCCAGTAGTCCATCTGGACTTACCAGAGGACAAACTTTTAAGAGCTTCTTCTACTTCCTGCAATGTTAAATCCTTGTCTAAAGACAAGCGGTCATGGTCACTTAATGTTGTCAATTTAACATTCCTAAATAATGCATCCATTTTTTTGTAGTGAATTCTCATCCACCCCCTCATATATTTATTTATAGAAGCATAAGAATTCTTTATTAATGTCTTTGTTACAAGTGATTACTTTTCCTTGCTTGTTTTTAACACCTGGTATGATATTTTGTTGCTGAATATTTTTAAGTCCAAGGGCCAAAAACTTACCACATTTTTCCCCTGCTTCCAAATATTTCTGTTTAGTTCTAAAAAGTGTATATTCTGCCTGTGTTGTCAGTATTTTGTTGATTTCATAATTTATCAGGAAAATATTCCTTAGCAGGTCCCAGGAAGGAATTTTCTTAGACTTAGATAATCCCTCAAGATTTCTGAGTTTCTGTTCCTTTTTAACTAGTTCTTTCTTTGTCTTTTCTTTCTAGTGGCATATGCAGTTATTACCCTTCTTATAAATGCCTTGTATGCATCCCAGATTGTAGCCTGGGTAACTTCCCCAGCATCATTTAGTTCAAATTAATATTTTGTCTATTGTTCCAATTGTTTTACAAAGTCTTTATCATTGAGTAGGGTAGTGTTCAGGTGCCATCTATGCTGTTTTTCACCCCTCTCTCCCCATTCTAGATTAGTAATAACTGGAGCATGGTCTGAGATCATAATAGCTCCTGTATCTGCTTTGGAGATAGTGTTAGTTATGCTATTTGAAATAAAGATGTAGTCAATCCTGCTATAGGATCTGTGTCTGTTTGAGAAAAAAGTGAAGTCTCTGTCCTGGGGATGTACCAACCACCAGGTATCTGACAGATCTAAATCCTTGAGCAATTTTCTAACAGCTGTTCTTGCCTTTGTCTGTATCTGGATAGCTTTACATGAAGATCTATTGAGTAGGGGGTCTAGAATCATATTACAGTACCCGACTAATATGATATCATAGTCTAGAAAGTCATATAGAGATGCACACACTGTATGAAAAAAACTTTCCTGTCTTTCATTTGGAGCATAAATGTTACACAGCACAGTTTTTCTCCCATCCAGTGTCCCAGCTAATATCTGGTATCTACCTTCTTGATCTAAAGTGTGCATTTGTTTAACAAATTGCATGCCTTTCCTTATTAAGAGGGATGTTCCCCTTTTTTGTAGAGTAGCAACTGTGTTCCTCCTGACCCACCCATCCCTTCTGTAGTTTAATAGCTTCTTCATGTAATAGGTGCAGCTCCTGAACAAAGGCAATATCTGCTTTAGTTTTATTCAGGAAGGTCAATACTTTTTTCCTTTTGATGGGAGAGATCAATCCTTTAACATTTCATGAAACAATTGTATAGTTAACCATGGCTGAGTACTAACAAAAAATAAGCTAAATTCAGAAAGAAATTCTAATTTGTAGTATCAAATTCAACAAGCTGTAGCAAAAAAAAAAAACCAAAAAACTGCAGAATTAAATGAACTAATTACAAGTTCTAGTAAATAGAATAACATTCAAGGAGTATTACTTTTCTAAAAAAACTATAATCTACCTATTGGTTGTTTTTTCAGATTAATAGTCAAAACTCAGTGAGTAAAAATACCTTAATAACTTATTAAAACAACAATAAAATATTATTAAAGTTTGTTTTGTGACTCAAAATGCAAATAGTAGAGCATGGTTACCTTCTACTACAAACTCTTTGTCTGCCAGATCAAAGATCCCAGGCAATAAGGTTAGTGACAGAGTAAAGTGGGTCTGAGAGTGTATAGCCATTTCATCCTATGTCATAAGTTAGTAACATTTGTTAAGTATTCATAAAGTATCCTTAGTATCAGGCTTATACATTGCCATTAGACAAGATATCATATTATAACATATCAGATGTCATACATTTTTAGAAAATGGGCTTTTTATTTCCTGGGCTCTGATTGGCTGGTACCCCTGCCCAGGGGGTGCATTAACTTTCAATAGATGCCCAGGAAATAAAAAGTACCAGCCCAAGTGCCCCTTAACCCATTGCAGTACAGTATCCTAGTGCCCACCTCGACTCCTAATTGGGTAAAACACTTCCTTTCCAATTCAAATCGCCGCCATTTTTTTTACCCTCGCTTACCGAGAGCACCCCTCCCCATTCATGCCTCCACACAGACAGTCTAACTGACTCTTTACTCAGTACCCAAAAAAAGAAACAGAAATAAAAATGTGTTCTGCTCTTCCACTCGCTGACGGAGTGATAGAGCGAGCGTGCCAGCTCCTTAGTACAGTCCTTCCCAACTGTACTATGCTAACGATCTCCCAGCATGTTAAAAAAAAAAAGGAAAACCTTCACAGCAACTGATAATTAGACCCTTTCCACAGATATACAGAACAACAGTACCTGTTGTAACTACTAACAGGGATGTTGTTGTTTGCACCTCCAATTTCGGCATAACCGCTCCACCGAACAGCGCTGACAGGGCTGTTGTTGTTGTTTCCTCCTCGGTTACAGCATACTTGCTCCACCGGAAGGGGTCCTCTTCATACTCCCAGACCTCAGGTCAGGCAGCGAGGACTAGGAAGCAGTAGTAAAACAACAAATTAAACATTGAGAACTGACTCCTGGTCCTCAGTGTAGGCAGCGAGGACCAGGAAACTGCTCAACAGTAAAAGTCTGTAGACGATCAAAATGCACTTCCTGCTTTGTTGCAGGGTCAAACAAGCTCGCGCTCCTAACAGCTTCAATTTTCAAGGCTGAAAAAGAGAGAACTATTTACAAAATGGCTCAAAACGTTTGAATTATTACTTTTATTACTGACTCCCTGGGTTGGAAAACTTGTTCAAAAGGAGTTGCTAGGGGGAAGAGCAAAACTACAACAGAATGGCTCTATGAAAGGGCAGAACAGGATATGAAATGCCACAGAAAGGAGGGACTACTTTACAACCAAAAAATGACTTCACTTCATTCTTCTTTTCGATTTGTCGTCGTTTTAATTTTTTTTAAATCCCACATAAAACTGCCACAGATAGCCCATTTTCTAAGCACAATAATACCCTTCAGGGTGGGCGGTATTGGGAAATACCGGACCTTCCAGGAGCTATAAGGCCCTCCACCTGCTGTGTTAACTGGCCCACATGCCTCTCATGTCCAGTATTTCCCAATACCACCCACCCTGTCGGGTATTATTGCTTACACAGTACATCTGCAGTGACCATTGTTAGTTTGTGAGTCCTACTGACCATGAGGGAAAATACAGCAGTATCTGCATTACGTGCAATGATAGAAGTCTTTGTTTGCTATATAAAATTTATTATCACACAGTGAGAGAGACAAACACACTACAAGAGAATAAAGGTAGATTTCAACCCCATAACTCAAGTTATTTATATCTAATTGCTGTTCTAATTAAATGCTGTGATTTCCCTTTCTTTTTTTTTAAATAGGATATAATAAATATTAATATTTTTATGAGGGACTTGATGCAGTGGTAGTCATTACAACAATATCTATCACATGGGACAGAGTTCATTTACAGGATCTGTCAAATCAAACCTGGCTTCCCATGTTTGCTGACACTCTTCCCATCTCTTTGATGAAGTCCCAAAATATATATAAAGTCCATGTCCATTTTGTATGCAAATTGACCTGTGGGATCTGTCATAAGAGTCTGACTCCCATTGTGCTTCAGTGATATTGTGCCATCAAATGTTCATAGGCCACTAAATATATGTGGGATATGCCAGTATTAAATCCAGCTTCCTGCATTATCCTGACACTCGTCCCACTATTAAACAGAGAAAGCCTATTGTCCAGATGTTTGCACACATATTCTGTTTTTCTTTTTTTTTTTGCATTAATGTAAAAGAAGAGAAGAAAAAAAGGGGTGAGCCCATACAACAGTAAATCCTGCACCTTAATTTCCTCAGACACCTCTTTCATATGATTTATAATGAACAGTTGTCACAGAATTAAATAATATTATATTATCATTTATTCATACAATACCCTGTGTATGTAATCATGAGTGGGGTGAGTCATCATGTCCTTCAAGAGTATGCACCCTAGCCCACCATGTGCCAACCACATGAGAATAGAAATATATATATATATAATCATATTTGCACCCATGCAACAATAACATAGCATGTAAAAACCTCTCTGTGCATGACTGTCACTGCACTGCTTTAATCAGAGCACTGCAACTTCATATTACCAATGCTTTTTTATTCCAGTAGTCCATTCTACAGCCTCAGCATATTCATTTGAAATTAAAATGTCATTCGTGGGATGTTTCAGATAGTTCCTGTAACCAGAAGCATCAATGGATCAGGGGAAGGTGTTATATCCAGAAATGCTGTATTAGGTTAAAACATTTTCTGACCTAATTTTTTCAGGACGTGTATGAGAGGGCATTGATAAGTTGGAGCAGTATTCAATAAGCACCCTGGCATTTTCCAGTTCCACTAAGTACCAAGGAGGTGAAACTTCACTGGAGGGGCGGCTATCCCTGCTGTGACTCCACTTTTTAGGATTTCTATCTGCAACTGGAATCCTTGTGGTAAAAGATCTTTGCAATGGCTTTGGTTCCCTGGCTATGGTCTGGCACCAGATCTGCTCTTCTTTCCTCTGGGACACAACTGGCTACAAGGAAGTCATAGATGTGGAGAGAGGCTCTTGCACAGAGGTAATTTTTTGTATTATAGGGCCAGGAACTTTGTGATTCTTGAACACTGAGCTGTCTCGAGTGCCCATGCTGCGAGGTTCACAAGCCTGTTGTTCTCATGCTAGTTTTAAATTCTGATGTCTGTTGGTACTATTTCTACTGAGTGCCCATGCTGTAATAAATGCAGATAGTCCCAAACTTCAGACACAGTCTCAAATATAACAAAACTCCCTTTGGCTTCCCTGATGGTCCATGTGGCAGGATATTTAAAGTAATATTGGAGACCCAACTTGTCTAGCTCTTGTTTCACTTCATAAAACTCCTTTCTTTTCTCCATGACACTCCCCAAAAATCCTGAAACAGTAGGGCTTTTTCCTCTATTCATAGTTGGATTTTTTCTGTCTCTGGCTATTTTTTGTATTTCATCTTTGACAGAAAATCTGAGAAAGTATGCGATAATGGGCCCAGGCTTCATATTATTGTAAGATCTAGGGCCAACAGACCTATGAGCCCTTTTAGTTTCTAGTAGGTATTGCCAATAGTGCTTGAGGAGTTCAGGCAAACATTTTTAGAGAAAGGCCACCATATTTCCCCCTTTCCATCCCTCCGGAACACCTAGTATGCAGATGTTGTTTCTGCAACCCTGTTTTCTAGATCACCAACCTTGTGCAGTAAAAAGTCAATTTGTTTAGATTGTATGGAGTTTAAATCCTGAAGTTGTGATATATCAGATTTTAGTTTAATTAAGAAGGAGTCCACATTACTGACTCTGTCATTCATCATATCAGACTCAATTTTAAATGAAGAAGTTACCTCATTTACAAAGTCAAACTTTAGATCAGATAACATTTATTTGATCTACCTGAAATCTTTTTTACTGGCATGGTCTGCACTTGATGAGGGACCCACAGCTCTGTTGAGTGTTTTCTGATGCTCCGATACTCTCCCATCCATGGACGGCATATCAGAACGTTAAACATCCTTACCCTTCTATATCTTTAAAAATAAATATTGACAGCTCATAAAAAGTTGATGGGGATGTTCTGTGATACTTCCCCTTAATTGTTCTGCCTAGTAGAAAGTGTTTTTAAGACACAAATGTGTAGAAATATTTAAAATAATAATGAATGAAATGGGAGCTAAACTGTATTCAGCCACCATGTCCAGAGTGCTGCACGTATCCCTGAAAAGCATTTCTGAAGTGGAATTGCCATTCCACATGAATTCCTCTGACACAATTCTGCATTCTGCAAAGCTGTAGTTAGTGGACCTTTCAGCCAATGCAACCTATGTAGATGGAGAGCATGTACTCCATAACAGTATCAGAAGATTTATTTTTAATACAAACAGTAGGATGCATCAGTAAGATTTATACAAAAATTTGGGTTGGCTCCCTTAGGAGGCTAGGGCCAGCTAGTTATTGAATTAGATCTTCAGAAAATTCAAAAGTTTGGGGAATTAAGGGAACTGAACAGAATATTTTTGGTCTCATATTCAAACCATGATACTTAACCAAGTGCCTCTAATAAATGTGTGCCTCATGAAAAAGTCCGTCCAGGGACAATGGTCAGTTTTGTTTTCAGGCAATCAAATTCTGAACTTTTTTGCCCTAATCTATTTTAAATTGTAGTACTTCTGTCACTTTTAAGCATAGCCAGAAGTCTTATCTTCTGGATGTATTTAAATGTAACTGTTCTTGATGTCCTTCACCCATGAAAATGACATTTGTGCTCTTTTATTCTTACACATTTATCAAAATAAATCAACAAACAAACCTTAACATGTATATAAGGGATGCATGGAGGGAAAGGGGGATATTCTTGAGTCCTACAAGTTCTTGTGAAGAATAAACAGGGTGGATTGTAAGGACTTGTTCACAAGAAATGAGGGCACAGTGACTAGAAGACAGGGGTGGATACTGGTGTGGGAGCATTCATAGGTGATGTGGGGAAGTTCTTCATAGAGCGGGTAATGGATACATGGAACTGGCTGCCCAAAGAGGGCTTCCACCAAGTCAGTTTGACAACAGCATTGTCAAAATCCCCAACAGTGACAGGCATAATGTTGACAGGTGAAATTTTGTCTCTCAGACATTCGCTGTGATTTTTCAGGGTGGGGCCTAGCCCCCACACCCCAATCTCTAAATAACTAACTCTGAGTTGGAGTTGACTTGGAAGGGGGAGAATGACAGGTGAAGGGTGAAATTTCAACTGTGGGTCTATTACAGCAACAATTTTGGAAGTCAGTTGAAATTGTCGCTGTAATGGCTTTTGCTGTTGAAAGTTCATGGTTTTGCTAGCATACCCCAAAAAGGTGGTTAAAGAGTGGAATGTAACAAGGTTTAAACATGAGCGGGACCCACAACTGGAGCAAGACAAGGATTTCCAAGGAGGGAGGGAGTGGCAATAAAGCCACTATTAGATCTCTAAATCCAACAATGCGTTAAGCTAAGCATAGAGCTACGCAGAGAAATGTGTAGACTGGATGGACCTCTGGGTCTTTTTCTACTGACACAATCTGTTTCTATAAATTCAAAACATTGAAAAAAATGTTTTTAAACTGTCCATAAAAATTTGCATTGACATACGATAAACCCTTTCACAAAGGTGTTGCACCTCAACATGGACTATGATGTGTAAATAAATTGTAAAGAAAAATCATCCATTCATCTCTAAAGCAAAAGCTTTACTTACAGTGATTTTCTATTATCCAACAAAGCATTTCAAATGTAGTATTTGGTTACAGTATGACTTCTATTTTATTTCAAACCACAACATTTGACATGCACCACCGATATTAAAAATCAACGCATAAGCTCTGTAAATTAGTACTCATCTGTGCATTCTTTACTAAGTGCCAAACTACATGAAAAAAAACAAATGCCCAGAGTCTGTTTTTTTTTTTGTGTATTCTGGCACTTAATAAAGAATGCATGGAGGAGTACTAATTTACAGAGCTTGTGCATCAATTTTTAAAATTGGTGGTAAGTGCCCAATGTTTTGGTTTGTGGCTAATTGGTCAGTACTGAGAGCACCACCTTCCCTGTCCATTTTTTTTGTATGTTATATTCTATTTATTTTCAGCATGTGTCTCCCCTAAATCTATATTAGTGAGGACATATGCATGAAATCAAGATCATAGTCCCCCAGATTTAATCTCATCCTCCTGCTCCTCCTTCATAATGCTCTGTTTATAAAATTAGAATCTGTTGCTGTGGAAAATATTTTGATTCCACAAACAGAGCGCATTATGAGGGAAAAGCAGGATGATGAAATGATGTCTGATAGACTGTGAATTTGTTTTCATGCAAATGTCCTCAGTAATAAAGAATGATGTGATAAATGCAAAGCATTAAATGCAGAATAATGTATCAGGAGTTGTGTGTTATGAGTTTATTTTGCACACTCAAGATATGTGATGCCACTTAAATGCCAAGGGCAAAGTCAGTGTGTGTGAAAAAAATGAGTGATGCAAAACTCCTCATAATTTATTTTATTTAATTGCAATTTTCAGAGTCATATGACATCATATTCTCATATGCTAATATACCTCTCATGGACAAAGAGATTTCGGCAACCATAAAATGGAATCCCCCAGAATAGTTGCAGGGTACTAGTATGAACAATGAAAATAAACTAAAGCAAACACATATATCCCCATCAGCTACTGGAAAAGAGTTGTCTGTTGACAAGGAAACAAATAAAATGTACATGCTATGAGGGTGTAGTTTTCCTTTACTGTAAATGAGCTTCAGTTTCTTACTTTCTTTGGCTTCTGCCACTATGTTATAAGATTTCTTGTAAGTGTGACTTTTTCATTTCCTGACTGTTTTTCCCCATAATGTGTAACAGGAGCTGCAGTTTAAATGTGTGCCTAACAAGGAACAGATGCACATGGCTGCACTATGAAGAGTATTGTGTGTTTTCACTTGCTGAATGTCGATTAGATTTTTCTATTTCTCTGCCCTTTTGTGTAAACAGAGCACATATTGTGTAAGGGTGATTGCAATTAGGTTAGGAATATTGTGAATAACATAGGAATGACCATAATTTTTGAAAATGTTAAAACACTAAAAACTATGTATCACAGTGCTCCAGTGCTGTTGCCTCAAGGAGTAGTCCTGTGTGTCCATTGGTTTATACTGTGTACTTTTATTATCATACATGCTATACATTTGCTTCATTGATACCAAGAAGAATCGAAGGAATATTTTATCCCCAAGTTCCTTTTCTGATGAGAGCAAAGAGGAAACAGACTTGGCTGTACTAGATATAATGTATGCAAAAACACTGCCATAAGTAAAACTATTATGCACACCCAGAGTGGCAAGATTACTAAAATCAGGAATATGTTGAGGTGTGATAATAATTTTGCATTAGACTGTCTAATGTGTCCCTGTGGTAAAATTTATGTTGGGTGGATGGTGAGAGCCCTGAAAATCAGTATACAAGCAGACATCAGGAATATTGTGAAGGGAAATGTGTGCTCTTATGTAGCCTCACACTTTGCAAAATGTCACAACAGTCTCAATGATTTTTTCTTGATACGGCTCGAATATATCTAAAATTTCAAATAAAATAAATAAATATCAAGCCCTTGCCATGTGGATGGGATAAGTTAAAAAATCTATTACACTGTGAGTCAAGGTAGATTTTCCATATGTAAGCAAACAGTGAAAGTAGCCTAAATGAAGAATCAGACTTTTCTCCCTTTTTTGATCTGGTAGACAAGGATTTGGTGACTCATGAACTGAACTATTTTTGAACTGAAGAAATCTATTGTCCTATGTCTCTAACTGAAGAATTTGTGTGACTGGACTGAGGTTATCACTTATTCTTATGAACATTATGTGCTGCGATCTTTTAGTGGAATCTGGTCTTGAAGTTCTATACGTTTTGTGCCCTATCTATAGCTATCTCCAGAACTAATGCTCAATTGTATTAGCAGTTGAAGTGATGGTTGTTATTTTGACTTTGGTGTTGAAACTGTCATTTAATTATTGCTGACTGCAGCTCTAGGGATCACTGTAGAGAAATGTTTAATTCTATATTATGAGTAAATGAACAGAGTAGTGTAATAACTGGTGTGTCTTTTTTTCCATAGAAAGAGCAGGTTATTATTCGCCATTATAACCCACGGGTTATAATGGCGAACATGTGCCACCTGCTCTTTCTAGCTGTTTGCGCTATACCCTCTCGCACACAACATACCACAGCATTTCTTTTCACACAGCTGAAAACTTTGTGACGTTAGTCAACAACCGAAAAAAAAACAAACCTGTGTAGCAGCCAGAAAATAAACCGAAAAGTGTTGTGATAAACACAAAAAAGTACTTACTCAGAAGACAACTGTAAGTATCCAGCATTCCTACATCCTCACCCTACTCCCAAAACCAAAACTCCAAACATAAATACATTAAAAAAAAGCTTTAAAAGCTTATTCGCAACTTGATTTTCTTACACAACACACACAGTCCCTAACTCCACAACTAACCTTTGCTCTGTTTCTCTCATCTCCCTAGAAACCAAAGGTCACCACACTGATTAGAATATCACTGAGATAATGCAGAGAGAGAGAGAACTAATTACCATATTGCAGACTGGACACACAAAGCAAACCAATGAACAAAACCAAAGAAAAACTAAAGCTGGACTCTTAAACATGCGGTACTCCATTTTCCAGAGCAGGTACAGCAAAATGAACTTTTAACTGTTCTCCCAAGTTTCCCTTGCTGCATCTCCATTTTGCTTTCACAGCGACTTAGGCAGAAATTGAAAAAAAGAAACGTTCTATAAAACAAAAGTTTTGTTTTCAAAGCACAGTTAATACTGTTCAAAGTTATATAAATACATTCTGTGAGATTTTGACAGTTGTATTTACATAGCATTTGTTTAGCAATAACACACTTTGATTCCTTTTAACCATGTCTCACAGAAACTTTTTCTCTCTCACATGGCAAAAAAAGACACACCAACAATTACATCTAACAATATATGGGGGCTTCACCCTCGGGGTTTATGTAGCATCCCACACCTTGGGTGCCCATTATTTCTCATTATACACTCACCCCCATACACATCTGGCACTTTGGTTAATATCCCAGTACTGACACTGTAGTGCAGCATGAGAGGGGTGCTGCACTTCTGAGGTGCCGTCTTTCGGATGAGACGTTAAACTGAGGTCCCATCTGCCTGGATTGATGGTAGTTCAGGTGGATGTTAAAGATCCCATGGCACTTATCAAAAAAGAGTAGGGGAATTTCCCCGGTGTCCTGGCCAAATTTCCCTCATTCACTAAAAATACCAACAGTTAATCTGGTTCAAGGTCAGTTGGCATTCATCTGTATCCCCCTCCCCCGGGTCGCGCCTGAAAATAGGCAGGATTTGTCTAGTGCACTTACCCGGTCAACAAAAACTAAATAAAATAAAATAAAAATAAATTATTGTATATGTATTGTACAGTTTATGGACAGATAATACAGAACCAGTCTTCAGTGGTGATTAAATTAAATTGACTTGGTCAAGTCCCTGTTGCAGCAGTGAAGTTTTGGTATGGCCCAATTTCTTCAGAATTTTTGGGTGGAGGGTTGTTTAAAGTGGTTTTAATAATTTGTTTAATAGCAATGTGGTTCTGCCTTATCTTTTCTTGTTACTTATCCTGTTCTTGCTTAGAGCTGATTGTGTTTTTATCTGATTGCTGTGCATGGTTTTTTTCTGTTCTGTTACTAGTCACAATTTTCCCCTTCACCCTTTCTCTTGTCCTGTTTTTCTAATTAATTATTTTAAAAATGAATTATTCAACTCTTGTCTAAGTCCTGGTTTACATGTTTGCTCATTTCTTTCTCTCATTCCTAGTTCCTTTTGTGTTTCCTTCCCTTTTTACTCTTCTTATAGTGTACATACCATTGTTTTTTATCCCTCCTTCTTTACTTCCCTCCTTTCTCCTTGCTTTTGTCCATGGTGTACTATGCATTCCAACACTCTTCATGTAATAAGGCTTCTTTTTGTAGCATATATATATTAATTACATGATGGGCAGGAGTGTGATATGGAAAATATTCCCACTCCTGCAGAGTGAACTCTCGATACTCATGACAGCTGAAGGCACGAGTGGGAGTATCCAGAGATCACTGTGCAGCAGTGAGAATATTTTCCACAGCACACAATCTGCACATCATGTGTGCTATTTATACAATAGGGGTGGGAGCTTTTGAAAAAAAAATTCAGTGTGCTTTTTGCTCTTACTGTGTGTGGTGTGAGTGTGTGTGAGTTTTTCTGAATGGGCTGGGAGTCTTAGAAACATCATGGCACACAGGTGAGTTTCCTTTGCAATGGTAATTGTGTAACTTGCAGGCCTCAGTGAAAAAGAGAAACCAAAGCAGTTTCATTTAGCGTAACACTCACCCCATTCCATGTGTAAGGAAGCTGAGATGGTACAGTATAGGAGAATGGGGTAAGAGTTATACCCGATGACCCCAAGGCACATCCCAATGCCTATTGGTGTGTGGAGGGTGGGGGTGTGGTGGGGTGGTATGGTTGGGAATCCTAACACCAAATTTCTAGACTTTGGTTGCTGGAATAGAACCCCTAACCGATGCATTAATGGATTTTTTTTGCAATGAATTTCCTTATGTTTTGTGGAAGTATCACCATAGCCATTATTATTTATTTATGAGAGCGCAGGTCCCAGAGGGCCCTGCATGTCTATCTATCCGCAAGTGCAGAGACAGTGTAAGTAACCTTCATCTCCCTGGTGGAGCACAGGGCCCAGTGGTGATTTCCCTTATTTTAATGTGGGACCCTCGGACCCTGAGCACCCATCCTTCCATATATGCATGAGCAAATTATCACCATAGTCTTCTGATTACCCCAGGACATGTACATGGTACAGACATTTTTCAAATCGCTGCCAAAACATAATTCTGCACAACTGCAATGCCATTCCATGCCACATGTGCAAAAACACATTTTGGCCAGGATTTGAAAAATTACAGCTGTGACATACATGAGGTTGGGTAATAGGAAGACTATATTGTAAATCTGGGGTCAAAATACTGAAAATTACTGTAGTTATGACTGTGCATAGTGAAATTGCAACAAAGGATCATAAGTGTGTCATGTTTTTCATATTATGAACTCAGATTCTCAACATACTCTTCTTATCACCCCACCTCATACACCCCATAGGTGAAATTTTTTTAATGCTTGGCAAAATGCCATTCTGCACAACAGGTGCAGAAACACATTTAGGGCAGGATGTGAGAAATGACAGCTGTACTGTTCATGAGGTGGTGTGTCAAAATGGCTATATAAAAAATTTGCCGTGAAAATATTACAAATTTCCAAACTAATGCGCGTATGTAGAAAAATTTCAATGACCGTGTGTAACTTGGGCATTTTTTGGAATTTTTTTACCAAATTTCCAACATAGTCTTTTGGGGACCTCACCTCATGAACACTGGCAATGTCATTTCGTTAATCAGTCCCAAAAGGTGATTTTGTGCAGCATACATGCCATTCTGCACCACAGGAGTGAAAATATATTTTGGGTAGGATGTGAAAATGACAGCTATATTGCTCATGAGGGGGTGTGAAAAAATGACTGTGTTGAAAATTTGGAGTGAAAATATAAAAAATTGCCAAAGTTACATGTGCACTTAGAAAAATTTCAATGCCTGCACATAACTTGGGAGTTTTTTGGAATTTTTGCCCTAACTTTTCAACATAGGGTTTTTGGAACCCTACCTAATGAACACTGGCACTGTCATTTTGTTACTCCGTTCAGAAAGGTGATTCCATGCAGGAACCAAAAAAATCACCCTACGGGTTCAATTAAGGAAATGACAGTGATAGTGTTGATGAGGCGGGGTCCCAAAAAGCCCATGTTGAAAATTTGTGGCAAATATACTGTAAAATGGCTGAGATATCAACATAAGTTCAAAACACCATTGACAGCCATTATACGGCACTTATCTTGGTTCTTCAGTTCACAGTTCAGCTTTGAAGAGTGCAGACGTGTCCCAGTACAGAGAAAATGACATCCGAGTATCTCCGGAGGTAATTATAGGGCATGGGGGTGTGTGGGGTGGTGGGTTGCTCAATGGGAGGGTCAGGATGGGGGAAGGGGATGGGTAGATGATGAGGGATGCTATTCTTTTTTTCAGGATAAAAAAGACTTTGGGGGACTGTTTTATTTTTCGTGGGATCACTGCAGCATCTTTGGGGACACTGGGAGTGGGCTCCCCACTGTCACACGCTGCTTAGGGGCAGAAGTTGATATCTGAGGACACTGGAGTGTTCTTCCCAGTGTCCCACACTGGCAGGGGAAGGGGGTCTTACAGTGTCAACAGGGGGATTGGGCACCCTCATCAGCAAATATATAAAATTGCATGTTTTGGGACACTGGGAGTGGGCTACCCAGTGTCCAACACTGTTGGGTGGAGATCTTCTACCACCGACATGGGGGTTGGGCATCCTAATGTCGGCACCAAATTTTTTTTTAAATATAAACATGCCTCGGCCTCCTTGGAGGCACTTAAAGAATAAAACATCCTTCATTTAGGCAAACACCAACAGGTGTTTACCTAAATGGGGGGCCAAAGAATCAGAATCTACAGGTTTAAAAAAAAATAATGGCTTGAAAAGATTTTGCCCTTTCCACAGGGATTGAGTTTTTTTTTTTGCGGTCTAAGTAGTGTTGCAAATTTGTGAAAGTTTCCCAAATTTGTGGCACTACATTTGCGAAAGTGCCACAATTTGCGGCACTTTTGCAAGTGTAGTGTTGCAAATATTTGACACTTCCAATGGCCAAATTAAAAAAAACATGTTTCTGGACATTATTTTTAAAATCTAATGTCAGGATTGAGTTCCTTTGGCCCCTATTAGGTAAACACAACTGTTGGTGTTTACAAAGGGGCATTATGTTTTGAATTACAAGGTGCTTTACCCATCGCTAGCTGAAAGCAAGTGGGTGGCAGCACAACACTACTGAACCCATTTGCGAAAGTAAAACTGACTTTCGCAAAAGCAAAAAGTGCTTTTGAGGTGTACATACAGTATATTTTTTCCCATAGGCTATAATGTGAAACTTTGAACTTTAATAACTTTTGAACGGATTAATATTTTTTCACCAAACCTTCAAAAGGCACATCAATGAGCCAGACTCCATGTACCCTGACAATTTCAGACCAGACCCCCAAACCATTTTGGACTCGAGCCCGAGCAAAGTATTTGCCTCAAATGGTAAATTTCAAATTTTTTGGCACTCTGCAGCTCCGCAACTGCACCACTGACCAGAATTAAACTGGCCAGATACAGAGATCTATAGTACCAGATGGCACATGAAAAATTTTGTACACATCAGTTGTATGGTTGCAAAGTTATTAATGTGCAACATTTTGGGTTTAACATAGAAGTGACCGTGCAACTCTAACTATACTGGCACAGTACATATATGCTACACTATTGGTCCTAAGAAGATACTAACTAGTTTAGAATTTGTGTCTTACACTTGTCAAGATGGCTAGCCATACATTGTAAAATGGTTTATGGAGAAGTTTTTTAGAACTTTAGCACTTAACATTTTTCATAGCACCTAAGCACTTTTCTTTAGTTAGATAATGACTTTTGCGACAGTGTTCCTTTAAATCCTTAGGATAAATGCTCTGTTTTCACAAGGACTAGGCCCGCCCTTTGATGAAATGCCAGAGTGGCATGAAGCGCCGGGGGTTTAGCTGCCTAGTTTGCTGACTACTAACATGTTTGCGTAATTCACAATTTTTTTCATTTATTCAGTAAATCAGTTTTGCATTGCCCATTACCCTGCAAGTGTTTTCTTTGTTGTTTCATTGCTACCATTTCCTGCCTGCCTGTCACCGTTTTCTATATTATGAAGATAATGAGCCAACTGGCCAGCCATGCTGCTCTGCTAACCACTAAACATAAACATGTGATGTGTGCGTGTGTGCGTGTATGTGTGTGTGCCACCATCATATACAGTACCATACACATATAATAATGTCTGCCTTCAATGAACACCAGGTGTTGCAGGAAGTGGTGTTGAAAGCTTTGTAGGGAGCACGCTCCCCTTGATTAAAGTAAACATTCCCTTGCCCCATCATGGTGTTTGGGGACACTATGCTGTCAGAGGTGCCACCTTTCAGATGAGACATTCTGTCCGCCTGTTTTAGTGGTTAGCTTCTCAAAGAGGAATTTCTGTACATGTCCTGACAAAAATCCCCCATTCACTATAACCACCAGCAGCTTAAACTGGTTCAATGTCTGTCAGTTTGCATCTCATTCCCCCTCCCCCCCCCCTCTGGATGAGGCTCAGAACAAGAAGTGTTTCCTATTCCTTTTTTCTTGGTGAAGAAAAAATGACTAACCAACTAACAAACTAATGATTAACTAACTAACTGCACAAAGATTCAATTTTCAAAATTCTGCTGAATCCTGTGGCATCTTACTATGCCGTTTCTGCTCTTTGTTATTGAATAATATGAACAGCAGACACTCTGAGGCAGGCAACTGGAGTAATTCAATTGTGAACATTTGAAACAGCAACTTTTCACAGAAAACCACAAAACTGCAGCTAGTACATTTAAATGTGAAGTGATACTTCTCTCAAATGACGCAATTAGACATATCTTCTCAGGATGAGATCTGATTAGGGGAATGCCTGCATCTAACTAAACCTAACATATTTTCTTACAGTTACAGACCAAGAGGTTCAGATAGCAGACTTGATTCAAAATAAAAACAAAACAGTATCTGCACAACTAAAATTCCATGAAAGGAGACATAAGAAGTATGATGGGGTGGAGCCAGAGATCAGGTAGGGTCTGTGGTGACAGCACAGGCAGGAACAGATTGGAAGATTAGGTGAACCAAGCAATCCTTATCTGCTAAATGGGCAGATTAGGTGGGCCATGGGGTCCTAATCTGCTGACAAATTCTGTATTGCTATGTTTTCATATCTTCTGCAGGCAAATCCATGCTTTATTGTCAAAGAACATAAACCAACTAAAATATTTTGCAAATTAATTGGTTTTATTTAGGTAATAAATTTATCAAGTTATTTGCATGCATGTAACAATATTGCAAACAATGTTTGCACATCAGGAACAAAACAACTGTGGTTATTGCTCTATGGATATATCATTCACTTTGAGAGGTCACACCTAAGAGCTACTTTAGTAGATCACTTTGCATTGACTTCTATTGAATTCAGAGGCAGCACAGTTTTAGATGGGAAGTCCCATTTCCATCCCCAGAAATGTTTGCTGAGATGATGGCTTCCCACTATCTAAAAGAAACCACATTAAACATGTTTTTATTTTTCATTTTTATTCTGACCTTTTCTTTAGAAGTGTTTCTTTCAACACACATTGAGTTTTTATGTTTGCCCTTGCTCTTGTGCAAAGCAAATATATTGGTAAGATAGTGGGTTTTAGGAGGTATGTCACTGTCGGTTGGTCTCAAAAGTGTCAGCCCAGTCATCAACCAGCCTAGTCTTGCTGGATGGAAATTTAGTATATTCAAAGAAAAGAGATGCATGAATCATAGGGTGGCTCTTTCCTTTGATCTGCATCAGCTGCCCAGCAAACATAGCTGATCAGCATCATGTGGTTCTCTGCCCTACATAAAAACAGTCCCTCCCAGCTTCTGCCAAGTATCCCTCCCACCTCCCATTGCCTCTTCCTTCTTAATTTTCTAACACCAGTGTGTCCAGCCATCAATGCTAGATAGTAACCCCCACCCTGCCCATTTTCAGTGTACGACACTGGGGATCCCATCCCCAGTGTCACCAAATATAACACCAACACGGAGGTGCCCAATCCCCAGTGTTAGCACCTGAGATAAAGAAAACTGTCACTCATATTCTTTCTTTTTATTTATACACACCTTGCAAAACTGAAAGCTGTCCATCGATGTCTGCTGCCAGTGTCAGCACACTACCACTGTTATTCTCCCCCCCACTGACCCTCCCACTCAGCACCCACTACTTCACACCCTCCACTCCTTATGTTAATTTTCTGACACCAGGGTGCCCAGTCCTCTGTGCTGGCTAATACCTCCCACCCCACCCATTTTGATTTTTTGTGTGACAGCAAGGAGCCCACACCGGTGGCACCCTCCCACACCTTACTTACCTTCCAGGGGGTCCAACACCATAATTTTCTCTGCACTGGAGACATGTCTTCACTCTTTGATGCGGGACTAGGAACTGAAAAAATCAGGAGTATCCTATTAGAATACTGAAATTCAGAATCTTGGCACTCACGGGACTGAGTTCAGTATCCTGACACATATGCGCACAACAGCTTCACTGTCCCGACACAGCGTATGTGAGGAACTGCAACCCTACCCCTGGTCAGGCACCACAGTGGAGGAAAAAATACAGAAGCCGGCTGAGCTGCTCCCGGGGTGTGGAGGGCTAAGCCACCAGTAGCTAGGCCAGCATGGTGCGGCAGACCCAGGTTCTGTTCCAGGTTACTGCAATGTTTTTTATTTCACCCCCAGTAACTTAATGTTTTACTTCATGGTCCACTTCCCCTTGGAGTTGGTTATTTAAGTTACGGGTCTGTGTGGGGGTGGAGTCCCCCATGTGGGGGGTGCAGCGGTGATGGTCCCTGCATTAAATGCAAGTGCCTTAGGGATCCTTAGGGAGGCAGTATAGCGCAGTGGTCTAAGGCTCTGAGCTGCAAATCTGGTGACATCCAGCAGACCAGACCTGGGTTTGAATCCCACAGCTTCCACTTGCATGCTGTGTGACCCTGAGCAAGTCACTTAATCTCCTTGTGCTCCCAGGTCGCTCCTGTAAAAAAGCTTTCAGCTTAGTGTGCTATACCTGGTTAAACAACTAAATAAAAAAAAAAGTTGGGATCCAGTGCCTTGCAGGATACTGAATTTCAGTCTCTCAAACTTGTCTTGTTGAGAATCAAATCAGGTATGTGGCACAAAGTATTTTGATGGGTTTTGAACTTGTTCTCATAACTTGGTCATTTTTTAATATTTTTCCCTAAATTGCCAGCATGGAATTTTTGAGACCCCACCTCATGAACGGGTGCAGTGAAACTATGTAGTTCATCCTGAAAGGTGATTTCGGAGTCACGGCATGAGATCACCTTTCAGGATCGATTACATAAATTTCCCCACCCTTGTTCAAGAGGTGGAGTCATAAGAAGGCTATATTAGAAGTTTGGGGTAAAAATATTTAGAAAACAACAAAGTTATCAGTGTACATTGACATTTTTCAATGCACACACATAACTTTGGTAATTTTCAATATTTTGACCCCAAATTTTCAACATAGCCATTTTTTCAAACCACCCCATGAATGTGACAGCTGTCATTTTTCAAATCCTGTCCAAAAACTGTTTTTGCACTTATGGTGCAAAATCACCTTGTGAGGAGGTGACCTTTTGCAAGTCAGTGATCTCTCTTCTTTTTTGTGACCTCCTCACATTATTGTGACCTATGTAGAGTTTTGGGATCAGCTTTTTAGGTTTCCTGACTTTATTATTACTAAAGGAGGTGTTAAGCAATGTAATTGTACGCCAATAGAATGTTCTAGAAATGTTGATGCATAACTATGTAAAAAGCGGAGATGATCTAGCATGTCTTTTAGAATCTAAGGAACTTAAAGGTTTTATTTGTTTTTAAATTGGATTTACAATTTGTTTTTGTTTTTCCTGTTCTGTACATGAGAGCATTTTCCATCTTTATCTTATTCTGTCCTGTCTGTAAGTCCTGCCTTTAAAAGAAGTGAGTTAAACAGCTCAGCTCTGCATTTTCTTTTGCTGTGTGTCTGACCTTGACCTTTAACTAGCAGAGAAATATGCTGACAAACTTGATGAAGTTGCTGTGGAAGGTTGCATTAAGAGCAACATATAATGTCACCGAAGCCATGCTGGCAAAGGAACAAAATGCTGGTAAAACATCTCCCTGCCTGTTTTCCTTGTAGTTGAAAAGCAAGGTGAAAGACTTAAGTAACCCTGGGCTTGGGCTGCTTATTTGGTTAAAAGTATTTTAAAAGCCAGCCCCTTCATTTTCACTTCTGTGTTTAAAAAGCATTGTGAAACAGCAGTTTATTTTCAGGATGAAAGAAAGTAACGTTTTCACTCTTAAACTCTTTCTCTCTTCCTCACTCTCATGAATAGAACATAAATATTAAAAAGCAGTACTGCCTAAATTCTAAATTCGCAATATAGTTTGTGTTAGGAAACTGACACAATGCGAGGAAATGGACATTTTGTAGTTTGCATTTGTTTGTATTTGTTGTAGATCTCAGGCGCATCTGCTTTCTCTGTGTTTTTCCATTTCCTTGTTTCTAGGGACCTAGTCAGCCACACCTCCCCTAGATTTAGGAAGAATCACGTTGGGGGAACTTCTAGTAGAAAGCAGGATTAAGCTAAAAAATCACTTGTTATCGTAATTAAATGTTTTTGAATTGGATGTTTGTATTGTGTATATCTGTCTTTTCAATGCAAGGGTTGGAAAATGATCTAGAAATGGTTTTAGTGTGCTGAATGCTAAATATTAATATTTTTTTCCTTGTCAATCAAATGATGTCATCACTAGCAGACCTTCAACCAATCGTGTGACACCTATCTGTACATAAAGCTGACAGCTCCATAGACTGGAGAGAGTTCATTTGGGGCACAGCTGCAGTAAAGTTAGAGCTCCGTGTTTGTGCTAAAACCAGGCAGAAGGTGAACTTGAAGTGATGTTGGTCATTTTGCTATTTACCTGAAAACCTTGAGTAGAACCTCTGAAGACAGTTTTTGTTTTGCTTCAGTTAATTTATTTATTTAGTTATTTTTTGTTTAATAAATCATTTTGAAATGGAAGAAGCTGACATGGACTCTGGGCTCATTCATTCCACATCGTGAAACACCTTTTAAGCAGGGTTTGAAAATTTTCTCCACTCTTGTTCATGAGGTGGGGTCATAAGAAGACTATGTTGAAAAATTGTGATAAAAATATTAAAAAACAACAAAGTTATGAGTGTATGTCGACATTTCTCTACACACATTTGTAACTTTGGTAATCTTCAATATTTTGACCTCAGATTTTGAACATAGCCATTTTTTCACATCACCCTATGAACATGACAGCTGTCATTTTTCAACTTCTGGCCACAATGTGTGTTCACACTTATGGCATGAAATGAGGTTTTGGTAACTGTTTTATAAAAGACACCTGTCATGTTCAGAAGAAATGGTCATATAAAGACTATGTTGAAAATTTGAGAGCAAAATGTGAAAAAACAACAAAGTTATGAAGAAATGTTGAATTGTTCCAATGTTTATGCATAACTTTATTTTTGCAAATTTTGGCCCCAGTGTTCGACATAACATGAGGGAAGGAGGATGCATCATAATGTTAAGTGAGCAATTATTGTGATATATACATCTAATCATGATAATTTAGTTATCCTGTCATTAGATGCCAAAAAGGCATTTGATAGGGTCCAGTACTAGAAAAATTCAGTTTGGGAGCCTAGTTTATTAACTGGATTTGCATTATTTATGAAACACCGATTGCTAGACTTAAAACACATACAGAGCTATTGGAAGGCTTTCCCTCTGGCCAGGGAGGACCAGATAGGGATGCCCATTGTCATCATCAATATTTGCCTTATATATAGAATCCTTAGCCATTGCAATTAGACAATACCTACAAATAACAGGTATTATGGTCCACAGGTCTCTACATTTAATTTTGTTATATGCAGACAACATACTCATATATTTCTAACTTTAATATCTCCATTTATGCTATATTTTGGTTGATCACAAAATCTGGTAAGATCTCAGTCTATAAGGTAAAGTGGGAGAAAAGTTAAGTGGTACGATTGTACTCCAGTTGGGAACTAGACATTTTTTTTTGTTCTTTTTCCCCTCTAGTCACCAGATCACAGGACCTCCCTCAGGTGACCTCCCTCAGTTGGCTCCTTTACCACCCTGCCTGAGGCCCTCCCAACCAGGGAATCTGGTGCTGGGTCCCCTCCTACTCCACAGAGCCCTCTGACTGACTCTCCAGCTCTGCGCTTCCTGAGGTGAGTCCACCTACTCCTACCTGGTCCCTTTCTAGAAATTAGTTGGTCAAGTCTCGGGAGTGGAGAGAGACCCAGGAGAACTGGTCAGGCAGGGTCTGGTGGTGGGTGTGTGGGCCAATCCCTCGAAGTGCCATCATCCTCCAATGGTCCAGGGTTTTTCCTTGTTCTTCCCCCTCCAGAGGCATGAACGTGCAATGATGTCGGCGTGGGGTGAGTGCACTCCCACACCTGCCTGCAGATGTCTGCCATCACCTCTCCCCAGTGTACATCCCCTGCCAGTGTAGTGCTCCCAGTTTCCACCGGCAGCTGCTATGAAGCAGGGAAACCCCAGCCCACCCTCCTGGAGAGGAGAGCAGTCCTCTGGATGCTTGATCCTCTCCTCCTCCTCCCCCTACCAACCCTGGCATCTCGAGTTCACTCCCAAACCTGGGTCACTGGTGTGGCATGAGGTAAGGTGGATGGCTCAGCCCTCAGTCCACCAGGCCGGCCAGGGAACTAAACATTTAATATCATGTATGACCAATACAAAAGGACTCCATAAAATATTTGGGGATTAATATTCCTAGGGAGCTGGAACTCTGATTTGAATTATAAACCAGTTTTGGACTAAATATTTATGGATTTAGAAAGATGGTGACACCTACCATTAGCACTGAATGGGAGAGCTTACTTATTGAAAATAAACATATTACCAAGACTGCATTTTTTATTTCAGTCAATCCCAATAGTTCTAGACAATCATATCAAAGAATCGTAGAACTTGATGGCAGAAAACAACCCCATGGTCCATCCAGTCTGCCCTTACTCTCCCTAGACTACTGCCTCCCTCCCTCCCTGAGAACCCACCCTCCCCCGTAGTCCTTTATGCCTGTCCCAAGCCATCTTGAATCCTGGCACTGTCTCCACCCCCACAGTCTCCTCTGGAAGCCTGTTCCAGGCATCCACCACCCTCTCCATATAGAATTGCCCCTCACATTCTCCCCTGTAGTGTCCCCCTTGCAGTCTCTGGCTATACCCTCTAGTAGCGGTGTCCTTCTTCAGTTGTAATAAGCACCCCAGGCCCCTTTTGTTTAACCCATTGATGTATTTGAAGGTCTCTATCATGTCCCCTTCTGTCTCTTCTAGTCTCTAGGGTGTATAGCCCCACTCACAGCATCTCTGTTCATATGATTTCCCATTCATTCCTAGCACCATCTTGGTCACTCTTCACTGAACCCTTTCAATCAGGTCTATGTCTTGCGCAAGTGAGGCCTCCAGAACTGGACTCCATACCCCAGGTGTGGTCTCACCATAGCTTGGTACAGGGGCACTAGGACTTCTCTCCTTCTGCTAGTGATTCCTATGCCCATACTAGCCAGCATCCCATAGGCCTTCCCCACCCCTCTAGTACACTGACAAATGTGTTTTAGTTTATTAAATAAACATAATAGACATTTTCTGTGGAAATCCCACAGTCCAAAAGTTGCTTTAGAAAAACTATTCTTCTGAAACAGGAGAAAATGGAACTGGCCTAAGTTTTTTTTTCTGTATTACTTAGCAGCACAAATTGACCAAGCCTTTGAATCATTTTATGATGAGGTTGCTCTCCCATCTTGCTTTTTTTTTGTAATTGGAAGCCATACCCTTTAGATGTCTTATTGGTATTTCAGTGGCTGAATTGAATAAATTCAATAAAATAGTCTTCAAATCTACTATCCACTAAATCTACTAATTTAGCTTGCAAGCGGTGAATGGCCTTTTGAAAGAAAGGGATACTTTTTCCATTTTTCAGTCAATTCACCAAAATACTAACTTCCTGCTATTGTTAATTAATAATTCTTTCAAAAGGTATCTCCTTCTGTGGTCCCAAGTGGCTCAATTAACTCCCCAAGGACCTGATTGAGTGTAATAAGGTTAGTTAATTCAAATCAGGACTCCGAGCCCACTTAGCCCAAGAGAATGTCTGTAAATATCTCTAAATGTTTCCATAAACCCTAACAATATCTATCCCTTGCCAAAGCAGAGATCCCTGGGCTCCTTTCATACAACCCATTCACATTATTTAAAATCAAAGACTGTTACACAAGCTTTGAAATTGGTACGAGAAAGGTATAAGGTAATGAGGTTTGTTTGGCATACCTGCTATCATTAGATGCTTCATAATCTTAGCAAACCTTTTTAAGACAGTGATTTCTTTTGTTTGTGGTTAATGATCCATGACCTCATGCTGCTTGGAGTACATTAAGAATCTTTACAACAGAAGCGACTAGACCTTGCAACCAGGAATTCCATAAAATAATAGGTCTCTAGAGAGGTCAGAGGATTAACTTACTTTTGACACCAAACTTGCCCATTTATTTTAAACAGTTTGGGGGTTACAGAGTTTTGTAAATAGCAAGGATTACAAAGCTCTTGCAGATCTGATATTCAGTCTCCCAAGAGATCTCTGCAGTCTTTATTAAATGTCTGAATTTGGTCTTTGTGGTATCTTAAACCTTTTTTCTATAAATAAAAGTCTTACTTTTATAAGGCCAAGGTATCGCAGTCTATGTTAAACTTCTGGTACATGAGGAGCTGGCTGGCACAAGGAAACACATCCATATATCATGTCAAGTTTCCATGGCAATAATCTCTTGGTCTCAGATTCAGCTCTTCTGCTAGCCCTTGGAAGAGACTGGTAGGGGAAGCCCCCAATTTAAACGGAGACTCCACTGGACAATTCTTTTCCCTGAAGCTGTCTCATGTATGCTATATCCTTTTTGTTCATGGCATCATTCCCCCTTTTCAGTATTTAAGCCTTAAGCAGCATTGTCCTTGCGTTAGTGTTCATTTAGATCTGAATTTAACCAGAAACATTTATAGTACTTAATAATTAAGCCAATATATGAGTATAGAATAGCAATTAATGATTAATAAGAATACGACAATAATATTATAATAATAAAATATTTTAATCAAATTAGTTTTGTACCTACATTGGGGGCAGACAGATGTGCAAATGCAAAGTGGGGTGGATCAAAGTCCTGGGGAATATTATTGTAGGCTGAAGGATGTGTACTTTGGAGCAGGAGATCACTCAGATAGTGATTTAGATGACTTCTGAGATGCATATTATCAAGGTTTATCCCTTGCTATCAGGACACAATTGACGCCCAAGCTTAACAGGCAGTCCAGGGACATTCACTGGATTGCCAGACAGGCAGAACACATCTGGGACTCCGGAAGAGGTGATGACTCTCCTCCACAGAGAAGGGGGGGGCCACTCCCAAGGTCCAAGTGTCTGAGATAACTACCTCAGATACTTTGGCTATGGAAGGGGGTGAGCTATCTACTCCCAAAAACAAGAGGCAAAGGAAAAGAAAAGGTAACAACACTCAATCAGGAAAAGCTGTGAAGCAGCCCAAGTCTGTGCCTGATCCTGCAGTAGTAACCCAACCTACCAACCCTGCCCAAGCTTCTCCTGTGGTGGTTCCACCATCTGGCCCTGAGTCACAGTTCTATCAAAGCCCTCAGCAATTCCCACAACCTCAGCCATGCCAAAATCAAGGACCCTACTATGGAGGTTATGATTCTGGTGGAGGGCACGGCTGAGGGTATGAGCGAGGATACTGCAGAGAATACAACAATAACTACAGAGGTGGTAGAGGTGCCTATGGGGGCATCAAAACTATAACAATGAGCAAGATGGTTACAGGTTCCAAGATAGATCTTGACCTGGTTCCCCAGTCATAGAGGAAATACAGGGAATGAAGGATGAAATGGGAGACATAAAAATGCTTCTTCAACATTTGGTTCCACCTCCTCCTCTGCCTTCTGGTTTTCCTGTTCCCCTACAGAACTCACCTGCAATATCCAGTGCCAGTGGAACCAGTAATGATGGCCAGTGATTAGTGCCTCCTGTCCGTCCTAATGCTGCCCAGGTAAATGAAATTACAGTTGATTATGATGGTAATAAAACTGGTATGAAACTGGAAAATGAGAGTGCTAGTTCAGAACCTGACCTTACCCTAGAAGTATCCTGAGTTACTGCTGCAGGCAGTGTAGAGTGTCACAGTAAACTTGCCATGTTGCCAGGAGTTAAGAAAAACAAATTCTACCTAGGTAACTTAATCCCTAAAGGAGAGGCAGATAGGTTTTACTTTGACAAAAACATTGAAAACAGCCTGAGTCATGAAGCTTTGGTGGACTCTGGAGCTGAAGTAACATTGATGTCCAGAAACTTTTATAACAAGCTGGTTGATGCAGTGGGTAACTTCAGGGTGTTGAAAACCCTCTCTGATAGCTCACAAGTAGTAGGTTATGGGGGGGGGACTTAACAGACCCTAGGTAAAATGTGGCTGAAACTGAGGTTTGGAAAGATGGAAGTCAGCCACCCGGTGTATTTCACTAATAGAACTGGGGATGATTTCCTGATTGGAAATGACATCCTGAAAAGATTTCAGCCTATCATTAACTATTTCCATTGAATCCTGTGGGCACAGGTAAACAGGCCCATTCCATTTGGGAAAAGTCTTAAGGTTGCTAAACAATCAGAATCATGTTATCTTGAGAGAAATGATGCAACAATTGAATTTAATTTTGTATGTTCTGATGTACCTGATGTATCTGTACTAGGTGAGCCTGAACATTTGGCTCCATGGAGAAGTAGAGCTCACTTGGTTTGTTTATCAAAGCATGATGTGGTAAAGTCTGAGATCAGTGCAAGAGGCCTCACTTTCTTCACCAAGGAAGTGTACCCTGCTATCTCAGTGACACACCCTGCAATTGACACAGAGACACTGGATTCTAAGTATCCAACCTCCTCCAAGAATGGTGGAAAGGAAACACTGCCACTAAGTCACGGGTCCTTACTCTGCAATATAAGGTCAGAGAAAGGCAGGTTAAAGGTGCCCATCAAATTAGATAATTTGCAGACAGTAAATTCTGTGCTATGCTTAGGTTATGAGCACTATTTAATTACTAAACTGTTTTAGAAGATGTTAAAGAGGCAAAGGCCTAGTTTAACATATGTAAAGAAACAGGAGTGGTTGGAAAATGTCCCATACCAGAAAATTAGCATGAGGAGCATAGGTATCTGTACTTTGAACCTCCAAATAGGACACAAGGAAATACAACACCCTGTAAGTGTAGTACAAGGACTAGAATCTCCCATGCACCTGGGGCTAGACATCCTTGTATGACTGGGTGTGTATTTTGACCTAGTCAATGATGTCCTTTGGTTACGAATAAGGGGGGGACCCTTATCCCATAAAAGTTACACCACAGGCCTTGAGATCTGGACAGACTATTCTTCAAGTGTGCCAGGTGATGAATGAGTTCACTAAAACAATTCCAGGTAATGTCAAGGATTTCTCTCTTAGGGTTAATGTAAAGAAAGGCCAAGCAATGCCTGACAAGACTGTAGTCTTTGTGCTGGACATGCAACTTAGTGATATGGGTTTAAAAACCCACTCCATACATTGCTTGGACATTAGCAGCAAAGTCATGTACCTCTTAGTACATAACCCAGTGGTAGAGTCTATCACTATAGGAGTTAACTGTGAGCTAGAAGTAGTGATAGGGAATCCTTTTATGATTTGGAGTTAGTAGTTCCAGTTTTTGGGGAGTTACCAGAAGACATTATTCAGGATGAAACAGATGAAGAAATCAGGTCTATACCAAATGGTTTAATTGTCTTACAAGAAATGTGTCCAATAGAGAAGGGAGAAATACAGGCATGTAAAGTTGAAAATGATTATCTTGTACTGTCCACTATGGTTAATGAAACAGAACAATTTAAAGAGGTACATGCAATTGATGCCAAAAATGTTTCTGAGATAATAGAAGATGAGGTAGAAATAGGTAAAAATGTACCTTTCTCTTATTTTAAAGAACAAGTTGAGCAAGCTATACAAAATTGTAATTGTGAAAGAGAAATAAAAAAAGAAAAGGTTTGTGAAATGTTCCTTCAGTTTAAGGACATGTTCTCAAAAAATGCTCATAATTGTGGGGTAACTGACCTCCATGTTACCGGGGTACCTACCGACCCTAGTAAAGGTCCAATTTATGTACGCCAGTACAGAATACCACTAGTGTCTTATGAACATATACAAGCGATACTAGATACCTTGATGGAGTGAAGAACTATAAGACAGGTGAACTCTATCTATAATTCCCCCATTTGGCCTGTATTAAAACCTACAGGAAAGTGGAGGCTCACAATTGACTATAGAAAGTTAAACTAACAGTTACCTTTATCTCGCTGGCCCATAACATATTTGGAGCAAAGTATGGCCAAAGTACAGTACATGGTGCCAGATATTTCACTACCCTAGATATAGCAAATGGATTTTGGACATTAAGAGTAGACCCAAAAGATCAATATAAATTGGCTTTTACCTTTGGAAGGAGACAGTACACATGGAATAGGTGTCCTTTTGGGTACTTAAATTCACCAGTAGATTTCAATATCTTTCTGCATAAGGCCATGCCTGATGCTGAAAGTAGAGGAAATCTGGTTTGTATGGATGATGTACTAATTAAAAGCTACACTTTTGAGGAACACCTAGCTGAAGTAACTTATTTGTTTAACAAGCTAAAAGCCACTGGTGCCAAGTTGTCCTTACCAAAGGGGCAATGGTTAAAAAATAAGGTAAACTATCCTGGGCATGAAATTGGCCCTGATGGGCTATGCCCTCAGCATACCAAAGTTGAGGCAGTCCAGAAAATTGGTCCACCCAAAACTTTAAAAGAGTTATGCAGTTTCCTAGGGATCTGTAACTACTCAAAATAGTTTATCCAGGACTATCCCCTCACCAGGCTGCTGAAAATGTCAGAAACATGGGTGTTGGGGGGAGAAAGAGAAAGCCATGCAAGCTTTAAAAAATAGTCTGAGTTAAGCACCATGTCTTGCTTACCCACAAATGGATAAGGATTTTTATCTAGAGGTGGGACATACTGGTAGCAGCATCAGTGCAGTGTTGTATCAGAAACATGATTCAGATAAACATGTTATTGCTTATGCAAGTAAAACCTTGAGTGATGTTGAGAACAAGTTTTCAGATTGTGAAAAGGCATTGTTTTCCACCATATGGGTAGTAAAACGGTTCAAAATGTACATTTGTGGTAGGAAAGTTGTTATAGAGACTGGTCACCAACTACTTATACTTCTAGGGAGCCAGAAACTTAAGGATGGTAATGTGTATAGCAGCAGAATTGTGGCCTGGACCTTAGCACTCCAGGGCCTACCCATAGAGGTTAGGTATGCAAAGAACAAGAGGAATACAGTAGCTCAAGGATTAGCAGACCTGGAAATGCATAATTGTACTGTAGATGAACCTCTGGTACAAGACTTTGGCCTATCTTCTGAGATGGATATGGTGTACCAACATAATAGGCACCACCACTATGATGTAAATGTGTGTGAGAAACTCCCTAGATCATATGTGGATGGCTGTTCATTCCAGTAAGATGGAGACTGGTATGCTGGTTTAGGAGTGGTATGGCATGAGGATACACAATTTGCTCCTGTCAAATACAAGCTTGGTCCCAAGTCTAACCAATATGCAGAACTGGCAGCCACCTATATAGCAGTACAGACTGCAGTACAGCATTAGTTACAAGACATTGTAATTTGTATTGACTCTGATTATGTTAAGCAGGACTTCCTTGCACATTTACCAGGGTGGAAGGTGAATGGTGTGATCAATCCAAGAGGCAGTAAGGTGATGCATGCAGATCTTATCCTAGCCATAGATCAGTTGGTTCAGGGACATAACTTGGTTGTTTATTGGAAAAAGGTAAAAGGGCACTCAAAAATTCAGGGACCAGACAAAACAGGAAATGACCTAGCAGATGCTATGGCTAGGGAGGGTGCTTTAAGTGGAGAAGAATGGAACTTTGTCCCTCCTGTCCAAGCTAAGGTGGATGTGGTTACCCGTAGACAAAAGCAACAGGAACAGGAAAATAAGGTTTTACACTTGTATAGTGAGAAGCCTGACTTTGATTTAGTGAAAATGCAACAAGAGGATGAAGTGGTAAGAACATTTTATCATTTCAAGGATCCCACTGAAAACATGATTTCTGACAATGACCTACAGGATAGCTGGGACCTGAGAGCCATGTATAACCAAAAGGACAAATTCCAATTAAGAAATGATCTCTTGGTAAGAGTTGGTAAAAACCCACATGAGGTCCAATGGGTGGTTCCTTTAGGCCACAGGGGAATTATGTTATGACATGCTCATGATGAGCCATCAGGAGAACATAGGGGGATAGGAGAACTTATGAAATCTTAAAAGAGATAGCCTACTTGCCCTACATGAACAATGATGTTGCAGAGTATGTACAAGGGTGTATAACCTGTTGCAAGTTCCAGCCAGCTACTCCCAGACATACAGCACCACTACAGTCAAAAGGAATTGCTATGCCTTGGTCAGACATCCAGATTGACTGGATTGTTCCTGTTACCAGATCTTCAATGGGTAACTAATACCTTTTGACAGTTACTTGTCTGTTCACAAAATGGGTTGAGTGTGTACCTGCTCCAAATAACACAGCCAAAACCACTGCTTTCTTATTAATAATCATGTGTTTAGTCACTGGGGATTACTATTAAGAGTAGAATCTGATAGAGGTTCTCATTTCATAGGAGAAGTAATAGAGAGCATATGGAAAATTCTAGGAGTACAGAGAAAACTACATGCATCCCACATCCACAATCATCTGGACAGGTGGAACATGCTAATCAAACAATTGTGTATATACTGAAGAAATATATCAGTTCTTCAGAAAAAGATTGGGATGTAAAGTTACTACTAGTATTAATGGCCATATGGGGAGAGACCACGTGATGCCTTGCTAGAGAAAGCAGCACTCCTGAGTTTCTACTGCTCCCCCACTCCTAATCTGACTTTAATTCAACTGAATTCAACAAAACAACTTCACTTTCTGAACATTGGTACATTGGAAAAGCTTACCTGCAGACTGAACCCAGGAAGGTGTAGTTATCTTGGCCATGGAGGTCCATATGAGGCAAGAATTACCGCAGCACACCCCTCCGCCCTCGCCCGAGAAGGCCGCGAAAAAATCCAGACAACAGCCGGTAAAACCTCCCTCAGCTCCCTCGGGCAGGGCAACGGCAGCACCACTAATGGAGGAGCACTTCTTACAGGAGATAAAGCCGCACCAAGAGACTCTCCGACTGCTAACAACGGACATAGCGGTTTTGAAAAATGAAATGTCAGACATATCCAGGCAAGTTAGAGACATGGAGGCACAAGTAGCCTCACTGGAAAAATGGATTGAGATTACAGACCCTGAGATCGTAGCACTGCGAAAGCAATTAAAGAGGATGGACTCCAAAATTGAAGATCTCGAGGGCCGTAGTCGCTGCAATAATCTTGTAGTGATCGGCTTCCCGAAGGGAGAGAAAGGGTCCTCCCCCATTCTCTTTACACAGAAATTATTGGAGAAAGTTGCTGGTCCATCACCTAACGGACTTTCCTACATAGTGGAACGTGCCCACCAAGCACTGCACCCCAAGCCAGCCCCAGGGTCACTCCCCTGACCATTTCTTCTGAAACTTCTAAATTATCTGGACAGACGGCATATCCTGACTAAACTATGGGACATTCAGGCAGTGATGTGGGAGGGATGCAAAATATGAATAACCTAGGACCTTCCAGCCTCAGTGAGACAAAAAAGGGGCTCATTCTACTCAACGGTCTACCGACTTATCTGCGGGGATACATTTTAGAAAGCTGTATCCAGCCCTCGTGCAAGTTTGTGTCCAAGAAAAATGGCATTCGCTTGAATCTAATGAGCAGACAGTAAGTAAGCTACAGGAACTTCTACCAGAGCTGTTTAAAAAGTGATCTGTACTAAGATGTAAAGTGTTTCTAGAGAGCAAGAACTGATTTAATGGTCTGGGGTCTTCTGGTAATGAGGGCGGAAGGTGACCATTCGACCTGAAGATGGACCTGCTATATTTATGCCTCTGGAATGGCCACCTGATTTGTGGATGTCGGCTGACTCACTATGAACTCTTGAGCTTTCTCCTTGCTGCAACCTGCAAGGCATTAATACTGTGGCTAGCACGTACGTGCAACAGATTGGCTATAGCCACGACTTTCTGGTTGTTGCTCAACGTATAGGGCATGAGATTCTCCGTGGTGCCAACCTGCTCTATTTGTGCTTAAACCCGCACCACTCTCTTGCCTTTCTGTGTCTGCCTATCAAAGGGAAATGCAGTGGAGATCTTGATCGCAGAGGGGACTCCTGATGCAGCGGATCGAGTGTGTGCACGATCATGGAGTAACATCAGAGACGGAGTGCAAGATTACCTGCTTTGCACTGATGCACACATCTGAGCAGCAACAGTTTAAAATGGTTTGGAGCTTCTATTACTACCGGTATTCCACAATAGGCAGCCGATCCCTGGGCCTACAGTTTTTATTAGAAAGATATTTTCTGTGCATACAGTTTTGTTGGACTCAGGGACTCCATTTCCATCTGGGGGTGCTTTTTTCATGATAGACCCTGCTCTATAGAGTAATTAAGGGTCACTTTTATTTTATTTTTGACAAATGCTTGGTCATTTAACAGTGTTTTGGACATGAATTAAGGGATTCTACACCACTATCTTAACAAGGAGCTTTAGCTGGATTTTGATTTTGCTGGGCGTCATCTTTGTTTTATTATTACTTTGCAATTCCCCAGCTATTAAAGGGGTCGATGGCCAAACAGGGTACTTAACCTTCATAGGCTTGAGATAACAGATTCTTAGTTGGGACATTAATCCAGAGTATACCTTAAGATACATAGTTCTTTTTAGAGCAGTTCTGACATAGTTAAATTAAATCTACTAAGCAAATGTTTTGATGTTTCTACTCAATGTTTGGAGAAGGGGTATGGGGAGAGGGACAGGGATTGTTTTTGTTATCTCTGGCAGTGTCATGATCAGTATCGAAGGGAAGGGGCCTCTTCATCAAATTCTACTATAAAAAGGGTCTGAGAAATGGAGCTTTCTTATTGGCTGTAAACATTCTAACAGCCTTATGTTAATCTTTTATTAACATACATGTAGAGTGTAATCATATGCTGAAGAAGATTCGATACTATTTAAAAATGTTTTTATCATAATAGCAATAAGGCACTCCCAGGGGTTATGTTACTGGTCAGTTAATCACCTTCTAGGGGCATGTGGCACTCGGCTATGCCTCATGCCACATTACACCCCTAGACGGTGATTAACAGACCATTAACATAACCCCTTGGAGTGCCTTATTGCTTAATTATATTGGGTTTTATATGGATGGGCAATCATTGATGATTTGGCAGGGGTAATCTTAGGTGACTTATGTACACTACCAGTCAAAAGTTTTAGAACACCCCCATTTTTCCAGTTTTTATTGAAATTTAAGCAATTCAAGTCCAGTGAATAACCTGAAATGGTACAAAGGTAAGCGGTAAACTGCTAGAGGTTAAAAAAAAGTTTAGGTTAGCAAAAACTGCTGTAGAGAAATTGCAAAGAAAGCCAAGGTGTCAGTGAGTACAGTTTCCTACACCATCAAAAGGCACTTGGAAACTGGAGGAAACTCTGACAGGAAGAGGTCTGGCAGACCCAAAGCCACAACAGAATCAGAAGACAAGTTTCTGAGAGTCAACAGCTATGATAGGCGGCTCACAGGACAACAGCACAGAGTGACTCGCACCCTGAATCAAAAGGGCTACCACAGCATTTTGCAGCGCCATGCAATACCCTCTGGTCTATGCCTAGTTGGTCAGGGGTTCATCCTACAGCAAGATAATGACCCAAAACATACCTCCAGGCTATGTCAGAACTACCTTCGAGGAAAAGAACAAGACGGTAGGCTTCAAATCATGGAATGGCCAGCACAGTCTCCAGACTTAAACCCCATCGAGCTGGTTTGGGATGAACTGGACAGAATGGTGAAAGCAAAGCAACCTACAAGTGCAACACATTTGTGGGAACTTCTGCAACAGTGTTGGGAAGAACTTCCCGAACAATATTTGATGTCCATTGTAGGAAGAACGCCATGAGTGTGTTCGGTGGTTACAGTATATCTGCAAAAGGTGGCTACTTTGATGAGTCAAAAATTTAGATTACATTTTGTTAAACAAAATGATTCTATGATTTCTTTTTGATCTCCAATTGTTTATTTGTTCTATGCTTTAATTTCAGAGTACATTGAGACATTAACCTTCGTAAATTTCAATAAAAACTGGAAAAATGGGGGTGTTCTAAAACTTTTGACCGGTAGTGTATATGTCCTGCATTGGGGTGTAGTGTTACACAAGGGGGACTGGGTTTTCTTTTGTGTTTATGGGGGTATATAGCCTTGGGGGAAGGGAGGGAAGGACTTATGGTATCAGCAAAGGGAATAGTTTTTGTGTCTTTCAAGATTAGTTCGAGGATAATAATTAAACTCGTGGTTTATGGCTAACAGTGTAAGAGCTATTTCATGGAATGTTAAAGGTGAGCGCAACAAACATAAGCGATATAAAATACTGAAGCACTTGCAGATAGAGAAGAGACAAATTTCCTTTCTACAGGAGACCCATCTACTCAAAACAGAGGCTAACTTACTAAAGAGGTTAAACATAGGGCGGGTCTATGCAGCTGGTTTTAACACACAAGTAGAGGGGCAGCTATTTTGCTTGATAGAAATCTGACTTTCAAATGTAAACAATGTTTCCTGGATCTTTTAGGTAGATTTATTTTTGTGCTTGGTACTTTGGAGAGATCTGACATAGTCCTTGAATCTATTTATGGACCTAACACAGACGCCCCATCCTTTTCCATGGATATCCTCAAGCTTTTATTGTCTTTCTTATCTATACCATTTTTACTAGGAGGGGATTGGAACTTACCCTTCGACCCAGGTGCGGACAGAACAGGCAAACTGAGGGCGGGTCTATCACCAGGCCAGAGATCTATATGAGACGTGATAGATAGCCTAGGCGACCCCTGGAGGGTGCTATATCCGAATCTCCAGAAATATACGTTTCGATCTCCTGTACATGGAACCTCGTCTTGTATAGATTATTTTTTGATGAGCAAACAGTTACTTACCGGCCTCATGGCATGTCAGATCTCAGTCATCTCAGACCATTCCTTAGTAACATGCACCTTATCAATATCCCCCACTCAAAGAATAGAAACAAGTTGGAAAATTAATAACAGTCTGTTAAGGGATAAATGGGTGGTGGACAGACTGAAGTCTTGTATTGAACAATATACTAAGGACAGTCTTAATTCTACAGGTCGACCTGAGATGGAGTGGGGTGGCTTAAAGTGCTTTATACAGGGGGAACTGATTCGGATTTCCTCTATGAAGAAGTCCAGGAGGGAACGTCAAATCAGAGATTTACTCGACAAAATTAGACAATTGGAAAAAGGGATCTCTCCCTCTTCCATGGACATACAGCTTCAGGAACTAACTCATCTTAAGGTGCAGTATAATGACTTGCTGGGTGGTAAGGCAGAATACGCCATCCTTAAAACAAAATCTATGTATACAGACCAAGGAAAGAAGGCCGGTCCCCTATTGGCTCTCCGGGTCAAGCAACAAGAAGCATCTAGACTAGTAAAAGCCATTTGTTCAGATGATGATGGCTTGCAAAAAACAAATCCAATGGAGATTGTAAAAGAATTCCAGACCTTTTACAAGAACCTCTAAGGTGTCAGGGAGAACCCTTCCTCAGCCAAACACATAGACGAATATCTGGGGGGACCTGCCTCTTCCCAGCCTTTCAGTAGATCAACAAACTTGTTTAACCTCCCCAATCATGGAAAGTGAAATCCAAAAAGCTATCAGCAATTTATCGCTTGATAAAGCTCCCAGACTGGACAGATTTTCCTCTAACTTTTATAAAGTTTTCAAAAAGGACTAACTCCATGGCTACTCCATCTGTTCTGAGCTGTCATGGCTGGGGAGTGCCAGGATCCTCACATTTCTGAAGCAACAATCATAGTTTAGCACAAAGAGGAGAGGGATCCGCAACGGGTCTCGAACTATAGGCCAATAGCTCTGCTCAATTGTGATATCAAAATTCTAACTAAACTTCTGGCCAGTAGATTGAATAAGGTTATGCTATTTTTGATTGCTGATGAACAGGTGGGATTCATGACTGGGTGATCCTCTTCAGATCATGTGAGAAAGCTTGACCACATTTTCTCTGCATCCCATGACAGCTTTTCCACAGCAGTTCTGATGTCTAGATGCAGAGAAGGCCTTTGACAGAGTGGACTTGTGCTTTCTCTTCAGAACGCTAATTAGACTTGACCTCCCTCCCCTCTTTGTGCAATGGATCCAAGCCCTATATACAAAACCCAACACCCGTATTTACTGTAACTGATCCTTTTCTCCCTCCTTTTCCCTTCATTCTGGGGCCAGACAGGGCTGCCCTTTATCTCCCCTTTTTTTCAGTCTTTATCTGGAACCTCTTCTGGTACAGATTAAGAGAGATTCAGGGAATCACGGTAGGTTCTCAAGAATAAAAATTATCGGCATATGCTGGTGACATACTTCTTCACCTATCCAACCTAAGGGCCTCCATAGGTAGAACTTTGCACCTGATACAAGAATATGGAGTGTTATCCAACTATAAATTGAAACTTGAGAAAACTACAGTGTTCCCTCTTAACCCGTCCACTCACATGGGAGAGGTTGATGGTTTAGGAGTACACTGAGAGCACAAAAAATTTAAATATTTGGGGATCATTCTCATGCAAGACTCTAAATCTTTAAAGGAAAATAATCTGGATGCCTTAGTCCAGACAATCAAGCAAGATCTGGAGAGGTGGACAAAGCTCCCAATGTCACTGTGGGGCAGAATTAGTCTAATTAAAATGAATATCTTACCCTGGATTTTCTATCCTCTTAATATGTTAAATTTATGGTTGCCATAGGCCTGGTTCATTAGACTACACTAAGTGCTAATCAAGTTTATTTGGAAAAGAAAACAAGCTCGTAGGGCCTATGGGAAGCTTACTGTCCCCAAGACAAAAGGAGGGCTGAGAATTCCTCACTTCAGGCTCTATTACTGGGCCAGCCATGCTGCAAAATACCTACGATGGGGGGAAGGTATTGGAGAGGAGACCCTGAAATGGTATTACCCTTTATGGCTTAGGCTGGAAAGAGAGCTAATCTCAGCACAGGGTCTCTCCTCCCACGCCCTTTTGTGCACTCCCTCTAAGTTGACCCCATCAGCTCTTGTTGAGACTCCAATCAGAATCTCAGTAAAGATACACAATTAGATGTGTTCTTCCATGTCCTACAGGCATAGACAGGACCCAACCCAGCCTCTTACTGGCAATCTGAATCTCTAGATAGGTGGGAAGAAGGTAAATGACTCCTGGCTCCCACAACTAACAAGGATCTCTGTTGCAGAAATATGGAGTAACAGACAGGTTCTGCAGTCTGGGGAGATCATCTATACCTATAACATAAACCCGCAGTTGTACATTAAAGTGCTTCAGCTCAGGCATATGTTAGGGAAGGCCCAGTTACTTCAAACTGCTGGAGAGGAGGGCAGATTCCTGTACCCACTCAGAGAAGTCACAAGAAATCCCCACGCGGTCACCGGTATATACTCCACACTCCTAGGAAGAGCCTTCCAACAGATAGACGGTTCCTGTAGCTATTGGAATGCTCAATTTCCAGAGAAAAGATTTAATTGGAAGAAGATATGGGTGGACACCCATAGGTTTGTTTCTCAAGACAGATTGAAGCTGATGCAATACCAAATCAATAACAACATGTATTACACTCCGGCTAAGATTGTCAAAATGAACAGAGCCCCCTCATCTACCTGCAGGCGCTGTTTGCAGGCTGAGGGTTCACTGTTCCACATCTTTTGGGAATGCCCGAGAGTGGTCCCCTTGTGGAACACTATTAAACAAAAAATGGATCCATTATTGGGTTTAGGGGAACACATAGAGCCTGCTGCCTGCCTCTTGGGAGATTTTTCCCAGATACCTATCACAGAGAGAAAATATCTCCTAGCCATGATATCTCTATTAGTCAAGAAGTTAGTACTGAGACACTGGCTAGATGAAGAGACTATTTCCTATTCAGAGTGGTTGCAGGAATTGCTTTCTAATCTTGCAGTGGAGAAAATGATTTCTAATATAACCAACAAGTCATTTAAATTTGTGAAATACTGGGGCTAGTTGCACACTTTATACACTCTTTAGTGAGACTCTTTATTTTAAGTATAAATGCAAACCATAATAGCCTTTACATTTCCTCTTTTCAGTGATGCTGATACCATGGGTGGGGAGGGTGGGAGGAAGGGTTCTGGGTATGTGTGTAATGTTACGTATCGTCTTGTAATGTATAATGTTTTTCATATTGTGGTTGTAAAATGACCTTGTAAGGCCGGATATATAAAAAACAATAAAGCATTTTGAGTTTTAAAAAAAATTAATGGCCATACGGGCTACTCCTAATATGTCTACAGGTGTATCTCCTTTTGCAATGATGGCAGAAAGACAGATGGTGTTACCTCTACATCTCCTGTAAACCACAGGAAATGTAAACTCAGCACATGCCACTACAGCACATGAATATGTAACCCATTCAAAACAGTATTTGTGAGAAACCTTTGCATTTATTCAAAAGAACTTAGAGAAAAGTGTTGAGGCTTCTAAGTTGTATTATGACAGGAAAACTAATCCAAAAGAGTATCAGATTGGTGATAAAGTGTTTAACTTTAACTATGGTAGGGATAAAGCCGAAGTCAAAAAGTTTCTTCCAAGTTGGCAAGGACCCTTTGTGATCACTGACAAAATCTCACCTGTAGCATACCAAATTGAACTAAAAAAGAAAAACAATGGAGAGGCCGTACCTAAATGGATTCATATTAATCAGTTGGGGCAATAACGTGAACTCAACAAAACATTGGAACATATTCTGAATGAATCTATGAGTGGTGATTAGGAATTAAAGTCTAGTTAAAATGTTTACTGTCATACTGATCTTTGAAACTGATGAGTAAAAGAAAATTTGTTGTATTTTTATAATGCTTAAAACAATGTAAAAGATTGTTACATGATTTAAAAGTGTACATAGTTGTAATCATGTTTAACCATGTTTGTTCATGTAGTGCTATCCTTATTTCTATGCCAAAAAGTACATCTCCAATGATGTCATCTAGTGATGTCACATCTATGATGTCACATCTGGCAAAATAAAGATTTTGATTGATTGATTGATCTGATGATGTTATATGTGATGATGTCCTGCGCCGATGATGTCATAAGTTACCACATGATGATGCAACTTTGTGTTTTATGTTTCGCTTTCCCTGCAGTGTTTAAAACTATATACCCATATACAGTAAGAGCATAGTTTTTAATTACAAAATGCATTTTTTGGAGTTCATTTTTAATTCAAAGGGGTGAAATGTAAGAACAAAACTAATTTGATTAAAGTATTGTATTATTATACTATTATTATCATATTCTTATTAATCATTAATTGCTATTCTATACTCTTATATTGGCTTAATTATTAAGTACTATAAATGTTTCTGGTTCAATTCAGATCTAAATGAACACTAAAGCAAGGACAATGCTGCTTAAGGCTTAAATACTGAAATGGGGGAATGATGCCATGAACAAAAAGGGGATGAAGCATACATGAGACAGCTTCAGGAAAAACAATTGTCCAGTGGAGTCTCCATTTAAATTGGGAGCTTTTCCTAATGGCCTCTTCCAAGGGCTAGCAGAAGAGCTGCATCTGAGACTAAGAGATTATTGCTATGGAAACTTGACATGATATATGGTGTGTTTCCTTGTGCCAGCCAGCTCCTGAGACACCAGAAGTTTAACATAGACTGAGATACCTAGGTCTTACAAAATTAAGACTTTTATTTATAGAAAAAGGTTTAAGGTACCACAAAGTCCAAATTCAGACATTTAATAAAGACTGCAGAGATCTCTTGGGAGACTGAATATAAGATCTGCAAGAGTTTTGTAATCCTTGTTATTTATAAAACTCTGTAGCACTCAAACTGTTCAAAATAAATGGGCAAGTTTGGTGTCAAAAGTAAGTTAATCCTCTGACCTCTCTAGAGACCTATCATTTAATGGAATGCCTGGTTGCAGGGTCTAGTCACTTCTGTTGTAAGGATTCTTTTTTTTTTTTATTTTACAGCTTTATTATTTTCACAAAAATCACCAAGAACATCACTTAACAGGCAGAGTTAAAGGTAACAATTGAGACTACAATTTAACTCACATATCAAATTCACAAATTATACCCCTCCCCCAAGGCTGCATACATATACGGGCCCTAATTTGCCATCCCTGAGGCAATCTGATCGTCAGGTTTCCACGCCAATAAGAGCACTTCTAATGAGCTCCAAAGTGATGTATATATTTCCACTCTGCCTCGTAGGTAGGCAATGTGCTTTTCTAACTTCAGTGCCAGAATGCACTCTTTATACCACTCCATCAAAGAAGGAGGTTTGTCACTAGCCCAATGCCTCAAAATTATCAGTTTAGCAACCGCTGAGATAAGTGACATTTGGGCCTTTTTAGTCTTAGCGGTACCTACTGGGAAAAGACTCATCAGGCATACCTCAGGGATAAACAAAGCATCTAAGCCAAGGATAGGATCTAGTAGGTTGTTAATAGACTGCCAAAAGGCCTGTGTAGAGGGACATAGCCAGACCATGTGGTACAAAGTACCAACGTCCTTATTGCATTTATCACAAAGGGGCGACTTTTTTGTCCCAAATTTAAACAACTGGGTTGGAGTTAGATACGTGTTATGCATTATGTTAAAATGAACCATTCTCAGCCTATCTTGCTTTATGAATTTATACATTGCGAGCCAGAGCTTCTTCCAAAGAGTGGGTATCTCAGGTATTCACAGCTCTCTCGTCCAGTAAAAACACACCCCAGACGGTAGCCTGGAGTCCCACTCCTGGAGTATTTTATATAGTTTGGAGACTGAGCGTGGCTGAGAAGCTATACATAAAAGTGTATTAAGGTCTCTTTCCCCGTGGTCTAAGGGCACAACCCGAGACAAAAAGGAGGTTAGGGCCTTGCTGACCTGCAACAATTTAAATATTCCCTGATACATAACTCCTAAAGAACTCATCAACTGATCATGGGGTAGAAGCCTCCCATTCACCCAGAAGTCCGAGACCCTAAGATGACTTGCCTGAGGCCAAAATGCAGGGGACAACGTAACGCCCCCAACCTTAATGTGTGGATTACTGAAAATGGGTTGGTCCGTCGAATGGTACCATTTTACTGTAAGATATTTTTGTAATTGGTGAAAGGCTTTTAAAGACCATCCCATAGGATTGTTTTTGAAGGACTTAGGAATGGCCGATGGGGAGACATACAGAAGGGCCCGTAGGGAGCATTTCTCCCTCTCCGCCAAATGTTGCTCTATGTCTACCCACAGAGGTAAGTAGTACAATTGACCGTCCCCTCCGTTCCAATAACCCAACTTGCTTATATGCTGCACAATATAATATAGGAAAAGGGAAGGAGCGGCTAGTCCTCCTTTTAATTTCGGGGCTGTCAGTTTGATGTAGGATCTACGAACCCTTTTCTTGTTCCATATAAATAAATTAAATGCCCTCTGTAAATTGGAAAACCACCCTTTCCGGAGATATACACCCATCATACCCAGAGGATACAATAACCTTGGCAATATATTCATTTTAAGAATACTCAGCCTTCCCCAGAGTGAGAAAGAGAGCAATCGCCACCTCTCCAAGTCTCCCTTTATTGTTTTAACTAAACTACCCAGATTGCCCGTAACCATGGAGTTCAAATCTGTACGAATATGGATTCCTAGGTACATAAGTGACTTTGCTTCCCAGCCAAGGCTGAATGGCAATAGATCCGACTTATTAACTTTGTTATTTAAGGGAAGGATCTTCGTCTTTGTCCGGTTTAACTTATAGTAAGATATTTTGGAGAAGGAGTCAATCTCCGCTAAGATAGCTGGGATTGAGACCTCAGGGTCTTCAATATGTAGTAATATATCGTCTGCATATACCGAGTAAGCATATCTGACCCCCCCAATTTGTATACCTTTAATGAAAGTATTCTCTGCCAATCTATGTAGTAATGGCTCTAAGTATAAGTTGAAAAGTAGGGGGGACAAGGGACAACCTTGCCTTGTGCCCCGCTGCAACTTAATTACCGGAGACAATATCCCATTACACTTGATCCTGGCAGAGGGAAAGGAGTATAAAATTTGTACCCATCTCTGAAAATCCTTAGGTAGACCAAAAGCAGACAGGGTTGCAAACAGATAGTCCCAAGAAACCCTATCAAATGCCTTTTCGGCATCTAGTGATATCAGTACCGCTGGAGTATTAATGGTCCTTGCCATTGTTATATAATGTAGTAATTTCCTCATGTGGTCTTGGGGTGACCTCCCTTTCATAAATCCCACTTGTTCTCGGCTAATCAGATTACCCATAATTTTGGATAGCCTATTAGCCAGAACCTTAGCTAGAATTTTAGTATCTGTGTTCAACAAGGAAATAGGGTGGTAACTATCCATACTAAGAGGATCTTTCCCTTGCTTTAGAATTAAAGAAACAGTCGCTTCTTGGAAGCTAGGATCCGATAGTCCATTATCAAACCAATACTGAAAAACCTCTCTTAGAATTGGGGTTATTAAAATATGGCAAACCTTGTAGAAATTGCTGGGGAACCCATCCGGTCCGGGAGACCTACCTAATGGCATTTGTTGAATGGCCTGCTGGATTTCCAAAGTCGATATTGGGGCACTCAGATAAACTGCTTCCGTATCCGTAATTTTTGTTAAAGCTACTGAGCTAAGAAATAAACTAATATCATCCACAGTGGGTTTTGTCTTTGGATCTACCGCATATAGTACCTGAAAATAGGAACCAAAGGCTTTCGCCATTTCCCCTGGATCCGTACAAACACGCTTACCCTGCTCCTTATAAATTCCAGGGATAAATTGGGTTGAGTCTAAGTGACGAATACGCATGGCGAGTAGCTTACTCGCTCTTTCTCCTGTATCTAAGTATTGGATCCTGGTCCTCAAAAGGGCCAGTTCTGCTTTCTGTGACATCAGATCTGCATATTGGGCCTGCAACTGGTAGAGTCTAGCCCAGCTACCCACCGTCGAAGTACGGGATAAGTTGCGTTCAATACTCCTAATGGAATCAAGCAATGAGTCCAATTGTGCCCTTTGCCCCCGCTTTTTGGGAGGCCATCTTGATCAGCTCTCCCCTTAGAGAACATTTCAAGGCAGCCCAGATTAGGTCCTTTTTATCCACCGAGCCTTGGTTGTCTTTGAGAAAACCCGTGATATAGTCTGTTATATGCCTCAATGAGGATTCGTCTTTCAGAATCTGACAATTTAATCTCCATTGCGGTGACCGTTTACCCCCCACAGTTAGCCAAAATTCCAGACTAACCGGTGCGTGGTCTGATATCACTCTAGCGGATATGTCTGCCTGCATTACCCCTGACATTGCAAATGAGCTAATTAGTACATAGTCGATTCGTGAATAAGTCTTGTGTACTGCCGAGAAAAAGGTGTATTGCCGCGCAGTTGGATTAAGAGCACGCCAAACATCGACCAGTGCAGCCTCACAAATGAGATCTTTTAGTGCTCTTTGTGCAGGCGATAGTCCTCGTCTCTCCCTACCTGATCTATCCAAGTCATTCTGGAGTGCTAAGTTCCAGTCCCCACCTAATATTGTAAGTTTCACAGGATTAGAGACAATCATATTTAATAATCTTACAAAAAAGACTGGGGAATCGCAGTTGGGGCCATATATTGAGCCTAGTAAAATCGGGTGTGTTTCTAACAAGCCATGCACTATGATATACCGGCCTTCCGGGTCCCAAACTTCTTCAACCATTTTAAAGGGAATGTTTCTTGCTATGAGGATGACTACCCCTCTCCTATTTGTGGATGACCCTGCTCCGAAAACTTGCCCTACCCATGACCTTCTAAAGTAACAAATATCAATTCTCCTTAAGTGCGTTTCTTGCAGAAAGGTGAATTGAGCTCCCAGGTGCCGTAGATGTCTTAATATAATTTGCCTCTTAACCCTATCCTTGGCTCCTTTAACATTTCAACTAATGAATTTATATTGATTACTCATGTGTCCAATCAATTAAACACAGTTGCTTATGAGATATATTGACGAGTTGTACTACAGCTTTATTAAAGAAGTTACAGGACCCCTGGCTTAAGGAATCTCTGACGAACCCTGAAGATGTGCAGCCTTGTTCTCCCCATTTCACACAAATATTCTCACCCAACAGTCCCAAAACAGTACCACCCCCCTGCCCTCTTACAGTAATACTAAAACCCCCTGCCCCAAACCTACCCCAGTTCTGATAAACTGCACTCCTATTCACCTTATGTCACGTGATTCTGATCCAAACAGCCCAAACTACACAAACTATACAATCCCCCCCGAAGCCCCCCTTCCTCACTATTAAATTATGCTTAAACCTATGTGTTAACAGTGACAGACCATGCTAGCGGATCTTAATTCTAACTATCAAAAGCTACATACTCCTATAAGTTTAAACCATCCATCACCCTTGAGGAGACTTAGATCGCCCACTAAATATATTTAAATGTCCCGGCGCAGTGGCCCATAGCCCCACATCAATCGTTGAATATCGTAAACTCTGAGAAGAAGAAAAAAAAAAAAAAACACCGGGGGGACCATCCATCATAACCCCTGCTTGTATGCAAGTTTAATACACATTCCAAGTCCCAAGTCATATAATCAATTCAATCATTCCAGGATAGTTCCCCGAAAATCTCCGGTCACCGTCCGTTGGTCTAATGCTTCCATCACCCTCTCAAATTGCAAAGTCAAAGCTCCTATTTTGCGCCACGAACCGAAGGGGAAAGTGGATACAGCAACAAGTCATTCTTCAGGGAATGCCCAGGACCATTTCACCAACCCGTGCATATCACATTTGCATTGCACTCGTAGGCGAGGAGAAAGATTCATATCGGGAGCTTCACCATACCTATGAATTTACGGGCGTGTCGGTGTTGATAACAACAATCCAGAATGATCCCCTCTGAATGTCACGGTTACGGGTAGCCATGTTCGAGTCTGTATTACCTAAGACCACCAGCAGGGATCTATTATTGTTGCACATCAGATCACTAGAACAGGACAGTTTTTATATTCGTCCGTTACTTTCCACTGAGAGATTTGATCACAAATAAGATATTACCAGCTGGGCCCTCCATTCAGGTTGTAATTCCAGTTTACAGTTTCCATGCTCAGAACTCATCCATCCACCGATCACTTGTAGAGTTCGGGAAAAATGTTTTTCAGCTCTTGCATGGCTTGCTCAGGGGACTCAAATGCTAGCCATTTGTCATCATGTTTCACCATCAGGACAGCAGGGTATTTAACCCTGAATGGTATAGAAGCCGCAACTAATTTGGACACAATCGGGTGAAGCTCTTGTCTCCGTGCCCTCACCGAGTGCGGCAGATCCTGAGTGATACGTATCTTTTTGCCCTCCCATGTCAGCTCACTTGCGTCTCTAGCTTTAGAAAACACATGTTGTTTGTCCTGGAAGTTCAATAATTTGAAAATTATTGGTCTAGGTGGTTGACTCTGAGTTGGTGGCGGGCGTAGCGCTCGGTGGGCTCTCTCAATCACGTACTCTCCACCGCTCGGAGGAGCGCCAGCTATTTTGACACAGAGTTTCTGCAGGAAAGTTATTATGGCACCCCCCTCCTCTTTTTCTGGAAGCCCGATTATAATCAAATTATTTCTCCTACTGCGACCCTCTAAATCTTCCAGCTTGTCTTCTAACTTTTTCATTCTGCGCCTTACATTAGTTAACTCCATCTCGCTCCGTTCTTGCTTTTTTTCCAATGATATAATCCTCGACTCCGAGTCCCCGACCCTTCTAGTCAACGTGTCTACAGAACCTTTAATCTCCTGCAGATCCTCTGAAATTGAGGTAATGGCCGTCTGAAGAGGTTGCATTATCTCCATAAATCTGCTTTCAGTCAGGGCAGTTTCTGATGTGAACATCTTAGGTGCGCCAGCAGCCTGCTGCTTAGGCCATTTTGCGGCCTTTTCTTTCTCCGGCATTCGTGGGGGAGAGTGCCTTGGAGGCGCCTTCCTCATATAAACTTCCATTAATCCGTCGAGTTCTATCCTCAAAGGTAATCAGCAGCTACTCAGACTTGTTAAAATCGATTTCTCTCTACGTGAGAACCGCTATAAAAAATGTAAATCAGGAGACTGAGAACGGAGCTCCGGGAGAAGACTGCCTTTGCTCAAGCTGCCATCACGTGACCCCTGTTGTAAGGATTCTTAATGTACTCCAAGCAGCATGAAGTCATGGATCATTAACCACAAACAAAAGAAATCACTGGCCAGGATATTCAAAGCAGCTGCGTATGGCGCAACTGAGTTGCGCCAGTGCAAGTGTGGACTTGCACCAAGGAGCGATATTCAGCAGGAGTCATTGTGTGGTGCAAGTCCCATTGCACCAATGAGCAACTATAATGAATGCATGCACAACAGCAGGGGGCATGTCCATGAATATGCGGCGGTGCAGTGTGATATTTAACTGTGGAACCAAGGTGCAAGTGTGGAGCAAAACCTAGATGCACTGTGCAGACTTGAGCCTATAAAAACAGGGTGCAAGCACACAGACAGCACTTGCACCAGGGGAGAGAGAGAGAGAGAGAGAGTGGCAAGAGAAGGTGGAGATACAGAAAAAGAGACAGAGCAAGGCAGACAGAGCCAGTGAAGGACAGAGTGACTGGCACAGGCAGCCACAGAGGTGTGGGACAGAGGTGGCAGTGGAGAGTGAGCCAGGGGCTGAGAGAGTGAGAGGAAGATGCAGGCAAAGTGCCACACAGTGCACCAGGGTGGCATACAGCCTGCAGCAGCCGACCACCCAGGGAGAGATAGGACATCAGGGGCCATGGCTAGTGCACCCTTCCTAATGGAGGCCATAATGAGGGGTGTGAGGTGGCAGGAGGAACAGTGACATAGCCGTGGAAGGGTCCATTGGTGGTATGCCTGGAACAGGTGGTACCGTGCCCACACCACCTTTGAGAATTACACCGATACAGAGATTGTGGGCCAGTATCACCTGAACAGGGCCATTCTGAGGCAGCTCTGTTAACTGTGCAGTAAGGAGATGCAGGCACCCACAAGACGGAGCCACACAATGTGTGTGGAGACAAAGGTGACAGCAGCCATGTGCCTGCTTACCACGGACACCTTTCAGAGACCAACAGGGGACACAACAGGCATAACCCAGTCGGCCACTTCCTGCCTCCTTACACAGTTCCTCAATGCCCTGCTACCACGTGCTTCATAATGCATCCAGTTCCCCAGCACACAGGCACAGCATACATCAGCCATGCAGGACTTCCACAGGGTAGCACGCATGCCTGGCATACTTGGGGCCATTGACTGCACCCATGTGGGCATCTGCATGTCACCTGGCCCTGAGGGTGTGGCCTACATGAACAGGAAGGGGTTCCCAAGTGTAAACTGCCAGGTGGTGTGCAATGCCAAGGTGTGCATCACCAATGTCTGTGCCACATATCCTGGGAGTGCGCATGATGCATTTATCTGGCACAGCTCTGTGCTGTGCCACAGGTTCATGCATGGAGACATCCCCACAGGTCACCTAGTGGGTGAGTATAAGATGGGCAGGGTGCCGGGCAGAGCAGGGCATGGGATGGGAGGGCAGGGTGGGCGTGATGGTGAGGGCACCAGGGATAGGCAAGGGGCAGAGTAACAGAGAACACAGTGCTAACCATGTCATTATCCACACAGATGACAGTGGCTATCCACTCAAGCCCTGGCTGCTCACCCCCTATTTACGCCCATTGTCTCCTGCACAAGAATGGTACAATGAGGCACACGCCAGCACGTGGAACATCATTGAGTGTGTATTTGGGATGCTGAAGGCATGGTTCTGTTGCTTAGACAGGTCTGGCAGTGCCCTACAGTACAGCCCCTCAAAAGTCTGTGGCCTATTCCTGGCCTGCTGCATACTGCACAACATGGCCATTGACCGTGGGATAGCTGTCAAGGCTGATGAGGGTGACAGTAGTGGGGACAATGAGGACAATGGACTGGAGGGTGGTGAACAGCCCCCCAGGTGGAGGTATCTCTGGCTGCAGAGGATGGCACACCAGCACCGGGACACCATTGCACAGGAGCACTATGGTGCATGCAGGCAGGTGGTGCCACACCCACGCACTGGCCACACACCAGGTTCGGCACACAGGCAGGGGCATGCATGGCAATGGGCATGCACACACAGAGGCATAGTGCAGGGGTGGGGGTGTCAGTGCCACACAGCCACACACAACTGCACACAGCAGTGAACAGCAACACACACACACACACACACATGCCCAGGCGCTGGCATGTGGTGGGGATCAGATGCAGTGCACCGGTGCACAGGCACAACCGGTGCAAATCTGCTCTCATCACACCCACACCACACGGGCTAGCGACTGGGCAGGCACGCACACAGGCAGCATGCAGCATGACACACAGGTGCCACACCTGTGGTATGCACACACTCACACTGCCCATGCACGCACAGGGCAGCAGCAGCAGACTGCAGCCAGGGCAGCACACACATCAGGTCCACCGCATGGAACCATGGTCACTGCAGCCACGGGGGCGGCTGCGCTGGAGCTGATCAGAAGCCACAGGCTGCACATCAGCTACAGGGGGTGTTTGCAACAGCCCCCGAGGGGTTGTACTGTGGGACTGTGACCGGGTCCGCACAGGGGTGTGTAGGCACCCAAACAGGTTAGTCCCAGGCATGCCTGGGATGCCAACTGCAGAGCCTGGCATCAACAGGGAGGGTGTCACTCAATGCTGGGATCATGGGGTGGACAGTGCACTATGTGGTGTCTGAGGTGGCTGACCATGCCCTGTGGCAGCTAGCAGTGCAAGACCATCCATGATCGCATTGGCTATGCGATCTTCAGATGTGGTCATGTCCTCCAGCAAGTGCTGTATAGCCACCAGGAGCTGTGCAGTGTCCCTCTCACACTGCTCGGCCACCTGGCACACCTCTGCATGCAGTGCACACACCCCATCTACCAGCAGCACCTGTTGCTCCACGGAGGCCCACAGCAAATGGGTGTGCTCTGCCAATGGGTCAGTGCCCAGGGGCACCTAAGCAGGGTGTTGACCCTCCTGTGGTGAATGACCGCACTGCACAGCCCCCACTCAGGTGGATGCTGCACAGTGGGGTCCACATGGGTTAAGTCCCTATCAGGTGCCCCGGCAATGGACCCTGTGTCTGGCTGCCCTATGGTTCCTGTTGCCTGCCGCTGCTGCCTTTCCGGCCGCTGTAAGCTTCTCAGAGCCTGTGCGGCTGCACCACTACCACCACATGGCACTGCCATGGCAGTGCACACAGCAGCACCTGCTGTGGTGGTGGTGGACAGCTGTCCCACCACTGCCAGGCCACTGAGTGCACTGCCTGTGATGGTACCTGGTATGGGCGTCTCCCTCACAACACCACCCATGCTGTCCAGGGTCATGGTCAGGTCATCGTCAGTGTTGGACCTCACCCTGATCTGTGTCTCCATGTAGAGGATGCCATGGCTGGCATCCTGCAGAAACACAGCCAGGACCTCATCCAACCCCATGCCCAGGACATCCAGCTGGACAGTGCTGGTGTGCTGCAGCCAATCAGGCCCCCAGATGCCTGTGGAGGTGGATAGCTGGTCCTCCGGGGCTGAGCCTGCCTCCATGGCTGCTGCTGGTGCCCTATCCTCCTCATGCAGGCATGCTGGTGCTGAAAGAGAAAACAGATGTGTCAGTGATGCAAGGCCCCCATCCCCCTCAACCTCCCATCCCCTCAGCCACTGCTTGCTGTGCATGCCCAACATACGTACCATGCAGTGATGGGCTTACACCCATCTGAAAACCTCCACCTGGCACACCCTCCACAGTGCTGCAGCGCATGGTGGCTGCCACCAACTCCTCCTGCACCATGAGCTGTGGCACATCAGCAGGCCCGCTGTCTGGGCTCCACGAATGGCTGCCACCTTCTCCTTGATGCAGCATTTATCGGTGCCCACCTTCTCACGACACTCCTGCACAGACCGCTGGTTGCTGCCCTGCTGGTTGACACATGCCGCCACCTCTTCCCAGGCCACAGCCCTGTGGCACCACTCAGCAGTGGCTCCCTGTCAAGGTAGGCCTCAAACAGGACATCTGCCTCTGTCTTTGTAAAGTTGGGCCTGCGTTTGCGAGCAGGCCCATGCTCCTCACTCCCTTCGTGTTCCAACATAGTGCTACCTGTGGACATGGACATGTGTGTCAGTGTCAACAGCAGCCTACTCCATCCACCCTGCTGTGCTGGCTGGGTTCAGCAGCATGTGAAACTTACCTCAGATGGTTGCAATACTGGTCCGTGGTCTGTGCTGGTCCATGGTGCTTTTATAGCGCAACCCATGCAAATGAGCATTGGCGTAACAGTAATGACATGCTAATTTCCCCAGTGTGAAGCACATTGGCTGATAAGCTCATTTGCATGTGGTGGCTGAATATAACTTACTTGCTTTGTATGCAATGGAATTGTGCCAGTGCAGGTCGCAGCACACTGTCCAGGCATGCGCAGTGTGCAGGACTGCAGTGCGCATGTGTCAGGTGGTGTGCTGCCACCTATTGTGCACTGTGCACCCACTGCACAATACAGACTGTGGCGCATTGTGTGCCATGGCTGTTATTGCTCACCAGTGCACAGTGTGCCAGTTGACCCCTGACCCCTACTGTGACCCCCTGACCCCTTGGGACTCCACCACCATGTACATGTCTGGCCACACCCATGTCATGCATCTCCGGCATTACATGATTGGCGGACACAGCACATGCCTCCATGAGCACATGTGTGCCTCTGACCACCATTTTGTCTCCACACATCGCTGTCGGTACAATGGCACAGCGGGGAGTTCGCTGGGCCATAACTGGTCCGATATAGAGCAAGGCAATCTGGTGGCCTGTGTGCAGCTACATGCACATGGGCTGTTTGGCCAGATGCCCCTGCAACAGCCACAGACCAATGTCTGGCAGGGCATTGCTACCAGCCTGGTGCAAAATACTGGGGTGGCCAGAACCAGGGAGCAATGCTGCCACCAGTATGGTGACCTCATGCGATGGGACCCAGAGTGCCTGTGACAGCTGCAGGCACACGTCCACCAAGGGGCTGTGCCATGACCAGATAAGTCAGCCCATGCTGGATGTGTGCCTTAGTGATGTACTGTGGTGATGGCTTGGCTGCCTGGCATGCCCTGCAGAAGGGTACACTGTCAATGTGTGCATGCAGTGTGGCATTGCCAGCTGCAGCTTGTGTTGCAATACAGCCTTGCGGGACATGTCAGGCAGGGGCACATGCTGTGCACAGGGGTGGGGCTGGTGGGCACATGCTGTGGGTGTTCTCTGATGTGTACCTGTCTTTGTTCCATTCCCAGGACCTGAAGACTGCCACAGGACAAAAGCGACAGGAGCACCAGGGAGAACCCAGCAGGCCGCAGCAGGACCCAGCGATAGTGCAGCAGCACAACAGGTGCCAGCAACACTGCAGAGGGCAAGTAAGCACTGTTTTGGTCCTGTGCACAGTACAGGGTGGTCAGCAGGGGTGGGAGGGTGCGGCCATGGCCACCTGTGCCATGTGTCATGGCAGCTGAGTGTGTTGCACTGTGCATGGTGCATGCCACAGTGGGGTGGCCATTGCACACATGTACCAGCTGTTGGGTGGGTGGGTGTGCGCCTGGCTGCCACTGGTGTTGCTGTGGTGCTGTTGGTGCCCTGTGCTGTGTGACTGTTGCTGTGCAGTTGGGTGGCCATTGGGCAGTGGTGCCCACCTCTGTGCACTGTCATGGCATCCTGGGTTGCTGGCAGGCATTGGCCCACCCCCCTGTGGGTGACCAGGATGCCACTCTGGGGTGTGTGTTCCCACTGCCCATTGCGCACAGTGGGTGGGCATGGTACCTTGGGAACTTGCACTGATCACCTCTCCTGTCCCTTGCCATAGGTATCCGGTGGAGGATGAGGCTGCCCCTCTACTGTCGGCTGCTGCACCAGATTGTGCTCATAACATCCACCACCATGGAGGTGGTCCAGCCGGTGCACTGGCTCTTTCTGGCCGACCGACGGAGAAGGAGGAGCCAGGCAGTGGCAGGACATGGCTGCCCTTCCTTAGTCCCAGCCCCAGCTTTTCCCTGTTTCCCCTGTTGTCCCTCCCTATCTGTCCCCTTCCCACTGTACAGTCCCTGTTCCCTGTCCCCTTCCCTCATTTTCCTACCCTTTCCCACCCCTTGCTCTTGTATATAGTTCTCTGCAATACATATATTTTGACTTACCTGCCTGTGTCAGTGTCAGCTTTGCAGCTGGCATGAGGAGCCATGCTGCAGTGGCATGGTGTCTGTCTGTGTGCTAAGGTTTACCAAGATTATGAAGCTTCTAATGATAGTAGGTATGCCAAACAAAACTCATTCTGAACCAGGAAAAATGTGCTTTCAGGATCTCTAAACATTTTAGGGCTATTTAAAAGGAAAAGGTTTTGTAAAGTTTTAATTAAACTGCATGCCTTAGATTAAAAGTAAACATATCTTGTTTGGTCTTAAATAAATCCCTTCTTTTTGCTGCATCTGGAAATATAGGTTTTACATTTGTAGCAAGGTGCACATAGATGCAAGAAAGGAAAATTGTTTTATATCAAAAGTTGTTTTTGAAGATGAAGACATATTGAGAAAAAAATGGTTTAGGAGGGGCACAGTCACACCCTCAAAGTGCACGCAGACCAATCATAATTTGATGATGATGTCACCCAGCAAGTGGGAAATAAATGTGTTGCTGGCAAAGCCAGCACGGAACTGCTTGATTTTTCGGTGGGTGAGGACCTATGTTGGCTGTCTTGACAATTTTGGTGGTCTTGCGACTTTTACTAGGCCAAAAGCCTGAAGCCACGCCTGCTTGGAACCAACATTTAGGCTAAGCCATTGCATCCATCAGGGGGTGCTAAGCATGAACTTGAAAGTCTGCACAACATTGCACCAAAGCCAGCTGTTAAAACTAACTGTTACAGAGAGGACTGTTTCCAATATTGGATGAAGCAAGGCCTATGTTTTGCATACTGAGAATCTGGACTAAAGTAATGTTTTGGAATTTCTGCTAAAAGCCTGAATAAGAGACTGACTTTGGAATTTACAAGCCAGCAAGCCTGCAGTGCTGTTAGCAGTGAGTCCAGAGTTGCAGGTTCAAAAGCAGAAATTAACTGAAACAGGAAAGAGTCACATAGTCCAGTTACTAAAACAACTTTGCTGTCCACAGGGAAATAACTTCCTACAATCTGTTGTGCTGCTGAACTGCTAAAACCTTGCTGTCTGATTTTTCCCACCGGAATCTGATAAGTGACTTTTGATGATTCATGATGTCGAGCAAAAAGGATCCAGCCTACATTGCTTCATTGATGTCAGAAGATTCTATAGTTCAGATTCCAGGGGAAAAGACAGAAGACTACAGCCAAGCCAAGCCACTGAAGGACATTTGTCATCCAAAATCAGAAGTTCTCACCAAGATTTTGAAAGCTGAAAAGTAGAAGAAGGCCACACCTACAGATAACTAAAAATGCATGTATTCCTTTAATTATTCCAATTTTAATACTTTTATTTGGCTATTTGGGGGTGGTAACAGTGCATTTTTAGCTACAAAACCATGGGCATATAGTTAAGCTAGAATTTAGACATAAAGAAGTGCCTTCTTGCATGTTATAAAATGTAAAACAATTATTATACAAAGATATAATCTGAAACACTAGTGTAATGAGTTGCAAGTTCTCATAGTAAAAAGGTCATGATATTTATAAGGATACTGAAAAAATAGTATAGGCAATGTCATCTATTATGCTGAGTATTGCTTATTCATTTGCATTGTTTATCTGCCGAAATGTATTTGTTTTATTTGATTTACTTGATCTTCTGAAACTTTTGTTTTGTTTACATTAGAGTTTATGTTTACATTATTTTTATTATGCTTGATATTTATGCTAATTAAAAATATTTAAGACTTGTACATATGTGAATAAAATATATATTTATTTCTCATATTTCTAAATGTGGAGGACGTGTTTTTATCGTCATTTTTGAATCTGGAGGACGGGGATAATATCATATGTGAATTTTATAATTATCTTTGGTAATCTATGAAAATAATTTTTGGGTAAGGCCTGAGGTGAGTCAAAGTGCTGCATTATAAAAAGTGGTATTATAGTCTTTGTTCTGATATCTTTGGGGGCTCGCCCGGGATGGCTGTTAGTGAATAACAGTCCACACTTAGCGTATATGGGAAATAAATATTATTATTGTTATTGTTTGCAAGTTACTAAATGGCTTAAGTAATATTTTTCTATTCTTCTTTCTCGAGGATTTAAAAATAGAATTACCTCTAGACAGTGAGAAAATACCAAAAGAAGTAATTATCTGGCAGCAAAGCCTCAAGGAAAATGACTTTCAAAGAATCATAAGGAAAGATCTGGTTCTTTGTTTAAAATGTGTAGGATAAAAGGTTGTTAACATTTAATTGTAATTCTTGTTAAAGATTAGTAACAAGAGCATAAGACATGGCAGCTGCTATTTCAACTGTAGGTATGGCTCATGTAGATACAGGGGCAATGCTTTTAGAGTTGCCAATACCTCTCATCAAGGAAGAGCCATTGATACCTCTGCATCCAAATTGTAGGCCAGAAGAAATAATTGAAGAATTAAATGAATTAAATAAAGGGTATGTAGATATGATTAAGGAACTGCATGTTGATAAATTAAGGTTATCTAATGATGTAAAACAGTTAAGCCAACAACTAGGGGAGATATCTCACAAATGTAGTAGACTTGTAGGACAGATTCAATTACTCAAAAAACAGTTAGATGAAAGTAATGTGAAAATATCTGACAGAGACTGTGTCCTGATCAACTTAAAAACTGACATTGCTGCTTTAAAAAATTTGAATGAACAGCTAAAAGAGCAGTGCTCAGCTTCAGAGACAGAAAAGGCCAACATAGTAAAGGTTAATGAGAAGCTCAAAGGGTGGTGCACAGCTTTGGAAAGGGAAAAAGCAAAATTAATGCATGCTAATGAACAGGCTACCAAGGAGCTAACTGAAATGATACAAAGGTATAATGATGTAAGGGAGCAATATGAAAGTGAAAAGAAACAGTGGGCAGACAGGGAAAGACACCTCTTAGCCAAAAGGAAGGAGGAACCCTTGGAACAAAGAAGCATAAGCTGGTCACCCCTAAGGTATCTACCCCAGGGTAATGAACAAGGGGCTTATCCTTCTTGGGATTCCCCCGTGCAGGACCTGCAAATGGAGCAGGCCCTCACCCACCACCCTTACCTGTTTCATCTAGTGCTGAAGAAGAGAAAATATATAAAGATAGAGAGATTAGTGTACCAACAAGGACAAGGAGAGTAGTAAAAGGACCAGATGCACAAACAGAAAAGGAGAGATCTGAAGGTGCAACCTCACAAAATGAATTAAAGGAGGATAGCCAATGGAAAGAGTAGTGTACCCTTTTGGAGCAACAGCTCTTTGAACTAGGAAAAGAAGTAAGAGATTTGAAGGCCCAAAAAGGGTGATACCAAAAGTAAAAGTAAAATTCATGTGAGACCAAAAGCATCTGAGGAATCAGGCCCAGATGACTCCTCCTCTGGAAAGGAATATTCCTGTTCAGAAGAGAAACCACACGATATGCATAGAAAGGGATATAAAATTAGACAAAAAAAGAAGTTCTGATTCTGAAGATGAATCATCTGATTGGTCTAGAAGGAATAAGAAGATATCTGAAAAGGAACCCCTTTCTGACACTAGTGTAAAATGTTAAAATGACCCCCCCAGTCACTGTTGCCCTCACCTCGCATCTCTCCCCCTTCCCTTGATCTCCCCCATGCTACCCCCTCATTCTTCTTATCAGATCCCCTTTGCCACCCCCCCCACACCCCTGGTTCACCCCTGGTATTTCCCCCTCCTCCTCCTCCACCTAATCCCTTTCCCCTTTGTTCAGCCCTACCATGATTCTCCTCCCCATCACACTCCTTCTCCTATTCCAGGTGTTGACAAAGTCTTCTCTGGCTGCTTCACTAATTCGAGCAAGTTTTGGATTCTAGTCCTCTTGCTGTACTCTGCACTTGCCCTGGCATAGCTTTACGCTACCATCTGCATCTGAAATGTAAACAGCTCTCTCTATTTTGCACTGGACTCAAATCTTGTCATGTTGTGTCCTGGGCTACCAAGTTCACTAAGTTCCTTTGCAACCAATGTACTCATGTGGACCTTTTTGTAACATGTAATGTAAATTACTATTGAATCTGTGTAACCTTATGTAACCTATGTGTTGTTTGATTGTCGTATGTATCTGTATGACCAGGAACCTTTGTAAATGAGTCCCTGACTCAAAGGTATTGATCCCAATCTGATATAAATAAATATTTATTTACAAAGGTGGAGGAAGTATGGTCTAAATTAATTGAAAGACTTCTATGATTCAGGTAGATTAGTTTCTTTTGAACAAATACAGAAGTAATCTCTATATCAGGAAGGTTCATAAGACTGGGGGGAAAACAAAACCTTGTTGGTTTAGTAGGGAGGTGGCAGGCAGGGTTAGGGAGAAGAGGAGGAGGGCATTCAAGAAACTGAAGACAACACGAAGGAGGGGGAAGACTGGGAAATATACCAGAGGAGGCAAAAGGAGGCTGTCAGAGAGGTGCAGAGAGCAAAGGCAAAAGCAGAAGAGAAAATTGCCAGGTCAGTCAAGACCGGAGACAAAGCTTTTTTTAGGTATGTCAGTGAGATGAGAAAAACTGGTATGGGGATAAACAGACTAAGAAACAAGGAGGGGTTTTGATCAAGGTTAATGGGGATAAGGTGCAGTTATTAAACAAATTCTTTTGCTCAGTATTTGGGATAGAGGGGGAAGGGGATTTTGCAGACATTAGTACAGGAGTTAAAGCAAAGATACTAGGAGTCATACTAGGAGGTATAGATGTACAGAAGGCCAAAATCCCATGAATGTACATCTCCTGCCATAGCAGGCATCAATCCCCATTACCCGGATTCAGTAGAAATCTATCAAGTTTAAGTTTGAAGGAATTATAAGAATCAACTTCCACAATTTCTCTTGGTAAGGAATTCCATACCGAGATAACACGTTGTGTGAAAAAATTCCTTCTTAACTCAGTTTTCCGGTAAGTAAGTCCTAATTGATAACTGTAACTTCTTAGAGAAAAGACTCTTTGATGTCGAATGAAGCCCAGATCAGCAAATAGTATTGGATCCCTTGTGATTTTAAACATTAGCAGAAGATCACCTCTTTTTCTCCTGAGCTCCATGGCGTAAAGATTTAAAGAACATAATCTAAAGTCATAATCTGCCCTATGAAGCCCCTGAACCATTTTAGTAACTCTCCTCTGGACCCCCTCCACTCTCCTGACATCTCCACGTAGAAAGGGGCTCCACAGTGGGGAGCAATAATCCAAGATGGGTCTTACGTAGGCCCTATACAAGGGAATTATGCAATCCCTATTTCTGGAAGTAATTGAGCGTGTAACACAGCCAATAAGTGTATCAGCCTTTTTTGTTAATTCAGCGCAATGACTGCTGAATTTCAAATCCTTTGATATCAAAACCCCCAGATCTTTTTCATATTCCACAGACTGTAATTGTTTGCTGTTTAACATATAGTTGCAGCATGAGTTATTATTACCCAAATGCACAACTACACTCTTATCTAAGTTAAACATCATGCCATTAGTAGTTGCCCAAGATTCCATTAACAGAAGGTCACAACACAGGTCAGAATATCCATCCATTCTACTAATGTCTAAAGCAATTTTTGTATCGTCAGCAAACTTAACTGAGTGTCCCTTGATATCCTTATCAAGATCAGAAGCAAAAATTGAAAATAATAACGGGCCCAGAACTGAGCCCTGAGGGACCCCACTAGTGACCCTACCCCCAACAGAAGTAAATCCTCTAATTCTAATAGCTTGTTCTCTGTTCATCAGCCATTCTTGAACCCATTTAGTTATAAATCCATTTAACCCTAAATTTCTCATTTTTTTAATAAGGGTTACATGTGGAACCTTATAAAAGGCTTTACAGAGGTCTAATAATATAATATCCACCACCTTTTTGTCCTCTAGCAATTTACTGACTATTTCATAGAAACAGAGATTTGCAGTAAGGCAAGATCTTTGGGGCTTAAAGCCATGTTGTGTGTCATCAACAAATCCTTTTGTCTTTAAATCTGATGTAAGTATGTCCTTTACAATAGACTCCATGATTTTACCCAGAATGCAGGTCAAGCTGATCGGTCGGCAGTTTGTCATACTACCATGGTCTCCCTTTTTATTAATAGGGACCACTAAACTTGTTTCCAATCATCCGGAACCTCCCCTGTAGATAGAGATTTATTGTAAAGGACATATAGTGGCTCGACCAGCCACCATTCAATAGCCTTTAAGACATGTGGGTGCAGTAAGTCTGGTCCAGGTGAGGTATTTATTCTTATCTGGTTTAATTTACAGTATATTTCATCCCTAGTTATTTTTATTTCTTCAATAGGATTAACACCAATATCCTGTAAGGGATTTTTATTCTTATTAGAGTACACTGAACAGAAGAATTGATTAAACTCATTTACCATATCAACTGGGTTACTAATAATGTTATTAGAGACTTTAATTGGACCAACTCTATTAGAGTCCTTTTTTTATTATTTACATAGGAATAAAAGGATTTCCCTCCATCCTTTATGTATGCTAGTCTGAATTCAATATTTCGTTTTTCTTTATTAATAGTGTTTTTACATCATTTTAATGCCTCCTTATATTTATATTTATTGTAGTCATTAGTTTCTCTTTTCATTACCCTGTATGCTCTCTTTTTAGCTAAAATTAATTTACGTACTTTATTGGTGTACCACATAGGCAATTTTCCTTTTTTATTATATAGAGTACATTTTGAAATGTATTTATCAGTTAGCTCATGGATTATAGATTTGAATTTGTTCCATAAGTCGTTTACAGGGATGGTATTATCATTCAAGGAGCAATTTTGTAGTTCTCCATTAATGGCATTAAAATTAGCTTTACCAAAGTCCATTATTTTTGTGATACCAGTTTGCTTAATGTGTTCATTTATAACAGACAAAGTAATGATTTTATGATCGCTGGGGGTTGATACAAGCCCATTCGAGGAGGAAGCAGTCTTGAGAAAGTTGGAACAGCTACGAGTGGACAAGGCCATGGGGTTGGATGGGGTGCATCCTAGGGTGCTGAGAGAACTTAGGGATATTCTGGCAGCTCCCTTAGCAGCTCTTTTTAGCAGGTCCCTGGAGATGGGGGGAGGTCCCAGAAGACTGGAGAATGGCAAACGTCATTCCTCTTCATAAGGGGGGTGATAGAGAAGAGGTGGGTAACTATAGGCCTGTGAGCTTAACATCCATAGTAGGCAAAATTATGGAAAAGTTACTGAAGGGCAGGATTCAGCAGTATTTGGAGGATAATATACTTATTGATAGGCATCATCATGGATTCACCAAGGGGAGGTCCTGTCAAATGAACTTAATAGAGTTTTTCGATGGGGTCACTAGGGAAGTGGACCATTGGGAATCAGTGGATATTGTGTATCTTGACTTTAGGAAGGTGTTTGATTCCATTCCACATGGGGGACTGATCTATAAATTGGATGGACTGGGACTGGGGGTGAGGGTAATCAGATGGGTGCAAAACTGGCTAACAGATAGGAGTCAGAAGGTAATAGTAAATGGTGTTGCCTCAGGGGAGGGGGGGAAGGGTCACAAGCAGGGTTCCCCAGGGGTCCGTGTTGGGTCCACTGCTGTTTAACATAATCGTGGCAGATATAACTAAGGGTCTAAGGGGTAGGGTGTGTCTCTTCGTGGATGACATGAAGATCTGTAATGGGGTGGAAAATCAGAAGGAGGGGGAGAGAAAATATGCACAGGGACCTAGGATTATTGGAGGACTGGTCCAAAAGATGGAAATTGGTCTTTAATGTAAAAAAGTGCAAAATCATGCACTTGGGGAGGAGAAACCAGAATGAGACTTACTACCTGGGGGGTCTGGCACTGGAAGAGACTGAGGAGGAGAGGGACCTGGGAATTATCATTGCCAGGGACCTAAGGGTAGCTAAACAATGTGGGTAGGTGGTAGCCAAGGCTAACAGGATGTTGAGCTACATCGGGAGAGGATTCACTAGCAGGAAGAGAGAGATTATCATCCCCTTATATCAACAGCTGGTCAGGCTACAGTTGGAAAATGGGGTGCAGTTCTGGAGACTGTTCCTGAAAAAAGATGAGGAAAGGCTGAAGAGGGTGCAGAGAAGAGCAACTAAGATGGTGGCTGAACTTAGTCACCTGACATATGAAGACAGAGTGAGTGAACTGAGAATCTACTCCCTGGGTCACAGAAGGGACAGGGGGGATATGATTGAGACCTTTAAATATATGAAGGGGATAAACAGAGAACCAGAAGAGGAACTTTTTAACTAAAGAGGCACAAGAGGACCAGGGGGCCTATGCTACAGTTAGAGGGAGGCAGGTTTAGGGGAAACACCAGAAAGAACTTTTTCACTGAAAGGGTGATGGAAAAAATGGAATGAACTCCCAGAGGAGGTGATGGGGAGGTCACCATAAGGGACTTTAAGAGAACTTGGGATGGCCACATGGGTCTGGTACTGGGAGGTTGTGGGAGGAAGTCCTAGCCTTCTGTTAGGCACCTTGGGCAGACTTGGTGGGACAGGCAGTCCTTTTCTGCCGACATGTTTCTATGTTTCTGTGTAATATGGAATACCAGATCATTTTCAGTTTCAATACTTTAAGCTTAAAAGTTATATTTACAGCCATCCCGGTGGTGTGGAGGGCTGAGGCAGTGATACCTTACCTCCTGCCATACCAGTGTCCCGTGTTTATGGTGCGAGTGGGCCGCTGGGGGTCACCGGGGAAGGAGAGGATTGAGCATTTAAAGGACAGCTCTCCTCTCTAGGGAAAGTGTGGGACTGGAGATCGGCGCATGCCTGGCCCTTAGCGGCAGCTGGAGGCTGGCACACTGATTCCATAGATGGGGCGGAGACAAAGCAGATGCTCGGCGTGCCACATGCGGAAGCACATGCGGCTCGGCCACTGGCATAATTGCATGCTTGTCCTGCAGTCGGGGTTGGGGAAGAAACTGGAGGACAAAAATACCGTAGACTGGCAGCATGATTCCAACCCTCCACAGGCGCCGCACCCAGATAGCTGACACCTCAAGCAAGGGGTGAGTACCAGTGGATGCCACGGTGACGGGGCTGGGAGGGCCGGAGGAAGGGAGCCAGTCTGAGAAGGAGATAAAGAAAAGAACAAAAAAAAAAGTTATATTTACAAGAAAATGAAATCTTTCACTTGTCACCTGTCTCAAAACAGAGTCTCTTACATTAAATACTTCATCAAGACAAAAAACAATCTCAAAGTTATATGTGTTATCAAGTGATGCAGGGGAACGTGACTTTAATAATACAAAACTAGCCTGGGAAAAGCTATAGAGAAGGAAATACAACCTCAAAACTGAACTCGGACAAGCAACCTATCTGAATCTGTGTTAAATAACAATAGACAAAAAATCATTTTAGTACTATACAAAGAACTTATTTTTCACCGTAAAAATGGCATAAAATAGATAACAATTATTCCAATAATTGTCAAAGACATTTGGATTTTAGAGGCACAATTCACCATATGTTGACCACATGTTGTAAATTAAATAATTATTGGTGCAGCATTTTTAAGGTACTCTCAGACGTTCTTGATATAACGTTCCCATTTGATCCTAGTATTGTAATATTGGAATTTGCCCAGGATAATCAATCAAAATCTTTATTTATCCAGGTGGGCACCATTGAGCAAGGCTCATTTGCAAGGTGGACCTGGTCATGAATACATCAAAGTACAGTACAGAAGCAGGTATACAAAAAGCAATAATATACAAGGAAGAAAAAGTATATGCAGTGTATACAGTACAGTACAAGGTTGAAATAAATAAAAAAAAAACAGCATTATTTTACAATTGAAGAAGCCAGCAGATGTACAATCAAGCCATAGGCATACAGGGGTTATAAGCAGAGATCTTTTGAATGAGGCAGCCGGCAACTACACATATAGGGGAAAGAGGCCGTGTATGGGGTGGCAGGTTAGAGAGGTAAAGAAGAGGAGGGATATATTACTGACGACTGGGGGAAAAATTGAGCTAAAACCACAGAAAGTGACGATAGCTGTCGTGTACTTGGTTATTATGATAATGACGGAGGAGGGGTAAATAATTGGGACACTGCTATGGATGGGGTGGGACTTTAGCCAGGCTAGAGCAGACAGGGAAGGGTGGGTGCAGCAGGAAGAGTTAATAGGGAAAGAGTGAGAGCCAGGGGTAGAAACATGGCGAGCGTCAGGATGGAAAGGGGGAGTTGCGGAATTAGTGGGCTAGCGGTGAGGAAAACATTTGCAAGGTGCTTTCATGTAGCGATCGTAGAGTGCCTTGAAAATATTCAGGCTAACAGGGCAGCTCAGCTTCAAGTTCCTTTGTAAACCGTTCCACAATGTGGGTAAAGAGAAGCTTAGAGCAGCTTTGCTGAAATGAGTTTTGACCCTTGGAACTTGGAGGGCAATTAGGGAATAGCTCCTTAGAGCATAGGTGCCTAACACACTCTGGGAAATACAATCTGAGACATATGAGGGGATTTAAATGAACACCAGGGGCCCGATTCCAGAAGGGCATACGCCGGCGTAAGGCGAGATACACCAAACCTCTTGGCGTATCTCGCTACTTACTCCAGTCAATACGCCAGCCCCAATTCTAAGATATGGGTTGTGCCTTGGCATTTGCGGGCTGTGATAAATGCAGTTTATGCCAACACTTATGCCACAGCCCACAATGCCTGGCGCAACTGCAAGTTACGACAGCAACCTAGCCCAATTCCAGTAGGGTGGCTGTCATAACCCACAAGCACAATTCCAAAAGCCACAGTGACGTGGCTAAGTTAGAACAGCTCTGAGCTGCTCTAAGAGGCAACTGAAGGTGCCATCCATCTGCTGCCCACCTCCTAGCACTGCGGCAACAGCACAGATGTGTCCCCGTGTCCTCTAATGTATACCCCTGGCCCCCATCCCCCAAATAGCAGGGATCCCAGAGGTCCATTCTCCGACATGCCGCCTGACACCTGTGTCACCTATCCTGCCCCCCTCCATGCTCCCTGGTGCAGCTGGTGGTGTTCTGGGGAGAGGGTGCTTCGGGGGGGGCCTCCTGGCATTCGCCGCGAGTTTCAACTTGCAGCAGATATACGCCATGCGTGAGCTACCACCACAAGCATGGTGTATATCACAGTTCACATTTGCCAGGGACCCTGCCACTTCTGGAATGCGGCGTAGGGTCCCTGGCATAGAGGCGACCGGCGTAACTTGCAACTGTGTGCAAGTTACACCAGCTGTCTTGGAATTGGGTCCCAGGTAATTCTTGTAAATCTGGAGCTTCTGCTTGCAAAGAAAGTTATATTAAGTCATTGGAAAGATGATTAGTAATGGCTAGCTCTAATGGTAGATTTCAGCAAAGTAGAAAAATCTTTTCATAAAACAGAACAAATGTTAACATTGTTTGATCAAGTTTGGACCCTGTTTGTAGCAAAAACACTATTTAATCAAGGAAATTAACTATTCATTACATACTCATCTCATATTGATATACTGTATAATAATTAAAAGGAACCATAATAGCAGTGTCAGTGGCTCAGTAGGTAGCACACTCACCTCTGAGGCTGGGAGATCAGAGGGCTGTGGGTTCAGTTCCCACATCTGGCACTTGGGTTAGTATCCCAATACTGACACTGTAGTGCAGCATGAGGGGGGTGCTGCACGTCTGAGGTGCTGTCTTTTGAATGAGACGTTAAACCGAGGTCCCATCTTCCTGGATTAGTGGTAGTTCAGATGGATGCTAAAGATCCCATGGCACTTATTGAAAAAGAGTAGGGAAATTTCCCCGGTGTCCTGGCTAAATTTCTCCCATTCACTAAAAATACTACCAACAGCTTAATCTGGTTCAATTTCAGTTGCTTGCCATCTGTATCCCCTCTACCCCTTGTCACCCCTGAAAAAGGGACTTCTAGGCCCAGTGGGCTTACCGGGTCAACAAAATTCAATAAATAATATTAGGTTTATGTTAACACTAGGTTAGAGCAGCATTAGTTTGATGGAGGGAACTAGGTTTTAATGATGATGCTGAAGATGTATGCTGTATCATTCATGATTCGAGTTTATATGTATCTGCATATAGGCCCTATTGTTGTGTGCTCTGTATTTGTTTTATTGTTTGTTTTTTAAATCTAGATGATCCTGTCATATACACTGTTCCCTATTGTACATATCATAAAACATTGCAAATATTGTTTTTACCTTTTTCTCTGTATCATCAGCTTTATGTACCACTGAATGTTTGTGAAAGCAGGCATTTTTGATCACATACTTTCCAGTAAAAAAACATAAAATTGAAATAGAAAATTGATTAAAGTCACTCTTCTGAACATAAACAAAAGAAAAAAGATACATTTTTCTACTGACGTAAAATAGGCATATTTTCCTGAACAGAGTGAGGATATCACTGCTGTAAAACATTAAAGTGACAAAATCTCTCACTCTCTGGCTTTAGCAAAAATTGCAAACAAATCACATATAAGAACAACTAGGTCCAGTGGCATAGGTGATTAAAAAGTCTGTGGTACTGTATCTGTTGCAGGGCAGACTACAAACTGTTACTTCACTGAGATGAAACCATAAAAAGACAAAATCTCATAATCTCTGGCCTTAGCATCTGTTATAGTTATGCAGAAGTGAAAGCATTTCTGTGAATTTTGGACTGTGTGAAAAAAAAATGATGAATAGGAAAATCAGTAGGAATTGCAGCACCAGTGGATGTCATAAATGCCATTTAATCTCAAATTAATTAGTGTGGTCTTGTACTTCTGAACTCCAGCTGCATTGTCAAGATACAGCATCAGAGTGACTTGAAATGTCGGTATACATGTGGTGAGGGGGTGCTACTGATTTTTTGGATTTGTTAAATAAACTTGTTCACATCATATTCTAACACTGGATTCAGTCTGTGCTTCCATGATATGGAGCCATTGTCTCTTTTCTTTGTGCCTTCTAAATTTCATAGTAACCAAGCAAACAAGTCCTTTGAATTCATGCTTTTTATTTCAAGTTCTTTATAAATCTACATGTGACTTCTGGGGTTCTCTTCCAGTTTACATAATTTTTTGGAAAATACCCTTTAAATGAGAATATTTAAAGAACTCTATATCAGCATCCAACAAACATGTAACTATAGTGCAATTACCCTGTTACATGCAATTAATGATTAGTTACATTGAAAAAGAGACTTGAAATACAGTATAACCACTTCCCCTTGCAAGATTTCCTGGGCAATAGTCTGTAACCATTCTTGATAAAACCATTGATTTATTCCTTTTCTCACCAGGTTTTAAAAACAAAACACATTATTTCACTGGTCCTATACCTTGGATGGTGCCATATTTATCTCTCAGGAGAGAATTCTACGTTACTCTTACTTCTTTGTTGATAGCTGATAATATTCTTATTTCAGTAACTATTTCTTTATCCTTTTTTAAAAATGTCCCTAGTGCAGAACGTAAATTCCTACAGGAAGATGTTTCAGTGTGTCCCAGATTATATACTTCTTCAAACAAAAATGTGTCTTATGGTTAATCTTTGACCATTTCAGAACTAATGTTGCTTAATATTTTAAATAATATTAATGATAATCTAGACAGGTTAGGCACCCAAGGTCCTTCAGCAAATATTTTTTTTTTCTATGGGACATGGGTCTTTTTATAGTTCCAGGTGTAATTTTGGAAAAAGATTATTAGTATTTCACATAAGGCAGTCTAATATATATATATATATATATATATATACACACACACATATATATATATATATATATATATATATATATATATATGACACTGAAGGCATGACTGCCATTTTTATTAACTGGATCCTCTCCAAAATGAAAGGGGAATTTTGCTCCAGCTCCTTATTTTGCATTTTGATTTATTAAGTGTAGTTATATGGAGCTGGTGAAGCCCCTTCTCAAAAAAAAAGCATAATTAAACCCCAAAGATATCTTAAATTACAAGCCTGTATTAAAACCTCCACATTTTAAGGAAGGTAATCAAGATGGTAGTTGTCCTGGAGCAGCAACTGGAAAAAATATGACATCTATGAGCCTCTGCAGTCTGGATTCCAGCCTTTCTACAGTACTTAGAGTCCTCCGGTCAAGGTGCACCATGACATCCTCCTGGCAAGGGACTCATAAGTTCAAAGTGCTGACTTCACAGGTTTTTACCTGAAAAGTGGCACTTTTTTCTGCAAAGTGACCAAACATCACTTGCAGAGTTGCTACTTCATAGAAAAAAAGTGTCACTTCATCTGAAACAATATTGCAAAGTCAGTGAAGTCAGATTGGTGGCAACTTCATCAACAAAGTTTAACTATGCTACATTGCTTACTGGGCTTATACATCATGCAGTGTTGTGCCCTGTTGTGGTGTGCCTCATGGTTTGGTCTTGCTCCCTTTGCTGTTTGCCATATGTATGCTGCCCTTGGGGGAGATCACTAGTCATCACAGTATGGGTTTTCACTGCTATGTGGATGATACTCTGCTGTATGTGTCTTGTGCACCTAATGGAGTGCTATGGTTTTGGGGCTGAGTGAATGCCTTAATGAAATTCAAGACTGGATGGCTGCCAGCTGGCCTAGACTTAATCCCTCTAAGACAGAGGTGCTGCTCATGGAACCAGGCTGGTATGGATCAGCAATAAACAGTGATGACACTGTCCGATCATTATTAAATGACATCCTGCTCGAACCTGTGCCAGGGGTAAGGAATCTGAGAGTCATTGTGGATTCCATGTTGACCCTAGAACATCAGGAGTCAGCTGTTGTTTGCAGTGTTTTTTTATCTTCAAATCATCTCCTAGATAAAGCCCTTTCTTGTACCTGTTGACCCTAGTGCATGCCCTGGTCACATCTAGATCGTATTACTGTAATGCAGTTTACCTAGTGTTATCCATAAGGCTGTTGTGTGATCTGCTGCTGGTTCAGAATGCAGCAGCCCAGCAGGTTGCTAGGACCTCTCCATTTGAGCATATCATGTTGGTTCTCCATGTACTGCAATGGTTGCCTTTTCAGTGGTGCATCAACTTCAAGGTATGACTCTTGACTGACAAGGCCCTGCATGGACTGTGCTCTGGCTAATTAAAAGACATCCTGATCCCATATGTCCTGCCCCCTCCCCTTGTTCAGTCAAGGGAAGCCTCTGCTCATTTTATAGATCCTGGTTAAAGTGATTGGGAGATTAAACATTTGTGTTGCTGTCCCACTGCTGTTGAACACTCATCCCCCTGAAGAGACAGGAGCCCCTTCGGTGAGCACTTTTAAATGATGTTTAAAAACTCTTTGCTGTATTGTAAAATGTTTCATTGCTTTTGATAGAACTGTAAAGTGCCCAGAGCCTCTGGGATTGGGTGCCCTATAAATTTAATTGCCTTGCCTTGCTAATATGATTACAGTGATGCCGTAATTATATCAAAATTGCAAATTTTAAGCCAAGATAAATCCAGGAAATACGATTTAATTACTGCATTCAAATTAGACAGTGCATCTAGTGTATTATTTTCATTAACTATTAAAAGTTCAGATTTTTGACTGTTAACTATATAGCTGAAGATGTTGAAAAAGGAAAATGTTATTTCTTTCAGTAGTTCTGGTATATTTATACTAGGGTTTCTCAAAATTACTAACAGATCAGCCACATAGGCATTGAGTTTTACATTGCCTTTTTCCCTACCTGGAGCTTGTTTCTCAAATTATCATATCTTAACCTTTGTAGAAATATTTCTAGACTTAGGATAAATAATGTGGCCGATAGCAGCCCCCCCGCCTTACCCGTCTGCCCAACCTGAAATCTGTTGTTTTAGCCTGATTGATTTTATGTCTAGACTTAGGCTGTGAGTACATTGCTTTAACTGTTCCTGTAAAATAATTTGGTATCCCCCAAGTGAGCACTGGCACAAAATAAAGTCCTACTCGATCATATTGAATGCCTTACAGACATCTAGTAATAATAATATGATCCTGCTACCCCTTGTAACCCTCATCTGTTCAATTATAATTTGATTTTTTATGCCCATTTGTATGATTCTTCTCCTCTATTATTTGATCTAACCTTTTGTTATGCACGTTTTGCAAAAGTTTATAATCATAATTTAGTATTATGATTGGATGACAGACAATTTTCTATTTTTTGGCTTTCTTTTTTGGGCTTGGGGATCAAAGAGACATCTGCTTTACCGAAGGACATGGAGACCTGATCAGTTAACTGTATTTGTTTAAAAAGCTGGTGGATATATGGTAGTAAAATAATTGAAAGGGTAAATAATATTGTGAAGAAAAAAACTGTCTCTGCTTGAGGAGTTGCTTTTTGCAATCAAAAATATTGCCTCCTTTATCACCCATTCACTGATTTCAGTAAAGTTTTGGGCTTTTCATTGATAATAATGGTGGTTGTTGAGGTGGACATTAAAGATCTTGTGGCTTATCCATGGATGCAGAAACAGCATTTGCTAGGGTTAATTGGTGCTTTCTAAAAGCAACAATGGATCGCAAGAATTTTGGCCCTAAATTTTTTGCAGCTACTTCTGAATTATACACTGGACCCACAGCATTGGTGAGAACCAATGACATCAGATAATGACCTTCCCCCCCTAACTTGGGGAACCCATCAGGGTTGCCCACTGTCCTTCCTTCTCTTCACACTGAGTCTGGAGCCATTGGCAGTTCAAGTTCGGGGAGATGAAAGGATTAGGGGAATAGAGGCTTGAGGAATTGAACAAAAAATGTCCTTATATGCAGATGATTCCCTGTTTTTCCTGTCTTCCCCAGAGAGATCCCTGCCCCCCTGGTGGAACCTTTAGGTGTCTTTGGAAGGATATCAGGGTATAAAATTAATTTGCAGAAGTCAGAGACCCTTATATTGAGCAGTGCTTGTCCAATCCCTTTTAAGAAAGACTTTCCATTCAAATGGGCCCCCAAAAACCAAATTCAACATCTAGGAATTCCAGTGGTAGATGTCTTTACAAAGTTGTTTGCAGTGAATTATGAACCACTCTAGTCCACCATCACAAGAGATCTGGCAAGATGAAAATTCTCACCTTTAGGTTTAGTGGGGCGAGTTGCCACAATTCAAGTGACTGTACTCCCTAGATTTCTTTTTTTGTTCTCCTCTCTCCCACTTAAGATCCCAAATATATTTTGGAATAAGGTTCTGGGACATATTTCCAAATTTATTTGGAATGGTAAAAGACCCTGGGTAGCCAGGACAACACTACAACTTCCCAGAGAATCAGGAGGACTGTCACTATCAGACCTTCCTAAGTATTATCTGGCAGCACAGGGCTCAATGTTAGTAACCTGGGCATGGCAACGTGCCTCTTCTGTCTGGTATCAGATAGAGGATGCCAGTATAGGTTTTCAGCCCCTGTATACTCTGGTCCCAACCAACACCCCATTAGACCTCTCCAGAATCATTAAAAATAGGTAGGTCCAACCACTGGTGAAAGTGGTAGACAAGAAATACAGGAACTCAGACATTAGATAATATGAAACGCAGAATGAAAATCCTCCATCTGAAGGATAACTCTTTCAATCCAGACACATCTATATGTGTGGTACTAGTAGATCCAGTTTATCTAGGACAATTACATTATTGTACAAGTCAAATTTTGCCATGGAAACCCCTGATCATAAGCCCACAAATGACCAGTATATTGCTATTTAAAGAATTTCAGTTCCAATATCAGTGGGAAGAGGTACAGGAACTCCGTTCCTGCTGCAAAAAAGGTACAGAAACTCTGTTTCTGTGCATTCCTGTTCACTTTCATCACTGGGTCCAACATAGTCTCCAGATACTTCGGAAGATTAGAAAGCTTTCCTTCACTCTGGAAATTCTGGGCCCACTCTCCCTTATCAGACATGAAGTGATTTTTTTCCCCAAACCTGGATATAGCATACAGTGCATGGTGCAGGAGAGGCCTGTTCCACTTCATACAACTTATTGATGGCCGGGAGTGTATATCCTTCCAGTGTGCCAAGGAAAAGTTTGGCTGGCCCAATTCAGAATTCCTCCGGTACATGCAAATTAAGCATTTTATTAATTCAGGGGACAACTTCCTCTGTTTAACCAGGCCATACACAGATTGGGAGGAGTTCCTCTATGGGGTAGTCACCATTAAGGGAATTCAATGACATACTTCTGCCATTTACAAAGTCTTGAGGAGATCAGCAAGTTCACCCCTTGACTTACATAGGAGGGCCTGGGTACAGGAAATGGGTGTAGAAATAGACAAATCCACTTGGGATCAGAGGTTGAAGTTGGGGTGGAAGGTTACGTCAGCCCCCTTATGGCGTGAGTTTTTTTGGAAAATCTTGGTTTGATTTTTCCAAACTCCAACCATTATGTATCACTGTAGCAGTTCTCACTCTAATAAATGCTGGAGGGGCTGTAGCCAGATTGGAAATCATTGGCATATTTTTGGGAGGTATCCAGTTCTCATGACTTTCTGGCAGTCGATCCAATGGGCTGTACATAATATAAATGGGATACTTCTCCCCTTACAGTTCGAAGAATGGGTGCTTGGATTTCTGGGGGCTATTAATTTCAAGGGGATACAAGGAAAGTCTTACTGACTTGGTTGTTGCCCTCAAATGTATCACTGCTAGGTGGCTGAGGCTGGACCCTCCTGAACTTGAGGAATGGGTGGATAGGATGAAAGGTGTAATATCAATGGAGGCCCTAATGGCCAGGCTACGCCTTAGATATGAACAACATAAGCAAAGATGGTGGGCTTAGGAGTCATGGCTTATGGCCAGAACACCCCAGGTTGGTCCAACACAAGATGCCCAACCCAAGATTATAACAGACTTGTGGTGAGTTTATATGACTAATCTGTTAACATTGGGAAGATGAACTGTACAGTAGATTATCAATATAAATGGTGAACCATGGTGACTTTGGGGGTATGGAATGGGGGGGTGTTGTTTACCTATTGACTGAGTCAAATCTAATAGAAGTTTTAATTTACCTTCTCAAGACCCTTTTATTTTTTATAATTGTTCCTCTTATCCTTTTTCATCTGGGTAGTTAAATCCCAGAAGTTTCAGAAGTTTATGTACAGCTTTGGGCTGAAAGTGGAGAATCTCTGTAAGGAGATTTGTATTCAGATATGTTCATCTTACAGCTATCCATTCACCAGAGTCCGCATTATATCCACAGCTGCGCATGATCTTTAACAAGACTGAAATTAGAGACTCTGACATTTAAAACATCATTTTGTTCTGTAAACATTGTCTTGGAAGCCACTGTCTTAATGAAATTGTATGAAATTCTGTATGATGATCTTTCTCACAATAAAGCTGTGTTTAAAAAAAAAGATCTCATGGCTTTCATAAAAAGAGTAGGGGAATTTTTTCATTGACAAAAGGTATACAGTATATACAAAACAAAAAAAAATAACACAACAGAAACAATCAATAACTCTACTTAATAACCAAGCTCATAACAATACATTCAGGAAAGGAGTTATCCAAAAAAATAGTTGAAAAAGAAATAAACAAAACCTTTCTTAAGTCACCTCACAAGCATCAAAAGATATCATTTGAAAGAAAGAGTATGGGAAGTTTTTATTAAAAGAAAACAAAAGAGAATCACACAATTGTTTAGAAACTAAGAATAAACAAAGCAAAATCAAACACCCAAACTAAAATTAATACACATAAAAGGGAGAAAAACAAAGGAAAATCAAGAAATGAGTAACAATTCCCCCAGCCATAAGTTCCCACCACAAAAAGATCAAACTTGCTCATCCCCTCAACCAATGTAAATGCAAAAAAAAAAAAAGAAGAAAAGGAAAGAAAATAAACCACCAGGTCCCATGAAACAATGGATTACTAATACAGCAATCATATTCATAGCGATTTAATATTACTCAACAATTGCATATACTGTTTTACATGCAAAGTAGCCTGCTCCTTAAATTTAATCTATCTAAGAGCAGATTCCACTCTGTGTGCTATGGAAACATAAGTAGGCTGTAACTGTTGCAACACACATTGACACATATTGACACCTTGCCTGCCACAGCCAGAATTTCAGACAAGCGAAGATTATTGTCAGTGTGCTCATGTTGTATTGCTTCCATTGTACTGGATAATCTCACAATGCCAGATTCCTGTACATTAATCTCTGGATCCACCTGTTAGCAAGGAACTTTGAAAATGCAACCACAAATGTACAGTCCAGCAAGGAATGTTCCTGTGTTTCCATTTGCTGACTCACATTCAAGCATAGGGCAGAATGTCTCCTCAATGCTTTTATGTTTCAAATTACCTCACACACCCATTTTGTCATGACAGTCAACCCAAAGAATGCCCCACATTCCTGTGGTATCTTGGTAACCTGCAGTTGTGCCCAAACCAGTGGTACTTTTATTTGTTGATAATAAGGGAACTCAAACTGTTGTAGACAAGCACAGCCCATCGCTTCCTGGTAAAGTTGTAACCTATTACTAGAAAATATGGATGACTTAGAGACTTACCACTGATGCAACTTTCTCAGACTGGGTCTAGAGTAACCAGGTGTGTATAAAGATTTTTAACAGATCTGGAGCTTCCCAGTCTCAACCCAAGCAAAAGGGCCCCAAGCCCCAGTGCAATCGTGCATACCAAGGCAAGGTTCTGGATAGGAGATCCTGCCTCATCATGAAATGGAAAAACAAGACATGAAAAAATAGGGTTACACATGTTTAATCCTTTAATTTTTAATGGGCAGATAGGTAATATCACTTTTGATCAGATTCAAGTGACTGCCCCATAACATTTGAAAAAAGGCCATTAATTGAGTCTCAAAAGGTAATAGCTAGACAAAGTTTAAATATGCAAACAACAGCAATATAAACTGTTTAACAATGTGTATATATTTCAGTTAGGTAAATCTCCAAGTCTTCCAAAAACTGTATTCGTCTTCTGTGTACATTGTTCTTCTTTCACTATCCAATTCAGAAATGGCAGGACTTCTAGGTCAGACTGTATCCCCAAATCTTTACAGTAGCATCTGAAACACTGACAACAGCCACTGAGTCTGTGAACAGGACTGCAGTTCCAAGTCTGACATCTACACTTTTAGTTTTGTCAATAATAGAACCTGAAAGCTGAGAATAAGTATCAACTGCCTGCATTGCCCTTGTTCCTGAGTTCACATTGGCCACAAACAGGCAGATGTCATTGTCATATGCTAATATTTTCAGCAGTGATGCCACACCAAGAGATGCTAGGAATCTGATCAGGTGATCATTAGCAACTGTCTTAAGCAGCGGATCTATCGGGAATGTGTACAAGAGGGGCTTAAGGGGTACCCTTGCTGCACCCCTATCTTTCTCAAACAAGAGGTGTCCATGTGATTATTCACTACAGGGAGCACCATGACCCCTTTGTAAAGCTGTGTGATCCAGAAAATAAAGTTAGGAGGGATGCCCTAATACTGCAAAACATTAAAAAGGTATGTGTGAGACACCTTGTCAAAGGCCTTTGCTTGGCCCAATGACAAAGTATATGTGTTAACCACTTTCCAAGCATCAAATTCAAATACATCCTGAAGTAAAAGTAAGTTTTCTGAATCACTCTACCAGACACTGAGCAAGTCTGAGCAGACTCAATTAAGATTTTTGTTAGTCTGTAAGTGCTTGCAGAGTAGTTTTGATAGAATTTTAGAATCTGAATTCAATAAACTGATTGCCTATTCCACAGATCTGATTTGTCACCCTTCTTAAAAAGAAAGATAAGTAAAAATTTTCCAGTGGAACGGTACATAGTTTCAGAAGACAAAAGGTGCTGAAAACCTGGGAAGCAAAATTCACAACGTCCAGAAAAAGTTTTATAAAACTCATAAGGTATTCCACGTTCCCCTGGGGAAGAGCCCATTTTTAAACCTTAAATGGTACTTGTTTTTTTTTTTCTACATATTTTTCTCGTTCCTCTGCAGCTGGGGAGGTGTTACCTATGGTTCCTCCCCAGTCCAGTCTGACCACATAGCCCCTGCTCTGCTTAAATCCCCAAGCTCTACCTTGTCAGTTCCTGCACAACAATCTTTGCCACGGCGGGCACGTAGCCACCACCGTAGGATCCGGGGGAGGTCCTGATCTGAGGAAGCATCCAGGGATGGAGCCGGGTGCAGCGCCATGCAGCCAGCCATCACAGAGCACGCTGAGGTATTTTCATTTTTTCTGTTTTGTACCCCCTACACGCGATCGTGCAATGATGCCAACACGGCAGATGTGGACATCCATCACGTGCATCCCTGAAGCACTGCCAACATCAGTAATACCTCCGATCTCCTCCAGAGGCCACTATCGCACCGGGACATACCCAGAACCCACCCCAGGGAGAGGAGAGCTGTCCTCCGGATGCTCGATCCTACTCCCTCCCTGCTGACCCCTAGCACCTGGGCTAGTTCCCGAACCCGGGTCGCCAGTGTGACACGAGGTGTGGGGTCCAGTGCCTCAACCCTCAGCACCACCGGACTGGCCTTAAATGGTACTTGTAATTTCTCTCACTGTAATTGGCTTAGTTAGATCAGATTTCTGGGCATCTGTCAAAAGTGGAAGGGGAACATTTCAGAAAGAATCCAAATCCTGACCTGGCATATGCACGGTTCCAAAAGTATGTGCCACAAAGCTATTCACCCACATGCAGCTGTTCTGCAGTGGTGCTGGTAGTGGAACCATTCCTGTTTCTTTAAAGGACCCATGGCCATTTTATCTGTTGTGGCTTCATATACTCAAGCTGAGAAAGGGTCCCCAAAAGGAGATTTCCTGGTCCCAATTTTTGTTAGAGCTTCTAAAGAAGTAGTCTGATCGTATTGGGTTTTAAACATTTCCTCCTTTATGGAGTCTATCTGGATTCTGTAACTCCCCACCCTCCTGCTACTTATGTAAGTACTTTATATAATTGATCACAAAGGGCTAAATGCTGAAAGTATGTTTTTCTTTTGGTCTCCCTCCCATACACAGTAAGAAGGTATTCTCACTGAAAAGTTCAAATATTTCCTCCACACGCATTTAAACTAGCCAAGGGGGAAAGCAAAAGCAATCAGCGGGATAAAGGTAGCCCACCCTACGTAACATATCTGAAATAAGGGAGACTCCAATTAGTACAAGTGCACTATCTAACCCAATAAATAAATTAGATACAATTGTGGGGATGACAGAAGATGGAACCCAAAAACAACACAGGGCAGAAAAAAGAGAAAAGGAGGGTGGGTGCACAAGCCAGAAAGTAATATGCACAAATGCCCACAGTCTGGGGAACAAAATCCCAGACCTAATGGCATTAATGGAAGATGCAAACCTGGAAATAATAGCTACTACAGAAACATGGTACACAGAGAACCATGCCTGGGATATAGCCATACCAGGATACACACCTTTTAGGAAGGCTAGGGAAGGGGGGGTAACTATGTATGTGAAGGAAGGGATTAAAGCAACAGAGGCCTGAAGGTTACAAAAAGGAGCAGAGGCACTGTGGGTCATCCTGGAGGTGGGGGGAAAGGACAGCCATTTGCACTGGAGTGATTTACAGGCCTCTGGCACATGTGGAGGAATGAGATGAAGCTCTTGCGGAAACCATCCACAAAATGGCAGCCAAAGTGGAATTGCTACTAATGGGTGACTTTAACCTGCCTGAGATAGGTTGGAGCACTCAGACTACAAGTATAACAAGGGGCAGGGACTTCATGATTTCCCAGAATGGGGCAAACTTAAGACAGTTGTAGCAGAACCAACTTGCAAGGAGGCTATACTGCATTTGATCCTAACCAATGGGGATAGGATCACAGATGGGGAGGTGCGAAGTCCCCTTGGTACCAGCAACCACAGGACAGTATGGTTGAAGGTAACTACAGTGGAGGAGGCAAGCCATACAGGGATAAAGGTCTTAGATTTCAGGAAAGCTAACTTTAAGGCAATGGGTAAAAATTTCATAAGAGCCCTAGCAGAGGAAGGTACAGAGGGAGGTGTGGAAAACCAGTGGTCTAGACTCAAGAGAGTCATAACAGAAGTAACAGGTCACTGTGCCAAAATGCATAGCAAGAGTAAAAGAAAGAAAAGGCCATTATGGTTCTTGAAGGTAGTGGCTGAGAAAGTAAGGGAAAAGAAAACAGCCTTCAGAATATACAAGGAAACACAAAAAGATGAGGACAGAGAACAATATCTGGAGAAGCAGAGGGAATCTGGGAAAATAATTAGAAGGGCTAAAGCACTGACAGAGGAAGGTATAGCCAGGCAATTAAGAAGATACATTAGTGAGAGAAAAAAGACCAGAAATGAGGTCTTTAGGCTGAAGAAGGAAGGAGGAGAAAGGGTGGAGGATGATCTAGACAAGGGAAGGGGAAGGTGAGGGACCGAGACTTATTAAGAGGGGTAGTCAGGGGAGGGAGGTAGATATAAGCCCATTCACAGTGGAAAGAGTCATAGAAGAACTCAGGAAAATAAAAGCAGATAAGGCAATGGGGCCAGATGGGATCCACCCCAGAGTACTAAAATAACTCAGGGAAGTGCTGGTGGAACCACTGGCTGCCCTTTTTAATGCATCACTAGAGACAGGGGAGGTACCTGAGAACTGGAGGAGGGCAGATATGGTACCTCTCCACAAGAGTGGAAGCAGAAAGGAGGCAGACAATTACAGACCTGTAAGCCTGACCTCAGTAGTGGGGAAACTAATGGAGTCTTTACTTAAGGAGAGGATTGCGAAGTTTCTGGAGGATGAGGGGGGGCACAGGATCCAAGGCAGCATGGATTCTCAGTGGGAAGGTCCTGTCAGATGAATCTTATAGATTTATTTGATTGGGTAACCAGGGTGGTAGATCAGAGAGGGGCAGTGGATGTGGCCTACCTGGATTTCAGCAAGGCCTTCAACACCGTCCCATATAGGAGATTGCTAAATAAATTGGGGAGCTTAGGAGTTGGTCCTATGGTGGTAAAGTGGGTTGGGAACTGGCTAAGGGACAGGACTCAGAAGGTGGTGGTAAATGGGATGAAATCTGAGGAGAGGGAGGTGATCAGAGGGGTGCCACAGGGGTCAGTGCTGGGGCCAGTCCTATTCAATGTCTTCATTAGCGACATTGCAGAGCATCTGGAGGGAAAGGTGTGCCTCTTCGCAGATGACACTAAGATCTTCAACAGAGTGGACACACTGGAGGGGGTGAAAAAATGAAAAAGTACCTAAGCCTATTAGAGGAGTGGTTGGGTGTCTGGCAGTTGAGTTGCAATGCTAAAAAGTGAAAGATCATGCACCTGGATCACAGGGATCCAAGGGAGGAGTACAGGATGGGTGGGGAAATTCTGGCCAATACAAGTCAGGAGATAGACCTGAGCATTATCATATCTGATGACCTGAAGGTGACCAAACAGTGTGACAAGGCAGTGGGGAGAACAAACAGAATGTTGTAGTGCATATGGAGGAGCATAACAAGCAGGAGGAAAGAAGTGGCTATGCCACTGTACAGATCACTGGTGAGGCCTCAGCTGGAGTACTGTGTCCAGTTCTGGAGACCACATCTCCAGAAGTACATTGACAGAACAGAGGCAGTCCAAAGAAAGGCAATTAAGATGGTGCATTGACTGTACCAGAAGCCCCATGAGGAAAGACTTTAGGACCTTAATATCTATTCAATGGAGGAAAGAAGAGAGAGTAGAGATATGATAGGGACTTTGAAGTACCTTAGGGGAATAACCAGGGTACAGGTGGAAAGCATATTTCAAAGAAAACTCTGCACAAGAACAAGGGGGTTTGACATGTGGCTGAAGGGTGGAAGACTCGGGGTAATGTTAGGAAGTACTTTTTCACTGAAAGGGTGGTGGAGACATGGAACAGCCTTCAAGTAGAAGTGGTAGGCGCAAAAACAATATGGGGGTTCAAGAGTGCATGGGATAGACATAAGGGTACCCTGTAGATGTGCAGAGCAGGAGAGCCACAGATCAAATAGGATCTGGGGCTGCAGCAGTGAGTAGGGAAATGGGCAGACTAGGTGGGCCTTACGGTCCTTATCTGCTGACAGATTCTATGTGTCTATGTTTCTGTGTAAGAAATGTTTTTTGACATCTGCTTTTGTATTCATCCACCACTGAACAGGGTCATCACACATACAAAATAAAGTGGCCCTAGCCTGTAACAACTGTTGCAGTTTTAATTCAGGAAGTTCCAGTACAGAAGTACTTAAATGCCATCTGCCATTACTACCAATAGTGGGTATTGTGCCAGTATTGCAGGTATAATTTAAAAGCAAATAATCTGAAAACTCTGCTGCACATAGGTTAAATTCAACTGAAGAAAATGTGGAAGAGGCAAAAAATACTCTATCCTAGTAGAGAGTTGATTTTGGAAATATGTGCACCCTCCTCCCATAGGATATAAAGTGCAGTACACCTGTGCAAGGCCTGCAGCTGACAGACCATTCTTTAGAGCTACAACATCACAACAGACATTTTTTTTTTGTTTTGTTCCGTACCCTTTCTTCTGACATCTACACCACCTTCAAAGTCTCCCCCAGATAACATTTCTGGTATTGTGAAGATAAGGCCTTATTTTTTTCGGTTACTTATTCTAGCTGATTTCAGCTGGGAGGCTTCTGGAGGCAGAGCTGCATGCTGCTGCACTGTGAAGAGAGTTCAGGAAGCAGGATCTGCTGAAAAGCTTAATTTTTTTACTGTAAAAGGTATGCCACCGTTATTTTGAATTCAGTGGATCTTACCAGTACAACTTGTGCTCTGTCCCAGACAGGCTGCTGTTTCAGGTGTTCTCTACCCCTCTTGCAGGAAGAAAATCTGTGGTGGAGGTCGTATGCTAGAAGAGTGGAGGCACCCTTTGGGAAGGTTTGAACCTGAGACATCAGCCTAAGAGGAGTGCAGTGGATAATGTCCCGTGGAGTCATTGTGTAATAGAATATTGGAGTAATGGAGCAGTTGGAGTAGTTGGAATGGAACAAAATAGCGTGGAACAATGGCGGGGCTAAAACAGAGGGGGTTAAAATTGAATCAAGCCACTATATTGTCTCAAAGATGCCAGAGGCCTGAAAGTCCAAATCCCCACCTTGGAAGGGCTGCTACTACCACCTACACATTCCTGATGTTGAACCTAACTCAAAAGCTCTCTGCACTCCAGCAGAGAAGGGAGAAGTAAGGGAAAGACAATATCACAATTTACCTTGACCTCACAGCTCCGCTTTCAAAGATCTGTGAGCCTCAAATTTCCTTGCAGACATTGAATTAACATCATGTAGATAACCCAAACATTTAGATTTTACTGAAATTTTACATTTTACTGAATTGAATTGAATGGACCTAGCTGCTTGGTCGTTTAGCTGTCTTTGTTTACTTTCTCTTGCTACACATCAGTACCAGTATAACTCTGTAAGGGTGTCCTTTGAGAAAGGCTACACAGTATTAATGAACCTTTTAGTTATTTTAGTTTAACATATTGTAACAACTTGCCTGTTTTTAGTTTGCTGTATTAAGTCTCCTTTTAATTTTAGTATTTCACAGTACCTTTAATTAGTCCATCGAGTTACCCAACATGGCTTTCCCACACATGCAGAGTCCAGTTATAGCCAGGCACTCCATTTTAGCCTATTCACATATGAATCTTCCTTGGAACCTGGAGTGCATATGATATCTACAGTGCTGATAAGTTGCTGAAAGTACAATCAGCTGTCTAAGTCCCAACACCTTTTGCTTATTTTGGCAATTGCAGCTAGAAATAAGCCATAAGCAAGATAACATTGACCTGAGGTCACTTGTCTGTTTTACTTCTTTTTTATCCCCTCTTTTCTATATCTATATTTCTTTATCTTACTTTAGGCCATGGGGACCACATTGGGGTTGGGTTAGATGTAAAGTGTTTTTTGTACCACTTACGGTATATGTCTACTACAAGTTGGATTGGACTCTAGCCACAATTGAAACTGAATAATATATACATACTACATTATTTTATAGGCTGAATAATTAGTTTTATTCTGTACCCCTGTGTGGATTACTAAGAAGTGGGAGAGAAGAGTTTGTGCATGTAGTGCTGTTATTACCAGCACAATTAAGCACTTTGGAAGAATTACAGCAATAGCACTTTTAATTCTGTACTACATGGTACTGTTTTGAGTACCAAAATAGCCATATTTTTAGCTAATATCATATTGCTAATACTGCATAATCATAACCACCTTATGTCCATTGGAGATCTGTGAAAGTTTTAGCTCTTGTTTCGGTTATTGTTAAATTGCCTAATTTAATAATGCACTGGTTGTATGTACTTTCTGTAATGCTTATACTTATTTAATTCTCAGACGGTTGATATTCTTTGATTTAGAAGTCTGCTTTTTTAGATACTTAAATTTTACATAAATGTTAATTTAATAATTATATAGTATTTAAAACTACATCAAACACATACCTTGTCTGAATACTTGTCTGAATACTGCTTCTGTCTTACTTTGTATTATCCTAACATTCAACAGTACCACTGAAATTGAATACTGCCAGGCTAAATTACTGCACATAAGCACTCCATCATCTTGGTACTCTTTTGTACTTATTCTGTATATGTTCCAGTATATTATACCTTCAGAAGTACTTGCATCTATATATATATATATATATATATATATATATATATATATATACACATATCTTGCTGGTTTACTTATGGTATTAACTAGAAGTGGGAAAGGAAAATTTCTCTGGGAAACTCCTTCTTTAGGTACAGCAGAGATGGAACAAGCAATTATTATATCTGATACGTCTGATGTGCAAGTGGTAAAAATAACAAAAGGAAGTCAAAACTTCTGGAACAACAATTGAAAATGAGAATGATTCCTCCATACTAAAGAAACTAGAATGATCCAAGGAGAATAGACAGCTAAAAATCACTGAATTAGGGGTGGATTTAAAAAAGATCCAAAATATCTTTTTACCTCTAATCAGGTACAAAGGCATGATCTAATTCAAGTATGTGAAAATGGAAAACAGATTGACCCCAGAAGTCCCAAGCATGCCTCTAAGTATGCCCCTAATAAAACAGAGGAAGTTCAGGTGATTTCTGATGAAATCTCTTATGATTTCTATGAATGAGAATCAACCCCCCATTTAGAGGGTGAGATGGACACCACAGATTACTCTGCAGCAGCCTTTTCTCCAGACTCTTATTTTGATCATTCATATCAGAATAAGTTCCCTACCCTTAAATCAGCTAATATTTAGAATATTCAGATGAATTTAAAAACTGGGGCAAAAAAATACATCTCTTCACTCCCCAGTATTAAGTGAAACTAATAATGGGAAACTTGAACTTGAAAATATAATTCAGGAGATTAATAAGACTACAGAGGGATTGAAAAGAATAAATACAACTCAAAGAGATGAATCTCAAAAGATAAACAAAGTACCCCATAGCAACACCATGGAGAATATGAATAAATCCCTAGATGAAAGGATACATCATAGTAATCTCTCAGAGAATGTGAATTAATTCCCTGATGAAGGAATAATCAAGTATGATAAAGATCATTTTAGGAATTAAGGGGATTTCACTGCCAGTTCATCTCTTTCTAAACAAATTCTCGAAATAGTAAAGAATAAATATTACGCAGACATTGCAATTTTAGAAAATATAGCTGTCTTGAAAGATGAGGTTTTGTAACTTAAGAACAGATGTCTTCTACAATTGAGTGTTGCTGGAAAGACTCAGTAAGGGCAGACCAGAATTGAACTCAGATTTAACCCAGGTTGAATCCCCCTTAGATAGTAAAATTAATAGGGGGACTCACGTGAAGCTTCCATCCCCTTTTTTTACAACATCCAGAAATTTCTATTGCAGACAATCTGAAGAAGGGTGACTCAAAACAAAATTTAACTAAAAAAAAGCCAAGAAAACTAACAAGCAGATAACTAATAAAGAAAGAATAGACACAAAGCAAGTCACACTATTCCAAATTGAAGAGGAAAGTAGACAGCCATAGGAAAGTGCAGAAGGAAGTCAGGAGAAGGAAAATGAAAAACTAAGGGAAGGTTCTAAAAATATAATTCCAACTCCTAGTAACAAAATGGTAACTGAACACATCTTGGCTCAAGATATTTTGAATGGCGAAAGGAGGGAGGCTGAGACTACAGACTTTTCACCAATGACCCAGAATGAGCCCAATAATACTCCTCATATAAGTAAGAATAATCTTGATCCTAAAAGTATTTTGAATATTCTGTCAAGTAATAAAGACATAGCATTTTTCATTGAAATAAAGGGCATTCCTGCTTTAGAAAAAGAAACTCAAGAGAATGTCTCTAAATGAATGTTGTATCTTTTTCAAATTACTACTGACAAAGATTACATTTTTATAATGAGACCACCTAATCAGAATTTTGCAATACTGTACTTCTGTATTGTCAACTGGAAGACACTTTCAAAAGTATAATGTTCAAGGGACCTATGTTAAAAATTAGGGGGGATAGAAGGTTCCTGGTTCCCAAAGTATCTAATCCAAGAAATAATGAGGACCCTATTGAACTTAAGAAACCACCTACACAGAATCAAAGTCAAGATAAAAATCATGAGAAACAGAGAGAAGAAATCGATAAAATAATAGGGGTTATTAACTCCTATAAATATAAACAGCAGAAAGAATGACTATGCAGGACTATCAGTATATTTGGATGGGAAATTTCCAAATTAGATTCATACAGCTATACAAGAGAACTTCTCTCCTTCTTCTGGAGATCTCTTGTTCTGAAAATAACAAGAAACTCTATAGAGTCCATTAAAATCTACAGAGAGGCTCCCCTATCTTCACAAATTGATATTACCCTCAAGAGACCTGCAATGACCAAATCTATACTGTCCATGATCACCAAATTAGACAATTTAGGAATACACATTGTACATCCTCAGGAATTAGGAGAGCATATTCCCCAAGAAATAGCTGAGGGTTTAAATAAAAATGAGAATTCAGAGGAAGAAGCTTCTTTAATAGATCTGGATAAGCCAATTGGTACAAACATGTATCCCCTTTTAATAAATTTAGACTCAGATTGAACACTTGAATATCTTAGTCCAAAATACAACAAGGTGACCAAATGCAAAAATTAAAAAAATTTAAAATCATTTCATGGAACATAGAGGGATTACACCTTAAATTGGTGGACCCTGAGGAAAGAGAGTTTTCAGGAACATTTGAGGTAATAGCTCTCCAAGAAATTTGGTGTACTGATCTTATGGTATCCAGGACTGCTGGTTACACAGGCAATGCTGTTCCAGCCACTAGGGAGAGAAAATATGGAAGATTCAAAGGTGGATTATCTTTATACATTAAAATGAAACTAAATTTAACAATTTTTACAATACTCTACCATAAATAAGAATGTACTATTATTATCACCTTTGGATGGGACTCACAGAATCATAATATGTAATGTTTATTTCCCCCCAAGAACTAATAGTCTAGGTACCCCCAACATGTATTTAGCTCAATTAAAGCAGGACTTAGATAACCTACTAGAACTTGAAGGACATACTCCCATGTTCATCTTGGGTTAACTTCAATGCTAGGATAACATACAGAATGCAGGAAAAAGAATGTTCCAGTTTTATTTCCTATCTCCATTCTATTAATCCCACAATTACAGTACATCCAAAAGGGACACTTTGGTAAATAAATCTAACATATGAGGGAAATAACTTTTTATAGGTCTTGTTAGAAGGAACATTTGTGTACTAAACAGAAGAACTGAGGGAGATAGGCCAGTGAAACTAACCTTCTTAGGACCCCATGGTTCTTTTATTCAAGATTTAATGTGGGCCAATCTAGAAGCTATAAAATTGGTTTAAAACTTACAAGTAAGTGAATGTTCAGTATCCACACATCTTCCTACAATACTATCTAAAATATTTTCTCCAGCTCTTTCCAGTCTGAAATCAACATAAATAAAGAGCTTGACATTATTAATGACAGAAGGATAAAATGGGGACCTATCCACAGTGCTCAAATCAGGGTGATCTTAAATACAAGGGAAGTATATAGGATTTACAACCAAATATTGGATAAAAATAAGTCCAACACACTAGAAAATTGGAATGATATATGTACTATTTTGAGACCATTTTGTACAACTAGTAAAATATTGAATATACCAATTACATTTCGAAAAGCTTGGTTTAATCAGAAATGCAGGCATGCTAAAACATGTTTTACCAAGATCTTTAGACAACATAGGCAGAAGGGGAAACAAAATAAAATGGATCACCTAACTTTGAAAAAGGAAAGGAAAGGGAACAATATAAAAAAGTTATAAAAGAAGAATGCATTAAATATTCCCTTGGCTTATGGGAAAAATTGAGATAAGCAACATTTAATAAAGGCAATAGGTTTTTGGGAAATTAGTTGCCCAGGGATTTAATACATACCAGCTAACGGTAGAATCCACCATTATCCCTCAAATTTGAACTTCTTATTTTTTAAATTTGCATTTGTCAGTTGATGAAGAGACAATGGTATGTAGAACCAGTCTTGTAACTGGAACAAGTTATCCAAGGTCCATCTTGATCACTGAACATGAAAATGGTCTTGCTCTTAGTTCTCTTAAGTCCAATAAGGCCCCTGGTCCTGACAAGAACATCAGCGACGTGTTTAAAGCATTTCCTGAATGGCAGATTCCTCTACTGTTTACACTATTCAACACTTTTGTCCAGTCCATAGGCTTTCCCTTAAGCTGGTCAGGCAGCATTATATTTCCTGTATACAAAAAAGGAGAACCATAATGACCCAAAGATGCACAGGTCCATTAGCCTGATAGACTTTTTGCAAAAACTTTTTTCCAAAATAATCTTGGACAGACTAGTGGACTGGTTGGAAGAGCATTCGATACTACATGAGGCACAGAATGGTTTTAGAAAGCACAGACCTAAAATACAACACTGCCTGCTATGTGCTTCAACTCTTAATTTTGAAATATACAGTACCAATATATGGAAAAGTAGACTATTTTGTTGCTTTGTTGATTTCACAGCTGCTTTTGACAGCATTAGTAGAAAGATTCTCTGGGAAACCTTAGAAGATATAAACCTAGACAGGACACTTTTGGACATATTAATAAGACTACATGAAGGTACCTGGGCAAGAATACAATATAATCAAAGTGATCAACTTACAGAACTTTTCCACACTAATGTTGGGGTTAAGCAGGGCTGCCTCTTGTATCCCACTCGTTTTAACATATATATTATTAACATAATGGTTCAACTAATTGACCCTGATTTTCACGCTGCAAAAATAAATGAACATATAATAGATACTCCAGTATATGCTGACAACCTAGTGCTCCTCTTAACTTCTGCCTTGGGCCTCAAAAGGAAACTAAGCCACTCTGAGATATCATGTAAACACAGAAAACTAAAAATCAATGTAAGTAAAATGAATATTGTAATCTTTGGAAATAAACTCAGGAATATCCCAATATTTAAAGTTAAAGGGGAAAAGATAGACTCAGTAAATCACTATGACTATCTTGGGGTGAGATTTACGTACAACTCATCATGGAAGGCACATCTGGAACTAGTTCAAAATAAAATGTGTACTGCAGTCAATGCAATTAAAACATTTAACTCTAAGATGAGTACATTTTCAGTTAAAGGGGCATTAAGGGTTATTAATGCTAAAATAAGAACCAGTATAATTTATGCTTCTGAAGTTTGGGACTCTACCAATATAAAACTCTTGGAGACTATACTCAATAAGCTATATAGACATATTTTAATGTTGCCACAAGGTACCCCGAACTGTATTCTCAAATTGGAACTAGGTCAACAAACATTATTGTCCCTAATTAAAGAGAGACAAATTATGTTTTTACATAAAACATTTTTACTTCCAGAGCTCTATTATCCTAGAATGTGCATGGAGGAAGAGATTAAGTTAGCTACATTGGGATTTGAACATCAACACATTCAGTTAATTAGGGAAACAATAATGCCTCTTGGTCTGGGACACTTATATACTATCTATCTTAGATCCTAGGAGGAGATTAGATCAGATGTTAAAATAAGACTTAGCGATATAGATATAAATAACTCATTTTCTGAGCTATCCTCGCTAAAATTACATTCATGGTATAAACTATTGAAAATAAACTGGGGATTTGAATCTCATTTAGTGCATCTGACCTGCCCCAAGATGAGAAGGATTTACACTAGATTTAGAACTGAAGTTTATAACGTCCAGTATATTCTTTATAGACAATAAAGATTGGATGGTACCTCCCCTTTTTGTAAATGCAGGAATAAGACACTGGACAATTTGAAACATCTTGTCTTATTCTGTCTTCTTTATGAGGCCAAAAGAAGAAGACACCTGGGTGAATTGCTAAGTGGTCTCAGCCTCCCTCCTGACAAAATAGTAATTCATCTTTTTTCTTCTCATGAGAAGATTGTACAAGAATCTGTGGCAAAATTTTTGATGTCTATGCACTTTTAAGCTTGAAATGCTGTGATAGCCTTTACAATAAGGACCTGAGAAGCGACAAGTAATATCTATTTACATTATGAATTGAGCTTGACAGAATTATCTCTTTAATTTGTATGAGATTTTACCCAGATGTATTACCACTGAATTTTATTAGATTGTAATTGAAGGTATTGTAATTGTCATGTCTTTACATTTTTAGAATATTATAACGGCATTGTGCTGAACAATAAAACATTTTGTATTGTACTGATTTCAGCTGAGGTGCGCACACATTAATTAACTGGAAGAGGGCTGAGTCATTTTGGAAGTCAAGTAATAATGCCCTGCCAGGGCAAATATCCACCAGTCTATTGACATTACATTTAGTAGACTTGAAAAAAAATCCCCAAACCATCAGCTTTATCTTCCCCTATTGACCAAAAGGAGGGGGCCCAAGTCCATTTCCTCTTGTGCAATATCAAAGAGAGATGATAATCTTGTCTCCTGTAGGAGTATGATACCAGAAGTGAAACTGAAAAAGAGAAAAGACCACTTATCATTTCTGATTGTTCTGCTCATTGTGACTGGGAGTTCCTGCCACTCTTGAGGCCCGACCTTTTCTTAAATCTGTTGCAACAGTTCTTCTATTTCTAAGCCTAATCTATCCTTTACTATTTCTAGTCCATAAGGTTGGCCACCTGTGGGCACCTCCTTCTCCCTTTCTTGACTATGCTACTGTGTCCTCTTTAATTTTCCTTTTCCCTCTCAGGTTCTCATACAGGGAGGGTATTGTGGTGACCTCCAGATATATGTAAAACAGATTGTGTTTATCATTGTTGGATTTAGTATGTAATAGCACCATGTCATAATATACCTTATGTTTATGAAACCTGTAAATGTTGAAAATACCATGGCACTTGGTGTTTTGATAATGGTAAAAAGTACTAGGTGACTATTATAGAAATTAAGCTAGTTGTGTTATTTAAAATCATCGTTATCATTATCATCATCAAATCTTTATTTATTCAGGCGAGCATCATTGAGCAAGGCTCATTTACAAGATGGACCTGATAAGGTCAAGGTTCAACAGTTGATACACAACAGATACATCAATACACTTACATAAAACAGTTATACATACAGGGGAAAAAAACATTTATGAACACAGTGATGTACAGTAAAATTCACATGATAAAGTGGGTTATAGGAAAGTTGAGCTAATATTTACAGTATATACAGTGTATACATATCCCAGTGGAGGGGCCATGGCAAACACACAGCATAATGTAATACTAGGATGGTGGAAGGTATTACTGGGTGCCATAAGATGGGGTGTCTGCCTGGGAAGGAGAACTGAAGAACAAAGATTATGCCATATATGGTGAATTTTTGGGAGGGAGATTGTGAGATGACAAAGCTAGCTCTAGCGGTAGCAACTGCATTTCTCTGTGAAGAAAACTGTACAATGCATGTATATTGTTGTAAACTTAAGTAAGAAATGTCAAGATGATTTGCATATATCCCATGATGCATTGCATTATAGAAGCATGTATGATGTTGTATTTCTTTGAAATTTGATTTGTTGCCAATGCCCTTTAGGGTAACCCTTATTTCATTGATTCTGCATAGAGGTTCTTTGTTTATAGCTTGTTTTTTTTTTTTGAGCCCCCACTACACAAGCAAATGGGGCTTGCATAAGGGTGGCTGCTTCATCTCAACTAGTGAATGGGATCAGAGATCAGTGTCAGTAGGTGCTGGCTAAGTGCAGGGAAAGTACATTCATAGACTGTTGCTGCAAACTGATGTACTGAAGAAGGAATATGGCATTGCAGAAGCTTAGTTCTTGTATTTTGAATAAACATCACACAGAGATTGTGTGTTGAACCTGAAGTTCGGTGTCTGGTCCATCTGTTATCCCACAACCCCTCCACACTTATATTAAGAAAAACTATATTAATTTGGACAATGGAAAAAGACTAATATGTGTAGAAAATCAACTTCACATCTGGATGTAACTTTCAGATAACATTTTCCCTGTTGAGAGGCCATTGATCTTCCCCTTCTGGGTTTTTGTTATGGCCATTTGACTTTCTCTTCTGTCTCTAATGTTGTCTGTGAACTCACCAATAAGACATCAGATTCGTGCCTGAGTCAGCCCAGTACTTTTGGTGTTGGAGAACCTTGAACTTATTTTGTAGAATCAGCTATGGAGGTTGTTTCTGTTTGACAGTTGGCCATTTGACCCTCCTATGTACCATAATCATGCCATCAAGAAGTGTAGTACAATGACCTTCTAGTCTGATGAATCCTGTGGTTCTGAAGGTGGTTGGATGCCATCTTCAGGCAGCCACCTCTCCTCAATATGCTCAGCTGCTGTTAAAGTTGCACTCTGTGGGGAGGGGGGACAGGAATGCCAGCCGGAGTGGCTGCTGTTGTAACAAGGTCTGTGAACCCAGTAGAAGGCATTTGCAGTTAGCTACGGGCCTAGGTGTCTAAAGTGGCACATCATTCTCTGGCAGTGGTCACCAATGTGTTGGAACTAGATATTTGAGCTCTCTTGACCAAATTCTCTAGTTAAAAAAAAACATCATCTCAGTTCTTGGCAGCCTAAGGGCATAGTTGGTAAATGTGCTCTGACACTTCACATAAGTTATGTCTCATTTTATTAATGCATGCAAACCCCAGATGACCAAATTCCCCACACAGTCTACAGCATAGCTCTTGCAGGTGCTACTTAGGCAAGTACCAGCTCCACACTTGTAACATGCCTTATATTTGCCTGCATAAAAGAAGACCTCCCATCTCTGCCCAGGAAAAAAAATTGTTTGGTAAATGCTCTACTCTAGAATTTGATTTTCTCAGCTTCACTTTGAACTGCCAACCCTCAGTCCAGATGTTTTCCGTATCAAGAATGGCTTCAATTTGACCCAGGATGTTGCAGCACTTTTGTACCCAATAACATTGATGACATTGACACATTCATTGTGGAATATAATGGTTGCATTCTTGATCAGAGGTTTGGTCAGCAGAATGGCCATGAAAGGGATCAAAAGTGGAGAGGTCTTTAGATGATGGAATTTCATTCAGAACCAATCCAAAACTAACATTAAAAGTCTCTTCTCCTGAGATGTGAATAAGGGCATAAATGTCCAATACAGAGAATTGCATGGAATCCTTCAGCATTTGTCAAGCCACATAGATCCTATTGAGATGTTCTGTTATACCGCCACTGTATTTGAGTCTCGCTGCATTATTCCTGGGGGGGGGGCAGGCTCAGCTCAATGTTCAAAAAGACAGAGTTCTTAGACCCAGTAGTGGATCACCCCAGCTCTTTAGTGGGCTGCAACAAAATATACAAGGCCACCTACTGCTGGGTGTGCAAAGATAAAAAACAATGACTGAAAAGAATAAATCCAGCACCACTCACTGTAAATGCTAAAAAACGCACAAGTGCTCAATATAGTAGCTCAAATACTTTATTATGGTGCAAAAAGTGCTGACCAGGTTCATTATTAGCAGTGGAGAGGCCAGGTTTGGTATTGCTTTTGGAGGGGCCAGTTTCTGTATTACATCCATCTAGCACAGTAGTTCTCACACACTGTCATAGTGAGCCTCCCCCAAGTCTTGGAAAAGATCTTGAGCCCCCCCCAATATAGAAATAATTTTGGGTCTCCCCATAGTTAGAACAATTATCATACTTTGCACAGTACACAAGAAATACAGTGACACTCCTTTGAGTAGTTGAGTTTATTCTCATTTTATTAAATTTATAATTTTCCCTCTGTATAACCCCCTTCCCTTGTCAGCCTACTCAATCCACACTTCTGGGTTTTGGACCCTATTTACTGTACCCCTTGTTGCAATACTTCCATGAGTCAGATTACTTTCTTTGTCGGTATTACCTTGTTTTTAAACCCCTTCACAGGGACCATTTTGTTTCGTCCTGCTCTTGCTCCTAGTACCTCTCAACCTAGCCTTTGCATTTGTGCTATTCTACAGCCAGTATAATGGGTCAGTTGTTACTTTGTACCTATTCATTTGTATTATTTTGCATTTTGTTTTGCACAGTTTCCAAGAACTGTACTTCCTCCATTCAGCTTTCCCCATGTCATTCCAGGAAACAAGTGTTTGTTGAGTGTGACTTTCCTGGTCACCCATTTTGTACATACGTTCACATGCCACTATTCACTTTAGTTTGCTGCATCCTATCACACAAAGCATTGAAAATCTGACATTAAAATATTGTACATTTTAAGGCTTGCTCGAGCCTCCCCTGGAACAGGTTGCAGCCTCCCCTGGGAGGTTGGCCTCACCATTTGAGAAACCCTGATCTAGCAAGTTCTCTGCAAGCAGCCCCCTTTTCTCAAGTGATGTCTCCATCAGCTGGATTAACAAGAAACATAGAAATTGTCAACAGATAAGGATCACCAGGCCCATCCTGTCTGCCCATAGGCCCTATGCATTGTATGTGGCCACTAACCCTATGTGATCAAAGGCTTTTCATCACTCCCTCCCCTTGCAAGGTCCCCTTGTGCCCGGCCCAAGCATGATTAAACCCCTCCACTGTGCTTGCCCCCACTACCTCCTGTGTCAGACTATTTTAAGTGTCAACTACCCTTTCTATGTAGAAAACATTCCTCACATTACCTCTTAATCTACCCCCCCTCCAATTTCATATCATGCTCCCTTTTTCTGGTACTTTTTCTACTTTGGAAAAGGTCCCTACCTGCACTTTGTTTATGCTCTTGAGGTACTTGAAAGTTTCAGTCATGTCCCCTGCCCTCTCCTCTCCTCTCTCTCCTCTCTCTCTCTCTCCTCTCCTCTCTCCTCTCCTCTCCTCTCCTCCAGTGAGTACATATTGAGGTCCCTTAGTTTCTCCTCATATATTTTGTGGTGCACGCCCTGCACCATCTTTGTCACCCTTCTATGGATAGTCTCCACCTTGTTTATGTCCTTGCACAGGTGTGGTCTCCTGAACTTCATGCAGTACTCCAGGTGAGACCTCACCAATGTTTTATACAATGGCATCACCACCTCCCACCCCCTGCTAGTGATACTCCTGCCTAAGTGCCCCAGCAAGCCACTGGCCCTCCCTGCCACCTCTGTGCACTGCTTTAATACCTTTAGGTCAACAGAGATGATAACCCCTAGATCCCTTTCCTCCTTGGTGACAGTCAGCTCCCCCCCAAACCTGTAGCTCTCCCCAGGGTTCCCTGTACCCAAGTGCATTATTTTGCACTTTTTTTGCACTGAACCTCAGTTGCCACATCTCTGACCATCTTTCAAGCTTCTCCAGGTCCCTCTTCATTTTCTGCACCCCTTCTGGAGTATCCACCCTGTTGCAGATCTTGGTGTCATTTGCAAACAAGCAGGCCTTTCCTTCCAGCCCCTCTGCAGTGTCACTAATGAAGACATTGAACAGGACTGGTCCCAGTACTGATCCCTGCAGAAAACTGCTGGTCACCCCCCCTTCCCCCAGATTGTACCCCATTTACCACCACCTATGGTTAGTAGTCTCAAGAAATGCTTGCAGCACCACTGCCTGATAGTGAAAGGAATGTACCACAATTACTGTGTTCAAGTGCCCCCCAGTCGATCCTTTTGTTAAATCTGCTGGACAAGTATTAAGCTCAGTTGTCAGATTCCTAGCTTCCACTTGTTTAATGGCACCTCCTGAAGAGCACCAGCTCCTACTATACTTATGCTAGGGTCTGGAGATAAAATAAAAGTAGTTTAATGATCTGCAGCACGTGTAGGTACCAGATGGAAATTCACAGCAAAGTCTCTGTCAGTGTGTACAGACTTGTGGGCTGTATTACTTGGCTGAACTGCTCAGGAGATTACCTCCCCATGACACCTGCTGAAACACCTGTTTTTCCTTGCTCAGTGTGAACTTGTGCAGTAAAAGTTACAGTACCTGGGGGATATGCTGTGTCAGCTCTAGCCCTGACAACAGCAGCTCTGAAACTCTCCTGCTCCAGTGTCTCCATCTGAGTCTGTCCAGATGGCACTGTTGTCACTGTAGCACTGGTAGCAGTTTCATGATTAGTGGGAGAAACTGGGGGGGTTGCCATGGAAACTGGCACTCATGGAGCCTCCCACTCAGCATGCCCTTTCCATTCAGGCTTATCAGGATGTAGAGTCACCTTGCCACCATTGTTGCATGTAGTCATAGTCAGGTTAATGCAGTGCCGAGGTACCAGAGCAGCTGCCAGAGCTACTAGTGATCACATCTCATGAGAGGACCCTGAATTCCTTCTGGCAATCCACTCAGTGTCCACCATTCACTTGCCACTCTCAGCCAGCATCCACCCCACACCCCTCAAGTCTTTCTCAAGAGACCAGACCCATAATTGGGAGGATCGTTCAGGAAGGTCAAAACATTAGTCATCATATGTCTTTCTGTCAAAACTTCTGTCTGCTTCAGTTGTGTGTCAGGCGTTGTCATGTGTAACTGGCTGCCACTCTGGGGTGCAACTAAGCACAAGGTGGCCGGGGAGTCTGAGTCAGTTTGCTTGGTAGTATTCCTCCCAGATTGTATATACATCTATGTTTTAAAGAGACTTTCCTCTTGTTGTAACATTTGTCATCTTCTGCAAGCAATCTCAATAGGTGTCTCTTTCAATCCTGCATTTCTGCCTCCATTTTGTTTTCTGCTGCCAAAAGTGAATCAGCTTCTTCTGTAACTTTGATAGGTACCAAACCCAAGCCTTCTGTTTCAAGTAGATGCATTACTGCAATGTCTTTCAAAGTTGGAGAATCTGTGTCATTTGGAGTAAAGCTGGAGACAAGGACCCATCCCCAGTCTACAGCAGCACACCTTCCTCCTCCAACTCACCAGGGTTCACCATCTTGGATTCAGGGTCAACAGCACCCCATGGAGAAAAGAAAAATGAAACTATATACAAACAAAAAAAATTAAATCCGTACATTACAAATAAATAATGAAATACATATAAACTCCTGATACAACTCCAAAATGAAACAAAAACAAATAATAGAAACAATTAAAGAGTAACATAATCTCTTACCTACAAGAGTTGGGGAATTTTTATCTAAAATTAAAGAATTATACAGACATTACAAATCATATTCAAATACAAAAATAAGCATATAGTCAAAGAAAGAAACAAACAAAAAATGCCAAGCCCTACAGAAACAATATGATACATCAAACTAAAAAGAATAATTTAGTCTTGATACAATCAATGGCAAAAAAAATGAGCAGAAATCCAGTCAGCAGAGACTGTTGCATCTCAAAAGGAAATTTCAGGTGCAACACATCATTTTAGGCCATACAAAAGATTATATTACTACAGTAAAAGCCAGGAGCAATCCTTCCACATTTGTTTCAAAATACTTGAGCTTAAAGTTCTTTCCTCATGGCTTTATGGCAAAAAAGGCAAAAAAAGGCTAAATTTATTTAAAAGACACCCAATCCTGGAGGCTCTGGGTGCCATACAAAATAAATAAAACAGTGTCAAAATAAAATAAAACATCACACATTTTAAAAAAAAATAAAGAATAAAATAAATAACTCAGCAAATAATATCAGGTTCTTACTACAGTTCATGATTTTATCCCATAAAAGCTTGGGAAAATAGGAGGGCCTTCAGGTAAGCCTTAAATATATCTACAGTGGGAGCTCCCCTGACCTCAGCTGACAAAGAATTCCACAGAACGGGAGCTGTGACACTGAAAGCTCTGTCGTCAGTAGATTTTAGCCTCATTCTAGGAATGGCCAGGAGGCCCCCACTAGAGGAACAGAGAGGGTGGGTAGAGAGAGCAGGTACCAGAAGGTCCAACAGATAACCAGGGCCCGGCCCATGTAGGGCCTTATAGGTGAGAAGACCCACCTTAAAGAGGATTCTGCACCTGACTGGCAGCCAGTGCAATTCACTCAGTACCGGTGTTATGTGGCAAAATTTATGCTGCCCAGTAAGCAACTGGGCAGCTGCATTTTGCACCAGCTGCAGCCTGTGGAGAGATCCCCCTGTGACCCCAAGGTAGAGCACATTGCAGTAGTCAAGCCTAGATGTGACTAAGGCATGTATCAAGGTAGGGAGGTCTAGAGGCGGAACAAGGGGCTTAATCCTGGCAATATTTCTGAGATGGAAAAAACAGGAATGAACCGTGGAGGATATTTGTGCCTCCATAGTTAAATTCCTGTCCAGATTCACTCCAAGATTTTGCACCCAAGAGGAGGTCTTCAATGACACAGTTCCTAGAGCAAGTCCAGTTGCCGTGTCAGAGGCCATCCTATCATGCACTGTGTTCAACTCCACTACCAATACCTCTGTCTTATCAGGGTTCAGTCGCAGCCAGCTGGAGACCATCCAGTCGTTGATCTCCACCAGGCAGATGTTTAGTACATCCACTGTGTTGGATGTTCCTGGGGCCAAGGACAGATATAGCTGGGTATCATTGGCATAACAATGGAAACCCAAGCTATACTTCCTAATGATCCCCTCCAGGGGCAGCATATACACTGTGAACAACATTGGGCCAGTACCGATCCTTGAGGAACTCCACAAAAAAGGAGGCTGGATACAGATGAGGAATTCCCCATCACAACCTGTTGCCTCCTGTTGGTGAAAAAGGACTCAAACCAGTGGATGACAGTACCGGTGAGTCCGCAGAGCTCCCGAAGGCAGTCAAGCAACACACAATGGTCCACAGTGTCAAATGCTGAAGAGAGATCAAGGAGAACAAGAATTGTCTTATCCCCCCAATCTCTTGCCCCGAGGAGGTCATTCTGAACCCAAACAAGTGCAGTTTCTGTACTATGCCTAGCCCAAAATTCTGACTGGAAGAGTTCATATAACTCATGAATCACTAGGTGCTCTTCCAACTGAAGCGCCACCACCTTTTCCACCACCTTCCCCAAAAAGGGAAGGTTGGATATAGGACGGTAATTTGCCCTGACCTCTGGGTCCAGAAATGGTTTCTTTAAGAGGGGTCTCACTTGTGCCTCCTTCAAGGCATCTGGAAAGACCCCCTCGGATAAGGAACACCGAACAATCAGGGCTAACATCGGGCCTACAGAGTCAACACATCTCATTAAGAAATGTGTCAGCACCAGGTCCAGCTCACAAAAGGTGTGCTTCAGATTGACTGCCACCTCAATGACCTCACTAACCTCCACTGATCTAAACTTCCCCCAAATAGGCGGAGTGCACTCAGAGCACATAAGGTGACCACTGCCAGCTATGACATTGCTGGCTGAAGAAGCCACCTGCTGGATCGTGGACACTCTGTCCAAGAAGAACCAAGCAAACTCTTCACACTCTGTATTAGAAAAACTTTCCCAGGCTGCAGACAACCAGGATGGAGTAGCCTGTCTACAGCTCGGAAAAGCGTAGCTGGTCGGTTGTTTCCAGTGTCAATCTGTCTGGACGGAAACGCTGCCTTCTTATGGTTGATTGCCTCCTGGTATACACTATAATGTGTACACAGGACCAGCTTGTCTGTCTCCAAGCTGGACCTCCTCCGGCAGTGCTTTAACCTCTGACCCATCCTCTTCATCACCCTGAGATCTCTGTCAAACCACGGGGACCTCAGGTATGAAGTTCTGGGTCATACACGGACAGGTGTGAGGGAGTTGATGGTGTCAGATAACACCCTATTACAGGTGTCAACAACAGCACCAACACCTCTGATGCATGCAGCACCCACACTAGATAATTTAGCTGCCACCAAAAAACCCTCAGGGGTCGAACCCCAAAAAGGGAGACAGCTCATCATCTCAGCAGGGAAATGGCTTCTGGTGGGAGCCCCAAGCATGAACTGCACTGTGCAGTGATCGGACCAAGGTACTCGATCAATCCTGAGATTAACAATCTCAAGCCCCAGTGAGAACACCAGGTCCAACATGTGGCCGTCCTGATGAGTCGCTGCAGTAAGAGCTTGTGCCAGGCCCAGGGAGGACATAGTTTGAAGAAAATCATGACTATACCTCTGATACCCGTCGTCGACCCAAACTTTGAAATCCCCCAGAAAAAACACATCTGGGGGTTTCCAGTGTTCTGTCGGCAATGAATTCAGCGACCTCCTGCAGGAAATTCCCCATCGGCACAGAGAGGCGGTAGATAAGGAAGATCCTGCAGCCTGCACCTGGTCCTCCATGAACAGCCACACATTCAAATGAACCTGGAGTTCCCACTGGGTGCACAGTGAAGGCCAGACTGGATCTAAAATAGATAGCTACACCGCCACCCCTGCGTTCCACTCTGGGGCAGTGCACCACTCTATACCCAGGAGGGACTGCGGCCTCAAAAACTGGGCCTGCATCATCCCCAACCCAAGTCTGTAATGCAAGCCAGATTGACTGAAGAAATCAAGTCAGCTATAATTGCTGTCTTATTTCTAATTGATCTGGCATTGCATAGCACTGCCCTCAGGGGACTGGCGAGTGAAGCAGCACCTCTGGTTATCTGACCACTCGGTCTGGTGGATTCCCTTGAGACAGGCACCAACCACGTCTGGCCTCTCCCAGCTGCTCGTCAAAACCCAGGGCACCTTCTGGACCCAACAACCTCTACCCTGCCACCATCCGATATGCTTGGGGCACCCCACTGCCCATGATTAACTCGATTTCTTCTAATCCTAGCTTCCCGACAGCGTCTTGCCGTGGTATCTGAAACTGGGAAGGGGATAAAAGGATGCAGACATGCAGCAGGGAGCTCCCACATAATCCTGGCCCCCCCAGGCCCTCCCATATAACCCCACATCACTAACTATTAAACTCAGGATACAGCAAATAACTTTATCACAATTAATCATACACAATTAAAGCAGCAGTACTACGAAATCAGAAAGTGAGTTTATCAAAATTCAGTTTTTTAGCTGCAAGCATGCAACCAAAGTTCCAGTTTCCATACATGTAAATGTTTTTTTCCAGTCATTTTTCGTTTTTTAGATATTTGCAATTTATTTGAAGTGTTGTAGCGCTACAACAAATATGGCGGCTGATTAATTTCAGCTGCTTTTTTTCTTCAGGTCACATCACCTCTTTTGACAACAGCAGAGAGACCCTCTGCTGACCATTCCCGATGTCCCTGAAAGTCATTCATATGTGCAGTTGGCCAGCAGAGGGGGTTCCAGTGCAACATGCTTAGTGGCAGACATATAAATGAAAGCAGAGAATAACCGAGCAAATTACCCGGTGATAGTACAATGCCGGCGAGACAGAGTACCAGGTATATGATTAGCAGGGCACAAAGAATAAACTGTCAAAAAAGCACAGGTTTTTTTTTTGTAGTACTGCTGCAATTAAAGAACAGCTAAAAAGCCTGCCTAGCTTATATAAAACAAGTAAATATACTAATACAGAGAATAAGTCTCATGTGCAGGACAAAACTACTTCACATTAATGCTGAACCAGCTGCGCTATTCCCACACCAGAAATAAGTTTAAATACTAAACAGTGAGGAATAAAGACACTAAGGTCTCTTTCAGTACTTATAAACTTGTGAGGAATAACTTACCCTCCACAGCGTTTTCAACTCCGAGTGGCACTCGCGCCACTCACACGCTCCTGCTACGCTTGCGAGCAGTGCTGCGATTAAGTAGCTCACAAATCCCCACCCCTCCACCTGACAATTATCAGCTCCCCCCCAAGCCTCCAACAAGCAAGATAGAAATGAAGCAATATACAGTCTCTCACACTGCAGAAGTCCAGGCTAGTCAGGGAGGCCATGCTGGGCCCCGATCTCAGCAGGCAGGGGATACACACACATATACTTCGAATATGGACTTACTGATCATATCAGTCATTACTTTTGACTCCATTGTGTTTTGGCTGAATCTGCAGGGCATATCTAAGTTTTTATGTGATAAAGGTGAGTCTGGAAGACCGCCTATCACATAAAACAAACAAATATGAGCCCATGGTCAAAAGGGTAAAGGATATTGTACTCAACCGTCGCCAAATGCTGACGGTCACATATACTTACAACACACAAAACTTTTTTTTTTTATGGGTAAGTGCCCCACACCCCCAAACTTAAATAACCAACCTAAGGGGTGTGTGGACCACAGGGCAAGTTATTGATAGAAAAATGAAATTATTCTGCCTGTAGCAGGACCAGAACTCGGGTCTACTTGCATCGCAAGTGGAAGGCGTACACCACTACGCTACAAGAGCAGCTCAGTGGGAACTGGCTACAAAGGATCCTATATCCTGTAGTAGTGATTATAGCTCCTTGCGATACTCGCTAAACAGGATATAGCGACGCATTGCACCACTCGGTCCCTTGTAGATTGCTATTATTGAGTCGCTCAAAACTGCAGTGCTTAGTATACAGAACTCTACATGGGTACTACCTATATACCCATATCTAGCCTACCACAGATAATATCTGCAGCAAGCAAAGCATATTTGCAGGGTGGACTTATTGTATTTACTCCACCCAGTACCATAATAATCTCAGGGCTACTGTCTGATAGTCCACATGCCTAAAAAGGGAATGCTTCTATGTCCGGCTAAGCAAGAGCCAGAAGGACATACAGTAGCACAGGGGCAATCAATAAAAAAAAGTAATTGTGTCTCAAGACTGTTCCCACAATTGCTTCTCAGGCAATGCCTTCCTTCAAGTTTTTTATGTTTCAAGCAGTCCTTGACAGCAATTCTCCTCTGGATCCTCAACCAAGTAAGGTTCCACATACGTCAGGGTATCCTTTTATTCTGGAACTGACTCACCCCCTCCAACTCTTTTCCTGCCATGCGCATTTTCAGCATTAAAGGTTGAGAAAAACAGGTGTCTATAATAGATTGATACATCTGTTTTCTAGACCCCACCATCAAAAATTCAGGTGTTATATTCCATACCTTAAGTTTTAACACCAGAGAAGAATATATGGGGGAATAGCATGTCCTTGGGCCTTAAAGTGACTTACCCATACCTCTTCCTGACATTCTCCATACCATGGTACTATCCAGTCCTGCAGCAAAGGAACCCATCCTTTACCACCCCCCCCCCCGCAAATCAGGGGTAATATTATTGTATAGAAACAGGGACAGGCCACAGGGTTCACCATATTCACTCTCCCCATTATATACTTTTATATGTTATGTCCCTTCTAATGGGGCTCAACCTAGACCCTCTCAAACCCTGAAAGAAAAGACTAAAGACTCTAGCTTCCAGTTCATTTGGGAGTGGGGAATATAATACTTACATGCACTAAAACAGGCAACATAAGAGTATGAATTTAAAAAACTATTTTCTGCTTTGATAGTAGTGCCTTATTCCTCCAATAAGACAGGTTCTGCTCTGCCTTGCTAATGCACTGTCCAGTTATCAATTATTAAGTTGCTTAAGCCAAATTGTATTTCCAATATCTCCAGTTTTCTTAAACTATGGAATTTCCTCCCACTATCTACTCGCTCTGTTTCCTTCTTTCACTCTCTCACCTCTCTTCTCCATGACTCCATCTCTCCTCTGCTGTAACATCCTGATTAATGAATTTAATGAGAAAATATACAAAAAGGGGCTTAGGGGGAAATCCTGCCTAACCCCCCTGAGCTCAGATGAAGGTAAACCCCATAAGTTGAAGTAACCATAGGGAAGACCACTGCCCCTTTATATAACATAAAAAATACAGTCAATAAACTCACTAAGAATCACATACTAATATAATACCTTCATTACGTAGGCATGGGGCACACGGTCAAAGGTCTTTTCATGATCTACAGTGAATAAAAAGCCTCGCACCAGTCCTTTATCCCTGTCTTCACCAATTCCCTCAAAGTAATTAAGTTGTCTGATAAACTCCTCTGTTTAACTGCACATGACTGGAACCTAGCAATGAGTACAAGGGCAATCTGGGCCAACCTAGTAGCCAAAAATTTAGTCAGGACCTTCTGATCTGTATTCAGAAGACTTAAAGGTCTCCAGTGAGGCAATTCTCTCACATTGGAACTCTTTCATTTCCTCCATTAGAAGCTTTGTTTGGTCAGAGAAATCTATGCCATCCTCATGCATATGAGAGCTTAGTTTATGTACTCGTGACTGCAAACTCAGGTTCTATGTGATAACAGTGACTGCCAAACAGCGAGCCGTGTTATCGTGACATCAGGGTGGCGAAAACATTTTCACCACCCTGACATCCTCAGCGCATGGAAGAATGGTGCCGAGGACTTAGTATTTTGCTTTCTGTGGGGGGCTTTGTCCTGCACCCTACTAAAGGATTCTCAACTCCAGGGGGTTGCATGTGTGGGGGGGTCAAAAGCAAAAACACAAGTTTCAGGCCAGGTGCAACAAAAATGCAGTAGCACCCGGACCCGGTACCCCATGCACCGCAAGCGGAGGCCAACCCCCGATGTCACGGCACAGCTCGGCAGCTGACCGCAGCACCACCCCTACATCCCTTCTGCCCCATCTCAGCCCATGTTCACTCCCCCCACGCATGTACATATAGTGACATCCTGTCACTGCAGTTGCCCACCCCACCACATCCAGTCACCCTACCCCCCATCGCCATTTGGGATTTCGCCCTCATCACATCGCCGTTTCGGATGGCACCTTACTTGAGGCGCCCACCTCACGTGCTACCCAAACCCAGGTACTTCTAATATTTAGGTGAACTATCAAAAGTCCCTTGTTTCTGAAAAAAAATGTTTAAAATCAGCATTTGAGTCCTCTGAAAACTGTGTAACATCTTCACAAGCCTTAATTACAGAACAATGGGCAACAAACAATTCCCTCCATTTTTTTCTGTATATCCTCCCTCCCCAACACAGAAGTATTTAACCGTTACAGTTGTGGGTCCAGCCATTTGACTGGTCCTGTACTGCAATGACACCGAACTATTAGGTGATCTGAGGTTTTTGCCAGCATAGTCCTTGCTGAGTCTATCTTGAGAGCCACAGAAATTAACAGAAAACCAGTTCTGGAAGGCAGAAATCCTTTTATAAAAGTGGGAGTACTGTGGTCTAAATGAATTGCACACCTATCCAACAAACCAGCAGTGGACACTATGGGCCCAATTCACAAAGCCTCTAGAATGAAGCAAGGTGCCTACATAAATGTAAATGATGCAAGTGGCACCCTGCACCAAAAGATGCCCCAGGAGCTATTCAGAAAGGCAGCCTGCAACAAACCCAGGCTGCATATACCAAAGGGGGCTTGTACCCACCTTATGCCACAAAATGGACTGCAGCATGGTGCTAAGGGGCTTGCAGTAGACACAGGCTGCCATATCTCCTGTTTTGGTATTCACAAAACCCTCCCAGAGGGCAGCATTCTAAGTACCCATAGACCAGCCAGGGCTGGTGCAAGGGTACTTAGACATGTCCTCTGGGAGGGTTTTAACATTTGCAGCAATGTCCCACGGCACCCCCCCCAGTCCCAACCCCAGTCATTAAATATAATAAAAATCCCTGATAGTCTAGCTGACCCCCTATCAGCTTTAATCTCAGTTAGCTATTATTAAAAAAAATTCCCGGTGGTCTAGTAGACTCCCAATCAGCCCCAATCCCTGTTAGAAATTATTTTTAAAAATCCCTGATGGTTTAACAGACTCCCATTCAGCCCCAATCCCTGTTAGAAATGATTTTAAAAAATCCCTGGTGGTCTAGCGGACCCCCAATCAGCCCTGATACCTGTTAGAAATTATTTAAAAAATTCCTGGCAGTCTAGTGTTTCCCCCCCCAGCCTCAATACTCCGTTATGTATTATTAAACAGCCCTGTTAAGCTAGTGGCCTCCCCACCATGGCAGGCAGTGTCCCTCCATCCCACTCCCCACCAACCTGAAACAGAGCCGGAGACCGGCACAACCCTCCTTACAACACCACGTCTGGCCACCCACTGTGCTGTTAATAAGGAGTGCATACTGTATACAGTATGCACTCCCTATTGACAGCTCAGTCAGTGGCCAGATGCAGTGGTGTGATGATGGCTAAGCCAGTCGCCAGCTCTGTTTTGGGTTGTGGGGGAGTGGGGTGTGGGACACTGACTTCTGGGGTGGGGGGCCACTAGATCACCAGGGCTGTTTAACAATACGTAAAGGGGATCAGGGCTTGGGGGTGGTCTGCTAGACCACCAGGGTTTTTTTAAATAATTTCTAACAGGGATCGGGGCTGATCAGGGTCCGATAGACCACCAGGGATCTTTTTTTTTATTTCTTAACTGGGATCAGTGCTGGGGGGTTGATAACCACCAGGAACTGCTGTCTTTGGTGCTGTTGCCACATGGCTGCCTTACAGCTTGCAGCAGACCTTCAATATGTACCATCTGTTTGGTGCAGTGCCAGGGCTGCAGCATGCTGCAGGACTTTGCCGCCGGGACCCTAGCCAATAGTGAATTGGGTGAAGGGTCCCTGATGCGTTGGCAGTTGGTGCAAGCTGCCTTTGGCACAGCTTATGCTGACCTTTGTGAATCGAACCCCATATCTTTTAAGGTGACAGAGACACAGTACAGTTCTTGAGTACTGCCCCCCCTCTTTTAAAGACAGCCCATTATTAAAATCACCACCAAACACCACCAAATTTTCTTGTACAGTATATAGATATGACCAAATTTCATTACATAAGACTACCCTAGCAGACTTAGCCTGCAGAGCATAGACACTGATGAGGTAGATGTTCCTGCCTCTCTGCACCACATGCAATGAAAGATTCCTGCTTCTAGTCCAACCATTTTGTTCACCTTTGTAGATGAATCTTTAAATAGGATACCCACCCTATCACATCTGTTCACTCACTGCAACCAGAAAGCTGAGCCTTGTGTTCACAATTTTTAAATTGCCGATATCTCAAACAAAGTTTTCAAATGAATATCATTTAAAAAGATGATATTCCCAGGCAGTGACATCAAAACAGAATCAGTTGTAACCCATTTCCTGTAAGTCTTTATACTATTTACATTTACAATCATCAGGGAAATTGTCGGGCCAAAGCACATTTCTGCTTATGTGGGTGGGGGGCTTCACTATTGCTGCTCTGGTTTGAGACCTAGTCCATTAGCTTTTCTTTGCCACAGATGATACTGATAGAATGGAATTAGATAAGGAACTGGTGGAAGCCATTGGCAAGATGGCAGAAAAAGAGGTACGTACTGCTGGTTGGGGACTTCAACCTGCCAGATGTGGATTTGAGCCTCCCACAGCTAGCTTCAGCTAGAAACAGGGACATCCCAGACTTTCTGCAGGGGGCATTCCTCAGGCATCTAGTCAGTGAACCCATTCATGATGGGGCAATACTGGACATCGTACTCAGTAACAGGGATAGTGTTGCAGAAATCAAGATGGGAGGCCACTTGAGGACTAGTGATCACCATAGGGTGCGGTTCAATATAAGGACGGCTGTAGAACTGAACCACACAAGGGCAAGGGTCCTGGACTTCAGGAGGAAAGATTTTAAAAAGATGGGTGATGCTTCAGGAATGACCTAGCAGAAGTGGGTGACCTGGGTGGGGTGGAGTAACAGTGGCTGAAGATGAAAGGGAGCATAGTTAAGGCAACAAACCACTGCATCAAACAAGTGAGCAAAAGCAAGAGGAAAAAGGGGCCGTTATGGTTCTCAAATGAGTTGGCTGGAATGGTAAAGGCTAAAAGGGTAGCATTCAGAAGTAGTATTGCTCAGATAGTATCCTAGAAACCAGGATAGCAACAGATGCCTCCAATCTGGCCAGATAGTTACTGTGATTGGGTAGTATTGCTATCTGACCATGGAGCCTACCAACTAGGATACCTGGATTCTAACCAGGATCCATCACTATCTGGCCCTGGATCCTGCATCTGTCTTTGACAGAATATCTGGTAGGATCCAAATCAGGATATCAGCACTATTCAATGGATAGTGGTAGGATCCACAAAAGCACTATCTGAGCAATAGTATTCAGAAGGTATAAGGGAATGTAGAGGAAGGGGGATAGGGAATTGTATTGGGGGAAACAGAAGGAAGCAGAGAAAGCAATAAGGAGCGCAAAGGTGCAAACTGAAGAGAAAATAGCCCAGGAGGTAACAAAAGGGGACAAGATATTTTTTTAGATATGTAAGTTAAAAGAGGAAGACCAGGGGTGGGATTGTAAGGTTAAAAGGGAAAGCGGGGGACTGTGCAAAGGGACCAGAAAAAGACAGACATCCTGAACAAATACGTTTGTTCAGTGTTCACAGAGAAGGGAGAAGGGGAGGGGACACAAAAAAATAACAAAAGCTTTGGAGGGAGGGAGGTAGGTGGACACTTGTCTTTTCTTGGAGGCAAGAGATCTGAAGGGACTTGCTAATCTGAAGGTGGACAAAGGAATGGGGCCAGATGGGGTGCAACCAAGAGTATTAAACAAAAACTATACCCAAAACTTGAAAAAATATATGTTGTGCAGGGTGTTTTAATTTGTATGTGAAGTCCTAGTGTTTCCTTCCCTCTGACTGGTATTAGGAGTTTTTCCCAAATTAGCCTGCTAGCTTTATGCTAGTTTTACGACCCCTGGGGATCTTCATACCTGATAGCGTAATTGTATTTCTTGTTCCCACAGTGCATCTTGTCTCATGTGACTGTGATGTAAGAGAGACCCAACATTCAGCACACACATGCCAAACAAACTAAATATCTTGGAAGCTTTACAAGCTGCACAAAAATTACCAGCAGCAAAGTTTTTCAGGACAGTAAAACCTTTAGGATGAGGGTGGTCACCATACTGAATTCTACAGATTTTAAAATATAGCCATCTCTATTGTTGTGAACTGATTGTAATGCAGTGCTTTCTGCTGGATTTATGGGCTCTGCTACATCACCATCACATGAAACAAGGTGCACTGTAGGACAAAGAAATGCAATAAAACTATTTGATATGGAGATCTCCAGGGGTCGTAAAGTTACTCTAAAGCTAGCAGGCTAATTAAGGAAAAACTCCTAATACCAGTCAGAGGGAAGGAAACACTAGAACTTCACATACAAATTAAAACACTCTGCACAGCATATATTTTTTCAAGTTTTGGGTATAGTTTTCCTTTAAGGGAGCTCCAGGAAATACTGGCCGCACCTCTGACAGTTCTATTTAACAGTTTACTGGAAACAGGAGTGGTTCCCATGGACTACAGGAGGGCAGATGTAGTCCCACCACACAAAAGTGGTAGCAGGGAGAAGGCTGGCATTTATAGGCCAGTCAGCCAGACATCGGTGGCGGGAAAGTTAATGAGAATCACGTTTGAAGGAATGGATTGTGGAATGTCTTGAATCCGGTGGGTTATAACACCCAAGGCAGCATGGTTTCTCAGGGAGGAAAAATGAATCTGATAGATTTTTTCAACTGGTGACCAAGGAAGTTGATCAGGGTGGAGTGGAGGATGTGGCCTATCTAGATTTCAGTAATGCATTTGACACCTTTCCATATGTAGAAGACTGGCAAGCAAGCTGGGTAGCTTTGGAGTGGGTCCAAAGGTGGTAAACTGTGTAAGAAATTGGTTAGGGGATGGGCAACAGAGGGTGATGGTATATGGAGTTTACTCCAAGGAAGGAAGGGTTCCAGCAGGGTGCCTCAGAGATCAGTGATGGAACTGGTCCTCCTTATCATCTTAATAAATGACATTGCAGAGAATCTAGAAGGGAAGGTCTGTCTCATTGTGGATAACACCAAAATCTGCAATAGGGTAGGCACTCCAAGGGGAGGGCAAGGGTGACCAGAGACCTGAGAAAACTAAGGAATGGACAGTTCCATGTCATAATTGCGATCACTATTATGGCGAATGTATATCACTGAAAAGCAAATTGGCGATATACACTAGAGGGCAATGAGACATCCGGACAAGTAAACAAGTGTTTTGGGGGGGCTGTACCCCCATGCCTCCCTCATGGGGGAGCTTCGCCCCCTGCACCCCCCCTGAAAAAGGATTCTCAACTCCAGGGGGTACATGTCAGGGAAGGGGCAATACCCCTGCATCAGGATAAAATTAAGTGCAAAAGTTTCTCTCACCCAGCCCCGAAACCTGTACCTGCTGCACCTGAGCTAGCTACCCACACCACCACACCACACCACACGGCTAGCTCAGCAGCACCAGGTACAGCCGTCTCCCAAAACCCCTTCCCTGTCCCTCCCCTTCCCCTCGCTATCCCCTCTTCCTGTCACCCTGCAGTATACTTGCAGTCATGTAATATCACTATCCTACCAGGGTAGCCTAGGAGGAAAGCGCTGAATATGAGTCACCGTTTTGACAGTCGTACACATTCAATCACCATCCTCACTGGATACCAGAGTGGACAATGGTATGGCAGCTGGGTTTAATGCAAAAAAGTGCAAAATAATGCACTTAGTGCACGTAACTCAGGAACAAAGTACAAAATGGGGGGAGTGGTATTGATGACCACCAAGCAGGAAAGAGACCAGGTGGTAACCATATCAGGTCACCTAAAAGTTGCTGGTCAGTGCTATAAGGCAGTAGGGAGGGCAAGTGGAATGCTGGGGTGCATAGGGAGGGGTATCACTAGCAGAAAGAGGGAGGTGGTGTTGCCTCTGTATGGACTGCTGGTAAGACTCCACCTAGAGTATTGTGTCAAGTTCTGGAGAGCACATCTCCAGAAGGATATACAGTGGAGGTGGTCCAGAGAAGGGCAACTAAAATGGTGCAGGGTCTGTGTCAAAAGCCTATGAGGAGAGACTAAAGGACCTCAATATGTACACCTAGGAATAGAGAAGGGAGAGGGGAGATATGATAAGAGACTTTTAAATACCTCACAGGGGTAAATAAGGAACAGGAGGGGAGTATTTTTCAGAAGAACAGGTGCTCAAGAACAAGGGGACATGCTATGATGCTGGGGGACAGATTCAGGAAAGATGTAAGGAAGTACTTCACAGAAACAGTGGTGGATTCCTGGAACAGCCTTCCAGATGAGATGATGGAGGCAAAAACAGTGGTGGGGTTCAAGAATGCATGGGATAAGCACAAAGGAATTAAAGTGAAAAGGAAGAGGAGAGGGAGAAAGAGCTGAAGATCACACACAGTCTGAGGAACTAGTGTAAGCAGGGAGTAATGGGAAGATTGGATGGGCCAAGCAGTGTTTACGTGCTGTCAAAAATCAAATTGTATGATAGTGAGTCATTACACTCTGAGGACTAATCTCCATCCAAGGAGGAGATTGCGGATGCCTCAGCATCACCCTCCTCTTCAGTGTCCCCACACTGTTTGGAGGAGGACAACACAGTGAACTTATTCTCCACAGGTATACCTGAAGGATTAACTACTTTTATCTTGTTTTTCCTCTTATTTCCCCATTTTCTGGCCATTCCCACTTCCACCTCTGCCGTGTGTGTGTGTGTGTGTGCGCGCGCGTGCGGAGGCATATCTGTTTGTTAGTCCAGCTGTTGTCGGGCATCAACAGGTATGTTCCTTTCACTATCTGTCCTACCCATACCTGTCAGACCCAAGGTTCTACCTGTTACCTTTATCCCAGAAGGTGTTACTTCCTGAACTGAAGGTTTCTGAGCAGAGGGGAGGATACGTCACTCAACCTGTTCCTCCCGTGCCACCAGAAAAGCTGCTGTGGCACACTCAACCCAAGGTTGTATAAGTTATGTTGGCTATGTTGACCCTGCAAACCTCTGAGTAGGAGTTCTAGCAGGCCCACCACCTGCCCCTTCATTTATCAAGGATTCTTGATCCAACCCCCTCCTCACCCTATTGTATGAGGCCCAAGGGCATTGCCTGTATGAGTGCCCCTGTTCCTTTCACAGATTGCACTTAAACAGGTTATGGTACTGTGTGCTAACATTCCTATATTCAAAACAGAGGTTACATCGATCTGCATCACGGGCAGCACTCAGGTGGATGCTAGCCCCACACTTATGGTAAGTGCGAGGCTGTCCAGGGTACAAGCACCTGCCTCTATTTTTAGCTAAGTAACAACTGACCAGGAGGTGATAAGTCCCCATTTTGGTCCGTCTCAGCTTCACATTGAACTTCCACCCTCTGTGTAAACATCATCTCATTGATCTAGTACTTCTTATCTTTGCTTCAACCAGTGCAAGATGTCAGACACATAAATTCCTTCACTGCAAAAGACTGTTATTGTTTAATGGCTGGATTAGACAAGGGGCTGGCCATGAAAAATAACCACAAAGCAGTGTTTTTCAGAGCATCATACTTCAACCAAAACCTCTCTAAGGACTTTAATGTCTTGAAACTAACATCATAAGTGGTTTCTCGACACATCTGTAATGGCATATAGTTTGGCTGCAAAGAAACCCATGGAGTCTCTTAACCCTTGCAGGGCCGTGGACTGATATATCAGTCCACAATTCCTATACATTCCAATTCTGTTGGCAGCCTAATGGTTAATAAGTTTCTAATGATAACTAGCCTATGAAGGGGAGGTTCCAGACCTCCCTGTACTTCAATATTACAGTGTTCCATTGCTCTGTAGTTTCCCCAGTGCAGCAAATAAATCCGACATATCGAACTGTCTCTAAGTCTGAGGCTAAGGTTACTCCTCTTCGGCAGCCTGCTCCATATCTGATGGGTTCTGCTTCTTCTACAGTTTCATTCTCCTTTTCATTAGCTAGTACATGGAACTTATGAGGCTGCACTGGGGGGCTACCATCCCTTTAGAACACAGTGGCATCAGACATCTTCCTGACATCGGCCGACCCATGTTCCACGTGACCATCCACCACCAAGACATTCTCACTTTCTCCAGGGGCTGGGACTGTTACTTTCCTAGTACTCAGTGTAGCATGTGGTACCTCGCCCCCAACCTGAGGCAATACTTACAGTAGATGGAGGGATGTTAATTGGCAAATATCCTGCAACCCTCTCCAGCCCACTCAGTTCCCCTGAGGTACTCACAGTATCAGTCTGTTCTGCCGCATCTCAAGACAATGCCCCTTCATTCAGTAAAAAACAACTTGTGTCCCCAGGCAACCAAGAAATCCCATCCAAGCCCCAACTCCAACCAGAAGCCTTCAGCACTATTGTTCTACTCTTGCTGATGCACAGTTCTTGTCTGCTCGGAAAGGCATCCTCATCATATGCCAAACCACTTACTGGCCTTACTGTTCTCTGACACACTGGATGCCCTTCTGCCCAACTGGTGGTGGAACCAGTTGGGTGGTCTGACCATCACTCCATAAGGTTCAATTTCACAGCCTCCCTTGTGAGACCTACCCCTTTGGAGATGATCCAGTATATGCCTTTGAGGGAAGTTACCCCGAGGGTCTGATGGCAGTGCTGGACCTATCGAGTTGGCATATGGAGTGCATGGATCTAGATACCCTAGCAGTGTACTATAATAATATGGTGCTGAAGGCACTGGACTCCATTGAGCCTGACCATGTTCGGCCCCTCTCCCTTCACCCTCGGTCCCCTTGGTTTGATGGGACATTCAGGGAGTTGAGGAGAGTGGGGCGAAGATTGGAACATTGTTAGCAGAAATCCAGCCTGGAAGGTGACAGACTTAGATGGATGGCTCATTATGTGGACTATCAATCAGAAATCTCCCATAAGAAGGCAGAGTTCTTGTCCCGGGAGATAGCTGCATCAAGAAATTGACCTGTTCAGCTTTTCCAGAATGTGGACAGACTGTGCAATCCAGTCTGTCTACGGGGTCGGAGAGCTTTTCACAAATACGGTGTGACGAGTTTGTTCGGTTCTTCGATGATAAGGTGTCATTGATCAGGTCGGAGATCTGCAGTACACATTCAAATAAGTGTTGCAGCGATCAATGTGGGTTTACAGGCCCTCAGTCTACCTGGACAGATTTTGACCAGCCAGTGATCATGGATATCATGAAGATTGTCCAGGGCTTGTGACCGACTTGCTGTAGTTTGGATCCTGGTCCTACGCGCCTCCTTGTGGGGTGCATGGATGCGATTGGACCAGCCCTTTGGAGATAGTCTGGGGTTCTTTGGACCAATGGGTGTTTCCAGAGTCTTTAAAAGAGGCTGTTGTGACACCCCTTTTGAAGAAATCTTCCCTTGACCCTGACAGTCTCGCTAACTACAGACTGATCTCTAACTTGCCCTTTTTGGGCAAGGTTATTGAGAAAGTAGTTGCGTTGCAGCTCGATGACTTTCTTACCACCCATGAGGTCTATGATTCTCTCCAGTCCAGCTTCAGGAAGAGGCGTAGTACCAAGACGGCGTTAGTCTGGATATTTAATGATCTCCTAATAGCGAGAGATCGGAGTAGCTGTTCGATCTTGGTTCTCCTTGATCTCTCTGCAGCATTTGACACAGTGGACCATGGGATGTTGCTGGATCACCTGCGGTTACTCTGCAGACTGTCGGGGACAGTCCTCAGATGGTTCCACTCTTTCCTCACAGGCAGAAGTCAGAGGATAGTTTCAGGGATTTTTTCCTCTGCTCCCTTTGCTCAGTCCTGTGGGGTGCCACAAGGCTCTGTGCTTTCCCCATGTTGTTCACGGTGTATATGCTGCCATTGGTAGACATTATAAGGCATTATGGGCTGAGTTTTCACTGCTATGCAGATGATACTCAGCTCTATATGTCCTTTGTACCTGTGCAGAATGACACTTTATCGGACTTCAACAACTGCCTCACTGAGATTCAGGATTGGATGAGTGTGAACTGGTTGAAGCTGAACCCTGATAAGACTGAAATGTTGGTTGTGGACCTGGGTCACCGTGTAGAGAAGTTGACTCCTGGGTTTCCCTCTGGTCTTGTATTGGGGTAACCAGTTGAGACCTTCTGAACAGGTGTGAAATCTGGGCGTAATTTTTGACAATGAGCTGACACTGAAGACACAGGTATCGGCCATTGTCAAGTCTTCCTTTTACCATCTGAGGAATATCGCCCAGATAAAACACCTTGTTCCACATGAAGACCTCCCTGTGTTGGTCTATAATTTTGTTTCCTTGTGTCTTGATTACTGTAATGCTCTATATCTAGGGTTACCGGGGGTGGATCTCCGTCACCTGCAGTTGGTGCAGAACGCTGCAGCCAGGTTGTTGACTGGGCTACCAAGAACTTGCCATATCACACCTGTGCTGCGCGAACTGCACTGGCTGCCGATGCGGTGGAGAATCACCTTCAAGGTCGCGTTGCTGACCCGTAAGACTCTACACAGTCAGGGACTGGGCTACTTGCAAGATCTCCTTCGATCCTACCACCCTCTCCACCCACTCCGCTCTGCTGATGAGGGACTGCTAGAGATTCCCAGGGTTCTTCTTTAGTCATCTGGGGCCAGGGCTTTTTCCTTTATGGCCCCAACCCTGTGGAATTCTCTACCTCATCAGATTAGAGAGTGCTTGTCCATGGAATATTTTTAAGACATCTTTGAAAAGTTATTTATTTGAACTAGCGTTTGGTTAGGTCTATTGCTGCTTTTAATGTTTTTATATTGTTATTTATTATGGTTGATGTTATCTTATGTATTTGTACTTTGATATGTTGAAAAGCGCATTATAAATAAAATTTGATTTGATTTGATATGATTTGAATGTGGATACATAAGTCGAAGATGGCCATGAAGGCCTGCAGGATTTGTAGTATACACGGTAGGATCTCCCCTATGTCCTGTGTTAGAATTAGTCATCAGCATATAGTTTTGTGCTATACTCAGTGGTCCCTGCTCTGATCTCCTGTGGGTAAATTTGGAGACCGGCAATGGAACCACAATCCGCACAGGGGTTTTATACAGACACCCTTCTCAGGGGGAGGAAATGGACAAGGAAATGATAGAAGTATACTTAGAATGGCAGAAAAAGGGGAGATATTGCTGATGGGTGATCTGAATATGCCAGATGTTAACTGGAGTGCAGTTGCAGCAGACACTTCGAAGAGTGGGGTTATTCTAGATGCCCTACAGGGGGCATGCCTTAGACAACTAGTATTGGAGCCACTTGAGAGGGAGCAATCTTAGACCTGGTTCTCTCAAATGGAGATGAAGAGAGGATCACAGATGTAGAAGTGGGTAGCCATCTGGGAACTAGCGACCATTGAACAGTTATGGTTCACAATAAACACAGCAATAGAGTCAAGTCATACAAAGGCAAAAGTACTGGACTTTAGGAGGGCTGACTTGCTTAAAATGGGTGAGTGCCTAAGGAATGCACTAGCAAATGGGCAGGAAGAAGGGGTGGAAGAACAATGGGGAATAATAAAAACTGCCATCACAGAGGTAACAAGCCTTTGTGTGAAGCAAATAAACAAAACGAAATGATGTAACAAACCACTATGGTTCTCAAAGGAAGTGGCAGTGAAGATTCAAGAGAAAAAGAAAGCATTCAGTAAGTACAAGGAATCACAGAAGGAGCAGGACAGAGAACTATATCAGTTAAAGCAAAAGGAAGCTAGGAAGGCAGTCAGAACAGCAAAGGCCCAAACCGAGGAAAAGATAGCCAACTCGGTTAAGAAGGGGGATAAAACCTTTTATAGGTACATCAGGGAGCAAAGGAAGACCAAGGGAGGGATAGTGAGGCTTAATAAAGGGAGGAGGAGTGGGCAGAGGGTGACTGTGAAAAGGCAGAGATACTAAACAAATATTTTTGCTCAGTATTTACAAAGGAAGAGGGGGAGGTACCTAAAACAAACAGTAGAAACACTCTGGATACAGAAGTTGATACCAGCCCATTTACAGAAAAAAAGGTTCTGAAAGAACTCTTAAAACTGAAGGTGGACAAAGCAATGGGGCCTGATGGGATTCATCCCAGAATTCTAAAAGAACTAAGGGTAGAACTAGTGACACCACTGACTACCCCTTTAACAAATCATGGGAGGATGGGGTGGTACCCGAGGACTGGAGGAGGGCAGATGTGATTCCCTTCACAAAGTGGGAGCAAGGCAGAAGCAGGAAACTACAGACCTGTTAGTTTAACCTCAGTGGTAGGGAAAATGATGAAATCACTCTGAAGGAAAGAATTGTAGAGTATCTAGAGGCCAGAGGGCACAGGACCCAAGGCAGCATGGATTCACTACAAGGAAGGTCACGCCAGACTAATCTGATAGATTTCTTGACTGGGTGACCAAAGTAGTAGATCAGGGAGGGCCGTGTGGACATGGCCTACCTAGACTTTAGCAAGGCATTTGACACAGTCCCACACAAAAGATTAATATACAAGTTAGCCAGCCTGGGAGTGGGTCCCAAGATGACAGCCTGGGTAAAGAATTGGCTGGAGAATAGGACACAGAGAGTAATAGTAAATGAGTCCACTCTGAAGAAGGGGTTACTAGTGGGGTACACTTGAGGGTTCAGTATTAGGACGGTCCTCTTCAATGTCTTTATAGCTTACATTGCGAGAGGGACTGGAAGGAAAAAGCTGTCTCTTTGCAGATGACACAAAGATCTGCAACAGAGTTGATGCACAAGGTGGGTGGAAAGGATGAGAAGGGACTTGGCAAGGTTAGAGGAATGGTCAAATGTATGGCAGCTTAGATTTAATGCTAAGAAGTGCAAGGTAATGCACCTGGGAAACAAAACCCAGGGAAGAGTACACAATGGGGGTGAGATACTAACAAAAACAAAATGAAAGGGACCTAGGATAGTCATATCAGATGACCTAAAGGTGGGCAAGCAATGGGAGAGGGCAGCAAGGAGGGTTGGGGATACTGGGATGCATAGGGAGAGGCATCACCAGTAGAAAACAGGAAGTTATTATCCCTCTGTACAGACAGCTGGTCAGACCCCATCTGGAGTATTGCGTGCAGTTCTGGAGACCCAATCTCCGCAAAGACATAGACAGGATGGAAGCTGTCCAGAGGAGGGCAACTAAAATGGTGCAGGGTCTGCACCGGAAGACATATGAAGAGAGACTTAAGGAGCTTAATATGTATAGCCTCGAGGAAAGGAGGGAGAGGGGGGACATGATAGAAACTTTCAAGTACCTCAAGGGAATCAACAAAGTCCAAGAGGGTAGCATCTTTCAAAACAAGAGGTGTGCAAGAACAAGGGGCACAATTTGAAGATAGAGGGGGTGGCTCAGAGGTAAATTAAGGAAGTATTTTTTCACAGAGAGGGTTGTGGATGAATGGAACGGCCTTCTGGAGGAGGTTGTGGAGTCAAAAACAGTGGTGGAATTCAAGCATGCATGGGACAGTCATAAGGCAATTCTAGGGGGTGGGGCAGAAAGAAGCAGGCTGCTGGTTAACTAGGATCTGCAGCTTATCCATTAGGTAGGGAAATGGGCAGACTGGGTGGGCCAAGGGGTCCTTATCTGCCGTCAAATTCTGTTTCTATCTGCTCATGTGATCTAATGGCTGTGGCTAGGGTTTCAATAGCTATTACAAACAGTAAGGGTGATAAAGGGCACCCCTACTTGGTTCCCCTATGCAACTGGAATGACTCAGAAAGTTCGTTGTTTGTGAGGAGCCTGGCCGTTGGTGCCTGGTACTGTATTTGGATCCACCTACAAAATTTGGGCCCAAAGTTGCCTCATTCCAGCACCACATGCAGATATTTCCACTCGACAAAATCAAAAGCCTTTTCGAAGTCAACTGTAATGGCTGCTGTGGGGGTGGGAGGGCTGCTTGCAGTCTGGATCAGTGAGATCAAGGATCTGATGTGGTCTATGCTGTACCAGCTCTTCACAAAGCCAGCTTGTGTGGGATGAATTATCCTTGGAAGCAAGCCCTCCAGCCTGGAGACCAGTACTTTATCCAAAATGTTTGCATCCGCATTGATTAGGAAGATTGTACAATAGCTAGCTGGCTTGGTGACATCTTTCCTTTCTTTGGGGATCACTGTAATTATTGCTTCGCTGAGAGTAGCAGGAAGAGAGATTTTATTTTGTGCCTTCTCTATCATGGTTAATAAGGATTTGGATATTACCGACTTCACCACTTTGTAGAAATATAGCAGGGAAACCATCACTTCCTGGGGACTTGTGAGGGGCCATTGCCACAATCGCCTGTCTAATCTCTGAAGTTATTTGTTTATTTAGTTAAACATTGAAAATGTTTTGGCGTTCCTTCTTCACGTTTATGTCTTCTCAACTTTCTTCTTCTGACCACTCCACTAAGTGTGCCTGTGGCAAACATATCCCAGACCAGGATGGGCCACCCTGCTTTCCTCTTCTGACTAGGCCCAGATCACAACATTCAGGCCTGCGAGGTCTGCAAGAAGTTCAATCCAGCTACCAGAAGATGCCACCAGAGGACCCTGGAAAGCCATCTCCTGCAGCAGAAAGTTGGCCAAATGGAATGGGAGCTACAGGCCCAGAGTTTCTCTGCTTCTCTGGCCCAGTCCTCAGGCGCTTCTTCATCTACAGTAAGTCTAAGGTAAAATTCTCAGGGAAGCATAAAACACTGGGACAAGAACTGGGACCAACCCTGGCCCACCTCCCACTCACAGTTGCTGCATAAGGCTCCTCCAATGACCACATCAGGATCTTCCTCCCTAGGGGGGTCGATCTCCTTGACCCCACATGTCCTTACCCCCTCAAGGCTGCCAGTGGCCCCATCACCCACTCAGATCTCAGTGACCTGCGGTGGCTTCTCGGAGCAGGGTTCCTCTTATCTTGTCCCCCAGCTCCTGCTTTTCTAGCCCTTGCTTTCTATGGGCTTTTCAGCATGTGGCTCAGCTGGAGCTGCCCTGGCTAATGTGGTTGCTGCTGGCACCGGTTCTCATCCTGCTGCCCCATCAGCTGCATCCCCAACGGCGGTCTGGAACTCTGGGAACTCCACTGAGTCTTCCCCTCCTTCACAGGGGCAGATGCTGCTGGGTACTGGTGACTTTTTGATCCTGGTTTCCTCCCAGCCTTTCACCAGTGAGACTCTCCTCCCCAGCACCAGTCTCCCCTTATTCAATGCCTGTGGATCCCACCCCGGTGTTGCCCAGACTGATGCCAGCTGGGCTGGCACCTATACTCATACAGCCTGCAGGCCCTTCACAGGCCCTACCACTAGCATTAGCTGGGCCCTTCACCAGACCTCCCTCTGTCCATGCCCAGGGGGCCAACACCCGGCCTGCCACTGCCACTACTAGGGGGACTGGCACCTGAGCCGCTACCTACCCCTGCAGAGTCACAACCAGGGTATCTGACCCCGATGCCATGGGGTTCCAATGCCAGCATATCCCTATTCAATGCCAGGGGGACTGATGATGGCTTACCCTTATCCTGCGCCTGTCAGACCACATACCCTCTACAGCTATCCTGTGCCTGGAGGGTCTGACACCAGTGCCTGTGGATTATCATGGCCTGATCTCTGTGCTTTAGGCCTTCATGCAATTGCAGGCTCCCACTCCTGGTGCACCACCTCAACTGCACCTCTTGGGACCTTCTCGGGACTCTGCTCCTCCTGCCTCAATCCACTCAGGATCCAGTGCTCCTACTACCCCTTGGAGTCCTACTGATGTGGGTACCCCACTCACCCGGTTGACCACCAGCTAGGTGACAGCAGGGATGAGGACTCTGCCACCGACAATGGGGTCAGTTCAGAGGCTTCCTCCTGTGAGGGGGTCTCCTCAGTAGACGAAGGGAAGCCCAGTAATGTCCCCAGATCGCCTCCTGATTTGTTTATTTATTCCACATTAAACCCTTTAGGCAGGGTCTATTTATAAAGGGTTTAGAGTCAGCGTCAACAGGAAAGATAACAAGTGAAAACAGTACAATTCAGTGCAGCCCTGATGAGGGGCAAGACTTACAGCAGGCTCCTACCCCCGGTGGGCCGCCTCAACCAGTCCTGTATGGCATTGAAGTTAGACTGGAGTTTCTGTTGCAGAATCCCCACTGAGTGGATTGGGGCAGGAGGAGCAGAGTCTCAAGAAGGTCCCGAGAGGTGCAGTTGAGGAATAAATAAACAAATCAGGAGGCAATCTGGGGACATTACTGGGCTTCCCTTCATCTACTGAGGAATAAGGGGTGCTAGCCGCACATTCGAGCAGACTTGATAGACCGCTAGGCCTTTATCTGCCGGCAAATTTTGTATGTTCGTATGCTGTACATTAAAATGCACAAACTAGTTACCTTCTACATTTTGGTGCTGCCATGTACAAGCTATGGGCATCAATAAAAATAATTCATAATAATTCAAAATAGTTTATTTAGCTTCCGCAGGTCCGGATAGGGAGAGGGAAGAGAAGAGCAGGGATTTCAATTGGATAAGGGAGCAGTCAGCTTTTATGGAGGGAGACAGCTCATTCCAGAGTTTGGCAAATCTGTAGGAAAATCCGGCTTCGCGTAGTGAGGTTTTCCTTTGGGGTAGAAGCAAGGAATGTTGAATTACCCCGGTGGTGTAAGTTGGCTATGTTGAGGACACCCCGACCTCTAGATAGCACACCATCATTTGCAGAGCCATAGACAGTGATCCCATAGTCTATAATACTAGTGATGTAAGACCTAACAGGCAGCTTTTTGATTTCAGGAAGGAAGTTGCTTCTGTGGTGGAAGAGAAGCTTGAGCCTCGAGTTGACAGTTTTGACTAGGGTGTCAATGTGAGCAGTAAAAGAGAGGGTTTGGTCTAGAGTGACACCAAGATACCTGAATGTGGCCACTTGCTCAAGGGGAGAGCCAAATGAGGTGGTTATTGAAAGTGCAAGGGAGGAAGGGGATTTATTGTGGGTGGCAAAGACCACACATTTAGTTTTCTTAGCATTCAACACAAGGAGATTAGAGGAGAACCAGTCCTGTATGGCGTTGAAGTTAGACTGGAGCTTCTGTTGCAGAATCTCCAGGTTCTTACCGTTGGTAAAAATGACTGCATCATCTGCATAAAGCAGAACATTAGTGGTTTTGCGGGCAGTGGACAATTCATTAATGAAGAGACAGAAAAAAAGATTACCATGGACAGACCCTTGGGGAACTCCAGTGGTTACTGGTAGAGTGTTAGAAAGTGCTCTATGACATTTAGCTGCTTGGGTTCTGCCATCCAGGTAGTTACTGAGCCAGGACAAAATATTTACGGAAAGGCTCAGGGAATTAAGTTTCTAGCAGAGGAGCGTATGGTTCACAAGGTCAAATGCCTTGGTGAGGTCAATATATTTGGACCCGGCAATTTCAACTCTGTCAAGGGCACAGTGCAGTGCATCTGTAAATTCCAGCAGAGCTGTCGCAGTGCTGTGATTTTTCCTGAAACTGTGTTGCTCGCTGATGAGTAGCCCATGATTATTCAAATAGTGAGTCAGCTGATCGTTGATGGCATTCTCCAGGATTTTAGAAAGCGGAGACAAGCTTGAGATGGAGCGACAGTTAAAGGAAAGGTTGTTTGTACTATCTTTATGAACCAGAGTGATGCAAACCTTGTTCCACAGTTCAGGGACTTTGCCAGTGGATAGGGACAGGTTAAAGATAATCTGCAAGGGACAGGTGACCTCCTGTAGGACCAGTTTGAGGAGCTTCATATCAATGTTATCAGGACCTAGGCGGGTGGACATTCTAGTCTTAGTAAGGTAAGTGAATACTTCCTTCTAAGAGAGCTTTTTGAAGTAGGATTTTGGCCTGGGTGGGGAGTCTGAAGGCTCAGTGAAGGTGGTGGGGTGGGTAGGAGGGTCAGATATGTAAGATAAAAGGTCTCAAAACATTTTATTGAATGAATTAAAATATTTTCATCGCCATCAACTGTGGAGTTGTCAGTTATAGTGGAGCAGGGAAGAGGTTTCTTTGAATTATCAAGCATTTCATTGATGTTTCACCAGAGCCGCTTAGGGTGGTGAAGTTTTTCCTCTGTGATGTGTGGAAGTTGGCCTTAGCTGTTTTAATGTGGGCTTTAACAGTATTATGTAGCTCCTTGTACCTTTGAAGGTATTTTGGGTGCCCAAACTCTTTGTATTGGACCCATGCTCTATCCCTTTCCAGGGACAGCGACTTAATGGCAGGGGCGTAGCGTGCCTGTGAGTTACATTTCTTATGCAGATTCCTAAATGGGGCCACAATGTCACAGATCCAGTAAAACTGGAGGAGAAATACTCTAATGCAGCATTAACATCCTTGGTATGGTACAGGTAGCACCAGTCAAACTGCAGGATGAGTGAGCGGAAGTATGGAAGCTGGTGGGAGTGAAAGACATGAGCTTTGATGATGGGGGTTCACCTTTAGGTACCTTAGTGAACCATCTAAAAGCGACAGGGGAGTGGTCACTTAGAAAGTCTCGGCATACAGCAGTAGAGATGACTGTCTAGGTGGGTGACCAGGACCCAGTCCAGCAGAGTGGAGGTGCCTGTTTTGTAGTTCACCCTGGTTGGTGAGGAGATGACCTGAGTGAGGAATGTGCTTGCTAGTCTTTCAGCGTAAGCCTTGCAATTGCTGGACAGCCAGTTACAGTTAAAGTCAACATGAACAATCTTTTTGTGATGCAGGGAGAGGCCAGAGATGGTGCTGACTAAACAGTCAAAGCCCTCAGTGACATTTTTGGGAGGGATGTACAGTAGGTAGCAATAAGGTTGAGGTATTTCTCCATTTTGGGGCCGAGCTTAAAATTTCCTGCTAGGAGTTTACATCCAGCAAGTTCAGGAGGGATGAGGACAATATGGGAGGAATGAAAGCACTTAATATATAAAAGACAACTACCCTCTTTCTTTGTTCCCAGTCATTCCTATACAGGGTGTAGGAGTTGATGCCAATTTCTTTGTCATTGATCCTGCTAGTGAGCCAGGTCTCAACGACAGCAACTATATCAAGTTGTGAGTTTGTTACCCAGAGCTTGAATTCATCTAGTTTAGGTAGGAGCACACCTATGTTAACATGGACCAGATCTAGGTACCCCAGGTGAGAAGTGGCAGATGTCACAGGGGCAGGGTTAGGATGCACATTCCCCCTATAAGCAGGAGAAACAGTACTATTTGCCTGGATGCCAGGAGGAATCTGGCTGTTTTGACTGGGGAGACAATTCTTGTCCATATCACCCTATGCTGAAAAGTAAAGTGGGGCAGGAAAAGTTTCAATATGACACATCCAGTTGCACCATTAATGTTGAAGAGGGTAAGAGTGTTCTGGTGGGTTGGAAAACCCCTTATAGTGGGCGGGGGGTTGAATGGGGCATAAGGGAGAGTTCAAGGTGATGGCGTAATTAGATTCTCCCAAGTTGTGCAGTGCAGAGCACTATCAGAAGGATAGTGATAAGCTGTGCAAAGTAGATAAAATAATGTCAAAGAAACAACTGCACAGAGGTGGCTGATAAGGGACCCTGTACATGGCATATTGCTGTGGGAAGGCAGAAGGATGAGGGTAGTCAGGGAGGTAACAAGATGTGGGTGGGTAGGTGCAGTAGTCAAATGGGAGTGTGGGACAGTGGACTGGTTTCCAGTGAATAGGGTCTTAGGAGGTAATGGTGGGCTATAATTAGAGATTTAGAGAAACAGAAGTGAAAGCAGTGGTACTAATGGCTACAGGGAATGAGAGAAGGGGTGCTAGTTTCCGTTATAAATTTCAATTGTAACCTTTGGGGAATGGGCTGAGACTAAAAGGGAGTGAAACACAGTCTGCTCAGCGTTAGTTTACACCACTGGAATTGGGAACCATTGCCTGTCCTTACCACCTGCTTCAGTGTGTAGTGAAAGAGTAGAGCTATAATGATAAGAAGTGGGACAACAACTGAGTATAGTTGGGAGAAAACAAATTGAGCAGAGAGTAGGGAAGGGGGGTCAAACCAAGCAACTATACAAGAAGGGGGGAAGAGAGCTGATTTGTTCTCAACCAACAGAAGACACTATAAAAAGGTCACAACCCTGGGTGGATGGTAGGAGGAACAGATGGATGGGTAGTACTAGGTGACAACATGCAGCAGCACCGCCTGCCAATGCTGGAGCTAGGTGAAGTACCTGAGGTCCAGTTCTCTGAGGAGGGCTGTAGTCAGGCCCTCATGACCCGAACTGCTAGGAGGGTGGATTCTTCTGTAGAAAGGAGGAGTTGGAGAGGGACAGAAGAAGGCAAACTAATTAGTGGGCATGCATAATGAAACCTTAGATGCAGTTAGGAATGGCGGTGAGAGAGAGCAGGCAGCAAGCATACAGAAACTATCAGTACTGTTTAGCCAGGAATAATTCCTGCAAGCACACTGTTCAGCTGTATGTACTTAATGAAAGTACCCTATTTAACACTCTTTGGATGAGTACAACTAATTACAGAAAAAACTCAGAAGATAGCAGAATAAAGGCTGGAAAACTCAGGCTAAAATACAGATTAAAAATACAGTTGATACAAATTATACAGGCTCGGGACATTAATTCATGTAGAAAGGAACAGGCTGTATCTCTGAACACCGAGAACAGACTGTATAAAAAGTCCACTTGGCAAGCTGAAAATGCTGTTTGGTGCCAGACCTGGAGCTAGATGCACTGCCTAGGCTCTGGTTCTCTTGGGAGGACTGCTGTCATGGCCCTTGCAACCTGAACTGCTGAGAGGGTGGGTTCTTCTGTGTAACAGGAGGAGCTGGGGTCTGGTTCACTGGAGAGGGCTGTAGTCACTGACCTTGCAACCTAAACTGCTGGGAGGGTAGATTATGACCCAACATTTGTGGATTTCATTAGGGAATATCCAAACAATGATAGGGTAGGAGACTGAGAAGCAAGATCCAGAGTGTCACCACTTGGCGGTCTACCTTTGTCAGTGCAACACCAGTGCTCCCATGTTGATTTGGCATTTTCCCTGTAACTCCAGGGTGATATTCCTGTGTTTTCCTGTAGATTACATTATTTCCTATGGAAGCAGAATTGCCCTGTTTTCCTGTATAACCAATGCAAGTCTATGGGAAGAGTTTTCCCGTAGATGCCTCCAAATCCCTGTAAAATACAGGAATCCTTGTAGATATGGGAGCCCTGCAACACTCCTCCTTTGGTGGTCCCCCCATTCATTGAGTCATCTGAGGATGTTACTAGGGCTGCATGGCTCCATCTTCATACTGTCCCTGCAGTCTCTAAGAAGGCTTACAGGCTCCACCATGCTCCAGCTGGCAAATCCTTCTTTGGTGAGCACTCTAAGGCTGACTCTGTAGTTATTAATGCAGCCCATGACTGCACCAAGTGGCCGAAGTACCTTAGTGCCCTCCCTCCAGATGGAGAATCAAGGCAGTTGGACCAGGTTGGCAACCGTGCCTTTGCCTCAGCCACCCTCGCTATGTGGGCCCTTAACTACCTGGCTTACATGGTGCAATACCAAAACCTGTTGTGGGACCAGGCCAGAGAGGTGGTCACAGTGATGCTGGATGACCCCATCCAAACAGCAGACTCTTTAGGCCCTGAAGACTAGGTCAGACATCGGAATCCACACCCTCCAAGCAGCTTATAATGCTGTGGATGCTTCAGGCCGGGTGGCTGCAGCAGGTCTTAGCATGCAGTACCATGTCTGGCTTAAGGTCTCAGGCTTTGCCCCGATTATGTGTGCTCCCTTCCGGGGTCCCAAGCTGTTTGGGAGTGATGTTCAGAACATTATTTCTGAGCTCCATAGTTCTGGGAGGACCTTAAAGTCTGTCCACTCCATGTACCATACCCAGCCAAAGGCAGGTCACAGGCTCACTTTTCATCATTCCTCACATAGACAGACCAGGCCCCCCTCCCAAGGCTCAGGGCAAACACAAAGCAGGGGCTGCCCTCCCTACACCCACCTTGGCTCCACCCCAGGCTGCACAAGGCATGTCTGCAGCCCAGCCAGGGGCTGACCCCACCTCCTGACTCCTTGCCAGACTCTTCCTCCCACAAAGCTTCAGGAGATGGTGGTCAGGAGTCATTTCTTCCTCCACCTGGACAGGTGTAGGACTGTCATTATAGACAACTGGGTGCTACAGATCATAGAGCACATCCACACTCTAGAGTTTCTGGAGTGACCCCCAGAAACTCCGCAAAGCCCATCTGCATATTCACCAGGTTACGTTCTCCTTATACAGGCCAAAATTCAGGTCCTGCTGCAAAACAAGACCACAGAGCCTGTTCCAAAATCCCAACGGGGTGGGGGTACTTTTCCCACTAATTCCTAGTTCACAAGAAGACTGGGGATCTCTGTCCCATCTTGGACTTGAGCAATCTCAACTTGCACATAGAGTACAAACATTTCTGGATGGTCACTCTTCAAGGTTTGCTGCTCTTGCTTCACCATGGGGACTGGCTTTGCTGTTTGGATATGCAGGATACTTATCTGCACATCAAAGTTTTCGCATCCCACAGGCGCTTCCTTCATTTCCACTTTATGAGAGAGCACTATCAGTTTTGGGCCCTGCACTTTGGCCCTTCCTCAGCCCCCAGGGTTTTTACCAAGTGCCTGGCAGTGGTGGTGGCAGCCTTGAGGAGATAGGGCTTATGCGTCTTCCCTACCTGGATGACTAGCTAATGGTGGCCCTGTCCAGGGCCCATCTGCTACAAACTCTTGTGAGTACCTGCAGCCTGTTCTAGCCCCTGGGCATTACCATCAACCTGCCCAAGCCCTTCCTTACCCCCTGCCAGTGCCTCCTTTACATACGGGCAATCTTGGACATGGCTCAGAGTGAAGCCTTCTTACCTTACAACAGAGTGTAGCACCTAATGGCTCAGGCCTACTTCCTTTTTTTTTTTTTATTTATTATACTTTTTGCTGCTGGCCAGTCTGCTATTCAGCTCCAGCCCCGGAGCACCTGCTTCACTCCCTTATTGCCTTACCCCCAGAGATGCCCCTGGCTTACCCCCCACCATGGGGCCACGGCACCAACCAAGCCTGTCTACAATGGGAGAAGGTGTCAGCAGGAACTACCAACATTACCTCCCTGGCTTCCCCCCCAGGGTGGGGGGTTCAGGGTCTAGTGATGTCACAGATCCATAATTAGTCAGCAGGGAGCCATAGAGTCCAAGTGCCAGGGTGGGCTTCATCCTCGGCAGCCAGTGTTTTTTTCTGGGCTACCCCAGAGGCAGGGATGTGCAATGACATCCAACGTCCTCCCCTCCCCTTCTAGCATGCTGGCACTGGTTGCCTGTGGTTCCCCTGACCTCCACAGGGGTTCATTGACCACCAGACACTCTACCCCTCCCTCCCCTTTGAGAAGGAGAGCAGTCCATGGGACACTCAATCCTACTCCCCTGGCCAGCCCTCCAACTCCCTGGGTCATTGGCATCTCAAGCAGAAATCCAACTGCTGTGCGGGTGGGCTGGCCTACCTCCTTTTTTCCAAACACCATGTTCAGGTGTGGGAATTCTTAAGGCATCTGGGCCTAATGGCTGCAGCCATTGCAACAGTTTCTTTAGCCAGGGTGCACATGAGGATCCCTCAAAGGACTCTGCAAGTCCAGTGGGACCAATGCACGGACACCCAGGATCAGCCAATGTTAGTGTTGGGTCCAGTCAAGAAGGTGCTTCTGTGGTGGCTGGAGCCCTGCAACCTGTTCTGGGGAGTGCCCTTCTCTTTATCTTCCCCTCAGTAGATCCTTACAACAGATGCCTCCGGCCCTGTTTGGGTGCCCACTTTGGGACCCACAAAACCCAAGGAACTTGGTCTGAAATCAAGAAGGACCTCCACATCAAAATCCTGGAGATTCAGGCAATCCTGTATGCCCTTCATACCTTCCAGATTCAGCTCTCCTCGGGTCTGCTCTAGGTTCATATTGACCATATGTGCATGGTTTATTACATAAACAAGCAGCGGGACACTCATTCCTATCCACTGTGAAGGGAAGCAATGAGGCTCTGGTATTGGGCCATCAAATATGGTCTAGAACTCTCAGCCATCCATGTTCCCATGACCAAAATGTCCTGGTGGATAGCCTACATCACTCGTGGTCCAGAGCTCATGAATGGGAACTTTTGACCTTTGTGGTAGAAGACCTCTATGACAGATGGGGTTGGCCAAAGTTGAACCTTTCTGCTCCATAGATGCAGGGCCTGGAGTTTTCTGGCGAGATGACTTGTCCCTCTCCTGGACAGGGAGGTTTCTGTATGTCTTCCCTCTCTTCCTGCTCCTTCAATGACTTCTAATCAAACTCCAGATGGAAGTAGCTATGATGATCCTCATCGCCCTCTTCTGACCTCAGCAAATCTGGTTCCCCTTACTACAGGAACTGGTGGTGGAACCTCCAGTGTCCCTGCCTCTATGCACAGGCTTGCTGTCCCAGGAATAGGGCACCCTGATCCATCCGGACCTCAGGTCACTCCATCTCAATCCCTGGCTCCTGAGGACATAGCCATAGCCAGATTTGGGGTCTCCCTCAGAGTGGCTGATGTTTTGGTGGTAGCCAGGAAGCCCTCCACAAGGACCACCTATTCCATGAAATGGAAATGCTTCACTATTTGGGCTGCCTTGCACCAGTTTGACCTTCTACCTGTCCAGTGGATCAAGCCCTGGAGTGCCTTCTGTCCCTCTCGGACTTGGTTTTATGGTACTCCTCTATTAAGATTCATCTCTCTTCCATCTCTGCGTATTATTATGGGCAGACTGGATGGGCCTTGAGGTCCTTATCTGCCGTCAACTTCTATGTTTCTATGTTTCTATTTACCTGTGGATGGGCATTTAATGGCCCAACTCGATGTGTCTTGCGGGGTGTTTTGCATTTGAAGACCCCAATCAGGGACCCTGCCCTGCCTTGGAACCTTAATTTTGAATTGGTGAAGCTTATGATGCCTCCCTTTGAACCAGCTACATCTTGTGAGCTGTGCTTTGTGTCATGGAAAGCATTATTTTTAGTTGCTATTACTTTTGCTCAAAGTATTTCAGAGCTTCAGGCCCTCATGTGTAAGGAGCCTTATTTAGTTTTCACAAAGACAGGGTGTCTTTGAGTACCAGTCCTAAGTTTCTTCCTAAGGTGGAGTCAGAGTTTACTTTGAGTCAGTCCACCCACCTGCCTGTTTATTTTCTGGAGCATTCCAATCAAAGAGAGGCATTGCTCCATGCCTTGGATGTGCATAGAAACCTGAGGTACTATATACACTGGACTAAGGACTCTTGGAAGTCCAGTCAGTTGTTTGTTTTGTTTGGCCTTGGTAGAGAGGTGTCCCAGTGTCTAAACAGTATTTGTCTAAGCAGTTAGAAAATTGCATTGCTTATTGATACCAAAAGTATGGCAAGAAGCTTCCTGGAGGGGTTAAGGGCCATTCCACAAGAGTTATGTATGACCACTTTAGTTGCTTATTTTTGTAATGTACCAGCTGCTGACATCTGCGCTGCTGCCACTTGAAGTACCGTCTACACCTTTACCAAGCATTACAGTCTGGATATTGCCTCCAGGCATCGGGCCAGCTTTGGCATTGTTGTCCTCCAAGGCCTCCTTTCTTAGGCTGTTATTTTTTAGTCAGTAGCCCAGCCTGCATGTCTGTAGTACCAGAATGCTTGCTACAAGAGATTCCCTTGAAGTAAAATAGTACAGTTATGTAAGAACTTACCGTAACAGTAAATCTTAGAGAGGATCTCTTCCAGTAGGTCCTGCTTTCAGTCCCTTCTTCCACCTTTTAGTTCTTCCTGTATCTGTCTCTCTCCTTCCATTGGGGTGAGCCTTTTGTTTCTTACCCTGCTTCAGGGTTACCTCAGAGTCTTCCTTGGTTTCCCTATCCAGTATCCTGCTTATGGTCTGCAGTGGGAGAACTGAAGAGGGCATGGGATACCCATCTTATATAGGATAGGCTGACGTCAACTGCTGACATTGAAGATGGGCAGCCCCCTGTGGTAGACTGCTAGCTAGAAAGGTTTCTGTGTGGTCCTAGCACCTGACGGTTGAGTCCAACCAGTGATGGCCTGCTGCAAGAGATCCTCTCAAAGATCTACTGATATGGTAAGTTCTTATGTAACTGTACTGTCTCTCTGTAACATCAGTAGCTTTAATTTTTGCCAATGGCCCATTAACGGGAGCCATTTCCCCGCTTACGTGACAGTTAATTTGATTCATAACAGTTGCCCTTCTCCATTGTCTCATTAGTGCTATGGTATGCTGTTTCAGGTTTGTTTAATTTTTCTTCCATCGCTTTGTACTTCAGGATTCTCATTTTTTCCAGCCATGATGTTTCTGATATTCTAATACCAATAAATAGAATATATATATTTGCCTCAAATGCATCATTGTCAGAGTGGAGCATTCAACTTGCGGTGGCGCAAGTACCATTGCGCCATCGCAAAATCCGATATATTCAAAAGGTGACATGCAAATGGGGCCATAATTCATGCAAGGCCGGGGGGCCATTTGACACTGATTATGGCCCCATTTGCATTCCATTAGCATGTAGGTGCGCCGATCCCCAAGGACTTGCGCCTGGCGCCCTGCCAGGCAGCAGCCGTCGGGGACCGACGCACCCTGCAGCCCGATCGCGGGCAGCAATGTGGCTCCCCCACCTCCTCCCGTGACATATCCTCAGGGTCCAGTGGACCAAATGCTCGACACAGGTCAGGAAGTAAACTGAACCCCCCCCAAACATCTCCCTTTGTGCCCGATCGTGGGCAGAAAGTAAACTGAACCCCAGAACATCTCCTTGTGCCTGATCGCGGGCAGGAAGTAAACTGAACCCCGAACATCTCCTGGTGGTCCAGTGGACTGAAATGCCCGATCACGGGCATAAGTAACTTGACCCCCCAAACATCTCCCTGGTGGCTAGGTCCCCCACCCCACTCCACCCATGAAGCCCCACCACCCCGCTTCCCCCGCTGGCGGGCGGCAGCATCCACCCACCTGCCACCCCGCTCACCGACGGACCACTGTAGGCTGCACGCCATGGTGCAGAGCAAGAGCCAATGGGCGCAGCCCATACCATACATGACAGTCCAGATTTGTGAATCTCTGCACCAATGGGCATGCATCTGCACCAGGGAGATGTTTGGGGGTTCAGTTTACTTTCTGCCCACGATCGGGCACAGGGAGATGTTGGGGGTTCAGTTTACTTTCTTCCCACGATCGGGCACAAGGGAGATGTTCGGGGGTTCAGTTTACTTTCTGCCGGGCGATCGGCATTTCGCGTCCACTGACCACCAGGGATGTGGAACGGGAGGGGGGAGTTATTAAACACTACCGCGATCGGCATTTTGGTCCACTGGACCACCAGGGATGTGAACGGGAGGGATTTATTAAACATACTTTCGGTCCACTGGACCACCAGGGATGTGAACAGGAGGAGGGGGGCCACATTGATGCCGCGATCGGGCTGGTGGTGGGGGAGTACACTATGCCTGCGATCGGGCTGCGGGGGCACAGGGGACTGAGTTGGGGGGCCAGCCACAGGTGGCAGCTGCTGTGTTAGCCTGCAATACAGCAGCTCACCTGTGGGTGGTCCTCGACTAAGCCTTTTTGGCTCAAAGTCCTGCAGGCACAGGTTGGGGTTGCGCCAGACAACTCTGCACAGCCCGGCTGAATATCGGGCTGTGCAGTTTATGCATGGTTCCTCCCCCTCCAGTTGAGCATGCATTCATTTGCATTGCGCTGTTGCTCAGCCTGTTTTCGTGGCGCAACTGCCTCCTGCTGAATATCGCAGAATGGCGCAATTTAGGACTTGCGCATGCGCAACCCTGTTGCGCATGGCGCAACCCTTTTGAATATCTGGCCCCTTGAGTTCTGCAGATATTGTACATCTAGGTAACTTAAATCCTCTGCCAGAATTATATGTTCTGCATTCAATAAACTCATCATTTTGTTAATGTAGGGCTGTGCGGAATGCAAAATTCCACCATCAGAATTACTGTGGAATGGTAATTCCACTTCTGAAATGCTTTGTGGAATTTCTTTTTAAATTCCATAGAATTCTGAAAAGCATTTCCGACTGTGCAAACTGCAGAATAATTTTCTGTGAATCATTTAAACCACAGAATAATTTTCCTTAGATTTTGGGAAAAGAATCTACAGTTTATGTGAACTGTGGATTATTATTCCACAAAAAAAACATTTTGCATGTGGAATGTCGAAATTTCACAAATGCTGGAAATTGGCAGAATTTTCTAAAATTCCACAGAATTGCATTCTGTTGGAAATTCAACATTCTGCACAGTCCTATTGCCCTCAAAACACTAAAACCCTGAAATGTGACATAGACTGAACCAGTTATAAAAAGTGTACCCTGAATTCATATCCTTCATCAGATCTTGTTTCATCTAAATATTTTTGGGTTTTATCAGTTTCTTGTTGAGGATCATTTGGGTCCCTTTTGTTCATCTCTGTTTGTGGAACATTAATAATTCTCCCAGATACAGTTTTTGTCACTGTATACATTTGATTCTTCAGGTTTCTAATGATGGGGGAGTGTGTTTTTTTTAGGGATGCAGAAGCTTTTGGGGGGTCAGCTTTAAGAAGTATTTTTGAACCTCTAGATTGTTCTCTTTTAGGAATGTTCAGGATTGTCTGTACTGTGGGCCCCTGTGACCTAGTTTTCTTTTTATCAAAAAGTTCATTTTTTTCTGCTTCAAAAAAGATTTTTGTAACTTTTCTAAAGGTACTCTTTGCAGGATTTGTTTTTCTTATGCCCAGGGGTAGTTTCCTTTCTTCAGAATATCTTCCTGCATGAATAGAGACTCAGTACAAGAGACACATTACAAATGCTTTCACCCACTATTTACTGAGTTAAATTAAATAGCTCCAGCCTTCATTCTTTAACATTGTGGACTGTGCTGCTGCTCCTGACCACATCAGTTTGAAAATAAAATGTCTATTCTTAATAAGCTAGGGATAAGGGCAAAAGGTTCAAAGTAGCAATTGCCAATATAGAAAGTACCAGACATTTTGGCTGCTGTTTTAATTGCAGTTTACAGGGATATTTTTTGAAATTCGTTGAAGCTCTGTACTGCTGTTATAGTAAGGTTTCAACAGCTGTGCTCCTGTACCAGTTCAGGGTCCTTTGGACTGACCCTTTCATGGGCTTGTTGTGTTTGGTATTCTGATATTTGTCATTTGAAGCTCTCAATTCCTTGTGACCCAACAAGTGCACCAACAGCAGCAACACACTGTTATATACAGTCAAAGAAAAAAAAGAGAACACTGCTGGTGACAAAATAATGAAACTACTGGGTGGCGTGCATTTAGTGGTCTAACACTTACAGTTTCTACAATGTAACTGTTGCTTGAGATTACACAATGGACTCAGTGTGGGGCACTAACCCATGGTAACACAAACCTCGTTGTGTATTACTGTTTAATAGTAATGACAATGGGACCAGAAAATTAATACTAATCAGGGAAAAAAAATCAAACAAATGCAGCAAGTAGCATTCCTGTACAGAATGTCAAACTAAGACCCAAATCCAGAAATTGGAAATAAAATTGTATAAATAAAAAGAGTCTAAATAATAAATTGTGTGAGTTAGAAACCAAGTTACATGGGCTCTATGTTATTGCAGTCACCAAGCCTTGGTGGAATAATTCCAACTAACTGGATACAGTCCTAGAGAGGCACATATTATTCAGACGGGACCGAAACAGGTAATTAGGGGGTCATAGCATTACATATTAAACAGGAACTATAGCCTTTGATAAGGGGGAATGCTGAAGAGGATGGAGGTAGGAACGGAATATCTATGGGTTCTGTTAACTAAGGCAACAGAGATATAATGTTACTGGGCATATTGTTATAAATCCCCAGGCCAGGCTGGAGGCCTCAGTTCTAAATTATGAGATGAAAGAAAAATTGTGGCCTTTATGGGGCTGGTAGCAATTATGAAGCTGAATCCAGCTGCGTGGTATCGTCAGTGGGTCAGAACCAATACAGGGCCCAAATGTCAGAACTGGAAACCAGTGTCAAAGCCAGGGATGCTGGGACACTAGTGTTTCACTAATTTCTATATACACAAAGACAATCTGATCCAAAGATTTTATTTCAAGACTATCAGAAAATTAGCAAATATAAGAGAGCAAATCATGTTGTACAATATTTTGTATTTTGCCTAATAACAATAAGCAATCAACAATAAGCACCAAGTAATAAATTATTGCTCTTACATTTCTAACAATACTAAGAGAAATAATTGCCTGACTGAAACCGAATAGTATCTTGGAATACAAAACACACTGAGCTGATCCTAAACTAAATAAACAGTTACAGTGTAGATAAGCATATTTTCTAGATCTGAAGTCAAGTAGGTAATATTCTCCGAGACAGTCCTGCATCTAATAACTTATCATTTCCTATTATAATGTTAGATATAGAAGCCTAGGCATATTCAAGTAATCCTAACATGGAGTAGACCTTACTGACCTATTGTCCTATCTACTTATAATCCTATATGTGAAGTTACCCTATGCATGAAGCAAGAGCCAATTTCTTACCAAACAGAAAATTTGGTCAGCTCTGTTTTCCCAAACACCCTATCTAGCCTGTGGCTGGTTAGCCCAATTACTCGCTGGACAACCAAGTGATGTCCCATAGGCCTTCTCTGAGTGTCTTGCCCTTTGCAGAAATGATGCCATATTTATAGTTTAAATTTCTAGTTGGACTTGGCTAGGTGACAAGATAGAATCTTCCAGCTAACTGAAAAAATAATATTGTAACCAATTAGGGTCTTTTTCAAATGTTATCTACGCTAGTGATTTCCAGAAAGAAAACAAAGTTTATTTTTTCCAACGGACAGAATTCCACAAACCAGGTGCAGTTCTATAAGCTATATGCCCAATTAGGAAGGGAGGAACTAGTGCTGATAAGAGAATGGTTTTGCAAGCTATGACCTTGTTCAAGGCTGATTTGAGCAGGCCTGTTAGAAACACAGAATACTAGGCCATTGTCTGAGTTGATAAAACACTATGGATTATTTCAATTGCTGTGGCCTATTCCAGACTTACAGTATGTTCCTTCTGGCCACTCTAGCTAATGCCTGGGTGTCCCCTAGGTCACTGGGGGAGCTTGCCCTGTGACAGTAGTCTGATGCCATGAGTGTTCCAGTGCCTTATTTTCAGGCAGTCTTTTTTTTACCAGTTTGCAAGAGGCAGCAGAACATCTGAGGGGCTCTTCATCTGCTTTATCTTCATCACTTTTGTTGTTTTTCTCCATGTTTGTATTACTCTAACACAGAAATATAGAATTTGATGACAGATAAGGACCAGTTTGCCCACCCAGCCTGCCAATTGTTCCTTATCTACAGTATCACTGCAGACCCTACTTGATCTTTGGCTCTTTCTCCCCTTCCTCATTCCTCTCCCATAAGATTATCATATGCCTGTCTCAAGCTTCCTTGAACCCTTTCACTGTTTTTGCCCCCAACTACATCAGCTGGTAAGCTGTTCCAGGAATCCGCCACACTTTCTGTGAAGAAGTACTTTCTCACATCTCTCCTGAATTTACCTATTCCAGCTTTATATAATGTCCCCTTGTTCTTGAGCACCTTTCCAACAGTCTCGCCTCATAGGGCTTCTGATGTAGACCTTGCACCATTTTATTTGCCCTGCTCTGGACTGCCTCAACTCTGTCTATGTCCTTTCATAGATGTGGGCTCCAGAACTGTACACAGTATTCCAGATGAGGTCTCACCAGCTACCTATACAGAGGTAACAACACCTCCTTTCTTCAGCTGGTGATCCCTCTCCCTAGGCAACACAGCATCCCACTAGCTCTCCAACTGCCTTGTCACACTGCTTGGCTACCTTTAGGTCATTCAATATGATTATACCTAGCCCTCTCTCCTACTTGGTTGTTGTCAATAACACCTCCCTGATTTTTTATTCTGCCCCAGTGTCATCGAGGCACAGGTCAGGAAGCATAGGAAAAAACAGGAGCAGTTGTAAAATTCACAACAAGAGTATTTATTTGTACTAGCAGTTACATAAAAAAAATAATATTGTTCAGTATAACTATTTACAGAGGCTGAATAAACAGAAAATGTCCATCTGCATTTTTTCTTCAATCTCTGTGTCCATTTTTTTCTCTCTCAAGCAGTTGCAGCTCAACTCTCTTATAAGTCCTTCCAACCTCCATTCTTAACAATCATCCTGTTCTTGTATGTTTCAGGCAGGTGCAAGGCAGGAATACAGTGCGCCTGAGCTGAGGCCCCTTTTCCACAGCTCTTCTGCAAAAGACAAAAATTTGCACTCAGGTAACCTTTTGAGTTTCAGATAGCTTTTTACAATCATCTCAACCACAATTATATACATTTCAAAAATTAACACTATATAATTTCTAAACAAAAGGGATCCCAATATCAGTTACATTTCCATACAATGATTTGCATATATTTTTATATCAGCAGATATGCAAGGGAGAAAAAGACAGACAGCAAGGGAGACCGAGGGACAGTGAGAGGCAAAGAACTGTGAGACTGTAGGGGCGATCAAGTCCTAAGTCTCACAGGAAAATTTGGTTGTGCAACCATACAGATGAGATAGGAAAGGACAGATTATTGCATTTAAACACTTTTCATAACAACTGGGACAGGGTCCTATTCCACCCTATCATACCTGGATTATATCCCAAGTGCATTATTTGCACTGAAACCCAATAACCATACCCTTCACCGTTGCTTGAGTTTTGAGTGCTCACCTATTGCAGATTTTGGTATCATCTGCAAAGAGGCAGACCTTCCCCTCCAGCTTCTCTGCAATGTCCCTTATAAATACAATAAAGAGGACTGGTCCCAGTACTGATTCCTAAGGTATCCCGATGGTCATCCTCTCCTCCTCAGAGTAAACTTTTTTTATCACCCTCTGTCACCTATCCCCTAACCAAATTCTTGCTCAGTTTACCACCTTTAGACCTACTCCTAAGATTCCCAGCTTGTTTAAGTCTCCTCTGTTAAATGGTGTTGAATGCCTTACTGAAATCTAGGTATGGCACATCCACCAAACCACCCTGATGTAGTTCCTTAGTCACCCAATCAAAGAAGTCTATCAGATTCATTTGACATGACCTCCTTCCCATGAACCCATGCTGTCTCTGGTCGAACAGGTATAGGCTGTTTTTTCTACAGGCAGTCTCCCTAAATTTAATCATGCCTATGAAAAACTGTTTAAATTGACAAGCTTGCTTTCTCCTCATTTATAGTTCTGTGAAAGTCTGAGTGAGTTTGTCACTGCCTGTATTCTGTGTAAACTTGCATGGTATTATGAAAAAGGACACTACTGTATTAGGCCTGTATATTTTTCCTAGCAATTGCCCAATATGCAAGGGTGGCTGTGTGCACCATGCAGACAGGAGTGCTGTGCTGCTGTTATAAAATAGCTGGCTCAGGCCAGTTTTAAAACAATTTGTGCACTCCAATTGGATCACACTAGCTGTCTGAATATGGGGCCATGCCAGCACAGTGCATTGCGACTATGCATTGTGCTGACACAGCACTAAATATGGCCAGCAGTGGAGCCCAGTGGAAATAGTGTGTCCCAAACAGGATAGCAGCAGGGCTGCTATGGGCCATAGTCAGCCCTAGCATGCTAATGAGCTTATTGAGTATGCAAGACATTTATCAGCAAGCCCATCATAGGCTCATTAGCATGCAAGCACAGCCACCCAAATGCACAACCCCTCCATGCTGACATGCCATAACTCTCACAGCTGGTGATCTAGTGGTCCCCCAACCCCATTTGCCCACGTAAGCTGTACAACACTCAACCTGGTGGTCTATCTGACTCCCTCACCCCCTCTATCATCTGCCTATCCAAGTTACATCCATACATCATGGTGTGGGCAGGAAGGTCCTGAACAAGCAGGTCAGGAGGTGGACAGCTGAACTTTGGGGGAGAGAGGACCACAACACCACCAGGCTGGGATGTATTGGTATATCTTAAACAAAGGTGGGTGATCAGAAGTAGGGAGTTTGCTAGATCACCAGTAAGGGTTTGCACAGTACATACACTTTGGGCAAGGATAGGAGTGCACTGGTGCACTAGGTTAGGGCAGGGTTTCAACAGCCATAAACAGTGCTGTGACAGACGCTGTTTAGCATTGCCAAAACCAATGAATATACCACTGTGCCCAGTATGCATAGGAGATCCCTCATTTGTATGGGTGCAGCAGTATATATTATGCATGGTTGCACTATCATGTCAGCACAGTGTACTGGGGACCTGTGGAAATGGCCCCTACCCAGTCGGCTGATGCTACTGGCAATTAGAAAGGCACTAACCCTGTTTGTGCCATGCTAACCATCTGAATATGGGGGCCAAAATCTGTGATGGCATTCCATCCAAAGGTAAGTCAGGGGGGACTTATATATCAAATGAAGGATTCTTTTCTATTACATCATGTAAATGGTGTCACTTGATAAAATATGCTGGATGATTCTATGTGATAATGGCGATCGCACAATGGTGATCGCCATTACAGCAAATGTACATAGGCAAAAATAGTTTCTCCGATGTACATCCCGGCGCATGGCAAAGGCGCTGAGGGATTTACATTTTATGTTCACGCGGGGGCTGTGCCCCACTCCATACCCCAGTACAGGATTCTCAACTCCAGGGGTGCATGTTGGGGGGGGTGCAAATTCAAAACAAAAAAAAAATTTGGCCGGGCGCAACAAAATGTATGCACACCTGGATTCAAACCAGCACCCTTACAGCTGAAGCCTGTGACCCACCCACCACACCACGTGGCATCTTGGCAGTCCATTGCTGCAACACACCACACAGACCCTCCCCCCTTCTGCTGTGCTCACCCCCCCGCACGCATGTGTATGTATAGTGACAGGATGTCACTATACCTGCAGTTGCCCAACCCATCCGGTAGCCATCTGATAAGGTGCCACTATTGAGTCACCCTTTTTGGTGTGTGCTCAGTAGCGAGTGCCCTTATCACTGGATACCATGCTGGATCCTATGAGCCAGGTGGAATGGCAGATGCATAATTCATTTTTAGCTCATCCATGCTGCTCTGATCTCTCTTCCTACTCTAGTAAGAGGAGCTGGAAAGGGTGTATGAGTTTTGGAGTGCTTTTGGATAGCTAGATTAATTTGGGGTCTACTACACCTTATTTACTGTGCTTTTGAGCATTTTGTTTTGTCAGTTTTGCCAATACAGCTAACAAATGGAACAGAAGAGGGGGGATATGACAGAGACCTTTAAATACCTGGCAGGGGTAAATAAGGTACAGGAGGGGTGTATTCTTCAGAAAAAAAGAGCTCAAAAAAGGGACATGATAAGAATCTGGAGGGGGGTAGATATAGGAGAAATGTGAGGAAGTACTTCTTCACAGAAAGAGTGGTGAACTCCTGGAGCAGTCTTCCAGTGGAGTTGGTGAGGGCAAAAACAGTGATGGGATTCAAGAAAGCATGGGATAAGCACAAGAGAGTCATAGTGGAAAGGAAAGGGGTGGGATAAAGAGCTGTACTTTGGGTACAGTCTGTGGTAATTGTGTATGTACAAAGGAATGGGCACACTGGATGGGCCAAGTGGTCCTTATCTGCCGTTAAATTCTATGTTTCTATGTAAATGTGAATTTGTGTATTATTACATGCTAAGTAATGATTTCTATCTTTTTATTCCAGTCAGCACAAAATGAAAGAGCCAATACGCTGCTTTAAATGATTGCAACTTTTAAAAAAGTAGATAACTATTACTTCTTATGTCTGTTGTCAGTTTTTCTTTCCCTTCTTGCTACAGTAATTAGAAGATTTTCTAACTGGCAATACTACTGTGATGTGATGTAGGAATATTACTCAGCCTGGAGGGTGACATGTTTAGTTCTAATCGACTTCATACCTTATCTGCCCTATGACCTCACTCCTTGCAACATTACAAATGACCAAATAGTGATAATCACCTGCTGCAGGTTTGGTAATGTGTGATGTCACAATAAGTAAAGACACAATGTTAATGAGGTATGAAGAGGTAGAGAATTTGATATACCAGTCTCCAGGTAAAGGACTGCTCTTCATATCCCATGTAATATCATAAGGTAGGAAACCTTCTAATAAGCAAACTGAAAAGAAAAATACACCAGAAATAAAAAAATAGCCACTGGCTGCTTAAAAAAATGAATAACAGTTTCTGTGTCCTATTTTTGGTGCTACAAGCTCTTTAAAGTACAGTAGCATATTAAGTAAGCAATAATCCACAAAGGAGTGTGCAGCTAGATTTTATCACATGCCCCAGGTGGCTTGTGATGCACAGGGTGCAGCCAAGACTTACCACGTACCCTGGAGTGGGTTATTGCACTTATAAAACAGCTTATTTAGGCATAAGAAATATTTGACAGAGACATTTTAAATTTGATTGATAGCCAACCGTGTGGCAAGACAAATCTTATGCATAGTCACATGGTATGGTTTAGTTACACACAGTCTTCATTTTCTCACTACACTGCCATTTTATAAATAATGTTTACTGAAGGGCTGCTCGGGTTCTCGCACTCAAAGATAACACCATATTTCACATGCACAACCATTCAAGGGATCAATTACAATGGGGGGTTTAAAGCAAAAGAAGCTTTGTTTAAATTTCATATAAGCAACAAACCTGTATTTAACCTTGCTATCTAAGTACAGTTTCAGCATTATGGTAGACAGCTTTACTTTTAAAAGGGGTTGCCTGTGTGTTATTGAAGTTGCCTCTTGGTATTGGGACCAACAGGTTCATGAGACAGTGGTATGGCTGGGGAACAAAAGTTGTCCTACTGGTTTGCAGTGGTTGCATTGTTTCCCCTACATATCATCCATTTGTGCATTTTGTTTGTTTTGTTTTTTTGCACTGAATTAGGTAAACCACATTGCTTGATTTAAATGTACTAGATCCACCCCAGCCAGATGTTCTCAACCTGTGTGTCTTAATACTAAGAGGCAAATTCAAAAACACGTGGGGAAAGAAGTCCATGGGAACCAAAATGTATTAAAGGTAATGCTAAACACAGTAGGCTCAATTGGAACACTGGATTGGTGGCACACTATGGACAACTCTGACACCTGCATTAAAGGGGAACAGTCGCCACCACAGGCCTCCCACGCTCAAGTGTGGGGCTGGTCCCAATGTGCACTGTGTGTGCAGAAACATTTTGGTTTACTTACTGTTTTCTGTAGTATAATTAAGCAATAATGCCCAACAGGGTGTGTGTCGTGCTGGGATAATGTCATGCCTCAAGTGGTTGGGCATGAGGCCGCAGGCCGAGTGCATCCAATAACTGAGGTGTAACGTTATCCCAAACGACACACACCCTGGAGGGCATTATTGCTATTATACAATGGCTCGTTGTTATACAGAATAAAATAAATCATTTTAAAGATGTTTTTGTGTGGAAAAATATTTTTGTTTTTTAAAAGAAGATGAAACAATGAAGCACACCCTCAAGCACTTCAAGCAGCACAGAATCAAGCAAAAGTTCATCTGCAGATTCACAGTGAGGCTGAGACTATAGCCGTGATGTTATACTGGGATAACAGCATGGGGCCAGCACAAGACTGACCAATCAGAGTCCAGGATTTTTTCTTGCCATTGTATAATAGATTGTATCAGGCTAATTTTGCTTAGTTATAGGCTGACATCTTCTATTACTTCAAATCCCAGAATCCCTCACAGATGACATCACAGCAGTAGGCAGCAGTGAGAAGATTTACTAGTCTGCAGTGCAGTTTAAAGTTTATATAAGCTCTAAACTCTTGCTCGCTGATCCTACTGTCCTCCATAGGCTATGTACAGTCATAGAGGACCGTACTCAGCCCCTGCAGAAAAGCAGTCCTGGAAAACTTCTGATAGAAGATTATAAAAGCTCTAACATGCGCTGTAGGCTCATGAAACTCCCACTGCTACCTACTCCTCTGATGTTAGGTGCGTGAGATTCTAGGATTTGTGGTAAAAGAAGATGTCAGCCAACAACTAAATGAGTGTGATAAAAATCTATTATACTACAGTAAACTGTAAGTAATCAAAATGTTTTGGTCGCAAAGTACACATTGGAACCAGCCCCACACTAGAATGTGGGGTCCTTTGTGCTGACTGTTCCCATGGCTTACACTCTACGGTGTTCAAGAAAAGTTCTCCAGTCCTGCTGTCCTCCCTTGGCTAAGTAAAGTCACAGAGGACTGTGCTTAACCCCAGGAGAACAGAAAGACCAGCAAAAATCTGATCTGAGCTTATAAAACCTCCTAAATGCATATCAAGCTATTGAAATTCCCACTGCTGCAACCCTGTTCTTATGTCATCTAAGATTTGTAGTTACAGAAAATGTCAGCTTGCAAGTCAGCAGACTCATTCTAATACAATCTACTATACTGCAGTAAGCAGTAAGTCAAGAAATATTTTTGCACATGAAGTGCACTTTGGGACTGGCCACACACTTGGGTGTGGGGCTGTTAGTGCTGACTGTTCCCCTTTAACTCTAACTATATGTGTTAAATTTCAACAGAATAAAAAAATCTTGCATTTTGGGGTCCTGTCCTTGCAGATGCTGTAAGCACTGTGCATTGCTAACTGTTGTATCTGATAGACATTTTGATACCTTGCGTTTAGGTCATGCTGTAAGTGACAAAGACAATCTGTGCAGGGAAAATGAAGAAATTCACAAATAAGAAACCATGGCCCGGATATTCAAACTGCGCCAGGCTGTGGCGCAAGCATGGGCGCACCTCAACTTGGCTATGCAGGGGTGTGGCCTGGGCGATATTCAAAGGAGCTGCGCCATGGCTCAGCTGCTTTGAATATCGCACCCTGGCCACCCCAGTGTGCATGGCGCAGTGGCACTGTGCCAGTGCAAGTGGCCATAGTGGAGCATGGTGATGCGTTAGCACAAGTGCCATTGTGCCATTCACAGCACCCGAAATATTCAAAAGGTGACATACAAATGGGGCCATATTTTATGCAAGGTGCACATGGGGCCATTTGCATGTCATTATGCCCCATTTGCATCCCATTTGCATGCAGGTGCGCCGATCCCCGATGACTTGAGCCTGGCGCCCTGCCAGGCAGCAGCCATCGGGGACCAATGCCCCCTGCAGCCTGATCGCGGGCATATGTTTAAAATTAAATTCCCCGTCCTATATCCCTGGTGGTCCAGTGGACCACTCTCTGCCTGATTGCAGGCATATGTTTAAAAATAAATTCCCCATCCTATATCCCTGGTGGTCCAGTGGACCGCTTCCTGCCAGATCATCTGTTGTAATAAAAGAACCCCCCTTCAATATCCCACTTTCTGCCCGATCGTGGGCATCTGTTGTAGTAAAAGAAACCCCCCTCAATATCCCACTTTCTGCCCGATCGCGGGCATCTGTTTAATAAAAGAACCCCCGTCCAATATCCCTGGTGGTCTAGTGGTACCCTCCCCACCTGCCCACTGAGCCCCACCACCCGGTCCTCCCGGTCAGCGTGGCGGCAGTACCCACCACCTGTCGACCCACCACCCGCCGACAGCTCGGTAGGACTGCGCGCCATTGGTTCACAGCGTGAGCCATGGGGCGTTCTTTATACATATTCCAGATATGTGAATGATTCATTCACATATCTGGAATGTGTAGTACGGTATGGGCTGCAACGATTGGGAGGGAATGGGAGGAGGGAGAAAAGATAGGAGGGATAGGGGAAAGGAGGAGGAGGAGGATGTGATGGGGGAGTGTGAGGGGTTGGCAGTCTAAGGTGAGCAGGGGAATTGTATGGGTGTGGGTTGGGTTAGGGGAGAGCAGAGGATTAGTTGGGGGGTGGGGTTGGATGGAGCAGGGTAAGGGGGCCAGGGGGTAGAGGAGAGGGTAGGTCACTAGTAGTGAAGGACATGGGGGAGTTGGGGGGCATTGATCAGTATATCCAGTGCTTGATAAAGAATGTTCTGAGAGCTCTAGGTGGCAAGTAACTAAGCGGGTAGAAGTTTATAATGCTATACTACAGTCCTAATGCTTGGAACCTCTTATACTGCCATATTGTACTGTACAAAATAGTCAGGAACATTTTTTTCAATTGTCCAATGTTAGGTTACCGGTGTTTGTTTGGGACTTAGTGTGGCTGACCCTACGTGGAAAGTTGAATGTTAAAAATAATAATAAACATAAGGCAGTCCAAGAAATGTGTTGTTTAAGACATACTTGCAACCAGATTTTGGAAACTCAGGAACATTTGTTTTTAGAATGCATTTATGTACAACAGTTTTAGAGTTTTCTGGCTGATCAATGGGAGATGCCACAGTTTAAAACCCTTACTTATCAGGAGCTGATTTAGGTTACTAGAACATCAAGTTGGCAATTGTTTCCTAAAGAAACATTACAGGTGTTATTTGCAGTCTTGAAATACTATGTATGGCAATCCAGGTGCAAATGGGTAATGCAACAGCAAAATGTTCTGTATGATGTGTTACTGCTGCTAGTAACAGAAGTGATTAAACAGGTATATGAGAAGGACTCAAGGCAGCTTACGGCTAAACAGCTGAAGTGGCTATGTAGAGCATGTGATCGCATATTATGGAACACTTGATTATAAACAGATAGTTATATGACTTCTTAATTCAGTACAGGATATTAGATTGTAATATGGGTATTATAAGTATATGCTGCCCAACAATCTTAGTTATTGCAGCAATGATTGACACTGTTTGGTACTTGATTACTCTTATGTATGTACAGTTAATATTGTTTTTGAATTATTATTCCATTTCCCCCACAAAATTCCCCTACTCTTGTCAGTAGGGGCGCTGTTACCATGGAGGCCAATGCCATGGATGTTCATTCTGCTGGTGTACCTGAGGGAGAGCAGGTCTCCCTGCCCTCAGGTCCAGCTTCGGAGACCACTGCAATACTACAATAGTGCATAGACATGGAGGAATTAATGGTAGAACCTATCCCAACGACACAATGTGCAACGAAAGGTTTGTTTGGACCAGATGCAGTGTGGTTGGAGAATATTTTACAGCAAAACCAGCTCCTTTGTTTAAAGAAGGATGCATTTCAAATAGACAAAAAGTTACCTGGTGAGCTACATACTATTTCTGTTGAAGAACAGAGGGACAGTCTTGATACTGACCTTATCAGAGATGCTGCAAAATTGATTCAGGCTGAACTTGTGAAAGATGCTATGGAAGGGAGTCCCTTGGTCTGCAGTATGAGTCAGCTGAATGACGCATTACCATCAAAGTGCAGCATTTTGACAGAAAACTCCTTTGAAGCTCCGAATTTGACAACTGAGTCACGGACTAATATTTCTGTTGTTTTAGATGCCATGTCAGAGCTTTGGAAAGAGTTAGTGAGTATATCTCCCTCACACATGAACAAGCCAGTCGAAATGCAACAACTGAACTTTTGTTTACGGAAAGGTAGATCCGATGATAATCCTCCCCTACCCTTGAGCAAACACTCAGTAACCTGGCTAGAATGTTCCCTGCTTAGTGCACAGTGGAAGCAAGGTGAAGCCGGTGTCTGGGTTCCTGACCCGGCCCACAGTCCAATACCTGGACAACGATCTGTAGCACAGACTGAACTGGAACCTGTAGGGGTACAACAAGAAGGTAATGAACTCTCAAATCCTGCAGTACACAAACAGCATTTAGACTGTAGCACAGCCCGCCTTGATATTTCTTCTTTGGAGTCTGAAGGCACAGTTACTGTGCATACAGAGTGGGGAGATTCAGTTGTTGATTTGTTACAGCAGGCAGGAACCTTACCTGACTTTCCCCAACAAGCGAAAACTGCATAGGAATCCTTTCAACAAAAAGATCCTTTCTCAGGTTCCCCTCCTCCTTTGCAAAGGAGAAATGTAGTGCGCTTAGAGTACCAGGGAGGACTAGATCTAGCGCCTGATCGTATATACGAGGGGAAAACATTACTGAAGAGCTCTATGGGTTTTTTCTCCAATGAAATTCATGCCCTTATACATGTTTCTGGATCTGTGGTTTATGATATCAGTTTTGTCACTCCTCAAAGCCTAGATCGTTTTTGGTCTAAATTGGATGCACTTAAATATACTGAATTGTGGATGCCTTTTAAGGTTATTCCTTTGACAAAACCTACCATTAAGTCAGTAACTGTGTTTTTTCGCAATGAATCAGTTTCAGTACATGATATTGTCTTTTGGTTACAAAAACGTTGTGAAGTGCTTGGTTTCCCCATACCTATTTTTGATGAGGAGTGCATATGGAATGGGGGGGATGGGTATTTTGGGTACATTTAAGAAATAACAACCTTGGACCAGTCCATTTACCAAACAGTATATTCCTGGGCACTGAAAGAGGGCATTGTTTTTATCCGGGGCAACCTAAGGCATGTTTTAAATGTGGAGCCCTTACACATTTGGGCTCCACCTGTGATAGGTTGAGATGCAATCTCTGTCTTGAATTTGGCCACCATAGTTCTGAGTGTCAGGCAAAGCTAAAGTGCAATTTATGTTATGAATCTGGGCATACCTATAGATCCTGTCCATGGGCTACACATAACCGGATGGATAGAAAAAGCCAGGATAGTATCATACAAGAAGTACAGAAAAAGGAAATGTCCAAAAGAAGGGCCCAGTCTCAGGAAAAATCTCCCCCAGCGCCTAGTGCAGATCCTCCCCCAACCCCCAAATGTAGACATTTCTAAGGAACCTACAATGGGAGTACAGGATGGGTTAGGTATGGAAAAGTTTCAGACACCCAGGATCAGTAAGGTGGCTTCCCCTATGGTACAGGAGTGTACTCCCTTAGAAATGCCCCCTCCCCCCAAGCCAAACGTGTGGCAAAGAAAAGAAGTCTAAAACAAACTAAACCCAGATCTAAGGTGGCCAAAGCTACAATAGATAAAGATGAGGAAATCTTAATTTCAAATAAAAATGAGATCTTGCAGGGTCATTCTCAGGAATCAGAACCAAGTGGAGATTCAGAAGCCTCTTCCCTAGCCCCTCCCTCTTCTGACACAGATGGTGAATCCCAGGATAAGGGTTTCTTAGTGGTTGGTGAACCCCGGGTTAAATCTAGAGTATGTAGAAGCACCAAAGTAAAGAAACCGCCCTGAACTTGTAACTCACTTCCCTGATGTCAACCTTTATTCCTCGGTTGTGAATCGCTACTGTTAATGTAAACAGTATAAAAAATCCTAAAAGATGCTTGGTAGCCCTTTCAGTGTTTAAAGAGTTGGACTGTGATATTTGTCTTTTTACAGAATACAAGGTTAAATACTACCTCCTTAATCAAATCAGCCCAACTGTGATGTTGGGGACAGTCCTTTTTTTCTTTTGGCACCGATGTTTACGAGGGGGTAGGTATACTATTTAAAGGGGATAATTTTAGGATTTCTAAATTGGTTGAGGTTGCTTTATGGAGAGCTTTAATAATAGACTTCACATATGAGAATGTAGGGTGGAGATTGATAAATTCATATGCCCCTCTTACAAAAAAGGACAGACAGAATTGTTTGGTTTGATTAAGCCATTTTTATTCACCTCCAAACCAGTAATATGGGGAGATGACTTTAATTGTGTCATGGATGTAGGAGACAGAGGTGCTAAAGTAACTAAACTGTATTGTGATACAAATTTTCTCCTCAAAATATTATTCCAAAGTCAGTTAATCGACACCTATAGAGCAGTCCATAAGGAAGGAGGACATACATATTTCCGAGGTTCCCTCTCCACCAGAATAGATTTTGTGTTTACAAAGTTTACTATAGGGGTAGAAAAAAGCACTGTTGATTCCTTTTGAAATATCGGACCATGTTATCTTGATGGTTACCTTGGGCACCGTTAATGACCCATCATACGGGAAGGGGTATTGGAAATTGAACACAGTAATTTTACCCGAGAGACGCTTGCAGAGCCAGATCATGGAATTTCTTAGGGTTCGAATGTCAGTAGCGGGGTTGATGGAAAATATGAGTACATGGTGAGATATCACGAAAACTGGCTTAAGGAGTATTTTTCAGAAATACTCCTCAATCAAGTGTCAGGAAAGGTATAAACAGTACCTGAAGTTACGTACGCAGTTAAGTAACATATATTCTAGCATTAACCTCTACCATCTCCCTTTAACAGCGCAGGCCTTTAATGTAAAAAAGGAGATGTTTGCTTTACAGTATAATAGAGCTGCAGCTCTGCTGCATGAGCATAAAATTTGTACTCCAAGGAAAACAGGATTTGGAGATCCCTTCATAAACTGTTCTCAGAGGGCAAATGCACATTTTATGACCTCTCTTACCACAGGTACTGGTATAATAGTTCAGTATGGCCCAGGTATCCTAGATACAGTGACGGCATATTTGAAATCCATGTATACATCTTCTCCACTAGAAGAGGGTTTGTCACAAAATATTCCATCTTCCCTTGAGATACCCACTGTACCTTCTGATTTATTATTGGCTCTTTATAAACCTATCACTGATCTAGAACTTGAACAAGCCATTACATGTCTCAAAAAAAATACAGCCCCAGGTATAGATGGTTTATCGGCTGAATTCTACCAAACATTTAAGGGATTAATAGTACAAATTCTGAAAGTAGTGTTTAACTGGGTTCTATTAACTTTACAGGTAGATTTTCACTTTTGTATAGCCGTGCAAATAATGGTTTACAAAAAAGGTGATAAAACTAAACTTGATAATTGGAGATCATTAAGTCTCTTAAACCTGGATTATAAAATATTAATGAAAATACTGCATTTTTGGTTATTACCTCTAACCTCATACTTACTTTCGGCAGCCCAAACATGTACAGTACCAAATCAGTCCATACAGCATAATTTACTGTTAATTAGGGAACTTGTAGAACAGGGTAAGGAGGAGCACCTTAAGGGATGTATTATGGCTTTAGACCAGGAGAAGGCCTTTGATAAAGTCCCACATTCTTTTATCACTCAAGTCCTTAAGGCCTATGGTATTCCTGAGCACTTTGTACAATGGATAAATACACTGTATACTCATGCTCTTGCAATTCCAATGGTAAATGGACATCTTGGAACATACATTAATGTATTCAGGGGTGTACGTCAGGGATGTCCACTTAGCCCACTGCTTTATGTTTTTTGTCTGGACCCCATATTACATCTTATTCAACAAGACCCGCATGTAAATGGCATAAGGCCACAAGGAGGAGGAGAGGTGGTACGTGTTACTGCTTATGCAGGTGACATATGTGTATTGGTGGCAGATGAATGGTCAGGAGAGAGAGTATTGACCTTGTTAGATAAACTTTCTCAATCTACAGGTGCAAGCCTGAATATACATAAAAGTGTAATTTATCCTTTGGGAAGGTCATCCTCTGACAAAATATCCTGGCGTGACATTGTCGTGTCACATAATTCATTTAAATATTTGGGGGTTTGGTTTGGGAAAGAAGATAATAGTGTGCTTAATTGGAACAAAAAGCTGGAAGAGGCTTCTGTTAAAGTGGCTAGTTGGAAGTCATGGAATCAAATGAAAAAAAAGAAAGTTATGATAGTCAGAACCTACCTTTTACCAATTTTTTTGTTTTTAAGTTCAGTCTATACTGCCTAGGAATTTGGAAACATGTCATTTAGGTTTAGTATTTCAGATTACGTGGGATAGCCGTTTGAATCCAATAAAGAGGGATGTTTTGTATCTTCCTATAGATAAAGGTGGATTGAACTTGACAAACCCCATTGTATGTTTCTTTACTATATTCATTCGTCATAACTTACTAGATTTGTCCAAACCACAAAACGCAGTGTGGACCCCAATTGCAGACCATTGGTTAAGACCTATATACCACAAATGGAAAGAACAGAGAATAATGAATGCCCAAGTTAAGACTTACTGTGTGTTTTTAGGCCAACTTTGGGGAAATTGAAATTGTGGAGAATGACTTTAACCATACTTAACTCGCCTTCAAACAAAATGATGTATAAAACTATTCAACACGGAATACCTGTACCACAGGTGATATTTAAGGATGTGGACTCTATGTATGTACCGAACTTATCGGACACTTTGAAAGATCCTAGCAATCCACCCCAATTATGGGATATCACTTGGTTAAGTGCACATGGTCGTTGGAATGTCAAAGGGAATGCAAAGCATAAAAAATATGAAGATAGATTTTGCCCAAGACAATGTTGTATGGAGCAGGAAGAATCTATACAACATTTTTTACTTCTTTGCCCTTTTGTACAGGAAGTATGGGGCTTGTTAGCAACAAAATGGAATCAACCTAACTGGGAGAGACTTACATATGCTGAAGTGGTGGGTGGTTTTAGTACACTAGATTTAGGCCTGCCTCCTAATATGGTCCGACTTGTATTGTCATTCATTAAGTTTGTTCTCCGGCAAGTGAGATGTAAATTTATATTGCAGCAAGTATTACAGGACCCAGGAATGGTTGTCCATATTATGGAAACTGAAATTTGTAAACAATGTTATTTTGAACAACAGTATATGCCAACAGATATATGGAAACTTAGATGGTTGGCTGTTCCTTTTATGAAGGATAAAATCAGATGATCTGTTAGTAATTTTTCAGACATTTTGGATGTTCTTCTTGCACTGTTGATTCTTGATTATGTTTTTTTTTCCCTTTTGCGTGGTGTTGTTGCTTACATTTGTTGTAATGACTGCTCAGTTTACTTTCAATAAAATTTTCCCCTACTCTTTTCGATAAGTGCCATGGGATCTTTAGCATTTTATTTATTTTTTTTTATTTATTAAATTCTCGGATTACAAATACCTTTGAGCAGAAACTGCTCATTTACAAAGGTTTCACGTCAAAGGATGAGGGTCAACATACATACAGAGGTAGTAAAAGAATGCACAATAAACAACCAAAACAACTAAAATAAAAAATAAAGATAGTTATAACATGCCTTGAGATAATATTCATATAACGAACAGCTTGAGTAGGCAGCTGGCTGCGGTAACAATAAGAGATAGAGGGCACCATAGGCAGTTAGTATTACAGACGTGCTTCGGGAGAGGAAGTTGGCAGGCTAATGGGCCACTGTCCGACGGTGGTGGAAAATGTCTTGTACCAGTGGAGATGCAAAGCAGGAAAGGAGTCACAAGGAAGGCCCGGTGCCAGAGGAATGAGACTGGGAAAGGGTGGGCTGTGAGACATGAGTGAGCTGGGAGGTGTTTAGAGATCTCTGTTCAGAGAAGCAGTCACATTGAGTGGTAGAGGTGAGGTAAAGTTTGAGATTCCTTTTGAAGGGTCCAAGTGTAGTAGAGAAAGTGCTTCTTTATTGAGGAATTGAACCATTAGGTGGCTCTATAGATAAAGGACCACTGACCCATGGAGTACGACATCTGGGAACCTGAAATGTTAGAGATTGGGCACCACGTGTTTGTTGAGTGCCACTGTAGATAGTGAGGAGTGAGTTAACACCAGGTGGCATGAGACCGAGGAGAATCTTTTTGGTAAGTAAGCAGGTCTGGTATTGTATTCTGCTGAATAGGGGTAGCCAGCTGGCCTGTGCATAGAGGTCACAGGTGTGAGTTTGTCGGGCCACACTCATTAGTAGTCTACAGGCTTTGTTGAGAGAAACTGAGATCCTGCGGAGGGCACTTGTTGAGGCAGAGCCATGAATGGCAAGGCTGTAGTCAATGATAGAGGTGACAGAGCTGTAGATGGCTGGTTTAAGGGCATCCATGAGGTACACGGTGCTTGTGTTTGTGTAGTAGTCCAATCCGTATATTAGCAGTCTTGGCAACAGTGTCAATATACCGAGTGTAGGAGAGGGTACTATCCAGGGTAATACCAAGGTACTTGAACTCCTTGACATGTTCGAGTGGGTTCCCAGCATGGTTCTTGATGGTGAGGGACAGAGAGTTGTGCCTGCTCCATTGGTTACAGAAGGACATGGCTTTAGTCTTGCTGTGGTTCAGGACAAGTTTATGAGAATTGAACCAATCTTCGATGAGCTTGAAGTCAAGCTGCAGCTGGGATTCAAGGACTGTAATGTCATGGTGGCTGGAAAACAGGACTGCATCGTCTATGTATAGTAATATTTTTTGGTGGCAGGCACTGGGGAGATTGTTGATGAAGAGGGAGAAGAGTAGAGGGCCCAGAATAGATCCCTGAGGGACTCCGGAGCGGACCAGTTTCTCATCCGAAGAGATCCCTGCAATCCTTACAAGTTGGATCTGATTAACAAGGTAGCTGGTGAACCATGGAAGGGCATCGCTGGAGATCCCAATGGAGGACAGTTGCTTGAGCAGTAGGGGGTGGTTAACTGTGTCGAATGCCTTGGTAAGGTCTATAAATACTGCCCCTCCACAATTCCCTTTGTCAAGCGTGGCATGGATGAAGGTTGTAAATTCCAGTAGTGCAGTAGTGGTGCTGTGCCCTTTTCTGAAGCCATGCTGCTCTGGGCACTGTACATTGTACTTGTCAGGAATTCAACTAGTTGGTCCGACACTATTCGCTCCAGCGCTTTAGATAGTGGGGAGGAGTGAGATAGGTCTGTGGTGGTGTGCAGCATCCTATCTCCGCTTTGTGAACGGTGTGACAGTGGCTTTCTTCCAGAGAGAGGGAAATGGCCCAATCTAAGCGAGAGATTGAAGATCTTTGTAAGTGGTTCTAAGATTTCATCGAGGACTTGTGCCAGCAGTTTCAGGTCAGAAGTCACCACTGTACCCTTGTTTGCCGATGGCCTTTTGAATATATTTTCTAGCTACTTGTGGTGGGACCTCCTAAAAAAAACTTTGGGGTTGTACATTCTAGTTGGGGGTAACTTGGGAGGAGCTGGAGGAGGTTGTCAAAAATTTGGTGGAAGGACACTGTCCAGGTTTGTAAATGCATTATTAAAAGTGCTGGTGATGGTACCTAGGTCGAGTGTAGGAGTGCCATGAAGGTTGAGCATAGTGGGTGGTGCTTTAGGATCCTTGTCTGTGAGTTCTTTTATGTTGTTCCAGAATGTTTCCCTGGCCCCAAGAGTTGGTCAGAGCCTCTTTGTAATAGCTAGTTTAGCATTCCGTATTTTGAGTGCAATCATTTCTGACTGCTTTGTATAGTGTATGTTTACTTGCATCGAGTTGCTGCGAGCACAATGCCAAGGTAGTCTCTGTGCTTGAGCAGAGTTAAAGGTCAGTAGTAACAGGGGTTGGTCTGTCCTTTGACCTTCATCTTTTCACTGGTGCATAGATGTCACAGGCTTCGTTGAAGCGTTTGATAAATGGGTCCAGAGCTTTGTTGGTGTCACTGGGGAGTCAAGCACTGCCCAGTTCAGCCTGGTTAGATGGGATTTTAACAGCTGGAGGTGCCCTTGTTTGATAACCCTGGCATAGATAAGCTTGGGAGGGGGCTTGTGGTATTTGTTTGACCAGGAGCAGATGACAGGCGAGTGGTCACTTATTGTATCCGGGAGTACAGAAACATTGGAGATGCGTTCTGGGCATTGGCACTTGCTGTTCAGTGAAAAATGTCCCCACAAAGGATAGTCAAAGGGGGGGTGACAGTCAAAGGCCAAAATGACTAGACACCTGAACTACCACCAAAATGACTAGACACCTGAACTACCACCAATCCAGGCAGATGGGACCTCAGTTTAACATCACATCAAAAGGACCTCAGAAGTGCAGCACCCCCATGCTGCACTACAGTGCCGTATTGGGATGTTAACCCAAGTGCCAGATGTGGGAACTGAACCCACAGTCCTCTGACTTCCCAGCCTCAGAGGTGAGTGTGCTACCTACTGAGCCACTGACACTGACTAGCAATGCCAATTCTGTACAGCACCCTCCCCTTTGACTATCCTTTGTGGCGACATTTTGCACTGAACAGCAAGTGCCAACACTGCCTTTGTCATCATCACCACTGCCCAAGGATGCATGTGTCATGCTCTCCACTTTACCACATCCACTAGTACTCCTCAGTGTTCCCACTTCCGCTCATATCACCCACCATCGTGCAATCAATGTCTCACAAAAACTAAGGTGGAGTATTTGTTTACACTGAAAAACACAAAAATATGGCAGAGCATCCACAGATCACTCATGCCACTACATTGCTTTAGGAATAATTCTTTTTCCATGGAATTTTACTGTGAAGGGCAGAATTTGGGAATTTGAAGACTACCATGTAACCATGCGAATAATGTTCAATAAGAGGAGCAGTCATGTTGCTATAGAAAGTGACCGTTTACCATTTCATACTCACCTAAAAATGATTATTGTGTAACCCCATTGTGCATGGAATACTTTTTCCCATATAGCTTTTTACTGCTCCGACAAAGCCCTGCACCTGTTTTCACCTCCCCCCAGCCAGAACTCATCTCCTCCAGACCTATCTGGAGCCCCCTGTGGTAGAGCCAGAGTGGTGAGAGCCTTCCTCCATCCCAGAGTCTGAATCCAGAATTGCTACAGGTGTCCGGGTGGTGGTGGTGCTGGTCAATGCAGGTCTGCAGGGCAGTGGCTCACCCTCTGATCCCTTTTTCCATTTTCTCCCTTGAGCCCCTGTCATAGTGGCACATCTGGATGTGTATGTGGAAGCACACACATTCAGCAGAACTGTGGCCTGTCCATTCAAGTCACTCACCCATTCACTCCACCCAGTGGCAGTCAAAGGCCAAAATTACTAGACACATCCCCCCGGGAGAAAAGAGCAGTCCAAGGGATACTCAGTCCTCTCCCACCCTGCCTGTCCCCGGCAACTCCTGCTCATTCTTGAACAATGGTCACTGGTGTGGCAGGAGGTAAGGCGTTCAACGCCTTCACCCTCCACACCACCAGGCCAGCATGGAATACATTTCTATAGAATTCAACAGCAAACATTGGAATTTTGTGATGAACACATGGAACTGTTGTTATTTTCACTATATTTCATTAGTTCATGTTGAAAATTCCATAATTCCTGTGAATATTCCACTGAATCTGCCAGTGTAATCAGTGCTGATATTTTGTGAAATTCCTCCAGCATGTTACAGATACTGAATATGTAAATTGTGCCAAGCACTAGGTTCTGGGTTTCAGTATGAATAGGGAGGGAAGAACTCTTGGCCCAGGGTGAGGTCTGGCTATCAACAGTAATCTGTACTTTGCGAGAGGGCAATTGAGGTTGCAAGGCAATAGTGTATGTTTATATGTATAGTGAGAGGTGTCTGTTATTGAATAATAGCATTATCTCAGGCTGTTTGGACAAGAGGACCGTGAAGTGAAATATTGGGCTGAGAAACCTGAGCGAAAGCTTGGTATCATCAAAACTAGGTACAAAAGTGTATATGTTAATACATCCCCCAGAGCCACTCGTTGCTGTATAAGAGTGGTTTCATGTGCCTTCAGCTGGAGCGAGAACAGTGAAGCTGAGCTGTTCTGGCTGAAGCTGAAGTCAAGTGAAACCACTCCAATACAGGAATGAGTGGCGATGGGGGACATATTTAAATATTATTGATCGAGAGTGCTCAATAATATATTAAAAAAAACCTGTTCCTGAAATGTGTCCATTTCCAGGGCATCTGCACTTGAGATGCTCTTCACAGAATAAGAGTGTCTCATGCACATGGGAAAGGAGCGCTCTGATTAGTCGGGAGTGCTGCCTCGATCTATAATACTTAGTACAAAGAGAGTCATTGAGCCACCCAAGTTGTGAACTTGCAGAATTTGTTACATAGAAACACAGAATTTGACAGCAGATGACTGTTTGGCCCAACCAGTCTTCCATTTTTTTCCCTACCTACATTTGTACTGTAGACAGTACTTGATCTAGAGCACTTTCTCCCTTCCCCCTTCCTTTCCACTATGATTCCCTTGTGCCTATCACATGCATTCTTGAACCCTACCACTGTCTTTGTCTCCACCACCTCAGCCAGAAGGTTGTTCCAAGAATCCACCACTCTTTCTGTGAAAAAATACTTCCTAACATCTCTCCTGAATCTACACCCCTTCAATTTCATAGCATGTCCCCTTGTTCTTGAGCACCTTTTGTTCTGAAAAATACTTTCCTCCTGTACCTTATTTACCCCCGTGAGGTATATAAAGGTCTCTATCATATCCACCCTCACCCTTCTGTCTTGCAGGGTATACATATTAAGGTCCTTTAGTCTCTCCTCATAAGGCTTTTGATGCAGACCCTGCCCTCCTCTGGACAGCCTCCACTCTGTTTTATGTCCTTCCAGAGATGTGATCTCCAGAACTGGACACAGTACTCTAGGTTGGATCTTACCAGAAATCTATGCAGAGGTACCACCACCTCCCTCTTTCTGCTGGTGATACCCCTCGCTATGCACCTCAGCATCCCACTGGCTCTCCCAACTGCCTTGTCGCACTGCCTGACCACCTTTAGGTCATCCAATATGATTAACTCCAGTTCTCTTTCCTGCTTGATTGTTGTCAATACTAATCTACCATTTTGTACTCTGCCCCTGGGTTTCTGTGCCCTACGTGCATTATTTTGCACTTTTTCAAATTGAAACCCAGCTGCCATACCCTCAACCACTCCTCTGGTTTTCTCAGGTCTCTGATCATCCTTTCTACTTCCTCTGCAGTGTCCACCCTATTGCAGATTTTGGTGTCATCCACAAAGAGGTAGACCTTCCCTTCCAGCTCCTTGGCAATGTTACATATAAAGACATTAAAGAGAATTGGTCCCAGCACTGATCCCTGAGGCACCCCACTGGTCACCCCTCCCTCCTTTCTTGGAGTGAACTCCATTTACCATCACCCTCTGTCACCTACCCCTAACCAATTTCTTACCCAGTTTACCACCTTTGGACCCACTCCTAAACTATCCAGCATGCTTACCAGTCTCATATGTGGAATGGTGTCGAAAGCTTTACTTTTTTTAAATTTTATTTTTATTGCATTTAATAGCAAATACATACCATAGATGCCGTTCATGAAATGATAGTACACCAAAATTAATACAAGACACTTATTTTAATACAAGGCACTTACTGGCCAGTTGGTGCAGTGGTTGGATTTCCATCTGCGATGCCGGCAACCCGGGTTCAGGAATGGACTCAGGTTGCTGGAGGGCCAGCCGGGGGGAGAAGGAAGGAGTGTCCACTGACAGCTCACCTTCTCTGGGGGGAGAGTGGGGATGCGGTTCAGTGTCTGCTGACCCCTAGCAGAGGCTGGGGGTACAGCACGACATCTGACCCATGATGTCTGTGCAGCGACAGACGTCTGGCGCTTGCTGTGACATCAGTGGCAGGTCGCTCTTCTGGAGAAAACAGAAAATGGTGCCAGGGCCAATCAGGTGACGGCCTCCCTGGATCTCCCAGCTCTGGGCTCCCAGACCTCCATCTGCTGCCTCAGCAGCACCCATGGTCATGAAGGATGGCTGGAAGGCTCATCCCTCATGTAAGTAAGGGACCCGCCCGATGAAGGAATACATCGGGGATACCTAGGTAGGCTGCAAATATGGGGCAGTGGGGTCGGGAGACCGCCAGGCTGGGAAGACCCTCTGAGGGGCTCAAAGGAGTGATTGGCTCTGGTACGGGGGGCAGAAAAAAAATACAAGACACTTAATACAGAGTAACATGACTATAATTTCCATCTAACAACATAGAGGGCTAGCACTCATATGACCCAGAAATAATCAGCAGTCAGCAGCCTTATCTGCAGCCAGTGCTCATTAAGGAATATGCACAATGGTGATCTAAAACACATATGGTGATCACAAGCCCTAACACTTTGTAAAAAAGTTACATTCCTGTAAAGCACAATTATTAATAAGAAACACTCATATCTAGCAGTATGCTCAACTCCATAAACCCAAAAAAGGAGTCGAGCATTAACGCTCTTTAACATAACATTAGAACATGTTAAAGGCAATAAAAGAATTAAGAACTTTGATGCCAACATGTTATTGATCTATAATATGCAACACAGAACAGCCTACTGGAATAAAACAGAGATGTAGACAAGTGATTCAGTGATCAGAGTTAGTCGGGGACGGGAAATAAGATTAGTATGGGTGCACGTCTCGCATATTGCGGTATAGATGGCATCACGTTCACACCAGTAGTTCGGACTATTGGAAACACCAGGGTGATGACAAGATGCCATTTTAAAACACCACAAGGCTAGTGCAATATTTCTCTGATGCCAGTCTGCCTGCCATATTTCCCACCTACTCCTACTAAACAGGCACAAACACATGGGAAAAGGATTAATCAGATGCATCATACATGCAGTTACTACTTGAGAAAAGTAGGCACCAGGGAGGAAATAACCCATTTTCATTACTGTTCCAAGCATCCAAAACAGGAAATTTTAACAGTTACTCCCTGATATGCCCACCACAGAGCAAAATTTCCAATTTAGTACTGTACACACAAAACCTGGAAGGAGATCGATTAAGGGTGAATGTTACACAAGCCATTGAGAAATCCAAACAAGAAATCCCACTGAAATGGAGTCAGGTTAGAATGACAGAATAAAAACAAACCCAGAGTCCCAGGATGCAGAAAATATCCAGATCATTGTCATTTTCCTCCTCAAGAATTTCTGCCGTTTCTGCCATTGGATCAGGAGGAGATAACTTTGCCACAAAGTCCCCTGTTGCTTTAGCACCAGTAGAGGAATACATTTTATCCAGGTAAGTGAATTGTAAGTGACCAGGGAATGATATATGATACACAATCCCGATATTTTTTAGTTTTGTAGTGACCCCCTCAAATGCTTTGTGCCATTGTCTGGTAGCATAGAGTAGTCTGCAAAAAACAGTATCTTTGCCTTTCCAATGATCACTTGGGAAGCCTCCTTTGCTGCTCTCAGAATCTGATTCCAAAGCACCAGTGTGGTTGTTGTCATCAAGATAGTTCTCTGCCACTGGCCCACCAGCACAGCGGTAGCACTACCAGTGACCCAGGGTTCAGAAGCAAGCCCAAGTTGCTGGAAGACCGGCCAGGGGAGGTGGATCAAGTGCCCTAGGGGACGTTTTTCCACCTCCGGGCAGGGAGGTCTGTGGGTCCTACTGCTTTACCACCTCCTGGGTGACTATGGGTGGTGGTGATGCAGCGAGACTGCAGAACAACTGGGAGGGGAGGATGCTGGCTGAGGTCTGGAGTGGCTGCACATCTCAGCATGCCCCTGTCTCCTTTGACTTCCTCGTGTACTGGCATTCTCGGGAGCAGGACACCAGAAAAATGGAAAAACCCTGCACTTGCCCTGTAGATGGGCCCCAGCATTGTGAATCCATAAACAGGCTCCAGGATCAGTGGCACCACCTGACGCAGGCTTGATGGACTGGAGGGAGAAGACCCGTGACCCTTTCCTCCACACCCAGGGGGTAAACTGAGGCAGGATGGGGGATGGTCAACTGATCACCTGGAGTTACCCTGGGTGGAAGATCGCGATCAGCCTAGGGAGTCCCCGAAGAACATAGCAAGCTGCAGTGAAGGAAGGGGGCATAAAGAGCCAATTAACAACACAAAAAAAGATAGCTCTCTGCCCCACCATGTAAGTAAAACTCCTGCTTAAGGTGATCCAGTATGCCTTAATTATTGGAACAGCAAAACCAAATCCAAAGGCCTCTAGTAACCAGCGCTCAAAAAATGTGGGAATGCCCCCCTCTTCTCTCCCCTCTGGTTTACCTAGAAGTCGAAACATTGGTTGATCAAGCCAGATTCTCCAGCTGCTCAATTCTACTAAGAACAACATTTTGTTCTTTAATGATCGTTGCTGTTGCTGCAAGTGCTTTCTCAGCCATCCTACCAAGATTGTTAACAGATTCCACCATCGTCTCAACTCGTTGTTCCACCCAAACCAGCCTGTCACTTTGCTGGCCTAATTTTTTATTGAGTTTTTGAATAGTTTGTGTCGGCATGCTAATAGCTTTCTGTATGGATTCTGTATTGGATCCCGCCACACAGCTTTCTGACTGGTGCAGACTTGCTGGCACTTTAGGAGGCCTGAAAAGCCCAGCGACTGGATTGTTTTTACTAGCTCCCTTTGGTTGTCCCATAATGGAAAGGGTCTGAATTATCTCCAGTGATTAGGATAGATGTTCCAGCAACAGTTGACACCGTATGTTTTCAGTTATGAAGGCAATAAGTCTCTTTTCTGTAATTTAAATAATAGAGCTCAAGCAATGTGCATCTTGCCCACTCCGCTGTTGACCACACCCCCTTGAAAGCTTTACTGAAATCTAGGTAGGCCACATCTACCACTCCACCCTGATCTAACTCCTTTGTCACCCAGTCAAAGAAATCTATCAGATTTGTGTGACATGACTTCCCCCCCTGTGAAACCATGCTGCCTTGGGTCTTGTAACCCACTGGATTCAAGATATTCCTCAATGCTTTTCTCTAGCAGTGATTCCATTAATTTTCCCACCATGAATGTGAGGGTGTATGGCCTATAATTGCCAGCCTCCTTTCTGCTACTACTTTTGTGCAGTGGGATTACTTCTGCCTTCCTCCAGTCTTCCTGAATAACTCCTGTTTGCAATGTGCTGTTAAACAGGACCATCAGAGGTGCAGCCAGTATTTCTCTGAGCTCCTTCAATACCTTTGGATGCATCCCATCTGGTCCCATTGCTTTGTCCACCTTCAGATTAGGGAGCCCGTTCAGGACTCTTTCCTCCGAAAAAGGACTAGTGCTCACCTCCCTTCCTCTAAAGCTTCTGTTTCTTTTTTGTGGCCCCTCCCCTTCTCCTTCCTCTGTGGACACCGTGCAAAAGTATTTGTTCAGGATGTCTGCCTTTTCCTGGTCTCCTGCTACACAGTACCCCCTTCCCTTTTTAACTTACAATTCCACCCCTGTTCTTCCTCTTTTCACTTACAGTATGTACCTAAAAAATGTGTTGCCCCTTTTGTTACCTCCTGGGATATTCTCTTTTCAGTTTGTGCCTTTGTACTCTTTACTGCTTTCCCTGATTCCCTCTGTTTCCCTTGATACACCTCCCTGTCCTTCTCCCTCTGCACCTCCTTATATCTTCTGAATGCTACTCTTTTTGCCTTTACCTTTTCAGACACCTCTTTCGAGAACCATCGCAGTCTCTTTTTCCTTTTGTCTCTGCTCACTTGCTTGCTTACTTGTTTGATGCAGAGGTTTGTTGCCTTTGCTATGCTCCCTTTTAACTTCACCTGCTGTTCCTCTACCCATCCAGGCCGTCCCCCCTGCTAGGTCATCCTTGAGGAATTCACTCTACTTTATAAAAATCTGCCCTTCTGAAGTCCAGGACCCTCACCCTTGTGCGGTTCGATTCCACAACCATTCTTATGTTGAACCACACTATACGGTGATCACTTGTCCCTGTGTGACCTCCCACCTTGACTTGTTTCTGAAAGTTGCAGATTTAGTCATGTTTATTCTAAATCAAGTCCACAACTTTTAAGAAGTACATGAACATTGCAAATTTATTTTGCACATTTCATGAAACATGCAGATTGGAGTATCCATAAGATTGCCCAGTTCTAGTGTCAGCGCACTATACGTGACCTGGTGACAGATTTTCAATAGACTGTATGTAGACATAAATTCTTGCATCTGCATTTGCATCTGGCAGCTGCGCCAAAACCTGGGATCAATATTTTCAATGGACCCCAAATTATTGCTTTCCAGGATTTGTGACTCAAGTGCTGATAATTTTGCTGCAAATTTAAGCAATGGAGTCCAATCCTCAATGACTGTGGACTAGCAAGGTCCAAACTTTCAACACAGCTCCATGGATTTGCATCATGCATTTTTTAAAATCCTGCTCACCTGGGACAGGTGTCGTACTTGAATCAGTTCACAAACTTCTGGTCCAGAGGCAGGAGACCTTCCATCTGAGTCATAGTTTAAAACCTCTCACCAGTACTTGCCTGTCTTATCCCTTATCTTTCTTGATTTGCCATCTCAGTTTGAAGGCAGCTCTTCTAACAGGAAACAGGTGAGATTATGTGATCTGTACCTGGGGAGTGGATTTGAAACAGCTAAGTACCTTAATGACCTGGCACAGTAATAACCCTAGTAATTGGTGTAAAAACTACACCATCAGAAACTGACCAGATTGTCCTAATTTTCAGCAGATGTTTCCTATAGCTCCTCTTGCTTTAGCAATACGGATTGTTCTAACATAATTTATAGCTGATTGTTCCTCACCTATTAGTTCTTAAATGGAAACATCTGCTGACATGAACAGCAGATTTCAAATATTTCAAATTCCAAAGTACTCCTGTATAACTTTATTTTATTTGTTTATTCTGCTGTATCTTGCCCTTCCTTTTGTCTCAGAGAACCTTACAGGTTTAATTGTTCATCATTTTAAAACGTAGCTGCTACCAGGTTGCCATGTGTGTTATGGTTAGTACCCCTGCCTTGTGGGATTAACCAAGGGTAATGGGGTCAGAATTATCAAATTCCTGACTGTGGAGTCAGAAACCATGAAAGTTTGAAATGGACAGTGCCTCCACCCAGAGATTAGTGATAAGTGGGCCTGGTGTCAGAGTGGTACAACCCCCTGGGATGTACTGCCTCCTTACCTCCCCGCATGTGAAAACACACAGTTCAATAACAGTTTGCAATACAATGTAATTAATGTTGCTGTACTAATAATAAGCTCATGCATTAAAAGTCAAATAAATAATGTATTTATTTGTTTTTTGTTGACCAGGAAAGGAGGGCTAGACAATTCTGCCTATTTTCAGCTTTGTCTGGGGGTAGGAATACAGATGGTAACCAACTGAAACTGAACCAGATGAAGCTGTTTGTGGTATTTTTAGTGAACGGGGAAAATTTTGCCAGGACATTGGGGAAAATTCCTCTACTCTTTTCGAGAAGTGCCATGGGATCTTTAACATCCACCTGAACAACCTTCAGAACAGGCAGACAGGACCTCGGTTTAATGTCTCATCTGAAGGACAGCACCCCAGGAGTGCAGCATCCCCCTCCTGATGCACTGCAGTGTCAGTATTGGGATTTTATCGAAAGTGCTTGCTGTGGGGCTTGAACCCACAATGTTCCGCTCTTTCAGCCTCGAAGATGACTGTGCAACCTGCTGAGCCACTGACACTGCGACAAACAAAAGGATTTTTAACAAAAGGATTTTTTTAAAAGGTACTAACAAGGTCCTAAAAGAGTAAAGGGAAGGGTTAGGCAGTGTAACTTTTGGTGCAAATTACATTGGTCATTGTTAGTTGCCCTTCATAGATTCAAGCCACCAAGGCCACAATAAGTTGCCCAGATAAGGCACAGCCATGGAACTGGTTCCCAGGGTGTAACTAAAAATGCCTATCTAGGCACAGTCAGTAAATGCACAATGCCCACCCCCACCACAACACAGTGTACAGTACAGGTTACTCCTGCCCACTTGTACTGTGGGCTCTATCCTATCCCCACTGGTACCAATCTATTTACCCTTAAACACAATTAGGGAATCCTGGTGCATCACTGGGTGCCTAGCCATGGAAACAATGTTGGCCTTTTGGTGTTGAAGCTGGTTAGCTGACAGTGCTGCATTTAAACAAATTAAACATTAAAATTCAACCCCAAGCCCAAAGGCTATGCAATTGCAAACATGGCAAAATTCCAAATAAGGTATTTGTAATTCCTGGCTCGATGGACACATTATATGATCTGGTTGCCAAACTATTTACAATCCCAGATGCAGGGCAAGCCCTGATAGTACTCACAGTTCTAATGTTACCAGGCTTCCTTCATAACTCTGCTCTCCTCTTCCTCATCTTTTTTGCTCATGCAGCTCCCTCTCAGTTGTTTGATTGCAGGTCTCAGGTGTCCATTTTCTGGTGCCAGGGTTCTTCTGTTCAGCAGTCAGCTGGGCCGCTTTTGCTCTCTTCTCTTCTCTTCTCTTCTCTTCTCTTCTCTTCTCTTCTCTTCTCTTACCTTCCCTTCCATTCCCTCCTCCCTCCCCTCCTCCCTCTCCTCTCTCTCCTCTCTCTCTCTCTCTCTCTCTCTCTTACTCTTTCCTTAAACTCAGGGCAGACCAGTCCAGGAAACCAGGGGCCACATGTCCAACACACAGAGTTCTGGCTTCAAGTCTAGTGTGTGATGCTAGCCAGTACTGGACTGTAGCACTGGCACTCCGCTCCCCAGACTGGTTGCCATCTCAGCTCTGCTCTGCCAAATGGCAGCACATGACTGTCATTCACCACACTACAGGCTGGTGGTTGAGATGTTCATTCTGGGCTAGCACACAGTTACTTCCTTCTACAGGCAGGAATCAGTCCCTCTTCACTGGATGTCATTCTAACAAATCAGCAGTAAAATATAGAAGTGATGTTCTTATTAGGCTGTAGAAGCCTTCATTCACCTCCTGAATGTTTGGCTGTAGAAGACTCAGGCAGGCAGTAGCTGTGCCTCTACTTTCTCAGAGAGATTGCCAACTGTCATCTGCTAGGTTCTGTAACTGCCCCTCTGGTCTTCACAGTATCAATCCATCCTGTGAGGCTGTCGGTCAACAGTAGCCATCCTCCAGGCTTTCACTCCATGCCCTGTTGGCTGTATGAAAGGATACTTATCAGCCTGCCGTGTCATTCCTTCCAGAATCCTGTTGGCACAATCTTTAGATTCCTGACCCCCTGATTGGCTGTTCCTAGTGTCATGGGTCGCATGATTGCTGTTCCCTAAAAAGCAGAGGGGCACTGTCCCTAAAAGTACAGTTTTAAGAGGGCTCCTTCCCTCAATTAATTTTATTTTCCTTTCCATATTGGTTTGTGCAGTTAAGCTATGTGTTCCGGTCAATTGAGAGTGTGGCTTGGTGATTTCCCTGCCCCCACCGTGTGCACCAGTGTGTTCTCCCTGGTTGGTGGTGGCTGGGCCTTCAATGTGAAGCAGAGGAGTTGCTTCTGGAGTTGGGTGCACCAAGCACAAAAGAAATGTTAAGTCCCCCCACTGTGTCTCTCCTAACCCTTTATGCAGTTCAGAAGTCCCTGGGACCAGAGTACACTGGAGGGAAATGTTAGCAGAAGCTGCAGTGTATGGCACTGGTTGGGTGTGCAGAGCACCAAACAAAACAACCACTTCTAGCTGTGACAATCTTCTCTCATTCCTTGCATAGCTGCAGTCATCAGTGGAGAAGAGAACACAGATGGGGCAATAATGCACATTCTGGGCTCCATAGATATATATATATATATATATTTTTTTTATTTTAGCTTTTGTTGACCGGGTAAGTGCACTAGACAACTCCTGCCTATTTTCAGGCACGACCTGGGGGAAGGGGATACAGATGAATGCCAACTGACCTTGAACCAGATTAAGCTGTTGGTGGTATTTTTAGTGAATGAGGGAAATTTGGCCAGGACACCGGGGAAATTCCTCTACTGGCTGCCTTGTTGCCGCCGGTAAGGTTCCCACTGATGTCACGCTGCATCATGGCAGATGAATTTCAAAGAGTATTGGAATGGAGGTCGGAGAAAGTGCGGTATCTGAACTTATTGTCTGCTAAATACAAAACGATTTATCTGGCTCACCTACAGCTACCCCATCGCTGCAAACAGTACCGGAGGACAAATCTGTATATCCGGAGTTGTCTGGTGATATTCAGCGTTAGGGAGTTTTTCTACAGGTGCTACAAACATTTCAGAGATCTCTACCACTGACTCGGCGCCTTTCTCGGTCGTACCAGGAAATACGACGTTACATGGCGCCACAACGGAACAGTCTTCTCGGGAGGATGCGGCAGTAGGGAACGCACTTTTCAGACGGACTCCGGGCGTCGCAGGCTCTGCGACGACAGTTCGGCCTTCGCGAGGATACACAGAAGGACTTTTCCAAAGACTAGTCGGAGGAAGCAGCTCTAACGGATGCAGGATGGCGAAAATCTGCTTCAGGACAATGGGTTCCGGATCCAACATGGTCCTCGTTTACATCGACCTCCTGGTCTTCCACGCATGCCACCGATTCTGGGCCCAGGTACTACTCATGTGCACATAAGTACTGCTAATGAAGGAGCTGTAATTCTTGAGGGTGGGGAGCATATCTTGGCTTTATCTAAGCCAAGTACCTCCATAGCTGACTTTAATGTGTCTTCTGGGGACAAAGATGAAGTGCTAACAAAGGATGGGGAAAAAGTGTCTCAATCAAAACCCCCTATGTCAGATTTGTTTAAAAATAAATTAGAGCAGGCCCCACGACGTAATGCTGTCAGGATTCAGTATAAAGGAGGCCTGCAAGAACATCCTGACAGGTATTATGTCTTCAAACAGCTCTTAAAAAATTCTATGGGTTTCTCCCCCTCAGACATTTATGCCTTAATCCATATTTCAGGTAAAGACTCATTCGATATAAGTTTTCAGACCAACTCACATTTAGAAAAATTTTGGGATAAATATGCCATACACAAGACTACACCTTTGTGGGTTCCTTTTTTCGCCATTCCGCTTATTAGGCCACAAATTCATTACGCTACTATAATGTTACTTAAATGAAGGAGTCAATGTGTTTATATTTATCATTGGTTACAATCAAAATGTAATATTTTAAGTCCCCTGATGCCTTGTTGGATTCTGAAGGGATTTGGACTGAGGTTGGAAATTTAAAGTAAAACTGTTTCAAGTTAATTCAGAAATAGTACACCTCCCTAATAGCTTTTTAGGTAAAGATAGGGGAGTCTGTTTTTATGGGGGACAGCCTAGAGCTTGTTATAAGTGTGGGGCTCGAACCCATATTAGCAGCGTATGTGATGTGTTAAAATGCCCCTTATGCGGCGGTTTTGGTCACTCACTAGACATGTGTAACAATATCTTTCAATGCAATCTCTGTGACTAGAAAGGTCATGCCTTCCATCAGTGTCCTTGGGCACGACGGAACTGCACTGCAGGCTGGGATCAGGATGATTTATTAAAAAAAGCACACGCAAAAAAACAAGGCCCTCCTGAAAATATTTCCCCCACGTCCCTAGTCCCTCAGGCTGCAAATAAATCAGTTACTCCCAAGGCAGTAGAGACTAGCATAAAGGAACCTCAGTTATCAACAGATAAAAATAACTCTAAACCTTCTACTTCTGGGAAACAGACTCTTGGTTTTTCTATGCCCCCCCCTTTTGAGACAGCTAAAAGCAGATGTCTCACTAGAGCCTCCTTAAAACAGCCTCCTACAAATCCGCTTCCCACCGAAAATTTTTATTCCCCATTAAAAGATGATATTAGGGATTCAGACCTTGAATCAGATACCTCTCATGTGTCCGAGCTTATTACCAAAGATGAAGATAGTAAAACAACAGAATTAGCAAAGGAAAAGAAAGGGAAGAAAGGTAAAAAAAGGAAAGTTAGCCAAAAAAATAGCACTTGACTCTAGATGCTTTTTGGTTTCATGGCTACAATAAAACTAGCATCCTATAACGTTTGTAGCATAAAAGCGCTTCAAAGACAGTTACCCATACTAATGTATTTAGGTTCTTTAAAGTTAGACATCATTCTCTTACAAGAAACTAGAATGGCGTCCCTTTGAAATTCAGCAATTACAAAGAAAATGGATTTAGGGACCTTCTTTTGGACCTTTGGATCTGATACTGCAGATGGTATTGGGATATTATTTGGGAATATGACATTTAAGATATCTAAAGTGATTGATGTTAGACCAGGTAGGGTGTTAATTTTAGACTTTTCTTTGGGAGATTATTTTTCGTCTGATTACTATATATCGCCTCAGGCGAAGCTAAAATGGATTGAGATGTTTGAGGATATCAAACCTTTTTGTTCACTAGAAAACATGTTATATGGGGCGGAGATTTTAATTGCTCCCTAGACATAACTTTATGTAGAAATTCTGGGAAAAAGATACATTGTGACACCAATACCCTCAATAAAATCATCAAAGATTCTGGCCTTCAAGATGTATATAGAAGCATCCACCCACAAGGTGGGGCAACTTATTTCAGACACACCTTTTCGACTCGTATAGATATGGTCTTTATTTCCTGATATCTTTTTCCGGTATCTTGTAAGGTTAAACCCACTGAATTTTCAGACCATTCTATTATAATTTGTAATCTTTCATTAACTAATATACCCCCCTATACTATCTTCCACAACCCACCGCTGGAGGTTAAATATCTCCTTTCTGCAAGATGCAATTTCCTTTTCCAAGTTAGAGATCTTTTTTTTAGCTAAATTTTCTACCATGGACCTATTTGAATCTCAATATGATTGGTGGATGCAAACTAAGCGTGAAATTAAATGTTTATTTAGTAACTGGGGTAAAACCAAAGCAAATTCAGATTACCTGCAATATCTCTTGTATAGGAATCAGCTATATAAATTAATGTCCCTCTCACCTTAAAGACCATTCCTTGTACACTTCTCAAATTTCAAAACTAAAGCAACTTATGAAGTCGTTCCAATATGACAGAGCAAAGTCTTTAGATCTAGAATTTAAATTGGAATTAAACATAGCCCTATGTCTGATCCATTTCAGGCTTGCAAAACTCGTTTAACGAATACTCTAATGTCAGGACTTTTTAATTCACAAGGGGACTTAATCACTACTGATGTGGGAATGTTATCTGTTATCCAGCAACATATTCAAGAATATTTTTCGTCTCAAACATTATTCTCTACTAATAACTTTCCACTACAACACTTTAGTTCTTTACCTTTGCTTTCAGACAGTACTTTAATATCTTTAACAAAACCTGTTTCTGCACATGAAGTAGCAGACGTTATTAAACAGTTAAAAACTGGAACTGCCCCAGGTCTAGACGGTATTCCTAATGAGTTTTATAAAACCTGTATAAAATATATGGAGTTCTTTTACCTCAGTTTTTAATTCTATTTTGAATTCAGCCACAGCCTGTAAGGATTTTTCTATTTCACTTATGACTTTTATTTATAAAAAGGGTGAAAGAAGTTCTTTGTCTAATTGGAGACCAATTCGTCTCTTAAATACCGATTATAAGATATTAACCAAGATCTTGCATAATCGCTTGCTAAAAGCTGCCGAAGTCCTTATACATCCTGCCCAAACCTGCTCTATACCATCTAGAAAAATTCAACATAATCTTTTCTTAATAAGGGACCTTTTTACTAATGCTGTACTTAATTCTTTTGAATCTGGATTAATAGTAGCTCTGGATCAAGCCAAAGCCTTCAACACAGTTTGTCATTCTTATTTGTATTTCATTTTGGTACATTATGGTATTCCACAAACTTTCATTCACTGGATTATTAAACTCTATAGCCAGGCAGTTACTATACCAATAGTAAATGGTTTAATGGGAACTGAAATCGGGATTAATAAAGGTGTTCGGCAAGGATGCCCCCCTAAGCCCTCTTTTATATACTTTTGTTCTGGACCCAGTTATTAGATGTATTATATCAGATCAACAGATTGTAGGACTCTCACCTTCTCCTCTTTTAGAAAGAGTTAAAGTTACAGCTTTTGCGGACGATGTCACTTTATTACTAGCAAATACTACATCACTACAGCGGGCATTAGAAATTTTTAGTTTTTTTGGAAACTTTTCAGGGGCTTCCCTGAATATAGAGAAAAGTTTTATCTTACCTTTACATCATACCCCCTTACATGTTTCCAAATATTTTGAGATATCCGTATCAAATACACCTCAAAAAATTTTGGGGATATGGTTTGGAGATGAAGATATGGTCCTTTATAATTGGGAAAAATGGTTAGTAATTGGTGAATCTAAAGTAAACCTTTGGAAAAGTTGGACTTTTGGTAAACAAAATAGGGTTGCTATTATTAAACAATTTCTATTGCCTCTTTTTACTTATATAAGCCATATTTTCCCTCCTCCCATATCTGTGGAAACCAGGTTGTATAGTATTTTCTTCCAGATGCTCTGGGGTAACAGACTCAACCCAGTCAAAAGAGATTTTACATATCTCTCAAAGAAAGATGGTGGTTTACAAATGATTAATCCCATTGCTTTCTTTCATTCTATTTTTTTGTTTTCTTCCTTCCCGTTTATATGGTCACAGCCTTCACTACCATGGCATTATTGGGTCCAATCCGTTTGGCACAAATATTTTTTTTAAATGGTCTATTTTTCCTCCAAAAATTCTCTCTTCAGATGATTTACCTAAGTATGGGCTTTCTACCCTTAAGAAATTACACCAATGGAAGATGCCCTTACAAAAATTACTTACTTTCACTAGAAAATCTTTTTATGATTATATTGTTTATGATATTCAGAAGATTACACTTTTATTTCCACACTGTACCCCGTTAAAAATGACCTTCGCCTTACACAAACTAACTGATTTCAGGATTCCAGTTAAAACTTGGGACATTATTTGGATATCAGCCCATGGGAGATTAGGTGTTAGAGGGAACATGAAATATAAATCTTTAGATGACAGATCTTGTTTGAGACCACAGTGTATTAACATTGAAGAAAGTCAACATCATTTTTTTATAGACTGTATAGATAGTAAAGCTTTTTGGTCTGAGGCAGCAGCATATTGGAAGATGCCACATTTAGTTTCTTTAACGTATAATGTCCTTATTTTAGGTGATTATACAGGGATATGGAAGAAATACCATAAAAGTACACTAAATGTGTTTTTTGCTTTATTACAGTATTTTTTTATGGCAGGCTCATTGTAAATTTGTACTACAACAACAGCAGACATCATATTTAGTAATCACTGAGTCTGTTCATACTGATTTACTTGCACTTCCAATGATGGATAGTAAGCTTTATTCAAACACAAAAGTTATGGATTTGTGGAAACATTTTTCTATCTCTTAGAGATGTAATTTCTATTATGCCTGTATGAAAAACTCTTTTTTTCCATATTTGTATAACTGTTCTATTTTGTATTGGTTCTCCTTTTGTGTATATTCCTTTTGTGATGTTATGTTTTTTTGCTCAATAAAACTTCCCCTACTCTTTTCGATAAGTGCCATGGGATCTTTAACATCCAACTGAACTACCACCAATCCAGGCAGATGGGACCTCGGTTTAACGTCTCATCCGAAAGACGGCACCTCAGAAATGCAATGCCCCTCTCATGCTGCATTACAGTGTCAGTACTGGGATATTAACCCAAGTGCCAGATGTGGGAACTGAACCCACAGCCCTCTGATCTCCCAGCCTCAGAGGTGAGTGTGCTACCTACTGAGCCACTGACACTGCTAAGTAAGCCCCACACTTTGGTGAAGGGTACATAACAATAATGGTCATTCAAATAGGCCATAGCCTCAGCAAAACAATATTTGCTATGGCCAGACTTCATTAAAAAGCTTTTCTAAAATAGGACAGTGTTGAAAAACAGTAGGCTAGAACACCCTGTAAGACTTGAAAGGCCACATCTCCTTCCAAATTTAACATCAAAAAGAAGGGGCATGCCAGCCCACTGGCACAGTGGTACAGCTACCACTTGTGATGCCAGCAACCCAGGTTCAGGAACAGACACAGGTTGCTGGATGGCTAGCCGGGGGGGGGGAGATTGAGTGCCTGTCAGGCTGCTCTCCTCCTCCTCTGGGGAGGGTGAGTTGCCTGTCCCAATGCTCTACTGCCACCTGGGTGACCATGGGTAGAGGTCCAGCAAGATGGCAAAAAACCAGGTGGGAGAATATTGGCTGGGATCTGGAGTGGCAGCATGCTGTAATGTGCTCTGCCCCTTGGCTCTCCTAGTGCTCCAATGTCTGTGGGGGCAGCATCAGAAAACTAGAAAAAACCCGCACCAGCCACTGAAGATGGGACCCTGCTGTCCCAAGAAAATCCATAACCTGGCTGTTATGGGGCTGGGGTGGACCAGTCAATGCACACTCATGGACTGGGGGGATAATGAGGAGGTCCCCTTCCTCCCCACCCGGGGGAGTAAACCATAGCATGATGATGGGGGTAGGTCTACTGGCACCCCGACAGAGTTGCCCAGGGTGGAGCTATGGGAGTGAGCACAGCCTAGGGCTCCCTGAGGAAAGGCAGCTGGTGTGGTGAGTAAGGGGTCATAAAAAGTAAAAATAAAAAAGGAAGAAGGGACATTTTACAGTCCAAAATTCAGTGAATTAAGGATGTGAGAATTGCATAATGGGTCAAAAGGTTGATGAAGTAGGTTGGCGCCAATCCATTCAAGGCCTTGTTTTTTTAGTACTAAACCCAACAACTGCAAGAGACACACTGCATCACATGTATCCACAAAAAGTAGATTACTGCATCATTTTAGGAAGCTTTTGTTTCATGTATACAGACTAATCAGATGGTTAAGCTAAACTACATGTTCAGGCATCTCCCATGGCTGGGCATCAGATCAAAATAATTCCTTTCTGAGAACACTAGGAATCAGCTGAGGACATGCCTTGGAGGGACACTGAGTTTAAATATCTGACTCCTTTTGCACCCATGCCCAACTATGGGAGATGCCTTGACATGTAGCTGCCAGCTGGGCTTAACCATCTGATTCAGTATTTCTGTTGAGTATTTTGGACTGTTTTTCCTTCTCTTATTAGGTCATCACTTACTTCTCTTTTATTGCTGTCCAAACTATGTAACTAGTTCCTCAGCTCACTCCCACTCATTAAACCATGTTGCAACTTGGGAGGGTATAACTTGAATAATTACTTCTTGTCTATCACATATGTTTCCCTGCATTGTCTATATCATTTTTACATTTTATTTTTAACTTTGTATTATTTTTATCGTTAGCATTTATTTTTGTAAATTCTGCAGTAACTATGTCATTTTAGTGATGATATTATTTTATGGATATCATTATAAATGAGCTTTGGCTCAGTGTTTTTTTTTTCTGTAAATAAAAATGAAATGAAATCCGATTCAGTTAGACTTCATAAGACTAAAGTCGACTGAAGTGATGCAATACTTTATTTTAATAAAACCATAACATTGATGTACCGCTGGGAAGGCCGCCAGTACAGGTCATACAGCACAAGGGAAATATGACCTGACATCCAATAAATGCCAGAAGACAGGCAACTGTGTTTGTCATTATCTACAAGTGGCAAATCAGATTTGTTTGCACGCCTTTGTAAAGCACTTTATATTAGCCAAGGCAAGTAGAGACAAATACTTTGCTGACCATTCTCAGATCTTCAGGACTTAGAAAGGCAAACAGCCAGGACATCAAAACATTATCAACTCATAGAATCTGCCAGCAGAAAAAGGTCACTTGGAGCATCATGTCTGTAAGCACCCTCTGGGCACTTACTAGTTAATTTTAGGTTGCTAAGGGTAGCTAGGCAGAGAGAGAGAGAGAGAGAGTGTGGTGCTGCTGAGTCTGGGATGTGGTGCTGCCTGCTGACTGCAGGTGGGGCCCCTCTGTAGAGGGTATAAATGGCAAGGGATTTTGGTGCCAAGGGGAGATCAAAGGAGAGACCTGGGAAGAGAAGAGCTGGGAGAGAGTTCTGCCTGCATGTTCAGCCAGAGGACCATGGTGGGGCGGAGTGGTCCCTCCACCCTCGAAGACCCGCAATGTGAGAACAATGGTTCAGATGTGCAGGAAAGGGGGACAGTGGAGCAAAGTAGACGGGGCCTGTCGTTGCATTTGGAAGCTGAAGCCTCGGGGTGGGGGGAGAAGAAAGAAAAAATGGAGGCCCGCCAAGTGAACTTTGGCACCTTGGTAGGATAAGCACTGGCAGGGCCTAAATGCCCCAAAGAAAGATTGCTTGTGGGTAGTTCAGCTGCTGGGTCAGAATGGTTTACTGTGTGCAGGCCCGCTATAGCAAAAAAGGTCTGGGGCATGGCTTGGAAATGGCAGCCCAAGCAGTTGAGAGTGTATCGGTGACAGAGTAACCCCATTCCCCAAGTTGTAGGCTGCCACTGAGTTGGAACCCATGGTGTGAGCCACTTATGGAGGTGGAGAAAGTCCATTTGGGGAAGTAATGTTTGGGACCCCAGTGGGGGTGGCAGTCCATTGGGTGATCTGTGTGGCATTGGCAGAAGTCCCCCTGATGAGTCAATTCAGAGGATGGAATCGCTGCATGAGCAGAGCATGCAGGTGAGGACTGGGATCAGGTCCAGGGCACTCAAAACCCCAGAATAAGGCCCAGCCACCAGCCGAAGCATCAGTGGTTGGATATCTGAAAGGGTTCTGGTGGTTCTGTTTTGCTATAAGAACACCTAATGAAAAGTACAGAATTAAGATCTAAAAGGGAAAGAAAAGTTGCTCCATTAAGAAATAGCCCCCAGGTGGAGAAGGTATAAGATCGGGCTGCAGAAATAAATTGAAGGGGAGTGTAAAGGTTTGGGACAGTAGAAATGTTTCGTGCTGCCATAAGCCAGAGTGAAGGTGTAGAAATGGAACTGCCTGAAAAGAGAGTGAAGGGAAAGGAATGTAACCACTACAGAGAGAGAGAGAGAGAGAGAGAGAGATGGAGAGAGAGAGAGAGAGAGAGAGAGAGAGAGAGAGAGAGAGAGAGAATGAGAGATGAGTCAGTGAATTGTATCAGTTTCGAGCTACCTCACTTATTGGCCTTTTCAGCCCTAGAAAATGCTGCCAGGAATTCTAGCCTTTTAAGCTGAAAGGAGATCTGCATGAAATAAATAGTCTGTTAGCACAAGAGACTGTTGCAGTAGATGTCCCAGTTGTGTCTGTGAAAGTAATCCACTGTATTTAATCCCCCCTGCTCCATGGAGTGGCTATTACTGTTTCAAGTTTAATTAAATCATTTTTTGCTTATTGATTCTGGAGTGGACAATGAACCTGCTCAAAATAACTGTGCATGCCTGCCTGTTTTCTAATGAACCTTGCCCTCAGGTGATGAGATCTGCTGAAAGAATGGAGTTGCTTCCCCAATTCGGGACTCCCAGTCACTAAGATTCAAGAACCTGGGTAACGAGTTATCTTTGCTTCAAATGCCTTGGAGAGTGGTTTCTTGTGTTTGTCAAGTGCCCCTCTCCCAATTTGATTACCATCTGGATACTCCTGGATTGGGAGGGGTGGCTTACACATCTACCCAGTCCTGCATGTCAAGTGTGTCTGTATATTCTTTAGATGGCAACAGCTGATCATGACAACTGTTGTGTTGACACCTGTTTATCACATGACAGCTTGCTGTCCAATGTAACTCCCAGATTTCTTGCATTTCATGAGATACAGTTTAGGCTAGAGGGTGCAACATAGTAACATAGAATTTGATGGCAGATAAGAACTGCTTGGCCCACCTAGTCTGTCCCATTTCCTACCTACTGAAATACCACAGACCCTACTTGATCTCCAGCTCTACCCCCCTTTCCTAACTTCTAAAGTTCCCTTATGCCTGTCTCATGTATTCTTGAATCCTGTTACAGTTTTTGCCCCCACCTCCTCTACTGGGAAGCTGTCCCAAGCATCCACCACTCTTCTATGAAGAAGTAGTTCCTCATGTTTCCCCTCAGTCTACCCCCCCAGCTTCATGACCAATTTTAGGTCATCAGATATGATTACCCCCAGGTCTCTTTCCTGTTTGGTGATCATCAGCACCATTCCCCCATCTTGCACTGCGCCCTAAGTTTCTGTGCCCCAAGTGCATGATTTTGCAAATCTTTGCATTGAAACTTAGTTGCCACACTTTTGACCACTCCGTTAGCTTTCTTATGTCCTTACTCATTTTTTCCTCCCTCCTGGAGTGTCTACCCTGTTGCAGATCTTTGTGTCATCGGCAAAAAGGCATACTTTCCCTTCTAACTCCTCTGCAACATCACTAATAAAGATATTAAAGAGTACTGGTCCCAGTATTGATCCTTGTAGCACCCTGTTTGTCACCCTCCCTCCCTTGGAGTGAACTCTGTTTACCACCACACTCTGTCGCCTATCCCCCAACCAATTTCTTACCCAATTTACCACCATAGGACCCACTCCAATACTGTCCAGCTTGTTTATGAGTCTCCTGTGAGGAACAGTGTTGAAGGCCTTGCAGATACTGTGAACTAGGGATGGTTTGGAATATTTCAGGTAATGCAGCTATCTGAAAGAGTGAGTAAATAAGGCTAGTTTTTTTTAATTATTCACACTTTTTTTTATTTATTTTCAATTTGTAGAACAGGGGATAACAAAAGGAGTGGGTGCAGCAAGAAACAGTTGGTTGTTTCCCCCAAAATAGGATTCAGATACAAATTACTGAGAGGTAGGGTGCAAGAGCAAATAAACTAAACAGTTAATACAGTCATAATATCTGCAATAATAAAAGAGGCCCACTGGCATCTGAAACCAGGAAGTGAGTGTTCTTGGCTGCCGACAAGAACACCGAGAACAATGGCATTTTTGGGGCACAAGCAAGGAGCAGCAGGAACAATAAAGAAGGAAAAGGAGAGAGAGAAATAAGTAAGAAATGGAAAGGGGCAACTGGCAAAAGCAGGCATGGGTGGAGAGGTCATGGGGAACTTAAAAGAGTACTACAGTCAGACTTTGTAAAGATATATGTTGAACAGAGTGTTTTGATTTGTGTCTGTAGTTGTAGTGTGTTCTTCCCATTGTCTGCTATTAGGATTTTTTTTTGGTAAATAAGCCTGCTAGTTATATGGCAGTTTTATGACCCCTGGGGATCTTCATCTTATCAAGGTTTATTGCTTGTCTTTTTCCTACAATGCCTCCTGTCTCATGTGACAGTGATGTATCCGACACCATAGATTCAGCAAGTACTAGTTAGTACAGCTGTGATTTAAAGTAAGTTTCTTTATCCAGTGAGCACTAAAGGCTACATTTGCAGTTTAGCAAATACAGTACTTGAGGACTAAGTGTTATTCTGGAAGAAAGCAGCTACAGTCTTTACTAATTATAGCATTGATGATCTAGGGTGATTTGTGTGCTTTTTATGGCTATGTGTAGTCGGATGAAATGAAAGTTTTAAAACCAAAACATTACCTCCTGTTGACTAGACCTGACAAACACATAGAAAACAAAAATACTGAATCTGAGTTAATTAGTGGAGGCCAGAATATCAGGACATACCTCTCAACTGTCCCAATTCTTTCAGAATTTTCTTGATTTCAGACCCTCTGTCCTGATGTCATGACTAGCCAGCAAGTATTCCCAATTTTGTTGACTGCTCCAAAAAAGCCATTGTGCTCAGTGTTCTTGTTGACAACCAAGAATGCTCACTTCCTGGTGTCAGATGCCAGTGAGCACCTAACATCATGTAAGCACACCTACAGCCAATCTGGTGCATTCATCCATGCTGTTATGCTCTGACGAGCTAAGTTTAAAAAACTCAGTAGAAGCCACCAGGAGGTAGTGAGCAAAATCAAGAGTTGGCACTGCGGCTGTGCAGGAGTGATCAGCACGGAACAGAGAACTTACATTTTCGGTGCTATAAGAGATGAGAGGTCTACAGTCTGCCATCTAAATGTTACTCTAAAGTCAGGGAGCCAGATGGAATGGAGCCAGAGCCATGTCACCGATGACAAATGGGGCACTCAAGTAAGAGATATTTGATACCTTCATCAGACAGTAAGAGCTGGCGACTGGTCACAGAGTTCTAACTATGAAAGTTTCAGTGTGAAAATGTTAATAGAATTTTGTGGTCTGGGCTGCTGGCTGCAAAGCTAACTTTATTTTGTACTGGTTTTATGTGGTAGTTTCGGGGGAACTGGTGCCTCAGTTGTGTCTTCTCTGTTGAAAACTGGTACCGAGCAACGGGCTGCAATTACACATTAAGCATTATTTCAGAACACAGTAAAAAACACAATGTGCATTTGTAGCCAGGCAGTGTATTCAAGGCAGAGAGTGCAAAGTATAAGCCCCTGGTGGCTTTTGATAAAGCTTTGGGCTAAACTGGTCAAGTCACCGGTGGCTTATACTCTGTACTCTCTACTTTGAATACACTGTCTGGCCACAAATGCACCTTGTAAGTGTTTTTGTTACTATTTTCTGAACTCAGGCTTAATGTGTAATTGCAGCCCGTTGCTCCATCAGTGCCATTTTGTTTTCTTTGCACTCGACTGTCTGGATTTAACCTGGCAGTTTGAGTGGAGCCGCTGCCGTGTTGTGAATCATTAAAAAGTTTAATGTCAAATAAAGATCAATGGACATAATTTTTTAAATATAGGTTGTTTTAGTTTTACTGCTAGCATATACTAGTTATAGAAAATGTACACTGTTTACTGTGCAGGTGTGCTTGTCAGTACTGTGTGTATTTTAATGAACATAGTGTTTCTGATATTGCAGTTTGCAATACATCTGAGTATGGGGTAAAAACAGGAATCAATCCTGTCATTTTTAATGTCACATGTGACATAAGGAAGGGAGACTAGATACGTCTCTACAGATGATACCGAGATCAGTGATAGGTTACATGGGGAAGAGGGTGTAAGGTGATGTACAGAAGACACTAAGAGCTAGAGAAATGGTCAGTGTTGTAAATGGAAAAAAACAAATCACTGGGAAAACCCCTCCTCTTTGATGATGGGTCAGACATACCTGACAGGGGTGTGGGGGCGCATTTCTCATTACTGTATATGTTGTATATGCAGTAAATTAAACTGGTAGCTGCACACGCAAGCAGACTTGACAGACCATTGTGGTTTGTATCTGCTGGCATGTTTGTATGTTGCATTTTTAGTTCTTACTGACCCAGCCAAAGATGGAGAGAGGGCAGACAGTGGAGGTAGAAATATAATTAGTAGTAGGCAACATTTCATATATATATATATATATATATATATATATATATATATAACATAGGAGGTACAGGTTTGAATCTCACCTCAGCCTTTGTTTTACTAAGTTTCTGAGATAAGCTTATTGTGCATATCCCCCCCCCCACACACCATGTTGTGATGTGTAAGTCACATGATGGAGTGACGACATGCTGAATAACATACGGTGTCCCTGATTTTGGTCACTTGTCTCTGATTTTTAGAAGTGCCCCAGATTTTGGTCCTAGCAGGTTGAGAGTTACGCATCAGGCTCCTTTCTCTAGTACTTGCTGAATCAGTGGTCCTTGATGCATCACTGGCACATGAGGGAGGAGGCATTGTAGGAAAAAGAAGAACAATAAACCATGCTAAGATGAAGATCTCCAGGGGCCATAAAACTAGCAGGCTAATAATTTAGAAAAAAAAACTCCTAATAGCAAACAAAGGGAAGGGCACACCAGGACTACACACACTCTGCACAACATATGTTTTTGCAAATTTTGACTGTATTACTCCTTTAAGTGCAGTATAACTTAGAGGTTAGAACAATGAGCTGTGAATGAGTTCGGTACATACAGTGGGCCTGGGTGAAATTCCCTTACCCTCCACTTGCATACTGCATAACCAGAACAATCCTCCCTATGTTCCCGGGACAGTCTGGAAATGGGCTTCATCTCAATGTCCCTTTCCTAGCCAAAAATTGTAAAATAAAAATAAAAAAATAAAATGGAGGACAGCTTGAAAGACGAGGGAATAAGGGGAATACTAGAGGGCTGGGAAAGATTGTTCAACAAGAGGGAGTGATGGGAAAAGAAGGCACACTGCCCAGCAGAGGTTTTATAGTGAAGGATAGAAGGTGTAGGAGTTGGAATCATAGAGGGAGTATGTGGAAGGGAAGAAAGGGTAGAGGATGAAATGTTCTTAAAAAAAAAATTTGTTTCTGTATGTGATAGCAAAGTTCCTGAATGTGTTCAACAATTCAAAAATATACAGCAAAGAATTTAGAAATCGTATTAAAAAAATATCCACCTGCAACAGAAACAACCATGGAAAATGATATTCCTCCCCACTCCAAATTAGTAACAGTCTATACACGTCTAATAATAAACAAAGCAGGATGCCCACCCCACAACATCTGGCATAGGCACTCTAATGCAATAGATTTCTGGCTGGGTGAAGGAGATTCTAAAGCTACAGGTACATAAAACCTTCAGTTTTCTCAGACACACCTGCTTTCTTAAATAAACTTCAACAGATAACAGCCCTGCCTAGCAATGCTATCCAAGTCACTGCTGATGTGGAATCACCTTATACAAATATACCTCGTGCAGATGGTTTATCAGTCTGCAAAACTTTGCTTGTACAGAGCAGGCAGCCTATTACAGAAATACTACTGGAACTTCTTGAATTCACCCTAATCCATAATGATTTCACATTCAGTGGCAGTGTGTGCTTCCAAAAAATGGGCACTTCTGTAGGAACTAGAATGGCACCTCAGTGTATCAACCTATTTATGGCAACGCTAGGCACTAACTTCCTTTTGCAAAACCCATCATACCCTTGTTGTATTACAGGAACACTGATAACATTGTTCTTATCTGGGAAAACTTCGCTTAGCGTTACTCGTTTCTATTCTTTAATTCACTTTGAATGTCAACTTTTGCTTCTTTTCTTATTTACAATTATTTTACCATACCCTGTTTAGTCTGTAAACCTGTTGATCTCCTTTCTCTAGGTACACTGTTTTGCCATACCTTTTTGTTCTGTTCACCTGTTGTATTATGCTGCTGACATGGAACCTTTGTAAAAGAGCTCTAAGCTCAAAGGTATTTGTAATCCGAGATCTAAAATAAAAAAAAAAAAACAGTAAAGAAGGACTTCCACAATTTCCACCATACAAATAATCTAAAAATGGAATATTAGAAAGAAATACTATACTACTTAGATACCACCATCACACTGAAACAAGAAAAAATGTACACTTTGGGTTACAGAAGACCGATGGACTGCTTCAGCTACCTCCACTACTCGAGCTTCCACTCCACCACACAAAAGAAGAAAGCATCTGTAGCTAGGCCCTACAGCACTGAACAATCTGCTTTGAAGACACAGACAGGGACCATACTGCTATTTATTACTAGGATTCAAGTACCTTTGAACCAGAGGTTCTTTTACAAAGGTTACACGTCAGATACAAATACACAGTACATACACAAATATGTTTACAATACAAAGTTGGAGGATATACAGTTAGCAAGGTGACAAGTGTGGACAAATATTCAGATTACATATCTACAGGAAAACATGTTCGTAATGCTTGGTACAGTGTGGGGTGGGAAGAGTTATAATACAGTGGGTACTCGCAGGAGAGGCAGGATAGGGAGATGCGAGAGTGGAGGTAAGGTTAAGTGAAATGGGGAACAGAGAGGGGAAGGAAAAGAGGGGAGTGAAGCAGACACAGAGAGGGGAAGGAAAAGAGGAGAGTGAAGCAGACAGCAGGTGTCTTTGTCAAATCTAATTAAGGTAGGTGGGAGCAGTTTAGGGAGGGAAGGATAGGTGGAGAAGGGGTGAGTGAAGGGTGGGTAGGGGGCAAAAAAAAGGGGGAGCAAGTTGGCTAGGTAAGGGTTAGGAGCAATCTATTTCCAGAAACTGGAAGAGGAACTGGGCATAATATAACATGGATAAATTGTGTTGTGCCTTTTCCAAACAAAAATATTCCCCTGCACTATGAAAAACAGATTGCACATGCCACTCAAGTACCAAGACAGTGCCTATTAGCAAGAGTAGCAAGGAGGCAGTATAGCGCAGTGGTTTAAGGTTCTGAGCTGCAAACCTGGAGACCTGGGTATGAATCCCACAGCCCCGCTTGCATACTGTGTGACCCTAAGCAAGTCACTTAACTTCCTTGTGCTCCCAGGCTCCACCTGTAAACAAGCTTTCAGCTTAGTGTGTCTCTCCTGGTAAAAAACAAAACAAAACAAACATAGAAAAAGCAACACACAATCGGGTACCAGTGCCTTTCACATACAACCCCACCCTTAGCATTATCCAGGCCATTTTAAGAGGCTTACAACCCTGTCTAGATGATGACCCTTATCTATTTAAAATCATCCCTGGGTCACCAGTGTTGGCATTCAGACAGCCTCCAAACCTACAGCAGAAACTTGTCAGCAGCAAGTTGTGTAAAACTAACAGTAAAGAACTGGGTACCAGAAGATACGACAGTTTAAGGTCCAAAACCTCCACAACCATAGATGAATGCAACAGTGTATATTTCCCACATACTGTGAAAAGGTATGACATAAGGGGTGTGACTCCAAGACATTGATACACTTTAATAAGACATAAAAAGTGCACAAATACCTGGTATGCACTGTAGGTGAAACCTGCCAAGCTCTTTGTGATACTTTTTTTGTTATTATCTTGTTAAGCACTCTGAGCCCTTGGGAAAGGGCTCTGTATAAATAAAAACGCATTTTCTCTCTGCTCTGAGAGTCAGAATGCATTGACATAGCTTCACAATACAACACCCAGATATTCAGGCACCAATGGGAGAGCATTTCTCTCATAAACCAATCACCCCACAGAACTTGACAGTCAGAATACTACAGGACAAATTTAAATGCATTAAGAAAAGGAGACTGAGAAATAAAATTCACGAAACCATTCAAAATTCAAGACTGGACTGAATAGAGATGAGGGTTTTTGCAGTCTTCTTTAGGGAGACTCTTGGTATTTAAACACTTAAAAGTTCATGCCTCCTACTGTTACACTCAAGTATAAAAGTTTGATTACTCTGGAAAAAGGTTGGCATCTCCAAGCTGTTTTATAACCATCACAGTATTTCAAAGACTGCCTTTTTGTCCATGCAAACATCTAATTATTTATTATTCCTTTGCTGTAATACTTCCTTATCAACTGAACTGTCACACTCGTGTAAAAAATTATTTATAGCTAAACTGCTGAATTCAAATGAGAAGTGAGTTTTTTCCATGTAGAAACTCCTTTCAATGTAACTTTCTTATTACAGTGCATGACGAAGAGGTCTGTGTTGCTTTGACAGCTTAGAGGTATTACAACCTACTTTTCTTCAAATAATTCTGTTTTGTACCTATGTTTCCCAAACAATGGCCTATTGGCTTCAAGTATTCCAGATCAGAGTGCATAATGATTTTCTGCTGTAATGATGGAGTATTTGCAGGGCCGCATTAACTTAGATACCTCCATAGGCTGGAAACTTCATGTGCCCCTCCCCCTGAAACATGGTTCAATTCAGGGGATGGTAACAATGTGTACAGTACAGCCTTTTTGTTGTTTGCATGACTCCTGAACAAGCCACCTTTCTCACTGCACCACTTTGGTCAGAGGTTTTGTTCTTGGAATGCAGTTTTGTTTTTCTTATGGATCAAGTTTTGTACTGCAGCTCCATCTCGGCAGATTGGTTGCGTGTGTTTTTCAGTGTTGCAGGCTTTGGATATTTGATGTCTAGGCTTCTAAATCAAATGCCATTACAGCAGTGTCTGCCTACCTACTTGCTGCCTAGCTGGAGCCCAGCTGGTCTCCTTTGCGCAGAACATTGCTCAGTTTTGTTGCTGTGGGATTTTGGAGGTTTCTTTACTGATTTGTTAGTCAGCCAGGAGTCTCTTCGACATTTCACTAATCACTATCCCTCCCTTGTGTGCAACAGTTGTTTGAAAAGCCATCAGTACAATTTGCAAATGGACTGCTTTATTTCTGCCTTTTTTTTGATCTGCCAAGGCATGAGCACTGACTCCGACTCAAACCAGAAATTGTGGATGAAACATAACAAGAACAACCCTGGAGCACAGGCAGAGACTTTGAAAGGATGATAGCATCTATTAGATGGAGGGAAGGTGCAGGATTTTCCCTGAGGATTTCTAAGCCAGCCTCAGCCCCTAGTTGCATGAATCAGTGAAAGATTAGTTTCTTCAGACTAAAAAAAGCTAGAAATAAGTGAAACTAACTTATTACAATTGTGTCTCACTGAAGAAATACATGGAAAAGCAATGGATTCCCAGTCAGGTCTGCGCAGTGACAAAGGACCATTGTATGGCTTTCACAAGAATAGTTAGTATAAGTCGAGGTGGGAAGAGGCACTTGAACTTTGTTCATTAGCTGAGCCTGAGCCAGGACATTTACACAGGGAGTTAGTAACTTAGTTGGTCAACACACTGAATTCTTCTATATCCTAGAGAGACAGAGGGATGTGTGGAAAGAGATCAGGAGCGTGAAGGCACAGTCAGAGGAGAGATTAGCGCAGATGGTAAAGAGGAGGGACAAGACATTTTACAGATACATTAGTGATAGAAGGAAGGCTGGGGAGGCTTGTAAGGCTCAAAGGGGTGGGAGGGGTGTGTGTAGAGGGGTACCTAGAAAAGGCATTGATACTAAATGAATATTTCTGTTTCGTATTCATGATAGAGTGGGAGAGACAGGAACCACAGCTAGGCAGCAGCAAAAACAAGGGGTTGGGAGAGGTAAACACCAGTCCCTTTACAGAAGAGAGAGTCCTGGAGGAACTTATAAAACTGAGGGTGGACATAGCGATGGGAGCAGATGATATACACCCCAGGATATTAAAGGAATTACAGATGGTACAGGCAGCGCTGCTGATGGTCCTGTTTAGTGAGTTGCTCAATACAGGGGTGTTCCAGAGGACTGGAAAGTGGCAAATGTAGTCCCTCTCCCCAAGAGTGGTAGCAGGGAGGATGCAGAAAATTACAGGCCGGTCAACCTCACTTCAGTAGTGGGCAAGGTCATGAAGGCACTGCTTAAGGCGAGGACTGTGAAACACTTGGAAATCATGAGCACAGGATCCAAGGCAGCATGGATTGACAGCAGGAAGGTCATGTCCAACAAATCTGATTGACTTTTTTTACTGGATGATGAAGGAGGTGGATCAGAGAGGAACATTGGATATTGCCTACCTCGATTTCAGCAAGACCTTCAACACCATACCCTGCAGAAAACTGGTGAACAACTAGGTAGCCTGGGGTGGGCAACAAAGTGGAAAACTGAATTAGCAACTGGTTGAGGAATAGGAAGCAGAGGGTGGTAGTAAATGGAAACAAATCTGAGGAAAGGAGGGTGACCAATGGGGTACCTCAGGGATCGGTACTGGGGCCAGTCCTTTTAAATGTCTTTATCAATGACATTGCTGAAGGGCTGGAGAGGAAGATTTGCCTATTTGTGGAGGATACCAATATTTGCAACACAGTAGACACACCTGAGGGGGTAAGGCCGGAAGAGTGGTCAGAGGTGTGGCTAATGGAAAGAAGTGCAGGATCATACATCTGGGGTGAAGAAACTCTGTGGAGAGCTACAGGATGTGGGGGGGGGGGGAGTGCTGACAGTCACCAGGGAAAAAAGGGATTGAGGACAGATTAAAAGACCTCAATATGTATACACTTGAAGAGAGGAGGGAATGGAGGGGCTATGATAGTGACCTTCAAGTATCTTAAAGGCGTGAACAAAAGGCAGGTAGGGGACATCTTTCAGTACAAGAGTTGTAAAAGGATGAGGGGGCACAATATGAGATTGGAAGGGGCAGGATAAGGGGAAATGTGAGGCAGTTTTTCTTCATGGAGAGGGTGGTGGATAATTGGAATAGCCTACCCCAGGATGTGGTGGGTGATAACACAGTGGGGGGAATCAAACATGCATGGGATAGACATAAGGGAACCCTAGGTGGGGTGAAGAGAGGTGATAGCCAATGAATAAGTAGGGTCAGCAGCCTCTGATGTAGACAGGGAATATGGGCAGACTAGGTAGGAATAGCAGTCCTTATCTGTCATTAACTACTATGTTACTATGCTACTATGTATTTTCAGTTACCTGGGGAAAACCCAGCAAAAAAAGCAAACCTCTTAATTCTACTCATTGTTTCCAAAAAGCAGAAACACTGCGGTTGATCATTGGTGCCAAGAGTTATGTTTCTGTTTCCCAGCAGTGCTAATGTGATGCAAGAATTGCAGGATCATACACCTAGATTGATGAAACCGTGCGGAGAGCTGCAGGGTGGGGGGGAGATGCTGGCAGTCACCAGGGAAGAAAGGGATTTAGGGATAATCATCTCAGATGACCTAAGAGTGGCAAAACAGTGTAACAAAGCTGTGGGGAGGGCAAGTGGAATGTTGGGATGCATATGAAGGGGTATCACTAGCAGAAGAAGAGAGGTGGTGATGCCATTGTACAAAACGCTGATGAAATCTCATCAGGAATATGATGTTCAGTTCTGGAGGCTATATCTTCGCAAAGACATAGACAGGGTAGAGGCAGTCCAGAGAGGGGTGACCAAGATGGTGAAGGGCTTGCATCAGAAAGCATATGAGGGCAGATTAAAAGACCTCAATATGTATACACTTGAGGAGAGGAGGGAATGGGAGGATATGATAGAGACCTTCAAGTACCTTAAAGGCTTGAACAAAGTGCAGGTGGGTAAAATTTTCAGTACAAGAGTTGTACAAGGACAAGGGGACACGATATGATATTGGAAGGGGGAAGGATAAGGAGAAATGTGAAGATGTTTTTCTTCACAGAAAGGGTGGCAGATGCTTGGAATAACCTACCACAGTAAATGGTGGGTGCTAACACACTGAGGGGATTCAAACATGCATGGGAATAGACATAAGGGAACCCAAAATGGGGTGAAGAGAGGGGATAGCCAATGACCAAGTAGGATCAGTGGCTGCTGATGCAGGCAGGGAATACGGGCAGACTAGGTGGGCTTAGCGGTCCTTATCTGTCATCAACTACTGTGTTACTATGTTACTATGTATTTTCACTCACCTGGGGAAACCCCAGCAAAAAAATCAAAACTCTTTGATCTGCTCAGTGCTTCCAATCAACAGAAACACTGTGTTTGGTCGTCGGTGCCAAGAGTCTCAGCAGTGCTGATGTGCTGCAGCCCATCCAAACTGAATCAACACTGAGTTGCCACCTGAAATACTGCCTTCTTATACACCGAACACACCCAGCCCAGTATTCCCTGGGCACTCTAAGCAATTTGGCACCATTGGGATTTTGAAATCCAAATCTGCCACTGATTGGGGAGGTTCAACACCACGTCAGTGAATGACGGAATGGGACTGGGAGGCAGGGACATTTGCTGCAAGGGGTACAAGAGATAACTCGGCATAGGCATTTTTCAGTGGAGACTGGGAGGAATGGAGGAGGGAGGGAGGGAGGGAGGGAGGGACCAAATGATGGCAAGGGGTCACAGTGGGAGTCAGGATGAGCTTTGTTGTTTTTACTGGAGGCGTACTCTGACTAACTCGCTAGTTAAACCTGTGCTGTGTGTGTGTGTGGGTGTGTGTGTGTGTGTATGGGCATGCAAGGCCAGGCTCACAGCACTCAGTGGACTCAGGCAGCACCAGCAGAGACAGCAAACAAATACTCAAAAACATATCTTAGTGCATTATTCGCAGGCGCCCCTAAACATCTGGTGCCCCTAGGCTGCGGCTACTTAGCCTATGCATTAAAACAGCCCTGGGTATTTGCTTGTACATGCGCATCACAGGAAAGTGGAGTTACCTCCAAGAAGCCCTGTCTGCGTGCTCAATGTTCTGCACAATTATAATTCTGATCTTTCACGTTGAGCTACTGTATGGAATAGTGTTAGATAAGGAGCTCTGTGTAGCAGATTATAAACAGAAAACAGCACGTTGGAAGAAGTAGTAGAATTACTGCAAGTGTAGGAGCTTTACTAGTGCATACAGAAACAGCTTTTCTTCAAGTACTATTTTTATTTACTTGGGGGAAGTTTGTGGTTAAGAATGTTGGACTGCTGGGGAGGGGGTGCGAGACCTGCTGCAGTGACATGAGGGTACAATGCATGCATACACGGTTTCTCAGAGTTTCCTTCCACAATTCTGTACAGCCTTAGTAACTACATTCTTGGATTTTTTGCATTTAGTTACTGGGGAGAAAAGACATTAGCCCTAGTGTAACTTTATTACACAAAAATAAGTATTGCCATTTAGTGACACATTTTCTAAGTAACATGCTAGCCTTGTGTTTAGTAGTAAATTGCCATTTTTGTGATGAATATTGCCAGATAGGTGGAACATAACATGAACAAGTCTATTTAGTGTGAACTAACAGGCAATTTAAATAGATATCTGGTTTCCTTTTGCCTGTAACCATTCTTATGTTCTTATAGTAGGGAGCATAATTATCTCAAATTTGATTTGTTTCATAAAGTACTGATTGTCAGTGAGTGCCAAGCCTGAAGTGATATAACAGCTTTATAATAACTGGCTTCCCCTTTTTATGTTGATTGCAAGCATGCGCAAGAAACATGTTGCGACAGGTTTCTCCAGAAGCAGGTTGTAGAGGCATGGCAGTGTTGTGCCCAATGGCCCCACAGCCTGCAAAGGCTTGTCCCCTGTCCCCCAATGCCGTGGCATGCTTCTGCTAACACTAGTTCAGCCAGTGTGCCACAACTTACAAAAAAACCAGCCGCTGCAATCGAGGCCGCCTCAAATCGTGCAGCGTCAGCCATCTGCTGTAATGAGGGAGCGACCCGTCATCGCAGGGTGGGATGTAGGATCTCTGATATTGTTTGTGAACATGGCGGCGGCTTGCCGCCATATTCATAAACAATATCTAACCCCTCCATGTTATTTGCCGATGGGGGAGCCCACTCCCCGCTGGCATAATGTGACAGCCTCCCATTTAATTGTGTGCCGACGAGGTGCCCAATCCCCATCAGCAGAAAGGAATCCCCCCCTCCTTTTGTTGTTTGCCAATGGGGGTGCCCAATCCCCGTCGGCAGAAAGGAATCTCCCCCTCCTTTTGTTGTTTGCCAACAGGGGTGCCCAATCCCCATCGCAGAAAGGAATTCTGCCCCTTTGTTGTTTGCCGGCAGGGGTGCCCAATCCCTGTTGGCTGCAGCTGTCCCCCAGATTCGGGGCATGCTGAGCCCACCCCAGCATGACACAAGCCCCTAGATGTTCAGAACATTTTCTTTCTTTCCTGTACCTGAAAGAAAGAAACGGTCCCTCATAGTCTCCCGCCCCTCCCCACAACCCGCACCCCACCCACTGCGCACCCAGCCTCCCCACCCCCCTCCTCATACTTACCTCCGGAGCTTGGCGTGATGATCTTCGCTGGACCAGGAACACGTCTGCACTCTTAAAAGCCGACCGCGAACTGAGGAAATGCCGGTAAGCTGTATAATGTAATGAATAGGGTTTTTTCAACTTTAGTGCATATCTCAGGCATTTTGGGGAATTTTTTCACCAAATTTTCAACATGGGGTTTTTGGAACCCCTCCTCATGAATTCTTGACCTGTCATGGCATTAATCGGCCCCGAAAGGTGGTTTCGCGGTCACTGCACGGAATCACCTTTCGGGGCTGATTCACGAAATGACAGTGCTAGTGTTCATGAAGTGGGCTCTCAAAAAGCCTATGTTGCAAATTTGGTGGTAAAAATCCAAGAAATGACTGTTTTACGAGCATGCACTGCGGAGTTACGACGCACGTCGTAACTTCGTGAATTTATTATATTTTCATGCCAGATTTTCAACATTGGCATTTTGTCCCACCTCCTTGTGAACAGTACAGATCTCATTGTTGACATCCTGGCTGAAATGTGTTTTTGCACTTCCGGCGCCGAATAGCACGGTCGCTGTGGGAAATCAGTGTTCGGGACAGATTAAGAAAATGACAGTGTCGCTGTTCATGAATAGAGGTCCTGAAATGGCTATATTGAAAATTTGGTAAGGATACTCCATTAAATGACTGTATTATGAGCGTGCGTTGCGCAGTTTGCACGTACGCTCATAAGTTCGCGAATTTATAATATTTTCACTCCAGATTTCCAATGTTGTCATTTTCCCACACCTACTTATGAACAGTAAAGCTGTCATTTTCTCCATCCTGGCCGAAGTGTATTTTCGCATTTCCGGCGCCGAATGGAGCGGTCGCTGTGGGAAATCACTGTTTGGGACAGATTAAGAAAATGACAGTGGCACTGTTCATGAGCAGAGGTCCTAAAATGCCTATGTTGAAAATTGGGTGACGAAACTCCATAACATGACTGTGTTACAAGCGTACGTTGAACTGTTTCCACGCACCCTTGTAACTTTGCAATTTTGTAATATTTTCACGCCACATTTTCAGCAGTGGCATTTTTTCCCCACCTCCTTATGAACAGTACAGCTGCCTTTTTTCACATCATGGCTAAAATGTGTTTTTGCACTCCTGCCGCAGAATAGCATGGTTGCTGTGGGACATCACTGTTTGGGACACATTAAGATCGAACGAATGAGAGGGGAGAGTGACCGTGCTCAACTGAGCTCTTTCGGGACTGCTGCAGATTTGTTTGTGGGCAGAGAAAGGGTCCAATGCAAGAGCCCAGTACAAAAGGGCAGCCCGCAGCACTGGGAGAAACAGAGCGAGAGAGCGAGTGAGGGAGGGGGAGTAAGCAAACTCACTGGAGCTCTTTCAGGACTGCTGCGGATTTCTTTGTGGGCAGAAAAAGGCATCAAAGCAGGCAGGAGCCCAGTACAAAAGGCCAGCATGCAGCGGTGGGAGAAACAGTACGAGCAAGTGAGACAGGGGGACTGAGTGAGCTCAACGGAGCTCTGTCAGGACTGCTGCAAATTTCTTTGTGGGCAGAAAAAGGCACCAATGCAGGCAGGAGTCCCATACAAAAGGGCCACTTGCAGCACCAGGACAAACAGAATGAGCATGTGAGACAGGGAGACTGAGCGACCTCAACAGAGCTCTGTCAGGACAGCTGCGGATTTGTTTGTGGGCAGACAAAGGTGCCAGTGCATGCAGGGGCCCAGTACAAATGGGCAGCCTGCACTGGTGGGGAAACCAAAATGAGTGAGTGAGAGAGGGGGAGTGAGTGAGCTCAACAGAGCTCTATTGCAACTGCTGCAAATTTCTTTGTGGGCAGAAGAAGGTGGCAACTCAGGCAGGAGTCCAATAAAAAAGGGCAGCCTGCAGCCCTGGCAGAAACAAAATGAGTGAGTGAGAGAAGGGGAGTGAGCGAGCTAAACAGAGCTTTGTCGGGACTGCTGCAGATTTCTTTGTGGGCAGACAAAAGTGCCAACAGAGGCTGGAGCCCAGTACAAAAGGGCAGCCTGCAGAGCCAGGACAGACAGAATGAGTGAGTGACACAGGGGGGGTGAGCGACCTCAGCGGAGCTCTGTTGGCATAGCTGTGGATTTCTTTGAGGGCAGAAAAAGGTGCCAACGCAGGCAGAAGCCCAGTACAAAAAAGCAGCCTGTGGTGCTGGGAGAAACACGATGAGTGAGTAAGAGAGGGGGAGTGAGCAAGCTCAATGGAGCTCTATCGTGACTGCTGCGGATGTCTTTGTTGGCAGAAAAAGTTGGCACCACAGGCAGGAGCCTACTACAAAAGGCCACCCTGCAGCGCCGGCAGAAATGGATTGAGTGAGTGAGAGAGGGAGAGTCATCAGGCTCAACAGACCTGTGTCAGGCCTGTTGCACATTTCTTTGTGGGCAAAAAAAGCCACCAACAGAGGCAGGAGCCCAGTACAATCTACCTTGGCCTTGCACCTTCTGGGGTCTCAACTCTGTTACAACACTGAATTAACAAATGGTGCCTTAGGAGATCCATGCTACAGCTACTGAAAGTCCCCCACTGTCACACTTCACAGGGACAACGCTCTTTTGCTTATCGAGCACCACTCTGGTTCAATGGCCTCAGCCCCACCATTTCCTCTGCCCCAACAATTGGTATTTTTAAAACTCAGCTCCAGGGCTATCTCATTACCAACAGCTCCCGTGACTGCCCAACTTAACCTTGTTTCTCCACTTCCCTTCCTGCTCTAGTGGTCCCCCTCTCCCCTCCTCACTGGATTCTACTCTTACATCTTGGTATACCCAGTGCTGCACTTTTCAGTCTCTCCCCACCCTTCCTACATTCCTCCTCCCCCTTCCCTCTTCCCTCTCCCTATGACTCTGGCACTTCTTATCTGTTGTCTATTTTCTCTGACAAATGCCACTGGCTGCCGTGTTACAATGCTACTCTTGAATTGTATTAATCTGTACTCTGTTTGCAATGTCCACATTGTTGTAATGTCTGTCTTGATGTTCCCCATAATTTGTATTTCTCTGACGTGGAACCTTTGTAACAGAGCCAAGGCTCAAAGGTATTTGTAATCCTAGACTTAATAAATAAATAAAATAAACAACAGGGCAGCCTGCAGCACCAGGAGAAACAGAATGAACGAGTGAGAGAAGGGGAGTAAGTCACCTCAGCGGAGTTCTGTCGGGACAGCTGCAGAATTCTTAGTGGGCAGAACAAGGTGCCAACGCAGGCAGGAGCCTAGTACAAAAGAGTAGCCTGCAGCACTGGACCAAACAGACTGAGCGCCTGACAGAGGGCCAGTGAGCGTGCTCAACATACCAATGCAATCAACATTCGGCATTGACAAATGCTTGTTTCCATAGGGAAATCGTGGCATAATTTGCCGTAATGAAGAAGTGTTTATTGTGGCAAACACACGCACGGTTTCCCTCAGTCTGTGCATGCGCAAGCTGGAGTTCCTGGTTTCCCGATCACTGTCCGCTTCCCTTCTCGCCAGCAAGTACTCCTACAGAACTGCCACTCAGACTCAGCAGTAAGTGTTTTTTACTGTACATGTAAAAAAAAACATGCCTGCAAAAGAAATGGAAAAAAACAAACTAGTCAGACAATCGTCCACGGACCACACACTGAAACCGAACATCAGCCACAGAGCAATGGCTTATTATTTTATATAATTGATGTGGCAAAAAAGGGAAACCCAGTAATTATATAAAATTAAATATGGGGTGGTGTGTTTAAACTCGAAGTTTACACCACCCCCTCTCAGTGTTAGATGATCTAATAAACCCCTCAAGCTTTGCTCTCGGGGTTTATGTAGCAGCTAACACCTCAGGGAAAGGAGATGTAAACTTCTCATTACACACACAACCCCATACTTTATTCTATATTATTTATACATTTCTATGTGGCATATAGCAGCCTTGAAAGTTAGGGATACTAGTGCTTACAACATTTTTACATGTTTTACTTTTACCACTAAGCACAAAATCTGATGCTGCATGGCAGCCATTTTTAACATTGTATAGTGAATATCATGAATCACAGTGCCAGAGTACTGAGGTATTAATGTTAGTTCAGTTCATAACGTAAAATATATAGTCAGCAAAAGAGGTGCCCTGCTGCTACTTGATCATGTTTGACAAGAAATGAACAACTTCTCATGGGAGGAGCCTGTACTGGTACCCGAACGTCATGTAAAGAAACTGAGGGCAGACACTCTCATTCATAAGTTTATTTCATTTAAGCAATAATGCACGATAGGGTGTGGGTCATGCTGGGATAATCTCATGCCTTGGGTGGTTGGGCACAAGATCGCAGGCTGAGTTCATCCAACACCCGAGAAGTGGGGTTATCCCAGCGCTATTGTTGTTTGCTATATTGCTATATTGCTGTTTGCTGTATTAGCTTTCACTACTTTGATCTTCTGTTCCTGTCAGTGCTGTTTTTCAGTTACCTTTATCACCTAGAATGAGTCCAACCACTCTGCCTAGGCATCCTCTAGGGGACAAGTGACAGACTTGGTCACCTCTGGGTGGGGCAGAACGTTTTCTGCACACTTGCCAGTTTGGCCCAGAGTTCTGCAAGCTCTGCCCTCCACCCAAAGAGGTGAGAACAAAAGGGGCAGCACCTTAGTCTCCAGAAGGTGTCCTAAAGACTGTGGTGCTAAACCTGTTGCATTGCACAACACCTGTTCTGTTTCTTGTCTTTACCTTAGTGCCTGTTGAAACTTTCCTGTTCCTTACTGCCTCCTTTCTATGCCTGTTGAATTCCTACCTCTACCTTTGCTAGTCTGAAATTTCTATGGTACTCTACCCTAAATCGGGTGTCTCTTTTCTCCCCTTTTTAACACAACTACCTGTACTTCACCTGTACCTAACTTGCTCTGGGTGTCTACTGCTTTTTAGCCACTTGTCTCAACCTTGTTGTCCTATTGTTGTACTCAGCCCCAATAGTTATTTTCAGTCACCTTGTGCTGGTGCTAGCAGACACTGTGAAAATTACAAACGCATGCATTTTAAACACAAACAAGACTTCCTGCTGTCCCCCACTTGATCCGTGTAGCCGCGTGTCCTGGTGTCCTTTGCTTGCTCTGCTGCTGATCTCCACTTCTGCTTTAAATGTGGTCTCCCCTTATAGTTTCTCATTTGCTTCTGTTTTCTTTAGGAGTCACATGCCTCATATCACAGCTCCAATTTTTAAAATGCTTTTTGAGAGGGTTGAAGTGCTCATTTTCAGCACTGAAAAACTTTGCCAGAATCAGAATCAAAATCTTCTTTGTTGGCAGACATTTATCTCATAAGTGATGAAAAATATATAACTCACATATTCATGTTTGCTGGTAGGTTGGGCCATGTCATGTTGAGGTGCAGTCTCCTTAGCATGAAAGTGTACAAAAGCATTTGGTGGACAATCTGACAGGTAAAATGCCTGGGGTGAAGGAAATAATTTTTTTTAGAATATTTAAAAAAACGAAACGAGTTAATTAGGGAAAACTGGTGCCATCAGCAGGTATGTGCCTTGTGGCAGTCACACTGGTCCCTCAGGACCAAAAACTGCTAAGAAAAGTTTGACAGTGCCCCTTGAAGGTTGAATACAAGGGAGGAATGTTAGCCTAGTAGTTAAGAGCACTAAGCTGCTAACCTGAAGATTTACATTTGAACTGTATAAATGCCACTTACTGTGTGACCTTTATTAAGTTTCTTTATGTCCTTGTCGAGGAACTCTTTGTAATAGCAAATAACAAAGTGCTAGCGGCATGCTAGGCATACTGGGCAGAGTGGGTGGGCCTGGCAGTCCTTTTCTGCTGACACGTTCTATGTTTCTGTTTCTACGTTACTCTGTCTCTGTGGCTGTGCTGTTTGAATATCATTGTGTAATGTACATTCTGCCCCTCTCTCCTCTCTCTCTCTCTCTCTCTCTTTCTCTGTCTTGGGTTGTAAAATACTTTTGTATACAGTTTGTATGAAATTGAAAATAAATTTCTTTCCTTTCCTCTCTTTTTGTTTATTTATTTATTTGTGTTTATTTGAACTCAGGATTACAAATACCTTTGAGCAGGAACTTCTCATTTACAAAGGTTTCATGTCAGAGGGTGGAGGGTAAACATACATACAAAGGTTGACAATGATTGACAGACTTTAAGCACGGCAAAGGCTAGGCTAAGGCTACATTCCTACTTGGGGAGAGACGACAAAAACAAGAAGATAAAAGCAGGTTACCAAGCGAAAACAACATATGAGCAATAGAGTTAATGAGGGTAGGATAAGCGGTGTAGAGAAAAGAGTAGACTGGCTGAGGGACCATTGTTTAAGGGGACGGGAGGGTAGTAGAGATGCATGTCTGGTAGTAGTAGGAGGGGACCCACATTCAAGAAGTGCCAAAAGAAGGGGAGTGGACATGGAGGAGGCACAGGGAGGGAGGGAGGGATGTAAGCGGAAGAAGCAGGAGCCAGAGTATTGCACCCTAGGGAGGTTATGGGACAGCTAGGGCCAGCAGGAGAGTAGAGGTGATCCTCTTAGTGGAAACAGTCACACTGAATGATTAAAGTGAGGTGTCTTTTGTCAACAAACAGAGTAGAGTATGGGTTGGTCATGGGTCTTGGCCTTGGGACCTCAGATGCTGATCCACATCTGAAGTAAAGAACCTGTGCACCCCCTACTTCTTTAGCCCTGTTAGTTTGTGTCGTTGAAAAAATGGCTAAAAAAAGAGGTGGTGGATAAAACCAAACTGCCTGTACCTCTCCCAACTGGTAACTGAACCCACTAGACACAATTACAAAAGTGGCACTAGCTCACTCTTAGACTGGATCCAGGTCAGCTGCCCATCAAGGATAGCGAGGGTCTCGGTTCAATCTGATCCACTAAGTGACCACTTGCCCATCATTTGCCATTGGTCAAATAAAACCAAGAAAGCTGCACCTACCTTGGTAGAAAGTGCAGCCCTCAAGAGAGGCCAGCTTAATTCTTTTAAAGCAGCGCTAACCCAAATCGACTGGGCATCACTGGGCAAACCTCAGGACATAGACCTTGCTCTACAGTACTTCACTGACAAGTTCAATGCAACTTCTGACATATTCGGCCCAGTTAGGAAAAGGAAAACCTGGGGTTCCAGTAATGGCTGGATCACCAGGGATCTCCTTGAACTTATGAGGGAATGGGACTTACTGTGGGGCAGTGCCAAGGACACTGGTAACAAACACGGCATACCCGGCACAGTGCTGACTTCATTCACCAGTTATCTGTCAGGAAGACTGCAACAGGTGAAGGCGGGTGGCTCCCTTTCCACACTCCTTTCTCTCATGACAGGAGTACTGCAAGACTCAATCCTAGGCTCTCTTCTGTTCATGTTATACATTAACACTATTGGGACCAATGTCAGCAAAGTGAAAATACACCTGTTTGCAGATGACACAGTACTCTATATCTCCAAACCCTCAGTTGCCGAAGTCCATATGGAGCTCCAGGCTGAATTTGATCTTCTCCAGCTTAACCTCATTTGGTTCAAACTTCTCCTAAATGCCAAAAAAATGAAAGTCATGTACATCTATTCCAATCATTTGACAGCACTCCCAAATGTTCTCGCATCCTTGCCTCCCATCAAGACCCTCCTTGGTGATGACCTCAAAGTGGTAAACAAATTTAAATACCTAGATTGTGAATTAGACCACCGCCTAACATTTTCTTCTCATATCACATCCCTTGCAAAAAAAATAACTTAGGCAAAGAATCGGTTTCTTTTACAGGAACAAGTCCCTTTTTACTACCGAAGCCAGGCTAAGATTGATACTGACCACTTCCATTCCCCACCTCAACTATGCTGATGTGATATATGGTTGATGCTCTGATTCACTGGTTCACTAGCTAGACACACTCTACCACAAGGTGATATGTTTCATCTCAAATGCTCACCGTCGCACTCATCATTGTGTCTTATACACCTTCTTGGGCTGGACTTCCCTGTCCACAAGATAGCTCATTCACTGATTCACTCACTTGGCTCTACAAAGTCCTTCTGCTAAAGCTCCCCTCCCTTACATATCTGGCCTATTCAGCACACTGCCTACCACTACCCCTTACGGAGCAGCTTGTACATAATATTGGATGTCCCAAAAGCTTGCTCCCACTTCGGTGAAATGGCCATAAGTCGCGCACTTTCAGCTGCTTTGAACAAAGCACAAGCTATCCTTAAGCTTCAAAATCTAATTCCACTAAATAGCTTCAAAAAACTGGCCTGCAGCAAATTGTGTGACTCTTGTACATGCCAATTGTTTAAATGACCAATACTCTATTCATATTCTCCTAACTTACTTATTCTCACACCAAACCATCATTAGAAATGGCCTTAGCATCTAACATCATCCCAATGCGATATGTATTCACCCCTTACTCATGCCTCCTTCCCAGCTGCCTATACCTTCATTCTCCTCATCTCTGTGTATGTCCTTTACCCTAATTTGTCTTATCTCACACCTACCTAATGTCACTTTCTCCTTTCCTTCTCCTGCTGTAATGCCTACTTTTGTCATACTTCGATATTTTTTATCAATATTCTCTATAACTTATGCCTCTGCACTTGTCTCAAACTGCCTGATGTCAAGACCCATTGTAGCTAATGCAACTGCTCAGACTTGCTCAAATGTCCAAAGGACCCTCCCCACTGAACACCCTGTATTTGACTGGTGCTATTATGTTATTATGTTGACTAGTGTCAACTTGTAATGTTGTGTGGCCTAGTATAAACTTTTGTTTTCAGTGTAAAGTGTCACTTTCATTAATTGTATTCTATGTTTTTGTACCAGTCATATATCTTGTACTATTTGCCTATACAGATCCTCCTTGCAAATGAGTATGCTCGATGGGGTTATTACCTGCTAATAAACTTGACTTGATGATTTTCAAAGATATAGGGTGGCCAGGAATGAGTATACAAACCAAATAAGGCTTGCCGAAGCAAAGTACTACAAGGACCAACGGAAGAAGTCACGGGAGGATGGCAGAAGACTTGGGAGGGGTAAAGAAGCTACAGGGGAGGAAGATAAAAGACACACTACAATGCTCAATATAAATGGAACTACCACCCAAGACTTGCTCATCATTGCTCATTCCTTTAATAGGGCTTTCATAGACCTTAGCTCTGTACTCCCCCCAGGATTACCTTAAAGCTACGGAACCTCCATTATCCACCAGCAATAATGATAACAAGCACCCAAACTTCTACTTCAAATGCATCTCCATCACAGAGGCTAAGAAATACGTAAAAAAAATACTTGGTAAAATCAGACAGGGCAGTGATAAATTAGACATGAAACAGGTTGCTCTCACCTGGGAAGAAGTGATTGCCCCATCACAAAAATATTTAATAAATCCCTCACACTGGCTAAATTCCCCTCAATTTGGAAACTTGCCCTAGTCACTCCCATGTACAAAAGTGGGGATTGCTCAAGCACATCTAACGATAGAGAAGTTTTGATCCTCTCCCCCCCCCAAAGCACTAGAGATAATAATGGCTGACCAAATCTTTGACTATTTGCTAAAATATAACCTTCAATGCCCACAACAGCATGGGTTCAGGGAGTGCCACAGAACGTCGACTGCCTTGTTTGAATTGTCTGTTTTTGTGCATAGGGCACTGGACAGAGGCAAGCTAGTAGGGTCAATTTTTATTGACCTCGCCAAAGCGTTCAACACGGTCAGTCACTCACTCCTTTTGCAGTAATTGCAGTCTTTTGGACTATCCACCACTTCCATAAGATGTTCCATGACTATCTCTCCCACAGGTCCCAGAGTGTGAAAGTTGGGTCTGCTGCTGTCTCTGTCGCTAGAGAGGTCACCCTGGGAGTCCCACAAGGGTCCATTCTCGGACCGCTACTTTTCAGTTTATCTCTAAGTGAACTTCCTGTGGCCTGTACTAGCAAAATCATACTGTATGCTGATGATGCAGTCATTATAAATTGGCATCCCTAGCTTCCTCAACTCCAACAGGATCTCCAGCATACTTTTAACCAACTTAAGTACTGGTTTCGTAAACAGAAGTTACTCCTCAACTACAAAAAGACAAACACCATGCTCATATCAAGTCACCAGCATAAAATAAGAAACTCATTACTCACTGTCACTAATAACAAGGCAACCCCCCTGGAACAAGTTGACTGCTTTAAATACCTTGGGGTCCTGATAGATGTTTATCTATTCTTTACAAAGCACATTGAACTGACAGTAAAAGCAGTAAATGTCAGACTCAGGGTCTTATTAGAGAAGGGTGAAGAGAGAGAGATAGTGAGACTGAAGGTGGAGGACTGGGGCAACATGGAGGATGACAACAGTAAAGCTGACACACTGAACAGATATTTCTGCTCAGTCTTTTCTGAGGAAGGGGAGGGTAACAGGCATGAAGGGAGTATAATGGGTGGGAATCACACTCAAACAGACACAAGACCCTTTACACAGGAAAGAGTCCTAAAGGAATTGGAAGGAATAAGAGTCAGTAAAGCAATGGAGCTGGACGGGGTGCATCCCAAGATCCTAAAGGAACTAAGAGAGGTGGTGGCTGATCCTCTGGCAATCCTGTTTAGCCAGTCACTGGAAACAGGGGAAGTATGCAAAGACTGGAGGACAGCAGATGTAGTCTCTTTATACAAAAGCAGGAAGAAAGAGGAAGCAGGGAACTACAGACCAGTCAGCCTGACCTCGGTAGTGGGGAAGATCATGGCAGCACTACTGAAGGAGAAATTGGTGGAACATCTGGTTGCCAATGGACTACAGGAGTCAAGGCAGCATGGTTTCACTGAGGGGAGGTCATGCCAGACCAACCACATTGAATTTTTTTGACTGGGTGACAAGGAAGGTGGATCGGGGAAGGCAGTGGACATGGCCTATATGGACTTCAGCAAGGCCTTTGATATTGTGCTGCATAGAAGGCTATTAAGCAAACTGAGTAATATGGGAGTGATCGGGACAGTAGTTTAGTGGGTGGGCAACTGGCTGGGTGGCAGGATACAGAGGGTGGTAGTAAATGGCTATCACTCCACAGAGGGAAGAGTGACAAGTGGGGTGCCTCAAGGATCAGTGCTGGGACTGGTCCTATTCAACACCTTCATCTGTGACATTGTGCAGGATCTAGAAGGCAGAATTTCCCTGTTCACTGAGGACACGAAGCTTTGTAACAGAGTGGACATGCCAGAGGGTGTAGACAGAATGAGGAGGGACCTGCAGAATCTTGAAGAATGGTCAATGGTTTGGCAGTTCAAATTTAACGCAAAAAAGTGCAAAATAATGCATATTTATTTATTTATCTTTTGTTGACCAGGTGGGGTACACTAAGCAGACATTTGCCTATTTTCAGGTATGACCCGGGAGAGATACAATACAATACAGTACAATGCAATGCAATATGATACAGTACAGTGTAATGGATACAGAGCTAAGACAATGATGACATTCTGAGTGAGAGAAAAGATTATGCATTTCACCATAGTACAAATTTAACCAGGGTATAGCCATAGGAGGCAGGATATAAAACGACAGAAACATGACTACCTAATTACATAGAGCTTGTAAGCAATTGAAACAAGTGACAGCTAGTGCAGCCTAGGGTTGTTAAGTAGCAGAGTTGGGCAGGGGAGAAGAACAAGACTAAAAGGAAGAGGAGGGAGAAAGGTGAGCAGGATGGGAGAGAAAAACAGGTGGAGGAGAGGAAAAATAGGATGGATTAGGGACAGGTACAAGAAGATCAGTCGATTAGCAGGTAGAGGAGCTGTTTTTTGAAAGTGCTAGTATTGACACAGGAGTGCAGGTCACCCAGGAAGGAATTCCATTGTAGAGGAGCTGCAGAGGTGAAGGCCATGGAACCGTACTTGGATCATGACTTAGGGACTAGTTGCACATTGTCGGAGGATCTGAGGGCATAGTTGTGTGGCCTGGGAATAAAAGGGATGCCAGTGTAAGAGGCTTCTGTGAGGTAATGATGTTGTGAACCAATTTGCCTGGTGAGGAGTCAGTTAAGGCTGTAGGGGAGGGCCAACCTAGTTTACTGTACAGAGAGAAGTGGTGTGTGAGATGGCTGCAGGATAGAGTGAACCTACAAATATTATTGTAGCTTACTGACCACTTGCATCAGAAAGATGCAGTGGATAGAGCAAACACGGGCAGGCCATAGGACAATCTGGGAAGAAGAAGGAGGCCACAAGCAACTGTAATGTGTGCTGAGAGAGAGAGAGAGAGAGAGAGATGGCTTTTAGCATGGTAGACTACACCTAGGCCAGAGTTGACTCTCTTACAGACCAAGTGAATGTGAGTTCAGAAGTCAAGGGAGGAATCCGGTGTAATTCCAAGGTACTTAAAGGAGGTGACTGTAATCAAAGGTGTGCCATTGTCCATTGCTACTTGCAAGGGTAAAGGTAGTTTTTTTTTTTTGTTTGAGTGGGGTTCCAAAAAGCATGGCCTGGAATTTGGATAAGGAGTTTGCTGTCCCCGAGCCAGGACTGTACTGCAGACAGATCAGAGGTTAGATCGCAGTTTATGTGAGTTATGTCTGGGGAGTGACAGAAGAACACCAGGTCATCTGCATAAAGGATAGGAGTTGATCTGTTAAAGCAGTGTGTGACTGAGTTGATATGAAAAGAGAACAGCAGGGGGCCGAGGATGGATCCTTGTGGGACACCGAGGGAGGTGGGAAGATACTCAGAGAACGTAGGGACAATTCTGGTGCACTGTTGCCTGTTTGAGAGATAGCTGGAGAACCATGGCAGCGCACTATCAGAGACTCCTAATGACTTCAGTCTGTTTAGGAGTATGGGGTGGTTGATGGTGTCAGAGGCCTTTGTTAAGTCCATGAAGACTGCACCTGTGAGGCGACCTAGATCAGATGCAGAGTAAATTGCATTAGTCAAGGTAAGTAGTGCTGTGGTAGTGCTGTGATTTTGAAGAAAGCCATGTTGTCAGAGCATAGCAGATCATGCTAGGGCACAAACATCCTGGCACAATATATCAGTCAGGGGGTGAGCATATAGCTTGCACCAACCAGGAACGGGACCTTGGGATTATCATCTCAGATGACCTCAAGGTAGGGAAACAGTGTGACAAGGTGGCAGGTAAAGCAAATAGGATGCTGGGATGCATAAGTAGGGGCATCACCAGCAGGAAATGGAAGGTCATAATTTTATTATACAAGACACTAGTGAGGCCCCACTTGGAGTACAGTGTCCAGTTCTGGAGACCTTACCTACGTAAGGACATGGACAGGGTGGAGAAGGTTCAGAGGAGGGCAACAAAGATGGTACAGGGATTGCATCACCAAGTCCTATGAGGACAGGCTGAAGGACTTGAATATATATATACTCCCTGGAGGAGAGAAGGGAGAGAGGGAGGGAGGGGATATGATATAGACATACAAGTACCTTATGGGGAGGAACAAGGTGCAGGAAAACACTATTTTCCAGTAAAAAAGATGTTCTAGGACTAGAGGTCATGGGATGAAGTTGGAGGGAGGGTGATTCAGAGGAATTGTGAGAAAGAATTTCTTCACAGAAAGGATGTTGGGGAAGTGGAACACCCTGCCCGAGGAAGTGGTGAGGGCGGAGACAATCACAGGATTGGATAGACATAAGGGAATCCTGGAGGTCAGGGGTAAGGGGCAACAGACTTCTAGAAAAACTTAAAGTGATCTTACTAGCTCAAATGGGCAGACTGGGTGGGCCATAGGCCCTTATCTGCTGACAGTATCTATGTATCTACAGTATGTATCTATTTAGACACCAACAGTACCTTACGCCCACAGCCCTCAGCACTGTTGTTGCCGGCTCAGTCATATCTATATTTAATTACGGCCTGGTAGTGTACTGTGCAGCATTGAAAACTTCCCTAAAATGGGTGGCTATGGCACTCAACAATGAAGGCAGGCTAGTCCGTGGGGCTGATAAACTCACACATGTGTGTTTTATGCAAACAAACTAACTGGATTAACCTTAGTGGCAGGATCAAATTACAAACCTGCTTACTAGGTAAAAAAGCTCAACTAGGCATATCACCCCCCTGCATTCTCCAAGTCATCCAACCTGCTCACTCCCTTCACAAGGGCAACAGCAAGAGGCACAATCAACGTCCCATTTATGAAGACATCACTTGGCCAGCACTTGTTCGCCTACAGGGCTCTCCTCTGGCTAATTGAGCTCCCAGTCAAGGTAAACAGTGCCAAGAACCTCCCAACCTTTAAACATGCCCTAAAGCAATTTCTTTTTAACACTAGACCTTGTAAATGTAGTCACGCAACTGGCACTTCCACCCTGCTGACAAGCACTCGCTGACCTCTTGAATACATGTTGGTCAACATGGACAATCTAACCTATCCCTAAAGGAAATAATTTCATACAAGGACTAGCTCTTTATCCTACAGGTGCTCCAAACTGCCCCCCACCACCACCACCAATGCATGCCCTAGCTACTAAACATCACAATCCATTACTGGGACTCCTAAACCAGCTCTTACCCAGTCCCCTCCTCTCCCCCTCCTGACAGTCTCAACACCCTAATCCTGCCCTTACCTCACACTTGTTGCTTTCCCTTTCCTTCACCCTTCTCTTTCCACACTCTTCTTACAAGGAATACTGATCAATTCAAGTGACAAAGTCTGGTTCCTAGGCAGCTTTTGATACCTCCTTGGCATGTTATTTGTGAATACTTGTAACCTATTTTTTAGTAACTGTTCTGTGTCCAGCTAGTATCCTTATGTTAGAAACCTGCATCCTTTTCTCTGTAAATCGTATCAATGTTAATTGTCTTTTATCTCGTGACATAGAACCTTTGAAAATGAGATTCTAGCTCAAAGGTATTTCTGATGAGTGAATAAATAAAAACTGGAAGTTTACACAAATGGCTAATTACTGTTGGCATCTAGAAACAACAACAGGCACCAGTACTGCTTTTTTTTTGTCACGGGTTCTATTCTAAGATTAGGGCATAGGAGAAAGCCTGCCTCAGGCAATTAACTTTCAGGATTTACCCTGCACATTTTTATGTTTTCTTTGCACGGATGTGCAAACATATTGTGGCTAGTCACAGGGGAGGGGCAGGGGAGGTGAGGCATTGTAGCAGCCAATGCAGATAAGCCTGCAGGAAGCGTGTGAGTGACAGGTCAATTGGGAACAGATTGATGATGATGTTGCTCAGCCTTCCTGATGAGCTGAAACTTTGTATAGTTGAAAGGCTGCCCATGGTCCCAGACATGCCCAAACCCACCTACTGCAGGTGAGCAACCCTCCCACCTCCCAAGTGATCCCCCAGGCAGCAAACAGAAACCCAGCTACTATTGCTGAACAACCTGCCTACCTCCTGAAAAACATACCTCCATCATGACACCTTACAACATAGGGGTACGGAGCCTGGTGCCACCATTATTTGTCTCCTCAGGCCCCACATTTGTGTGTGACATCAGGATGCCCATCCCTGGTGCCACTAAAAATACCATTTCTTAATTAAAGAAAACAGTCCCTCAAAATCTGTTTTTATTTCTAATCTCTGTAAAAAAGAAAACAGTCCATCAACATCTTTTGTGGTCCCCCACCACAACCCCTTCTCAGCACCCACCAACCTAGACCCCCCCCCACATCTCTCACTGACCTTTTTGGTCCAGCAATACCTCTCGACCATCCTCCTGCTCTGATGCGTGATCACAAACCAACTGAAAACAAGGTAAGCCTGGTTAATGGCTTTTTAATGTGTTTTGAACTTTTTCTCATAACTTTGTCATTTTTTAACATTTTGTATTCCAAAATTTTCAACACTGCATTTTTACACTCTATTTCATGAACCAAGTAGGTGGAATTTTTCCATATCATGTTGAAACAGTGACATTTTGACAGCAAAAGTCATTATAGTGACAATTTCAACAAATTTGAAATTGTCGCTGTAATTGTCCTGCTGGTGAAATTTCCCCATTTCCCCATGATACACTCCCTTCTGAGTGAAGTCTGACTCAGAGTTGGAGCTTTAGTGATTGGGGGTTGTGGGGGGGGAAAAGCACCCCCAAAAAAACAGCCAATGTCTGACAGGCAAAATTTCACCCGCATTTTGACAACTTTGTTGTTGATGCGGCATGGTGGAACCCAATTTTTCAAATCCCCCCAAATACGTTTTTGCATTTGTTCAGCAAAATTACAGTTCAGACAGGATTTAAAAAATGTTACCTGCCTTGATCATACAGTGGGATCATAAAAAAGTCTATGTTGGAAATGTGGGGTCAAAATCTCAAACTGTGCTATCTGTAAAGATTTTGACCCCAAATTTTCAATATACCCTTTTTTCAACACTTCTCCGTAAATCCCCTCTGAAACATATTGTCACACTTACTCAACAAATTCACTTTTTGGATGGAATGGAATAAAAAAAAATTCTACTTGGCTTGATCATAAGCTGGGAACATAAAACAACAATGTTAAAAATTTATGGTAAAAATGTCAAAGAACTGTGAAGTTATGAAGAATGTTTTTCATTTTTCAACGTCACTCATAATTTTATTTTTGGTTATTTTGAATCCAACTTTTCAACATAGCCTTTTTGTCACCCTACCTCATAGGCATGACAGGTGTCATTTTTTAAATCCCACCCAAAACATCTTTTCATGTTTGTGCCACAGAAAGACATTTTGGCCAGGATTTTATAACTAATACCTATCATGTTTGTAAGGTAGTGTCATAAATAGATTATATTGAAAATTTGGGGCCAAAATCTCAAAAAAACAAAGTCATGATCACACTTTGACATTTTTCAATATTTACTCATAAAGTTACAAATAAACATGGCAGGCATGATTTTCAATCACCTCAAAAACCTGTTTTAGTGGCTGGATGCACAAAATAATGTTTCAGGTCACATTTAATAAATGACTCCTGTCACGTTCATATACGGATAATAAAACCTATTTTGAAAATTCAATGTCACAATTTAAGAAAACAATAGTTATTATGTGTGAACCACTTCATTTCTCAATCATCAGAATTGGACTATTATAACTTGTGTTATCAGTTTGTTAATTTTAGCCCCTGTGCTACCTACACCCAACAACTACACAGCAAATACAAGCAAGCAAACTTTTAGCACTGGCCAGTGCTTCTATCACAGTAAATATATTATTGCATGCTCCTGTCATGCTGTTCTGGTATGCTAAGACAAGCTTAGCTATGATGTCCTCTCCATTGGGTCCTCCTCCTGACTGAGTCTGCTCCTGCTCTACCTGAAATGCCTACCTGCATTTGCCATACCTGTTCAATGGATGACACATTGCTGTTACTGCTTATTATCATCCCCATTCTGACTGTTCATCCCCCTTGATGACCATAATCTGCCTTCTTCAGTGCTGCTGTAACTAAAGCAATGTAAAAATTTGACTATACTGCGATGCTTGGCAAATGAGATTTTTCTGTTTACTATTATGCTACAGTTTTTTTTTCAGTTTTAGTTTTTTCTATTCTGTAATGTCTAGGTCCTTTTCAGCACCTCCTGTTATCCACATCCATTAGTGTTGCTTGGATAGTGTCCTACCAGGTTGGATACCATTAGATACCATTATTTTAGACAGTTTTCAATTGGCCTCAGAAGGCATAGACAGCCGATCAAAGATTCAACCTCCTAGGATACACAGTAAGTATCTGAGGTATCTGTGGAACCTCACCACTGTATCCAGGCATCCAACCATTAAATCCAACTATTCAGGGTTGGATCTGATGGATCTGTACTCAGATCCCTGGATCCAGCCTTGATTCACAACTTTCAGACTATGGCTCCAAAATCCGACTTTGGTCAATTACAGTCAGATTTCAGAGATGGGTACCAGCGCTATCCAATGGAGGGTAGTCAGATCCACAGAAGCACTATGTGAGCACCACTATCCCCAGTATAGTAAAATTGAGCATTACTCTGGAGATCGTAATTTTTTATTTTAAAATACCAGGCTATTGTTGTCTTTCACTTCAATGCATGCAACAGTTTACTGTGGCTTGTCAGCAATGCTAGCTATGTTTTTGGCTGCATGCATGCAATCTTTTCTCCAGTCCATCTGTCTTCATGGATTTCATCCCCTGATGGCCTTAGCCATGGGCATGGCCACAATAGCCTTCTGCATCTCACTTTCTCTCTGGAGTCTCTTTAACTCCACTCTGTTCCAATCCCAAACCTCTAATCCACCATTAGTCAGACCCTTGGTCTCATAGATGGTCCTCCATGGTTCGTCATGTTTAGACTGGTCAAAAGATGACCCCGATACATAGTGTGTAGTCAAGAATTCATCTTAGTATCAGTTTCCTTCACTCCACTAATATAGCACTATTATATTTTTAGACTTAGATAAAACCTTTAAAATAAGTAGATTTTTTAGGCTCTTTTAAATTATGCAGTGGAGCAGATAATGAACAATCCATTCACCCCTACTGTGAACCATAAGATCCCAATCCCAAAATCTCACACTCACTACTTATTCACTGTATGACCCTGAAAATGTCATTTAATTTCCGTGTATGCTATCTGTCCCAGCAGTAAAAGTGAATAGAAATAGAAGCCCATTAGAAATATATTTTCTGGTACTTAGCTTTTGTTGATTGGGAAAGGAGGGCTAGGCAATTCTGCCTATTTGCAGCCTCATCCTGGGATGGGAGGGGGGCCAGAATATAGATGCGGACTTACATATTAAATCAAGTTAAGCTGTTGGTGATATTTTAAGTAAATGGGGAAAATTAGGCCAGAACATTGGGAAATTACCCAACTGTTTTCGAGAAGTGCCATGGGATCTTTAAAATCCACCTGAACAACCAACTGAGCAGGCAGACAGGATTTTTGTTTAACATTTCATCCAAAAGATGACACTTCAGCAGTGCAGCATGCCCCCTTCATGCTGTACTTCAGCGACAGTATTGGGATTTACCCCAAATTCCTGGCGTGGGGCTAGAATGCAAACAGAAGTGAGAAAGAAATAAGTGTTCTGGAGGAGTCACATGATGCGCAGATTGGGCTAACAGTCTTCTGACCTTGCTTCCACTCATCTGAGTCTTTTTTCTTAATTTTTTTGATTACTTCACTATCTAACTTGTCCTAACCTGCATCTACTGGCTCCTGACATCTATTGGTGTGATTTTGGCTGGAGTCAGTGAAGAAAATGGAAGCAGAGATGTGACAAAGTCTCTCACGTCACACTCCACCCCAGACCCTGGACCATGCCATTAAGAAATCCAAAGGCTGTGCTGGTACATTGGGGCAAGCCAGTACTACAAGCTCAGATGCTATGCTGCTTACAAAAGAGACATTTCTACTCGAGCTCCAACCACTTAATGATTCTTTCCTCACCCTCACCTCTGAGCTTGCCTCCCTTCGGAAAGATATCGGAGACACCAATCGTAGGGTGAGTGATGTGGATGCCAGGTGCACTTCACTGAAAAAATGGCATGACCGCTTAGAACTCAATGTTTCTTCACTCCATCAGAAACTGCATAAATTCAAGCTGAAATTGGAGGATCTCGAAGGTAGAAGCAGAAGGAACAATTTAGTAATTTTAGGGCTTCCTGAGGAAGCTGAAGGAGCCTGCTTTGTTTGCCCAAAAAACATTGGAAAAGCTAGTTGGACCTTCACCAAATGGCCCACATTACATTGTAGAATGGGCACACTGGGCCCTGCACCCCAGACCTCCATCAGGATCCCCTCCTCTGCCCTTTATCCTGCACCTGCTGAATTTTTTGGATAAGCAGCATGTTTTGGGGAAGCTCTGGGATATCCAGTCACTAACTTGGGAGGGTTATAAACTCCATGTCACACAAGATCTCCCGGTCACGGTTCGACTGAAAAGGGCACTGTTCCACCCGACAGTCTCCAAATTAATCTCCGCTGGTATCAAATTTCAGATGCATTACCCAGTTCGACTGCAAGTTCAATTGCAGGGCACTGGCACATTTCTGAAGATGAGGCACAAGCTTCCAAAGACCTTCAACCCTTTCTGCCTGATTTGTTTAAATCTGGATGAAGACAATTCCCTGTGCTTTCATTCCTACCTTGTACCACTTGAGAAAAGTTCAGCTTTTTGTATGTGGTCTCTGTTTTCCCTGAATATGAGTTTTGTTATGAAAGCCTGGTTTTTGCTCTACTCGCTGAATATGGAGCGTGTTATGCCCTACTGATCCTGTTCTAATATCTGAGTCAGTGGTATCTTCCTTTCTTTAGGTTATCTCGCCCAGCTTACAAATCACCGAGGATCGCAATTCAATGGTGTGGATTTCATTTTGTTTTAAAGGGGTCTCTTGTTTTGAATGATGGACTGTTAACAGGGAATTGTCCCTTTTCCGGGATTTGCATTGTGACCATTTGCATTTTCTTTCAGAACAGCTCTTACACAGACCAGCTCAGACACTTATTTAGATTGGTTGTGGACCTAAACCAATGTTCTTTGCTGCACCTAGCAACCTGGTCGATGCTTTACTTGTTTTACTTGTTCCATTCAAAAGTGCTGAATTTAATTGCTGTTTGATTCTGATTAAGTTAATACATGATAGTAGTTCAGCTTACATATAGTGCCATTACCTACGAGTGTTAATGGTTTGGCCAGCCTTTTTTTTCCCTAACTGTTCCCATACTAATGCTTGTCACTACTATTTTATTTAGGTAATAAATTATTAAACTGATCCCTTATTTGCATATGCCTCTAGAGGGGAATAGCATGACTATGACTAATTTGATAATTCCGATTAAATATCTAGAGATGACACAGTTGTTGTCCACTCCACAGAATATATAGTTTTAAGGTTTTGAGGTTTTTCTTCTTAATATGTTTCAATTAATACTAATAGAGTAGACTCTTGAGGTTAGAATGTTACTTAGGTTTGGGTGAGTGGGAGGGCAGGGGAAGGCTTGAAATGGTACTGGTCAGTTGTGTCCTCATGAACCAACTAGAGGGATGGAGGGGATTTAGGTATTGGGATAATTTGACAATTTTTCTGATGACAGAGTTGGGGGTTAATAATTGGAAGGTGTTTTGATTTTGGAAAATTGCTGTTTTTTTTGTTTTATTACTTGGGAGGAGGGACGGTTATTGGGGGGGTGTTCCACTGGAGGATGGGGTATGTTGTTGCTATGAGATATATCTCAGTTGTTAAGTTATTTGCACCTTAGTCTGGGTCTAGATCATTTTTTAACAGCTTATGTCAGTGTTTAGTTTCTGCATGTAGAATGTAGAATGTAAAAGGCACTGAGTCTCCTATTAAAAGATCAAAACTTTTACTTCACCTACATAAATTACAGGCTGATGTCACCTTTCTGCAGAAGATTCATCTACCCCCCTCCCAGGTGCTCCTTTTAAGGTGCTCCTGGGTGGGGCAGGCATTTGGAGCAGGACTTGATTCCTGGAAGAGGGGAGTGACAGTTTTATAGCTCAGCGTATCCCCTTTTGCCTCCTTCCAGAGGTGGCAGACCCACAAGGCCATTACATTATACTCCACTCTCTGCTTGGCCACACAGAGGTGATTTTAGACTTGATTTAAGGCCCCACCTCTAATGATCCCCATTTGTTTGCCAAATTGATGTCTATATTAGCCCCCTGGAGTTCCCTCCTGGTTCTCTTGGGGGGGGATTGGAACATGGTTTTATGTAATGAGCTGGATAGAACAGGCTCATATAGACAGGCACTGTCTTCCGGTCAACTGGCTCTCCAAAAGTTGATGGACTCCATGAGCTTGGTTGACCCATGGGGGGCATTGACTCTGGATGTTCAAGAGTACTCCTTTCATTCACTTCCACATAATTCCTTCTCCAGATTATATTATTTTCTGTTGGGGGTGTCTCATCTTCCCAGGGTAAAGCTTTGCTATTACTCAGCCAAAGTGATTTTAGATCAGCACCCTGCCCTTATCCAACTTAACTTCATGTCTTCTTTGCCTAAAGATAAAGTGTGGATATTAAATAATCAACTGCTTAAATCAGATGCTCTCCTTAAGCACCTTCAGTTTTTTATTGCCAAGTTTCTGGAGCTTAACTTCCCCTCTACAACTAAGCTCGACATGTTATGAGAAGCCTTGAAGTGTGCCCTCCGTGGGGAACTAATACGATGTGCCATTAAGTGAAAAAACAGATTTCAGCTGATTTAACCTCTTTACTGACCCAAATACATGCCCTGAAGGGGCACATCTTTCAGACTTCCCCGTACTCTGACTGGGAACAACTGGACAATCTCAGGTTTCAATACAATATCCTAGTGGGTGAGAAAGCACAGCATCTTATTTTGCATACCAGGGTGAAGTATTCTGACCAGTGGGAGAAGGCTGGGAAACTGTTGGTCCTCTGTTTGTGAATGCAAACTACAGAATAGATAGTTTCATCCCTTCAAACAGACTCTGATTGACTTTTGACCTCACCATGTGATATTGTGGATACATTCAAGGCCTTCTACCAACAGTTGTGTGCTCCACCTTCCCACCCCTTTTCACCGGACCAATTTGAAACCTTTCTTAGGGACTTACCTCTTCCTCAGTTGGGTGACCCTGAAATAGCAATTCTACAGGTCCCACTTACCCTCCTTGAGATCAAGCAGGCTATTGACTCGCTTGCCTCAGATAAGTCACCTGTCCCAGATGGATTTACCACTAATTTTTACAAAGCATTTAAAGATCAGGTGGCACCTATTCTTTTAAATACTTACAATTATATTTTTAAAGAAGGCCTGTCTGACTTTTCCTTTTCTGTGACTACTATTGTGGTCCTTCCCACACCTGGTTGAGATCCGTTGTCAGTTTGTAATTATAGACCAATATCACTTATAAATGTGGATCTCAAAATACTTTCTAAAGTGCTGGCCAGTATGTTAAGTTAGGTATGGGACTTGCTTGTTAGTAGGGAACAGGTGGAGTTTGTGAAGGGTAGACGCTTGGCTGATCATCTCAGGAAATTATGTCCCTTCTTTCGGCATCCAGGGATTCCCTTACTCCTGTTGTTTTGGCTTTCCTGGATGCTGAAAACACCTTTGATAGAGTCTTGTGGGATTACCTGTTCTCCCTACTGCCTAAGTATCACATTCCCCAGAAATTCATACAGTGAATCAAGGTGCTTTACTTCTCCCTATCGGCTCGTGTACTTTGCAATGGAGTTTTGTCTCCATCCTTCCCTCTCCACCAAGGCACCAGGCAGGGATGCCCCCTTTCTCCTTACTTATTTAATTTGTTTTTGGAGCCTCTGATCCTTAAGGTTAATTGCTCCCCCAAGTGTCCGGTAGCTCCATAGGCCACAGTGAGTATAAGCTATCAGCATATGCTGATTATATCCTGCTTCATATTTCCTCTCCTGCCACATCCCTGCCTGCTGCCATACAGATTATTTCTGAATTTGGGACCATATCTTACTATAAATGAAACCTCTCAAAGACTGAAGTTGTGCCCCTTAACAGTGCTACTTTAAAGGCAGACATTGAGCATCTTGGCCTTGTATGGAAGTAGGATAAGCTGAAATACTTGGGTATTTATTTCAGCACCTCTCCCTCCAAGATGAAGCATTTTAACTTCATGATATTCAGTATTAAACTTGATTTAGAATGCTGTGCTTTGCTACCCGTTTCATTGTGGGGCTGGAAGAATATTATCAAAATGAACATTTTACCCCGTCTCTTGTATCCCCTCCAGATGTGTAATTTGGCCCTTCCACAGTCTTGGCTTACCCAACTGAACAGGATTCTTACTTCCTTTTTATGGCAAGGTAGGAGTGTGCATTGGGCTTTTTCCAGATTAACACGTAATAAATATGATAGTGGTTTGCAAGCCCTTAACTTTTTGTATATTATTTGGCCATACACCTTATCAGACTCTTTTACTGGATACACTCACTTGAGAACGACCCATCAACAACATATATTCCGAATTAGGTAGTTATCGAGCGCTCCTTATGTGCCACCAACAGATTGGATATTCAGTCACTTCCTTATCTCTCCAGGACTAAGCTTCCTTCACTGTTGATGGACTCACGCTTAGAAGCATCCCTCCGCACACACTTACAGTTTTGTTCTCTACTTAAGATTTCTCCACACAAGATACTTCACAACCACTATTTAGCAATTCTAATTTATGTATTGCATGACAGGTGCTCTCGAGAGGGTTTTGGCTGGACATGGGTGTGGACTTAGTCAGAGATCTTGTCCTTAATCAGAAATTGTTACCATTTCTGGAAGCACAGTCCCTGTATCATTAGCCCACTACTTCATGTTTTTGATATTTTCAAATATCTCACATGTTCATTCAATTTTTTGGTTCTGGGTCTTGGCAGAGTCCATTTGGTACTCGTGTCCTTCCTTCCCCTTTATAAGCCCCCTCTTCCCACCTTATTTCATACTATTACCAGTTTTTGCAAAGCAATCTGGTTGTCACAGAGGGTCTAAGATGTTATTGGTGAGACCAAGTAGTTCCTGCTAAAAGCCTTCCCAGAGATTGGTCCGTCATCTGGAAGCATTTATATGAGTTAATTAAATGGGATAGACTCCGTTCATGCAATTCCAAATTATTCACAACCTTTACTGTACTCCGGTTAAATTGCATAAGATGGGCCAACTACCAACTGACCTCTGTTCCAGATGCAGTAAACAATCTGGTACCCAGTTGCACATTTTATGGTTCTGTGAGAAAGCCACCCCCCTTTTGGAAATCAATTCAAATCCATTTGGACCCTCTGCTAGGGTTGTCGGAGGCATTCTCCCCAGATATATGTATCCTGTGGGAAAATACTGACTCTCTAATCGGTACTCAGAAGTAGCATATGGCCTTAATTTCAGCATGAGCAAAAAAGGTAGTCCTCCGGCATTGGTTAGATCAAAATACCCTCACCTTTTGGAATGGTATAAAGAAATACTATTTGCTCTACAAGCTGAATGACTTATAGCTAGTATGTCTGGTAATCTATGTAAATATAATCATGTTTGGGAACCATTTTATGTTTTACTCATGACATAAACACCTGATTAGTTGTTCCCTAGTATTTTTTTATTTTTAATCTTATTTTTAATTTTATTTTTATTTCCCAGATTCCAATATCATTTCAAGCAACCTATCTGTGCTTCCCGGTGCTTTTATTCAACTCCTCTGGTGGTGGGGTGGACAGGGGTCCTGGGGAGGGCAGTTTGTTAGTTTTTTGCTTGTTAGTGTTGTTAGTTGTTGCTACATTGTACTATGTAATTCAAATATCTCCTGGACCTGCCATGGTACTTGTCATTTTCCTTTGTATCTTCCGGTCAATTCCTGTTCTTGTACCACACCTGTATACTGGTCATATTTAATAAAGTTTACTCAATTTGTAAAAAAAAAAAAGAAATACATGTCCCAGCTAGGACCTGAACCCAGGCCACCTGGGGTATGCTGTCACTACAGTGAAAATTTTACCACAACCGACACTACAGTAACAACAGTGACAGGCTGCTGTAGTGTTGGTGTGGGACCCCGACACTGCTTTCTGGGGGTTTTGCACCCTCTCCCTGAATCAACTCCGGCTCAGAGTTTATTATTTTAGTTACGGGGGGTGAGGGGGCACAACCCCCTGCATGGGGGGGTTCAGGGGACAAAGCCCACAAAGAAAACACAGTCTCAAGTGACCACCTTTATGCTGACCACAACTGCGGTCGACATAAAAGTGTCACTGTAACATCAGTCAACAACAAATTTGTCAACCGACCATCATGGATCTGCCACCTAGAATACCGTTCCAGTTGCACTACCAAGTGCACCACCAAAGCAACTGGAAACTGGGACATCCCAAGGCACCTTACAGTTTCTCTAATGCACAGCCTGGTGCTGCATAGATAATTACATTTTCAGTCACAAGGGTGCAGTGTGCTTAACCCTGAAACCCAAACAAACAGAAGAGAGAAATGAATAAGTGCCCCAGCTGGGACCTGAACCCAGGCCACCCAGAATATTGTTCCAGGTGCACTACTAGCACACTGTACCCTTCTGGCAGAAAATGTAATTATCTGCGCAGCACCAGGTTGTGCATTAGAGATAGGATAAGGTGTTTTAAGACATCCCAGTTTCCAGTTGTCTTGGTGGCACAGCTGGTAGCACAATTTTAATGGTATTCCAGACGGCGTGGGTTTGGGTCCCAGCTGGGGCACTTATTTATTTCTCTCTTCTGTTTGTTTTGTGTTCCATGGATGTGCACACTGCATCTTTGTGGTTGAAAGTGGAGCTAGAATCCAGTCTTCTGATCTTCTGACCTCAGAGGTGAGTGGCATCCTGCTGAGCCACGGATACTGTCTAATGCAATGAAATGCCATGAAATTAAATAAAATGCTACACCTTAGCAGGACTTTCCCCATGGCTAGTATACTGCAAAATACATTCATATGCAGAAACTTCTTGTTTGTCCACTCTGAGCTGTCCCACTGTAGTTAAACTAAATAAATCCTGTAGGAATTTCAGGAATCTTCCACCAGAACCTGAAAACCTGAGAAAGAAAAGAGTATGTACGTTTTCAAGTAATCATTACTTGTTACTGTAAGTCTAATTAATTATGTACGAGGTCCTTGTGCTTTCTGATTGGCTCCTGTACCAGGCATTAATCTCTTAAACATGCCCGGAACTGCTCCTATTAATGCAGCTTTCACTTGTCTAAAGCACATCTTTCTTTTTCAAACTGCATTTTTTTTGGACAAACAGTGGTATTAGATTTAATGACAATAGCAGCACCCTCACAAGTGGGCAAGTGTTAACAACTGGACTGGGTCAGTAACCTGAGGCACACTGCGGGCATTAATCTTCAGGAAATGCCTGCTTGTCGGAACCTTATTGCTTATGTAAGGTCAGGAGCAACTGCGATACTGTTGCTAGCCTAACTAAAACACAACATTTTATGTAAGTTTGAAATGTTTCCAATATAAGTCTGCTGTAGTACCATAGCTTATACTAGATAAAGTAGCTGGCTAAAACCAGTCAATAGCATGTTAACACTACCTATGCCTTACTGTATACGTCACATACAAATTTGTACAAGCTTCAAACATTCTAATGCATTTTATTGTGCTAAATTATGTGTTTTGCATTTTTGAGCTTGTGAATAGCTTGTCCCTGCCTAATAGATCCTGTTGCCAGCAGTATGGGAAAGGGAAAGGGAACATTGTTTAACCAGCAGTAGCGCACTAAGCCGAAGCTTGTTTCCAGGTGCGACCTGGGAGCACAAGGAAGTTAAGTGACTTGCTCAGGGTCACACAGTATGCAAGTGAGAGGCCGTGGGATTCAAACCCAGGTCATGCAGCTCAGAGCCTTAAACTGCTGCACTATACTGCCTCCTGTATAGATGTATAGTATGCCATGTACACCACCACAAGCACATATAAGTAGTTGTTTTTTTTTGCAGCTTAATACTCAAGTTATAAGACCCCAAAAGTAGGTGGTAGGAAAAGTTTAAGCCATTTAGGGCTCAATTCACAAGTAAGTCAGACATACTATTGTTGGCTTATGTATTACCAGCCAATAAAGCCCAGTACTGTGATGCCTATCTGTGTACCCAAAGCTCCATGGCATTTGTGGAGCCTGTCTACCCCCTACACTCCTGACATGCACCATAATGGGGATGGAGTAGCCTGGGAGGTGGAGCTATGCTTAACACTGACATCCAATCAGAAGCACTGTGGTACTTATTACATAGTAGATCCCTTGCTCTACTCCTTCAGGGGATTCTGGGATACAGCCGTCAAAGTACAGGGCTGCCATATCCTCATCAGAGGACATATATATGTGGTATACTTGGGTGCCAGCATGATTCAGTTAGTAGCACACCCACTTCTGGGCCAGAAGGTCATTGGTTCTAGTCCCACACCAGGACTGCACCCATACCATACATGCTGGTGTCTGAGTGCAGTACTAAGGTGATGATGTACTGTCAGGGCATGTCATTCTTTGGATGAGAAATTAAACTGAGGTTCCATCTGCCATTTCTGGCTATTGTTCAGGTAGATGTTAAAGATTCCATGTCCCTTTACAAGAAGAATAGGTGAATATCCCTGGTGTCTTGGTCAAATTTCTCCCATTCACTAAAATAATACCAACAGCTTAATCTGGTTTAAATTCAGTTGGTTTGCCACTGTAGTCCTCCCTCCCCCACCCTCCCTCCAGGATGAGAATGAAAATACACATTATTGTGTAGTCTTCCTTTTCCGGTCAACAGAAATCTAAAACAGATATATATATATATATATGTCTACAGAGAGAGAGGGAGAGAAAATAAATGATGGCAAAGTGTGGTATACAAGAAAATATTACCATCAAGGTGTTAAACAAGCCATATAGCCATGAACCAAAAGGCCAGGTGGTGTTTATGAGCTTGTTCAATCCTGAGATGGTATTATTTCATGGGTATAATGGACTTTGCCATCTTTTATTTTATATAATGCATGAGGTTGGACATTTTTTGCTCTGTTCTGTATTTTACCATAGTGTAGTCATTTGTATTGGTGTTTTTCAGTAGTTTAGTGATTTTCCAAAGTGTGATGGTATGTACCTTTAAGAAGGTACTTAGTGCATGCTGACCCAGTGGTGGAGAGGGCTGAGGCACCCTTGTTTCCTTACCTTTTTCCACACCAGTGACCCGGGTTTGGGAATGGACATGAGTCACTTTGGGGTCAACCAGGAGAGGGAGGATTGAGCATCCGTAGGTGTGGTCTCTTCCCTCGGGAGAGGGGAATTTTATCACTCACTGCTCAACTGCCATCTAAAGGAATCCAGATTGTGGTGCTTGCAAGTCACAATGTGGGAAGGGCCAATGTTCGGAGCACCTAGGGGTGAATCCACAAAGGCACAGCTCACAAGATGTGCTCATTGTACATCCACGGTGTACAAGAAAATAAAGTTGGAGGAAAAATGGAGGACAGGGTTCATGAAGCCCTGCCCATCATGCTCATGGCCTGCTTAGTCTCTCTGTGTCCTGGGACAGTCTGGATTTGTGTTCCGGGGGAGGACAACCCCCCTCCTGTTCTTACTGCAGGGGACAATCCACAGAGGATAATGTACCCCAATAGCAGAGGAGACTTGGGACAGCTGCAGCTGATGGGGACAGGGCTGAATATAGCTGCCCATACCTGCCTAAGGAGAATAAAAACTTCTATAGAAAAAGAAAGCAATTAGTGTTTTTCTGTAGAGTATTGGTTTCTTAAGGAACTGCCACTTTTTTTCCTAGTAGTGTTTCTGTTGTGCTGAGACCGCCTATAAAAGAAAGAAGAGCTCCACTGGTCTTCCCTTTAGTTTTTGGATGGAGAACGGCAAGGTGTGCAGTCAGAAAGGGTGTGTTGTGTGGTCAGAAGCAGCATTTTGAAGTGTCTGGAGGAGTGACAGTGTGTTTTGCAGTGAGAAACATTGAAGCCATCTGGAGCACTGTATGTGTTTAGAGAGGCATGTTTTGTGGTCAGGACTGTTAACATGTAGCATCATGTAGAGAATAAAATCAAGATTGACCGATTGCAGCATTGAGCTAATTAAGCATGATCTGAGCCTTATAAACTGATCATTCACTGCTGGGCCAGGAACCTGTGACTCTATGCTCAAAAAATTCTCCAGCATCCTAGTCAGTGTCTGTGACAAACATGCTCCTCTCAAAAAAATTAGAACTAGGGGTTATATTAATGAATGGGTCACTCCTGATAGTATCAAAATGATGAGAACTAGGGACAAAGCCTGGGCTAGCTATTCTAAGCATAGGGACCCTACCCAGCTCACCCTCTTTCAGTTTCTTAGAAACAAGTGCAAGTCCTCTATTAGAAAAGCTAAAATTGAATTTCTTCAAAATAAACAGTTAGGTGAATCCTCAAGCCCCCGTCAGCTTTGGAGGACTCTTAACTCGTTACTCGAGAAATCAAAAAAACGCAGAACCTATCACATTGTTCCATGAAGAGAAACAGACCAATGACCTCTCTGAAGTGGTGAACACTTTCAACTCTTTCTTTGGCAACCTCAAAAAATACAAACCTCCCCTCTCCACTAAGCTTTCTACCCACTCCCCCGCCACGATACTTCACTCAGGCCTGTTCCCGCTTTCTACTTTAGGGCCTTAAAACCCGCTAACACCATCAAGCTTATCCACAGGAACAACCCTAAATCCAACAAAGGTGCAGACGGTATAGACTATAAAATCCTCAAACTGACAATTTTTTCCCTTGCAGTTCCCATCACCAATATACTCAACCACTCTCTCTGCTCAGGTGATTTCCCTAACATCTGGAAAACTGTTACAATTAAACCACTTTTTAAGTCTGGGTCCAGAAACGAAGTCGATAATTACCATCTTATTTCCCTACTTGCCCCCCCTTAAATAATCGAAAAAATTGTCTACTCTCAACTTACCACCTACCTCAACTCCAACAACTTACTATCTGCTGCCCAGCACTGTTTTAGATCAGGACATAGCACTGAAACAGCTCTTGTAAGGTTCACTAGTGACATCCTTAAGGCCAATGACAAGGGACAGTACACTGGGTCCTTTTTTGTGGACCTGACTAAGGTGTTCAACCTTCTGGACCATGCTCTTCTACTCGAGACCCTCAAAGGCATACACATTTTGGAAGATGTTGTTAACTGGATCGGAAGCTATGTCTCTGGCAGATCCCATAAAACCACCATCAAAGGTCATCTCTCCACTGAAGTATGCCCAATTAAATTTGGGGTCCCCCAGGGCTCCATCCTTGGCTCCCTCCTCTTCTCACTTTTTATCAATAAACCTCCCCCTGTCAAACTACTCATCTTGTCCTCTACACCAATGATGCAGCTCTCTACTGCAGTGAAGCTAACCTGTCACCATGTTCCACAACCTGCAGTCAGATTTCAGGGAGCTGCACTCATGGTTTTCTGGCAATGGGATGGTCCTCAATTCCAAGAAGACCAAGTTCATGGTCTTCTCAGGGCAAAGAAAAGCACCTGTCTCAGGCCTAACACTGGTCTACAACCTGGGTAACCTCATTGAACGAGTAACAGAATCAGATATCTTGGCATCTCCCTGGACATTCACCTCTCCCTTAATAACCATATCAACAACCTCACTAAGGAGACCCATATGAGGCTCGGTCTTCTCTACTGGATCAGAAAGTTCCTCATCCCCACATCCATACTATGCCTTGCAAGCACTCTTCTCTTGCCTCTTTTCGATTATGGCTCTGTTGTCCACTCTCCTCCCAGCTCTTCCCTCCTCTACTCTAATCTTAGGTCCACATATAACAACATCACATGGTTTGTCACTGGAGTCCCTTTTAGAACACACCACCACCCCGTCTATTCCTACCTCAGCTGGCCCACCCTCGAAGGGAGGTTTCACCTCAAAACACTCCTTTCTCCACAAAATTCACCTAAATCTACTGCAGATCAGCGTCAACTCCCTATTCCCAACCTCAGCCCCATGGCGCTTGACCAGAGGTGCCTTCAGTCTGGTATTTGACATCCCTTTCTACCGGACTAAGCAAGCTCAGAACTCTATCACCTACTTGGGCACAAAGTTGTACAACAAGCTCCCCCACCCTGTAATCCAGGCCTGTTGGTCCATAAACTCCTTTAACTCCTCCCTCAAGGATCACCTCCTCAAATCATCCACCTGTGGCTGCCTGGGCCGACCACCCTGCTAAACATGGTTTAACCCTCCCACCTACTCCTCACCTCCCTTCTCCTCATGTAGCAACCCCCTTCACTGCTCCCTGCTTGCCCCCATGAACTCCGTCTGGTATCATAATTCTGCCCCTTTAACCCTTCTACCCTGCCATGTTTCCCTACCTGTCTCCTGTACCCCCACACTGTTCTCTTCACACCTATCTCTTAGCCTTTCCTTTTTTTCTCTCCTTGCCCTGCTACTCCCCTTATTGTAGTGCACTATCCTGACTAAATGCACTTTAGGTATGTGCCATATGTATATCTCGCCTGTCAACTGACCATTAAATATTGTTACATTTTACCACGGCCTTTGATTCTGTAGTTATCTGATCATCCTGCTGTTTCTTTTGTTTTCACTGTGTATCTTGCCTCTTAACTGATCATCATTTATTGCCATGTTTACTCATGGCTTTTCTGTACCTATCTGGTCACTCCACCGTTGCTGTTGTGGTCACTGTAATTATGTACTGTACCTGATTGCTCCTAAGCGTTTGTTCCCATACTTAATAGCACTGCCTTCTACATTCAAACTTGTTACTTTCTGCCTCTGTAAATTGTGTGCTTTTCTTTTTTTTTTTACTGGTTCTTTTGTTCTTTAAAACTGGATGTTTGTCAAAATGGACATTTTTGCTCACATACCCTCCAGTACACAAATAAATGTGATTGATTGATTGATTGAAATCAGCAAAGAGGGCCTGCCTGAGGAAGATCTGCTGCATTAAGGGACATTATTATTTAGGCAAATGTGGTTGGAAGGAGGTGCAGGACTTGTGAGTGGAGGTCAGGTTTGGGTAGTTTTCTGTACTAGAAGGGTATAGTTGTGAGGTGAAGGGGTAAGGGGTGGCTTTTCCATATGTTAATAAGGGGCTGTTCCATGTGTTACAGTTCTCCCTTGCTATAGTGAACCCCTCTATGAAGAATTTCTGTTATAGTGAACACTTCTAATGGCTCCCACCTAATTAGGCATATTAACACCTCGCTATAGTGAACAATAATTAATAAGATTTAACAAGTTACATTAAACTGGATTTGCACCACATGTCGTGGTGCCTTACCTGTAGCAGAAGTGAACTGACTTTATATGGCAAAAATTAGCTGCTTAATTTAATAGTGGAAGGGATCGTAAATTTCTTCAGAACTGATCCCTTCTACTTCCCACTTCTGGGAGCTGCTGAAGTCCCACCCCCGTGCTGAGCACAGTTATGACCCGGGTATCCAGCCATTTTTTTGCACATAGAGTTGCTGAGCACAGCCAGGTATTGTTATGTTTTATCGCTTCATGTATTAAAGCTTTGGCATCAACTGCATCCAGGTGCCAAATGTTTTTCTTGTTCTCTCAAGGCACATGGTCAGAACAACACATCACTTACATCACATGTAAGAAAGTGCGCTATATGAAGAGTGTATCATGGACAGTGATAGAGGTAGAACAGCGTAGTGCAGTAAGTGCTACCCATGTAGCTGTCCATGGTACTGGGAGTCAGTAAAGGGCGTAGACAAGGGCTGAAAAAATTCAGAGTCTGGCTGAGTTGCTCTTGTAGTGGAGAGGAATGAGGCACAGAACAACTCACTCACAGCAGTGCAGGAGATCAGTTTTCTAGTCCTGGTCTCTGATCTTTTTTTTTTTTGTGGCAGCTGTCATACCTTTTTACAAGTCCTTTCTCATGGACCAACCCCCTTCCCTGACTTTATAACCTACCCAGTAATCCAAATCTGACTCAGAGTTGATTATTTTAGTTATGGGGGTATGAAGACAAAGGCCCTGCAAAAACATACGTCTTATTTTGTTTTGTAGCAGTCCTGCTTGTGTGTTAGGGCCGCTACCATGTGGTGATACAGCAGGTGCTGTTGTTGCGGCACTGTGTTGGTGAACACTATTGTTGCAGTCGCTGTCATGACCTAATGCCAACCTTCAACACGGACACTGAAATGATAATTTATGCAGCAAGAGTAGAAGGAGCTGTATTGTATAGAACTCGCTCTTTTCACTTATATTTAGATGTCTTTCCAATGACTCAGAATAAAATAGAAATTACTAGCTTTGTTGAGCTGGGGGTGACTTGTTCATTCCCATGCCCTGTAAATGTCTTGTTTTGCATGAGAAGATAAAAAAAAACATGTTTTTACAGAGCCAGAGAAGATCTAGAGAAGAAAATATCCTGTCGCTGGAGTGCAAGAAATGAGGATGCTAATATGGACATATATCATTTTTAACAACTTAACTGTTCCCCTGGCACGGAGTTGCTTTAATCAGACTAAAAGGACAATTAATAAATTCTATTTCTTTGCTTATTTTTAAAACTATATAGAGGAGGAGAGAGATATAAAATAATATATTATTTCAAACGTAAACTCTCTTCAAGGAGTACCAGGAATGTTTTGCTAAAAGCTTGATCTGGCTAGTACCATTTATATAACTTAAACCAAATTATCACTGAGACTTGTAACACATCCAGCCTTATTATTTTTCTCATCTTTCTGATGCTGAGTTTCTAGTATAACATAGCATCACTGTATCTGAAATGTATTCTATTATACACACTTGGATACCTTGCATGCTTGAGGAATTTACTTATAGAGATTGTTGTTATGATTTTCAGAGCATGATTTAACATGTTCTGCCATTGTATTTATTTCTTGTAATTATCTTGATGTATTTAAAATAATGGAAAGATCAAATAAAGGGAAAGTTTTTTTTAATGCTGCTATTCATCATATCTAAAATTGTATGGATGTGTCATCTGCTAAACTGTCTTAGCTCTCAATCATTGTGCACTGCTCCTGCTGTCTGGTTCAATCTTGTGGCTATTCACTTGCTTAGAATATTTACATAGCGGTGGTTAATAGTCTGTCTGTCTGTCTCTGCCTGTCTATTTGTCTGTCTGTCTGTCTATCTATCTATCTAATCTATTTATCTACCTGTCTATCTATCTATCTATCTATCTATCTATCTATCTATCTATCTATCTATCTATCAGTATCAGTGATGCTATGCCTATGGCTGTTAAAACTGCTGAGTTAACCTGTATATCAATTATGAACTATTTATTCTGTGTTGTTCTTCCCATGTACCCGATCTGTCCTTGAAGCCTCTGGAAATGAACTGTTATGGCTTAAGAGTAGGCATTTTCTTGTAAAATAATTTCAATACATAATAAATTGAAATGTGGACAACTGTATGGCTTCTGTTTCCCTTTAAAGGCTAATTATTAACAGATTGGTATTGTGCCAGAACAATCAAAATAAACCATTTATCATTTCTTTACTCAGGAGGTATGACGTAGGAAACAAAGATAGCTGAGCAACAGAAAATAAACATAACACAAACACGCCCAAGGATATATCTGGATACAGTCAGAAACTCTATTAGCTAAACGTTAAAGAAAGGATCTCAGATTGTCAGCATGGGATCTATATAGGGGTAACATTGCAGAATGTTGGTATCTTATGTTCCTTTCTGTATATGAAATTTGCAACTGCTAGTTACAGAGAAAAGGTGACAGATACAAAAATATTGCAGGGATAGCAGCACTGTGTGCTTTTCCATCTTAGACAGCATGTGCTTAGAATGGACATGCATATCACCTTGGTACGTTACATACATAGGTTACATAGGTTGGTTGTGAGCTAATTAGGCCAATGATCCATTTTAAGCTTACCTCTTACAGAAGGGAATATCCTTCTGTGCCCTCATTTATTCATTAGCTGCCCAACCTGGTTTTGAACTCTGACATAGTCTTGCTGCTACCACCTCCAAAGGTAGAGCATTCCATACTCCCACCATACTTTGGTTGTACCAGGAAGATCTACACCTGCTTCCACATGTCTCCACCTTTATCTGTATATCATGTAGTACTTTGTATGCATTTATTTAGTCTTGTGTTTACCTGTTTCATTTTTTTCTTTTTCTTTTTACCAACTACTAGTAAAAAAGAATCCAACAGAATCATTGTGTTATGAAGTCAGAAAATCTGTATTTGCAAAGCATGAAGTGTTTTTCCAAAGGAAACAGCAATTCTTGTCACAGATGCTTTATAGAAATAAAGCTTTCTTGCCCCAGATGTAAAAGATAATAAAAATATGTAACTTTTGACCACATGTGAACTTTTGTTTCACTATTTTGAAGTGCAAAATCATACAGCTGGCACACAATATTGCAAACATATGAAAGATGCAGTTTGTTTAAGACAGAAGTGCATATTTCTTTAAAAAAAGATAGAATTAGCTCTATAGTTTCTCACTGAAATGCACTAGCCTCCTAAGTAGTTAGGATTTTCTTACAAGGCAAACACTGGGTAGATGCATGCTCTGCAGTACATAACTGTGGGTGCTGGCACAGGCTTTAACCAAGCCCAAAAAAGCACAAAGCATAGACAGGTAGTGCCACCCTCACTTCAGATGCCAGTCACACACTCACCTGACACTGCACAACTGTGGCACAACCACAATGGATCACTTTATAGCAAGTTGCAGAATTATTTAGTGCTGCAAAATGGTGACAAACATACTCAGTGTGTGACAGTGCAGGACCATTAGCCCCAGTGCTTCAGTCATTAGACCTTCTTCAGGGGGCTTTCTAGTCATCAGAGCTCAGGTCTTTTATTCCACCTGACCAGGCAGCTAGACCATCTGATTGGTCACCTCAAAGGTCCATAATGTCAGAAGTCAGGCTGGCACTGGTGGTCATAAATTTAAACAATTGTGAAATTCCAAGTGAGAACAAACAACCCTTCACCCAAGTGTTACACAAATGTGCATAGATGTCAAAGAATCAAACATTTAATAGTCATAATAAACACAAAGTATAAACTTCATGCTGGGTTATTCCTCATCTCAAGGTAACGGAGCACTACCTCAACATTCACTGTCTGGTTGCAGTTGATTTTTTTTTTTTTTTTTTGCAGTTATGTGAACTTAATTAATTAATAACTTCACAACAATAATAAAGAATCAGAAATGAAAAACTCATCCTTAACATGAACATTAACAATGGAAAACCAATTACAAACAAAGACAAAAAAGAGAAAACATCCCAATACCCCCACCTGAACCCTTACCATGATAGCCATGCAGGACTTACAATCTAGCAGATAAAAAACCAAAAAGTGAAAGAAGAGTCCCCCTTGAAAAAGACAAACTTAGAAAGACATCCAAAGAAAGACCTTCTAAGAAGAGTATTAGCTCCACTAAATCCTAGCTATTGATGAGCCAAAAGCAATGTGTGAAAGGTATCCTGAGTTTTGTAGCTATGAAAAATTCATTAAAAACATGCTATTGACTTCTCTGCATTCAAGGCATACAACATTTCAGACACCCATTTGTACCTCGATTGAGGGGCTGAGTCTAACCAGTGGCAAAGAATAATTACATTAGCCATGGCCACAATTAAAGCCATATAAGCTCTTTCAGACCCCCAGAGGGGTGGACCATAGTCTCCCAAGATGCACACCTCAGGAGTAAACGCATCCTGGAGGCCAAAAAGAGTCAAAGCCCCTACAAATAGAGTCCCAAAAGGACTGGATTGAAGGACATTGCTAAAATATATGAAGCAAAGTGCCCTCTGTGCCATTACGTTTAGGACAAAAGGAAAACACAGCTTTCCCCATCCGATGGAACTTCACTGGGGTAAAATATAAATTGTGCAGATATTAAATTGCAGCAAATGTAGGCAGTCTTGCTTGAGATATTTATAAGCATCTACCCATATTTTCTTCCAATAGTCCACAGGAGAATCAATTTCCAAAGTATTTACCCAATAAAAAGCAACAGGAGAAGTCTTATTCCAAAAAGGTTAATAACATTATACAGCTGTAAGATGGGATAAGGGTGCTGGGACAAGGTGGATGGTTTTTCAGAAATAGACCCACTTGATTGGACCAGGAAGGGTTGCCCCAAAAGTGCATTAAACAGTGTTTCAATTGGCAAAATTTGAAAATGTGTTGAGATGACACAACAAATTTGTCTTGGAAGGTACTGAAAGAAAAAATGGATCTATCAGCGAAAATCTCTTCACAATAATTGATATGATGCTTTCTCCAATAATTAGGTAAAATTGGTTTATTATCAATTCAGAGGCTGGGGTTGTGAAATAAAGGTCAACGAATATCGGTATAGAAAGAAACCTTCAAATGGCCATAGACCTGGATAGACCAAGCGATTGGGGAGTGCTGAAGTCCACAGGGGAGCCATGATGAAGGGAGGTAAAGTAGCAAGGGGACATCCACCTGCTATTGACTGATAAGATCCCTCTCAACAGGCAACTAAGTGGGGATGTATCCAGCATCAACTTGAGGCCCCCAAAAATTACCCAATTGAAAACATTTAGCTTCATGCAGAGGAAAATAATACCATAAGATATGTGGGAATTGGAGACCCCCAACCTTTTAGGCTGGACTAATTTGTCATAAGTTCTCTTTAGGGGTTTGTCTAGCCATACAAATGTAGTGAACAAAATGTGTCATTTCTAAAACCAAGATTTAGGCAGGACAATATTTAACATCCTTAAGGAATACAATAAAAGAGGTAAAATATTAATTTTTATAATATTAGCTCTGCCCCATAAGGACAGAGACAAGGCTCTCCAATGAAGGAGATCCTGTTCTATCTGTTTTAAAAGAAGGTCTAAATTGAGCACTTTCAGGGAAGGTAAGTCCCAAGTAAAGTTTATACCTAAATAAGTAAAGGACCAAGCCTCCCACTACAACCTCAATTTTAAGATCTCACCTTTAGTTACATGTGAGAACAGAGAATAGAACACTGTTTTATGAAAATGCACTTTATATCCTGAAAAGGAACCAAAAGCATGAAGAACTTTAAACACTTCAGGCAATGAGGTTAAAGGTCAGTATGATGTAAGAGGACACCAGCAGCAAAAGTGGATATCTTCCACTCCTGATTGCCAGCAAAGATACCCTTAATACTAGGAGATTAAGCTATTTTCTCAGTCAAGGGTTCAATATATAAATTAGAAAGAAAGGGAAGAGGGGACAACCTTGTTGCATACCATGTGTAAGGGTGAAAAGATCTGGCAAAACCCCATTACAGAGCACTCTAACAGTATCCATCTGGGCCTGGATCTCTATTGGGTGGAAGGGAAGAGAGTGCCTCACTGACCTCATCCTTTTGAATAGGACCTGAAAGCATCGACTGTTGGGCTTCTGTCAGCTGAGGTAACAAAATACCATCCATAAAAGATGACAAAGCTTAACTGACATCTGAAGGTGGTGACTCTTCAGTATACAATACTGACTAATAATCCCAGAAAATAGATGCCATCTTTCTAGGATCAACAGTCAAAGAAGCAGATACAGGGTCATGTAAGGCTTTGATCCATCAGGTAGCTGATTGAATGCTTGAGAAGAAGGGCCAATAATCTATTGACCTTTTCTCCCTGAGCCACATAGGTGGCCTTAAGTTTTGCAATAGCCTTTTCTGTTTGTTCTAACAAATAATCCAAGTACTGAGCTCGGAGCTGCAAAAGATGAAGTCTCTCTTTTTCCAGAGACAAGGGGAAAGATGCCTTTCCAACTCCCAGATGTCATGTAGCCAGGCATTAACTTAAGTTTCTCAAAGTCTCTTATGTTACATAGTGAGTTGGATAAGCTCCCCCCTCCAAAGACACGTCAGAGAACGCCATAAAGTGTCTAAAGCAGAAATTGTGCCAAGATTGTCCTGCACAGATTGTGATATGTATGATTTCAGGCAGTCAATTAGGGAAGAGTCCCTTGAAAGCTGAGTATTCAAAGACTAGGTGTGGTCTCTTTCAGAGTACCAGAAATGTCCAAGACCATAGAATTCAGAGCATGATCCAAACGAATCATAGCTTCCATTTGACTCAAATACAGCTGAGGAAGTAAATGCTGACTAATAAGACAATATTCAGACCTTGAAAACGTGTTAAGGGGAATAAAATGAAATGTGAATGCATGTTCTGTTGGGTGGAGAGCCCTCCAAGGATCAACTAATCCCAATTGGTCTATAAACTCCAGTAAGACATGTTGGACCTGAGACAAACCTGCAGTAGGTTTATGGGTGCAATCCAAATCATTATGAAAAATCAGATTCTGATCACTACCCAAAATCATTGGTAAATGGACATATGGAGCCAAGACTGATGACAACCTAGGGGAAAAATGAGGGGCAGTCCACACTGGGACTGTATATAGACCCCAGTAGTACTTTGGCATGCCCCAATTGCCCATGAACAAAAATACTCCGACCCTCTGGATCCCCAACCTCAGTTAAAAACACAAAGGGTATGGCTCTTGCAACTAAAATAATAACCCCCCACTGGTGAGAACTGTTATCAGAACCATAAACTTGTTTCACCCATTCACATTTAAACTGGGAAATTTGGTGAGTCATAAGGGTGAATCTCTTGCAGAAAGGCTAAATGAACTTGAAGTTTCTTCAAGTCTTTCAAAATTCAGTCACATTTAACTTTTGTCTGCCCACCCTAAATATTCCAGGACATTACTTTCCAAAGTGGATTCATAGCTGAAAGAATAAAAAAATTGTCCAGTTATTGAAGCAGGGAAAAGGGGAGCTTAAGTCCTGCAAGACCAGTTACCCCTCTATTCTCCACCCCCCAAAACTGGAAAGACCAACAGTAAACACTAACAACAAAACCCATAAGCAAGAAAGAACATAGATAAAAGGAAGCAAACCCAGGCTCTGAAAGCTCATTACCCATCATTCCAGTCCATGAAGAGCTGTCAGTAGAGCAGCTTCCATTGGATCAAAAGAAAGAAGGAGAACTGTGAACTGTTCCCAATCCATGAAACCAGAATCAGTACCCCCCAAGGAGAACAAAAAAAAGGGGGGATGACTGAATGTCCCCCCAAGAGTTAGATACCAAGATATAACATGTCCCAGATAAGAGACTAAGCTGTAACTACAAGACCCACACATCATAATGGTATTTCAAGGAGAGGAGGAGGGAGGACAGGACAGCAGACTGGCAAGAGCCCAACTAGTTGCCAACGAAATGATAGGCAATATAGAAGACAGAGAGCAAAAAGAGAAATAAAGTATGTGGGGAGCGCTCCAATATGAGCCAACACTATAACGCATCAGTAAAACCAAAAGAAGAGAGAGAAAAAAGAAAAGCATAAAATTATGGGAGGCAGAACAGGCCACAAAAGATGAAACCTGTATCATGACAACTGACTAAATAGTACAAAAAATAACAACAGAGACATAGAAGCCTTCATTAGGAGAACAGAAAAGCATTTGGATACCACACACAAAAAAAGAAAAACTTGAACCACGGCTGATTCAGAGCCAACAGAGAAAATGCTCCACCAAGAAGAAAGAAGAAAGAATAGAAAAAAATAGTGATACAACTGAGAGATGATATGCAGCTAGTTACCCCAGATCCTAACAGCAAAGTGGAGCTAAAAGACAAACACGAATCCTATCACCTACGAGTAGGCAGTAGATTAATCTGGTGGTTTGTTCCCCCCCAAGGGCAAAACCTGCAGCAAACTTCACGTTAAAATCATACTTGATTTAACAAGTCCTAAAAGTACATAAGAAGTGAAACAACCATACACAGAGACAAACAGAACAAAAGGAAGGAGACACCAAGAACAGCACTACAGCTGAATAAGAAGGAAGTGAGGGCTGTATAAAGCAAATACAAACCAAGAAAAACTAAAAAATAAAAGAAGATAAAACGTTTTAAAAATTTTAAGGAGTACAAAAAGTAGCATAGAACGATGCAGTCCAAGCCTCCCAAATCCAGTAAGGACTACAAAAAAAGTGAGCACCATTATCCATAGTGCCCTGACAACATGAACAGTCACCATATTAGTTGTACACTAAAAGTAGATAAAAGCCATACATCAAAATTTGATTCACTGATGTGGTCGATGACAGAAGTGCATAGAGCACAAAAAAAGGGGGCAAACAACATGAACAGTTAACGCCCTGGGCCACAAAGTGAAGAATACCAAAAAAACACTGATCGGGAGACTCAAGTTTGAATCCAAATGCCAGACCAATGCTGCCAAACATAGCAGAGTACCAACAGTCACCTAAGCAAAGACAACAGTAACCAACCATTTCACTAAACAATTATAACACAGTAAAACCATTGCCAACCACTTAGAACAATCCTATAATGATAAACAAGGTAATCACATTTTAGAAAACAATTTCGACTGACAACAGACTAAAATCACAAGAATCAGGTTCAAAAGAGGAAAACAAAAAACTCCATCAGCTCACAAAGTACATATGTATATTGTTATATACTAGCACTTATGTCATTGTATTACTGTTTTTGTTACCCATGTCATTGTATTACTGTTTATGATACCCTTGTCAATGTAATAACACTTGCACTTCTTGACCACTCAGGTCCATCTTGTAAATGAGCTATGCTCAATGATGTTCGCCTGATTAAATAAAGATTTTGATTGATTGATTGATTGAAAGTGGCAAAAAGGTCCGGAAAAAACAAGGGCAGCTCTTTCCTGGCTTCAGCAGCTGAATCAAATCTTTTAATGTCCGCTGATGTTGTGAATTCCAGTTGAGCAGGATACAGCACCTTATGCTTAATATGAGCTGTCTAAAGTATGGACTTAATTGCTCAATATTTGATTCTCCATTGTTGAACCTGGAGGGTCAAGTCTTGAACTAACAGCAGCAGAAGACCGTCCCACCGAAGAGATTGTGAGTTCCTTATAGACCAAAGAATGTACAGAGTCCAAATAATTAAGCAGATGGAATATGAGGGGCCTCAGTCACTCACCCAGAGCAGGTTTGGCCTTAATACATGGTGTGCCAACTCCACCACATATGTAGGGCCATTAGGGGAGGGACTGGCAATTTTGGTACAAAACTTGTGAATAAACTCCATGACATTAGGTTCCTCCTCAGATTCAGATATTCCAAGAAGCACCAAATTGTTGCACTGGCTTCTCCCTTCTAAATCTTCAGGCTTCTCTTCTAGTTGGGCTACCATGCACCTAAGAGTGACTACCTCTGGGTCCAGGCAATTCTAGTGATTCTCCACAGAAGACATCTGCACTTCAGTGTCATTTACCCTCCAAGAGAGCTCTTGGAGTGCTGTCTCAAAGTCCTTAAAGTCAGCAATAAACATAAACACAGTGTCCAGTGCCGGGGTAACGGGCAGTGAAGGAGAAGTGCTGCGCTGAGGCCTCTTTGGCTCCAGGGCCAGAGCCACCATTGGTCGAGCTGAATCTGAAACCTCCAACAAGAAATCATCCATGGTCTGGCAGTCTTGAGGATTTGTCATTGACACAAGAATAAGGCAGTAAACAAGAGTGGGGTATTAAAACATTTAAACGCACAAACTTGGAAAGGAAACAGCTTTTAATGTTAATTAAAGAACCGACCCGATGGAGCTAACTCCAGAAGCGGCTACTCCTGTAAGCTCATCATGTGATTCAGATGCAATTGCTATTTAATGCAGGCTACATATGTAAAATGGCAGTAAAAGACAGTTTTACTTTTTAACTTCATTACTTAAGAAAAGTAGCCTGAAGCAGCAATTGGAGGTGTATGTGTATTCCTAAACAAATGCAATTGCCCCATTAATTACAAGGGAATTCCTATGAGACATGGGGATCCAGTGCAAGAGAAGAGATGGCGCCTGCAAACAAGAATGAAGGAAGGCATAAGGTAATAGCACAAAAGTATAGGAAAGAGAACAAACCGAATGTAGAGGTGGGGGGTGGTTAGGAGTGGTTGGAAGATTGGGGGTTAGGGGTTTGAGGAGGGGGGTTTGTGGGAGGAAGTTGGGGAAAGATAAGGCAGTACAGAGAATAGTAAAGATTAATGTAATCAAAGAATAGCCAAATAGAAACTGAAATACATAACACCCTTGATTTGAAAATAAAAATGAGCAAATGACATATGAGCTCTCAACATAAACCAATATATACCAAATTGCATTTTATGATTTTAACATCTCCAGAGCTTTGCATATCATTAAGCTTGAAAAACAAAAGCAGTACGTTAATGCTTTTTTACAGAAACAGTTTTAAATCCCAGTTAGTATTGAGACCTGATGGTGTGAGAGTGTTTAGGGTGAAAATCCAGAAGCTGTCTCTCTGGAGCAGATTCTTGAGTCGATCACCTCCTCTGGGGTTCTGCTTGACCTGCTTTATACCCATAAACTAAAGACAGGAGAAGATGCAGTTGTGACATTCTTCAAAATGCACTGCTGCTGGTGTAGTGTCAGTACCCTTCCTTATGCTTCTAATGTGCTCCTGTATTCTTTGTTTCACAGGTCTGATAGTACGACCTATATAAAGTTTACAACATTGTCACCAAAGGGTGTATACCACAAAGCTTGTACCGCAGTTAATGAAGCTATGAACCTCCATTTTATATGAGTAGCCTATCAGGTCCAACACCTTAGACTGCTTGCAGTTTCTACAGATACTGCATGCTCCACATCTGTACCTACTGGATGCCGGGGGGTGGGTAGAGGAGCAGCCACTTCCTCAAAACTATTTCAGCAGCACTCTGTAAGGAAAGATGGCTGTCTGATGCAAGGCTCCTGAAGAGTAGCTGCTGAGCATTACAACTATAATGCTACAAATTCTCTTTTTTCTGGTACGCTGTTTTCCAAAAGCTTTTAGATTATTTGATGCTTATTTGTAGAGCTTTACAGAATCACACTTGAAGAGTTTTTGTGTCTTTTTTCTTTACAGACTGCTGTACTAAATCCCAGAGTGCCAAAGAGAGAAGGAGCGAGATGGAGATTCCAGAGGATTTGGTTAAAAAGAGGAATGGAGATCTGAGAATGGAACCCATAGACCCATCGACCTGGGGGTTGTGGGGACTGGAGCAGAGTGGATCCACAGAGAGATGCAGGGGATCGAAGAGCTGCAGATATTTATGGAGGTCCGGGAAGCAAAGAGTTTTAGGTGCATAGAGTAATGTCAGAGAAACAGTGTTGCGGATTTGGAGTCACAATGTTCCAGTAACAAGAAGACTATTTCAGTACACTATAGTGGCTGTTTCAACCAAGCAAAATACAAGACTCATTCCAGTAACCAAATTGTAAGGTGGCAGCCAGATAGATAAACCAAGCTCTGGATGTACTGTACTAATAGTGAAAACAAAAAACGCAGTGCTAAGGCTCTGCAGAGGCAAACAAACCACGATTGGTTGATTCAAGCACTTGTATTGTAAGGGTTCATGTTAACAATAATCCTAGAACCTCTCTGCCAAGTGCTTTTGAACACACCTCATGCTGTTTCTCAAGGTGTAATTACACCCTGAGAAAGAGCATGAGGTGTGCTCGAAAACATTTGGTGGTGTGGTTCTAGGAGTGCTGCCAGCATGAACCCTTACAATAAAAGTGTTTGAATCAGGCAACCAATCATGTTTTTTCTTTTTTTTTTCTCTGTGGAGTCTTAGCACAGTCTTTTTTGTTTTCACAAACTACAAGCATCCCTAGTCTTCAAGGAGATAAAAGGGCTCTTTGTAATTTAACGTTATTACCTTAAAGAGTGGCAATAGTGCGGCATTTAGGCCATATGCAAAAGCGTAGAGAATTGCTTAAAGAGCACATTTTTACTTTTCATTGTTTTGTATGCATGACTTAAAGTTAGCACTTGCTTTTTAAATTATTTGAAATATTTTAAAAGAGCCAATAAGGAGAGATGTTCAATTAAGGATGGCAGCGTATTTGGGAGAATGTTGAGGATATTATTGTCTGACATATCTCACATTAACCGCCAGCTACTTCTAGCATATATTAAAGCACTCTCCCCTTCAGTTAACTTACAAATATCAAACAGAAAGTTGCATATTTTTTCCATCACGGCTAATATCATTTTAAACAAGTTATCAAAGTAAAACAGAAACACAGGAAATGTGTTCTATTGTGCAGAGTTCTTTTGAAGGGCTGATTGCTGCTGAAAACAGCTGTCTTTTATGCTCAGTTGGGCGTAAGGCAAGGCAAGGCAAGTTTTATTTTTATGGCACGCAATCCCAGAAGTTCTGGCTGCCTTGCAAAATAAATTATACAGACAGTGCAGGTAAGCATCAAAAAAACATAATTCAAGTAAAATTATTAAAACATTATATTAACATTTCAGCAATAAAAGTAAGAACAATAGACTATATTATTAAACTATAGTCTGTGAAAGCAAAAGTTTGGTGTATAGCAGTAACATAGCCACTTCAGGGAAGACCTGTGAAAATAGATAGGTCTTCAGCCTCTTCTTAAAAGCCTCAACTGTCCAGGCTCCTCTGATACTAGCTGTGAAAAAATTCCATAGGTTAGGACCAGTGACACTGAAAGTGTGGTGACCAGAGGTTTTAAGTCTAACCCTAGGAATGTCGAGGAGCCCTATAGTTGAGGAATGGAGGGAGTCAGTTGAGGTGGCAGGTGAAAAGAGCCCAGTCAGATAACTAGGGCCCAGTCCATATAGAGCATTTTAGGTGAGCAAACCCACTTTGAAGATGATCTTCCACTGGATCAGCAGCCAGTGCAGAAATTGCATGACCAGGGTAACATGACTGGGCCCAGCAAGGCCTATCAGTAATCTTGTTGCTGCATTCTGCACCAGCTGCAGCCACTGGAGGGTCCCTCCAGTGACCCCAAGGTATAGAGAGTTGCAATAATCAAGCCTTGAAGTGACAAATGCATGTACTAGCATTAAGATGTATTTGGTTGGAACTAGATGCTTAATCCTGGCAATATTCCTCAGGTGGTAAAAAACACCCTTAGCAACAGAAGACACCTGGGCTTCCAGGGTCAATCTGCTGTCAGGGAGCATGCCAGGATTTCACATGCTAGTAGAAGCCAGCTATGGAGCCGATCCCAGGAACAATCCGGTATCTGCTCCAGCTATGCCTTCATCACACCCTCAACCTGGCTCAATCACCAGTACCTCCATCTTATCCGGGTTCAGTCACAACCAGCTGGAGGACATCCAGTCTTTGATCTCAGCAAGGAAGCTGTTAAGAACCTCCATGGCATTGTGTGTTCCCAGGGCAAAGGACAAATACAGCTGGGTATCATCTGCATAGCAGTGAAAACCCATGCCAAATTGTTGAATAAGCTCTCCTAAGGGCAGCATGTATACCACAAATAGCATCGGTGACAAAATCAAATTGGTGCCTGCTAAAACAAAACATACAAAGGAAATGGAGTAAGTAGGGGGAATTATGTAAACCTTTATTCTGTATTTTTATTGAAAATTAGTGATTATTTTAATATAAAGTTTTATGGAAGTGCTTTTTTAGCAGTTTAAGCATTTAGAGTAGAGTAGGTTATTATATCAGGGTTACAAAGTATTCTATATTTAGTTATTTTTCTATACATCTTTTTAAATAGATTGACACTGTGTTTGCCAGAGAAACCTTATTTTCCCTTTCCTATTTTGCATTTTCATAGAGAAGATGTCTACTACAAAACCAATGTAAAACAAATATGTGGAAAGGAACAAAGATTTTTAGAGCAAGGTGTTTCTCCAAGGACAGCACCCATGTTAACCATAAAGTAGCTAAAGTAAATTGAAGACTACATATTTCACTGGTAGAAAAGAACTCCTTAAGAAAATTATATGAAGAGATAAGTGATTTTTAAAGATATTATAGACTGTTTAAGACTTGACTTTGAGACTCAGATTTCATTCATTTGTATTTCATTGCAGTTTTGTGGTAACTCCCTCTGTGCTGCTTTGAATCATGAACTGAGGCCCTGTGTGTGACATAATTGTGGTTTCTGTACAAATATTTATTGCGAAGTGCATCTACTGTCATGTTGCACTCTGGTTATCACTAGACAGCAGAACAAAAAACAATGCTTCACCTTCTGCATTCCTTTTCCTGTCTGAGGTGAAAGGCAAAAAATATCAAAGAAAAAAAAAGGCACTAGGAAAAAATCCATCGCAAATGAGAGACCATTTGATTATTGGTTCAAAATTAGAATCTGCTGTTCTGGAGGATAGTACTGGTAGAACCTCTGCTCCCATGATGAAGGTGGGTGCTGATCTAAAAGCAAGTATACTGCTGCTTCCCTCTCCTAATAGAGTTAACTTGGATGAACCAAACTATTTAGAAAAATCTTCTAATTCATTAATTATTTTAGATTTCTCAATAATCTTGGGGGTGTACATTTGAGGTTAATTCCAAAAATAGGATTTGTTCAGAGAACTTGCAAGAAAACAGTTTTCTGCCTCTTCCTGGTACTGAGGATACTAAACGTACGTTGAACAATCTAGTTCAACCCACACAGTATGATAGTATCTTAGTTTGCAAAAATAAGATAACTGAGGTTATGTAAGATTTATAACAGGCAATAGAGGGCCTAAGAGAATTTAAAAATAATTGTGGGGTGAGTCCATGAGCTCTTGTGGTAACAGGACCCCTGCTGTGTACTCTGCCTGTGACAGACAGTGAAAGGACCCACACAGATACCAAACAGAATGCATTATTTCAGCAGTATTTCCATTCCTATCTTGATGAGGAAATACTAGGCTTATTAAAACACCAGTAAATAGCAAGCCTAAAGATAATGGAGCTAGTTATAATTTGTAATGATGACAAAACCGTCAGAGAAGATATTACTATTAAAAGAGCAGGGCTAGACAATGTGATTAAAACCCCTCAAGATGCTTATCCCCAAACGAGTCATTGGCTGTTGTAATTAATAGTCTGACACAGCTAGAATTGAATAAAAGGCCATAGTTTAGCAGTATTAAGATGCCTAAAAGCCCTCTAGGGATGACAAAAAAAATGCCCCAACAAAAAAAGAAAGAAAAAAAAAAAGAATCAGGTGAACACTAGTATTAAAGATTGACAGGGGGTGACTGTGGATGAACATCTTATAAAGAGAAATAAGAAACTGGATCACACAAGGATGGCAAAAAAACAACCTGAAGGTAATATGCAGTCACCAGATGAAGGGTTGGATAACAGAGATAACAATAGGGATGTGGGGGGAGCAACAGCAAATGCAGGAAAGCGATCTCCTCTCCCATCTACAAAAAATAAATGATGAGTTAGTTTCATTAAAAAAAAAAACAATGTCATGAATTCTGAAGTGCAACACATGTAGGGAGTAACCATAGTGAACTGGTGTCAGAACCCCTCCCCCCCCCCATATATGATAATAGTATTTCCAGAAATCTCACTAACGGTGTAGAAGGTAAAACTGATGCCACTAGAATATGTAGAAATAAAAATGTAACAACTAAGAACCAGCAAGTGGATGATGCATGACTAGAGACCCAGCAGTTAGATATTAGGGTGGTACCGAACCATATTTGAGGTTCTGTGGACCAGATAAATTGATAATTTTGTCTAGCTCATCTTTGAGATCTCAGACTATGCACCTAATCAGGGCAGATATGTGACTGGAAATTATTGATGATGACATTCAGATGTTAAGACTGCTATCTGAATATTTAAAAAATGCTTTGGATGTTGCCATCCTAGCTCAGTCTCTGAGCTTTTTAATAACTATTTCAGGGATTTTGATGGTCTCAAAATACGTAGCTTAGATTCAAGTGCTAATATTCAATTCCACTAAGGCATTGACTCCCTCCCTAAATTTTATTTTAGGAGTGTTTCTCCTGAAGTAGTTAAGAAGTACATTCTTAAATATGATCCCCGCCCCAATTTGATATGTGATGGAATTGATTATTGGATTATTAAGTTAGGTATCAACTCATTTGCTTATCCACTTTCTGTTACTTTTGATTTTTCTCTGTTATGGTGTACTTCCCACTCAATGGAAGTCAGCCAATATTAGACCCATCCATAAGAGTGGTGATCCATCTCATGTCTCCAATTATCGACCCATATCTCTCTTATCACCCCTTTCCAAGATACTTGAAAAAATAATTTTGGATCAGACTATTAAACATCTCAATAAATAGAATTTATTAACTAAATGTCAGCATGATTACAAGGGGGGACATAATACTGAGATGACCTTGGTGGGGTTCATTGGGTGCATTCAGGGTGCTTTTGATAAGGGGCTGTCTGTTGCAGCCATTTTGTAGACCTCACCAAGGCCTTTAATCTGGTCAAACTTAGTTAACTTACTGGTATGCTTAGTAATTTACACTTTTCAAATGATGTTATTAAATTGGTTTCACACTATCTCACCACCAGGACTCACATGACTCATATCAAAGATCATATTTCGGATCCCAAATTGATATATTGTGGTGTGCCCCATGGGTCAGTCCTGGGACCACTTATTTTTTCTCTGTCTTATTGAACCCGAAATTCACCATAGTAATTTCACATATTGACTTTGCTTTATATCTTGACCAATAACTTTGTGTTGTGATTTCCTGGCAAAGTTAGCCAAAACAAGGCTTTATCACATGACTGCCTTTCATCAGGTACTTGCACCACAACTAACACCCAGGCCCAACATGCAGAGCAACCTACAACATCTGGGCCCCCCTTCTGGGTCCACCAAGGATCTGTCCTGTGTGGTATTTTTTTCACCACACTTGGGAATGATCCAAGTGTGGTGAAATGTAAACTGTATTGGATGCATGTTTGGAGAGGAAAAATGGGAAGCCACTTGGGCATGGGTGAACAAAGAACCAACCTTCTTTTGCACCACCATGCAGAGTGGAAGGGCAGGCTGTAGGAGGGAAGAAGATTGCCTGTTCCTGTGGTAGGGGATGGAGCAGAACATGACAGTGCCAGCTGGCAAAAGTGAACCAGGAAGAGAAGATGGACTGAGAGTACTCCTTCAAGTGGGGTGGTAGACAAATCCTGTGACACCTTCTGCTCCGACCATCTCATCTACCGTACCACCAGCCACACTAGGAGGAGCCGTCACTCAGGCTGACCTCACCATTGTTTGTGGTGAGGTAGAGGACCTCCACATGGAGGTGACAGAAGGATGGCAAGACACCCAACGGGTTCTGGAATACCAGGAGATAATAATTAGTCTTTTGAGAGTGATCCATGATTGGCTGTAGTTAGTAAAGACATTTGTTATCTGATACTCTTGTTATTGCTGTATGTGTAGTTTCAGTTTATAATTTCTTTCTTTTCCCTTCCCTTCCCTTCCCTTCCCTTCCCTAACCTTCCAAGAAAAATAAAAAAAGAGAAAACAAATAAAAAAAAATGTTTCTGTCATATGTTCATTACTCAGACTTCTTTTCACAGTTTCCTTCCTTCCTATTCTATTTTCCTTATCTTTTCTGAAGTCTCCTTTTTTTCTACTGTTGTTGAGGGTTGTAGTTGACCCCCATCCTAATAAACAAAATTAAAATCAGCAGTGCATTAATGTGGTGAAAATGTTTACCTGTACTTTTTTATGCTATTTAAGATTGACCCTTATCTCCTGACTTGCATGATACCCTTCTTTCTCCATTTTGAGTCTGCTTTGAATTTATTGAACATTTGAAGTAATAAAAGGAGTGCTCGTTTTAATGTGGCTCGGGCCAGGTTTTCATCTATATTCTCAGCTGTTTTTGAACACGTACTGTCCCATAAGGTCAAAGAGCAGTGTCTGCTGCTTATTAGTTCATTTCAATTACAACAAAAGTGACTTTATACAACTGACGTACAAAAACAGCTGTGAATGCTGCTGGAAACCTTGTCCTAGCCATATTAAAAGGAGCACACCATTTATTATTTGAGATATGAAAAAAGGACTAAAGCAGACTCAAATTATTGAAAGAAGGGTATCACATGAGTCAGTAGATAAGGGACAATTTAAAAAAGAATAAAAAAGTATAGGTCAAAATTTTCAACACATTAATGCACTGCTGCACTAACAAAAAAAAATTAAAACCCCCTTAAAATGTTCCTTTCTTATCTAAAGTAGGCATGCCACCACATCATGCTGCATGCAGTACCATAGTTGCTAGTGTAGTGTTTAAGAATCTCTTTAATACAAAAAATGTAGTTTTCACTTCCAGCCATGAAAAGTTCTGCTGATGTACATTAATGTAAATTGCTGGCCGAAGCCAGTCATAAACTGCAGACACAACGCATGGAGATGCTGTTACAGTGTTGACACTGCAACTGGGCACTGGGGAGTAAGGACCCTCAATGATGAGAAACCTTGCTAATAAAAGATAATAAAAGAGGCAGTATAGGATAGTGGTTTAAGGCTGTGAGTTGCAAATCTGGAGACCTGGGCTTGAATCCCACAGCCCCCACTTGTGTACACTACTGTGACCCTGAGCAGGTCACTTAACTTCCCTGTGCTCCCAGGTTGCACCTGTAAAAAAGCTTTAAGCTTGATGCGTCTCACCTGGTTAAACAATTAGAAAAAAAGTAAATAAATGAAACATTATTTTTCGTTTAGTCGTGAATCTTGTCAAGTAGTGGCCCAAGTCCCAAAAATGCTTTCTTTCTGCTTAATGCCTCCCGCTGCTGTGCTGTTCAGAGAAGTCACGAAGACCCACATGAGAAATTGCCTGAATGACTGAAACATTATTCTGGGATTTTGTCTGCAAGATTTCCTCTGCTAGCCACAAAAGTCAAGTGGTTGCCCATGTCCCACAAAAGGCTTTCCTTCTGCTCTGCTGTGCCTCCTGTTGCTGTGCTGTGCAACTTTCCTGAGAAGTTGCCAAGTCCTACATGAGAAACTGTTTGAATAACTGAAACATCATTCTTGATTTTGTCTACAAGATTTCCTCTGCTAGCCACACAAGTCAAGTGGCTGCCAATGTCCCAAAAATGCTTTCCTTCTGCTCAGTGCCTCCTGTTGCCGTGCTGTGCAGCTGTCCAGAGAAGTCAAGAAGATCCACCATCATTCGGAATTTTGTGTAAAAGAAGATGCCACAAAAAGTCCTACAGTGGAAAACTGATGTCCAAATGTCAAGTTGCTGTGCAGCTACTGCTGCTTCTGCTGTACAAGTCTGAAGTCAGCACACTGTCAAACCACTTGGCGGTGAGAAATGGTTATTTATCTGGAAGGAGTGGATGGTTCTTGTTGCGTGCACCCATATCTACTGACTATTTTCCTTTTTCAGGTAGGGTTCATGAATGATGACATAATGTTCCAGACTCCATTCTGCAGTTTTGTACCCTGTAAGTTTGAATTAGCCACATTTTACAACCATGGTAAGGTAAGTAGGGGTTATTTCTTTGTTTATGGTTCGAGGGGCGGGGTGGGTTCTACTGGTTGTTGTTATAATAACCATGTCTTTTTACTGCTTTCCATGTTCAGATTTTTTTTTATTTATTTTTTTTATTTAGTTGTTTAACCAGGTATAGCACACTAAGCTGGAAGCTTTTTTACAGGAGCGACCTGGAAGCACAAGGAGGTTAAGTGACTTGCTCAGGGTCACACAGTATGCAGGTGGAAGCTGTGGGATTCAAACCCAGGTCTGGTCTGCCGGATGTCACCAGATTTGCAGCTCAGAGCCTTAGACCACTGCGCTATACTGCCTGCCTTGACTGGTATGGCTGCTGCTGCTGATGATGCTGATGATAATGACATGCGCCAGTCTGCATCTTGTAGCTGCGTGATTCAGCAACAACAACGTAAAGGTAAGTATTTTTTTTAGAGGGGGTTACATTGGTGGTTTAAGTATGAAAAGTTTGGCAGATGTCGCACTCATACTACATGTTTTTTGTTTCTGTTGTTCTTATTTCAGGTATTTTCCAGCATCTGTCTGTGTCGTTTGTCTGGCTGGAAGACATGTCACATGTGGATAGGAACAGTCATGAGGAAACAGAAGCACAGCTGCATTGACCTGTGAATGAAGAAAATATTATTGCAATACAATTAAAAAAAGTGAGAAAAAAATGCATACTGTTACATGAGTAATAGTGATGCTGGCTGCTCTATTCTACGCCCTCCTCGCGAGTTGCTGTTGGACCAGCTTGAGCTTTGTACACCTTCTGGATGACACAAGGGAAGAAGGAAAAACATGTGAATGTGTTTCTGAGCAACCTGAAGGCCTTTACTCCTTGAGAGGTAAACTACCATCTAATTCCAGCCAGACCAGTCACCAGTGTGAAATCCTCTGGTCAAGACACCAGCATTTATAATACAGACTTGTAAACAGTGAGTGTCTTACCCTCACAGCTAACAAGGACAGGCATGCTGGAATGAGGAATATGTGATGGTGTCATTCTGGCTGGAGCTGGAACACTTCATGCTGGTCCTTGAAGAAGCCACTCCATTAGTCGCAACAGCAGTAACACAATTGTTTTTGCTTGTGATTCTGGACCTTGCAGTTTTATGTTGTATCACAGTGGATGCAGTGGTCAAGCCATCATGTTTGTGCCTGAACAGGAAAGGCCCACACAAGTAGGCCAGAGTAGAGGAGGAGGAGGATAAAACAGTGCTATGTACCCTCTGTATGGAGCAGGTATATTATGCAGACATCACATTTAAGTGGTGGAGGACAGTACTCAACCATGAGCAATAGTAGCAGCAGCACAACAGTTATGGAAGGATGGAGACTGGTGATGAGTAACCACTGCAATGTTGCATCACTGTGGATGGGCCAATGATGTTTGTCACTGAGTATGAACCATGCAGGCCTCGGGAGGAGAATGAGGAACAAGTGATGTATCTTTCCAGGTGGAGCAGCAAGGAATCTCAACGGTGGTGGAGATAGACACTGAATTTGGCAGCAGGGAACAGCAGCAGAATGTTTTGTCACGAGGCGTGGATTGACATCGATGAAAGTAAAACAATTATTTATCAAGGCATAAATGAAAATAAAATAACACAATTATTACACAATCATACATAAAATGATTATACTGCAGAGGGGCACTGAGGGAAACAACATGCCTTTTCTCAATCAACATCGACAAGGAAGCAGCTCTCACAGTCCTGTACATGGTGGCGTTCCATCTGGGCACCACATCCATTTTCATGTGGTGCTGAGGCAAGTTGTTGTGAATCTGCAACTGATGTAGCAGGTCGCAGGCTTTTTCTGACTGTGCAAAGTGCACACAGATGCAACACACCACAGCCAATATCTCCTGGAAGTCTGGATGGGTGAGAAACTGCTGTAGAATGAGATTCAGACAGTGTGCCAGGCATGGCACCCTGAAAAAAACACCATCACTAATGCACTTGATATTCAATCCATTATCAATGGCAATAAAACCTGCCATAAATGACATCATTGGTGATGTCAGTTCCCCCCACCAATCAGAGGTATTTAAATCGCACATGTCACAGTAGCAGCCTCTCCTGGCACAATGGAGACAGCTGCATACTGACAAGACAACAGCTCTCTGAGTGAGTACCAACATTTAAACTTGCAAAGGAAATGCAATTAGAGCATTGTAATGCTGTATTTCAACATGGAAAGAGGGACTTAAGGGGCATTGTGTTTCCTTTTTGTTGTAGGCTTAACAAGAATATAAAAAACTAGAAGACTAAAATGAGGGTGAGGTCAAATGTGGAGAACATCCACCATTTTGAAATATTAAAAATGTCAGAAGTTTAAAAAAAAAGTGTTTTCATTTTTGTTTCAAAGCAGGCTAATACTGAAAAGAAATCGAACTGTTCGAGTGCTAAGGGAGGAAGAGTCTTAGAACTCTATGTAAGAACTCTGTCTTAAAGGTGTAATATGTTTTAAATACAGTACCTGAATTAGCAAGAGTTTAAGATAGTTTTTATTATTTCAATCTATCGGCAGCCTTGCTAGGGCTTAACAAACAACATGAACTGAGATTAATGAAAAACATATAGCGCAAGAGGTGTGATAAAATGAAGAATACACAAATAAGGGATTTAAGGATTCAGCTCACTGAGGCTGTTGTCTCAGTTTTAAAGGCACTATAGAATGTTAAATTACACATATGCATTCACTGAGTTAATTATGTAAACAATGACAGACATTTGGAGTGATGGGATACCTGTCGTTAGCACTGTGGTGAATGGGAAAGGTCTTAGTTTTAAGAAAAGAGAGAAGAATGTTTAACATGAAAAGGAAAATGATTTGTGATATTTTCAATTTATTTAGAACCAACACTGTCTGGACCTTATGAAGTGGAGTCAGCTATGAAACTGTTGCGCTGATGACCTAATGTGGATTTGAAGAAAGCAAAAAAGTGTTTTTACTTGAAAGAGACTTGGTTTTGAGTGGAGTTCATTCTCACATATTTCTTGTTCGTGGACTGCCTTTTTTGAGAATGACCCAAGCTTTCATATTTGTAGATTTCTGGGCAGCCTGAACAACCTACTGTTGAAAAACATCAATGGCCAGCATTTCTGCAGCTGCTGCATTGAGCTCATGTGCAGTCACATGATTCGGTGGGAATTTTGAATGCCAGTTAAACATGGCATGCAGTGTGAGCTGGACCTTTCTTTGAGTTGTTGTAGTAAACAACTTTACTTATTGCAGTAGCATTGCTGGGGTGCTATGGGCTGCGACTTCAGTACTAACTTTAGCTGCATTCTGCAATACAGTGAGTATTCTTCTCTGACTCAAAGGGGTGGTACTAATAGCACTGCTGCTATGCCCCATACTGCTAGACAGAATTGAATCCTGTTCCTCCACTATGTAGTCCATTACACTTGACAGGGTGGACCCTCCAACCACTGTCTTAACTGGACTGACACTGGGACCTCCTCCACTGGCTTTCTTTTCATGCTAACACCAGTGTGCTGGGTGTCTGTTCTTGAGGTGGGTGAGTTGCCCACCGGTGCCTAGTTGCCTGCCCTTTTTACCCCTGCTTATCTGCGCTTGATACAGCTGACAGATTGAAACTGACTCATCAGCAGGGTCAAGCACATAGAAATCTCAGACAGGGGATTTCATTGCCCTTTTTTTCCATGGTGCCAGGACTGGGACAGCTATGGGGAAGGTGTGGAGACATTTGTTTTTTGAGCTGATTCCAGCACAACAAAAATATTACGGGTGTGGACTTTGCTGGCTGTAATGCTACAGGATGCAACATCCTCCTCAGCAACATCTGCATCATGTGACTTATGTTTCTTACTGTCAGGCTCCCATAGGGGATCCAGCATGTCATCATAATAATCCTCAACAATGTATATCCTCCTCAACCGCCTCAACCTCAGTGTGTGTAGTCTGAACCACATTCTCTGCATCTGCCATGTTTACCACAGTCTCAACACTGTCAACCTCAGCAGCACGACCATCACCACGATCCATGTGTACCATACCTCTCAACCTCTTGCCTCCTGAATTGAGGACAAGGCTTAAAAAAATCAGGGACAAAGACCAAAAAATCAGGGACACATCCTAAAAACTGGTACTGCTCACTCAGAAAGCTGATAGAATAAAGGGATGTGTGTTAAGATACATTTTCTGAAGAACAAAAAGTCTGTAACTTTAATGTCTGGCATTATTTTTTGTTTTTCATCCCTACTGTTATGTCACAAAAACATTAATTTTATGAGGGACAGAGGAACAATTTGAGGCCAAATCAGAGACGTCCCTGAAAATCAGGGACAGCTGAGAGGTATGATGGGTACCCAGACTACCTCCTCTCTACCACTGTTTCCTGCCTGCTGGAACTTGCGCTGCTGCTCCCTTTCTCGTCGGTGTCACTTCACCCACCAGCATGGCTGCCACAGATGTAGCTTGGGAAAATTTGGAAACAGATATGCCAATGCTGCTAACAACTCCACTCCTCCCACTCCTTGGAGCCCCTGAGCCCACAGGAATTGTTGATGACATGCCCGCAGACATTGTGTTTTGAAGTGCCCCTTTAATTGGCACCTTTGATTTACAAACCTTCTTCCCTGATGCACAGGCACCCCTCCCATTACCGGAACTTTTTTGTCAGTCATGATTCCTGTTTGTGTATTAACGTTAAGGATTTTTTTATAAGTCACAACATGAATTACACTAAACTCAATAATTATATGTGAAAAGTGCAGGACTTTTTTTCAGCAGAGGGAAATCTGGCAAGTAAAACAGAACCCTCAATCACTCTTTTATACGCCAAACATGCAGGGTTTTTCTTCAGCAGAGGGAAATCTGTCTAGTGAAACAGAACCCTCAGTCACTCTTTTATATGCCAAATGTGCAGGGCTTTTTTTCAGCAGCGAGAAATCTGGCAAGTGAAAGAAAACTCTCAGTTACTCTTTCATATGCCAAAAGTGCAGGGCTTTTTTCAGCAGAGGGAAATCTGTCAAGTGAAACAGAATCCTCAGTTACTCTTTTATATGCCAAAAACACTGGGCTTCTTTTAGCAGTAGGAAATCTGGCAAGTGAAACAGAACCCTCAATCACTCTTTTATACGCCAAAAGTGCAGGGCTTTTTTTTAGAAGAGGGAAATCTGTTAAGTGAAACAGAACACTCAATCACTCTTTTATACACCAAAAGTGCAGGCTTTTTTTTTTTCAGCTGAGGGCAATCTGGCAAGTGAAACAGAACCCTCAATCACTCTTTTATACGCCAAAAGTGCAGGGCTTTTTTTCAGCAGAGAGACATCTGACAAGTGGAACAGAACACTCAATCACTCTTTTATACGCCAAAAGCACAGAGCTTTTTTCAGCAGAGGGAAATCTGGTAAGTGAAACAGAACACTCACTCACTCTTTTATATGCCAAAAGTACAGGGCTTTACTTCAGCAGGGGTAAATGTGCCACCAAGAAGAGCAACAGAAACAACATGTAACAGAAATCCACTGCTTAACTAACAAAAACAGAAAAAAACTGCAGCTCTTCCAAACTAGCCTTCTTCACTGCAGCTGCTGCCCTTCCCCACACAATCCACAGAAACCTCCACTTCAATGTATAACTGAAACATGTACTTTACATACACTTTCTAATTAATGAGTGAATAAAAAAAAAACAATACTGTGTATGCTCAAGGCACTCCAAAACAATTTGTGAGTGAAGTGGAATACAAAGTGAATGGTTTGTTAATGTTTTAAAAGAATTTTAAAGTTCAGTCAGATATACACAATGTGCTCTCTGAGAGACTCGCAACAACACTGCCCTCAGACATGACCTACTTAGCTTCCTATGGCTCTGCAGCAACATTTGATCCCCATAGAGCATCATATGACATCCTACGCCATAGTGCAGTGCGAACTTCACATTGAGAGTTCACTTTGCCGGTCAAGTGAGCATTTTGTGGAGTAGTGACTATCCCTTATAGTCGCACAATACTCCAAGAAGTTTGCAATTTCAAAATTATGCAAAGTCACTGGTAAATGCAAATTTTGGACTTTGTCATGCGGAAAATTTCACAGATCCTTGAAATTCCACAAAATATTTTGCGGAACAAATTTCATTGACTTTGCACATCTCTACATAGGCATTAGCAAAACCACACCAGCTACATACATCAGGTCTGAGTTGATTGTGGAAAATTTTAAAGCTACCACTGACACCAAAATAATCAATTATTGGCTTTATATTACCAGAATGCCTAAAAATAAGTTATCACACTTATGCTGGGGATAGAAGAAAAAGTGGCATAAAATGGGCTCTAGTGGGTCATCCTGGTTAAAAGATGTAGCGCCCGATTCCAAAAGATCCCCAAGCACATGTTGCAAAGTACACCTTGGCATACAATTGCACCTGAAACACTGTGACATGCGACTTGTGCCATAGTCCAGAACATGGACAACATACGCCAAAAACCACTTTAATTACGCATGTCGCTAGATATGCTATAAAACAATGGTGCAAATCGCAGAGCAGATGGAAACAGTTACACATGTCACAACCAAAAGCCAATAAAAAGGTCACAAAATACAGTGTTGACGCAAATGCAGAAGGAAGACATAGGTGGGTGGCAATGGCCCAAAACACAAGTGGGGTGGCATCACAGGCCACAGGACAGGGAAAATGGAAAAAGAACTTCACAAATGAGGAGACAGATGTTCTCCTCAATGAGGTGGAGGATAATGCAAAACTGCTACTGGGCAGGGGTGGGGAGTGGGAATTGCGCAAGGAGCACAAGGATGCCTGGAATGCAGTTGCCAGGAAGGTAAATGCAGTAGCCAATGCCAGGCACACTGTGAGGGACCTGCAGAAATGCAGAAATGACCTCAAGTGGTGTGCAAAGGAAAAAGAGGCACAAAATAAGTGCAGTGAGTGGGCAACAGGTGGTGGGCCAAGTGAAGAAAACATCCTCAGTGCCCATGAACAATGCATGCTGGTATTCCTCAGCATGCACAGTGTGCATGAGGACACAGACCTGGACATGTCAAGACTGCAGAGGGGCACAGGTAGGCCCACCATACCTACAGTACCATTCCAGTGACATGAATGGGGTGGGGGGCTGATGGTGGTGGTTGGGGTGGGCTGTTGTTGGTGAGGAAGTGGGTCACAGACATATAGAGTGTATGGCCATGTGGTGTGACAGTGGTGCAGGATGGTTGGGGTCACTGCTGGGTGTGTGGGTGTGCTGCTGCTGGATATAGTGCATATGGTGGCAATGCTGTAGCCCATGGTGGTGCACAATGGTGCAACACAGGAGCAACAGATGTGTTCACCCCAGGCGGTGGTGTCCAACACACACGGCATTATGAGCAAGGGCAACACATAGGCAGGCATAGGTAGTGCGCACAGTATACACGTTGTGGACTCTGGGATATGAGACCTGTGTGCAATACAGTGTAGTACACCAGGGCATGGGTACACCATGAAACCATTGCCATCACAGTAGCCTGTATGTGTAACAAAGCTGCCATGGGAGTGACTGACAGTGTTGCAACCCCACAGGCACAGCAGGGGAAGAAACAGAGGAGGACCACAGCAGTGCTGATGGCAGTGGTACAGAGGAAGCAAGAACCATAGTAACCGAAGTCACCACAACAGACACATCCCAGGTGCAGAGCACACAGGATACCGGAGTGGTGGACATTGAAGCAGTGGCCTTGGAGGAACTGTTAAATGGGATAATTGGGGCACAAGCTGAGGACACAGTGGAGGCATGTGATATCACCAGTTGTGACAGCATTGAGGCAAACATTGCACAGGACCTCAGCCCAACCACCACTGAGGAGCTGGAGGTATGTCTTGATGAGGCTGCCCTCTCATTGCAGGACCAGCCAGATAAATCCCCCACTGACTATGATGGCTACTGCCAGACAGTCGTAGGATGGCAGGAGGAGCAAACAGAGATGCTCGGCTGCATACGACTGTGCCTTTAGGAGCATCACAGGACAAAGGACGACCATATGGGAAGGATAGTGTCCACCATACAGACAGGTTCACACCGGAACCAGGCATCACTCAACATGCTGATGGAGGCCCTGCAGGCTTCACAGGCCTGTCTGCAGGACCATGCACAGGCCATCAATAGGCTGGCAATGGCTGTTGAACAGTCAGTGGAACAGCAGTGGAGGCAGACAGACATAATTACCATGGCACTGCAGACAATCATGATAACACACTGTGTGGGGCCACAAGGTGTGCAGTTTGTGCGTAATGTAGCGACACAGGCCAAGACAGCGTGCTGCAACAGACCCAAGCACCACTTATGGGACAATCTGCTGTGGATGTACAGGCCACAACTGTGGAGCTGCAGCCCACCATGCCAGCAGGACATACTGTGATGGCAGTGCAACATACACCAACAGCTGCACCACAGATGCAGGCACCTGTGTTGCATGGTCAGAGCCCAAGGGTACAGCCACAGGAGCCAGACTAGGACATTCCAGGAACCAGTGGGGGTGTATGTAGAGGACGGAGCCTGGCAGGGGGGCAGGCACACAGTGCCACTGACAGCAGCAGTGTGGGACAGCAGGGACCCAATAAGCAGAGGACTGTGCCAAGCTGTTCCGGTGTCCAGCACGATGTGCAATCAGATGTGCCTGCCACAGGACAAGTGGCAAATGACACAGCGAGCACATTAGACCCACCTGCAGTGTGCGCACCACCACTGGGGGCAAGGAAGCGGTGCCGAAGGTCAAAGGCAACAGCAGTTCAGGACACAACATTGACTGGTCAGAGCACACCGGTGGTGATGACAGGCATGGGTGGCACATCCAGAGGTGCCGTGACATGGTCAAGGCAGCAGGCTGGGGAGACATAGGAGTTCCAGGCCCAAAGTGCCAAAGGACACTGTCAAAACATGGGAAATAGTGACATCATCATTCACAATGGACTGCACAGTGGGGGATGGGTCATAGTACATTGTGGACTATAGTGGTATTGGGACTGTGTGTTTGGCTGACTGTGATGGGTGTGTGATGTTACATGATGTGTGCCTGTGGGGGGGGGCAGCGGCACAGGGTGTATGTGTGTGATGTGTGTATCCACAGCGTGAGTGCATGGGTAGGGTGTATGTACCCACAGGCTGGGACAACACTGTGTACATACATATCAGCACATATCTGGAATACATATTGTGTAATGGTCATGTGTATTGCAGTCTACTTATACAGGGTACTCAGTGTGCAGTGAGGGACACAGATGTGGAACTGTTCTATACCGTGGGCTGTGCGACATGTGCAGGACCTTAGCGCAACATGTTATGGCTGACAACATGTGACAGTGGCTACAACACAACAGTGTGGCCCAGCATGTGACAAGGCAACTGTGGTGATGGACAGCATGTGATGCATACCCTATGGGCACTGGTTGTGGCTGTACAGGAGAATGTGTCCATTGTGTCCATGGCACACACCTGTGCACTACACACTGCTATGCACAGTGTATGGCATGACTACATCACGGGTGTGTGGGACACAGAACACAGGGCAATTGCTACACTGGATGCCGTGTGGTGTTGGCTGCATTACACACAGTCCAGAGTCCTCCACAGATGCGTTACCTACAATTAATTCTTCAGGCTCAGTTAGCTGATTTGCCAGCTCTGTCCTGCTGTTAGTTTGAGTGTCCCCTTCATTTATTCCAGAACGTCTTCCCATTGTTTCTGCATTTGTTTATTTGAAAAATAGTGTCTTAGTGTAATCCTTTGGAACAATTCAAAATAAATCAACTTGGATGTTGAATAAATCCAGTTTAGGCTGTGGTACAAAATTTAGTCCTTTTGATAACAAAGAAACTTGTGCTTAGGTAAGCTAAATTTCTTTGTGATTTACTACTGCTGCTTGCATAGTCTTTTCCCGAATCTGAGGCCTCTGTTTCCCTCTTCCTCTTCTTTCTCTCTTTGTTTTCTTCCTTGGACTTGCAGGAGTTATTTTTGCTTCTTTTTTTTTTTTGTCTCGGTGAGGCTGGCTTTCCCTAAAAAAGGCTTGCTGATTGACGTAGATGGTGCCGCAAGTCCCTCAGAATCACTTGTTACTATGGTAAGTTTCCTCAGCAGCTTGATTTCTTTTGACTCACCTGTGTCTCAAGGTAAATTGTCCTCGACTATGTGACCTTGTTGCTGAATTCCAATTGACAAATTTACAAGTACTGTAGTCGTTGTGGTCCTTTTGCAGTTTGTTCTGCTTACAGTTGACACAGCTTGCTTTCATGCTTGACAAGTTGGGATTTCAGCTGCTTATTGAGTTCTGCAAATCTCAGGGAATCTTTAAACTTGGAAAGTTCCTGTTTTATTTCTTTTATTTCTTTCATAATTTTTTTGTGTTTTTCAGTGTCCTTGAAAATTAACGGTCTCATATATTGATTAGCACCATCTGCTGAGGCTTTTTCCCAGCCTTCTCTGTGTTCAAATCCCTCCAGACCTCCAGAAGGACCTTATTAACTCTCAAGTGTCTGACTGTTTCACCTCATTCCAGGTATGTCTCAAGGGTTATAATATCATAAATTAAATTCAGTTCTGTAAACCTAACTTTTCCAAGGTCCCAAAGAGTTGTTTGAGATCTCCTTCACCAGTACTTGATGTATCCAAGTTAAGATCTCCAAATTTCAGCTTATTAGTCTGTTACCTAAGGCTGACCTCATCCACTGTCTCAAGAGGGAAACAGAGACCTCAGATCAGAGAGATTACGCAAGCAGCTGTAGTAAATCTCATAGAAATTCAGCCAACCCAAGCACAAGATTGTTGTCCAAAGGCCTAAATTTTGCACCACAACCTAAATTGGATTCATTCAACATCCAAGTTGATTTATTTAAATTGTTCTAAAGGATTGCATTAAAACACTATTTTACAAATAAATAAATGCAAAAACAATGGGAAGGCCTTCTGGAATAAATGAAGGGGATACTCAAACTAACAGCAGGACACAGCTGGCAAATCGACTGGCTGAGCCTGAAGAATTCATTTCAGGTAATGCATCTGCAGAGGTCTCTTGAGCTACTAATGAGCAATGGACCTCTCAAGATCTAGTTATTCTTAATTTACTAGAAGTACTATATAATGATGAATCAGCAGGTCTAAGTGAAATTAGTAACAATGCTAAATTTGAACTGGAAATTGATGCTTGTAACATTTATAGCATAAGAAAACTGGGGCAGGATTCACAAAGCTTTGCCCAGGTGCAAGCCCAGTTTGCCTGGGAAAACTGGGCTTTGTGAATAGCTGGTATTCAGAAAGCCCAGTTTGTCCCCTGTAAACTGGGCTTGCAACTGTGCAAAGTAGTGAGGGGGACCACAATGAAAATGAGGCGGTGAGGACCTGCATATCCCCATAATCCCATTCACAAAGGATTTGCACCATGAAAGGGCCTTTGCAAAGGTCCTTGCATGGAGCAAATTACCACCAAAAAGAAAACCTGGTGGTAATTTGCACAACCCTAGTGGTTGGCAGAGGCACTGTGGCCCCCTAACCCCCAGTCCTCAATTACCCACCCGAGAATAATAAAAATAGTTTTCCATAGTGTAGGATCCCACCCCCGTCACTGATTACCCACCTGAGAATAAAAATATTCCTTTCCATAGTGTAGGGTCCCACCCCAAATCCCTGATCACCAAATTACCCACCCAATAGTAAAATAATGTGTTTTCCACAGTGTAGGGTCCCCCAGTCCCCAATCACTTTATTACCCACCCAATAGTAAAATAAATTTTTTTCCAAAGTGTAGGATCCCCCCTCTGGTCCCTGATTGCCTGATTACCCACCCATTATTATCAAAAACTCCTTTCCGTAGTTTAGTGGTCCTCCAACGCTCCACCCACTCTGCACAGTACTCACTACCCCACTTCCCCAGCATGGCCACCAGTCGGTGAGCAGCACAGCTCTCCTCACACCTCCACAGCTGCCCACCCACTGAACTGTCAATGACAGCTTACAGTATACACTACAAGCCCATGTTTTGACAGTGTCAACAAATGTGCTTGTAGTATATACTGTAATCTGTCATTGACAGTTCAGTCGGCAGGCATCCATGGAAGTGTGAGGAGGGCTGTGTTGCTCGCTGACCAGTGACAGTGCTGGTGTGGGGGGAGGGGGTGGTGTGTGCTTCACAGAGTGGATGGATGGTTGGGGGGACCACTACACTATGGAAAGGAGTTTTGGGTACTAACGGGTGGGTAATCAGGTGATCAGGGACTGGGGTGGGACCCTACACTGTGGAAAAATGTTTTTTTACTATCAGGTGGGTACTCAGGTAATCAGGAACTTGGGGGGACCCTACATTATGGAAACTATTTTGTTTACTATCGGGAGGGTAATTGGGTGATCAAGGACTACGGGGACCCTACACTATGGAAAAAATGTCTTTTACTATCAGGTGGTTAATCAGGTGATTGGGGACTGGGGGAGCCCCTACACTATAGAAAAAAATGTATTTTACTGTCAGGTGGATAATCGGGTGATCAGGGACCAGGGACCGGTGGGCCCTACACTATGGAAACAAATTATTTTACTATTGGGTGGGTAATCGGGTGATCGGGGATCCAGGGAGGACCACTATACTGTGGAAAAACCTGTTTTTTATTACCATGTGGATAATCAGGCAATAGAGGATTTGGGTTGGGACCCTACACTATGGAAACTATCTATGTTTCTTACTGGGTGGGATTCCAGAGATCAGGGACTGGGGTGAGGCCATTCCGCTATGGAAATCTCTTTTTTTTTACCATAAGGTCCACGGTTGGGGTGGGGGTGGGCACTACTACACTATGGGGGAATGTGGCCATGTGGGGCTTGGGCTGGTGGGGGGGGGCATGCACTGCCACACTAATGAAATTCAAATGAGCCCATAATGGGCATGCTAATGACCACTAGCTCCTTGCATGCCCAATGAGCTCATTTGCATGCCTCTGTTAGTGAATAGCACTTTAGCACCTGAGTGCTATTGCCTGCAGGGCCATTTTCCTGGCTGGCTATGGTGGCAGTGCTACTAGGTATTCCACTGCTTTTTCTGGGTTAGTGCTACTCCCATTGGCCCCATATTCAGAGTCAGATGGTCCACCAGGCTATCTGACTGTAAATAGTTCTTGTTGCCCACCAGCACAGTTGCGAAGTGCAGTTTAAAAATGTACACTCACTTTGCACTCCCTCTGTGAACCCTGGCCCAGATGTTTAAAACTAAATCCTAGTTCAGCCCCATCTCTGAACCCCAATATTTGAGCATTTGAAAATGTGATACTAAGAGAAACAGAAAGGATATTTTAAGGCCCTGTCCACACTGCTCCTCTTTTTTAAAAATGTTTTCAGAAACGTTTTGTGTACCGCTGTTAAAGCATGATTGTCGTTGTGTCTACACTGTGATCTGACACCGTGCTTGTCCGCTTCAGTTCCCAGGCATGCTTGCAGCAGTACTGGGCACCCAAATGAATGCCAGGATACTCCCAAATGGGCATGGAAATGGATCAGGATAAAAAGGATATCCTTGGATTCAGGAGCTCATCGTGAGGTCAGGGATGTAAGTACAGTATCTCCTTTTCTTTTGCACAGCACATAAAAAAAGCCACAGAAGTTGGCAGATGTTGCCTTAAACCGTGTTACAGCATGGTTTGCATTCACACTGCTGTTAACATGGTTTAAGGCAACTGTTTTGGTCTGAAACCATGCTCAAAACCTGCTCCCATCAGGTTTTGAGCACAGTTTCTGAACACAGTTTGTAGCACAGTTTTACCGTGCTACAGTGTGGACATGAACCATGTTTGCCATTCTTGTAACATTACCAACTGCTGGTAATGTTACAAGAACTCCAGTGTGGACAGGGTCTAAAAGCAACACCTTTTATTTGTAAAAATCTCTCTAGAGAGCACCAACATATTATAAATCAGTTAAAGGAAATGCAAGGGACTGTTATTATAAAGAGAGTTAAAGCGGGTAATGTAGTTATTTTAACTGAAAAAAACTATGAGATTGCTGTTCATGGGTTATTTGATGATGCCGACAGCTATAGAAAATTGCTTGGTGACCCAATTTATGTATTTAAAAAGAAATTTCTCGAGCTACTTGAGTGGGGTGTTTCTTCTGGTTGGATTTCTGAGCAAGAGCTAGACTTTATGTGGAATAAGTTCCTTTGACACTCACATTTTACATCATTCATAAAATTCATAAAAGGCTAACTGCCAGGCCACCCTATAGTGTCCGGAGTGGGATTACTCACAGATAATCTTTGTCGATTCATTGGCTTCTTTATGAAAAACTGTGTAACCTATCTTGGATCCCACATCTGTGACACTGTGGATGTGCAAGTTATATTTGATGGTTTCACTTGAAAGCCAGACTATGGTTGGCTTAGCATTGATAGTAAGTTACTATATACCTGCAGAAAGCATGATGCAGGTATACAAGCCTGCAAACATTTTTTGAGAGATAACCCCCATGTGCTGAATTCCCAGTCTTTTTTATCCTGGAGGCTCTGGAAATGGTGCTGAAATAGAACTACTTTGAATTTAATGGTTCCTTTTACCTGTAACTGTGTGGGACATCCATAGGGCAATTATGGTTCCCTATTTCACCAACCTCTTCCTCAGTTTCTGGGAGAAAGCTCTTGTTCTTGATACGGCAGAGAACCCACACATTCATGATATTGTAGCATGATATAGTTACATCGACGATATGTCATGTGTGTGGAAGAGAACCGAGGAAGAAGTGACAACATTCATGCACTGGTTATCAGCTAACAACCTGAACCTATAGTTCACTACTACCACTAGCAGACAAGAACTTTACTTTCTTGATATTACGCTCACTGTAGCTCAAGACAATAAGGTTCAGACAAAAGGGTACAGGAAAGCCACTGCAACAAACAGCCTACTTTGCTCTGACAGGGTTCGCCCCAGATTGCTAGTAAAATCTATCCCATATGGCCAATTCCTAAGGATTAGGAGGAATTACTCCTCAGAGCAGGACTTTGCTACTCAGAGTGAAGAGCTGGATTTAAGGTTTATTGAGAGTAGCTACAATATATATTTTATCTATTTATTTATTTATTGAATCGGAATTACAAACCTTTGAGTCATAGACTCCTTTGCAAAGGCTCCACGTCAGTATATACAGACAATTATTACAGCTACAACCAGGTGATACAGAGAGCAACATATATAGAGTAGTCAAGATAAAAGATGCATAGTTAAGCATCTGAGAGTGGTATAAACCCAGCATCTTGAAACATTCTGTGGGTGGAGACAAACCCAGAGTCAAGTAACATACAGGAACATTCAGTGTAATAATCTTAGGTGTTATATCAATAGTACAAGTAGGTACCTTGTTAACATAACTGAACAGAAGGAAAGAGAAAGGCTAGTGAGGGACAGAGAGGGAAACTTGGTCAGGAAAGAGAGAGGAAAGAGGATGAACTGTGCAGGTTGGGGAGACTAGTTACAGTCACTGGCCGAGCCTTCAAGAAGGAATTCCCAGAGGCAGGTTTTGTAGAGGCCAATCTTAGGCGCAGTTGAGATAGAGACAGGGAGGCCATTGAGCCATTGAGAGGCCCTATGATAGAAGGCTCTTTGACTCAAGGTGGTCCTACAACAGGGAATCAAGTGAGGAGCCTTGGATAAGCTCCTGGAGACCCTTTGTTGAGGGATGGGCTGGATAAGGGAGTGCAGACCAGGCGGGGAGAGTTTGCAGTGGATTTTCTTGGCCAACAGGCAGGTAAGATATTTTAGACAGCCCTCAAAATTTAGCCAGTTAGTACAACTTTAGAGAGCGCAGGTGTGGGTCCATCTATCGCAACCCGTCACTAGGTGGCAGCCTTTGTTCAGGGCAGTCTTTACTTGACACACGGCAGTGTCGACTGCAGAGCCATAGAACATGATCCCATAATCTATGACAGAAAGGATAGAGGACTGCACGACTAGATGAAGGTCATCCAGAGATAGGCAATGTTTGAGCCAGCAGAGTAGTCCAATTCTGGTGTTGATGGTGGTACGCAGGGTATGAATATGTGGGTGATAGGTGAGGGATGAGTCAAGAGTGATGCCCAAATATTTGAAAGAGTTTATCTGCTCAAGTGGGGAGCCTTGATGATTGCAAATAAGAAGGGTGACATCCCTGAGTGGATTTTAGCAATGGGAGAAAACCACTGACTTGTTTTTTTTATAGTTGAGAACTAGCCTACACTCTGTGAACCAGGATTCAGCTTCAGTGAATGACTTTTGGAGGGTTTGCTGTAGTAAGGAGGGGTCAGGGTGGCTTGAGAAATTGATGGCATCATCGGTGTAGAGAAGTAAATGACCTGAGCAGGCACTGGGCAAAGGAGTTTAAGAAAAGACTAAAAAGGATTGGGCCAAGTATGGAGCCTTGGGGGAACCCGGAATGGACTGGGAGGCTGGTGGAAAGGGTTGAGTTAATTTTGACCTGCTGGGTCCTGTCACTTAGGTAGCTCTCAAACCAGGATGTAATTTCAGGAGCAAGACCCAGGGAGGACAGAGAGTTAAGTAGAAGGGCATGGTTGACCATATACTGAATGCTTTAATTAGGTCAATGTAGACAGACCCAACTAAGTGTCCATGGTCGAGGGCCTTGTGGATGAAGGTGATGTATTCCATAAGGGTCGTAGTGGTGCTGTGTCCCTTGAGGATTCCATGTTTCTTGGGGCACAGGAGATTATATTTAGATAAGTAGTCTGAGAGATGGTCAGCCATTACTTTTTCTAGGGCTTTGGAGAGAGGAGATAAAATGGAGATGGGATGGTAGTTGTTGGGAGAGGTGCAATCACCACTTTTAGGGATGGGGGTAATGACTGCCCATTTCTAGGGGGTAGGAAACTGTCCTAGACAGAGGGAGAGGTTAATGGTTTTGGTTAAGGGGATATAGAGCTGGTGCAGGCAGCTTTGGAGAGAGAGCTAAAAAAAGAGGGCAGAAAATTGTATTTATTTATTTGATAACTGGGTATGTACACTGGTCTGAGGGAACATTTTCAGGAATGACCCAGGCCATCTAGATGGTACATACAATACATGAGATTCAGTATACAGTACATAAGTAATGACAAACAGTTGGAAGTGATACCTATAGTCAGACAAGTCAAACAAATAATCAGTACATTACACTCAACATGCAAGTGGAGGTGATACAAACAGTCTGACAATATATAAAAATGAAAACCAGTGGGAGGGCATGTGGTTGGTTAACCCAGTCAGATACAGAAAGAAAGCAAACTAGAATCTACAATCAGCTGATATGTATGTACTACTGTAGCATAGAGAGAAATGAACAAACAGTGTAACTATAGAACTGGGTAACCTTGCCCCCACCCCATGTCAGGAAGGGCACTTGTAAACCATGGCAGTTAGGATGCCATTTTTAAAATGTGATTTGAAGAGGTGGGAAATGTCAAGTAAATCAAGTGTGGCAGGTAAGTCATTCCAGATCCAGGGGGCAGCTATGGAGAAGGCTCTCTTACCCATCCCAGGTGAAGTCTAGGGATGGTCAAGGAGACATTGAGAGGAGGACATCAGTTTGCATGTGCCAGACTTAATACTAAGAAGTCTTGTTAAAGGGGAACTAATCCTGTCACAAAGGGACTTATCGACGAGGGTACCCATGAGGTAGGCACAGCGGACCTGACGAGACATTCAACCAAACATCAAGTAAAGGGAGCAGTGGTGGGTGTAGAATGGGGCAAGTGCAATAAATCTGCAGATGCTGTTGAAGGCAGTATTGAGCCATGGAAGGTACCAACTTGAGGTCTGGGAGAAGATAGCAAATCAGTAATCCAAGAGGGGAAGAAGTGTGCCTTGTGCAATGGCCAGATGCACCACGGGGGTCATAAGGTGCTTTAGGCAGCCAGTTTCTGGTTCACACACTTAATTACTTGCCCAGTGTGATCCACAAAGGTTGGGAGGTCAAGGGTGACCTCTAGCTATGTGAAAGTAGTTACTTGTTCAAGGCAGGCACCATCTGGAGCCAAAATGTTTAGGGACTTATTTCACCTTGCAGTTCATTTGGTGATCCTTGGTTTGGACCAAAAAAACATTGCCTTCATATTTTTGGCATCAAGCAATCTGTTAGATGCAAACCATTTCTGAACAACCTCAAATTCCCTGGAGAGGGAGAGGGATAAATGCAATGGGTTCTTATCACTCCTGTAAAGAACAAAATCCTCTACATACATTATCATGCAGTAGTCTGCACTATCCCTGAAAAGGTGGTTAACGAAGAGGGAGAATAGGACAGGTCCTAGTATGGGCCCTTGTGGGACTCCACTCTACACCCAAATGGGGATACAACCAAAAAAGGTACAAGGAAATGAGAAGGAGCCAGTTTGCTTCATTACACAGTATAACACACTGGCAGGGCAAGTTGGTGGTCTTGTGCAAAGGTATTGGCCACTATTACTTAATGATGAGAAATGGGTATCTGAATTGGAAGGAGGACCTAGGATAGCATTCTCCAAATCACCAAACCCAAAAGATAAACTTTTCAGGTAGCCAGCCCACCAGTACAGTGGTAGTGCTACTGCTTGCAGTGCTGATGAGCTGGGTTCAAGAATGAGCCCAGTGCACCAGAGGGCCAGTCAGGGGAGGTTGGATGAATGTCCCATTGACTGCTCTCTACCTCTGTGGGGTAGGGATGGTGGAACCTGGCACAGTGGACATCTGTGGGGTATGTGTGACAGCATGCATGCCCGTGCATTGATATATTGTATGTCTGCACCGTGGGGGTGATCCAACACAAAGTAAAACCCTGTGCGGCAGTGCTTCATGGCAACCCTTAACTTCTGCCGAATGACACTGTGAAGCATGAGTCTCGGTAGGGCTTCAGGTATATCATGGTCTCTCCCTCAGAAGCCCCACCATTGGGGGCAAGCCACAGGACTTCTGACCTGGGTGGCTGAATGGGAGATGCTGGCGAGTGGGACAGAAATGGGGTAAGCACCCTGTCTGCAGTCAGAGAAAAAACAGTTGGAAAAAAAAAATTGCCAGGAGCCAACTGCTGCTTCAACAGTTCCTAGGAACTGGCTAACCCCCACCACCACCACCACCATTGTGCATGTACAGATATGGGAAATGCAGTATCTGCAGACACTGCAGACTGTCTAAGGTGTTGGACCTGGAAGGGTACCCGTGAAAAACTGAGCTTCATTAACTGCAGTACAAGTTTTGTGATATACGCCCTTTGGTCTCAATGTCCTGAACTTTACATAGACCACACTATCAGGCCTGTGAAATAGAGACTGCAGAAGCACATTAGAAGCATAAGGAAAGGCACTGACACCACACCAGTAGCAGCTCATTTTACAGAATGTCACAACTGCAACCTCTCCCATCTTCAGTTTATGGATATCGAGCTGGTTAAGCAGAACCCCAGAGGAGGTGATAGACCATCCGGTCTCAACCCTGACTGGGATTTAAAACCATTTCTGTGAACAGCATTAACATATTGCTTTTATTTTTCAAGCTTAATGATATGGCAAAGCTCTGGAGTCTTTTTTAAAATCATGAAATGCAATCTTGTATATTGGTTTGTGCTGAGAGTTCATGTCATTTATCTCATATTTATTTTCAAATCAATGGTATTATGTTATCTCTGCCTCCTTTGTCTGTGTGAGTGGCTGTGTGTGTTGTCTGTGTCAGTAGCTTAGTTTTTGTGGATTTTCATATTTTTTTTTCTGTTTGGAGTAACTACACCATTCTTGCATACAACATCTTTGCAGCTCTTCTGGGTGGAATTTCTGTAAAATTTCACCTCCAGGTATCAACATTTTCATCAGAAACCAACTTTCTGGAAGCCATGCCTAGCAAAACAAAGTCCAGCAACCATGCTTGACAAGCTGTGAAAAACTGTGTCCTGCACAGAATCCACATTTTCATGTGATCTGCTCCTAAAGGAACTGTGCTTGTCTCCAAGGGCTATTTACAACCATTTTGGAGAACAAGAGAAGATACTTACAAAGGGGTTTCACATCCTAAATGCCCCAGGCAACAGTTCATCACCTTCAGGAATTTAACACGTTCAGTGTCTTTGGTCTACAGTAGCAGCTTATTGGGCCTCAGCAGTTCATCATTTCCTTTGGATTTTACTATTTTTTTTTCACCATTTGACTTTCGGTCTCTAGGACAAGACATTATATTGCATATCTGGACTCACATTCTCTAAAACAGCTTACCTACTTTTGTGATTACTGGAATAGCAGTTCGTTAGAAACATATACAATGCATGTTGACAGCACAGGTTCCGATTCTCACTTGCCTCATCAGATTGCACGTGGGGTCCTAACTGGGGTTACCTTGGGCTGTAGTGGGGGGACATATTGTTTCCTTCTTCTTTTGACTGAGATGGAGTAGTAGGGTACCCCCACACACCCAGTTACCCACTGAATGAGACACCTTGGGGCTTCCTGGTACTAGTCTGCTTCTCTGTCTTTTCTCTGGGTAGCATCCCTATTCAGTTTTTTTAGTACTCTGGTTTTGCTGGACTTCACTTTCCATCCTGCTCTACCTGCAGTGGGGTCTTGAAGGGTTCAGGCACTGAAGAACAGCTCCCCTCCATCACCAACATGGCCACTGTCTAACTTCATATGGTTCGGTGCCCTGGACCGTGAAGTGATCAGCCTACTACACTCACTGAGCATTCCATGCTGAGAATCTTAGAACTATAATGTTCTGATCCAAAGTTTTTGGGGTCTTATTTATTGTTATGTACTAACTGAATGCACCAAGAGACTTCCTCATCCAAAAAAGTGTCTGTTGCTACCTTGCAAACTCAGATACACTCCCAAGCATCTCATACTGAGAATCTTAGCACTGTAACATTCTACTCCAAAGCCTTTTAGGGCTTATTTCTCAGACTGTACTAACTTGCTGCACCAAGAGACTTCCTCACCCTGAAAAGTGACTACTACCTTCCTAACACAGGTATCCTGCCTACACCCCATTCGAGTATAGACTTATTTCTGATTTCTTCTTCAATTCATTTGCCATTATCTTATTATATTTTCCCCTTAGGGTATATGCCATTATCATCTGTTTTTTTTTTTTGGTTGGTTATTTTTTGTCACGCTGTTTCTCACTGGCTGCCTGACTAACTCCAAGCATACTGCTGTTGTACCTTGTCTTCATTGTTAAGGTATTTGATATAGATACATTCACATTAGTCACCTGCCTCAAACTTCACCTTACTATGCTACATATCCTCCCTGTCTGCATCACCTTTCTCTCTCTCTCCTATCCCTAACCCCTCTCTTCTCCTCTGCTCCCTACCCTCAGGCCCCTTCATTTATAGTCTCATCACTGCCCCTTTTCTCCCACCCTGGCTTGGTCTCCCCTTCATCTCCCCTACCATACCCTACCCATCCTCTCTTCCTCTCCTCCCTTTTCCCCTACCCTACCTCTTCTAGCCACCATGGGTTTCTTCAGACCCCCTTCCTTAGCCTTAAAGTTCTCACCAGGCCTTCCTCTCTCCCCCCCATCCTCCTTCTGCCCCTCTCTCAAGGGGGTAAATATCCCACTCCATTCTCCTTTTCTTCATTCTTCTTCTCCTTGCAGATGATGTTGACCCTAACCCTGGCCCTCCTTTGAACTTGCCCCCCTATTCTCCCTAAAGGACTCAGCATCTTCCACCTAAATGCTAGGAGCCTCCTCCCTAAACTTGATAATCTTTAAATCTGGATTTCTCAATATTCCCCTGGCCTTCTGTGAATATCTGAATCCTGACTCTCATCCAGGATACCAGACAACAACTTGGTTCTTCCTGACTACCATCTCTTCCATCAGGACTGTAGTAAGCATGATGGTGGAGTGGCCTTGTATGTCTGCCAAAACATGCCTTGCTCAGTCACCCAGTTGATGTCATTTATCTTGCCTACGAAAAGGCCTTTGACACAGTATCACACAAGTTATTGATTGAACAGCTTCAAAAATTGCTAATACACCCTCTGATCATACAATGGATATATTACTGGTTGAATAATAGAACACAGAGAGTGATTCTGAGAGATTGCAATTCTGACTGGGGTGCTGTTAGTAGTGGAGTCCCACAAGGATCAGTACTGGGACCAATACTATTTAACATTATGATCTCAGGTATGCAAGTAACAAATTTATTTATTTATTTGCACATTGGTTTACAACCTTTGAGCCAGAGGCTCATTTCCAAAGGTACCTCGTCACATAGAGGACAAATACAAATACAAGCATTCTCTGTTACAGGATATAGGTTACATAGTTTGCAGGCACATGTGATAATGAAAATGACAAATACACATACAAGCATTATAGGTTCCAGGATATGGGTTACATAGCTAGCAAGCACATGTGACAAAGACAATTATGCAGAGAAGCCAGTTTGGTAATAGTAGCCAAATAGTATTTGGTTACAAAAATATGCAGATGACAGTAAGCTTGGTGGCATTGTGAACAATGTTAAATCTGTTGAGTTAATTCAGAATAATCTAAACAACTTCTGCTTATGGGCAACAGATCATAAATTAAATTTCAATATTGCAAAGTGCAAAGTGATGCATTTTGGAATTAATAATCCACTTGCAACTTATTTTATAAATGGCATTAAACTTGAGGTAACTACTTCTGAAAAAGATCTGGGGGTGACCATCACAAATAATTTGAAATTTGATTATTACACAAATGTCACTGCAAAAAAATGTCATGGAATACTTAGATGTAGTCTGAAAAATATAAAAAGTCGAGAAGCTGAGGTCTTGATACCCTTGTATACATCCTTGGTGAGACCATATATGGAGTATGGTGCCCCCTTTTGCTCATCAACTGCAATTAGAGATTTGAAAACCTATGAATCAATACAGCGGAAGATGACTAAGTCTATAACTAAGGTGGTACACTTGGACTATGGGAGTAGGCTCAGAAGTTTGAGACTATAGTCACAGGAATATAAGTTTCATAGGGGTGACATGTGCTGGGCCTACAAATCATGCAAAGATGAATTGCTATTTGAAATAAATTGTTTAATAAAACAACCACCAGTTATAAGCACTAGGTCACATAATCTAAAATTACATGTGGAAACCTGTAGAACTACAAGAAGAAAGCAATTCTTAACCCAAAGAGTTCCAAATATATGGAACACTTTGCCATCACACGTAGTCCTGAATCAGAGTAGTGAATCATTCAAACATGATTTAGATCTGTATATGGATGAAAAGAAATACCACTTCCATCACTAATTTTAGTGATGGTGAGTTCTACTATGGGCCTGTCCTTTGAACTCGTATTCAACCTATGAACCTATGAACCTTCAGTGAGTCAGTTCCTTACTACAACGAGCTCCTTCTAGTTATGCTATCCCTTCCTTCCACCCTCCCTATTTATGGTGGTGTTTTTCTATGCCTCTACTAAGATCTCCCCCTCCTCCCTGGTTGACTCCCTCTCATTCCTTGTCTCCCACGCTGACTCTGATGAGCTTATCCTCTTGGGAGACTTCAACATAAATTGGCTCTCCCTAACTTCAGGCCGACTCTCCACAAGATTGAGTCCCTGAACCTCACCTAACTAATAGCTGAACCCACCCGACTTAATCCTCACTCCTCTAATCACTCCCTCCTGGACTGGGTTCTCACCTAACACCCCCACCATATAACTGAAGCAGGCACTCTACCTGATGCCTTCAGTGACCACAGCATGACTTTGTGTATCAGGAAAGTGAGGTCCACTCACTCTTCCCCCAAATACCTTTGATCCAGTTCACTTCATCCAAGTGATCCCTGGTCTATTCTGCCACAGACATTGATACTGCCCTCTCCCACTTCCTCACCTGTAACATCCATGCCACCTACGTAAATCTAAAGTCAAGCTTTCCCATCACCCCTAGATTACCCCTGAAATTATCAGTCTTTGTAAGTCCCGTGACAGCATGGGCTCATTTCAAAGTCTCACAATCCCTGCCTGACCTACAGTACTACAGGTCACTCAAGAATTACACAGAGACCGTCCACTCTGCCAAGGCCCTCTACTTCAAATCTAATCTCCAGTCTAACCATAATTCTCCTGCTAATTTCTGGAAGGTTACTCACTCCCTCTTTGATCCTCCAGCCCAGTCCACTCCCCCTGCCCTCCAAGTGGATGGTTCATTGGTCTCTGACTCTCTCTCTCAGTAACCACTCATTTTAACAAATTCTTCACCACCTGTGCTTTACCCCCCCCCACCAGTTGGCTGGTCACTCCCTCCTACGGGCCCCTCTTGCTTCTCCATTTCCCCTCTCTCTCCTGAAAGCTTCCATTTCCCCACATCTCCCCCATGAAGGTTTCCTCACCCTAACTACACTTAACCTGTTGAAGTTCAGCCCGCATGGGCTGGACCCCAAACTTCTACGAATCTTAGCTCCAGCCATTGCCTCTCCACTTGCTCACCTTTTGAACCTCTCCTTTTCCCATTGTACTGTCCCTTAGGCCTGGAAGATAACAAAGGTCTTGCCTCTGTATAAAGGGGATGACATCTCCTCCCCTGGCAACTACCAGCTGATATCACTTCTTCCCTCTCTTGCTAAGCTTCAAGATCAAATCAAATCAAACATTATTTTTATAGCGCCTTTCAAAGCCAATGCACTTCACATAAAACCAAATACAAATATAACTTTAAAACAGAAGAATAAAAACAGGTTAACCATAATTAGGGAAGGCCAAGTTAAATAAATACATTTTTAACTCAATCTTAAATCTATCGATGATCAGGCATTCTCTTAACTAATGAGGTAGAGAATTCCACAGGGTTGGAGCAGAAAAAGAAAAAGCATGGGCACCAGATGTTTTTAGTCATACCCTGGGAATCTCTAGCAATCCCGCGTCGGTGGATCGGAGAGGATGGAGGGGGTAGTAGGGTATCAAGAGGTCTTGCAGGTAACTGGGTCCCTGATCATGTAGGACTTTGGCCATGGCTGGCAGTATAGCCTAGAGGTTAAAGGAACAAGGTGTGAATGAGCTTGCTACATCCAGCAGACCAGGCCTGAGTATGATTCTCACAACCTCCACTTGCATACTGTGTGACTCTGAGTAAGTCACTTAACCGGCCAGTGCTCCCAGGTCGCCCCTGAAAACAGGCACTTGTGCCTAGTGGGCCTTACCCGGTTACCAAAGACTAAAATAAAAAAAAAAAAAAAAGGTTAGCAAACCAACCTTAAAGGTGATATGCCACTGAATAGGCAGCCAGTGCAGTTCGCGGAGCACAGGAGTGATATGACTGGACCTGGAAGTACCAGTCAAAAGCCTGGCTGCTGCATTCTGCACTAGCTGCAAGTGGCAGATATCAACCCCTGGAAGCCCTAGGTAGAGGGAATTGCAGTAATCAAGGTGGGTAGTGATGAAGGCATGGACCAATGTTGGAAGATCATCTGGAGGAACCAAGTGTTTCACCCGGACAATATTCCTCAGATGGTAAAAAGAGGATTTGATGACAGCCGACACCTGAGATTTTAGTGTCAGGCCATCATCAAAAATAACCCCAAGATTATGCACTCAGTCTGAGGTAGTGAGCTGTATGCCATTGATCAAAAGACCTGATGCCTGTCCAGCTCCCATACCTTCCCCCAGATGACCAGGGTCCACTACCAACACTTCAGTCGTGTCTGGATTCAGTCTCAGCCAGTCAGTACTCATCCAGGTTCTGATCTCGGTAAGACAGTTGTTTAGCACAGAGAGTGCAGCATTTTGTCCGGGCAGAAAGGACATATACAGTTGAGTATCATCTGCGTAGCAGTGAAAACTCAAACTGTATCACCTGATGATATCTCCCAATGGCAGCATATACACTGCAAACAACATGGGGGCCAAAATGGAGCCCTGCGGCACCCCGCAGGGCAGGGAGTGTGTGCCAGAGGAATAAATTCCGGTGGCAACTCTCTGAGACCTGTCCACGAGGAAAGAGTGGAACCATTTGAGGACTGTACCAGACAGCCCACAAAGAAGCCACAGGTGCTCCAGCAGCACACCATGGTCTACCATGTCAAAAGCTGCAGAGAGATCAAGAAGGACCAGAATGGTACATGCCTTTCAATCTCTAGCCATCAGGAGGTCATTCAATACTTGGACAAGTGCAGTCTCTGTGCTATGCTTCTTCCTAAATCCAGACTGGAGAGCATCATAGGCCTTGTGAGTTGTAAGGTGATCATCCAGTTGCAACGCAACCACCTTTTCAATAACCTTACCAACAAATGGCAGGTTAGAGATAGGTCAGTAGTTGGCTAGACAGTCTGGGTCCAAGGAGGATTTCCTAAGGAGTGGTCAAACGACCGCCTCCTTTAGGGGTTCTGGAAAGACTCCCATCTCTAAGGACCTCCAGACAACTTCAGCAAGGATCGGGCAGATAACATCAACACATTCCAATAAAAGGGGTGTCGGGCCCGGATCCAAACTACAACTGGTTGGGCGCAATATCTGGATAATCTTCACAATGTCTGTGAATTCTGGCTGGCAGAAATCTGACCAGAGAGATCGTGTGCACGCCACTTCCTGATGATCACCTCAATTCCTCATAGGAGTGGCCGGGCTGATGCTAGACCTGATGCTGGCAACCTTATTTGTGAAGAATCGAGCAAACTCCTCACATTTCAGCTGAGAAAAAGCTTCTCTGGGCTGAAGACAGATTGTATTGCATAATCTGTCAATGGTCTGGAAAAGATGAGCTGGTCGATTCTGTGCAGCAGAAATCTCCCTGGACAGGAATTCTGCCTTCTTACGGGTGATTTCTGACTGATAGCCATCATAGTATGCCATCAGCTTAAGCCTGTCAGCATCAAGGCCAGACTTTCGCCAAGCTCTCTCCATCCTTCGACCAACTCACCTCAACTCCTTCAAGGAACCATCAAACCAAGGGTTACTTGGGTGAAGGGTGAGGGTCCGAACATGAACAGGAGCATTCTTGTCCAGAGCATCTCCCACAGCCTTATTATAGGCCAATACGAGATCATCTGGACTCATGCATTCACCTGACAAACCCGATAGGTCCAGTACAGCCGATAGGTAACTAGGGGTAACTCCCCCTAAAGGGTGGTACTGGACCATCTCCGTAGGGGCAGACCTATTAGGGGGGACCCTAAAGCTGAACCTTATGGTGTGATGGTCAGACCAACTGACTGGTTCCACCCCCAGATCAGCTATCTCCATACCCAAAAGAATGATCAGATCCAACGAGTGACCCCCTTTATGGATTGAGGAGGTAACTACCTGTGTGAGGCCCAGCGTTGTCATCAGTTGGAGGAGATTTTGACCAAAATGCAAGAGTTCATCATTGACCCAGGCACTGAAGTCCCCCAGAACTATCCATCTGCAGGGCCTCAACACCATGTTGACAATGAAGTCCGCTATCTCCTGCAGGAATGCTCCACCATCTCCTGGTGGATGGTAGATGAGGACTATCCCACAACCTACACCCTCTCCCAGGATATACTCAAAGGATCTGGTACTTCCTAATGGCACATCCACATGGTCCAGCTCAGTATTAAATATAATGGACACACCCCCGCCCCTATGATCCAACCATAGGCGGTGCATCACCGAGAACCCATCCGGAACTGCAGAAGTCAAAACAGGGCCTGAATTTTCATCCAACCAGGTCTCAGTGATGCAAACCAGATAGGTGGTTCCAACAAGAGCAGCTATAATAGCCGTCTTGTTCTTAATAGATCTGGTATTGCATAACAGTGCCCAACTAGGATGAGTTGTCGAGGAAGACCTCAGCACCTGCCCACTAACATCGGAGCCCTTGGGTATGGGGACAAGACAGGGAGGACCTCTGTCCTGACTCTATTTCACCCCAGGGCGCCTCTTGGACCCCACGACTCCTATCCGCCCTCTCCTTCCCCTCCCCCAACAGGCCCAGTTCTCCCCCTTCTTATGCACTTTCTAGAAATCCCCAAAGCGTGACACCTAAAATAGGCGTCAAATGTTAGTGGGGGACAGTCAAAGAGACGTAATTCCCTGAGTCTGGTGGAGGAGAAATGCCTGATCATCACTAAGCCTCCCCAACACATAATACTTTAAATGAAGTAATAAATTCTGAAAACTAACATCTCACCTCAGACAATAAAATCAAAAACCTAATCTTGATAATAATCCTCTAATCTTAATAACAAACCTCCTATACCCTAAACTACAAAAAATAAACAAAATAATAAAAACAAAATCCAATAATATAAAAACAGTCCCAATCCAAACCAAAATATAACCCACAACATAATCTAAAACAATTTTGACAGCTACAAAACTAAATTAAAGCATTTATTATTGTCCAATGAAGTTCACTGTCCAATGCCTTTTTATAAAAATTGCTTCAAAAGTTACTAAATCCTTTGAAAGTTTGTAAAACAAAGGGTAGCTCTTACCCAACCCTTATCAAAATAATGAGTCCAGGAGAAACGTGGCACTCTCACTGCCACAAGTACTGAATTTAAAGTTGAAATGAATCTTTATTACTACTGAGGCTCTCTCACTGCCTCCAAAATAAGAAAATGTGACCTTGACGAAATTTTAGTCTGGAGCAAGATGAAAAAGCAGCAAACCTTTAACAATCAAATCATTTGCCAGTATAGGAAGAGAAAACAATGCAAATATTACTGTCCCCAGCCCAGCTCACAGAAGGGCCCTGGAGAAAGAGACACCCCACTCAGCCCACCAGAGCTACCCAGTAAAAACTAGGGGGCCACAGAGAGCACAGAAGGAAATTTTCAACCAGCCCTCTGACTGGTAGCCACTATCTCCATGGGAAATCCCAAGGACCAGGCACCCAACCACCATAGCCAGTCAGACCAGTTTGCAATCCGCCGTTCTCGTCTAATAATTTGGCCGGAAAAGTCAGTTCCATAACCGGATTCACTGCTCCGACAAGTTCTCTCCAGGCAGGGCTCCAAACAGCAGCTCAGACGGCAGCCAGCCAACCAATGTCAGATCTTCCGCCGCAGTAAGCGCAGGGAAATCAGCATCAGGAGAGCCACTGACTGTCCCAGGAATCCAGATCCACAGCAAAACCAGTGCCAGGAGAAAAGCTGAAGACTGTTACAAAACAGTCATAAAGCTGCCCGAAATCTGGACCCCCAGCGTCAGACAAAATGTCCCAGACAGCAGATACGGCAAAAAGAAGTCACTGACCAGTCAAAAGCAGGGAATAGTTTGAAAAGCAGTGAAATCACAGAGCTGCTCCCAAAATGAGCTAAAAATCCATTCCAGTAAAGCCGTTACCCAGACACAATATATGGCATATGGTTGGATAACAAACGTCCAAGAGAATTGGAAAGAACTATAATTACAGCTGTTGTAGCTGTCAAATTTTAAAAATACAGACAACCGACCAAATAAAAAAAAAAAGTTAGAACGTTAAAACAACAGGGATTCAGAAAACTACTTCATAGGCACAGCGACCAAAAACTAGCATGACAGCAGGCCCAGCATGGCTGCCATCTTTCTTCTAGTTGTGATGCTGAGTTGAGACCCTCATCTACTCCAGACTAGCTGACTTCACTTTATTCCTCAGATTTCCAATCCCCTTTGAGTCTGGCTTTAGGAAGCGCCACTCCACTAGCTCAGCTGAGGGTAACTGACTCTATCCTCACCGGGATTGATCAGGGACATGTCACCTCAACTATATTCATTGATCAAGTCAAAGCCTTTGACTTGGTGTCCCACACTCTCCTCCTCAAAAAGCTGAGTTCGGAAGGCCTCTCAGCATTCACTGTTGGCTGGTTCTGGTCATACCTCCTGGACTGTCAGCAGTCAGTACAAATGGGTGATGTCCGGTTCCCCACTCTCCCCCATCCTAGCAGGTGTCCCCCAGCATTCCATTATGAGCCCTATTCTGTTCTCCATTTTCTCAAACAACCTCCCCTCTGCCTGTGTTTCTTCACATATCCAGATGTATGTGCACGATATGGTCATTCACATCTCTGGCCCTTCAGCTTCAGCTGTGGAAGATCCACTCCAAAAGGACTTCCCCCACATCTTGTGTTGGTTCCATGCCAACCAACAGAAGGTTAGCACAAAGAAGATTGTTACTATGACCTTCAGTACCAGTCAGAAACTGACTAGTATCTCACATCCCCTGCTTTTTCCTTGCTTGATGGCACCCCCCCCCACCGGAGGCTGTCCTCACCTTCAAGTACCCTGGAGTCTGGCTTGACTGCAAGCTAATTTCTCCATCCACATCGATGCCATTCATACCAATCTCCACCCAAAACATTGGGCCTTATACTATAACAAGGACTGCTTCTCCCTCCAGATCCACCAGGAGCTGGTAACCAAAATGGTCCTCTCAATGTTTGAGTATGCTGATGGGGTCTATGGTACTGCCCCTTCCTCCTCCTCCCCTTGCCAAACTGGATGCCCTCTGTAATGCCTTCTGCCATTTCACCACCAACTCTCCCCTCTGCACTCATCACTGCTCCCTTTATTCTGCCCTCTATCCTCCTCATCCCTTCACGTCGCCTGTCCCACTGTGCTAACTTCATCTCCAAATATTAGCTTGGACGCATTCCATCCTACCTATCCTTCCTCATCTTCCCTGTTCCCTCCTCTTCCTACTCCCTCTGCTCCAGGGATTCCCACACCTTCTCCATTCCCTACCCTCTCTCATCTGCTGGCCAAGCTGCTTTCTCCTACCACCACCCCTCCCTCTGGAATCTGCTCCCCTTCCCCCTCTGTCTCTCCCCCTTGCTCTCTGCCATTAGATATCAACTAAGATAACACCTTGCAATGTCCTGTTACTGTAAATCCCCTTCCTAATCTCATATTCTCTTTCTTGACCACCTCCTCTTAGCTCCCCTTCATTTGAGGCTCTTTAGCATAATCCCTGCCCCAACATGCACTATGCACTTTGCTTCATTTATGTCTAGCCACCATATCATTGCTGTATTCATGCTGCTATTTTATGGTTCCACGTCATTTGCTGCTACCATTGTATGTGTATGCCTATATCCATGTTTTTGATATGTAATTTGTATCCATGTTTTGCTGTGTAAGTTGTTCCTTTTTATTTCCCTTCCCCAGGGTTGCACCTGGAAATGAACCTTGGCTCAGTGTGCCTTCCCCAGTTGCCAACTTTTAAATAAATAAATGCATTTCAATTTCTATCTGGCTACTCGTTGGTTACATTAATCTTCACTGCTCTCTATGCTGTCTTATCTTTTCCCAACTTCCTCCTCCCCTCACACCTCTAACGCCAAACCCACCTCTATATAGTGTTTGTTTTCTCTCTCCTATACTTTTGTGTTATTTTCTTATATCTTCCTTCATTCTTGTATTCAGGTGCCATCACTTCTCTTGCAGTGGATTCCCCATCTTTCAAAGGAATTCACTTGTAATTAATGGGGTGATCTCATTTGCTTGAGAATACATGGACACCTGCAATACCTGTCTTGGGCTACTTTTCCAAGATAATAATGTTAAAAAGTCAAAATGTTTTTTGTTGACATTTTACACTTGTGTAAGTAGCCTTTTTTAAATTGTGACTGCAACAGACAGTGATTAAGGCTGCATAGTTTAAAGTACTACAGTCAGAATTTGTAGAAACATAGAATTTGACAGCAGATAAGAACAGCTTGGCCCACCCAGTCTGCCCATTTCCCTACCTGATGGATAAGCTGCAGATTCTAGTTAATCAACAGCTTACTTCCTCCTGCCCCCCACTAGAATTACCTTATGCCTGTCCCATGCATTCTTGAATTCTCATACTGTTCCTGACTCCACAACCTCCTCAGGAAGGCTGTTCCATGCATCCACAACTCTCCCTGTGAAAAAACACTTTCTAACATTACCTCTGAGCCGTCCCCCCCTCTATCCTCAAATTGTGCCACCTTGTTCTTGCACATCTCTTCTTCTGACAGATACTGCCCTCCTTTACCTTATTAATTCCCTTGAGATATTTGAAAGTTTCTATCATGTCCCCCCCCTCTCCCTCCTTTCCTCAAGGGTATACATATTAAGCTGCTTTAGTCTCTCCTCGTAGAAACATATGTTATGCAGAGAGTTTTAATTTGTGAGTATAGTCTTAGTGTGTCCATCCCTTTGTCTACCATTAGGATTTTTTTTCTAAATTAGCCTGCTAGTTTTATGGTACTTTTATAGCCCCCAGGGATCTCCATCTTAACATAGTTTATTGCTTTTCTTGTTCCTACAATGCCTTCTGTCCCTTGTGACAGTGATGTATCCGGGACCATGGATTTAGTAACTGGTATAGAGTAAGTTTTACAACAGCAGATCTGTGACATTAAGTAACTTTCCTTATCCTGTGAGCACTGATGGCTATATTGACAGTTCAGCAAATACCTAAAAATAAAATACTAAACTTTAATAAAAATTGAGTGGGCTATTCTGTAAGGAGTCAGAGTCTTAACTAATTATAGCATTGATGATCTGGGATGATTTGTGTGCTTTTTATGACTGTGTGTAGTTTGATGAAATTAAAAGTTTTAAAAGTCGGGGCGTATGCGCAGCACGAGACCTGATGGCAGCTTAAGCTGAAGAGCTCTTCTTACCTGCTAAAGAATTCATTTTAAATCCGTGATGTCAATCATCAGTACTGGCTAATTAATATATCATTCAATGGCAAAAAATCACCTCTAATAAATTCCCCAAGTTTCATATTAATAGGTGCAGTTGTTTACAAAGCAGCAGCTCTGGCTAACATACAACATCTAGGATGACAGCTTCTCAGCCACAGTGTCCCCTCATGGATGTGGCAGAAATCAAAGGCCTTCTTCAAATAGTACTAACAGAAATTTGTACATTTAAAACTGTTGTCTTAGCCCTAGAGAATAAAGTTCAAGCTCGGCAGATGAAGGCGAAAGATACAGAAACCTTTTTGTCAGACATTGATGAAAAGGATACCCAGGGCTGAGTAAATGTTTTTTAGAGCCTCTACATGCTGGTTGGTTGTGGAGTAGCTGGTATAGCAGGAGCTGCACTTGTGCTTTTGTCCTATCCAGAAAAGGTATGCCACCATAACTCCATACCTGTTTGAGAGTGCAGCCTTTCCGGGCCGTCTTTTGGGGCCATTTTTGGGATTCCCAGTTTGCTGTCCTCCTCCTCTCTCTCTCTCTGACAGGTTGGAGTCTCGGGTTGGGTCAGCCAAAGCTGAGGGGGAGTTGTGAGGAAGAACCCCGAAGAGCATTGATGGCAAAAGTGAAGAAAGGAGTTTATGGAACCAAAGAAAAGATTTTTGCCTCCGACCCTGCTTTTGGAAATCTTTTTAGTTGCTTTAAATTTGGCTTCAGGAGTTTGTTCTTCAATGAGTTATTTATTCTTATTTTTATTCTGTATTCTTTTTGTGCTTCTTTTTTGCTATAGAGGGGTTGCAAGTGTGTTTCGTCATTGAGCTGATTCTGATGTTAAACCCTAGTATTTTTTATTTATTTTGATACTTTTTTATTTTATTAAGATTGTTTGAAATAGAAACCAAAAAATTTTATGTTTTAAAAAATGTTTGTAGTTTTGTGCCATTATAGCATCACATGATTCATTGACAGTATCTAAGGTGCATGCGTGGTGTTGTGTGTTCAGATCGCTCTCATAGATGGTGGATTCAGCTGTGAGCTGAGCCACCCCAGTTACTGTTTCTAATTATTCTGTCTTAAAGCGAGGAAAAGCTCAGAGACTGGCGTGTAGTTGAACTGTTTTTATTTAAGGTGCTGCACTTATCTTTTGGCGCTTCTCAGACTGCTGCATTTTTACTTAAGCAAGCGGAGGATTTTACAAAAAAAAGGGGGATAGAATCTGTTGCGGAGTAAGTAGCTTATAACTTATTTTAAAGCAAATGGCTATTCTTGTTCCTATATAAATGAGAGAATGATTTGTATGTACCTGGGAAAATAAGAAGTAGGTACTGGGGGGGGCATCCTTTTGAGTAGGACAAGTCGGTGATAGATCTCGAAAGAAATTTAAATTGTACTCTGCTTGTGCTGATTTTTAGCTCTGCCCTATTTTTTTTATATAGTTTGATATATTTTATTAGTTACATAGTACACCATCTTATTTGTTTTAATTCACTTTTTTTTTTTTAAGAACTGGGGTAATGACTGGAAGACGGCAGTCTTTGGAGGATAGTTATCGTGACCGTATTACCTTGTTCGAGTTATTCGAGTTAAACAGCCTGAGCATGGACAATCACTTCTATCAAACCCATGAGAGCTAATTGGTACTAGTTGAATGTATGGTCACTTGAGTTATTGATTGGCGTTTCTTTATTTCCACATATGGGATTCCAGCTGGCCAACTCTGACTTTTGGAATTAAACTTGAATGTAACATTCAAACAAGAACCTGAACTAGACTTGAAAGTCAAACAACAGGAAGAATTGGACTGGTTTCAATAAGGGGACAAACAAGGCTAAAACAGTTCTCTAGGGCTGTCGGGTTATTGGTTATTTGGTTAACTGGCTTACTGGTTAATAATTAACTCATTAATTTGGGTTTCATTTTATTTTCGATTTGACAACTTATTGATCTGTTAAAGTTGTGACCCTGTGAAGTAACATCTGTTTGGGATCCACCTGTTCTTTAAGAACTTGAGAGATTTACAGTAGTTGTGCACCTCCTTTCCTTCCTCCAGTTGTGGTTTTGGTTTTAGTTTTGGTGTGTCATTAACAGGTTGTCTTCAAATGTCTGATTGTTCCAGGTCTTTGTTGATGGCAACCAGAAGTGGTAAAATTCTTCAAAGAAATCGGAAGGGACCCATTGTTACTTAACAGGGGAACTCTAAGATTTTCAAAGGAAACATAATAGATAAAAAAACATCCTCAGGAACTGGCAGAAGATTTTGAGGGAAGTAAGGCTAAGCCAGAAGTACCCAAAAAATTTAGAAATGGGTGTGTATTTACACAAGACCTCCAAATTATAACATCAACACCGGCCCCGATGGGGTAAATGATAATTCCACTGATGTGAGAAAGGATTTTTAAAGACAACAAAAATATTTTAACAAATATGAATCCATCTAATTTATTATTTAGCACCCATAACATTTCAGTGGACTCAAGCAGGTCAACCTCAATAATGTCACAGAAGAGTGAGCTTGTGGCTCCTTTAAGAAATCAAGCTAAGATTACAGATTTCTTTTTATATAAAAAAATGTTTGGGGGGGGTTACCACTCAAGATGGTCAGACAGGGGAGTTAGAATCTCACTCTTTTGTTATGAAGTAACCAAGAGGCCTCTGTTGGGAAGGATGAGGGCATCTCATGCTTTCCATCTGGGATGAATTTATTCAGTCCACTGGATACTTCAGATGAGTTGTTTAGATTGATAATGGGTAACGAGGACTTTGGGCATGTTAGTTTAAATGGATCTCCTGATGAGATCTTTGGAAAAAATAGACGAAGAGGTACAGAACATCAGTTAGATCAGGACTTTCTCGCCCAATGTCCTAATACCATTTCTAAATACACTATCAAGGCTTTAGCTCACCCGGTGATGTCCAATGTGGTATTGTTAGAAGCATATAATGGAATTAGAGCAGCTGTAGAAAATCTGTCACTTCTCTCTTTAGAGAAGTTTACTTTACTGGAACAACAAATTTCACAGTTGGCAGAACAAAATAAGGCTCATAGATCTATGCTCAATTTATTATTTCCTTCATTAATTATCCCTGAGACTCCCAAAGGCAAGAAGAGAGTAGACCCCAATAAGAAAAACAATTAAAAAAAGGAGGCAAATTTTATCAGAAAAATAAAAATTAAAAAAAATTTCACAAGATATTAATAAGACCCCTAAAAAAATGAATGTAAGACTAAGAGACCACTCTTAATGAAAGAGATTAATGGACAAACCACTGTAGAGGGAGTACAGGTGGCACAAGGACACTCCCACTTAGCGAATAAGGAGATTATTGATACGGCCATTAGGCAAAGGGCAAAATAAATTACCCCAATAATTAAAAAAATTATAAAATGGGGGCTTTCAACCTTGTACTGGATCAAAGGACAACTGTTATGGAGAATGCTAATATCTCAGATCAATCCAAAATAGAGGTGGGACTTAATTCACTGTTATTGACAGAAGAACCCCATCTCTTTGATGAAGGAGAATCTGAAGCATTTAACCTGATATGTACAGGTAATTAAGTTGTCTTTAAATTAGATCAGATGTATGTCAAAAAATATGAAACCAATGTCTCCTTGGCAAACTTGATAGCCCATTTACTAAAAGCAGAACTGGGGCTCCCAGAGGTAGCCGCAGCTCTTATATTTGTAACTAGGGACAGTGTTAACCCTAGCAAATCAGTTTACTTCATGTTACCTAATATGGACTTGGCTAAACAGGTGTGGACTAAACAAGGTTTGATAAATTTGTTGGATATGTCATCATCACAGGTCACTTGGGGTACAATTTGGAAGAGCACTTATAATGGGACTAAACCAGGAAAAATATTGTCACAGGAGACATTTGATGCTACCTTAACCAAGTTGAACTGGGAATTTGTACTATCTCCTGAATTCTATGTGTTTTCTACCCTTGGATTAGATATATTGGAGGGAGAAACAGCCTCTAATTTAACATCCTTTCTTAGTGTAATTCTCTCAGATGTTACTAAAATTCAAATACACATGGATGAATTAGTCCAGGCAGAAAGGGTATTGGAGTCTAAAGTAGGAACACAGATTAATTGTTTTATTTCTTCTGCCCAATTATTACCACTATTTTTAGAAAACCGATATATCCTGGATGAGCTGGGTATTTATTTGGTGGCATGGAATGAGTGGGAGATTTATGCTCACTCTAGTTTAATCTCTCCATGACTACAAATATCTGGAAGCCAAGATTCTGACATATTGTCAGAACACAATAAGGGGTTAATTAATGCTGACACCTGTAATGCCCTTAACTGGAATATAGCAGGACTTCATAACAAATTTTCAGACCCACAATGGGTGAGCTTTGTTTCTAGATTTGAAGCCATCATTTTTCAAGAAACATGGGCATTAACACAGCCCCATCTTAATGGTTATGAGTCAAACTATATCCCTGCGATTAGAGGAAAATTGCATGGGAGAAATAAGGGTGGTTTAGTAACTCTGATAAAGATCAGGGATGGACTAAGGGTGTTAAAAAGTTATTCACCTACCCATGAAATTCTTATGGTAGTGGTTGATTGGGACTCTAATATTGTATCAATTGTAAATGTTTACATCTCCCCAAATTTTCATGCTCATCCTACTTATGTTATTTGGTGTAAATTAACCATGGAAATTGACACTATTACACAACTAAATATGGTTGACATAGTTTTCTTAGCAGGGGATTTTAATGCCAGAATAGCAAGTTTTGACAATTTATTGGTCTTACAAGAATCAATGTACATGTCAGATTTTGAACCAAGAAAAACTACAGATATGGTTATTAATGAAGTAGGGAGATGTTTCCATACTTTTATCATGGATAACAATCTTTTGATACTCAATGGGAGATGGGAGGGGGATCAGGAAGGGGAAAGTACCTTTTTTTTTTCTGTTGGCAGAAGCGTGATTGACTTTATTTTATGTTCCCCATTTAGTTATCAATATTTTAAGTGACTAGAGGTAGTAATGCAAACAGAAAGTGATCATGCAGCAATTTTGTTTTCCTTCAGAAACCACAAATCTAGCACCTCTTTAATAAAACCATTAGCAGATGTGGAAATTCAAGGGAAATTGAGACTGAGATTGAACCATAGATCTATGGAGGGGGTGTCAAATTTAATCTATTCCCCTAGTTTTGTCGCTCATTATCATAGTACCCAGAATAATACCAATAGTGAGCAAATTAATCAGTTGTTGAATTCAGCTTATCAACAGATCACTAAGAAGATATATTGTACGTATACTAGCAACATCAAGCCCACATCCTGGTTTGATTTTCAATGTGTAAGAGAAAAAAAAAAAGTTGGGGAGGCTTATTAGGCAAACAAAAAAGAATAAGACCCAGGAAGCGATGTTAAAGTTAAATAAAGCTCGTAGAGAGTATAAAAAATTTCTTACACATAAAAAAAATGAGTTTATACATAACCAGTGGGAAGCTATGTATCAAACTATTAAGGAGGGTGACACCAGACTTTTTTGGGCTTTAGTAGCTAAAGGTAACAAAAATCAGAACTCAATCTTGCCGATATATATTCCGAAGGACACGTGGATAGAATACTATAATTCACCTTTCCAACAAAGATCTTAATCTTGGGGATGACTTGATAGATAGTCATATTAGGAAGGGGGAGTATATCCCTTTAGTGTTTACACTTCAGGAAGTTGAAGATGCCATTATGAATCTTTCAAATAATAAAGCCCCAGGGCCTGACCTCATCCCTGGTGAGGTCTATAAGGCACATGTGAATTTTTGGGGTTTTTTTTGTTACAAACTTTTTAATATATGTTTAAGAGAGAGAGATTTATTCCACTGTCTTGGACTAGGAATATTATTGTCCCAATCCACAAAAAAGGTCATTTTCAAACCCCATCCAACTATTGTCCAATTAGCTTGATAGATATTAGTGGAAACATTTTTGCCAAAATATTGTTACAAAAATTACAACTTTGGTCTGAGCTGATTTCTCCTTTATCCATGTTTCAAGCAGATTTTCGCGAAAACTTTTTGTCTATAGACAATATTTATACTCTTTCACACCTAATAGAAAAATATGTGTCATTCCGTAAAATGAAGTTATATGTGCTGTTTGTTGATTTCTCAGCAGCGTTTGACTCTGTAAACAGAGCCAAGCTCTGGGAAATATTACTGATAAACAATTACCACTGAATCTTCTGATCCCAATTTTTCATGTTGTATTCACATACAGCATTGGCTGTTAGATATGACAATAAGGGTAGTATTTCTGATTATTTTAGAACAACTTTGGGAGTAAAACAGGGATGTCTATTAGCCCCCCTTTTAATTTAGTTTATACATTGATTCCCTTATGATTTATAAGGAGGCATCTAGTCTTGACTCTGCTAAAAATAAGAATCTTCCTGTTCATACTCTCGCTTATGCAGACAATTTAATTGTATTAGCATTATCTAGCCAAGGAATGCAGAATAAAATAACACAACTCAACCTCAAGTGTAACTAACTAGATTTAACAATAAATATGAAGAAAACTAAGTTTATGAATTTTGGCATTCATTCTAGCAAAAAAAAAAAAACAGGATCCAAGGCTCTATCTAAATAACAACCTCATTGATAGGGTGACTTCCTATATTTATCTGGGTGTTAACTTTTCTTCGAACGGAGCCTGGACAATTCACTGGAGGGACCAAGCTGCAAGGGCTAGACTGATTGCTAAAACTTTACTATGTTTTAACATTAAATATGGGGGTTACTCTGTTGTACCTACACTAGTGGCTGGAGAAGCTAAAATTAACCCTATTCTTACGTATGGTGCAGAGGTTTGAGGTATAAATCGCCCCCAAGTCTGGCATCCTCCCCCAAGTCTGGAAATCCTTTCTTTTATAAATCTTTACTGCAAGTCCCATCATCTACATCTAATGTTATAGTAAGAGCCGAATTGGGCAGAGTTCCTATTGTTACAATAGTTGATATACAAATGGTGTGTTATTGGCTAAAAATTATTAATCATCACCCCAACTGTTTACCACTCTTATGTTTAAAAGAAAAGATTATGTGGCAAAAACAGGATTATACATCCCCTTGGGTATAAACGCTTAAAAGTACCCTAGGTAGAATTTCAATGTACCATCTTTGGTCAGATTGGGAAAATCTTATTACAATATCTCCCTTATTTAAACAACTGGTTAAAAAGAAATTATGAGGTTTTCTTATGAAAAACAAATGGACTTGATTAAAACACAACGCCAAGTGATTTGGATGGGTCAAAATAAGATAGACCCATTTTTGGAGAATTATTTGACTTTACCCCTCATGCCTTTAGAAAGGAAAACGATTACATGGGCGAGGATGGGAATCATTTGTTCCTAGTATGCTTATTTCAATAGATTGACCTCTGTCAGGTCTTCTCCTGATCTATGTAGTTGTAACAGGGCTTTGAAGGAAAGTCTGTATCACATTTTGGTGCAGTGCCCACTATATAAAATTCCACATCTCAATTTATTAAATAATTTTCTTATCAAATATGTGAATGCTGAATATGATCCACTTTTCGTTCTCTTACATCCACATACACTTGAGGATGCAAGGATGGCCTCAAATTTCTTTAATGAAGTGAAAAAGTGCAAAGAAAAACATCTCCCTGCCTCAGAAAAATAAAATATGGGATAGAATTATAATAAGACATGAAGTATTAGTTTTTAATGTGTCAAGTTTTTGTCTGTAACTGAGAGAACTCTCTAATAGATGTAGTGTTTTTTTTTACCGTATTATCAAAAGATAAACTGAACAACAGCTAAAACAGAGGGTCATGTATTTTATAGATATCTTAGGATGGACAGACCCCTGAATGAATACTGAGGGGACGAGCATAGTATATACTAATATAGATATTTATAATGTATTTATGAATTTAAATTGACTTAGGCTTAGCTAAGCCAAGGTTCTGTTATTTATATGAAGTTTAAAAAGGATTGACAGAATATTAGATCTCATGTTTCCTTTTTTATGTCTTGTATTTTGTATGCATGTTATGTGATGAAGTTGCAACTTCCTTTTTGCTCCAATTTTTTAGTATATTGTAAAGGTGTACTTGCTGAACAATAAAAACAAATTGATGATACTCAGTACAAAGGCAGAATTCAGGAACTGGAACAAATGGTAGTCCTTCTATGAAATAGGGCAGAAGATGCTGAGAATAGAATTTTCCAGAATAATTTACAGTTTATTGGATTCCCAGAGGGAGCAGAACACAGAGGTGTCACTGCCTTTCTTCACAAAGAACTCCCAAAGCTTCTCTGACATAACTGCCCCAGGGACTTGAGATGGAAAGAACACATTGCTGTCTTGCCCCACCACCAAAACAGGAAGGATGTTTGAGACCCATACTTGCCAGATTCCTCTGATTCCCAGATAAAGAAAGAATTTTAGCCCTAGCCAGAGATCAGGGACCCTTAATATGGAATAGACATAGAATTTATATTTTAATAACCTCTCCCAAGAACTGACCCTTCATTGAAAGCACTTTGCAGAAATTGAAAAGTACTTCCAAGCCCTGGAAATCCCTTATCAAATGTAGTACACAGCCACATTGAAAATAATGACGAATGGTATCCACAGTGAATTCTGATTACCAGAGGAGGCATCCAATTATATACAACAACACTGGCCAGAAAAAGGAAGAGAACTACTAAATAAAGCAGCAAATACCAGGATAGACCTTCACCATAGCAATTTACATGGGGACTCAAAATCTCAATCGATGGGGGAGACCAGAGATACACATGGCCAAGATATGGACTTGCAGGTCAACAAACCAAAAAGGTCTAGTAGAAGTGGCAGGCAGAAGAACTGAGAAGGGCATATACAGCATGGAGCTTGATATCAAAGCTGGAGTAGTGATAGAGTAGCCAGGGAATTGATGACCAGCACTGACTCAAGAGAAAAACCAGCACCAAAATGACTGGGCCAAGCCCTCCATCACTGCCTACATCACAGACAATCTCAAGTCTTACAACAGCCACAACAGGAGTGACAGCAATCCAGACTCATAGTGCAGACATCCCTAGCACCTCCTGGGCTGACATTGTAGAGGGACACATGGCTATTAATGCACAGATTCCAGTTGTAGCCTCACAAAGACAGAATACTACCTGAGATTACACTGACTACTGATGTACTCTGCTGGACATTACATACCAACCACGATACTGTTGATAGATCTACTGTAAGGTAACTTACTCCTTGGAGCTGACCTCTGTCCCCCCAACCCTTGCTATTAAGAATGAAGGTTAGTGCATTTTTTTGTAATACCATGGCTTGACCCTGTAGTGCCTTTATTCCTTTCACCTCTCTCCCCCCCAATACTATACATGTTTGTTTCTTTTTTTTTTCAATTCTGTTTATTCTCCTTGCATCCTGGAACTCTCTCGGGATACCTCTTCTTGCTGGCCACTCTACTGCTGACCTAATCCCTTGCCTCCTCAAATGGTATGCTGCCCCTCCTCCAACCTCCGACCAAGGAACCCCCAGCTCTGAGCCCCCTGGGGCAGGGCTGCCACTCCATCTGGTGCTCTATCTACAATCTAGCACCAGTTGGGGGGGAGGAGGAGGGGAGAAAGGCAGAGGCAAGGTCTGGTGATGGCATGTGACGGTGGCCCATAGAGGAGCTGTCACCTATCCAGGCACAAGGGTTTTTTCCTCTCTTGTGTGCTTGTCCACTGAGCACAGCATGCAATGGCATCGACAGCGGCTGCCCTGTAGACGCTTGCCACACTCATACCCGATTCCAGTTCCCGCGCTGGTAGTACCCCGGTCTCCACTGGGGGTCTCTACTGAGCCAGAAAGACCCTGGATCCCTCCCAGGGAGAGAAGAGCTGTCTCTTGGATGCTCAATCCAACTCCCTCCCCTGCCAATCCCCAGCACCTGGGCTCGCTCCCAACCTGGGTCGCTGGCGTGGCACGAGGTGTGGCGTCCAGTCTCTCAACCCTCAGTGCCACCGGGCTAGCTCATTGTTTGTTTCTGATATGTCTGGTAAAAGAAAATGGAAATACTATCTATGGCTTGCTAGAGGTCTCTGTTCACAAAATGTCATAGGGAAGCTGAGGTAGTGATTGTTTTGTACTCACCTGGTTAACAAAATAAAAAAAAAGTGATGTTAAAAATCTATGTGTTGTGTCAGTGCTTAAATTGCTGAAGTACGATGACAATCTAAGCTGCATGATGACTAAGCAGTCCAACAATGACTGCTCTAAACAGAACGGTGGGAACTATTCCAGCCAATAGAAAGGTGCTACATTCTCCCAAACTACAGTCGTGAAGGATAGCAATGGCAGAACTTAAGAAGCTTGACTCTTCCTTCTCAAATGTGCACACGTTCAAGATGATCCTCTGAGATGTGAGAGGGAAAGGGGAAATTCAGCAATAACAGTGGCTCACGCTGCACCAGCAACACTACTAATGTGCAAAGAATGCTGAACTATCTCAGTGACATAGTATAAAATACAAATGTTTATAAGAGATAAAACACAGTGAGGGCTCTACAATACGATTAGACTAAGAACCACACCCTACCTCCCTAGGCTACTCCCTAATGCCCATAAATCATACAATCTTCTTGTCTTTTTTCCCCCTCCAGATATTTATTGTTAGCTCAGACTGCAGCTGCTGAGGTGATGAAACAGGCAGTGTACTACAATAAATGGGATGGCAGGGAAATAGCTGTCATGATGGGATAGTGTGTCCTATGCTGATGGCCTGTATCAACTCCTTCCAAAATAAACTGCTGAAACAAAATATCTAGCTGTCAGAGACGAAACAGACCATCAAGACAAGCTCCTCATATGGCAGTAGGAAACATTCTAGCCAAGGCAGCAGCATCATGTTCTCCCTCACAATACTTGTGCAGCCTCTAGTAATAACACCAGTGCAGCTGTTTGAATCATCCCTCTCAAATGTGTACATGTTCAAGAGGACCTCAGGAGCTGTGTGAAGCAGAAGGGAAAATTGTATGTAAAGCCAGACCTCCTGCACTATTACTGTTAGAGTTTACAATTTACATGGAAGTGAGCAGATTTCCCTTATGAGTCACAATCTCCTTTACAGCAGACTTTGCCCAGCCATAACATTATGATGTAAATAGGGCCATGCCCTGAACCACTGAATGCAATCTCTTAAATGACTATACCACTATGCAGCAATCTGCAATCCAAGCTTAACCTGCATACCCTACAGACTTAATTCGAACCATTCTCCCCTCCCCCCCCGATGTTTGGGAAGCAGCACTAATGCCTGGCTAGACCTTTAGCTGTGCAGATTGGTAACCCCACATAACTGAGATAGTCTGGAATACATGATCATAGACTGTGACATGGTGAGGTCACCCCACTTACATAAAGTACAGTAGCCGCTCTTTACATACAGTAATTGGACAGGTGTGGAGACCCAGTAGAGGCTACTACAATCCCTCCGACCATATGGTGGACACATGCCAGACTGGACTGAATGACTGGTAGGGAGCCCTATACGGCTACCTGCCACCCCTGAAGGAGACAAATGTACATGTGGAAGATAAATGCACAGCTATAAGATAGCTAACAAGGCGTTTAAACCCAGGACACATCTGACAAGTGGGGTTAGGAAACTCATAGTGCTCTGAAACACCTGCTGAAACCCAGATACTAACACCAAATTGTTACCGTAGGCACACCATGACCTTGTAGACAGCAGTTGGTACTGCCATTAATCTACCTGCCCCACTTCTCTCCCTCACCCCTACCTTCCCCATCCATTTATTGACCCTTGCAGACATGCAGAGCGTCAGCCCAATACAGGTGAGCCTAAGCCTCACACCCCGTAATGCAGCTGGCCCATCATTAGGGACAGGCAGGGCCGAGACCGATGACTAGCACATAGCAGTGTGAACTGGGGAGGGCAGGCAATCCAGGGGTTTGTCTCCCTGTCTTATATAGGCCTTCAACAGACAGACAGTTCCTTATTGTTCTGTTCCAATTGTTGCATTGTGTTAAAAGTTTTGCTACTGTTTTTATATGTCAATTTGATGATTACTACATGGGAGGGTGGGAATGTGGGATTTTTTGTTGCACAAATGGATGAAAACCCCAGGACATAGTGGGTTTTAATGGTCTTGAATTTTGGACATGCTGCCACAGAAGGCTACATGTACTATGTAGAAGACCACCAAATCAAGCCGTGATAAGCCCCCTTACCACATAATTTGGAGGGGCAGGTTACATCATAAATATGTCTAATACTCCTATTAAGCTTATTTCATGGAATGTTAAAGGCACTCACTCTCCCATAAAGAGGAGGAAAATAGAGTCACTTGAACAAACTAGAAGCTAACACAGTCTTCCTCCTAGAAACCCATCTTCGACAAAAAAAAGATGACAAGTTTAAGCCTAGCTGGGAGGTAGCCCCTTGAATTCAAAGAGCAGAAGAGTAGCAATTGTCTTATGGAAAGGGCTTCACTTCAAAGAAGGAATGGTAGTAACAGACCCTGAGGGCAGAGTTCTCATTCATAAAGGAGAACTTGCAGGTGAATAAGTCACCCTTTGCAATGTCGATGCAGCAAACACACACCAACCAGATATTTTTTGGTCACTGACACAGCGACTAACAGAGGTGACAAAAATTCACCTCGTAATAGGGGGAGACATGAATAGCTGAACTCCATAGTCACAGAAGTAGACCTTAATGACATCTGGAATGGTGCACCACAAGGGTAGGGAATACATCTTTTTCTCCCATACACATCAGCTTTATACCAGAACTGACATCTGGCTAAACCTTCATGAGTTTATTGCAGATGTGATAGAGGCAGACATAGATCAGATGTTAGTCTCAGACCATGTCTTGATCAACTGTACCTAGCGACCCTCAAAAGATCAACCCAGGGGCAAAGGCCGGTAGTGCCTTAACATCTCTCTCGTGAGGAATAATTCATTTAAGCAGTGATTAGCTAAATAGAGCCACACCTTCTTATAAATAAACAAATCAGGAGACACCTCAGAGGCAACCAGATGGGATGCCCTGAAAGCGTATGTTTGGGAAAGGTGCATTAGTTGCACCTCATACATCAAAAAGACCAGTACTAAAGCACTAGATGAACTACAAAATAAACTTAAAGCCCTAGAAACTAAATACAGGGAAGACCTGATAACCAAGGCCAATCTATTACCAGATATTATAGGCACTAGATATCATATCAATGCATACCTGAACCAAAAAGTGGAATATGCCTTGTTCAGGACCAGACAAAGCTTCTGGGAGGCAGGAGAGAAACCCAGCAAACTACTGGCTTATCGGTTTAAAAAGAGACAGGAGAGGTCCAGAATGCCAGCCATCCAAACCCATGATGGAGTGCTTCATAGGGACAATGACAACATTAATAAAGCCTTTCTACATTTCTTTAGCAACCTATACAGATCTGAATTGAGCACTACCACAAGAAAACTGAAATGTTCCTCACCCATTTAAAGCTCTCTACCTTAACACAAGAACAGAGAGAGACTTTAGATAAGTCCTTTCAGGCCTTAAAAGTGACAATAGCCATCTGGTCCATGGCAAAAGGGAAAATCCCAGGACTTGATGGCTTCCCAGCAGAATTTTACTCTACCTTCCAAGACAAGCTTGTAAATACCTTATTAAAAACCTTTGGAGAAGCCAGAGAAAGGAAAGAACTTCCACAATCCATGCATACCACAGTGATTACCCTGATCTTCAAACCAAGAAAAGATCACACGCGCTGCGGTAACTACCACCCCATTTCTCTGTTAACCACAGACTGGAAAATATATGCAACAATCTGGGCACATCACTTGAAATAGCGCCTACCTAACCTGATCTTCAAAGATCAATTGGGTTTCACTTACAGATGGAGAGGTACTTATAACACCAGAAGGCTTCTCAATCTGCTTTGTCACTCCAATGTAAATGACTCGGTCATGACACTGTTAGCATTAGATGCAGAAAAAGCCTTCCACAGGGTCCAAAGGCATTATCTGTTCCACGTACCTAAGCATCTAGGGTTTGGAGATAGGTTCATACCAGATACTGTACATGAACCCTATATGAGATGTCACAAGCATCAGTAACTACTAATGACAGAAACTCTGAAGCTTTCCTCCTGCTGAGAGGGACCCACCAGGGGTACCCCTTATGAACACTACTCTTTATTATGGCATTACAGCCACTACTTCAGGTGATAAGGCAACATTCTCAGATCCATGGCTTTAAGATGGGGGAGGAGCATAAAGCTCTGACCTATGTGGGTGATATTCTACTCACTTTGACTAATCCACAAGAATCTATCCCAGCCCTATTGCAACTAATTCAGGAATCTGGAGGTATCTCAGGCTATAAACTTAACATAGCTAAATCAATGTTGCTATCCTCCCATAAAGCTGTGGAGAAATCCCCTCAACCTGCACAGCCCATCACCTATCTTGGCATAGACTTCAACTGAGACATTTCCCAACTAGAAACTTTGAACATGACCACCCTCATTAAGGCATTAGATGCTGATTTTGCAAGGTGGAGTCAGCCGCACCTGTCACACTGGGTAGAGCAGATGCCTACAAAATTATGGTGGCCCCTAAGGTACAATACATATTGAACAATCTACTGATACCCATCCTATGAACCCTATTTGCACAGCTGCAACATCAGATGTTGAATTTCCTTTGGGCAAGAGAATCGAGAAGGATGAATTTCCAAAAGTTGAAATGACAGCCCTTAAGCAGTGGTCTCAGTCTTCCTGACTTTGAACTTAGAGCGCATGCAATTTTTCAAGTGAGACATACCAGCCCTCTGACATGTGCATCCAAGAGACCTACATGGGCAGGCTGCGAAATACATGTACTCGGGGAATCACTATATACTGCCATCCTGTTCAAACCCTGTAAGTCAGGTTTGACTACACACACCCTGCTATACAACATACCAAGAGGGTATAGTAATGTGTTTCACAACAAACAAACTGGATTCCAGAGCACTCCATTTAAGTCCTTCTCTGGGATAACGATAAGTTATATAGAAGGACCCACTCAATTCATTGGAGATTATGGGAGGACAGGGGGATGGTTTGCCTAGGAGATCTCACAGATGGAACCACAGGGGTGTTGCACACATTTGCACAATTACATGCAAAGTACTCCATTCAGAATAATCTGCACTGGTAGTACCTACAGCTTAGGCATGTGCTCAGATCAATTAGAGGGCCTGCCTTTAAAATGTAACAACAGAATTATCTAGAAACACTCCTGGAAGGGGGCAAGGAAAGGTACCTTCAAGTAGCACAATATATGTTTCTTATGTCATGACTCATCGGCACCTGCTCCATCAGGACCAACACTGACAAAATGGGCAGAAGAATTAGACTGCCCAATTACGGAACAGCAATGGCAGAACTGCTGGACATTCCTGAACTGAGATGTAAAAGATACAAGAGATAGATTCACACACTTCAAAATCCTCCTCTGGTGGCATGGAAGCCCTCAAAAACTGCATAAGTGAGGCTTGACACCATCTGATAAATGCTGGAGGCTTAACCAAGCTGTAGGTTCCATTATGCGCATTCTCTGGACATGTCACTAATTAAAACCTTACTGGGAACAGGTGCAACAAGCATGAGAGACAGTTTTTGAACAGCTGTTCCATCTCACCGCAGCTATAGTGCTGCTAAGGATGGATCTACATAATAATCCAACAACATATAACGCCACACACTGGCTTACAGAAGCATTTATCACAACTAAGTGAGTAATACTGCACCACTGGAAGCAGGTGCAGCCCCCCCTTAAATTAATGAGTGGCTGACTGAATTACGGAAAACTGCCTGTTATGAAAGGGTACACTTCAACAACTTGGGAAAACAAGATCAATATGGGGAGGCTGTCTAACTTCACAATATTGTCTCATTCCACTGGGTTACCCATCACATTACCAACAGAACACTGGAACTAACCCATAGAATTACACAGTTAGAAGAGAGTGGCACACTCTGACTAACAAGGCATAGAGCAATAGTTGCAAGTAAAAAGATTTTCCATTTATTATTGCCAAAGGGTTTCTGTTGTAGACAGCAGTGTCTGGCTTATTGTTGGGCAATAATAAATGAAAAATATTTTTATTTGCAGCTATTGCTGTATGCCTTGTTTGTTGGAGTGTGACACTATCTTCTAACTGTGTTCTTGAAGGTTAGCAACCTCACTATAGCACCCCCCACCCACCCGGACTCGACCGCAGTGCTGGCTTCTTCTATAACTGTGGATAACCCATAGAAGTACCTGCCCCTTGTAATCATTAGAACAGGCTGACATCATTATTTCCATTCATATCTACGTGGCACATCTCATAGCAATTCCTATGTCGTACACTATGTACCCTCAGCAAGGGAAAATGTATTAAACAGAGAAAGTACATTCATTTGGCAACAGACATCCTGAGTATAATGATTCATGTGTTATTTACTCTCAGAAAAAAAGGGAAAAAAAGGGAAAGAAAAGATTGTTGAATTATTATTTATGAGTTTCTGTATGCGTTTGGCTTATACAGTATATCTACAGTAAAATGTGTTTATTTTAGTGTTGTAATTCCAAGGGGCATTGCTCCTGTCAGGCATATCATTTTCACTGTAATTGTTTTTTTATTTCACATAATGAAATGAACAGTGAATTACAATAAATAAATAAATAAATAAATAGATAAAAGCTTTAAAAACAAAACATTTACTCCTGCTGGATAAATCTGACAGACACATAAAAGATACAAATATTGAATTAGAGCCATGTGGTGAAGGCCAGAATATCAGGGCCCACATTCTCAAAGGAGATGCGTGGCCCAAAATAGAGATGCATCACACATCTCAGAAAATGCGCGGAAGCGCAATATTCAAAAGGGAGAGATGCATTGCACATTTCAGAATGCAAACAATGTATGCGGCTCAAATAAAGGGGGTGGATCCATGAACATGCCACACATTTCTATATTCAGCCAAAATGTGCGACGCATCTGCCGTGCATTACAGAAATGAGCCACCCAAAGTACGTCAAACAAAAGGATGGCCTAAATCAGCCAGCCACCCACAGGTAGGTCACAGAACTGCAGGCAGGCTATCTGGAAAAGCCTCAGAGATGCACCAGAACATGCTCCAGGCACCCACACAGCAGACATGCCAAGATGGATGTATCCAGAGCCACAGGTGCCATGTCACCACCGCCACCATCCAGGGAGCAACCCTCCACACCACTTTTCTCCACTCTATGTAACTAATTCCAGGTCGCCCCTGAAAAGGGACCTTTGGGGCTCAGTGGGTCAACCCAGTTAAGAAAATTGAAATAAATAAACATCCTGGATGTAGACACCCAGCAGCCTCAGGCCAGTGCTACTGGGTCCCCCCCTTGAGCACACCAGCATAGCAGACAGCCACAATGCAGCACAAGTACCAGAGCCATATCCTTCACCCATGTGGCCTGCAGGGTGTCACCTGGTCATGGCATGCACCAAGGGTGCATCTGTGGCATTGGTGCCCAGGTAGCCTGGTGGTACTAGAGGCAGCATGGCATGGGCCAGAGACTGACCTGTGGCACACAGCCATGGTGGTACACCATAGGTGCACACAGTTGGGACCCACCCACCCGGATACCCGGTCACCTTCTACACACTGTCATCCTTTGCAATTCTCACCATGATCCTCACATACAGGGGTGTGTGGGGCACTGCAGGTGACTGTATGCATCATGTGGAGCTGGTGTATTGCATACATGTGGTATACCAATCAGACAGTGTCACCCTTCACCCTCCCCTGTTGCTTATCCAGGTGGGCTCCCTGTACCACAGTCTGACACTGAACATGGCTATGGGTAATAGCACAGCACCAAGGCCAATGCAGTCCACCCACTCACACGCAAACATTCCATCACCTGCCTGCTAGGCTTTAGTACCTCCTGTTCACCTTTGTGGGGTGGTGGGGCAGCCCTGCATAGCTGGAAATGAGCATGCCTGGGGTATGCAAATGGCCTGAATACATTCCAGTAATGAGATGCAAAAGTGCAGTTTGAGTACAGACTGTGTAATGGGTCCATTTGCATATCCTGGCTGAATATTGCAAATCTGTGCACCACGCAAGTGGCTTTGCATCGCATAATTCCTTATGCTCTGCACTGGGCTCTGGGCACCTGCTGTGCTGCATATCTCCCACTGCATGATTACACATGTTTAGGATATTCAGCTGCACATGCATGATCCCAGATTACAGCACAACATTTGAATATACCATTATTTTGTGCCAGCGTAGACACTTGCACGATGTAGTCTGAGACTTTTGAATATGGGGCCCCAGGCTTCTATCTCTAGTACTTGCTGAATCAGTGGCCCAGGACACATCACTGCCATATGGGATAGGAGGCACTGTAGGAAAAAAGAGTAATAAGTCATGCTAAGATGGAGATCCCCAGGAGCCATAAAACTACCATATAACTAGCAGGCTAATTTAGAAAAAAAAAACTCTTAGTAGCAAACAAAGAGAAGGATACAACAGGACCTTGCACACAAAACACTCAGCACAACATGTGTTTTTGCAAATGCTGACTGTAGTACCCCTTTAAGTAGTTCTCTGTTACCTTGAGATGATGAATAACCAAGCATTGAGTTTGTACTTCATGGGTGGGATATTTAAAGCAGTTGCGCAATGCACAACAGGAATGCACCGGTGCAACTGCACCAAAATGCCAGAAAAGCAATATTCGTGACAGCAATGGTGCAGTGCAAGTCTCAATGTGCCAGTGGCAATGGTAATGAATGCATATGCAGAATAAAAGTCAGTAACCATGAATATGTAGAAGCAGTGCGATATTCAACAGCAGAGAGACGGCGCAAGCGAGGAGCAAACGGGACTTGCGCAGATCAGACTTGAGCCCATAAAAAGAGGGAGCAAGTGAGGGGAGGAGGCTTGCACCAGAGGGGAGCCAGATAGAGGGAGAGTGAGTGGGCAGGCTATACAGCAGTAGGGGAGCCACAGAGAGACAGAGGCAGGCTGGGAGTGGCACACAGTGTGGGCTAGCATGTGTGACACTGACAGAGGCTGTGAGTGTAAGCGTGTGTGTGTGTGTGTGTGTGGGCGTGAGACAGGGTCAGAGGCAACATCCACAGAGGGTGCCTGTGACACCCAGCACAGGAGGGGCTGCTCAGGGGCCCAGACAGGTGGGAGGCGGAGGCCACAGCCCTCAGTCCACTGGCCAGAAAGCCGGAACACAGGTGTGCGCCCAGTGCAGGGGCATAGTCAGCAGCACACACCCGGGAGGTCCTGAGAAGACAGCCACCCAGGGGGGAAAGAACAACCCAGGCCATGGCCAGTGCCATCTTCCAGATGAAGGCAGTAATAAGGGGTGTGAGGAGGCAGCTTGCAGACCGGCGCGGTCATGGAAGGGCCTGTTGGCAGTACGCCCAGAACAGGTGGTACTGCGCCAGCACCACCTTTGAACAGTACAGTGGCACACAGATTGTGGGCTGGTACCACTTGAACTGGGCAATTCTGAAGCAGCTCTGTGAGCTGTGTGGTGAGGAGATGCAGGCACTCACAAGACAGAGCCATGCCCTGTTGGTGGAGACAAAAGTCACGGCTGTCATGTGCCTGCTCACCACGGGTACCTTCCAGAGACCAACAGGGGACACCACAGGCATAACACAGTTGGCCACATCATGGCTCTTCACACAATTCCTCAGCGCACTGCTGCCATATGCTGTGGAATACATTCATTTCCCCAGCACACAGGCAGAGCGTACAGTGAACATGCAGGAGTTCCACAGGGTGACACATATGCCTGGTGTGCTGGGGGCCATCGACTGCACCCATGTTGGCATCTACACACCACCTGGCCCAGAGAGGGTAGCATACATCAACAGGAAGGGCTACCCCAGTGTCAATTGCCAGGTGGCGTGCCATGCCAGGGAGTGCATAATCAATGCCTGTGCCACACACTCTGGTGGAGCACATGATACCTTCATCTGGCACCAGTTAGCACTGTGCCACAGGTTTGAGAATGGGGACATCCTCACCAGTCACCTAATAGGTGAGTGTGCTGTAGAAGCAGAAAGCCGGGCACAACAGGGCAGGGTGTGGGGCATGCCAGGGCAAGGGAGCCAGGGGGTGTGGGTGGGATGGAGGGTGTGCAGTGACACAGGCCACCATGCTAACCAGACATCTCTACACATAGGTGACAGTGGTTACCCACTCCAGTCCTGGCTGCTCACCCCATACCGATGCCCATCTACCCCAGCGCAGGAGCAATACAGTGAGGCACACGTCAGCACACCGAATATCATCGAGTGAGTGTTTGGGCTGCTGAAGGCACTGTTCCATTGCCTGGACAGGTCTGGCGGTGCACTACAGTACAGGCCCTCAAAGGCACGCAGCCTATTCCTGGCCTGCTGTATATTACACAGCATGGCCATCGACTGTGGGATAGCAGTCGAGATCGAAAAGGGGACCAGCAGTGGGGACGATGAGGCGGCAGGGCCTGGTGGTGGTGGCAGCCCCCCCCAGGTGAGGGGAGCAGCAGCTGACCAGGATGGTCCAGCAGCACTGGGACACAATTGCAGAAGAGCACTACGGAGCATGCAGGTAGGTGACCATGTTCACATGTATGTCCCGGGATCAATGGCACAGCATACAGGCATGCATGGGCAGACCCCATGACAGGGACAGCAGGAGGGGAGTGTGGACAGGCATGGGACTGAACACCATGGATGCACACAGCACAGCCCTGCACACACCACCCACACACCCACACACACCCCCGCACACCCAGGTGCACACAGGACCCATCATGCCCCCGCCCAGAGGCGGGCACCAGGCATGTGTCAGACTATGATCACCAGTGCACAGTGGCAGTCATCGCTTTGCTGGCATCATCATCCACACACCACAGTGGCCAGCAGCCGGGCAGGTGTGCACAAGGCCCATGTGCAGCGTCGACCATAGCTGCCTCATCCAAGTGACGCACACGCCACACCAATGTGTGCACAGGGCAGCAGCAGACAGCAGACGGGGAGGTAGGCAGTTCAGGAATGCTGCACAGTTGCACAGCCACTGCGGACACATGGATGGCCCTACCATGACCACCCAGCAGACTCTGGCTGTGCGATGGCCACAGGGGGTGTCTGTGACATTCCCCCAGAGGTCTCACTGTGGAAATGCGACCGGGTCCTTGCAGATGTCTGCAGGCTCCCAAACATGCCCACTCCAGGCATGATCAGAATGCCCACAGCAGATCCCGGCATCAACACAGAGGGGGTCACTCAACGCCGTGACCAAGGGGTGGAGAATTCACTCTGCAGGGGTATGCGGTGGACAGCCATGCACCAGGGAGGCCAGTGGGGCCAGGCCGGCTGTGACCGCAGTGGTGAGCTGATCCATGACTGTGGTCATGTCCACCAGCAATCACGTGTTCTCTTCCAGAAGCTGGGGAAAGTCCCTGCTGTGCCGCTTTGCTGCCTGGTGCAGTTCTGCGAGGAGTGCTCGCACCCCTGCCACCACCAGTGCCTGTTGCTCAATGGAGGCCCGTAGCAGACGGGTGTGCTCAGCCAAGGGGTCGGCATCCTGGGGTGCATGGGCAGTGTGCAAACCCACAGGTGGTGCCTGATCCCGCAGCCCAGCCCCTCGTGATGGTGGGCGCTGCACAGCAAGGCACTCTTGGGGCTACTCATTATGCAGTGCACCATCAGCGGATGCTGCACCTAGTCCCCCTTCAACACCATCCAACCACCGCTGCTGCCTCTCCAGCCACAGTAAACAGGGCAGTGCCAGTGCGGCTGCACCACCACCATCACCACCGTCATCTCGTGCCACACCAGTGGCACACACGGCGATGCCGGGGGTGGTGGCTGATGGGCAGGCGGCCACCTCCAGGGCACCACCTGCACTGCCATGGTGGTTGTGTGGTATGGGTGCCTCCCCGCAACCACAACAGCACTGTCTGAGATGATGGTCTCGTCGTCATCAGTCCCAGACCCTGCCCCGATCTGTGTCTCGGCACACTAGACGCCATGCCTGGTGTCATGCTGAAACACAGGCAGGGCCTCGTCCGCAACCACATCACAGGTATCCAGATGGACAGCGGTACTGGGCTGCATGTGATCCGGCCCCCGGACACCAGTGGAGGTTAACAGACAGTCCTCCAGGTCCAGGACTGCCCCCATGGTGGACACCCCCCACCTTGGCTGCTGCATGCAGGTGCACAGGAGCTGAAAGGGAACACAATAGCATTAGTGCCGCTGTCACCCACCCCTGCCCCCGTCGCTGCCATACTTATCATGCAGTGATGGGCTACCTCCTGTCTGGAAGCCTCTGCCGGGCATGCCGTCGAGGGTGCTGCACCGCATGGTAGCCGCAACCAACTACTCTTGCGGCGTCAGTTGGGGCACGACAGGCTGTCAACTGCCTGTGGCTGCACGCGCTGCCTGGATGGCCACCACCTTCTTTTTAATCCTCCTCCTGTCTATGCTGACCTTTTTATTGCACTCCTGCACAGACCTTTGATGGGTGCCCTGCTGGTTCACAGCATGGGCCACACCCTCCCATGCTGTTGCCTGGGCCTGTGGAGTGCCCCGTCGAGCCACTCAGTAGAGGCTCCTGTTCCAGGTATGCCTCAAATAGGGTATCCGTCTCTGCCCTGTTGAAGTTGGGCCTGTGCTTGCATGTGGGCCCACACTCCTCAACCTCCTCATGATCGGTCATGCTCAGTCCTGTGGAGTTAGACATGTGTTAAATGTCTGCTGATACCCACACCACCTTCCCATTCCACCGTCTCAACAGGCCCACAGTGTGCTTCTTACCTCTGTAGGATGCAATACCAGTCCATGCCCTATGCAGTCCCGTGGTGCCTTTATAATGCATTGCATGCAAATGAGGGCTTGCACAACTGTAATGACATGCAAATGCCTCTGATGCTCCGCGGATATGCTACTAGGCTAATCTGCATATGCCAGCTGAATATCGCAAGTTGCGCATTGTGCAATGGAGTTGTGCATGCTGAAGTCATGGCACAACATTGTGATGTGTGCAACAGGCCCTGCAGTATGCATGCGCGCACTTCCATCACGTATGCCTCCAGCACACCCTGCGCACAATGCACAGCAGGCATTACAGCACTCAGCCACTGTTGTACATGTGGTGCTCATGCGCTGTATAGCCTATGGCGCCTGGGCACGATAGTGCCCATGGAGCTGTGGCACCATGTTGCTGATGGTGCTCCTGCGCTATGGGTGCCATGGCACCTGTGTGCTATTAGGCTGTGCACTGTGGTGCCCACATGCCTTTACCACATACCATGCATGGCAGGCTCAAAGGCACTGTCGCACAGGGTGTGTGTGCTAACCTTTGACCCCACGGTTGCCTTTTGCACCTCTGGGAGCTCTGCAGCACATGCCAGTGCTGCATTGCCATATCACACATCCCCATGGCTGCACGATTGGCACTTGCAGTGCATCACTGTGCGAGGAATGCATCCACAGCACATGTGGCACATGCGCTACTGGGTGCCATTTTGAGTCCCCGACCGAGATACAGCCATGCCATGCTGTAGCAGTGCCAGGGCTCCTAACTGGACACGGGTGGAGCTGGTGAACCTTGTGGCCCTTGTGGAGCCCCATGCTGGGTGTTTGTTTGGCCAGGTACCCCTGAACAGGCCACAGACTGAGGTGTGGCAGGAGGTCACTGATGGGCTGGAGGATGCCATGGGTACACGGTGCAGCAGCGAGCAATGCAGGCACTGCTATGGGGACCTGCAGCAGACAGACCCTGAGCAGCTCCAGTCTCTACAGGCCCATGTCCAGAGGGGTGCTGTGCCATGGCCAGGTAAGTGCACTATGCTCGTGTCTGTGCCCAACCAGTGGTCCGTGGGGCAGTCATGTTACCACGCCATGCTGCCTGGAGGGGGCTGGGGCTGCGTGTCCTCTTGGCCATGGTGGTGCATCATGGGCACCCTGTGTCACCACGCTGATGCCACACTGAGCAGGGTGGCACACTGTGCTGGGGGTTGGGGGCATGTGGTGTTGCCAGGTACTGATGCATCTTTATCAATGTTTTCTTCCTAGGCCCTGAAGATCAGAGGAGGGTGTGTCTGGCTGGCGCTGCAGCATAGCCATGGAGGACCACTGCAGGGGCCTGTGTGCAGGATGCAGGCCACATGGGTGGTGCTGCCGGACAGGTGCAGGGTGCACCACAGCATGCAGGTAGACACAGTTTCATGCTACATTGTTGTGCAGGGTGGGCAGTGGGGGTGGGGGTGGGATATGACCCTCTGTGCACATGGCCACTCCAGCTGTGCACTGCCCACAGTGACCATTTCACCATGCTGTGGCTATCGCACATGTGTGTGGCTGCTGCAGGTGGGCAGTGGGTGCATCCGGGTCCAGGCTGTGCCACTGCCATCCTGCTGCTTTGCCACGTCACCTGCATGCCATGGCGGTGGTGTGTGGCGCAAGGGTGGTGTTGGTGTGCAGTGTTCTGCATGGCTGTGGATCACTGGGTTGGTGGCGTGTGTGTGCGCACACACTGCGGGTGGCTGGGTGCCATCCCAGGGGTGCATGTCAATGATGTCCACTGCACACGGTGGGTGGGCTACAGTGTTCCAGACCTGCACTCATACCATGTTTCCTCCTTTATTCTAGGTGTCCAACACCCTGATGTCAACACCAGGCTCCTGCGCCAGATCCTGCAGATCACCACTGCCATGCTCCAGGTGGCACAGATGATGGAACGGTCACTGCACAGGAGGCAGCACCAACACCAGCATCAGGCTCTGGTGGGGCATGGATGGCCATAGGGCCCATTGGCCTGCTTCTGTTCCCCTTCCCTGACCCCCTCACTTACCCTTCCTTGTCCCCTTGTTTCACCATAACCCCAGTTCCCCTGCCTCCCTTCCCAGGCCTCCCTGTTTGTTTGTGGCCTCCCCATTCCCTGTTCCCATTACCCTGTTACCTGTATATTTGTACATAGTTGTTTTATACCTGTTGCAATACATTTTATATGGTTATCCATCTGTGTCCGTGTCTGCTTTGCAGCTGGTGTGTGGAGCCATGCTGCAGTGGTGTGCTAGCTGCTGTGTGGTTTGACTGGGGTGGACTGGGGGTTGTTTGGTGTTCCTCCATTGTAAGGCTGGGATGGCCATGGGCTCTCTGTATGGGTTGTGTGGTGTGTGCCTTGTGTTCTGCTTGCCTGTGTGTTGCTGGTTGTGGTCTAGGTGGCATGTCTCATGCCTCCCTGTGGGGGGTTACTGGTGCGTGTGTGTCAGTGGCCATTGTTGCCACCCTGCCTCCATGCACCACAGTGGTGTGCATGGTCAGGGGCATGCTGCTGCCCCATGCACACTTGGTGGTGTACCTTCGTGTGCCTACCATGCCTCTCTCCTGGCACACTTTGCCTGTGGCTTGCTCCTTGCTGTGCCTGTTCCCATTTCATCTGTGTCCTGGTGCATGCACCACTGCACCTTGCACATCCCTGGTTGCTGCTTTTTTGCTTTATGGCTTGCTCCCTTGAGCATCCCTGGTGCCGCTGTTGCACTTCCTGACTTGCTCCCTGGTGCATTCCTGGTTGTGCTATGGTGCATCTGTGTAATATTCAGCTGTGTTGTGCAGGTGCATCTTGTCATGTGCACCCTTTAAATATCATGCTCGTTGTGCCATGGCACAGTGGAGTTGCACTGCACCCCACCTGCACCTCCCTCTGGTGCATTTCTGAATATCTCACCCCATGTTTATTATGAATAATGATTTTTTGATTCTTTAACATTTATTTGCATTTGTGTAACACTTGGGTAAAGGGTTGTTTGTTTGCACTTGGACATTCACAATTATTTAAATTTATGACCATCAATACCAGCCTGACTTTTGACATTGTGGAGATTGGAGGTGACTAATCAGATGGTCTAGATGCCCGGTCAGGTGTATAAAACAACTGAGTTCTGACCATCAGCTAGCCTCCTTGAGGAAGGTCTAATGACTGAAGTGCTAGGGCTAGTGGTCCTACACCGTCTCATGCTGAATGTGTTTGTCACCACTTTGCCGCACTAAATAATCCTGCAACTTGCTATAGAGTGATCCAGTGTGGTTGTGTCACTACAGTGTCAGGTGTGTGCCTGGTATCTGGAGTGAGTGCAGCAGTACCAGTTTATGCTATCAGGATTTTCTTGCATCACAGTGCCAGAACTCTATTGCATTCCTTTCAATACCAGTTAAAAAAGTAAAGATAAAAACACACTAGATTCATTGCACAAACAAATATTGTATTTAAAAGTAGAAAGTTATTATTAACACATTAAAACACAATAAATAAAAAAAATCCAATTATTTATTAGATGTAAACAAATGCTCTTCAATGAAGCAGTTATTGTTAGTCAGCAAAAAAATAATGTTATAGTTTTTTTGCATTAATGCATTTCTGAAATAATTAGATTCATTATCAATATATTTATATTTGTCTCAGATGTTTTAATGATGGCCATCCCTAGCAATTTTTAGAAATCACATTCCTCAAGGTTCTGTCATACTGTGAATGTATTCAGAGGGTGCTAACCCACATTTCTGATGGGAAACAGCACAACACCACATCAAGATGTTTAATTTATTCATGCTGGGCATGACCAGAAATCAGTTATCTTTAAAACCTTCAAAAATAGTTTAAAGTACTACAGTCAGAATTTGTAGAAACATATGCTGTGCAGAGAGTTTTAATTTGTGCGTATAGTCTTAGTGTGTCCTTCCCTTTATCTACCATTAGGAGTTTTTTCCTAAATTAGCCTGCTAGTTTTATGGTACTTTTATAGCCCCCAGGGATCTCCATTTTTTTCAGATTGACTGTGTTTTATTGTTAGGAAGATTTTACATATCATTCGTTGCAGACATTTAGCAGAGAAGATTACGTTTCATTACCACATACCAGTAATGTAAATTGGAGAAGTTCTACAGTACTAAATATTCACATAGAAATCTGATGAGTGATAAATATTATTATAATTCTCTCTACAAATCACTCCAAAACTTAAGAAACATGCACTTATTTGTCCTCCTATTTCCCCCAATCCTCCCCCTTAAACCCATTCCCCCCACCCATCACCCCTCAGGTATGCAATGATATTGACCTATGATTTCATTAGCCCTGGATACTATTACTGGAGACAGTCTAAATGGGATCTCCATCTTAACATTGTTTATTGCTTTCCTTGTTCCTACAATGCCTTCTGTCCTTTGTGACAGTGATGTATCCGGGACCATGGATTCAGCAACTGATATAGAGTAAGTTTTACAACAGCAGATCTGTGACATTAAGTAACTTTCCTTATCCTATGAGCACTGATGGCTACATTGACAGTTTAGCAAATACCTAAAAATAAAATACTAAACTTTAATAAGAATTGAGTGGGTTATTCTGTAAGGAGTCAGAGTCTTTACTAATTATAGCATTTACTGTATACCACCATAACTCCATACCTGTTTGAGAGTGCAGCCTTTCCGGGCCATCTTGTGCAACTGTTTTTGGGATCCCAGTTTGCTGTCCTCCTCTCTCTCCCTTACAGGTTGGCATCTCGGGTTGGGTCAGCCAAAGCTGAGGGGCAGTTGTGAGAAAGAACGCTGTGGAGCATTGATGGCAAAAGTGAAGAAAGGAATTAACGGAACTGAAGAAAATATTTTTGCCTCTGACCCTGCTTTTGGAAATCTTTTTACTTGCTTTAAATCTGGCTCCAGCTTCAGGAGTTTGTTCTTAGATAAGTTATTTATTCTTATTTTTATTCTCTATTCTTTTTGTGCTTTTTTTTGCTATAAAGGGGTCACAAGTGTGTTTTGTCATTGAGCTGATTCTGATGTTAAACCCTAGTATTTTTTTATTTATTTTGATACACTTTTTTATTTTATTAAGATTGTTTGAAATAGAAACCAAAAAATATTATGGTTTAAAAAACTTTTGAAGTTTCGTGCCATTATAGCATCACATGATTCATTAACAGTATCTAAGGTGCTACAATGTTTAATGAAAGGAGGTATACAAAATCACAGTTTATTGCTTTCCTATTCCTATGAGAATAACATGCTCAATATTAATGATTGTGACCATTATATTAGTAGAGGGTGGAAGCACTGCATCTGCAGGTACACCCTAGATGATCAGGCAGGAATTTGTTATATACCACCAGCAGAACTTGCACTTTCCATTAATTTGGTATTCTGAGCATACCAAAAACTGGAGCAGAATGCCAATGTTAGTCAGCAGGTTTTCTGTTTTGCATACCAGATTTTGAGGGAAAAAATTAGCAATGTATGCAAAACCACCACAAACTTATTTTTCCTGAGTAAATACTTGTTGAGGTAAAACTTCGCCGGTGAAGTTTGCACAAAGTGAAGAAATTCACCACTTTGCAGAGCTTTGCGAAGTTTCCCCAGGTCTGGGAAACTTTGACTTCACCCGAATTGCAAAGCTTTTGCCGTGAAGTTTGGAATTTTACCACAAAGTGTAGAATTTTGTGGGTAAAATCCCACACTTCATGGTAAAAAATTTGCACTTCACGATCTGCGAATTTTGTGAATTGCACAAATTGTGCTTCACAAATTGTGTGAAATGCAATAATTAATTTGGAGAGCAAAGTTTGCCAACTTCAACCATCTCTGTTCATGAGGTATTGTATCAGATTCTAGGATGGAATACTACAATTAAGAGTTTTGGTATTCAGTCTGAAACTTTACAAATGAATGTCTAGCCCTGACTGACATAGAAGTAGGAGCGAGACAGGAGGACATTGAGGATAAAATTAACTGGTAGGAGAGGAGATTGTACTGATAGAGACAGGGGACTTTTTTCTTCATATGTAGGTTTTTATTCACCCAGCTCTAACTGTCATTATTCAGGGATATACCCTGTGGAAAGGAATATACCCTGCTCAGGACTAAGCCATCATTTAAGATGGCAACCAGGATTTTTATCTCCATCATTTTGTTCTCCCTCATCCACCCTCCTCTCCATTTAATGAGTAATGCCTCCATCAGTCTTGACCCATACAGCATGCCCTTATGGTAAGACAAAGCTCCCTGGCTGTCTGTAGGGATTGTTGTAGTGACAGAACCCACCACTAACCCTCCCTGGCAAGGACACACTGCCTCTCAGCAACTATCTACAGCCTAACCTGCCTCCCAATGTGATGACAAAACCCACTCAACTAGGGATGATAGGTTTCCTATTATTCTACTGCAGCCCACGATCGGGCAGGCAGGTCCACTGGACCACCAGGGATAATGAGAATTTCATTTACTTAGCTCACGATTTGGCGGGCAGGTCCACTGGACCACCAGGGATAATGAGAATTTACATTTATTTACTTAGTCCATGATCGGGTGGGCAGGTCCACTGAACCACCAGGGATAATGAGAATTTACATTTATTTACTTAGCCCACAATCGGGCGGGCAGATCCACTGGACCACCAGTGATAATGAGAATTTACATTTATTTACTTAGCCTGCAATCGGGCAGGCAGGTCCACTGGACCACCAGGAGTAATGAGAATTTACATTTATTTACTTAGCCCATGATCGGGCGGTCAGTGGTCCACTGGACCACTACTGATATTGAATCTATCTTTTATTTACTGAAGCCCACGATCGGACAGGCAGCAGTCCACTGAACCACCAAGGATTTATGATTTCTCTTTTTTTACTGCAGCCCACGATCGGGCTGTGGGGCATATTGATGCACTGCAGGGGGCATCGGTCCCCGATGGCTGCTGCCTGGCAGGGCGCCAGACGCAAGTCGTTGGTGATAGGTGCACCTGCATGCAAATGGGGCCATAATGACATGCAAATGGAACCATGTGCACCTTGCATACATTATGACCCCATTTACATTTCTGCTTTTGAATATCATGGTTGCTGCACCTTGCACAATGGAACTTGTGCTAGCGCATCCTCATGCTCCACTCTGGCCACTGGCACTGACACAGTGCCACTGCACCATGCATACTGCGGGTGGCCAGGGTGAGATATTCAATGCTGCTAAGCCATGGCACAGCTCTGTTGAATATCGCCGTGTCTAAGCCACTGCGCAGCCAAATTGAGCTGTGCCTGGGCTTGCGCCACAGCCTGGTGCAGTTTGAATATCTGGGCCTCAGTGTATAACAACTTGATGTACCAGAAGTGTCTAAGGAATCTGAATGAGAGATAAAAATTTAATTTCTCTCCTCCTCTTCACACGCACAATACACCCTACCCCACCCCACATCCCCATAATGCAGGGGGGGATAACTAGTTTTAAGGAGACACACACACACACACCTAATGAATCTTCATTCACATCAATCACTGCAATTGTTCCCCAAAGGAATTAAACTTGTCATGAAATCCCAAGTAAAAGGGATCATGTATCCTAATACCTACAGAGCAAACGTGTGACACTATTTAACCTTACTCATATCTGCATAGTAACATCTCCAAGGATTCTGGATAAAACCACTATGAAATAAAAGTGCCACCCTTCCCAGGGTAAGGTAACTAGAAATAAATATAAAGTATGTGTATAAGACCAGAGGTCTAACATTTCTACATTTCCACAAATCACTACAATATTAGCCCAATGTAAGGTATCAAATCATTTGCTTCTGGATCTGTTCTTACAAGGACCAATATGGCAAATACTAAATCTAGAGTTTACTCAAATCTAGAAATAAGGCACACACATAATTTTGGCATCAAAGGCATTCTGCCAGTCGTTTGTGACCTTAGCCAGAGCAGATATGGTGCTGTGGCATGGTCTGAAACCTTACTGTTCTGGATTGAATAGTTTGAAGGTTTCCAAATATTTCTGAAGCTGGAAGTTAACTAGTTTCTCAAACATTCTCAAGAGGATAGGAAGCAGGGAAATTGGCCTATAATTATTAAGTTCACTAGAGTTGCCAGATTTTAGTAGGGGAATGACATGGGCAGTTTTCCAAATTGAAGAAAGGCTACCCTGAGTCAAGGAGAGATTAAAAAGGTAAGTGATGGGGGCAGCTAAGACATGGTTGCTGATTTTTAGGAAATAAGGATCAGTCGGATCAGCACCAGCACTCTTCCTGGTGTCCAGGTCTAGTAGTAGGTCCTCTACTTGTTTCAAAGAGACAGGGCTGAAGGTGAAGGATGCATGGGGCACAGGGGCATCTGTTGCTGTACATGCCAGCTCCTGTGTGCAGAGCTGGGTGCAAAGGCTGTTGGTGGGAGAGGAGTCAAACGCAAGCCCAGCTGTTGCAAAATGGTTGTGGAGGAGCTTGAGGATCATCTGTTTGTCAGTAGTGGTAGAACCAACAGAAGAGATTTTTGTGGGGAAAGAGTTTGCCATGGTATAACTCTTGATATTCCTTAACGTGTTCCAAAATTTGGCTGAACAGTTAGTACAGTAATCCAATTTGGTACGAAAGTTCTTGGCTTTTTCTGCCCTGATGAGTTTTGTGCATGGACTCCTAGCTACCCTAAATGCTGACCAGTCAGAAGAGAGTTAGTCTTATGGTCTTTTTTCCAAAGAGGGTCCCTGTTAAGAACAGCGGTCTTCAGACTAGCCGTGAACCAGGGGTTTGATTTTTTCTTGGTACAAATCTTTACTAATGGCATGTGCCACTCTATGGCATCAAGCACAATAAGACTTAAGATTTTATAGGCATCATTTACGGTAGGGGCCAAGTAAAACTCTTGCCAGTATGAGTACTGGAGGTCAGATAGGAAAGCATGATAGTCGATGTGACGCTTATTTCTTTTAAAAACATATCTGGAGGTCAAAGCTGGCTTAGCTGCAGATCTGACACATGCTATAGAGCAATGGTCACTGATGTCATTTAAAAAGTCACCCAAATGGGTAAAGAGGTGGGGTTTGTTCACAAGTACAAGGTCAATCAAACTGCTATTGGCCAGATTTTTCTTATTAGGATGGGTTGCTTCCATGATGAGTTGTGTGAGCCCAAAGGTGTCACATAAGTTTCTTAGAGGTTTAGAGCAATCAGTGAACCAGTCAAAGCTAAAATCACCCATGATGATAACCTCAGAAGACAGCGTTTTGAATACATTTCTCAGATGGTTCAACATCTTGAGCCCTGCTGAAGGAAGTCTATAGTAGCCTATAATACAGAGTGACATAGAAGGGGACAGCTTAACCTTTAATGACAAACTCAAATTCTTTAGGTGACATAGTGGAATCAATGATGGATACAGTAAATATGTCCTGGATGTAAATAGCTACCTCTCCTCCTCTGGAATGTCTGTCTGCTCTGTAGACATTGTAGGATGGGATATTTATGTCATGATCTGAGCTGGAGGGTCTGAGCCAGGTTTCAGTGACCACTAGTATATTGGGCTTAGTATGGCACATCCAGGATTGGAGGGGAGTCAAATTTTCTTAGGAGACTGCAGGCATTTATATGGAGAAGACTCAATCCTTTGAGGTGGGCCAGTTCAGAGGGGGCAGTAATGGGAGTAGTAGGACCTGGGTTAAGCTCAATGTTGCCTATGTAAAGTAGTAGCAACAAAAGTAACTTTTTTAAGGGTGCTTAAAAGCATCCTAAGGAGTCGAATGTGTCCCCTTTTGCTTGGAATTAGGGTGGTGAGAAGTAACTAAATCAAAGTCCAAGTGAACCCAATGAAACACATAGCACCTGAGCCTCAAATAATTGGGAGGACTGAGGAAACAGGAATTGCCTAGATATAGAGGAGAGCTACATGTCATGGATAAATAGAGTACCCCGGAAGGGGAACTTAATTATCTCCTGGAAGTGATATGGGAGAATAAGTAAGACAGTGCACTTTTCATTGTGGCTGAATGTATTAGTGGTGGCCGCATCTTGGAGTACAGTATGTGGCAAGTGGGATACACCACAATTTCAGAAGGAAGTGGCTAGATATGAATAAGGAAGAGCAACTGAACACCACTTCTATAAGGGACAGCTGGGGAGGCAATCTAACACTTAAATGAGTGGAGGCAGGCAGCATCAACCAATAGGAAAGGACACCACAAATGGGAGTGGAGACAGTATATTTAAAGTGCTCCAGGGTGGGGATGGGCAGGTGGGAAGAAAAAACAACTTAAAGAATTAGAAAATAGCAGGGAGCAGGCTGAAATACAGAGCCACAAGTAGGAGAAGAAAAGCTGAAGCTAAAGCAGAGGCAAAAATACAAAGCGTCCTGTGGAGTCAATCAGGAGGCAAGCCACAGCTACCCCAGCAGATAGGGAGCTGGAACAGAGGGCTGCAACCAGTCAGTGTTCCTGGCTTCTTTCCCAGGCAAAGCTGGTGTCCTACCTGGGGAGCAGGCTTCTTGGGTTGGGCAGGAGTGGTGGCATGGTCGGCTGGGTTCAGAGCCAAGCCATAAGCAACGGTGCAAGCGCCCAGTCAGGGTGACCTATAAGGGAAAGGCACAGAGGGAGGGAAGGGGTTAGATATACACTGGAATCAGATCTGGAACAAAGAGAAGGCTGAGAAATTAATTGGTGAGCAGGGAGCAAAATGCAACAAAAGACAAAGGTGTTAGAAAGAAGGGAGATGGCTGGGGGGTCATTAGGCTGGTGCCACTGAAATTAATAGCAACAGCCCAGAAAAGAACAGTGGAGGAAGGGAAAGATTATAGAATCAGGCAGCAGAGTGAGAAAAAAAGGTGGTTCAAAACATAGCACAATGCAGAAAGGCAGTTTAAATCAGAGTGGTACAGTAATCACAAATCCCCACAATAAATTGCCCACACAGTTCTAACAATACATTTCCCCATAAAATCAGCTTAAAACATTAGAAAGTAGCAGGGAGTGGGCTGAAAGACAGAGCCGCAAGTAGGAGATGAAAAGATGAAGCTAAAGCAGCGCCAAAAATAGTAAGAGTCTTGTGGAGTCAATTGGGAGGGAAGACGCAGCTGTACCAGCTAGTAGGGAGCTGGAACAGAGGGCCACAGCCAATCGACATTCCTGGCTTCTTTCCCAGGCAAATCTGGAATTCTATCTGGGGAGTAGGCTTCTTGGGTCAGGCAGGAGTGGTGGCATGGTTGACTGGGTTCACAGCCGAGCTGCAAGCATCAGAGCGAGCGTCCAGTCAGGGGAGACCTGGGGAGCAGGCTTCTTGGGTGGGGCAGGAATGGTGACATGGTCAACTGGGTTCACAGCCAAGCCATAAGTAGCAAAGTAAGCTCCTGGTCAGGGGTGATCTGGGGAGCAAGCTTCTTGGGTCAGGCAGGAGTGGTGGCACAGTCAGCTGGGTTCACAGCCGAGCTGCAAGTAGTTAAGCGAGCACCTGGTTGGGGCAACCTGGACAGTAGGCTTCTTGGGTCAGGCAGGAGTGGTGACACGGTCGGCTTGGTTCACAGCCGAGCTGCAAGTAGTGGAGCAAGCATTCGGTCAATGATACTACCAGTGTATAAGGAAGCAATCACAACAGGTGTGGGTTGGTAACTGCTAACCCAAGGGCATAGTGAGGCTCAATTCCATAAACGGAGGGCCTTACAGCCCTTGTAAGGGCAGTAATCTAGCCTATGCCACAGCCTGGATTGTCTTATTGTGCTTATAAAATGGGCAAACTGAGAAAAAACAGGCAATTTCTTTTGTTAAAAGTAGTAAAAAGCCATCCATCCTGATCCATCAATCATCTTTCTTTCCACAAATTCAGTAGAAGGAATATTTGTTTATTATGGAAACTGGAATTCAAACTTTTACAGAATTTCATAGATAGAATGTCCTGCCCTACACACACACACACACGCACCAGACAGCACTGTATTTGGAGCCATGGTCTCAGTTTTGTCTCTGGAAGGGTAAGCAGCAGATCGCCCTGGATAGCTGGTAAGGATGGGGGGAGGGGGGAATTTTCATGGTCGCCAAAAACACCAGCAATTAAAACTTTGAATACGATACTTAACTTTTTTAATTTGTTTATGTTTATAAAGAGGAGATAATGCAAAGAAAATGTTTAATTAGTTATTCATTTTTTTTTTTAAATTAAGGGAGTTTTACTTTTTAGGGCCTTGTTGAAGGTTTTCAGTGAGTAAAGGGGCAGCCATGTTTATGATGGCAATCAGGGAAGGTTGCCATCTTTGGAGGAGGTGAAGACTAGAGTCTAAACCACACTTCAGTCTCCACCATTAGTGCCACAGTTTTTATGACTGATGTGTACATTGTACCCAGTACCTCCTCCAAAGAAATTTATAACATTGGAGAAGACATAAATGAATTAGTAAAAGACCATACATAGATTAATTTACAGCTAATAACCTTAAAAGCCATATGTTACACCTCCCAGACTGACTGGTTTTACAAGAAAGGGTCAGTATGAAATCAGAACTCCCTAGTAACCTGTATATGCAACCAAAACAGTGAATGAGTTGATATAATCTGCTTTAAGAGTACGTGATCACTCAAAATGGCTCAAACACCAGACTACCTCTGAGCAAAACTGAACGGCTGGATAAGGCACCTAAAAACTGGATTATCCTTTCCAAAGTCAGACAAGTGATGACCCTAAATGAGGGTTGAGTGAACTGGATCATGACTTCTATGTGATTTACTCAAAGCCCAAATCCCACTGGTGCTTTTTTAATGAGCATTAGACTGTGGTAAATAAATGGGCACCAGCCTGAATCAACCGATCAGCAGCTAGGATATTCTCTACCCAGTTTATGAAAAAGAACCACCCACAGAGTTTACTAAAATACAAGCAGTGATGAAATAATATCAGTCCAGGAATAAGAAATTGCAAAACAGCTTTTAGAGGAAAATATGAATTAAAGGTTTAAATAGAAAATCCTGGCGTGATTTAAATAAAAAGTACATCACTCCCTTACTTGTGTGGGTATTCAGCCCTTCTTCTTGTTCAAGTTTTAGAAACCCCACTTTTGGATGGGAAGGGATTATATTTTGGCTTGGAGGAGCTGAACTCCCAATCCCTTCTACTTCCAGGTGTCCCAGCTCTTCCCATGTGCTAGACATTGTTTGAAATCCGTGTAGGGAGAGCATAAGGGCGTGCCCCATTAAAAGCAGTTGGAACTTTTTTAGATACTTTTAAAGATATTTTATGGGGTCATTTGATAAAAATCAAAGCCACCACTAAACTAACAAGAGCCTCCTACACCGGTAGGAAAGCTTCATATTCTTGTGGGAGTTGTTTTAAAGAGGGCAAGACAGATTCTCTTTCAGGCAGTTACCCATTAAAGCAGCTGTATTTATTAGTCGGCAAACATTTCATCATACAGTTGTTGAGCAGAAAGGCAGTTCTGGCATCCTTAGATTCATTATCAGTATATGTTTATTTCCCTCAGATATTGTTACAATAACTTTTAGTACTAGTTTTGTAGCTAATAACTCAAGTGAAGTCAATAAATATAACTGTTACAAGGCATTTTTTTTTAAATATTTTCCATTGAGGTTACTTTGCTACTGTAAAAACTAGGTTCATACTATGGATGTATTAGGATGGTGTTGGCACATATTTCTAGTGATAAGCAGTACCTCATCACATTAAAATAAATTTCCCCTAAACAACAACCCAGTTTAAACCACTGTTCCCTTCACAAAAAAATGTAAAACATTTTTTAGGGAGGCAGATTAACATAGTGGTTAAGAGCACTGAGCTGCAAACCTGGAGAACTGGGTTTGAATCCCACAGTGACCAGTTATGTACTGTGTGACCATTAGCAAATAATTTATTTTTTGTTGACTGGGTAAGTGCACTAGACAAATCCTGCCTATTTTCAGGCATGACCGGGGGGAGGGGGATACAGATGAATGCCAACTTACCTTGAACCAGATTAAGTTGTTAGTGGTATTTTTAGTGAATGTTCAAGTTTTAGAAAACCCCACATTTGGATAACTTCCCTGAGCTCCCAGGAGGCACCCAGAAAGAAGCCTTAGCTTATTGTGTCTTTCATGGCCAAACACTGTAAATGAGTTAATACATTTTTTTTCACGGAGAACGTAGCAAAAAAGCAGAAACTTTTTATAACTTCAAAACCAGGTCTCAGTTCATAAATGAAATAAAATGAAAATGAAAAACCCAACATAAATGGGTATATTTATGTTTTTGCCAGAAATACATTATTACTTAAAAACTATATGGTGAAAATCTTTGCTGACATACAAATACTGCTGATTTAACCTCCCTGATCAAACGGCTAACTGGTTGATTGTGGTGCAGAGATAGGAGGGTCTAGTACTAATGCTGCATTTATAGTTATAAAATGGGTCAGGAGATTTCTGCTTCCTAATTGGCTAAGAGGTATCTTTGGCCGTGTCCTTATCAGGACATATTGTGCCAACTGGTACCTCTTTAGCCAACCAGGACACATCACTGGCAAAGATCCATGCCTGCCACAAAGCTTTTTTGAATTCAGGCTGAAGCTGTTAATGCCAGCCAAATGGCAACTCCCTGCCCAATTCCGCCTACTCGAAGGAATGCTGCAATCCTGGATATCTCTTAGAGCCACAATACTGTCCGGCCAAAAGCATTACACAGAGTGGCATGTTTATTGAAAATGGAGCAATCGCTGCAGTAGAGTTTGGTAAAGTCCTATTAGTGAAAAGCGTTAACTACGGCAGCCAACAAAGGACTCGCTTGCTCCTGTTCACTGTAACAGCAACTGGGTGGGAGTCTGAGTCGGACACTGGCCCAAAACATAGAGAAAGTAAAAAAAAATATGCTTTTCAAAAAGTAAAATGATCATATATTAGAGTGTGCATCTGCATTAGGGGAGAGGGCAGACACGCTCCCTCCCGTTGGAGCTGTCAGTGAAACTAAAAGGGTGTGCTACAAAACACGAGCACCAAACAAAGAAAAAGCAAGAAATCTTTAAAAAAAGAATAGAGGAACCATATTCTGGAGGGTTTTGAGTGTGTGTGTTGGGGGGGGGGAGATGGAGAGATAGACAGCAAATCCCTGTAGTGACTTGTTTTTAATGAACATCTCCATTCCTATACAATTATAAGAACTACTTTTTTTCTTACTGATATAATATTTGTTAATCTTTTTGTATAGTATTTATGTGCAATTTTTTGATTAACTTGTTTACTGGGGGCCCATTTTATAAGCCCCAATAAGGCACTCCGAGGTGTGGGTTATTTAAGCAATAATGCTCAACAGGGTGTGTGTCGTGCTGGGATAACGTCACTCCTCAGGTGGTTGGGCAACCGAACAACTGAGGCATGATGTTATCCCAAATGACACACACCCCGGAGGGCATTATTGCTATTATACAATGGCTTGTTGTTGTATATAAAATAAAAAAAATGGTTTTAAAGAATGTTTTTATTAGAGTGGAAAAATATTTTTGTTTCTTAAGAGGAGATGCTAAAAAAGAGATCGGCCATAGCTGCCATAAGCTTATCTTCATTGTTTCACAGTGAGGCTGAGACTAGACCCATGATGTTGTGCTGGGATAACATCACAGGTCCAGCCCAAGACTGACCAATTAGAATCCAGGATTTTTTCTTGCCATTGTATAATTATTTATTTATTTATTTAGTGATTCAGAAAATACCTGTGAACGCAAGCTCTTTTATAAAGGTTCCATGTCATAGATTGCAAAACAAAGTACAATAGGAGAAAGCAAACGTACATCACAATGAATGATACAGCTTGAATTTAGAACTTACAGAATAACTCAAAACATAAGTACAAGTTAAAATAACAAGAAAAACACTTTATGAGGGTGGGGGGAATAAGCAGCCACAAAGTGCCTTGTCAGTAGATGCAGAGAGATGGGGATAGCTGGCAGTGGGGTGAAGAAAGGAGGTACGAGGGAGAGGTAGGTACTGTGGTGTAGGTGAAGGGTGGGGGAAGAAGGGCGATAAGGTATAGGGAGAAATGGGGGGTGAGCGGAGGCTGAGTGGTGAAGACATGCTCGAGTAAATGGTGGTGTGCAAGGGGGCATGGTCAGGCAGCTTGCATTAGTAGTGACTGTCAGGGAAACTCACGGGACTGGGAGTTGGAGGAGCGGGGAGGGTGGGGTGGTGGGTGCTGAAGGAGCATGATGCAAACTGATTGCTGAGGCAAGTCGTGAAAAGGGACAGAGGGAGGGGGTACCTGAGCCCTGCCTAGTGCTTGCTGGGGGCAGAGAGAGAGCAGGTGTGGCTGGACTTAGGGACAGGTGCACTTAGAGAGTGTTATTAGGTGCTGTTTCAGGTGAGTTTTGAATTGGGCCAGACATTTGGTGGCCAAGAGGTGCCCGAGGAGTTCATTCATCCACAGGGGGGCCCGATAGGCAAATGTACGTTGTCCTAACGAGGTGCGACAGAAGGGGATAACCAAGGCATCTCTAGTTCTCCCCCTGGTGACCTGTAATGAGTTGTCCACCTTGATCAATTTGCTTACACAAGGGGTGTTTTACCCAATAGAGCCTTCTTCCTTAGGATAGCAAGTCTGGAATTTGATCCTGTATCTTAATGACAGCCAATTTGTGCATTCGTACAGAGTACAGGTGTGAGTGCCACACTCAGCATCCAAGGTGAGTCTGCAGGCTTTGTTGAGTGCAGTTTGAACCCTCTTGAGTGCTGTATCCATTGCTGCCCCATAGACCACTAGTCCATAGTCAATAGTAGATATATTGGAACTGTGGACTGAGAGGCAGAGGGCCCCTGGATAGAGGTATTGCCTGTGCCTGTACAGGACACCAATCTTGGTATTGACTGTTTTGACCAGAGAGTCAATATGGTGCACAAATGTGAGGGTATCATCTATTATGACCCCCAGATACTTGAACAAGTGGACTTGTTCCAGCGGCTCACTGCATGAGTTGGAGATGATGAGGGGGTGGTGCTTATTTTTGTTGTGGGGGTTGGATATAAGCATGGCCTTGGTCTTCTTGTAGTTTAGTAGCAACTTATGACTACAGAACCAGTCCTCAAGTTTGGAGAAGGAGTTCTGCAGCTCAGATTGTAGGGCAGCCTGAGACATGCTGCTGCTGCTCAGGAGCACAGCATCGTCTGCATATAGTATGAGTTTGATGTTGCAGGCTGTGGGAAGGTCATTTAAGAAGAGGCTGAAGAGTAGGGGCCCCAGTACTGATCCCTGGGGTACCCCAATGATGCCTCTCTTGCGCTGGATACTGTTTGCCCAATTTTGACACATTCATTTCTCTGTATCAGGTAGTCTTGGAACCAGCAAAGGGCATTGAGCACCACACCCATGTTTTGCAGTTGGGTCAGTAATAGGGGGTGGTTGACTGTATCGAAGGCTTTGGTGAGGTCAACAAAGACAGACCCCACCAGTTTGCCTTCATCCAGGGCCTTATGTGCATAGTCCATGTAGTCCAGCAGGGCAGTGTTGGTACTGTGATTTTGTCTGAACCCATGCTGGTTGGGGCATAGTAGATTATACTTTTTGATGTAGTCGATGAGTTAACCCACCACGATCTTTTCAGTGCCTTGGACAGGGGGGAGAGGATCGAGATGGGTCTATAGTTGGCTACCAGAGACTTGTCACCTCCTTTATGCACTGGCGTAACTAGGGCCTGCTTCCACACCACCAGGAACTGGGCAAGGGCCATGGACTTATTGTACAGCATGGTAATGGTCACTATAAGAACGTCCAGGGTGAGGGATAGAAGTTTCATGTCTATCCCCGTCACTGCCCAGTCTGGTCTTACCTAGTACTTTCTTGACCATAGCTAAGGCCTCCTTCACCATCACCCTTTTAAAGTAGAAGGTCAGGTGAGAACACTCGGTAGATATGTTGTTGGAATGGTTCAAGCCAGGTTGAAAATAGGCAGGTGGTAGCACTGGGGTAAGATAGGTGAAGGCCTTATTGAAGGCTTCCGCATAGCTAGATGGTCTGTAGTGAGGGTGTTACTGATACTGAGCAGCTGAGGGTACTTCTTGTCCTCCTTTCCAAGGATGCTTTTGGTGTTATCACAGAATCTTTTCCCATCACCCCAAGAATTGCAAAGATGGGCCTTATGATAGCTGGCTTTGGTAAGTCGAATTAGTTTGGTGCAGCGGTTCCTGGCCGTTCTGTAACACTGGTTGTCATGCTTGCTACCTGTGTTTCTGGCCTTCTCCCAGAGTATGTCCCTTTCTTTCATGTGGGAGAGGAGCTCCCCATCAACCCAGCCATTTGCCTGCCCCCGAATTTTTCTTTTCATGAGCGGGGCGTAGATGTCACAGATGGAGGTAAAGCTCTTAATGAAGTAACTGAGGGTCTGATCAAGGATAGGCACCAGGTTGATAGGAGTCCAGTCATGTAGGGCAAGGGCTGATTTGAGGGATCCAAGTTTACCCTTCCTCAAGACCCTGCTTCCAATGAGGATGGGTGGGCTTTTGGTAAATTTATTAGACCACAGGAAGGTGATTGGGGAGTGGTCACTTAGCGTGTCTGGGAGAACCTTGATCTCAGAGATCTAGGATGGTGAGCTTGCTAGGATCCAGTCAAGGAGGGTACTGTTTCCTGTCTTATAGTTCTGCTTGGTGGGGCAGGTGGCAAGTTGTATCAGGTTGGAGGTGGCTATCAGATCCCTGAAAGGAGCAGCCTCCTTTCCATCCCAGTTTATGTTAAAGTCCCCAGTTATGATAAGCTCTATCCCCCTTTGGAAGGGTGCTGATAACATCCACAATTGTGGGAAGGCCTGCTGTGGCTTTCTTGGGGGATAGGTAGATTGTGGCAAGGATGAGAGTTTTGCCATTCTGACCGACCTGTGCCTTTATCACTATTATCTCATGGTCCTCAGCCACCCTGGTTCCAGGGAGGATGGAGCACTGCAGAGAGACCCTGGCATAGATGAGGCATCCCCACCTCTCTTGCCTATTCTATCAATCCTGTATGCTTAGAAGCCTTAGAGGGAAACTTCGCTCTCTTTAATCCTACTAGTCAACCAGGTCTCCATTAGGCAGAGGATGTCGGGGATATGGAGGGCCATCCATGCCTGTAGCTGGTCAAATTTTGTGGTTAAACTGCAGATATTCAGTGAGACTATTTTTAGGCCTTTAATCTTATGAACACCAGGACCCATTGAAGTGAGTGGGTCTGGTTTCGAGTGAATGTTGCCAGAGAGGAGCAGAAGCAGGAGCATAAAGATGACCTTTCTGGCAGAAAGATTTATGTTAAATTCAGCTCATACCTTCCACTGCCGAGGCGTCAGGTGATTCAGGTGGTTGGACACCAGTTTAATTATTAGGGTATAGCTAACCGTTACTACCCCTGTGCTAGGGGAGGGCATATGGCCACCCGTGTTTGTAGGGTAAGACCGAGTGAGTCGCTGCCCACAGCCAAGTGAAGCAGTTTCTGAAGGTGCATTTGACAGCCATGCACTACCCAGTAGTGGTTCAGAGGGAGGTAGCAGTGGCCCAGCTAGGCATCTGGTGCTGACTGTACCAAGCCAGGTAGCAAGGAGCAGGAGATAGCACCCCTTGATAGGGGACATGGCAGCTTGATTCAGTCATCTAGCCTGACACACTTGTGCCAAAGTGAGGTTGTACAGTTAACCACAATACTTGGTGGGTAACAAATAGGCAGTACAGTTTTAAGAGGCCGTTGGCAGTTTGTAGCTGAAGTGGGTGGAATTACCAAGCGTGGACATGACTACTGTGTATTCAATAGAGGCTGGGTCAGGGTGGGTGGTGTGGGACAAAATTCTGTTTGGCTATAAAATTAAAATAGCAAGCTCTGGTCCCCAAAAGAGAGAAAGCACCAGGGAGAGCAAGGCAGAGAAGCAGATCTAGAAAAAGAGGTCAGCAAAAGCACAGCACAACTAACTGTGTAGAGTAGGGGCAACTCAGACCCAAGAAGGAGAGAAAGGCAGGTGCATCCTGACTGATACAGCACCAGAAGGAAGTTGAAGTAGGCTGTTGGTTAACTAGGATCTGAAGCTTATCCATTAGGTAGGGAAATGGGCAGACTAAGTGGGCCAAGCGGTCCTTATCTGCTGTCAAATTCTATGTTTCTATGTTTAGTAGCTGCTTGCATACGGGATAGGTTGTAGGAAGCCAATAAAAAAATAAAAGGTTATGGCCTGATAACAGCATGCCCCTGGTGCTAAAGGCACTCAGCACAAGTGCATCATGCCTCATAATGCACCTGGGGTGTGCTCTTATCAGGCCATAACCCACACCTCATCACGTCTTATTGCTGGCTTATAATCATAGTCATTATTAGTGAATGCTTCCTACTGCAGTAAGTAGGGAGGGCACTAGGCTGGGGTTGGGGCATTACTGGACTGTTACAGCATTGATTGATTGATTGATTTTATAAGTTTTAGCAGGAAAGACGTACTGAGCTGACAACTGCTCATTTCCAGATGTGTCCTGGAGAAGGAGAAAAAGGAGGACAGTGAGGAACGCTAAGAACAATAATACAAGTAATAGGTAAATAATCATTATAAATAACAATTGTGCAAAGACAAGGATTGTGTCTAAATTAATTACATAGAGAATAATGGATAGGGAAGTGTGTATTATGGATTTTTTTGCACACCCGAGGTGTGTGATGACCCATAAACCTCGAGAATGAAGCTCGAGAAGTTTATGTGGTCATCACACACCAAGGTAAAAAAATCCAGCAATGCACAGTTCCCTATTGTTTATTTTTTATAATTGCTGGTGCGTGGATTTCTGTTTCACTTTCCTGCACTTTTCCCACTGACTGTAGCGTGACCGAGCAGTGTTTGGTCTTTAAACATTCTTGTACAAATTTTACAGAAAGACCACCGTTAAGTATAAAAACATGTTAGCTTTCTTCTTTTAGCTTACTTTTTTTGTTTCCTGGCAAAGATGCTGCTGAGTGTAGAGCAAGGAGAGCGAGTGACTCTGTAGCTTCAGAAGACTCCACACAAGTGTTAGCGAGTGTTGCCATAGCAACAATCACTAACCCTTGCTTGGAGTCTTCTGAAGCTGCCAAGTCACTCACTCTCCTTGCTTTACATTCGGCAGCTTCTTTGCCAGGGAATAAAAAAAGTAATCTAAAAGAAGCAAGCTAATGTGTTTTTTTATGCTAAACATCGCTCTTTCTGTAAAATTTGTACAATGTTGTTTAAAGACCGAACACCGCTCAGTGACGCTACAGTCAATGAGGAAAGTGAAACAGAAAGAGAGAGACCAGCGAGGTGCGAATATCTCAGGTGCCACAGCAGACAACCGAGAGTACCCGCTTGAGTGTCTCGCACTGGCAGTGCCGCGTGACCAGCTGAGGATGGACTGACAGTTTGGGAGATAGCATAATAACTGGATTTTGGGTTATTGTTGCTTTTGAAGCAATAATAACCCAAAACCCAGTTATTATGGAGTTTGATAGGCACAATAATTGAGTTGATAAACATGGTCACCAGTAATTATAATACAATAAAGTGCTTGAGGATAACAATATTTGCAATGAGCAGAGGTGATACTGAATTCAGGGTGGGAACAAGTGCTGGCAAATAGGGAGGGTGGAAGAGTAGATGGTACTAGTGTAGTGAGATTACGGATGTACAGTATGCTGTCATTCACTGACAGCTCAGTTGGCGTGCAGCTGTGGTGGTGTCTGGGTAGGTTGTGCTGCCCACTGACAGGTTGACCATGCTGGGATGGGGAACGGGGTGTGGTGAGGGTCCCTCACTGAGTGGGGGAGTCCACTGGACTACCAGGGAGGTCTGGGTTAGGATTTTGAATTAGTATTGGGGCTGGGGGAGGGCACTGGACTACCAGGGACTTTCAAATGGGGATTTTTTTCTTTGGATGGGGTTCAGGGATGGTTGGGGGTACCAGTAGACTACCAAGGAATTTTAAATGGGGATTTTACTTTGGATGGGGTTCAGGGAAGGAAGGGAGGCCACCGGACAACCAGGGACATTCAGAGAAAAATTTTTTCTCAGATGGGGTTTGGGGGAGGGAGGGGGGCCATGGGACTACCAGTGATATGGGGAATATGTTTTGTTTTATTTATGATTGGGGCTGACGGGCTGGCAGCTGCTGTGTTGCGCTGTGCAATACAGAAGCCCACCTGTGGGTGGCTATGACTTAGGCATGCTTTTTCCATGCCTAACTTTGCGTGGCACATCTCCAAGATGTGCAGGCAGCTGCACCACACATCTCGATTGAATTTGGAGATATGCCACATATGCAGGGGAACGCCCCCTCCAGATGTGCTGCATACATTATCTTTGCATTGCAGCACATCTGGACTTGTGCAGTGCATCACCCCCTTTTGAATATAGCTCAGGGGTACATTTCGGAGATGGGCCATCTCCTTTGAATATCTGGGCCATCATTCTCAAAGCACTAAACACAAACATGCCACAGGACAGCAAATACATAAAATAGTATGAGAAGGACCATATTTTTGGGAACGGAACTCTCAAAAGACATTAGCACATGGAACATAAGGTTACTAGGACAAAGGATAGCGGGTTATAAGTTTCACGATGGGTGCGGTTCTATCCAGAGAAGCTGTAAGGAGAGCACAACTGAAAAAGGAAGCAAAACTAAGAAAAATTATCAAATCCAACTACTAGAAGTTGCATAGGTACATGGCAATAAGAGAAGGGTGCAGAAGCCAAGGGAGGCAGTATAGCACAGTGGTTTAAGGCTTTGAGCTGCTAATTTGGTGACATCTGGTAGACCAGTCCTGGGTTTGAATGTCACAGCTTCCACTTGCATACTGTGTGACCCTGAGCAAGTCACTTAACTTCCCTGTGCTCCCAGATCACTCCTGTAAAAAGCTTTCAACTTAGTGTGCTACTCCTGGTTAAACAATAAAAAAAAAGCCAGTAGCTTCTCAATTTAAAGTATGGGAGATGGTTGGGAACCAATAACGTGTGTGGGGGGGGGTTGGTGATGATTTGTGGCATCACAATAAGTTGGACAACTGACTGTGATGACACAGAGGATTGTATCAGTGGAGGGAAAAGTAATGTAGTCTGAGACAACACCAGTTTTGATGTGAATGCCCCAATAATAAAGGAGATATAAAAAATAGAACATTAATGAACTATAGGCTAAGTTTGCTCTAAGTATTGTATTTTTAAAATGTTTTCCTGCAGATTGAAGGATCTCCTTCGTGAGGATTTTTATCCACCGTTTGTAATTAATGACTCAGGCCAATAAAGATAGGTCAGGCCATTCCTTGCTCAGCTCGTAGACCTTCTATTTCATATTGCCTGTTGCTCAGCCATTAGTATTATGGTCCTAACACAGCCTCTGCTGAGTTGGCTTTTGCAGAGTCTGACACATAGCTCTCTCTGTCTAGCCACTGTTCCCCCTCCTTCTATTTCCCTACCATGTCCTTTATGGGGCTGAAAGGTTGATCATCCAATTTAAATTACTGCTGGGTGCTTGCAGGAATCTGGCCCTTTAAACACAAGGCAGCCGACACATAAATTAATAGAACTTAAAAACACAAATACAGGAATATGTATGTGGATTTGAAAAGGGCAGATTCATGGCTGGTTAACTAACTGGAGTCAGAACCCTTAGCAATTATATAGAAGATAATGTATGGTCTTTGGTTAATAACTACGCTGTAAACACTTCGAGAGGTTGCCATGACATCATTGTAGACCTTGAGAGCACAGCTTGAGAGGTTTACAGATGTCATGGCAACCTTGAGAAGTGTTTACAGCGTGGTTGTTAACCAAAGACCATACATTATATTTTATAGTGAATGGGCTACCAAGAGTGTGTAATCATGGATTGAATTACTTTACTGAATTACTTTACGGAACATTGATTGTTGTGAGCATTCCGTTTTGTTATATCATTGATATGACATACTCAAGAAGGGTTAACAACAGAGTGATGTCACATCGATGGCATAACAAGGCTGTAATCTGCTTGATTTCAGTTAATAATAAGGACCCCCATACATTATAAAGCCATAGGTCTTCTTATTTACTCTGTTCACCTGTAGATACATGTCCACTCTCTCTCTGTCATCTTTTTGGCTTTTGCAGCCCAACCAATAGAAATTTATCAGCATATCCCAGAGACTGTCTCCTGTTTTAACCCCTTCTAGCCAAAACATAGAAACATAGAAATACAGACTTTGATGAAAGATAAGGATTGCTTGACCCACCCAGTCTGCCCATTTTCCTACCTATTGAATACGCTGCAGATCCTAGTTAACCAATGGCCTACTTCCTCCTACCCCCCACTAGAATTGCCTTATGTCTGTCCCATGCATTCTTGAATTCCCCCACATGTTTTGATGCCATGACCTCCTCAGGAAGGTCGTTCCATTTGTCCACCACCCTTTCCATGAAAAAATACTTTCTCATGTTGCCCCTGAGCCATCCCCCCATCTTCAAATTGTGCCCCCTTGTTCTTGCACATCTCTTTTTCTGAAAGATGCTACCCACTTGGACTTTGTTGATTCCATTGAGGTACTTGAAACTTTCTATCTTGTCCCACCTCTCCCTCCTTTCCTCGAGAGTATACATATTAAACTCCTTCAGTCTCTCTTTGTATGGTTTCTGGTGTAGCCCCTACACCATTTTAATTGCCCTTCTTTGGACTGTCTTCATCCTGTCTATGTATTTGTGGAGATGGGGTCTCCAGAACTACATGCAGTACTCCAGATGGGAACTCATCAACTGTCTGTACAGAGGGATAACAACTTCCTGCTTCCTACTGGGGATGCCTCTCCATATACATCCCAGTATCCCCCCAGCCCTCCTTACTGCCTTCTCACGTTGCTTGCTTACTTTTTGGTCATCTGATATGACTACTCCCAAGTCCCAGGTCAATAAATATAAAGAAAGAAAAGTTTTACATATGTTACTGCTCCTGCTTTCTGCTCTTAATTGATCCATGTGGGCTTTTCCAAACATATAGGGTTTGATTTTTAAAGGGGAGGGAATGACGCACAGTGCTTTCAGCAAAAAGACACAATGCAAAAGGCACTGTGCATCTCACCATGCATCATTCCTGATTTTAGAATGCTGCTTGCATCCTAAGTGGGACCACCTGTGCCAGACTGGCTTGCACCAGGCTTGCAATGAAGCTCCAGCTACATCATGTCGGAAAGGGGCTGTACACCATAAAAGAGCTGTAGCATCCACTTTTTGTGATTCCTGAAACCAGTGTGTCCTGTCTGTGCTTAGATCAGCCATAGCTGATCTAAGGCCCCTTGTGGCTCAATTGCAACCTACAACAGGCAGGCACACCAGACTCCAGGACCTTGCACTGCAGGCTGTGAAGGAACTACAATACTGGAGCAGTATATAGAGGTGATGTCATGGAAGCTCTAGGTCTGGATGAATTCTTGAGCTGTGCAGGATGAGAGCAAAACAGAGTAACCCACGGATGGCATAAATACCCTCTATAGTGCCACAGATGTATCTGACAGCATCGTGCATGTGTTGGTAAAGGACTAGGAGTCACAAATAAGGGTAATTAGAGTAAATGAAGGGAGTCTCCCAGTTACCATGGCAGTCTGGAAGATAATGATGAGATCAGGTATCAGACAGTGGCTACTCGGACAGTTGAATGGGAATCATTAGTTGCTTACTGGATGTATAAGTAGAAGCATAAATAAAGAGGTGCCTATGATTCTGATAAAACCTTTGTTTTGATTGCAAGAAGAAGAAGAAGAAGAAGAAGAATCAGTATTTATATAGCGCTTTTCATACACAATGTATCCCAAAGCACTTTACAAACAATGCTAGACTGGTAGTGAAGTGACTGAATGTGTAGTGACGGCCATATCGCACATCAGCACCCACACACAGCCTGGTCAACTGCATGAACCAGTTTATGGGAAGGGGAATGTTGGCCAGGACACCAGGAATGTCCCCTACTCTTTGCAAAGAGTGCCCTGGGTTCTTTTACTTCCACCTGGACATCCACCAGGACAACACCAGGATGGGTAGAAGGGACCTCGGTTTAATGTCTCATCCAAAGGACGGCACATCCTAGCAGTACAGCACCCCCCCAATACTGCACTCAGATGCCAGCATTTTAGGTGCAAGTTCAATCTCGGTGTGGGACGAGAACCCATGACCTTCTGGTCCAGAGGGGGATGTGCTACCAACTGAGCCATGCTGACAAAACAAGACATGGTACCTGGAGTGATTTCAGGATCTGTCTGAAAAGAAAAACAAACAAAAGAGAAGCAACTAAGATGGAGAATTCCTGTGGGAAAGGAACAGACAAACCAAACAGTGATACGGGTTCTAGTGAATGCAGATTTTGGTGGGCTGATCTAATTAATGCTGGAGTCTGCTGAAATGGAACAAATAAGACCACCACCAGAGATCAGGTTTGTGGGCAATGTAGAAGAAACATGGAAATGCTTCAAGAAGTGTTGTAACTTTTATTTACAAGCAACTGGTGCAGATGAAAAAGAGAGTCCACAAAAGAAGCTTTGTTGCTGACTGTAGCAGGCTCAGAAGCTCCCTCTCTCTCTCTCTCTCTCTCTCTCTCTCTCTATATATATATATATATATAAAATACATTTCAATTGTCTGAAGCGGCCAGGATGGTTTATGATGCCGTCATGCAACAGTCTGAGGCATAATGTGTGCCCAGGAAAAAGTGAGAGTTTTAAACAATATATTTTTAGATCCCGAATGCAAAAAGGACAAGAAAAAACAGAAGAGTGATTTGAGACTGAGAGCACAATCCTGCAGTTCTGGCACCCTTGCCCCTTCTGTGATCAGAGATTAATTGGTTATGGGCTGTTCTGATCCAAAAATCACAGAGCATCTGCTCAGAGACATAAAACTAACAACAGCAAATGCCGTCCAAATGTGTCAGGCTGCAGAGCAGATGCGTATGCCAATGCAGGTCCTCACCAGAGCACAGGACAACCCAGAGGTTGCTGCATTGCAGACAGTGAGGAATCAAGCCCAAAGGTCCCCAACAAGTTTCACAAAGCAAGATGTACATCACACAGTGTTAGGAAGAGCTGAAAACACTGAAAAACAGGGTACAAGCAAACACTGCTACAACTGTGGTAAACAACATGCCTACAGAAATTGCCCTGCTTATGGCCAACAGTGCAAAGCTTATGGACAATGTAATCACTTCACAAGATGTTGCAAACAAAGAAATGCAGTGCATGCAGTCATAGGAAAAGAAGACTCAGATAGCGACAATGAACTCTGTATAGGGTCCCTAGAGAAACAAGGCATTGCACAGAAAAATGAATGGGCACCCCCAACAGATACTGACAGCTTGAAGGTTCACTACAGGAATAAATGTGCTCCCAGCTTGACTGTGGCATACGCTATTGAATAAACCACAGCTAAAGGAGAATACAACTGTGTCAAAGGCATATAATATACTAACCATACCAACCATAGGGTACTGTGCACTGAATCTCCAGCACAAAGGCAAGGTCAGTAAACACACATTTGTAATTGTTACAGGGAACAAGGTGCCAATTGTGGGGCTAGACACCAGTCAGAAGTTGTGACTGATAGAAAAAAATCTTTACAATACAAAATGTCATGCCTATCACTAATAATATCATGTCTGAATACAATGATGTATTTAAAGGAGAACTAAAGTCAAAATGTGCAAAACAAAATATGTTTTGCAGAGTGTTTTGATTTGTAGGTGTACTCCTAGTAAGGCTTTCCATTTATTTTCTGAAAGGAGTTTTTTTCCTAAATTTGCTTGCTGGTGTTATGACCCCTGGGAATCTCCATATTAGCATTTCTAATGGCCTTTCTTGTTCCTACAGTGCCTCTTGTCCCATGTGACTGCAGTGTGTCCATGGTCTTTGATTCAGAGAGTAATAACTGCTGCAGCAGCAATCTGCTGTTAGGAGCCTGATATTCTGGCATCAACTAAATAACCCTGTCTAGTCCAAACTTTTTTGTTTTCTAGGTATGTGTCAAGGTCTTGTCAGCAGAAATGAATGTTTTGTTTTTAATGCCTTTCCTTTCATCAGACTACACACAACCATTAAGATGAACACAAATCACCCAAGGTCACAAATACTATCATTAGTGAAGATTCTAGCTGTTTCCTTACAGAATAGCCCACTCAGTTATCCCTCAGGCATTTGCCATGTGTAAATGTAACCTTATTTAGAGCTCCCTGAACAAGGAGAGTTAACATAACATAACATAACATAACATAACATAACATAACATGACATAACATAACTACTGCTGTAAGCTTGAGAAAAAAAACAGCCCTTCTTGAATTAATGATCCAGGATACATCACTGTCACATGGGACAAGAGGAATTGTAGGAACAAGAAGAGACGTTAGACATGCTAATATTGAGATCCGCAGGGGCCATAAAACCAGTGATCAAATTTAGAAAAAAACTCATTTCAGCAAGTAAAGGGAAGGACTTAAAAGTAGTACACCTACAAATCAAACACTCTGCACAACATATTGTTTGTAAATTTTGACTTTAGTTCTCGTTTAAGGAACCAGGGAAATCACACATTACACATAACATCACCCTGGATGATAAAGCAGCCCCAGTAATTCATGCTACACGGACAGTCCCTGTGGCTCTGAGAGACAGACTGAAAAAGGAATTGAAATGCTAAATAGATATGGATGTCATAGAAAAAGTAGAGAAGTCAACACCTTGGGTTCACCCCTTAGTGATCATAGAGAAAAAAGACGGATTGTTGTGCTTGTGTTTAGACCCAAAAGAGTTGAATGCATGTATCAAAAGAGAAATAGATTAGTTGCCATATAGGTCCTTGTAAGAACAGATTCAGAAGCAAATGTTTTGATACCTTTTATTGGACCAACACAGATGTTACAAAACAAAACAATGACTTAGATATTGTTTTCTTTTTGTAACATCTATATTGGTCCAATAAAAGGTATCAAACCAGTTGCTTCTGGATCTGTATCAAAAAAAGAGTATTTCCACATTCCCACTAGACTGAAATTCTAGATGAAATGGCAAGGGCTAAATATTTCTCAATATTGGATGCCTCCTCAGGATTCTGGCAAATACCTTTAATGCCAGAAAGTGCATGCTTATGTACTTTTAACACTCCATGTGGGAGGCACTGTTTCAGAAGACTACCATTTGGTATATGCTTAGCAGCTGAGATATTTCACAGAATTGTGCAGCAGCTGCTAGAAGGCATGGAAGGAGTTAACGTTTACATAGATAACATACTCATTTGGGGCAGGACCCAGCAGGAACATGACACCAGGCTGAGGAAAGTACTACAAGTTGCCAGGGAAACCAGCCTTACATTAAATAAGGAAAAATGCCAGATAAGAAAAACTGAAATACTCTACCTAAGAGAAATCCAATTGGGGGGAAGGGGTCAAACCTAACCCAGCAAAAGTACAGGTTGTAAACAGAATTCCAAAACCCCAAATGACGAAAGATTTACAACGGTTCCTGGGAATTGTGAATTATCTGTGGAAGTTCATTAGCAATCTGACTGACATGACATGCCATCTGAGGAAATTGCTAGTTACATCAGCTACATGGCTGTGGACAGTAGAGCATGTGCAGGAATTCACAGTAATTAAAAAGCTTCTGAACACAGCACCTACTTTGCAATATTTTGATATTATGAGACAGATGAAAGTTTCCAAAGATGCCTCATAGCATGGCATAAGAGCAGTATTGTTACAACTCAGGAAGGGCAGCTGGAGATCATTGCATATGCCTTCAGATACTTTACAAAAACAGAATTTAAATATGTGCAAGTTGAAAAGGAGATGCTAGCCATAACCTTTAGATGTGTTACTTTTTTATAATTACATTTATAGGACCCCCTTTGTGATTCAAATATATCACAAACTACTAATTACTATTTCAAAGGGAGATTTATGGCAAGCACCCCACAGATTAAAAGACTGTTAATCAAACTACAGAAATACGACTACAAGATCGAATACACACCAGGAAATCATTTGATTGTGGCTGATGCTTTGTCAAGAATATGGAACAAAGCTCACAGGGCCAAAGATCAAGGCAGGGAAACTGTAGTTGACATTCACATACATAGGAGTTAAGACTTCTGGACCTGTGTCTGTACAAATGTGGGAAACAATGCAAACTACAACAGCAAAGGACGAAACACTACAGGCAGTATTGTCAGCAATGTGAAATGGCTGGAAAGGACAATTCAACTTTGCAAGTATGTGCCATTTCAGGATGAATTATCTGTAGTAGATGGAATATTGTTTAAGGGTAACAGAAAAGAACTATGGTCTCTACTGACTTAAGAAAGGAAATGCTACATAAAATTTATGAAGAACATATGAGTATTGAAAATTATAAACACAGCGCAAGACAGGTTGTGCTCTGGCCAGGGATTACTAAGGATGTGGAAAATAAAGTTTTAGCATGTCGTGTATGTCAGAAATACAGGCCTGCACTGTAGAGAGAACCCTTGATTTCAGATTCAGGAAATGCCAACATATAGGAAAAAGTAGAGGTTGATTCGTTTAAACTAGAAGGCAGAGAGTACATGGCTACAGTTAGTGCATGTTACCCAGAAGTTGTGAAGCTCAAGTCACCCACCTCAAGCCAAGTAACTCAGGAGCTTGAAGTAATATTTACAAGATTTGGAATACCACAGATTATAAGGACTGATAATACACCTCAGTTTGCAAGTGCAGAATTCAAAACCTTTACAAGGTCCTATGGTTTCAACCACATAACCTCCAGTCCAGCATACCCACAAGGAAACTCTTGGACCTCTGCCCCCCCAACTTTATTCCCTTTATGATAGAATCTCCAATCAGTAGCACCTTGTCCTCTATTTTCCTCTGATTCCCATGTCCCAGTTCTCCTCCCCCTGGGTACCAACATCTGATCAAACTTCCTGGCCATTGTTGCCCTCCTCCCAACCCCTTGCCCTGATCCCTGGCCCCCTCAACTGTGGTATCTTGTCCCTCCCTGTTAACTTCTACCACTACATCCATCACCCCTGCCTCCAGCTCTCCTATCCCCTGCCTCTCCATATGCCCATCCCCTGCCAGTGAATTTCTAGGTGGCCTCAAGGAGTAGGCAGCATCTTCCAGCTCCTTCATGCTGTGATCATTAATGGCACAGATCATGTCTGAAAATGGTCCCTGGGACCAGTGTACTTACCCAGTTAACAAATAAATGAAGAAAGAAAGAAAAGAAAAGAAAAGAAGGAAGGAAGGAAGGAAGGAAAGAAAGAAAAGAAAGAAAGAAAGAAAGAAAGAAAGAAAGAGAGGTGTTTACTTAGAGTCCTAGACAGTGCATATTCTAAGACAGGTGCCACACACAAAAAGATGTAATCCTGGTAGGCAAAACTCTAAATAAATAAATAAGCAAATAAATGCAAGGTGAATTATTCCATGGAAAATGTTCCCTGCCCAGAAGAGATGGCTTACCTATAGTGACAAATCACGCAGGAGCCTGTATCTTAATTTTTCTGCTGGAGCAGTGGTGGCAATCACTAGTCTTCTTTGCAGACAAAAATTAAGTCGTGTTCCTCAGCTGATCCCATCTTGGTGCTGCTGATATTAAATTGTAATGTTGCAAGGTTGTGAAGACTGCATTGTATTGGTTCAGGCTGCTGCACTAGTTCTGCTCACCTGACTCACTCAGATTCTGTTCAAAAATGCAATTTTAGTCTGGTCCAGTGGCACTGAGGGTTGAAGCGCTGGATGCCACACCTCACGCCATGCCGGCAACCTGAGTTCAGGAATGAGCTCGGGTGCCGGAAGTTCACAGGGGAGGGAGAGGACTGAGCATCCAGCAGACTGTTCTCCTCTCCCTGGGGAGGGATCCAGGGTGTCTCTGGCACAGTAGGGACCCCCCCCAGTGGAGACTGGGGGTACAGCTAGCATGGAGCAGCATAAGGGGAGGAGCATGGCAGATGTCTATGGCTCAGCTGTGCAGATGTCATTGCACACCCGCACTCCTGGGGAAACAGCAAGGAAAAATTCCCATGCCTGGATAGGCAATGGCTCTCCTCAGGACTGCACCACCACACACCCAATACCGGGCCTTGTCACTGCCCCCCCGCATTTCTGCCACCTCGGCAGGCAAAATTAGATTCAAGATAGATTCTAGTGGAGGTGGCCCTACCTCAGGGGGCTCAGAGCTGGGGGATCTGCTGGTAAGAGGTTGGTGTAAGGCAACTACCCTCTGAAGAGGCAAGGGACAAGGTGGGGGGTAGAGCAGTGCAGGCAAGAAGGAGCAGCTCGAGAGAGTACCAGGGCAGTGGTGCATAAACAGAGTTAACAAACAAAAATGCAATTAAAAGTTGGGTAAACCACTAGTGAGCACTCTGATGGGATGCCGTACTGGGTGTTAATCCCTTAGAAATGCCTGGTACAGCTCACAGTGGCATGCAAGTATGTTGTTTCTTTTGTTTAAATAAAAAATAAGGTCACTTGTTTTAACATTAGGACAATTAGATTTATGATGAAAATAATGTCCTTACAACAGGACATTTCATGGGATTAATGCCATTGCTGGAGCTGATGGCCCTCAGTTGCACCTCAGCCTCTATCCAGGCATAAATCCCTAGGAAATGGCCAGCTGTTCAGGTACTATTGCTTAAATGATCAGTTCATTGGAACTAGTGAGTTCAACCAATGCGCCATCTACAACAGATACTGTAGCTATCACCTGACTATTACAAGCCAACACTTCCTTCCTTGTCCCCCACTGTAGAACATCACTTGGGCAAAGATCATTCCACTACAGTGTCCCACTATGGCTCAATAGCCTCCTACCCCCTATCTCCAAGACCCATAGTCTCTCCCTATTTAAAACAGGTCTCAAAACACAACTCTTTGACTCGGCATTATGTGACTGTAGATAACCCTCATTTCTTCTGGGGCCAGCCCACCTCTTGTCTCTTCACTCCCTCTCCCCTGCCCAGATATCTGACTCGGGGTCACTCTAGATCCTACTAATCTGCATTCTGCACTTCTCTGATAAGGGACATCTGGTATGCCACCAGCTACTTTCACCATCTAAATAAGATAAAGATATGACTGCATAACCCTGTACTGTTACACTAATGCTATTTGTATATGTTTCTTTTTTACTGTAAATGTATTTCCTCCATTCTTTGTAACTGATGTGGAGCCTTTGCAAAAGAGTCTATGACTCAAAGGATTGCAATTCCGATTCTATTCAATAAACAATAAACAATAGAAAAGAAGAGCATTGGATATATATAGTGCCTTTCATACACAAATTATAGCAAAGCAGCGTACATACCATTGAGTTAAATACTGGTTAACTAGTGACTGTATGCAGATCATTAAGAGACTGAAAATGTAACATGCTGTTTTGGAGTGTTGAATTTTTGTCTGAGGTTGGCCCTGTGGTTTATTGCATTGAAGTATGAGCCTTTCAGATAGAAGGTATTCTCCTTCTCTTTCCATAATCTATTCCAACAATAAATCTCCCAAGTCATGTCATAAATACAATCATTACTCAACATTCACAGTTTCATGGGAAATATATTCATATTTAGATATACATATGCACACACACACACATACACACACACTTACATATGTACAATATCTATCTATATATATATATATATATATATATATATATATATACACACTATATATACAGTATATGTACATAATATATTCATATATTTGTATCTATCTATATATATATATCTAAAACACTTGCAGAGCATCATCTACAACTGACACCTGTCTATGTAGCTGAGCATTACCTGGGATGAGACAATCATGCTGAAATGTCAGTTCTCAGGAGAAAGGAACATTCACACTCATTAATTTCAGCATGGCATCAGGAGCTAAAGCTGCTTCTTGACACATTGACAACCAGCTCCCAAAGGACCTCAGATTCAAGATTTCATTCTCCCCCAACCCCAGGCATTTCTCACCACTGCATACATCATCTGATCAAACCTGTTTTACAGGAAGCAAAGCTGAATCATTTTCTTAGTCACTTCATGCAGGGACAACAATACCCTCTAAGATTCCATGTGAAGTCTGACTGCTGAAAGGCAAAGTCAAACTGTGTTATATATCCAGACATTCATTTAATTATTTTATGTAAGTAGAAGTGTATTTTATTAAAGCAACACTGTCAGCCTGAAATAGACCAGCATAGCTTTTTTACTAAAGTGGTGGATTTGATGTTCCATGTAACACTGTTTTTCTGTGTTACATTAGGAATGCAAATTAAACAAAATGTGTTATTTAATCAAACATTAAAGTTAAAACAAAATGGGCTCCAACTTCTAAATGTGTTTATTAATAAAATTACCAAAATGCAACAGAACTGTTTTGTTTACAGTCAGCAACATAATCACACTAATAAAGCTAATTGAGAGCACTTTTCTTGGCCAGCAACTCATATAAATGGTGTCATTAAATATAAAACAGAACTTTAAAACAGTCTTTAAAATACACAATTTAGACAGAATTAACTTCTAAATTGCAAAGCAAACAATCCACTGTTACAGTAAAATTTGTCAAAATAACATGATAGTGTTTGGTAAGTGCCTATTAACCACCATAATCAGCAGTCACACAGCTTTGTTATGCACTGTTTAGAATTTTAAAAGTTGTTAACCACACTTCGGAACTTCCAAACAGTGGCATAGCAAAAAAGAATGCACCAGAGTTCCATAATTCTCACACAGTTGAATGCAAACCATGTTTTTTTTTGACCATACACTATAAAAGATGATGGCTGGGGATCGGGTGACAACCACACTGAAATCAGCTCTCGAGGTTTACCATGTTGCCCTTGCAACCATTCGAGGTGATTACAGCGTGATTATTACCCGATCCCCAGCCATTATCCTCTATATATAATGGACAGGGGTGTGGTGATAAAGCAGAGAGATAAGGTAAGTTGAAGCTTAGCGTAAAGTGATGAACAGGAAGTGTGCACTGCCACTCTAGTCACGGGGCAAATTTAGAAAGCAAAGTTAGTGCCCCTGTGCCAGTTACCACTTGTAAATGAGGCTCATGTTGTAATGGTTTCTCACCATTACAATACATAAAAGAGCTGCTGTCCCAAAGAAAACTTTGGAAAACCATATATTTAGATAGAATCCAACTTGTAATTTGGATAGTTCCTGTATTTATCCCCCCCCCCATTCTTGAATACTGTGTTTGCATAAAATATGGTGTTTTTCTACACTTTGAAAATGTATTTAATAAAGCAATAAAGTGAAAACAAAATGGGCTTTGACTTCTAAAATGTTTTATTAATAAAATCATTAAAATGTAGCAAAACTGTCTTGTTTACAGCCACCAACATAATCACACTTGATTAAACTAATGGAAACACTTTATTTATATAGCAATGCACACATGGTGCCATTAAATATACAATTAAACTTAAAAAAGACCTTTTAAAAACACAATTGTGGAATAAATAAATTCTAAATTGCAGGGAGCTAACACTCCACTCTTTTAGCAAAATGTGTCAAGGAAACTCTGTGGGGTGTGTAGGAGTGGGGTGGAATGTTGGATCTGAGAGTTGAGGTAGGCTGAAGCTTAGCATAAAGTTCGGAGCAGTTATGTGTGTGCTGCCACACTAGTGACAGAGTAAATTTAGAAAGTAAAGTTAGTGTCCATGTGTCAGTTACCTCTTGTAAATGATGTTCATGTTGTAATGGTTTCTCACCAGTTAAACAAACACTTAAAGAGCCTCTGATGTCACAAAGACAACTTTGGAAAGCCTAATATTTAGATTAAGCAATAAGACATGATGGGGCATTGGTGGCACTAAGTTTCCCCCATGGTCAGGGTGTAGTGAGGCACAAGGCAAAGTAGAGTGCCTTCAATGCTCTGATTGTAGGGGAAACCTAGTACTGTACCATCAACATCCCTGGAGTGCCTTATTGCTTACATAAAATGGTCCCATAGTCAACTGTTAAAAATGAACACTCTAAAAGTTTCCAAAGCCACAGAAAATATAATAAAATCTTGTTAAATATTGTAATATTGTACCTCCACAGATGTTTTTCACCTGTCAGTCATCTGTCTTTCTTCACATTCAATACACTATGTGATTGTTTATCATGGAAAAGAAGAATTAAAAGCTCTGCATTATTCCAGTAGTAGAATGCCCCCCCCCCCCACACACACACAAACATAGAATGGTAACATGGAATACATGAATTCAAAATAGTTCAGAGTTCCACTGGCATACACACAGAGACAACAACAACAAAAATGGAAAGGGACCTGGGGGTAGTCATATCAGATGACCTAAAGGTGGGCAAGCAATGTGAGAGGGCAGCAAGGAGGGCTGGGGGGTTACTGGGATGCATAGGGAGAGGCATCACCAGTAGAAAACAGGAAGTTATTATCCCTCTGTGCAGACAGCTGGTGAGACCCCCATCTGGAGTACTGTGTGCAGTTCTGGAGACCCAATCTCCGCAAAGACATAGACAGGATGGAAGCTGTCCAGAGGAGGGCAACTAAAATGGTGCAGGGTCTGCACGGAAGACACATGAAGAGAGACTTAAGGAGCTTAATATGTATAGCCTCGAGCAAAGGAGGAGAGGGGACATGATAGAAACTTTCAAGTACCTCAAGGGAATCAACAAAGTCAAGAGGGTAGCATATTTCAAAAAAGTGTGCAAGAACAAGAGGCACAATTTGAAGATAGAGAGTCGGCTCAGAGGTAATTTAAAGATATTTTTCACAGAGAGGGTTGTGGATGCATGGAACGGCCTTCCGGAGGAGGTTGTGGAGTCAAAATCAGTGGTGGAATTCAAGCATGCATGGGACAGTCATAAAGCAATTCTAGGGTGTGGGGGTAAGAAGAAGTAGGCTGCTGGTTAACTAGGATCTGCAGCTTATCCAGTAGGTAGGGAAATGGGCAGACTGGGTGGGCCAAGCGGTCCTTATCTGCCGTCAAATTCTATGTTTCTATGTTTCTATGACACACACACACGCACACACACACAGGCCTCAAGTGGAACCAGAACCTCAGTTTTGTCTGTTGCCAAGTAAGAAGCAAGGAGCTCTCCGGCAAACTGGTAGGGATAGGAGGGGGAATTTTCATGGTAATCAAAAAACCACTAGCAATGGAAGATGAACAATACTTGATTGTTTAAATGTGTGTATATGTGTAAGGAGGAGATCTTGAGTTAAAATAATATTAGATTATGTATTTACTTGATTTGATTTAATAGACTTTCATTTTTAGGGCCTAGTTGAAAGTTATTTATTTATTTGTGGTCTAGGAATTACAACCTTTTGAGTCAGAGACTCATTTGCAAAGGCTCCACGTCTTACATAAATGGAGTATTTGATATATGAGTAAAGGTTGCAGTCATGTTTGTGAAGGAAATTTGGAAGTAAGTGGCTCATGAATTCAATGAGTTTCCCTGGTTGGCAGGGACTTGTTTTTAGCCATTGGTGACACTCTCTTACTGCCATGGCTAGAACCAAGTCTCAGCCAATCAGGACACAGAGATTTCTTTTCCCATTTTATATTGGACCTTAACCTATAATTTCGACAGTTTCTGTATCCCACCCTCCATTCTTGATTACTGTGTGTTTGCATGAAAATAGGATCTCTGCCACATGGCCTTCCTTTACTCTGGTCACCTCTATACAAGAGACATCTTAAGCTTCTCCTGTGACATCATAACCACTAAGACTGCAAGTGGTTGTGATGTTATAAGACAGGACTATAATATCACATGTTGATAAGCAGCAGGATTGGATGAAGATTGAGTGACAGAGATTGTTTTCATGAAATGTTGATAAGCAATTAACAATAAGCCACACACAACAGACTGTACAAAAGGATGATATCAACTGGTTCACATGTTCCCCATAGGAAAAGCTGGATATAAGTCATTGTTATAACCAGCTAATTATAATGGCGGACACGTGCTGCTCTTTTTATGGGAAAGCAGCAAGCCAGAGTATGACCAACCCCACACTGTTGTCTCCTTTACAACAAATCACATGCATTGTCCTTAAAGTAGAAAAATGCCACAGAAAATGACTGCTGTACCTGAATTAATCTGCCTATATTTCTACCTTACTGTCTGTCTCTCACTCTCTGTTTCTTTCTCTTCCCATATCACATGCTCAAGGTCACTATGAAAACCTGGTTTCTATGGTTACAGTGCTTTCCCCCTCAGTAAATACAACTCAAGGCTAAAAACCAGTTGAACAATTTAAAATTCTTTGCATATTGACAGTTTTTAACATTTAAACTTTAGTTCATTTTCCATAAACATTACTTTACTAAATTATGGAACCTTCTTCCTGCACATTCAAAAATTCAGTGGTGCAGTGTGTGCGTGCTCTTGCTTGCAAATTGTTAGCATGGAGTCAATATATAAGTGCTGCTTAATTCTTTTACTTAGAGTGCTCACTTAATTCCTATAAAATTAAGTCTTCCTTCAATAAATGCACTGTAAGTTACTCTACATAATTTCTTCATTTAACTGCAGCTGCTTCTTACAAATGTAAAAACCTGCCTTATATTTATAGCACTGTTGTGGTGAAAAAATGCAACCATAGGAAATAAAACAAATCATAGGGAAGTATGCAAAGCTCAAATATTACACACACACTCAGTGTTGGATGCTTGCACAAACCTGTCAAGCTTCGCTCTAGGGTTTTATGCAGCATCCAGCACTTCATATGGGTGTGTTACATTCTCGTTATACACACTGCCCCATGTATTATTCTATATTTAACTCACATCTCAAGGGATTGAGGTAACAGACCAAATACCAAGTGTGAATATGCTCATGGGAAGTGTATTCAAATCATTTAATGCACACCCTGGAGTGATTACTGTGTTTGTAAAATGTCTTAATGGCACTGGCTCTTATGTATTTCATCTAAAGTGAAACATTTTTAATATGGCTTTTAAACAAATCAGATAGTTTATTTGACTGAATTTTAAATAAAATATATACATGAAATAGTCTGTGGTTTTTGTAGGTAACATGGCCGTTTTGTCCTGGTAATGTGATCATTAATCTGTCCATGCATCGCCTGTTTTTTAATGGATGATCAGGTGATGTCTTCCAGCTGATGAGGTTACAGGATTTTTCCCTACCATTTTATGAGGAAGGCATGTATGCAGAATATAGGATCAATTGTGTAAAATTATTGTATTTTTACAAGTTATCCCTATGGTGTTGGGGGCTCTTTTAGTTCTTTAAAGTAGTCACACAAAAAAAACAACTCAGAATGCATGTGTAAAAAGCTGTTATCAATAACTTTGTCTTCTGATATTTGGAGGTGAAGGAAAGGAGTCATGTTCCACCCACTGCAAAGAAAACATATTGCCCCTAATTTCTCCAATACTTCCTCTGTTTTATAGTGATTGTGCAATAAATAAAAATGAAATGGGATGCATAATGTCTGCAGTGTGTTTATACTGGCCATTCCTAAACAAACATAAATTAGAGCTTCAAAGCACAGCAATGTCTTTTCATCCCTACCCCATCCTCACCACCAACACCAGCACTACTACTTTTACAGCTGCTGACCCATGTCTCTGGGTTTATCAGATTTCAAGATACAGTATCTAACCCTCAGCATTTGTTTACATATGGACATGCAACCATATGTCAGTTTTCCTCTTCTTTCTAAGATCACTCTTAATTTGATAGCATCTCCTCTTGGAAAGCAGTTCCAGCTACAGACCACTTTTGCAAGTATATCCCTCATCTGAAAAGATGAACTTGACATACAGTGTATCTATTTATCTCTCTCTCTATCTATCTATCTATCTATCTATCTATCTATCTATCTATCTATCTATCTATCTATCTATCTATCTGTCTGTCTGTCTGTCTATTTATCTAGCTAGCTAGCTATCTATTTATCTATCTGTCTGTCTATCTATCTAGCTCTAATCTCTGAAGTTATATATATATATTATAGGGGTGCAGTTGCACCCATGTACTTAGGGTTATGAAGGCACTTTAATGTTAAACTTGAAATTTTGCACATTAATAACTTTGGACCCATTCAACGGATTTGCATGAAACTTGGTATGCACAGTGGGGCATGGTAGATCTCTTGATTTGCCAACCTACGTATTAGTCAGACTTATGGGTTTTGCACAGTGAATCACTGAAAAATGCAATTTTTACCAGTTTTGAGGGTAGTTTTCCTGATTTTATCTGTGGTGCTACGCAGTCACCATGTAGCATGCTGGTCTGAAACTTGACATGAAGAATGAGGTTTGGTCAAGGAACATGTCACATTTTGTTTGGTGAAAAAATATTAATCCATTCAAAAGTTATTAAACTTTTAAGCTCCCATTATAAGTCTATGGAAAAATGTATATGGTTGTTTTATGAAAGAAGAATGGGGTTTTGGCCATCTGGTCACTCCTCAAGATCAAAGAATTTGCAGGCTCGCAATCAAAGATTCTTTGATTGTGAGAAATGTATCGATCGCAACGTCCACGATCTTGTTTCTCCTATGCTGCACCACCTCAGCTTATTTGTACATGGAATGGGGTGAGAGGGCCGACGACCCCTATGCACACCCCAATGCCTGTTGGCGGAGGCAGGGTGGTCATGGGGTGCAAGGGGTGGTAACCCTAATGAGGAATTTCTTCACTTTTGTCACTGTAGAAAACCCTCATTGTTGCATTAATGCAGTTTTTTGCAAAGAATATATAATCTGGCTCTTGGGTTAATATCCCAGTACTGACACTATAGTGCAGCATGAGAGGGTTGCTGCACTTCTGAGGTGCCGTCTTTTGGAAGAGACATTAAACCGAGCTCCCATCTGCCTGGATTGGTGGTAGTTCAGGTGGATGTTAAAGATCCCATGGCACTTATCGAAAAAAGTAAGGGAATTTCCCCGGTGTCCTGGCCAAATTTCCCTCATTCATTAAAAATACTACCAACAGCTTAATCTGGTTCAAGGTCAGTTGGCATTCATCTGTATCCTCCCTCCCCTGGGTCGTGCCTGAAAATAGGCAGGATTAGTCTAATGCACATATCCAGTCAACAAAAACTAAATAAATAAATATATATATATATATATATATATATATACATGCAATGCCAGTGAGGATACATTCTGGCAAATATCTATGATATTTACAGGGTGGTCAGACCTAGAGTGATAATTCCTTGTTTATCCTCACTCTAGGTTCCCCATGCCAGAATTGATCCACTCTGTAGGTGGGGATTAGCTGGAGCTGGCAGCCCAAGCTTCTGAATCCAGTCAATCACTTTCAGATAGTCACAGTTGTTAGTTTCACTCTGCTGTATGACAACGCAAATCATAACCCACAACACTTTCATTTTGTGCACCTCACTCCCCCACCAGCTCCCAACCCACAAAACCCATACCCGAACTTTTAAAATAAATATTTTTTAACACCTTCTCCCCCTTCTTACCAGTCCCATCTTACTGAGGATCAAGTTCTTTTATCTGGACCCATGACAGTTGCCTCCTGGTATCACTCCAGTTGCCACACTGACTCACAGCCGGCACGCTGACCCCCAACCAGCACACTGTTCATCACATCCCCAGCAACAAGCCCTTGCTGCTGTTTATTTCACCAAGACCCTGCCTAGTACCTCCACATTTCCTCAATCCTTTCAGAGCCAATCAGACTCCCCATGTGACCTGACACACTTACAATAAGGTGTCACAGTTCACAACATGAAAGCTCCTAATAAGTAAACCCATCTCGCTCAGTCATCTGAATTTCCTGATCAAAAAAAAAAAACTCAAGATAAAATAAACTGTATCAGACAAAACCACATCACATAAATTTAATATGCCTCAGCCCCATATTGAAAATATCAGCAACAGTTTCCCCTCATGGAGCTTGACATTATGACATCACTTGTGACTTCGACACTGATGATGATGTCATAAGGTCAAGAAGCACTCGGGGGAAACAAATGGCTGATATTTTCAATTGGACCATGTCATATGCCTTATGCTATATGCCATGGCCCCAGAAGAAATATCTCTGATATTTATCCCAAGTGCTCTTTGACCTTATGACATCACAGGTGTTGGTTCCGGTCAGTAACATCGCAGAACAAAATAAAGTGGACAAAAATAAAGGGGCAAAAACAGTGTCACCATCTATCTATCTATCCATCTATCTATCTTATACTGGTGCAGTGGCACCAGTATAGTTAGGGTTGAGTAAGGTGTTCAGTGTTAAATCCCAATATTTGCACCTTAATAACTTTGGCAGCATTCAGCCCAAACTTTAGCATGGCCATTCTGGCTTGTAGGATCTCAAGGCATGAAAAGTTTTGTGATGGCCTCTTGTATGGTTTCTGAGATACAGCATGTTGATTTTTAATGAAGTGCAGTGTTTTTCACCTGTACTTCATACACTTTTTTTTCGCTCTCACATACAGCCTAGATGGTACAGAATTTATTCCTGTAAATTTTTGGGGTAGAAGCAGCCTGAGCCATGGTAGTGCTTTTCAAAGTTTTCATGAAAATCTATTAATTGGTTCCAGCATTACAAGGATTAAAAGTTTTTTCTGAGCATGCTCAGTAGGGTTTTTGGATAACCCTCTGATAACAAAAGATAACTTTATCTTTCATAGGCATTTACCTTTTGCAAAATTAATGATTTATGACTTGTGAAAGAAAACATTATTTGTGACAGCCATCATCTTGTTTTTTTTAACTAAAAAAGGTGGAAAATACCTAATAATTATGTTTAAAAAACAAACAAAAAAACCCACCTGAACCTAGGTAAAGGGGACCTGTTTATCTACAGTCTGGTGTTTGTTTTTAAAACATGGTGCTGTAAATAAGGTTTTTGGGCACAGTAACATCCTAGGTGACCACCTAAGTGAGAGGAGCCATTCATCTGCATTTTCTATATGAGAACAGGGGGACTTGCTGTTGTCCACTTGCTGGCGGTATAGCCTAGAGGTTAGAGTAATGGGCTGTGAATGAGCTTGGTATATCCCACAAACTTGGATTTGATTCACATAACCCCCACTTGCATACTATGTGACTCCAAGCAAGTCATTTAATCACCCAAGTGCTCCTGGGTTGCCCACCAAAACAGACACTTGTACCTAGTAGGCCCTACCTGGTTACCAAAGAATAACAAAAAAAATTATTGTTCTCTGCAGCCACAGATGGAGTGGCGCTTTTGACTTAGGTGGCAGCAGTGAGCCAGTGGTCTAGTCAGCTGGTGGTTTGTCCCACTTGAGTTCTCTCTCTCTCCTCTCTCTCTCTCTCTCTCTCTCTCTCCCATATCTACAGCATTTATCTATCTACCTATTGAATCTACCTAATATCATAAGCAGACTGGGGTACCCACCCCTGGTACTGCTATGTTCTACCCCATTTCCTCCGGGTCACCCATCTCTCCTTCCCAATATATAAATTAGGCCTACCTTGATTTCAGTAAGGCTTAAAACACCATTTCACACAGGAGACTAGTAAACAAGATGGGTAGCTTAGGAGTGGGTCCAAAGGAGGTAGCTGGATAAGAAATTGATTAGGAGATAGGTGACAGAGGGTGGTGGTAAAAGGAGTTCCCGCTGAGGAAGGGAGGGTGCCTCAGGGATCAGTGCTGGGACTAGTCCTTTTTAATGTCTTTATAAGTGACACTGCAGAGGTGCTGGAAGGGAAGGTCTGCCTGTTTGTAGATGGCACTAAAATTTGAAATAGGATGGACACTCGGAAGTGCGGAAAGGATGAACAGAGTCTTGAGAAAATGTGAGTAGTCAGGGCATGCCAGCTGGGTTTTAATGCAGAAAAGTGCAAAAAATAAAGAATACTGGTTGGGCAACTATGCACAACCCACCTGAGCTGCCACTGAGAGGTTTGGATTACAGCAGACCTCGAGAGCGAAGCTTGAGAGGTCCATTGTAATTTGAACCTTGAGGTAGCAGCGTATTCTGGTTGAACATGGTTGCCCAACCAGTATTCTCTATATTTTGCACTTTTCTGTATTAAAGCCTAGCTGGCATGCCCTGACTATTTTTCTGTGCCTATTGTGTATAGAGATAAAAAAATGAAGTTTTTTTTTAACTACTTAAAGTATTGTGTCCTGTTCTCAACCATTCTCTCATTGTCTTATCCTGTTCTTGGCTGTTGCCAGTCACAAGTGATAGCTAATGTGGAGAAACAGATGCTTTAAAAATAAATAGGACTACGTCTACCTTAATATAAAGGTTTAATTTTTCAAAGTTTTGTTGAAAATAGAGCAAACTAGTAAAGGTCCCCATTATCATTTTCCATGTTGTGGTTTTCTATTGGGAGCACAGTGGGATTTTTTTCAGCTCTGGTGTTGTTAGAGCTAGTTGCACAGACATTCTGTTCACCTGTGTAGAACACTGTTGTACCACAGAAGGTTACAACTGTGTTCCATGACCTTTGCACTGTGGTACAACAGCATTCTGCTTAGGATGAAAATCCATGCAGAACAAGCTTCCTCTATACACTATAATGCACTTAGGGCATAGAAACCTAGGGGTGGAGTACAAAATAGATGAAGTGGTATTGACAGCAATCAAGCAGGTAAGAGACCTGGGGATTATTATAGTGGATGACCTAAAGGTGGCCAGGCTGTGTGACAAGGCAGTTGGGAGGGCTAGTGGGATGCTGTGGTGCATACAGAGGGGTGTCACCAGTAGAAGGAGAAAGGAAGTTTTGCCTCTGTATAGATTGCTGGTAAGACCCACCTAGAGTACTGAGTCCAGTTCTGAAGACCACAGGCCTGATTCTCAAAACCAATAGACTGATGCAAGGGACTTGCATTGTAAGAGTTTGATGTAGTGGTGACTTGCGTCACAACTTGCGTCACAACTTGCGTCAAATGCAATTCTGCAAAGCAGCCTACATCAAATCTAATGCAGCTGCACCAAAGCCCCCTTGCACCAAGGTTGTGGCAAGCAACCAGGTGCATCAGGTCACAAGGGGGCTTGTGCCATGATGGGACTTGTTTGGGATTCTGCAAGCCCTGCCATGGACACAGCAAGGGGCACCACTTAGAACAGCCAAGAGCTGATCTAAGTGGCTTGTGCCAGAGGGAGGGAGGGGATCCCAAAATGTGCTGCTGGCTGCAGAGGGGGCATGAGAGGTCTCATGGGTACAGCTGGGCAGCAGCAGTAGTGATGGCATCTCGTGGGGTGTGCTTGAAATGTACTTTATGCACAGTATAGTGCATGTACTAAGAATCTACTGAAATAATTTTAATAATAGCAATGATAAAATTGATGTTACAGGGCACAGATCTTATGTTGTGCTTGGGTTTGTCTTATAATTAAGAAGCATAGAGGTTATCAAGTTGAATGTTTCACAAAATCATTGATGTACCAGTCCCTGGTAGTGTAGTGGTCCGCCCCACCTCCCACTCTGGCAGGCAGTACCCAACCACCCTGCTTCCACCCATCCTGAACCCTGAGCCAGTGACTAGCACAGCCCTCCTCTCACTGCCACAACTGGCCGTCAACTGAACTGTCACAGAGCATGTACTATATTCAGTATGCATTCATTGCTGTCAGTCAATGAACATGTACTGCATACAGTATGCACTCCATGACAGTTCAGTCCATGGCCAACCATGGTAGTGAGAGGAGGGCTGTATTTCAATCGCTCGAGGACTCAGGATAGTGGGGAAAGTGGTGATTTGGCATGCTGCTGCCATAGTGGGGGGGAACCATTATACCACTTGGGACTGGTACATCAATGGTTTTATGGGCCATTGAGGATCGAGAAAGGTGCTAGACTACCAGGAAAGTGCAATGTACTGTACAGATATGTGCTGTCATTCAAATTCATGACCTCTCTGCTTCTTATTTATAACATAAACTCATGCACCACATGAAATTTGAGCCATATAACATCAATTTTATTATTGCTGTTATTAATATTTCAGTAGACTCTTAGTACATGCACTATACTATGCATAAAGTACACTGCAAATGCACTCTGCCAGGTGCCATCACTACTGCTGCTCCCTAGCTGTCTCCCTGACCCTACCCCCATTTCACCTCCTGTTCCCCCCTGCACCAAGCATCCTCCTTTCTAGATGCTTCCCCCCCATCCAGGCCTGCTAGTGTTGTGCCGGATGGGGGGAGGGGGATCACTGCAGCACTTCCTGCAGGTGCATAAACTGTATGGCACAGTGGGTAAATTGCAGCCCACACTGGAAGTTTTGCACCAGAACTCTCTTTTTTACAGAATCAGGCACATGGACCCTGATGCATGCAGAGACGGCCGCATCCCTGGAGTGACACAACTTGTGTCACTCTAGAGGATCTTTGGAAATCTGGTCCCCCATCTCCAGAAGGACATAGATAGACTGGAAGCAGTCCAGAGGAGGGCAGCTAAAATGGTCCAGGGTCAGCACCAAAAGCCCTATGATACAGCTATGAGTTTTTGTGTCTGTTCACTGTATGTTGTTACAACTATATGTCCATTCTTACAATTTGCAATGTATTTTATGTTAAGTAATGTTATTGTACCTGACCTGTGTATCTTTTGTTGTACCTGACTCTAAACCCCTTAAAAATAAGCACTGACTAATAGGTTTTGTGTGAAATGCAAACTAAACCAAATGACCTCAATATATATATCCTGAAAAGAGGAAGGAGGGGAGGATACGATGAGGCCTTTAAAGGTCTCTGTCATATCTCTCTCCCTCCCTCCCCAATATGTATGCCTGAGAGGGAGGGGGATATGATAGAGACCTTTAAATACCTCACAACGGTAAATACGATACAGCAAGTAACTACTTTTCAGACAAAAAGGAGCTCAAGAACAAGGGGACATGCTATGAAACTTGAGGGGGTAGATTCAGGAGAGATGTGAGGAAGTATTTCTTCACAGAAAGAGTGGTGAATTCCAGGAACAGCCCTCCAGAGAAGGTGGTGGGTTCAAAAGCAGTGGTAGGGTTCAAGAATGCATGGGATAGGCACAAGAGAATATGAGTGGAAAAGAAGGGTGGGGGGAGAAAATGCAGAGATCAGCCAGGGTCTGTTGTGATGCTGTAAATAGGAGGAAATGGGCAAATTGGGTGGTTCAAATGGTCCTTATCTGTAGTCAAAGTCTATGTTTCTAAGTGTTTCTTCACTTCTAAATTAAAGTAATATAAAAGTGGACCAGAGTGCCCACCCCGTGTATCGCTTCTTTCTATGCTATGATATAGATATATAAATTAATATAATAGCTGACCAAGGTAACCACTCCAGTCCACTTCTTTCTACCACTTCCTCCAGATAGCCCTTCCCAATATATAGGTGACTGCACTGGGGTGCACACCCTTGCACTGCCAAAAAGTAATCTGACACTGGGGTACCCAGTCCACAGTGTCGGCTCCTTCCCCCTGTGGAAAAAGAAAACTATCCCTCATTGATTTTTTTTCAGAAACCTGTAAATCACAAAATGGTTCCTTGCCAGTCTGACCCCTCCCGCCCCACCCCACCCACCTCACCACCCCACAGTTCTCCCACACCCTTGCTCCCTAGACATGTCCCATGACAGATCCACTCTTCAAGCAAAAAGACATCCCCTTGCATAACCACGAGTGCAATATGAGAAAATATTGTAAGTGTGGTTAATGTACAGTATTTCAATGCAATTTGAATTTTCACTCATAACTTTGTCATTTCCCAATATTTTTAAAGCAAATTTTCAATGCGATCTCTTTGGGTATTACTTCTCCCATAAAAGTGAAATCTTACCTTTGCAAGCTCAGATTAGGTTAAAAGAGTTATTTTTGTTGACCTAAGGGGGCTGCGAGTGCTGCCTCACAAGATAGCATGATCTGCTAGTGCATAGCTTTCTATATGCAGCTGTGTAACTGCTAGCCCAACAGGGCCCTGCCCTTTTGCAGACATAAGGGTGCCTGATGTTCTGCAGCCAGATCTTGGTGTGCATGTCTTATACCTGCTGCTGCAGAAGCATAGGCCTGTCAGGGGCCTGTGTTTCAGCAGTTACAAGTGTGTGTATGTCTTACAGTGTGCATGAGTACATGAGGCTGCAGAAATGTTGGGCCCTTAGGGTTCTGTTCTTCTACAGACAAAAGAACTCTTCTAATCTGGATACTGTGGCTTTGTATCTGTGGGTGCAGGAGTCTGTGCTTTAGCACACAGAAGTAGTGTTGTGATTTGAATACTGTGGCTTTATATCTGCAGCCAGAAGTGAATGTACATATTGTGGTGTGCATACCACAGATACAACACATAGTGGATTCCTGGAACGGCCTTCCAGCAGAGGTGATGAGGGTGAAAACAGTGGTGGGGTTTAAGAATACATGAAATAAGCCACATGAAAATTACAGTGGGAAGAAAGGAGGAAGGGAGAAAGAGTTTTAAATCAAGTAGGCTATGTGGTGATAATATAGGCAGGGAAAACTTAGGAGACAAATTAGCAGAGTGGGTAGGCCAAGCAGGCCTTTATCTGCCATCAGGTTCTGTTTGCATGTTACAAAAACATGAGGGTAGTACATCACTGCTACTGCATTTGTGTCATCTGAAAACAGTTGCATGTTGTTTGTGTCATCTGGTAATGGCTATTTGTGTTTTTTTGTGTGGTCATGTCCTTTTCATGCTAGGATGGGTGGGAGGTTGGGGTTAAAAAAAAACTAACTCCACATTTCTCTACTTTTGTGGCATTGAGTAGAACCCTAACAGGTGCATTAACACAATTTCTTTGCAAAGGATATAGTTATAGATATAAATATAGATACAGATATATAGGTATAGGTATAGGTATAGGTGTAGGTATAGGTATAGGTATAGAGATAGAGATAGAGATACAGATATATAGATAAAGATATAGATATAGCTATAGATACAGATATAGATGTAGATATAGATATACAGCTATAGCTATATATATAGATGCAGATACAGATACAGATATTTATAGATATAGATATAGATATAGATATAGATATAGGTATAGGTATAGATATAGATAGAGATATGGATACAGATACAGATACAGGTATGTAGATATAGATATAGATATAGATATAGATATAGATATAGATATAGATATAGATATAGATACAGATATAGATACAGATACAGATATATAGATACAGATATAGATATAGATACAGATACAGATATATAGATATAGATATAGATACAGATACAGATATAGATACAGATACAGCTATATAGATATAGATAGAGATATACTGTAGATATAGATATAGATATAGATATAGATATAGATATAGATATAGATACGTAGATATAGATATAGATACAGATACAGATATATAGATAGAGATAGAGATATAGATATAGATATAGGTATAGATACAGATACAGAAACATATATATAGATACAGATACAGGGATACATAGATATAGATATAGATATAGATATAGATATAGATATAGATATAGATATAGATATAGATATAGATATAGATATATGACAGGCCTTGGGCTGCATGAAGACAAGTGGTTTATTTTGAATAGCTGGTTATGACATTTATTTTCCTCATGGAACAATGAGTTGGATCTATAATGGTCATATCCAACCATTCAGATTAAATCATTTGGTTTCATGCAGTCCATGGCATGTGCCATTTATGCAATGCAGGGGCTGGTAAGTTTGATTGTTATTTGTGCAATGTCCACAGGAAAAGTGTGGAGGCTGCAGGGAAAGCAACATGTTGTTCACCCTGGAGGTTTATGACAGGGCTATATTACCATTTTTATTAAGCTCTGTTATTCATACCTCCCATTGGGCTAGATAGATAGATAGATAGATAGATAGATAGATAGATAGATAGATAGATTTATTTTACAAATGTGGACTAGAGTTGAGGCTTATAATAAGAATCAATGGCCCTAAAAGGAGAAGAAGTCACTGAGAGTGGTTATACACTGTATATGCCACTGAAGGTCACTTTTTCAACCCAAGGCACTTTCCAGTTCATATCTATTTTATTAAACATTTTTAATTATAGAGTTGTACAGCTTTTTGTGTAGCATAAGTACACATGTCTATTTGAGTGCATCCTTTTTTTTTTAATCAGCAGCTGCATTTAGTGAGCTGGAGCTATAAGCAGACAGCAGCAGCTGTTAACAAGCAGCTGCAGTCAAGCAAATATTAATTGGTTGTTTATTTATTTATTTATTTGAAGTTTTGGATTACAAGTACCTATTGTCACAAACAAACTCAGCAGGTCAGGCCCTCTGCTCCCACAGTGCCAACCTCAGAGTGTAATAACGTGAACAGGTAACAGACAGGATAACCCTCCTGTCTGCTTTTGGGTCTGAATCACCTTTAGTCTCAAGTTCTTGGGGGGATTCAAACTATGAACCTTATGCTAGCATACCCAATGTACAGGCTCAGAAATGTACTCTCTTTGGGCATTGCGGTACAATCTTTTTGCCAGGGGAACCAAGCCAGGCTTCCAAAATGAACCCTTAAAACTCTATAAAAGACTTTAGGTATATTTTTACCTTTTCCTAGTTTAGTAACACCATCAAGCTGTTTGAACAGTTGTCAGACTTAACCATCTATATGTCACATGCAAAAAGAACTGGCAGGCACCCATGCAGTCTTTCAAATAATAGGTACTTTACTAAAAGATGATAAAAATATGAAAAATGTAACACAGAACAATATATCAAAGAGCTCACAATTACATATAAGAACAAGGGAAGATTATAAAACAAAAACTCCTGCCACAATACAGTTAGACTTGTTCTAGTTAATGTATCACTTCTAGAAGTGCCTTAGTTAGTTTCTCTTGGAGTCCCAAAATAATATGTCATATTCCCCAGTTACAATGACACATTTCAACTCCATCTCCCCAACCCTTGGTGAGTCATCTAGCTCCTCTTTTTAGAATATAAAAAAATATAAACTTGATGTCCTATCAGGAGGTATATTAAATAAGGTGACAGCAGCAAAAACTAGTTTCCCAAATTATGAGTCTTTGATCAGCCAGTTCCTTTGAAGTTTACAACCCTACAATCCCTCATCTAGGTATGAGATAGCCTGACAAGAATCAGCTAAACGATGTCCTGTCCTGAAATAAATTGTATATTTAGCTTCCCAACTTCAATTCAGCAACAGGTCATAAAAAGGCCATAAAATGCAATGTCTCAAGGAAGCTGATTACATTACTGAGATCTTCTGGTCAGTTATATCCTTTAGTTTCACTGAAACCTGGGGGGGGTCACCCATGGAGCACAGGCTGTCTTATGTGATACAATCACATACAATATTTTTATATTACAAATAGCACACAATAATCATAACCAGCTGGCCAAGTGTCACAATCCTTCCCACCTAGACTGAATTTGGGGGCTATATCCCCCGCATGGGATGAGCTTCCCAAGTCAGTTCACTCTTCATATAGGCGCGACAAGCCATCTGTGTTCTGATTCGTCGATCCAGCTCTATGTAAGATTGTCATGTCCTACCCTTGCAAAGCAAGACTCCATCTTAATAGTCTACCATTAGTTTTTCCCATTTGGGTCAGCCAAACCAGGGGGTTGTGGTCAGTTTGTACCTCAAAATGCTGCCCATACAAGTATGGCTCTAACTTCTTTAGGGCCCACACTATGGCAATACACTCTTTTTCCACAGTAAAGTAAGCCTGCTCCCTGGGAAGTCACTTTTTGTTCAGGCACACTACGGGGTGACCTTTCCCTTGGTTGGATGTCTGACTCAGTACTGCCCCAATTCCCATGCTTGAGGGATCAGTCTGGACTATAAAGGGTCTGCTATAGCAGGACTTGTCAACACAGGAGCACTGCACAGTGCCTCCTTCAGTCTGGTATAGGCTTTTTCACAGGCTGGTTCCCAGGTAATTTTCTTAGGCATCTTTTTCTTTAAAAGGTGAGATGGGGATCAGCCAGGGCACTGTAATTGGGTACAAATTTCTGATAGTACCCTGCTGTCCCTAGAAAATTCCTGACCTGCTTCTGCATCTCTTGTCTGGGCCATGCCTTGATCACCTCTATTTTTACTTGGTTAGGATGGAGCTGTCCCTGGCCTACAACATGCCCAAGGTATGCCACTTCAGCCATGGCCACCTGGCACTTCTCAGCTTTGACAGTGAGTCCAGCCCTCTGTATCCTGCCCAGCACTTCCCTAAGGTGGGACAGGTGTTCCTCCTAGCTGGCACTAAATATGGTAATGTCATCCAGGTACACCACAACGTACTCCTCAGCATCATTTAACACCTGGTTCACCAAGCTTTGGAAAGTGGCTGGGGCATTCTTTGTTCTGAAAAGCATTACTTTAAATTCAAATAAGCCTATTGGACTGATAAAGGCTGATCTCTCCCTAGTTCTGTCAGTTTACTCTACCTGCCAATACCCCTCTGTCAACTTAATAGTCGCAAGGTATGTTGCCCCTCCCAACTTGTCCAGGAGTTTGTCCATCTGGGGCATCAGGTGGACATCTGACTTCATGACTGCATTCAGTCCATGATAGTCCACACAGAAATGAGTAGAGTCATCTGGCTTGGACACAAGGACTATGGGTGGGGCTCAGGGCTTGTAGGATCTCTGGATTACCCCTAAGTTCAGCATTTCCTCCACATCCCTCCTAAGGTCCTTTTGGACAGCCTCTGATACCCAATATGCTGCCCACCGTATGGGCATCTGTGTTCCTGTCTCCACATTGTGTGTTGCTAAGGGACTTAGTCCAAGCTTGGTGCTAAACAGTGGGGCAAAGTCTGCTAAAACCTCCCTTACTTCCAAGATCTTGTCCGAGGCTAGCTGGGGAGACAATTTAGCTGCCTCCACAGAGGACTGTCACTTGCTTTCTTCCAGCAAGTCTAGAAAGGGGTCTCCTTCATCCATCCCCTTCCTAGGACTACATACTGCAAGCACCATGTCAGCCCTATTAGCATATGGCTTCATCATGTTGACATGGTACATTCTTGCTGTATGTCTTCTGTCAGGTAACTCTATGAAATAGTTCATGTCATTTACCTTTCTAACTGTTTTGTACAGTCCTTCCCACTCAGCCTGCAGCTTGTCTTTCCAGACCAGAATAAAGACCATGACTTCCTGACCCACTGTGTACAAGTGAGCTCTGGCTGTGCAGTCATACCACACCTTTTGTTTCTGTTGGGCAGCTGCCAGGTTCCTCTGGGCTATCCCCATAAGCTCCTTCAGCCTTTCCCTAAACCTAAGGATGTAATCCACTATGCGAGTTCCCTGGGTGGCATGCTTGCCTTCCCAGTCCTCCCGGATCAAGTCTAGGGGCCCACATACCCAGCGTCCATATAAGAGCTCAAAAGGGTATAATCCTGTCGAATCTTGGGGCATCTCCCTGTATGCAAACAACAGGTAGGGAAGGTATTTCTTCCAGTCTCTCCCATGCTGTTCAGCAAACACTTGGAACATTGACTTCAGGTTACCATTAAATCTTTCCACAAGCCCATTGGCTTGTGGGTGATAAGGTGTTGTGCACCTCTGCACCACCCCACTCTTCTCCTACAAACATTTAATCAGGTCTGACATGAAGGAACCCCCTCGATTGGTGATAACCTCCTGTGGAAGCCCAACACAGGAGAAAATCCCAAGTAAGGAATCTGCCACTTTGTCTGTCCTCAGTGAAGATAGGGTGACTGCCTCTGGGTACTGGGTGGCATAATCCACCACAGCTATGATGAACCTCTTCCCAGAGGAGCTGTGGGTATTTAAAGGCCCCACAATATCCATTCCCACCCCCTGGAATGGCTTCTCCACAATGGGCAGTGGAATTAGGGAGGCTTGGGTTTTCTTACCCACCTTCCCTATTTCTTGGCACTAGTGACAAGACCTGCAATACTCCTTCACCTGCTGGGTGAAGTTGGGCCAATAGAAGTTGTGGGCCAACCACTGCGTAGTGCACATGGTTCCCAGATGGCCAGACAAAGGAATATAGTGTGCAATGTTGAGGAACTGATCACAGTGCCGCTAGGGAACGACAAGCTGCCTGCCTATCCCCCCCATCTTCACATCCTGAGTACACATCAGTCCATTTTCCCAATAAACCTTATGTTTACCATCTTCTCCCTGTGTTTCATCAACATCTGTCCAAGCCCTCAGTTTCTCTAGACTAGGGTCACTTTTCTCATCAACTGCAAACTCCTTACACATTCCTAAGGCATGGGACAGGTCCCCTTCAATCTCTAAACTAGGGTCCCTAGCACTAGCGTCAGAGCACTCAGGATTACTGTCATCCCTAAGCCTCTGACAATGAGTCACCCTTCCTTCTTTGGAGTAACCCTCCATAGCTGTGTGGTTAACTGCTACTGGGAAAATTTCTACCCCCTTTTAATTACTCTCTATATCAGAAAATACAGGCTAGGGAACTAGCCTCCCAGTGGTTTCCACAAGGCTTCTATGTGGTCCAGGGAACTACAATTTTCCCTTGCTGCTTGACTGTGGGTAACTGCACACACCATCCCCTGTCTGAGATTGTTGCCATGGATGACATCAACTGCTAAAGCTTTGGTTACAGCCACCTGCTGCACACTTCCCTTTGTTTCACCCCAGTCTAGGAGAACACTAGCGAGTGGCAATGTTCTCTCCTCACCAGTAAACCCTTGTACAGTTATAAATTCATTGGGTATAAGCTAACCAGGCTCTACCAGATACCCTTTTACCAATGTCAGGGATGCCCCTGTGTCCCTTAACCCTTGTGTCTGTATACCATTCACAGTGACTGGGTGCATGTGTTCCCTCATGTTCACAAGCATTCTTCCAGGGACACACAAATAACCCACTTCTTTCCTAGCCCCATGTTGCATATTGCTCGCCCTTTTGGGACACTGTCTGGCAATGTGCCCAGTTTCTTTACAAACCCAACATTAATTTCTTTTCTCAGAGAAATCATTTCTTTGAAACCTGGGGCTAACTGGTTTTGGTGGAGCCAGTCAGGGTTTTAACTGCCCTGAAGGCATGCTTTTCCCTTTCTGCGCTACCACGACCACCCCATTCGCTCTCAGAGCATGTCTGCTCTTGGCACAATGGTCCAAGAATTCAGCAGCCTCTTGAACTGTTTAGGGATCTCAGTCCTCCAGCCAGGTTTTCAACTTTGCTGGGCATGCCCAAAAAACTGTTTCACAATATAGCATTTCAGTTTTATCTACAGAGTTTGCTTCAATTCTTTCCCACCAACATTTTAAACACTGACATTGTTTTGTGGCTAGCTCTTCATAGCTCATGTCAGGGCTTCTCCTGAGCTTATGGAATTTAGCTCTGCATGCTTCTTCAGTTAAATCAAGCTTTTTTAAAAGTGCAGCTTTAAGTTTGCTGTAATCATTACTGTCTTCATGGTCTATTTGACCCAAAGCATCCCAAGCTTTCCCAGTAAGTAGTGGGGATGGCTGGAAACATAGAAACATAGAATTTGATGGCAGATAAGGACTGCTTGGCCCACCCAGTCTGCCCATTTCCCTACCTACTGGATAAGCTGCAGATCCTAGTTAACCAGCAGCCTACTTCTTCCTACCCCCACCCCCTAGAATTGCCTTATGACTGTCCCATGCATGCTTGAATTCCACCACTGATTTTGACTCCACAACCCTCTCCGGAAGGCCGTTCCATGCATCCATAACCCTCTCTGTGATAAAATACTTCCTTAAATTACCTCTGCACTGCCCCCCCATCTTCAAATTGTGCCCTCTTGTTCTTGCACACCTCTTTTTTTGAAAGATGCTATCCTCTTGGACTTTGTTGATTTCCTTGAGGTACTTGAAAGTTTCTATCATGTCCCCCCTCTCCCTCCTTTCCTTGAGGCTATACATATTAAGCTCCTTTCATCTCTCTTCATATGTCTTCTGGTGCAGACCCTGCACCATTTTAGTTGCCCTTCTCTGGACAGCTTCCATCCTGTCTATGTCTTTGCAGAGACTGGGTCTCCAGAACTGCACACAGTACTCCAGATGGCGTCTCACCAGCTGTCTGTACAGAGGGAAAATAACTTCCTGTTTTCTACTGGTGATGCCTCTCCCTATGCATCCCAGTATCCCCCCAGCCCTCCTTGCTGCCCTCTCACATTGCTTGCCCACCTTTAGGTCATCTGATATGACTACCCCCAGGTCCCTTTCCATTTTTGTTGTTGTTAGTATCTCGCCCCCCATTGTGTACTCTTCCCCTGGGTTTTTGTTTCCCAGGTGCATTACCTTGCACTTCTTAGCATTGAATCTAAGCTGCCATACATTTGACCATTCCTCTAACCTTGCCAAGTCCCTTCTCATCCTTTCCACCCCACTTTGTGCATCAACTCTGTTGCAGATCTTTGTGTCATCTGCAAAGAGACATACTTTTCCTTCCAGTCCTTCTGCAATGTCGCTTATAAAGACATTGAAGAGGACCGGTCCTAATACTGAACCCTGCGGCACCTCACTAGTAACCCCCCTTTCTTCTGAGTGGACTCCATTTACTATTACCTCTGTGTCCTATTCTTCAGCCAATTCTTTACCCAGACTGTCATCTTGGGACCCACTCCCAGGCTGGCTAACTTGTATATTAATCTTTTGTGTGGGACTGTGTCAAATGCTTTGCTAAAGTCTAGGTAGGCCATGTCCACAGCCCCTTCCTGATCTACTACTTTGGTCACCCAGTCAAAGAAATCTATTAGATTCATCTGGCGTGACCTTCCTGCTGTGAATCCATGCTGCCTAGGGTCCTGTGCCCCTCTGGCCTCTAGATACTCAACAATTCTTTCCTTCAGAAGTGATTCCATCATTTTCCCTATCACTGAGGTTAAACTAACATGTCTGTAGTTTCCTGTGTCTGCCTTGCTCCCACTTTTGTGAAGAGGAATCACATCTGCCCTCCTCCAGTCCTCGGGTACCACCCCATCCTCCCATGATTTGTTAAAAAGGGTGGTCAGTGGTGTCACTAGTTCTATCCTTAGTTCTTTTAGAATTCTGGGATGAATCCCATCAGGCCCCATTGCTTTGTACACCTTCAGTTTTAAGAGTTCTTTCAGAACCCTCCAGGATCCTCTAGAATTAGTTGCCTGAATACAAACTTTTTCAAAGGAATTTAAAAAGGCATCCACACCCTCCCCATCTTTAAACTCAGCTATCAATTTGGAATTTAATTTGTAACCCAGTTCTGTAGTTCCAGTTAAACCCAAGCCACTTGCCTGCTCTGGTGCTGGTGGTTGGAGTCATAGATTCTCAAGTGCATGTTGCCTCTGGTGCTCATGCTCTTCATGGCCCACCTCTCACTGTTCTCACTCCCTCTTCTCCTCTGTGGCTTGTTTCTCTCACTCAGTGTCTCTCTGGAATTCCAGCTCCATTCTGAGCAACTCAGTCTGCAACCTGTGTGCTTCTGGCTCCAGAATGCTGGTGACCTTTCCCTGCTGCTGTATCCCTTCACTTGTACTGGCCCTGCTGCCTTCCTCACTGGATCTGGACACTGCACTTGCTGCTGGCCACTCCATATGCAAGGTTTGGTCCTATACAGTCACAGTCTGTGACTTAATGCTCTGGACATCTGCTGCCATCAGGGCATCCTCAAGGTTCTACTTGGTGGCTTACTCCTCATGCAGGACTCCTCTGTCCTGGCACAACTGCCTCGAGTAGTCTGTAGTGTACCTGCTGTAGTTGGAAGCCATCTTCTTCCCTAACTATGGCTACTCTAACTTGCACTTTGAAAAAAAAACAGGTAGGAATTTGACTGTAAACAAAATTATATGGTTCTGTTTTTCTTTTTAACAATAAATCACTGCCTTATTTTGCAAGTGAGCTGTGCAGTATTAAACTGACACGCTGAACAGTTAAAGCTTGTGTTACCAAATTTATCACACCGCTGCTAACCAAATCTGTCACAAACACACTCAGCAGGTCAGGCCCTCTGCTCTCACAGTGCCAACCTCAGAGTGCAATAATGTGAACAGGTAACAGACAGGATAACCCTCCTGTCTGCCTTTGGGTCTGAATCACCTTTAGTCTCAAGTTCTTGGGGGGATTCAAACTGTGAACCTTATGCTAGCATACCCAATGTACAGGCTCAGAAATGTACCCTCTTTGGGCATTGCAGTACAATCTTTTTGCCAGGGGAACCAAGCCAGGCTTCCAAAATGAACCCTTAAAACTCTGTAAAAGACTTTAGTATATTTTTACCTTTTCCCAGTTTAGTAACACCATCAAGCTGTTTGAACAGTTGTCAGACTTAACCATCTATATGTCACATGCAAAAAGAACTGGCAGACACCCATGCAGTCTTTCAAATAATAGGTACTTTACTAAAAGATGATAAAAATATGAAAAATGTAACACATAACAATATATCAAAGAACTCACAATCACATAAAAGAATAAGGAAAGATTGAAAACCAAAACTCCTACCACAATACAGTTAGACTTTCTATCTAATGTATTACCTCTAGAAGTGCCTTAGTTAGTTTCTCTTGGAGTCTCAAAATAATATGTCATATTACCCAGTTACAATGATACATTTCAACCCATCTCCCCACCCCCTTGGTGAGTCATCTAGCTCCTCCTTTTAGAATATAAAAAATACAAATATGATGTTCTGTCTGGAGGTATATTAAATAAGGTGACATCAGCAAAAACTCATTTCCCAAATTATGAGCCTTTGATCAGCCAATTCCTTTGAAGTTTACAACCCTGCAATCCCTCACCTAGGTGTGAGATAGCCCATCAAGAATCAGCTAAATGATGTCCTGTCCTGAAATAAATTGTATATTTAGCTTCCCAACTTCAAAGTAGCAACAGGTCATAAAAAGGCCATAAAATGCAATGTCTTAAGGAAGTAAATTACATTACTGAGACCTCCTGGTCAGTTATATCCTTTAGTTTCATTGAAACCTTGGGGCACCCATGGAGCACAGGTTGTCTTGTGTGAGACAATCACATATTATATTTTTATATTACAAATAACATACAATAATCATAACCAGCTAGCCAAGCATCACACCTATGAGCCAAAAGACTCTTTTACATAGGTTCCACATCATATAACCAATAAGGCACAACACAAATAACTAAGTATACAAAAAAATATAAACACATGACTACATAAAAGTTACAAGAGGCTGTTAAATGGAATATATATGTACAGGTGAAAAACTAAAAAGTAAACAGAAACATACATCAAATAGGCTGAATGATTTAACCATAACAAGGACTACAGGCAGGAGGAGGCAGCTAGAAATGACTTTGTCAGTAAGGGTGATAGTCAGCCTAAGGCAGACATCATCCACAAGGGGATGGGGTTGAGCGATAACATTAGCGAGGAGGGATGGGGAGGAGAGTGTGAGGATATATGGGGCTAGGTTTGTAGGACAAGAGTTCAGAGGCTGTTAGCTCTGATAGCAAAGGCTCCACTTCTGAGTAGGCCCAATCTACCACTGAACAGCTACCCCCAGCTAATAGCAGGGATGATTTTAAGTGCTTTCACCCAAACTCAGGCCAATGCACTGTTGAGTACTGTATCTTTTATACCCTTACTGAAGGTCCCAATTTAACTTACAGACCCTACACTTCTAATATAGCATCTCTCTACTTATCCCTGCTGATAACTATCTCCTAGCTGCCTCAGTTAGCTGCCTCCTTGTTCTCCCACTCTCACAACTGAGAATAACACCAAAATGCAGCCTCATGCCCAACTTGCTTTGCTATAACCCTGTTACCATTACAGTAGTCAACAGGCTCTGAATGCTTGCCCTACAAACCAGTCAATAGTCTTCTGAGCATGAACAGTGCATTTCTTCTATAATGGTGAGATAGGGGTGAGGGAAAGGGATGAGAAGTAGCCCCAGGGCTTCAGATAATTATTTTGGGGGGTGGAAGTCAAATACTTCCATGGGTTGAAATTTGGAAGTTATTTCAGTTTTACTGGAGTCAAAATACTTCCAGCTGTTAGTTTTTGGAAGTCAAAATAATTTCAGTCCACAAATTTTGGAAGTCGAAATTCTCCAAGTCCTATAGTTTCTGAAGTCATAGGCTTTCTGAATACCTCACTGTAACCCCACCAACAGCACATCCATAGAAATATATTTCAGAATGTGTCTAGGAGAAGAAAACATGCACAATAAATCAGTTACTTATAGTATGTGTTTATTTCATAGAAGGATAGTCTCTTAGTTTTCATGTGGGAGCTCAGACACAAATACAGTTCACCTCTGCAAGTCCATCCACCCAAACAAGCAATCTTCCTTTACCAGTGGCCCAAACACACAGGCCCTGTGGAAACACTACAGTCCCACCATTCCACCCAAGGAAACCCAGCCACCTACCAGACCCCCCCATTCAGCTCCCCCTGCCACATGCCCAGCTCCCTATCCAAGGAAAGACATGCACAGGCTAGCATCAATGCAGCAAAGGGTCAAAAAGGCAATTCAGGTCCAGCAGTGCAGATCCTATGATATGAGTTGGTTGTAAGCCCTAAATATGCACATGCTAGAGTCTAGGCGGGAGCAGATGGAAAGAATGGGACACACATGATTGAAACCTAGGGGGTATAAACAAGGTGAGTAGTGAGGGTCTGAGTGTAAGGAATATGGATGCAGTCACTAGAGGGCATGAATTCTCATGCCCGGTTTAAGACATCAGCATGGACAGCTTCCAACACACGAGTGAGCATATATTTCTCATTTTCAAAGTGAGGTGAGTAAAGCCAAATTTGAATGAGCATGAAAGATGAACTCTTTCGAGCAAGCAAGTGTTTTTTTTTGTTAAAGTATTTGTAGTAATTAAAAAAAACATCTCATTTTACATCTTACACACGTACACGCACATACTTGTCTTGTAAATTAATAAAATCATTTTTAAATTAAAGTGGACTGTTTTCTTGTGTTCCAAGTCAGCTCTCACAAAGTCTCCAACACACAACACATAAAGACCATCCTTGCACCAATATTGCCAGCCCCCCACTCTACTCAAGGAAACTTAGTCTGCCCTGGAACCAATACCACCAGTTCACCCAAATGAAAACAGATGGCTCTCCCACCATGCCAGCATGACCGGTCCCTCCCAATGATCCCACCAGCAGGCATGACTACCCACATCCAAAACCACAGCCAGCTCCCATCACACTCCAATATGGCTATTCAACCCACCACACCCAAGCAAACATATCCAGCTCCTCCACACCTTGCAACAACACAGCCTTTTCCTTCAGCAACATGGCCAGTTCCCCACACATACACCAATCTTCTTCTACAATGGCCAGCATCCCCCACCAAGACACACATAGCCTGCTACCCAAACCCGCACACAGTCCTCTCCACATTACCCACATAAATATACACACACACACACTCACTCTCTCTTTGAAAGAATATGACTAATGAGTCCCCATTCTCCAGTGAATCCCCCTCAATCCAAGCATCCCTCTCCCCCAAACTGACCACAACCAGCCCACTCAGCCACTGCACCAACATAAACAGCCTCTGAACCACAACACAGCCAGTCCTCCCCCCAGCCACACTCCACCCAAGTGAACACAACCCTGGCATCAACACTGCCAATCCCACCCCACCCAAGTAAACACAGTCAACCCTGGAAGCAACACTACAAGCACTCCCACCAAATTCAAGTGAACACTGATGAACCCAGTGCCTACATGGTCAATCACTCCACCCCACCCAAACAAATATCCACCTCGTACCAACACTGCTGGCCCAGTGCACTACCTAATGAATGCTGATGCTCTTGGCACCAGCACAGCCAGTCCACCTCACCTAAGTGAACATAGCCAGCCTCCGCACCAACACTGCATGCCCCTATCCAACCCAAGCAAATCCAGCCAGCTCCCCTACCCACACCCCCAACAAAGACCACCTCTACAGAAACACTGCCTGTATCAGGTGAAAACAGTCATCAGAACATTATTAATACTGAAACCTAGGCACAAAAGTACCCTCTCCCCAAATAATTTCACCTATGTAAAATAGATAGCATTTGAACAGAGCATAAACTACATTTCAATCATCAACGTGATTTAAAAAAAAAGTTAATATGCAGTCAATACTAGTTACCTATTAAATAAAAATACACCAATCTCCCTTTTATAAGCTTAAAAGCTACATGTTTATTCTGCTTCTCAAACACACATTACTGACCTATCCAGGTCACTGAAGCACATATTGGGAAGAAGAAAGCAGTTTTCCTTTTATTCTTTGGTAACCAGGTAAGGCCTGCTAAGCACAAGTAGAGATTGGTGAAATTGGGAAACTTTACTCTGCGAATTGTGAGAAGTTTCACCTGTAAAGTGCAGAACTTCACCTGTGAACAAGTACCTGTTCTTAGGGGTGACCCAGGAGCACTGGTAAGATTAAGTGACTTCCTCAGAGTCACACAGTATGCAAATGGAGGTTGTGGGAATCAAACCAGGTCTGCTGGATGTACTAAGTTCATTCACAGCTTGTTATGCTAACCTTCAGGCTCTAAGTGCTAGTTTCAGCCCAATTATACAACTGCTCCTCCCCTCTCTTATCCATGTCACATATAGGCAGCTCTTGTCTTTCCTGGGTCTCTAATAATTAACAAAAAAAAAATACTTTTCTTCCCTCCAGCCAATGATGAGTCTAGGTCTAGTAATGGTGATCAGCCTGGTGAATGCAGTGTGGCCAGTAAGGAAGCTTGACAGTGACTCAAGAGTATGGACTGGACGACTGGACCAGAGGCTGAGCAGTGTTGAACTTGTCAGCAGCAAGACAAGGGATGCATACAAAACAACAGGATAAGGCTTCTCTTCTTTGTTGATGTAAACTGATATACACTGGTCCACCAGCACTTATCTTCAGAGTCATCTCAAGGTTGGCTGTAAATCTTTCACTCTTTAAGTCTGAGATTAGTCTGGACTGTCACACAACATAGAACACACTCCTCCGTGCTGAAGCTGATTACAGCAGGGTTGCAATGCTAGTTCAATTAAACCCCTTCACACCTGAATTAAATAAAAGTCCATGCAAAGTGAGCTTCAGAAGTGGCTCTTGTTAGGTGTGAGAGGTTAAATAAACAATTAAAAAAAAAATCCACAGCAGAAAAAAACAGACATCAGCTCTTAACAGGGTTGTTACATTAGGATACAAATTACTCCAACAAGTCTAACATTTTGCACACATTTTTGGATGTAAAATATATCCAAAATACAGTTATCTGAAGCCCTCAGTAGCCCACTATGTCAAGGAAGGCACAAAGGTAATAGAGTATGGTTCCATCAGGGGAGAGAGAGAATCACTGTTGGTACAGCTCACAACAGCATCATGTAAGATGTTCTGCATGAGGGTGGTTAATAGACTGCCAGGACAAGGGGACAAGAGAGACAGGCTGCTATGAGCAGAAATAGAGAAGGGTGCCACCAAAAGGGAGGTAGATGTGATGGGGGATCTCAACCTGCCAGACATAGATTGGACCATTCCAGCAGATGAGAGCATTACAAGTCAGGCCCTGCTAAATAATTTACAGGACTGCCAGCTAGTGCATCTGGTCAGGGGAAACCCACAGGGAAGGCTGCCACTCTTGATGTGGTACTCACCACCATGGATATGGTAGGTGGAGTGCAGGTTGGGGAATAATTGGAGTCCAGTGACCACAACACCATATGGGCCAGTCTGGTCCTGGATACCAGTATACTCTCATCAATGGCTGAGGATCTGGATGTCAGACAAGTAGACTTTGACCAGATGAGGGAATTAGTGCCAAATATGTTGGTTGGTGCAGACAAAATCAGGGGAATGAAGGAGAGGTAGGGAGTACGTAAAGGGGGTTTGAGGCAACTACATCATGCTTGACAATGGTTGCCTTGAGTAACAGTAACAAGAGACCAGTTTGGTTCTCTAGGATGGTCACAGAGGTAGTAAAGGCCAAAAATTGGCCTTCACCAAATACAAAGAGAAATGGGGATGAGGAATGGAGTGTATATATCACTTATAGTGGACACTTCATGCTTTCCCAAGCCACCATCAAATAACTGCTGTGGTAAAACTGTCTTATTATAACATACTATACCTACCATGTATTACAACCACCACAGCCATCAGCAGTTGTCAATCTGAGCCATCAGCAGTTGTCAGTTGTCCATTTCAGCAGTTATCTGTCCCCCACTGGCTTCTGTAATTGGTTTGTTCATTCACAGGGGATTCACTGCTGAACACAGACTACTTAAGTTGTTCCTTATTTGATTGTTTCAAAGCACTGCTCCCTGTGCACCTCTGAAGGCTGTTGTTATGCATTGTGAGTGATGCCAACCCTGCAGCACTCAACCTGTGCTGATTCTCAGATTTCTAAGAGGACTGCAATCTCACTGAATCATAATGCAGAGAAGTTGCAGGAACTGAGAAAATGCCAAAGCTTAGTCTCTGTGATTCTGTAGCATATTTCAGTGTTCCAAAATCCACCATGAGTGACCTACTCTGCTCAATGAAGTGACTTTTACAAGAGTGGTACACAAATCAGCTTCCCTTCTGCAAATGAAAGAGGGAAGGAAAAGACAGTGAAGTCAAGGAGGCCTTACTAAGATGGTTTTCTAACGCACATGGGAGAGATGCCACGACCAGCAGCCCCTTCCTTATGCAGAAGGCACAGCAGCTAGCAACAGCAATGGATTAGACTGATTTTAATCCAAGAGAGGGGTGGCTACAAAGGTGTAGAAATCACCACAACATTGACTTCTAGCATGCTCACAGGGAAAAGCTCAATGTCAACATGTAAGGAGCAGAAACATGGCTAAAGGACATGCTGCCAGCACTGCTGAGTGACTACACCAGGCAAGATATGTTCAACACTGATGAGACCAGGTTGTTTCACCAGTGTGTTGGCTACAACACTTTAGTTTTCAAAGTAAATGCAATGCTTGGCCAGAAAAAGGCAAAGGAATGTCTATCAGTTTTCTGTTGCTGCAATATGAGAGAAAAAGAAAAAAATGACTTAGTAGTCAATGGGAAAATCATATCTCCTGGAGGTATGCAAAGAAAAAAAAACCTTCCGCAGATGGAATGTACATGAAAGTCGGAATTTCACTTCCATGAAAGTTTGGAAATCATTTGGTAACTTTTGAGAATTCTGACTTAGAACTGCAGGATTTTTGTATGTACTGCAAATTTGTGTGTTAAATTGCGTAAAAATAGCTATGCAGAATACATTGTCCTGTTTATCTGGAAAGGCAGAATAATTTGCTGAGTAATGTGTACTTATCTGCTGCTACACTCATTGTGGCAGAATTCTGAACATACACTTCACAGATTATTTCACGGCATGGTAAGTATTTGAATAATTCCCAAAACCTGCTGTCATGGTGATGTTTTCTGCACGTAACATATTTATGTATTATGCATCTCCACAGTAAAATAATTTTGCACTTTGTAAACTGTATCCCAATGTGATCTGGGGAGTCTTCTGTACACTGTGTTAGAAAATCCATGTATCAGCATGTATCAGCACTTGGAAATCACACGTAGTAGTAGTAAAATATTTTTATTCATAAAAATAAATAAAGGATAAACTCAATTGAGCATAGCTCATTTTCAACTAGGTCCCACACAATAAAATACAATGTATAAAAGGAAAATGTTACAGCAACATACAACACTGATTTTTCATAAAATACACAAATACAAACAATTATAATATGTTTAACAAGAACAGCATTGCCTTTTTTGTTGTGAACTGATTTGACACCAATGTTGAATCAGAGGCCAAAAATGTTTTACATTAGACAAGAGCAAAGACTTGGATTTCATTCCAGCTCATAGCCCCTCTATAATATAAAGACTGTCATCCTATACCCAAATTACAACTAGGCAGTTCCAAACTAGGTACTTTACAATTTCTCAGTGAGGCCAATGTGTCCCTATATATCAGATTTTCTACCACATACCGCGGATACTTCCCCTGCAATCCTTTATAAATAAAAGCTAACAAGCGTTCATGGTTACGTTCATAAAGCATTGACCACTTTAACTGATCACAAAGCAAACATCTCTGAGTTAATCTAGGGGCCCCTAAAACAAACCTGGCTAAATTATTATAACTTACTTCCAACTTCCTTAAATCCTGCTTTCTCCCACAGGAATAAAATATGTCCCCATAATCACTCTTGGGAATAACCATCGTATTTACCACTTTTTTCCTTACTTCCATACTCATTAATGATCGAACCCTATATAGAGCCCCTATTCTTTTATTTACACTTTTTATCAAATTATTAATATGTATGTCCTAACTTAATGAGCTATCAATCCAAAGGCCCAAATATTTATACATATATGCCTGTTGGATCGGGGCTCCCCCCATGAGCAACCAATCCCAGGGCCATGTCCCCCAACCGTTCACTTTTTCGATGTATCAACATGGACTGTGTTTTCTTCATATTCAAAGTCAACCTACTATCTTTTAGAAAACTCTGCAGATCATCAAAGGCTAACTGAAGCCTATTTTGTATCACCTTAATAGATTCGTGTGATGTATAAATAATAGTATCATTAGCATAAAGATGATACTTTATTTCTGAATCTGGAAAAGACAATCCATTTACATATATGTTGAACAACAATGGCCCTAGGACGGAGCCCTGAGGAACTGCTGACCCAACAGGCAAAAAGCTTGATTCCTGACCTCCTAATGACACCTTTTGACTCTTATATAACAAATATGATTCCAACCACTTCCCACTCAAACCTACCACCCCTAAAGATGCTGCCCTGGACAGGAGGATACAGTGGTCCAAAGAATCAAAAGCTTTGGATAAATCCACAAAGATGACCCCCACATGTGTCCTCCTGTCCAGAGCTGCCTGCACATCCCCCACAACTTTAGCAAGTGCAGAAGTTGTACTGTGTAATTTCAGAAACCAGACTGAATATTATTCATTAATCCAGAAGAATCCAAATATTTCCTCATTTGTACTACCACCAATTTTTCTAATATTTTAGATACATGAGACAAAAGAGAAATGGGTCTATAGTTATCCATCACTGTTCTATTTCCTCCCTTAAATATTGGTATAACCTTGGATTGTTTCCAAGCCGATGGGTATATTCCTGTGGTTAAAGATATATTAAATAAGTACATTAGGGGATAAGCTATAATTGGAGCAGCATATTTAAGTAATTTTGGTGAAATATTATCCACGCTAACTGCCTTGGCAGTATTTAGCTTTAATAGTTCACTGATCACTAAATCAACTTTTATTTCTTCAAATACAAATGAATTAATAGATCCGTTATTTTTCAAATAAGGTTGATTACTAACACCAGGAAGACAGTGTGGCTTGGACGGGCTAGACGCCACCATTAAATTAGCATTTAGTCAATCCAACACACACTGTTATATTGGTGTCACCTGACCATCAATATTCAACACTTTTATTTCATCAAAGCCCTGACCTTTAACTAGAGTATTTATTGTTTTCCAAAAATCTTTAGAGTTTTCTAAACTATTTTTATCCAATAAATGAGTATAATGACGTTGTTTTGTCCCTCGAACTTCTTTGACATATTTATTCCATAGATTTTTAAATCTGTCCCAATCCTGTTTACTCCCCTTCCTTTTGGCCATATGCTATGCCTTATCCCTTAATGTGTTTAACTTTCTAAGCTCCTTTGAGTACCATAACTTGGAATTTTGCTTCATAATCCTAGTTTTAATTGGGGCATGTTTGTTGCAAATTTTCATGAATTCTCCCCAAAAATAACTCCATTAATCATCCACAGAAGGAATCAAATACATACGTTCCCAATCAATGGCACCTAGATCCAACATAAATTCAATATAATCAACATCTCTATCTGTTATCTGTTGTTCTGCATAAAGAGAGAGAGTGTGGCAGAGAGAGAGAGAGAGAGAGAGAAATAAGAAGAAGACCCAAAACAGCACTTTTTTGAAATTAGAGAGACCACCATCCAGTTATGAGGGAGTCTAGAGAGTATTGGTGAGATATACATTTCAGTTTCATTTTATTTGTCTGTTGATTGATTTCAAATATTCTTTTATTAAAAATGTCATCAACAGCAGGATGGGGCAGGAGTTAGAAGGTGGAAAAGGTAAAACAGCTGTATGGTGGGGACCAGTGAGGGCAGCAGGATCACAGCCAACAGTATGTGATGGGTCAGCAGCCAGAGGACTGTGGGGGTGGTACAGGAGAACCCGGAGCAGCAGGCCACTGCCTCCTTGGCCAGAACAGGGAGAAAGCTGCACCCACCTTCTTCATAAGAAGGTGGTGGTGTTGGTGAAGGAGGTCACCATTCATGCAGTGGAATTGTATGGGCCAGACAGGCTGCCTCTAAAGGAGAGGAAGAAATTGTGGGCCACCATAAAGGCCACCCTTGACAGACAGGGACAGGGAGTCATCTCGAGGGCCATACATCAAATCAAACATAAGTGGGATGACCTTCAGAGAAGGAACCCCCCCAAGTTCTGAAGGTGCTGGGTGGAATGGTCATCATTGGGAAGTGAGACCAGAGGAAGAGACATTGGGAGGAACCTAGAGGATCTTCTGGAAGCAAAAGGATATGGCAGAGGACAGCATCACCAGTGAGTATACTAACTTACTTGATCCATCAAAGTGATTTTCATCAGTCAGTGTTGGAATTACACTTTATGAGCATTAATGTGATTGTGAGCTAGGGTGGCCTATAAAGGCATGATTGTTAAATACAGACCCTTTTCTCACTGTAACTCAGGACTGAATGGCAGTGATGCAAGAACTTGAGCTACTAGGGCTTACTGCGGAACTAGGTGGGGCTATTCCCTGGCAAGCCCCCTGTAATTCTAACACTCATTGTCATAAATAATTTAAAAAAATGAACATGTACCCTGATACACTGCATGTAATGTTATCATGAATTATGAATTCCATTTACATACTGTAACCAAAATTTCAAGAACAATAAATAACTCTGTGTTGTCTTACTGTACCTGCATGTGATGGCATGCACAATGGACAGCACCTGACTACAACTCTATAAAGGTGATACTGTGTCTGTAACAGTGTCATCCAATTGCATGGGCATGCCACAGCACCCCCATATTCTCTACATGGATCCACAGAGACAGGTGCATAAACTAAGAAGATATGACATCTGTTTTGTATTGCTTTCCAATTGGTTGTTGTCGTCCAACCATGACATTGTTAATATTTGTTGCATCTGCAATCATGTGCATGGCAACTGTCTCCATTGTGATTATGTCTGACTGTTGCCTAAACACTTTTGGTGTGTAGGGTAAATAATAATAATAATACAGATTCTTATGTCTTTGGAGTCTGCCAAGTAACATTCTTAAACAAGCAAGAGTACTAATGAATGTTTCTTAGACTACTTACACCAAGCATATGACAAAGAAAATCACAAGGGAGATGGGTTTTCCACAACTGTCCTGAAGAATGTACATAATCTCCAGGATTGTAGGATCTCAGGTTCTCCAAGATCTAATTCTCTTTCCCCGGTCTTTTAGAGATGCTACAGTAGGTTGCAGACAACTAAATACTACAGATAACTGCATAGCAATAGTGATTACCTCATAGTTACAGATATGAGAAGCAATATGTATTGGTCCTAAGTCATTCTCCATTGGATGATGACTTAGAAGACAGAATTACTAATGAGTATCATATGAGACAGAATATGTTTCCATTAGCATTATAGCTTGGACAAAAGAAATGCTGATGGGTCTAAACTACATGTGGCATTTCTTACTTATGTACAGTATAAGCCTTAAAGACATAAAAAGGTTTTCTCTCTGTGTCAGCTTGCTTAGAGACAAAGAGAAGTGCTGACAGGGCTCTATTGCATGTGGCATATCTGCCTGAGTGTAAAACGCACACTATATATAATCATATGAGAATATAAGTATACAATAATCACCGATGATCTCTCAGAGTCATCTTATCAGTGATTAGGTAGATTATATATGGAATATATGTAAAAAATAAACTTAATCTAGATAATTGTATTATAGTGAGGTATAATGAATCATGCATGATAAACATTAGCATATATTAGCAGTAAAGCACATTCCTGGCACTCATGCTTATATGATAGGTGTCTATATCTATATGATAGTGCAAAATAGCAGTATCACAGTATAATAGACCAGGAATACAGTGTAAGGTGTATGTGAGGTGTATATGGGATGATAGGGGCATAACCCAGGCATAACAGTCCCCTCTTTATTGCCCTAATTGCAAAAGTGGCAACACAACAAAAAGATGGAGGTTAGGTACCATTCGTCTACAGGCCTGAGGCACGAGCCTGGTAGAGGAAATTTTAACTGGTCACAGTGGTGTTTCAGGGTTTTCCATAAACAACAAAATGTATTTATAAGGGAAAATGTTAGTAAACCTTGTATTACTATAAACATTTGGAATAAAACTTCACAATGGGGTTTTCCGATATCAAAACAATCAGTAAATACTGATACATATGTCAGGTGTGTATCTGTCCTAGTAGGAAGAAATTGAAGAGACAAACTTAAATTGCTCATTTGGATATTAAAAATAAGTATAAATTGAGATACAGCATCAAGATAGTTAGGACTAGACTTAATGATACAGTATCTGGTTCCAGGATAGGAACAGATGTGATTACCATATAACTTATTACCTGTTTAGGGAGTAAAAATGGAAGTTAGAAAAGTTCACGTTGCATAACTTTTAGTCCATATCAGAAGAATGTATAAATTGGTCACCACACAACATTCCACAACAGCAGAATATACCACCATGAAGGATGGCATTTTTCAGTTGGTAAGTTAGACAGGACATGAAATGTCAGTGTTCACAAAACATAAACTACGAACAGTTTCAGGGATAAAGCCAGGGTTTCTTCAAGTGTTAGCTGAAGATTCATAGTTCAAAGTCGATGCATTCAGATTTTCCAAAGGTAGATCTCAGTGTTCAGGAGACAGTATTATTTTCAGAGGTCTCACCAGGGGGTGCATTAGATTGCACATTGAGTTTTACAATGGAATAACAACAATGTTCAGTGGAAGATGATCACACAGCTGCACATATGTGTAAAAGTTTATGACAGTACTCAGTTTGTATGAGATACCAGCCAGGCTTGGAAAACAAGCAGTGAAGAAAATGGATTTCTTGATTGTCAATCAAATGAAGAAGAATCTTCTTGCTGAGTTAGGGGATTGCCCCCACCCCAGACTTACTCCATAGTATGCATAATAATGAACTTGATTGTAGAATCTTAATTGGCTTGACCAAATACAGTTTATTTGAGAGTTCACAAGTGGAAGCCTAATTTCAGTTATTAGGCCTGTATTTACAAGTTGGTAACACAAGTTGAAAGATGTCACATTTGCATAAAAGGTGGTGATCTTTTCAGGTACGACATTCAATGTTCAGAGTCAGTCATGATTCCAAGACCTCATGGTAAACAAACCAAGGAGGCAGTTTCAACCTTTTCATGATAAAAATTCCCATCAAGATGACCAATAAAATGGACAGTTGCCAGATGATCAGAGATGGATTTTGCCAGATAAAAAATGAGACATTGACACTGTGAGAGCCACAAACATGGCTTCCTGGATTGTGCAGTAATAAGTTTCAAAACATGGAGCAATACTGGTGTGTGCGGTGACATATACAAGGTTCTCTGCCATTGACAAGGAAATAGTGCTAAATTCAAATGAACATTTGTTAGCACATGCAAAAGAAGTGCAAAATGTGGCAATGCCACTGACCCATATGTCTGTCATGTATGAGATCAAGGATATGTCCTAATTCCAGATCCCAGAAGAAATAAACAAAGGGTTGTAAAAACATAATAGCTGTAGGCAGTGTAAAGGACTTTCCTAGCTATGCAATGCTCGACTGCTTCCTTAATGTGAGCAGAAAATAATTCATTAACATGAACATTTGTCAGGTCAAACCCCTTCACAATATCCTTAATATTGTAAATGTAAATCACTCTTAATGAGCAAAATCATGTATACCATGCAATGGGGGGTATGATATTATTTTTCACACTATCATGAACCTTTAACATATGTGCTTGAATAATGGCTATATCAGCCCTATTTCAAATAGACATGTCAGATCCAAATGGGCCTGAGTCTAAACCTATGGGATTTTGTTTTGTTTTTAAAACAAAAACAAAATGCCTAGTGCATTTGGGAATATTTACAGTCATAAGATGTACAACTAGCAGTCAGGATGTGAAAATCCTAAGTGTGTGTATACGTGGTGCTATCAGTCCCTGTATAGGGGAGTCATTAATGAATACTTGATAAGCTGCCAGGGTATCCAATAACATCATTTAATAAAAGTTGGAAATGTTTGTTGTAAAACATATAACAAATTGTTTCAAGTTCTAAAGGGTAAAACTTAAAATCACTGGGATGTGCATGAACTGCACAATATCAACTAGGGTACCAGGTTGAGAAGTGTCTGTTAGACCACTGGGTGGGCCAGGGTTCTGTTTTGGGCACTCAGTATTAAGTGTCAAAAATTATGTGGCATCATTGGGTAAAAACCTTTAAGGCCTAATGACTTTTAGTGCCATGTAATTTTGGATGCAAAATTCCTGATTATCAATAAAATGTAAACAGGAGTCCAGATCAAGTTTAACTTCTAGGATTGATCCAAAGCAATGATCATAGTATTCAGAAGGGCCTCACTACCCTTCTAGACAAATAACATGTCTTTTAGAACTTTAGTGTGAATTCCACAGGATGCAATTAAATCATGTGGGCGTGTGAGGTACTCTGCCTCAACAATCTGTTTAGGTTTAGGTCACTGGTTCTTATCTGCAATAAGATGTGCAGTTTTGGCTTGTAAGAAGACCCATATTTTTAAAAGAATAATAAGCATAAAGGCAAGCATCTCTCTCTGGAACCTAAAAGGAAAGAGAAAAGAAAAACATTGTTAATTTAGTACCATTCCTTCCACTGGGGCATGGAAAGTAATTTAATCTCCTTTAAACAGGCCCATTTGATTGACATATAGCCATTTATCAAAGACTGCTACAGTGAGGCAATCTAACTTGAAAGACTGCTGCACTGAGTTTGTTTTCAAAGGGATAGGGCCTGTTGTTGGGTCTTGCCCATACATTGTGAAGCAATCAAGTGTATCTTTTGGATGTCTTGCTTAAGATAACATGTTTATCTACTGATACTCTATCAGCAGTGGCAGTACACAGGTCCAGAAGTAAATGTTCTAGGAGTCTCCTGGACCGTTCAGTCATGATTTCAAAAATGGGGTGCGCTGTGTACCTGCAGAGGGTGTCCCTCTTATTGCCATAAGGAGTAAAGGCAATGATGGATCCCAGTCCTTTTGGGGTTTCTGAACAAGTGTGAATAACAGCTTCGAACAGCCTGTTAGCCCATTCCACCTGTCCTGATGACTGTGGGTGGTAAGGGATATGAAACGTTTGTTTTACCCATGACAAATCCAGAGTTTCCAGCATTACTTTGGCTATAAAACCAGATCTCTGTAATCAGAATTTACCTTTTAGGGGTAAAGCCCACCTGGTAAATAACTGGTTTACCAAGACATTTGCAGCCAATTTGACTATGTTGTTCTGTTTTGGGATAGCTTTAAACTGCTTGGAAAATAGGTTGGAGATCACTAGTGCAAACTAGTTGTTCTTAATGGTTGGCATAAGGCCAATGTAGTCAGTCTGGATGTTGTTCCAGGGGCCTGATTGCCTCTAGAGTAACAATGCATTTTCCTAGCTGGTATAGGATTGTTTTGTTCGCAGATCAAACAGTTACTAATGTAGTGTTCTACATCATTTCTCTTGTGTGGCCACAAGACAGAGGATTTTAGTCTGTCTAGTACTTTTACTGACTCACAGTGTCCACCAGTTGGAGTATCATATACTTGGTACAGTAGATAAAATATACTCTCAGGTGTTCAGGAATTACCCATAACTTTCATGAGTGTTATAGGAGTTATGTTTCAAATGAGTAGGCCATCACTGGATAGGTTAATGTCATTTTCACTTTTATACAGTTTGTAATTGGCAAAGGAAGACCAAGTGAGGCTTAATAAAGGGAGGGAGGGTGGGAAGAAGGTGACTGTGAAAAGGCAGAGATACTAAACAAATATTTTGCTCAGTATTTACAAAGGAAGAGGGGGAGGTACCTAAAACAAACAGTAGAAACACTCTGGATACAGAAGTTGATACCAGCCCATTTACAGAAGAAAGGGTTCTGAAAGAACTCTTAAAACTGAAGGTGGACAAAGCAATGGGGCTTGATGGAATTCATCCCAGAATTCTAAGAGAACTAAGGGTAGAACTAGTGACACCACTAACTACCCTCTTTAACAAATCATGGGAGGATGGGGTGGTACCCAAGGACTGGAGGAGGGCAGATGTGATTCTCCTTCACAAAAGTGGGAACAAAGCAGAAGCAGGAAACTACAGACCTGTTAGTTTAACCTCAGTGGTAGGGAAAATGATGGAATCACTTCTGAAGGAAAGAATTATCGATTATCTAGAGATCAGAAGGGCAGAGGACCCTAGGCAGCATGGATTCACAGCGGGAAGGTCATGCCAGACAAATCTGATAGATTTCTTTGACTTGGTGACCAAAGTAGTAGATCAGGGAGGGGCTGTGGACATGGCCTACCTAGACTTTAGCAAGGCATTTGATACAGTTCCACACAAAAGATTAATATACAAGTTAGCCAGCCTGGGAGTGGGTCCCAAGATGACAGTCTGGGTAAGAATTGGCTGGAGAATAGGACACAGAGAGTAATAGTAAATGGAGTCCACTCTGAAGAAAGGAGGGTTACGAGTGGGGTGCTGCAGGGTTCAGTATTAGGACCGGTCCTCTTCAATGTCTTTATAAGTGACATTGCAGAGCATCTGGAAGGAAAAGTATGTCTCTTTGCAGATGGCACAAAGATCTGCAACAGAGTTGATGCACAAGGTGGAGTGGAAAGGATGAGAAGGGATTGGCAAGGTTAGAGGAATGGTCAAATGTATGGCAGCTTAGATTCAATGCTAAGAAGTGCAAGGTAATGCACCTGGGAAACAAAAACCCTGGGGAAGAGTACACAATGGGGGTCAGATACTAACAACAACAAAAATGGAAAGGGACCTGGGGGTAGCCATATCAGATGACCTAAAGGCAGGCAAGCAATGTGAGAGGGCAGCAAGGAGGGCTGGGGGATACTGGGATGCATAGGGAGAGGCATCACCAGTAGAAAACAGGAAGTTATTATCCTTCTGTGCAGACAGCTGATGAGACCCCATCTGGAGTACTATGTGCAGTTCTGGAGACCCAGTCTTCGCAAAGACATAGACAGGATGGAAGCTGTCCAGAGGAGGGCAACTAAAATGGTGCAGTGTCTGCACTGGAAGACATATAAAGAGAGACTTAAGGAGCTTAATATGTATAGCCTCGAGGAAAGGAGGGAGAGGGGGGACATGATAGAAACTTTCAAGTACCTCAAGGGAATCAACAAAGTCCAAGAGGTAGCATCTTTCAAAAAGAGGTGTGCAAGAACAAGGGCACAATTTGAAGATGGGAGGGTGGCTCAGAGGTAATTTGAGAGTATTTTTCACAGAGGGTTGTGGATGCATGGAACAGCCTTCCAGAGGAGGTTGTGGAGTCAAAAACAGTGGTGGAATTCAAGCATGCATGGGACAGTCATAAGGCAATTCTAGGGGGTGGGGGTAGGAAGAAGTAGGCTGCTGGTTAACTAGGATCTGCAGCTTATCCATTAGGTAGGGAAATAGGCAGACTGGGTGGGTCAAGTGGTCCTTATCTGCCATCAAATTCTATGTTTCAATGTTTCATTCTTATTGGCTATAGCAGATGTTTTAGAGGATACCACCATGTATTGTGTCTTTATAGATGGCTCCACCTCCTATGTAGATGGAGAACAGGTAGCAGGATTTGAGGTTCTCATTTTAGACAAAGATGGCAATTTCAGATGTATTTCTAGAAAATGCACTGTTAACTCCTCACAGTATGCTGAACAGGCAGCTGTGGCCTGTGCTTTGGAAATCATGCACCATGATGACAAGGATGCCATCATCTTTGCAGACTCCATTTGGGTCTGCTCTTCGCTTACTGAGTTTCTACCATTCTGGGAGAAAAATGACTTTACATCCTCTGATGGCATACCTGTCAAATGCAGGGATCTGTTTGTGTATATACACGCCATGACACAACAGTTTACCCACAAACTGTACATCTACAAGGTAAAGGCGTACTATAAATCTGATTCTTACCACGAATTCAATGATCAAGCAGACTTGCTTGCCAAAGCAGGCACCCGAGAGGGGAAAACATGGAGAATGACTCGCTCAATAACTGTGGCAGCTATTTTCTTAGCTGCTAACACTAGGCAGAAACCAGTACCAGAACCTCCACTGGACCTTTCTGCTACACAGAAATCTGACACATAACTAAAACATGTGTTCAAATTCCTGGACAAAGGAATTGAACAACCACTACCTGTTGGTAGTCCATACAAGAGACACTCTGACAACATACACTTGTCTAGTGATCAAAAGCTTGCCTGGTATTGAAAACAGGATACAGGTGACAAACTGTGGGTTGCACCACAATTTTTGCAAACCAAATTTATCCATATGGTTCATGATACCCCCACTGGGGGACACCAGGGGGCAGACAACACCCTCCAGACTCAAAACTGTTGTCTGGTGGCCTGCATGGCCAAAGATGTAGAGCACTATATGGACAACTGCATAGTGTGTGCTCAGAGCAACCAAATTTTGGTGAAAAGAAATGTCAAATTGTTGCCCCAAAGGCAAACTGGACCATGGAATGCAATACAGATCTATTTCATTGGCCCCCTCACCAACTCCAGCAAGAACAACAAGTATGCACTTGTTGTCACTGATTTGTTGTCTAAGTGGGTAAAAGCATTTCCCACTAAAAGTAACACAGCAAAGACAACTGCCAAGATCTTGGTGGATCAATTGTTCTGCAGGTGGGGCCTACCCCTAATGGTAGACTCAGACCAGGGAACCAGTTTTACAGCTGAGCTGATGAAGCAGACACTCCAACTACTTGGAGTAGATCAGAAATTCTATATCCCTTACCATCCTTAATCCTCAGACCAGGTAGATAGAGCCAACAGAAGAATCAAACAAATGTTATGCAAATTCATCAATGACAATCCCAAAGATTGGGATTCCCTCTTGCCACTACTACTGATGGCAATCAGGGGTAGTGCTGCAGCAGTTACTCACAGCACACCTTACGAGGTTATGACTGGTAGAGCCATGAGATTACCTGAGCACCTGTTGATTGATCTCCACACCCCTACTGCAGATCGAGTATCTGTAGACAAGCATGTTGAAAAGCTTCATAATGACATCATGAAGACACACCTGTTCGCTGCCAATCAAATGAGTAAGGCTCAACAACAAGCTAAAGCTCATTTTGATAAGCATATCAAAGAAGTCGACTGGCAAGTTGGAGACCAAGTTATGTTTCTCCAATACAGACAACCAACTCATTCATTTGTGAGCAAATGGGAAGATCCACACCACATTGTTAACAAACTCAGCCCTGCTGTCTATCAGGTTCGAGTTCAACAGCAAAAGAAGACCACTCACAAGTGGTTCCATGCTAATCAGCTCAAGTTGTACAAAGGTGACTAAACTTGCTTTTCCTAACCCACTTAGGGTGGAATAGTACCCCACACTTAAAAAACCTTTTCTGTTTTCTTAAAGGTACATTGGCAAAATGGCTATCTTGCACCTCCTTATCCTGGTGGGACTACTACTTCTACTTCCCCTGACTGAATCCAGAATAAGCCCCTATCGACTCACTGACAATGTGTAGAACATTTGCTTAGAAAAGTTGAACATTCAGCCCCAAAGGGTGTTCTTTTTAAAGTGCCCAACAAAATGGAAACTGTTAAGGAAGGCTCAGATGTCTGTCTTGTTTGTTTTGTTTTACTGTTTTATCAAGAGAGAAACACTAAGCTGAAATCTTGCTTACAAGTGCAATCTGGGAGCACAGTGAAGTTAAGTCACTTGCTCAGGGTCACACATTATGTAAGTGGGAGCTGTGGGATTCAACCCCAGGTCTCCAGGTTTGCAGCTCAGAGCCTTAAACCACTGCGCCATACTGTCTCCTCTTGATGCTATGGTAGTAGCTTCTGACAAATCCACACATTCCATTCAATGGGAAACCAACATTAATGGTTACACACTCCCTGTTGCTCGCTTATCCAAAGGTACATTCTAAGGATGGCCCAAAACAAACATCTCCATGAATGGTACTCTCTCCATTCTACAGACTTCCCCCACACATAAAGGTTGTCATAACCTTACTGCTCTCATTGATCCTGCCTGGTGTGACCTCCTCACCTTTGAGGATTCACAAGCTTTCTGTCTTCACAACTATGTGGCAACCAAAGATCTTTTTCTTTCTGTAGTCCCACCCACAGAAGAAGAAATAACTGACTGCTCTCCCCAGGAGGAGGCCTTCCTAGTGGCTTGACCGCCACTTCTCTTCCAGGTGCCCTGATTAATAATGCAGAACTTATGCATGTCCCAGTTATTTTCAATCTTACACATTGGAATATGGCTGAGATTGGTTTCTGTCACATGACCAATACTTCTAAATTTTACAGTATGATGCTTATTGATATTGTAGCTGCGTACCAAACATGTACTGATGATCCAGTTAATGGACCTCACAACACTGATCATGTAAGAGTCTTTAGACCAACTCCTAATGCTAAGGCTAGACCACGCACTAGGTGTGACACTGCAGATGTTACTGGTGCAGCAGGCATCGTTTCTGGCCTTTTGGCTCAGGCATGTCTATCTGGAATAGAGCAGATATAGCCACTATTAAAGCGCAAACTCTTAATTTTCAGCAAGCTGTTAAGAATAATAGCCTACCTCTACGGTTACATGGTGTAGATGGTTTAAGTAAAGAAGAATGTTTTACAGTCTATAACATGCAGGAAATAGCCAAAGGGTTCAATGATACTAAGAATAAGATTAATGAACTGATTTTTCAAAATAACAAGGAGGCAGACAAGCAATATATTGCCCATGAACTTTTATGCTCTGCTTATGGTTCTTATGTAATTGCCACCGTCAACAGTCTCTTCAGGGACTTGGAAACAGGACTCCAGATCTTATCCATGATAGAAGAATGGGTGTATAGTATTGTCCTCACTGCAAATCACTTGGGTGCATTACTATTTGTTTAGTAAATACTGTTAACATTTCTATGTCCACAGCTAAAATCCTGGATATGTCTCACAATGTCCAAACCAAGTACCTTGCTACTTTACTAAGACTTGTTCAATCCATGATAACATGTTTATCACTTTCACTGTGTCACTACCCCGTTTTGATCCTGAAACATCTGTTTTTGACAAACTGGCTGCCATCAATTCCATCGGACACCTTGATGATGATATCTACCGAGAAAGAACTGATTTACCCTCATTACTTGTCTACCATACTGTACTCCAAGTCTGGGTGGTGCTCCACACAAACTGTTGCACCCAAAAGCAATATTACTACTTGTGCCACTGTGATGTCTTTGATATCGTAAAACCTGTGCATTGGTATTCATCAGAACATCTCGACTGGTCACGTACTTTGGGTGAAGAATTGCCATACAGTCTTACTGATGTTGATGAGGATGACGAATCTGAATCTGCATGAGCTGCATCTTCTGCTCCTGATGCCAAAACAGATAAATCCTGAAGCTACCTGAAAGAGGTACATCACTTCACTTCATGGCTCACCAACCAGTCCTTTTCTTGTCCTATACATCTACAGCAATGGAGGGTATCAACTGTTAGGATGATTTACAATTCCGATGGGCAGTATTGTGCAGCAACAAATCATAAATCCTTTGCTTATGGTGAAAAATCTTGTGCTATTTCAACTCCTAACTTCTGTTTTAGTCCACAGCAGAAAACAGTAATCGGTCACACTGCGATCATTCCTGTTCCTCTCCCTGAACCAGATGTTACTGATACTGATCCACAATACTTGCTTGCCTTGTTTCAATATTTGCCCTTGTTTAATGTGCACATTGACTCTTTGACTCTTTCCTTGAAATCTCTTTAAGCTACAAAGGATTCACATTTGATTTATACTCGAAAAAATATTTTTAAGGCCAATGATGCACTTAATGATCTTATTCATGGTGATGATTTAAGTACTGCTCTATCCAATACTTGGTTAAAATTGACTTTTAAAGCTTTTGTTATTATTCAAGCATTTTTGATTGTTTTTCTGATACTAACCCTTTGCTGCCTGTGACGTAATCTAAGACAACACTGAGAACAACTCAAATTCCTTTACAAGGCTTGTGCCTCGGGCTTGTAAATGACTTTTTAGCTCCATCCCACTACTTTCCTGGGATTGTTGCCCCTTCTGAGGCAACAAGGGGGGGGAATGTTACCCATGGCTCAGCATCCCCAATTGTACCCACACTTCGCAGACAGCAACATATATATAGGTACATGTACTAACATTAGGGCAGAGACACCTATCGTATAAGCATAGGTGTCAGGATCTGTGTTCTACTGTATTTTTCTAATGCATATTATGTTTTACAAATGTATCTTAGTCCTGAGAGATGCTTTCCATTATATTTTATTGTATAATTATAAGTTAGGCAACAGTGCCGTCTTTAGTGCTTGTGCACAACTGTAACTGCAAGTGACCTTGGACACTCATAACAGACCCTATTGTTCAGCTATCTTTGCAAGCTAAGCAACTTCTTATGCTAGTTAGGATGGTTACTCTTATCACCTGCTACTGTCCAATTGCATAATTTTTATGTATCTTCTTTTATAGTTGTCATGGTAATTATCAGGTATGAGACCCCTTGCAGCACATAGCTTCTCTGAGACTAGAGACTGCACCTGCGTAGGTAAGGAGAACTGTGGACCTTCTCCCAGTGTGTATTCACTGTTGGTAGTAAGCCTGTATTATCTTTTGCCTGTAATAAATTACATTTATTTCCACATGCACCACTTGTCTGCTGTCTCTTCCTTTGTGCCAGTCCAACAAGGACCTGAGAAAGGTAATTTTATTACCCAGTTACAGGATTCAATAGTGAATGAAGTAAGATGGGCTAAGGGTGGAGTACAACAAGGCAGAGGAATGGTGTGTCTCCTGGGTATGACAGTAGAATGCATATGCCTGATAGGTAGGCCCACTCACATGGGGGCTGGGGAAAAGCCTCATGTGATAGTATATCTCGGTACAAAGAATCTAGCAGAACGCAAGGTAGGGATGGTGTAGGAGAGGTTTAAGATGGTGGGGCAGGCTTTTAGGCATGTGGCTAAGTCAGAAAGCTTCTCAGAAGTACTGAAGATGCCTAGAGCCGGCACGGCGAGGATATATAGGATACAGGATTTTAATAGTTGGTTGAGGGAATGGTGCAGGGAAGAGGGATTTGGGTACCTAGGGAACTGGACAGGAACCTGGAATAATAAAACCCTATATACACTCCATAGGCTGCATCTAAGTCAGAGAGGATCCAGGATATTCATGGAATGAATTGTAGAATATATTAGCAGAAGCTTGAACTGAAACTGAAAGGGGGTGGGACCAGAATGGGTTGCAGCACCAGCACCCAGGGTTTCTCAAAAGAGGGGGCAGCCAGGGCCCCCCGGTTGAAATTGTGGAGGTGTGAATAACATAGCACAGAACAGTCAACAAAGAAGGCAACCAAAAAAAATCTCAATTTTTTCTCTCAGGGGCCTACCTACCCACTTTGGGCGATGATGACAGAGAGAAGCTTGACAAACCTGTCACAACTGAACAACTCTGCCAAGTTATTAAATCCTTAAATAATAATCAGACCTCCAGAAAGATGGTTTCCTCACAGTTTTATAAAACTTTTAGGAACTCACTGGAACAATCACTGGCCAATACAATAAACCCTTGCCTGCAGTCCCACACCTTTCCCAAGAAGTGGCAAACTGCCGTCATAACAGTTATCCCAAAATCTAAGAATAACCCAGAAGAATGCACCTTATACATGTTTATCTCCCTTACAGATGCAGACAATGTATGCCAAGTTAATAGCAAACAGAATACAGGAAGTGGTAGGCAAATTGGTGTATCACACCCATTCTGGATTTATCCTGAAATGTGTATCATACAGTAATATTCATAGATTACTTAATATAATGCCAGCCACAGCAGACTTGAAAACCCCACATCTAGCAGTTTCAGTTGACATAGAGAAGGCATTTGATAGGCTACACTGGTTATACCTCTCTTCAGTCCTCCTAAACTTTGGTTTCAACCCAGTCTTTGTACAAAATGTAATAGTCATGTACTGAGGATCCACAGCAAGAGTAGGGATCAGTGGATCCCATTTACTGCTTTTTGAGTTGTGTAGGGGCATCCAGCAGGGCTGTCCCATGTTCCCCTCTTAGTTCTGCTAGGAATGCTGCCAGGGTTAAACAAACCCCCTCAATCACAGGTACAACAGTAGGCCTTTCATAGTATAATATTATAGTATATGGGTACTGCCTATTGTGCATGGATTTCAGCAACTGCTGAAATCTTGTTGTAGTACAGTTCAAAGGTCAAAAAAGTTGTTGTACTATCGATGTGACATCACATCGATAGTACAACTTTTTACCTATGACCTTTCGTCTGATTGGCTCAGAAGTGGTTCTCAAGAAAAAAAAAAAAACATGGCGGCGCGATTTAGCCAGCGCCGAGCAGCCAAGTCATCGACTTTGAAGTTGGCAGTCAGGACACGGAGAGCCATACATGGCTCCCTTTCTGAACACATTTTTTTGTTCTCCACGATTTTTAAACTGTGCAGAGGAGATACTGGCAAGTCAGACGGAGCGGGAATATGAGCGAGCAGGAGCACCACACGGAACAGGAGCACCGCGTACATACAGCAATGTGAAAAAAACTAAACAATGTAAAACAAAAAAAAAAACATATACTAAAACAGTGGATGGGTGAACATCCACAACTAAGGTGGTCCATCTGGCAGTTGATGACATCAGCCAGACCTCTCGAGCTTCGCTCTCGAGGTCTCTGTGATGTCATCAACTCCCTCGATGGAAACACAGCCTTGTTGTGGATGTTCACCCATCCACTATTCTATATATGTTATACATAGATGATACCCTGTTGTATCTTAGCAACTGCAAACCTCCTTGCTCCCCCTCCATTAGAGCTGTTCCATCAATTCAGTGAGGTTTTGGACTTTAACATTTAATTACACTAAGACAGAAGCCCTGCTTCTTTTTTTTAACTTTATGTTTATTCAGGTTTTATGGTGCATATGGACTTGTCACATACATCAACAGTATCATTAAGCTCTAAGAATAATTACATAGCAACATCTTATAATCATATGGCACAATGGCCTTGATTAGGATAAATGAGGCAGAAACCAGCAGAACTCTTATACTTTGGATCATCTTCTTGAAGGGGGGGGCAAGTAGATTAATGATAGGAAGACAAATCTATGGGCTGACTGGATTCTATTCAGAGGTGTCCCTAATAAAGGGTGTTTTCTAGGAAACCAGATCAAACTGAGTGGCCATATATAGGAGCCAAGTGATTCATTAATTTATATGGGTTTTGGTTTTGCTTTGTATACGAGCAGTTAGGCTCTTCATTGTGTGTGTATGTGTGTATATATATATATATATATAACATAGATGGTGTCTTTCCAACTGTGAATAGTCAAGGGGGTGGCCTGCAGCCATAATCAGGTAATTGTTTTCTTTGTCGCTACAAGCAACACACTCGTTAAGTATATTTGTTGCCAGTGTTGTACCTGTCTGGGCAAGTGTAGTAGTATGTCCATTTCAGGTGCTAACACTACCAACCCTGGGAAAAGATCCCTTAGTATTGATTCCACTCCTTCCCAGAAGTGTTTTAAGGCTGGGCAGTACCAGAACATGTAAGAATGAGTGGATACCTTGGCACCCCACCCTCTCCAACAGGAGGAGTCATGGGATGATGAATATGTTGCAGTAATTTGTGGTGTACAAAAGTACCTCACCATCACCCTCCAACTGAACTCCCTCCATCCATAGGAGCCAGTTGTTTGGTGTTGTCTGCGCCAAATTCATTGCCTGTCATCTAGAGTTAATTCTAACATAATTTTGGCCTCCTAGTTAGTTTGGACTCCAGTCATCAAACCCATCGGGGAGGATGCCAGGGCTCAATAAAATCTGGAGATTAAATGCTTAAGAGAAGGTTTTCCCAGTACATGAACTAAGAATGTGACTAGGAATGGGATTATCTTAGCCCTGATATCAGTACCTAAAATAGTGTTCAAATAGTGTCTTATTTGTAAGTACTTATAAAAATCCTTCTGTGGGAGAGAATATTCCATCTGAAGCTGTTGGTGTGATTTCAGGATACCATCATGATAAAAATGATAGCTATGTACTAAGCCCCTTCTCAGCCAGTCCCTGAACCTATGGTCCATCATAGCTAGAACAAAATTCCTGTCTAGAACTGGAATTTCCATCCATTTAGTCCCCCATAGCATCTCTGGCTTCTTTAAAAAGGCCTGCCACTGAGATATTAGGTTCCATGTATATAATGAGGAATCGTGGGTGCGCATTACTCTGTTAGGTTGAAAGATTGTGCTGCAATCTAAAGGAAAAGGGAACAGGGGTCACTCAACCTGAACCCATCCTGGCACCCAATTTGAGGGAGCGAACCATGATGTCATATGAGCTAAGGGTGCTGCCAGGGAGTAGTAATAAAGGTTTGGGAGGGCCAGGCCACCTTGGTCCTTGGGAAGCTGTAATTTTCTTAAAGGGATGTAGTAAGAATCCCCAAAGACCTTTTTCACATAGTGTACCGTTTCCTGCCATGCTTCAGATGTTGAAACTGCTATTTGTTTCATACAAAAAATATGTCATAGTCATTTTTTTATGTTTTATCAGTACTTTTTTTTGCCTGCCCCCAATTTTTGTATGTGGCCACACCCCAGAATGATGTCATCCAAAAGATCTTTTACATACAGCAACAAGTAATTCTGGGTAAATAATAAAGGTGCCATAAATGTCCATTACTCAGAGGTGTAGCCCCTTATTTTGGTAGTGGCTACTGCAGTACAGCACCTAATATGTAGATGTATTTGTTTATGTAATTTTTAAAGGTTTCACCTGGAAAGAAATACAGAGCAGACAAGCTAGTTTCCAGATGCTTCCTGGGGGAGTGGAGAAAAGGGCACACAGTAGGTACATATGTAGTAAGGCATTGTAGGTACAGTGCATAGCTGATTTTCCTGTCTCCCTACTCCTGTTTTGCTAAAATACCAAGACTGACCAACAGAGGTCTCTGTTCCAAACCAGCCGGTGTTTACTTCTAAAAAAGAGAATGCAACTGTATTTATTGTATTTTGATGTGTTAGTAATCACGTTTTACTCTAATGATAAAATATCTGTTAGAGCAGTGACACAAGTAAATTGTTGCCTTTGTTTATCACACTGCTATTAAAAATGAATTCAGCAGACTTCTGGAATTTCATGTCAGAAACTGCCAGCTACTAAATTTGATTATTTTCTCACTAGCAATTGGTGACATACAAATAAGATTTTGGAAAAGTAAGTAAAGAAACAAATAAAAGAAAACTGAATGACTGCAGAGGCATCTGAAAGCACCAAACCTTCATTCTCCCTTACTAAGCATTAGCTCTTTAGAAACTGTGTTTACCTGGTATGATGTCACAGTTGGGGGCTGCAGCACAGAGGAGGAAAAAAGAAGCTTGTTATGCAAATGAAGCAGAGCACAGAAATAAAAGCATTTGTCATGGTAAACAGCACTTTGGGGCAGTTTGAATGTTTGGAGATTAAATCACAGCTCTTACAGGGTTATTATTGCCATTTGTTATGGTACATGTTTGTAGATCCATGGTTTATCTCCCTGCCACAGATGGGAAGAGATTATTCGATTCCATCTATTGATTTATTTCTGGGTGATCAGGTGGGGGATATTTTGAATTAAGTATAGAATTCTAGGGAGGATGTTCATTTGGATCAGCTGAACCCTATTTAATAAAGAGATCCGTAGGTGAGCCCAGTGGCGAAGATCTTCTTTCACTTGTGTAAAGAGTAGGTCATAATTTTGGTCATAGGTTTTATTCAGGTGTGAGATCAGCATCACTCTTAGGTATCTAATCTGAGTACAGTTCCATCAGAATGGATATCGGCTTTGCAAAGTAGGTGATGGGAAATTCTGAATTAATAACACCCCAGTCTTGCTTTGATTTATTTTATAGCCTGTCATCCATTTGATCTCACGTAGATGTGTCTCAAATGCGGTTGGGATGTCTCCAGGCTAGTAATGTAGTGTGTAGCCACCCCACCTCCCCATATGTCTAAGGGCACCCAATGTTACAAGTGGTGGGGGGGGGGCTATCCCACAGGAACCCAGACCAGAACATTAACAACCATGAATAGAATAAAATGGTTTTATCTTACCATGGCCCGGTTCCTGCTACAGATAGAATGGAAATTGCTACCCCTCACGACTCCCTTGGAAACTCAGGCTGGAATACAGGAAGCCTCTTCCTTTCCCTCTTCTATCAAAGTTCCCCACCAGCATCCCAGTCCAGGAAGCACAGTTTTCAAGAGGGATGAAAACTTTAAACCCCACCCAAAGATGTATGGTTAAAAATTAATTAAAGACTCAACATTTCATCAATCTATAAAACTAAAAAAGACACTCTCAAGAACTCAAAATTAAGCAACCAAACCAATTTAGTGCTCCTGGGATCCCAGTGATTTGCTGTGACCCAGGGGTTCCCGTTGCTTGCTTAAAAACATGTTTGCCATCCAGCTCCATGGAGCACAACTATTTACAGAATTTATGGGTGCATACATTGGGAGACAAGATGACATACGCATCATTCTACTTTAGGCAATTAATGAAACCTTGGATGATATACCTGAAACCTCCTCGGAACCTGCACTGGACCCTCAGAGCCAAAATTACTCTCTGGCACTGGTAAGTTGGTCACTGACTTATCCCTTTCTTTTCCTCTCTCTCTCTCTCCCCCTGGTCAGTATTAAGCCTTGTGGAGAAGTGAGCTGCTTCTCCCACCTAGTTCCTTGCCACAGGATCACAGGAATTTTCCCTTCCTGATCAGTCTTTTGATTTTTTTTTCTTTAACCGCATTCTCCCCGGGCATAGCCTCTTAACCGCTGGTCTCCTTTCTCTAGCTATGGAGGGGATCTCAGAAATGCCTCTAACACGTATCCTTTTTCAGCCATCATTCCTGTGCTTGATTTAAGTTTACCAGGCCCAGAGAGCTTCCCAAGGCCTGTTCTTTGACCTGCACACTGCACCCCAGGATCTGCCCCTCCAACAGCCCCCTTAAACTGGATGGGAAATCTCTTACACCCCCAACACAGGCCTGGACCACCTTGCCATGCTGGGAAAATGAAAAGAAAGCTGCCACCACCCTTTCTCTGGAGGAATTCTGCCACCAAACCTCCAGGCCTGGTGGTCCAAACCTACTTCCTATGGGCCTGGGACCCCACCAAACTGCCTCCTTGGGCAGTCGTATTGCCCCTTCTTCTACTGGAGCCCCATTTACCCCACTCAATGATGGCAGACTGTCTGAGGCCCTCCCCATGAAGCACCCATTACCGGCGCCATGCCCCTGGAAATCACAGCTCTATCTCCCACTTATGGAGGGGGGGATTCCCCCCTCAAATCCGGGCCAACCTGGACTGACAAGTTCCTCCCTGCCTGCCTGTCCTGCAATTTCCCAGCCAGCCTCCTCCTCTCTTAACTCCTGCAACCTCTTTTATAGGCCATAAGACCATCCCTAGTGGCAGTCTGATAGCACAGTCCAAAATTGTGCCTTCCCCCCAAATACCTACCAACCCTTAAACCAAGGGGGGAAGCACAAGAGCAGAGTCCCTAATGGAAAGCGTAAGCCTATCTCAAAGACAGGGGGCTTACAAGAACAAGAGATCATCAGCCTAATATGCTAACTTGTGGTGTAGTCCATTTATAGTGCATCCCTGGATCTGCGTGGACTTCAGCAAGTGCTGCGCTAGGCCCTGCTTCTTAGTGGAATAAAGGCATTTGAAACTTCATCCCAGTTCCCATTCAGGTGGGCCAGAGGGGGATTCTGATATTTAGGAAAATATTTATCACAGTTGTTTAATCTCAATCACAAACTCATCCTGGCAGATATGCAAAAATGCCTTACGCTGCTGGAGGTTTCTCCTAATCTCCATAGGGGGTCAAACTGAGACAGTACATATGAATGTCTTGGCCTAATTCTTTTATGTTTTCTGAATGCTCCCAATAGGGGTCCCACAGAACTTTTGGAAGAAGGTGGACTAAGTTATTTTAAGATATATCTGGGACGGTAAGCACCCAAATGTGTTGAGAGAGCTGGAGGTGGAATGGGTAGGTTCACCGGCACATCTATTCAACAGATTACTCTGTGGGAGTGTAGACATGGATGATGGGGTACAGAACCAGACCTAGCAAAGCTGGAAAGATGGTATGGCATATGGCAGTTTGGGTTCAATGCAAAGAAGTGCAAAAGCATGTACGTAACAGGAAAGAATCTGAGATTATGTACAGCCTGGGGTGGTCCAGGTCACTGAATCAGAGGAGGAAAAGGACTTGGGGTAGTCCTTTCCAGTGATCTAAAACAGGCTATGCAGCATAGAAAGGCAACAGCCAAGGCAAACAGAATGCTTGACTGCATTGCAAGGGGATTCATGAGCAGATAGCAGGAGGTTATATTGCCTCTGTGCAGATCTTTGATGCAGCCGCACCTGGAGTATGGCATGCAATGCTGAAGCCCCTACCTGAAAAAGGATATCAGTCAGCTTGAGGTAGTCCAGAGAGGGCAACAAAAATGGTCCAGGAACAGAAGGACAAGTCATATGAGGACAGGCTGAGTGAACTCAGTATGTACTCGCTAGAGGAGAGGAGGAGGAGGAGAGGAGAGAGGGGAGGGAGGGAGGGAGGAGAGAGGGAGAGGAGAGGAAACATGATTGAAACCTTCAAGTACCTAAGAGGAATCAGCAACATGGATATAGGGAAGCTCTTCTGTCTCAGTGGCAACAAGACCACAAGGGAGCACTGCTATAAACTAGCAGGGAGAAGGTCCAAGAAGATGGTCAGAAGACACGTCTTTACAGAGTGTTAGAAAATGGGCTTCAGTTTACCCAAACTCTGATTGGCTGTGACAAGGTGGGTGTCTATGAGACAACAGAGCCTGGGTGAAAAAAAGGTGCCAGCCCAGCCTGTCTAACTACCAGTTCTTATCACTGTGCCCATAGAATGTTCAATTTCAAAATGCCACCATTTTCTTCACTCACTAAGTTAGTCATAAACAAGCCACAGATTTCCCCAGATCCCCTACACATTCATGCATTCACAAACCTGGCCACAACTCAAGACATTTTGGTTAAAAAAAAAATACATGAATGAATAAACCACAGTACTTAATTTTTAAGTGCCAAAACAGCCCTTGTTTTTTTTGTAACACACTCCCATAGTGCATGTCTACACTTCACCCCACCTATCACCGATCCTCTTGCCGATTCTCCCAATTTGTTCATTTGTAAAATCATAGTCCTGCCCAGTACCCTAGCCAACTCCTGACCAGCAAAAGCACAGAACTCCACCTGCTTTTTTTTTTTTGCTCCCAGCTCGGTCAACCTTCTGTCCCTACTGGTCAGCTCCTTAGTGTGTCCACTCTCCATTACCGCTCCTCGGTCTGACTCCCCAGTGCACTGCTCAGTTGCCCAGCTGTAAATCTACTGTCAAAAAAATGGGAAAGCACAAAACTGTGCCTGATGGTTAACTGCTTCCCCTGATAGAACGGACTCAGTTGTGCTACATTTCAAACAGAAATGTTGCCCTCACTTTCACTCCTCAAAAAAATCAAAGCCTCCCAATCTGTGCAATCTGATCCAGGAGTCTGCTTACCAAAACATTTTTCCCTCATACACTTTTCCTCTAAACACTCCCGCGAGCAAGTGAAAGACAGATGCCTGCACAGAATCAGCAGCAGCTGTAAAACCCCAGTTTTATATCGATTTTTTTAATTAAAAGCTTCTGTTCATCCTTTAACGTAACGCCCTACTCACTAACAGTTACAATTAAAAACATTTACAGTGCTAGCGTGCTGCATCCTATCTCTTGCCCTGCACTTCCTGGTTTAACGAGGCAGGGCACTCACACAGGCAATGGCCACAAGTTCCAAGAGTAAAAGAAAAAAGACTTCCAAGAAGGGCAGAAAACATTTTTTTTTTTTTCTTTTTCTTTTTTTTCTTGCAGACTGCAGGGGAGAAGAACTTAAAAAGTCAATCTTCTGTTACGTAGGTGGTGGGGGATAAGTTCAACAGAATGTCTATCTGGGGGGTGGCAACTGAAGATGGAATAGAAAAGAAGGGACTATTTTACAAGCAAAAGAGTTAAAATTCATTCCTACTATACTTTTTAATTATTATTTTTTTAAACCAACTTAAAACTGCAACAGGTAGCCCATTTTTTAAGTCCAATAATACCCTCCAGGGTGGGCGGTATTGGGCAATACCTTTCAAGGGCTATAAGGCCTTCTGCCTGCAGTGTTGGGCCTCATTACGCCCCTGGGTGGTCCGGTATTGGCCAATACCACCCACTCTGCTGGGTATTATTGCTTACAGTGGTGATGGGGTGGAATGAACTCCCATTGGAGGTCATCAACCAAAGAGATGATGGAGGGGGTTCAAGAGGGGGTGGGACAGGGTGAAGGGGAAGGTAGGTGTTAATGAGGAAGGGCCCACAGTTGTTGCTGATCAGGGGCTCCACAACTGAGCAGACTTGACAGACTGTCAGGCTTTCCACTGCTGGCTATTTCATATGTTTTTATGTTTCTACGACTTGCTCTACTACAAACCAACCTTTGCTGGAGACCTAATGTTTTGATCAGTGGGCTGGAATAGTTTACTGGATGGCTCCCAATCTGACATTTGCTATCAGTCATGAGAATTACTAGGCCCAGGAGAAATCTGATACTGTTTCAGTACCTTCTTGTGGCAAACAGAGTTAGAAATCTATTTTGTTTTAAAGAAAACCAGACCTTCCCTTCTAGCACCCCACAGATATAGGGACACCAAAAGTAAACTGCCAGTGGCAGCATATTTCCACACGGTTAGAAAGCAAATACATTTGCCCCTGTGTACTTTATGACAACAATTTGAAAACTCTGGGCTCGGCACAAAAACAAATGGAAATCATTCTAATAACCTGATTGAGAACACGGATGTTTAATCAGTCAGGCTGTAGGTTGTTCTTAAAAGGGCCTGGGTTCACAAGGTGTGAGAGATGAAGTCAGTGAGGTACAAACTGGCTGTTGCGAGGGAAACAGTGTAGAAGAACACTTATGTCTTCAGAAAACTCTGAAAGGCCCAGAAAGGTATCATTTGTAATGTTTCACCTCAGATAGTACTTGGTGTGATGAAAGCTGTTTTGTGTTTCTGTATAATCATGTTTTTCTTTTACATGCTTTTTCCTGCATGCACTTTTGTTTTAATTCTTGCCAATACTTCATTTGTTTATCACAAGAGACAGACTGGTCATGCATTTGAAGTAGGTATTATTGTGACTCTCTGAGGTAGCAATTATTCCTAAAGTGATACACTATTCTATTCTAAGTCATTGGAGAAACAGAGTTCTTCCTGATACAGGAGGTGTCTTGGGTCAATGTGTGAAAAAGACAAACCTGCACTTCACCGTGGGTTCAAGTGGTCCGCCTCGGCATGCTTCAGTAGGACTTGTGATTGGGCTCAAAGGATCCAGGTACCTGGGATGCGCCACCTTCGTAAAGAGTTGAGCATGGTGCAGCAGGATAATAGTGAGGGGCAAACTGGGCTGGAGGTCTGTGGTAGCCAGGGGTAAGAGGAGCAGTGGCTGGTGGGTGGGTAGGGGGCTTGTCACACTTGTAAATGAATTTCTGGTTCAAAGGCTCCATCTTCTCTTTAGTGCTATGCTGAATGAGTCAAAGTAGAGCAGCCATAAAAATTAAATGGGACCCAAACTATCATCCCAAATACTGTAGGCACACACATTTGTAATAATTCACATTGGTGCATATAGTTACTTCATATTACTTTTTAAGAGCTCCTGATGCTATCGGGGTAAGTCTGGAAAAATTCCATATTTAGACACAATTCAGCTTGAAATTCATGTTTTCAATGGTTAATGCCCTTATTTCTTTATTACTGTCATTTGCATGAAAACAGGGGGGCCAGATTTTAGGAGATTAACACATGGCTTGCATCCCACCCTGTGTCAAATCCTTGCGCTGAAGCAGCTGTGGAACTGATGATTACCGCAAGTGCACCAAATTTTATAATCTCTGGCGCAGTTGCGACAATTGACACAATCTATGACAGCTTGTGCCAAACCTCAGATGCAAGCTGCCTGTAAAGGATCCCATTTCAGATGCCAGCTACACCACAAAAAGGTGGTCTAGCAAGTTTCTTTTTGTTTTTTTCTTTTTTACTTGCCCGGCTCCTCAGCTTCAGGAGGGGGCCTTGTACCCCCTCCTATTCCATCCACCAGGGCATTTCCACGGCATCCTTCCCCCGGATTCATCTTGCTCATGGGGCCAGGATTTTTGTGTTTTTTTCCCCTTTTTCTCCCCGATCCCCTGAGGGCGTTGGCACGCAGGACGAACATCCAGACAGAAGGCGTGCTAATGCACGCCATTGTCAAGTGCCCACAACGTCCTCCCCACCCCGACTCTGGAGAATCCCCTGTGCCCTGATACCCATACTTCCACAGGCATAGGTACATTGGGTGCTTGTAAGCACCCCAGGAACCCACCCCTGGTGGAGAGCATCTGTTGGGATGCTCGATCCTCCTTCCCTCCTCCGACCCCCGATGACCTGAGCCCATTCCTGAATCCGGGTTGCCAGTGTGGTGCGAGGTGTGGCATCCAGTGCCTCAACTCTCAGCACCACTGGGCCGGCAGTCTAGCAAGCTTCTTTATGATGGAAGAAATAGAAAATCCCTTTAGCTTGCCACAAGCCCATGTCATCGTATTTTTTGTGCACCCCGGGCTTGCGGCAATGTTAGAGTTTATAAAATCCAGCCCAGAATATCAGTCTCTTCTTCTCTGGCTGTTTGTCTACTTATGACATCACAGATCTGTAATGACACAATCTATTGCTGAGGAGATAATTGTGATGTTATGAATAAGAGATTACAGTGCATAGACTAGGAACCAGAACACATAAAATGTAAGGTACAGTGATCCCAACTTCACGCAACTGTCCTCAGTAACAACACAGAAAAAGGGAGAAAGAATTCCATAAAATGTATAGCATATTAGCTGAACTGCGTCTAAATCTTACATTTTCCAAGTTTTCCAAATAGTGTCAGGGGCTTTTGAACAAAGCCACGAACCAGTCAAAGCATGGTCAAAGACTTCCTCGTTGTTGTTTTTTTGCCAGGTGCAGGTTCAGTCCTCAACAGTGGGGGCTATAGTAAATCCTGTGTTGAGGACTAAACGTTCACCTGGTATCTATCATATTCAAATCAAATGCAATAAAAATGATAAGCATTCTTAGGGCTATATGAACCTATTTGAATTACTACACACCCTTCTCATACTGTGTTTGGGACAAGAGTTTGGATCCTGTTTCATCTTTACGATTAACGCTGGATATTCTTTATGGAACGAGGAGTGTTGTGAAAGAGCAAGCATCACTGCAGTGTTCAGTAGAGGACTGTATGTATTTTTGAAGGAAGAAGGAATTAAAGGGACACTGTCAACCTTTTTTAAGTCATATTATTTCTAGGTGAAACCCCACATTTTTGATTGCTTGCCTTCTCTAAAATTCATTAATGATGCTGTTTGTTTTATCTGCCTCCCTTTTTAGTAGAATTAAATGCATGTGAATGGTGTAATGTTACTCGACCTTGTTTTGTTTCAAATCCTTGATATTCTCTTACTGCACGCTTCCTGAACATTAGGAACAGCCCCAAACAGTGCAGCCAGTCATGACGCAATAGTCTACTCTCCTCCCATTACATCATGAGTGGCTAGACTGTGTTGGGGGGGGGGTGTTCCAAGACCAGGAAAAGATGTAGTGGAAGTTAATTAATGACTATAAACATGTTTTTGTGTAGTAACATCAGTATAGTGGGCAGTCTGTTTTTCACTTGTAAAAAGAAAAAAAAATAATCAAAATCAAAATGCTAGCCGCATCAGCAATCTATACAAAATGTATGTGACCAATCATAACATGTGTTTTTCTTCAACTGGAGGCACATTGAGGCCTAAGGAGGTTGACAGTGTTCTTTTAACAGGATACAACTCCCTATAAATTTGTACATAGTTGCACAACATACTTACTTATTCCTGCTTATGAAATGGGGTGAGGGGGGTGACATTATGGACTAAGAGTACCTTTCCACCTTAATTTACAATATTACAAAGTAACTGTTGAGGAATCAGGGTAGCATGCATGATAGATAATGCCCCGTTTATCCTAACTAATGTCACATACAAACAAGGATTGCCATGTAACTGCACAGGCTGCAGATGGAACAAAAGGGTTAAACTGAATGCTGCATGCTGAAAACAGAAAATAAAACACATTTGTGAAGCAAATAATGATGTTCTTTACTTCAGATGTCATTCCTTAACGGAGCTTTATGGTCATGTGATTTCTAATGCTGATATCTATTTTCAGTATGCCCCCCCACAGGGTAGGCTGACGTGCATAGGCAGGGACTTCCTGATATGGGCCCTGAGACAGAGCCAAGATAAAGATCTGTGGATATATTCGGTGGAGGCCAAGGGAAGGGAGCCATACCAGGAAGAAAGAAAAAGAAAACTACTTAAATGTTAAACTCAGGAGGGCCGTGAGCTTGTTGGTAAGAGTAAAAGACCATATGTATAGCATGAGATCTTGGTTTGAATCCCATCTTAGGGTCCCAGCACGCAAAAGATCAAGGAGGCCTTACACATCCATGTAGGTGTACATTGTGAGGACTATTGCATGCAGTGGTTCCTTCCTGTTCTTCATATTTGGAATCCTCAAAGCACCCACAGTCCTGGCCGCGTGCTCAATCTGCACCCAGTGCCATGCTGCCTTGCTCATGTCTGCACCCCTTAAAGGTCAGGATTTGACCTGGGGGTGGGGACATATATATGAGATTAACAAACATTTTTGCATGGTTTGGGGGTGCACAAGGGCTGGTGGCATGACACCCTCCAGGGAGCTGCAGTAATGCAAGCCAGCATGGTGCTCAGGTCTTCCTGTGGCCCCAGTGTACCTGCATGGGGCCTTGTTCAGCCCTGCAACCACTTGACCCTGGCCCTCTTAGGTGGCAGAAAGGGCTGGAAATAGCAGTTTATTTTCTGATTTTTTTTTCCAAATTTCACTTCACTGGATATAACAATCCTTGGAGGACTGACATGTCCCACAATGCCATGCTCTGTTGGAAAACCACATCCAGATGTTCCTGAATCCAGGCATGCTATTGGATCGCTACCTTTCCTCTCCACATCACCTCGGACATAACCTCTTTCCCTTATGCTTTATCTGCGCATGGGGAGGGACCAGAGACAGGTGATTGAGGACTGTTGATCACCTCTCTAGCACAGTCCACCATTAACATGGAGCTTCATAGACTTAATATACACCATTGTCACACATGTAGGCCTGCTTTTTGGAGTGGTCCTTTAGCCACTTAGCTTACTGAGTGGTTTTAATTCAGTCATTTTGCCTCACTGTGCTTTGGTCCTCTGAGATGTAAAACTGATAGAACCAAATACTACAACAAATGTCACCCCCGCCACTGCCACCACCACCACCACTGCCATCACAGGAGTAAACATTATTAGCAGTGATGAAAGTGAACAAGAACGCACAGGAATCAGTTCCTGTACCTTTTTTGCATTAGGAACAGAGTTTCTGCACTTCTTCCCATTGATACTGGAACTGAAATTCTTAAACCAGCAAAATAATGACAGTGTCTGGGCCTGTGACATGAAATCAGGGATTCCATCACAAAATTTGACTTGTACAACCATGATATTTTCCTAGAAATACTTCAATACAGTCCACTCCACTTAATGGGGACACGGTTAATAGAGATGATCGGTTAATAGGGACATTTCCCTTGTAACCAAATTTTTTATAATTAAAGCCCATTATATATCTATTTGGATAGTGGGGACATCTGTTCTGATTAATTGGCATGCTTTTGGTATGTTTTGTTCATATATTCAGTGGTCACTGGTTGAGCATTTCATGTTCGTCATGGCTACCAAATGGAATGAGCTTACACTCACTCAGCGAGTAAAGGTAATTGAGGCATTACAACTTCCTAAGGCTTCTCTGGCATCTGTAGCTAAGGACTTTGGCATTTCAAAGAGCCAAGTTGGGCGTATCAGCCAAAACAGAGGCAATTTTGAACGAGTGGCAGTCCAATGCTAACCCCACCAGGAAGCAAAAGCAAGAGGGAAAGGACGGTGAGGTTAAAGATGCACTGCTGCTGTGGTTCAACAGTGCTGTCACCCATGGTACAAGACTGTCTGGCCCTCTTTTAAAAAAGAAGGCCAATGAACTGGTGACACAATTAGGACACTCGCCCTTCAAGTCCACCGATGGCTGGCTGTCTTGGTGGAAACAAAGAAATTCAATTGTGTACAAAAACAAACACAGAGAAAAATCAGATGCAGACACAGCCAAAGACAGAGTGTCTCTGTTAGTCTGTGCTAACATGGGCTGCACAGATAAATGCCCATTGGTTTTGATTGGCAAGAGTAAACATCACCGATGCTTTCCAAAAGATCTGGCCACCCTATCTGTGTCCTATTATGCCTCCTCCAATGCCTGGATGACCAGGTGGATCTTCAAGGACTGGCTGTGCTCCTGGGAGCATGTGCTAAAGCACAAGCACCGTCATGTTCTGCTTTTTTTAGACAAGTGTTCAGCCCACCCTACTGATGCTGTAGGGATGTATCCCCACATGAAGATAGTTTTCCTCCCTCCCAACACTACAAGTCTGATCCAACCCATGGATACCAGTGTGATCCGAAACTTAAAGGGACACTATTGCTCCATGATGTCCTCATGAATCGTGGATGCCATTGATCAGGGAGGCGAACTAACAGCATCTAAAATCGCCAAAGCAGTGACCTTTCTTGATGCCACATACATGGTTGCTAAAGTGTGGAATCAGTTTCCTCAGCCACACTGCAACACTGCTTCCAGAAGGCTGGCTTTAATCCAGCAACCGATGAGGTGGCAGATGAAGGAAGTGGCATCCAATCAGTGTTGGATGATCCACCCCATGATGTCCCATCCCCTCCATTCGTGTTCACCGAGGAGTTCATTACACTTGTGGACATCGGCATTGACGTTGAAACTGAAGGGGAAACAAGTGATGTGGAAATCCGTGATGCAGTGAAATGCCTGAGGCTTGACGCACCGGCAATAGATTCCTCTGATGCAGAGGAGGATCCTGTGCCTGATCCCATTTCAAACAAGGATGCGATCACACGCTGCCGAGCCTTGATGTTGTGGTGCACACAAAATGGTGACTTGGCATCGTGGGGCACACTAACTGCAGTCGAGCAATGATTATCAAATAAGATCTGCTTTAACTCGAAGCAGAGCTCGATAATGGAATTTTCTCCTTACCCAGTAACTGCCATGTCTGACGATGTACTATACTGTACATGAACTTTAACTTCATTTTATTTTTCACTTGCAGAAAAAAGTATATACTATCACTGAGTAATGAAAATAAATGTTTGAAAGATTACTACTGTGGTCATCTGGCATTTAGTTTCATTTTTTCTTTGGAGAGTGCTAGGAAACATAGCATTCCTGTTAATACGGACGTCTGTTTAATGGGGATGACTAGCCATCCATGGAGGGGTCCCTATTAAGCGAATTCATCTGTATCCCTAATTGAATCCCATAGTATCGATACAGTTATCCTTCAGACTGAGGAACTTCATTCTGTGTTTCATATTTGCCAGTGCCGGAGTTCCTGTACTTCTTGTCTACCACTTGCACCACTGAACATCAGGGTTGCCAGAAACTACTGGAGTTCTGGGTTTTGGTTCTGTCAGAGAACTTTGTAAATAGTTCTAGGGTTCTAAGTTTCTTTAGAACCAAAACTCTTTTGTATATAGGCCTGAAGAGAAAGAACAGATAAAAATACTGAGAAGTGAAAAAATATAAATAAAAGATCTGTCCTGTCAGCAATAAAATTGCTTCACTGCACATGCAGTAAAGAGAAACACGTTGTGCCATTTAAAATGCAAATGCCAAGTGCCAAATGTGCATTTAACACATCTGCATATGAACACCGCAGCACATTCTGACATTGTTTCTCTCTAAGATATTTTGCAATGGAAGTCCAAATAATTTGTTGTTTAGGCTGGCACCTCCTGTTTTTGAAATGTCTGAGCAAAAAAAGAGCATTTTATTTAGTATTTAGAACCCTTAATACTTAGAACTGTCGGGCATTCTAGTTCTAAATGAAAACTTGAAGCCCTGGGTTCTATAAGGGTTCTAATCTTTTTAGAACTAGTTCTGACAACCCTAGTAAACATTACCATCTAATAAGCCTCATCCAGTTTGGGCACAGATAGTAAAAAGGCAGCCTTTGCCACAGTTAACAATATTAGCAAGAGTTAATGATGGAAACAGTCATGCCACTGGAGTGGCCTCATTTGCAAGAAATGAAGACTCAGTGCTTAAACTGCATTTATTTTGCATGAAGATGGAAAGTCTATTTAAATCACTAGACTGAGAAATAGCAAATCACAGGGTTGACTCCCTCTGTAGCCCCATGTTATAGCTGGGAGGTCATAAGCACAGGAAGATCAAGTGGCGTCCTTAAGGTCACACAGTGAACTAGCTGTTATGGTAGGATTCAAACCTATGATTTTCTGTTTCATATTCAGTGATATAACCACTAGACTACACAGTCTGGTAACTTAGGGACTGATCCACAATGGGATCCGCACCCATGGAGGAGTGTCTACCCAGGCAGGAGGTGCGCAGGTGTCCTGCTCTGCACATACAGAGACCTCCGTGCATTTCCAGTCCTGGCGGCATTTCCCATCACACCTGATCCCCTGCCATGTACACTGCTACAAGCTCAGCCAGGTGGGGGGGGCAAGCAATGGAGCTGAGGTATTATACTTTATGCCACAAAGGACAGATGAAAGGGGAAAGGGTTATTCAGCATGAGAGTCTGCTATAGTGCCTATGCAACCCTCTCCATTCTGCTGCAGGATTATGTGGGGCCTGTTTGGCCTCCTCTCTACTTGCCACCAGCCCTCTGTATAGGTGATGTAGGCTGGGGATTTGTCTGGACAGACAGTTACCCCATCATAAATCAGTGATGTCCCTATGGATATATGGCAGTCCTTGGAGGACTACCATGGACTGTCATATCCCATAATCTTTGTTTTGCATGGAATTGGGAATCCACTACAGTGCTGACCTGAGCATCCAGTTGGATGCCCAGTATCCTGTACAGTTCCGCCTTCCTTTCCAGTCTCTGCACCTGCATGGGGCACCTTACATGGGGAGTGCTAGGGGCAGGGCTGTGGATGCTGTTGGTCATAAGTTGGCATTGGGGTGCCCAGTGGTGCAGCTGAAAAAAACTTCATCTAGAATATAGAGTTCAGGACTGGTGCCTGCACCTCAAAAAGGGCATTAACCTGCTGGAGAAGGTCCAGAGGAGGGCTACAAAGATGGTAGCAGGTCAGCAGGGTAAGGAATACAAGAAGAGGTTGAGGGCACTGAACATGTACTCCCTGGAAGACAGGAGAGAGAGCGGGGACATGATTGGGACCTTCAAGTACTTGAAAGGGATAAATAAGGCTGATAAGGAGAGTCTCTTTAAGCTGAGTGGCAACCATAACATGAGAGGGCACAGTCTTAAGCTGGATGGTGGGAGGTTTAGGAGGGAGGCCAGGAAACACTTCTTCACAGAGTGGGTGGTGGACACTTGGAATGCACTGCCGGAAGGGGTCATCTCATTCAAGACAGTAGGCAGCTTTAAGAGAGGCTGGGATAGGCATAGGGGAAGGTAAGAATCATGGGTAGGGAGAATGGGAAGAGTAGGGAGAGAGGGCAGGGACATTAGCTCAAGCTGTGGACCCTGCAATATGAGCAAACATGATAGACCAAATGGCCTTCTTCTGCTGGCTTCTTCGTATGCTTGTATGTATCGGACTGTATCCTGGCTAGCTGTTTATATTGAACCATTATGCAATAATACACAATAGGGTGAGAGATATCATGAGATATAATCATGTCCTGATGCATCGTGAGACATAATGTAAAGTTGAGCACCTTCAACTATCCAGGAAGTGATGATGTCCCATGATATACTACACCCTGGCATTTATTATTGCAATTACAAAATTATTCCAAAGCACTACAATATTGCTAATATTGGTGAACTGTCCCGACCAGTGATGATGCACTGAGAAATTGACTGCTTCAGACAATCAGCATTCCTACCCATGTTATAGTTATGTTTAAGTTTAATTGGATATCATCACTGATTCAGTTGGGGAGGATCTCAAGGAACCACAGCTCTCTACAGTCTCTTTACTGGCAGGAACCTCCTTCAACCACTGCCAGCATCACTTTCCATCCTGTCAAGGCTCTTTCTACCTGGGCTTTTTGGGAATCCTTGGGGATCCATGATACACCACTGTATTGCTTCATTGGCTTGCAGCTTGAGGTGGGGTCTGCCTATAGCTTCTTGGTAGCTCTGTCTCTCCTATATGACCACTGATGGCAGCGACGAACACTAGGATCTAACCCAGGAGTCAAGGGGATAGAACCCAACTGTGGATATGGGGAACAGCTGAGGCTTTATCTGTCCTGTTGGCTACTTGATTATCACTCCTGGAAAGTGGAAATCCATTCCCAGGGGTGGCACTGTGCATACTATACATGGCTCACACCTGGTACATGCACGCAGTGTTGCTGGCATCAGCCTCACACCTACTCTGCCTCTAGAGTGTCCCAGAACATGCTACCACCATGCCTTTGCAAGGCAACAGTCAGAAAATGAATTACACAACCCTCCTTCCCTCTCTGAAGGAGGAGGAGAGCAATCCATGGGCACTCAATCCTCCATCCCGTGGCCAACCCCCAATGATCAGTGCTCATTCCTAAATGTGGGTCACCACCAGTACAGTGAGTGATAGATAGTGCTAGTACTGCACTATCAAGCTGGCAGATGTCTGCAGCCCTAAAGCTATATGTTTCTATGAAGATGCAAATAAAACAAACATTTGTCAATGCCGAATGTTGTCTCGCTGGCATTGGCATTGGTAGTGCAGGAGTCAGAGATGCATAATAGGAATGGAAGTTAAGTACTGAACTGACACCAACCCCAACCCCACCCTGCAGAGACTGACAGGCATTGTGGTGTGCATTTGGGTCGTCAGCTATAACGCTCGTGCCATTTTACCTCACCCTACCCTGTAGCCACTGATAAGTGTCATGGTATGCTTTGGGGTCTTTGGGCCTTATACTTACCCCATTCCTTAAGGAAATACGCTGAGACGGGTGCAGCATAGGAGAATGGGGTGAACGTTAGGGCCGAACACTCCAAGGCACACCTCGATGCCTGCCACTGGCTGCAGGGTGGGGGTGGGGGTAAGATGGTGTGAGTATTACAGCCAATGATCCCAAGTCACACCCTGACGCCTGTCAGTCTCTACAGGGTGGGGTGTTACAGTTGGAAACCCTAACATCATAAGTGTTTGTTGTCATTTTCACTCCAGATTGTCAACATAGGCTTTTTGTGACCCCACCTCATGAAGAGCGGCACAGCTTGTTAGCTGAAAGGTAGTTTTGCACAGTGGCTATGCCATTTGGTGACACAGGGATGAAAACACATTTTGGGCAAGATGTGAAAAATGACAACTGTATTGTTCATGAGGAGGTGTAAAAAATGGCAACATTGAAAATCTGGAGTGAAAATGTGAAAAATTGGTGAAGTCATGAGCATGCATAGAACTCGCAACACATGTCCGTAACCCAATTATTTTTGGGATTTTTTTAGCCACATTTTCAACATAGGCATTTTGGGACCTCTCCTCATGAACAATGGTGCTGTGATTTTGTTAATCTGTCCCACAAGTTGATTTCCCACAGCGACCACGCCATTGTGCGCCACAAGTGTGGAAACACATTTTGGGCAGGCTGTGAAAAATGGCAGCTGTACTGTTCATAAGGAGGTGTGCAAAAATGCCAGTGTTGAAAATCTGGCTTAAAAATATTGCAAATTTGCAAAGTTACAAGGGTGCGTGGAAACTGCTCAATGCATGCTTGTAACACAGTCATTTTACGGACGTTCATCACCAAATTTTCAACATAGGCATTTTAGGACCTCTGCTCATGAACAGTGTCACCATCATTTTCTCAAACTGTCCCGTAAACTGATTTCGCACAGCAACCGAGCTATTCTGCGCCGGATGTGCGAAAACACATTTTGGCCAGGATATGTAAAATGGCAGCTGTACTGTTCATAAGGAGGTGAGGAAAATGCCAATTTTGAAAATCTGGAGTGAAAATATTACAAATTCATGAAGTTATGGGCGTGCATGGAAACTGTGCAATGCACGCTCGTAAAACAGTCATTTTTTGGACTTTTTCACCAAATTTGGAACAAAGGCTTTTTGAGAGCCACCTCATGAACAGTGGCACTGTCATTTCATTAATCAGTCCTGAAAGGTGATTGCACACAGTGACCATGAAATCACCTTTCAGGACTGAATAACGCCATGACAGTGACTGAATTTATGAGGAGGGGCCCAATAGCCCCATGTTGAAAACGTGGTGCCAAAATTCCCAAAAATGCCCGAGATATGCATCAAAGTTGAAAAAACCCTATTTATGCCATTATACAGCTTACCGGCATGTCTTCAGTTCGCAATCCGCTTTGAAGAGTGCAGACATGTTCCCAGTCCACCGAAGATTGTTACGCCGGGCTCCAGAGTAAGTATGAGGTGAGGGCGATGTAGGGAGGTGGGATGCACAGAGGGTAGGTGCAGATTGGCGAGGGAGCAGGACAGACCACGAGGGACTGTTTTCTTCTTTTACAGGGAAATGAACAAAAAAAAAACATTGCAGGACTTTTTTTTTTTTTTACAGAGGCATTTGGCATGCTGAGGTGGGCTTCCAGCATGCCACCTGAGTGTTGGGGTGGCTAGCTGATGGGGGATTGGGCACCCCCATCAGCACATAGCAAAGGGGGACAAGAGCCGAGGGGGATTGGGCACCCCCCTTGGCACAGAACAAATAGGGGAGATCATTATGCTGACGGAGTGTGGGCTCCCCAGTAGGCACATGAACTGAGTGACAGCACGCCGACAGGGGGATTGGGCACCCCTGAAGTCGTCTCTCCATGTGGCTGCAGTCAGCACCGCCATGTTTCTGGAAGGGTTTCACCAGGAAAGGCACGTAGGGAGGGCGTGTTTTGGTGCCACTGCATGACGAGCTTGGCTGTCATTGCAGCGGACCATTTGTTTGATGTGCCTGCCAAATTACGTATTCCTGGTGTGGCACCTGCATGCTGGTTTATTGGGGAATGAAGGACACACCTACTGATGCATGCCCTGCATTCATCCAGCAGTGACCACGCCTCCAAATCTGCCACTACTGCAATATGTTGGCTGGCGCGCAAGCGCGAGCCAACCTAAAAACAACAAATACATTGCAGGTGATACCTTTTATTGGACTAACTAAACAGGTTTTTCTGTGAGACTGTCTTTCAAGAGTCATAATATCTTCAACAGGCCCAACGAGTATAAGACTTGAAAGCAAGTCTTGCAGAAGAAGTTTGTTTTGTTAGTTCAGTAGAAGCTATCACCTGCAACATACATTTTTTCTGCATGCTTATAAAGGAAGACACCCACCACTGTGTTAGCCAGATAGGTACAGTACACAAGTACTGCAAAATACCCAAACTCCCATGTCCTCTAATCAGGAATGTCAGGTTTACAGAGAATGCTGGAACCCTTTCCTGTTGGTAACAAATCCAGCTGGATGAGTGCCTAATCAAAAAGTAAACTCCTGTCCCTGATGTAATGAGCTTTAAATCCCCCCTCCCCCATTCCAAGCCCAGAAACTACTCTCAGTGTGCCATTTGGGTGGAATCCAGCTGCTGGCATCCTGATTACCCCTGCTGTAGTCTGTTTTCTATCAGCCCTACTCCAGAACAGCACAATCAAACTGCCCTAAACCAATGCTTTCTGCCTTATATGGAAATTCAAGCATCAAAGCAATCAATCTTCAAAAGAATGTACGTAGCTTGCCCTATAACTGTGTGCACAATAGTGCCCTGTTTCTTCTTCTGTTTCTAATCTAAGAGGAACCAGATTAAAAAAAACTTGGCTGTGGATTTTATATTATAAAATAATTGCTTTCCTTACTGATTGACAGAAGACAGAATAATGAAAAATATATATCATCACCTCCAAACATATACTTTTACTTTCTTTCACAATTAAATAGTAGGAATCTATTTAACATATAATTATACACCACACTAGTGGTGAATACACTGGGTAAATAAATCATGTTATTTTGGGATGAACATCTATTTTCACTTGGAATGCATGTTATTTCAATTAGACCACATGTTATTTGACTTAAAACTTATTATTTCCATTTAGAATCTGGAGATTAAATGCAGATGAGACAGAGAGTTTAATTTGCTAAAAAGAGAGCATGGGACAGACATATGGGATTGGGAGGAGGGGGAAAAGTCCAGAGCCAGTAAAAAGGTGGAGGGAGGAAGGGGAGAATATAAAGGGCAGACTAGATGGGCCAGTGTGGTCCTTTTCAGCAGTCAAATTTCTGTGATTCTGTGAAACAGGCAGTTTTAAACTAAGGTAAAAAATTAATAAATACATTACAAATAGGATACAGTAGAGTAATACATGTATCTCCAAACATGAGTGATACAATCTTCATAATTAACTTGTGACTTTATTTCTCATACTCATGAGTTGTTGGTCATTACCACAGCCTAGCTGCAACCCATTATGTATTTTATTTATTTATTTATTTATTTGTATATATCGGATTTTTCAGACCTTTGAGTCAGAGACTCGTTTACAAAGGCACCTTGTCACAGAGAACAAAGGCAGACAATATTATCTAGATCAAGATATGATAGTAGTTACAAGGTTTCAAACAAGTGTTGCAGGAGGACAACGCCTCAGTGATACATGAGCAGCATACAGTTAAGCAGAATACAGAAACATACAATGTTAGGACAGCTGATCTGTGATATACTGAGCAAATACATTGTGGTGACAGGTGTCAGCAACTGATATGGGATGAAATCAAATGCCCTGTGGGGAACAGTAGTATTAGTGTGAGAGAAAAGAGCGGAGAAATGGAAAGGGGGGGGTGTAGAAACATAGAAACACAGAATTTGACAGCAGATAAGGACTGCATGGCCCACCTAGTCTGCCCATTTCCCTACCTAACAGATAACCTGCAGATCCTAGTTAACCATAGATAAAAGCAGTCCCAGGGACATTGTCAGAATCTGAAATAGCCTGGCAGTTAGGCCCCACAGGGAAGGTCCAGGGGGTAGAAGGGGAAGGAGACTGAAATTAGTCACACTTACTTATTCCATATATAATAACTAATAGGGTCTGATACTAGCCAGAAATCAGACCCTGTATTCTCTGTATCAGCCTAGTACGATGTCACACCTGGCTGATACAGAGAAAATCATGGTTGATCAATCAACTGTGTGGGAAGAAGTAAAGCTGTCACATAAATTAAAGACAGCTGTGACAGCATCTATTAGCTTACTCACACTCTCTGTCTTATTTGTTTACAGGCACCAGTTCTATTTGCTATCAGAATCTAACGGATATTATAAAAAATAAACTATGTGTGACTGTGTGATAACTTGTTTATTTTTAGAGGGTTTTTTGTAAATGTTTTTACAGATCTTAAAAATATCCACATCAAACAGCAGTGCAGCATAAATAATGTTTTAAGTAAAAGGAAACCAAGACAATCTAAACTTAAGAAACCATATTTACCACAATATAAATTGTGGTACCTACCTGTAACCCTACATAGTTTTCTTTTTACCATCGATTGTTGTTATGAACTCATCAGCCGGTATTGTTGCCTACTACCCTGTTACAAAGTTATCCTATTGATGGCACTAATGCTGCTATAGTTACTTATTGTTGGTACCAATGTTAACCATATTTTATATTGTTAACTCTACTGTGTGTAATGTTTCTTGCCAAATTGTTGCTGTGTTAATCAGTTGTCCTTTTATTGTTAACCGCTGTTCCAGCATGACGTGGAACCTTTGTAAAACAGTCTCTGGCTCAAAGGTACTTGTAATCTGAGAAATAAAATAAATAAATAAATAAAATCTTTAGGCAGTCCAATAATACATACAATACATAAGAAAATCTTCAAAAAGTTAGGATTTAGTCATTCTTTCTTGAGTCAAATATTGATCTATAAGCAATAAGATATGATCGGGAGGTAGTTGTTATGGGATAAACACCCAACCAGCAGCCAGATTTTAAGCAATTCTGGGACTGAGTTCCACTCGGCAGCCATCAGAGCAGTAAACCATCTCTGCATTTGTTGATATTGTGATCTTCAACTTGTGCTCAGTACAGGTGGCAGCTGCAGCTGTGGAGGATATTACACCTGGTCCAACCAATGTAGCATTTTGGTGCAGCTGCACACCTGGCTGCAAGCTGCTGTAGAATGGCTCCATCCTTTGAAAATTCAGCAAACGTGGGAAACAAATGTGGCTCTGCAAGTGATCACCTACTTGCGTTAGTTTTTCCTGCAACTGCACTGATGTCTAAAGAGTTTGAAAATTTGGCCCCAGGTGTATAGTGAGGCCTTCAGCACTTCCGCTGAGGGCCTTCGGCACTTGGGAGAGTGTTTATTCCATGACAACCACCTCCTGGGAATTTCTTAATGCACTTATTTATTTATTTATTTAGTTTTTGTTGACCAGGTAAGTGCACTAGACAAATCCTGCCTAATTTCAGGCACGACCCAGGGGAGGGGGATAAAGATGAATGCCAACTGACCTTGAACCAGATTAAGCTGTTGGTGGTATTTTTAGTGAATGAGGAAAATTTGGCCAGGACTCCGGGGAAATTCCCCTACTCTTTTAGATAAGTGCCATGGGATCTTTAACATCCATCTGAACTACCACCAATCCAGGAAGATGGGACCTCGGTTTAACATCTCAAGCTTATAAAATGGAACCCCGTGCTAACAAAATAAAATAAAAATGTAGTAGACAGAACCAATATACAACCAGAAGAAAAATGTATTTCAATGTGTTTTAAAATTAAAAATCAAAACATAGTTGTGGTGGGCACATTTGTTGTGCCAGATTTTTGTTTCATTACCTCAGACCTGAACGCAGCCCCCCCACCCCTGTAAAAACAAGAATTATGCCGTTTGCAATATAACGAGCTGTATTGGCAGCATAGTATATTGCTACAGCATAATGTCTTGTGACATTATGACCCTGCTCCAAACTAGTCTGAATGTAGAAGGAGAGGCTGGCATGACTTCTGATGCAGCAAAAGGCATTTATTGTAGGGAAGGGAATGCAAGTGTCATATCGAAACAAATCAAGCAATACCATTGAAAGGGTAGTATCACTAATGAAACTGTAGTAATGTTGTACTCTAAGGTCAATGGTATATTATCTGTGCAGCTGAAATTATTATAAGCAATTCACTATACTCTAAGCTGGTACAAATGCAATGCATAAATTCTCTGACTTTTACTCAAGTAACCCTGGTCAGGGATAACCTGAAAATGTGAATCTGGTTAACCTTTGTGGCACTGATGTACTCAGTACGCTGTGGACTGTGACAGAGACTGGGGTGTCAACAAGAAGGGTGCTTATGTGAGTCAGGTAGTGCACTTTGTTGGAGCTCACAGGATTTGCCCTCAGGAGAGGCCAGAAGAACTTTAACTGTGGCACAGAAAGGGGAGGCTGGGCTCCAGAGGACTTGCCTTGTCCCTCGGTTGGCATACTTGAAATGCTTGGGAAAGGTTGTGTCAGACCACCAGGCTGGATGTGAAACTCTTTCATCAGACCCTCTGGTCCCCAGTGAAACTCTTTCATCAGACCCTCTGGTCCCCAGTGAAAACTTCATAGTAGACTGTCTGACAGGGCGTAGCAAAACAAGATTCTTTTGTCGGACCCTCTGATCACTGCTGAAGAAGTCGTAGTGGACTGCTGGACAGGGTGTAGGAAAACAAGATTATTTTGTCTGGTACTCTGTTCACCAGTGAAGAAGACATAGTAAACTGTCAGGGTGTAGCAAAACAAGATTCTTTCGTTGAACTCTCTGGTCACCATTCAAGTCATGGTAGAATGCTGGACATTCTCTCTCCCATCCCATCTACACCCACCTCGCTTGATTGTCCCCCTCTCCCCTTTCACCCCCACTCTCTCCACTCCCACCCCCACTCTTCCAACACACACCTCCTCTGTCCCCATTTCCTCACCCCCATTACTGCCCCATCCCTCTCCATTCTACCACCCTGCCATAAAGCTCCCCGCCACATAATTCCCTACCTCTCTTTCCACTCCTTTCTCCCCCCATAGCCTCTTGACAAAGACAACCTATGTCTTCTCTCTATCCCTCGCCTCTTTATCCAATTTATCCCCTTTCTCATGTCTTGTATCTCAGCCCAGTTTGATTTATCTAGGTAAAATATTAATTTCTGTGCATTATCATGTGTATTTATTTGACTTGTTCCATTATTTTTCCTTTTTTCTTCTTCCTGTATTTACCAATGACTGCATTCACTTGTAATTTGTACCTCCCCTTGACATGGAACCTTTGTAAATGAGCTCCTAACTAAAAGGTGTTACTCCAAGATAACAAATAAATAAATAAATTTATGCAGAAAAACAAGATTCTTTTGTCGGGCCCTCTTGCCACTGGTAGGAAGTCATAGTAGACTGCCAGACAGGGTGATCTTAAGAAACAACAAATTGTATTCCACAGATTTGGTTATTTTTGTTGCTCTTGGACCTGGCCACTTTTATCATTCCTGCAAAAGAAACCCCATCCCACTGCACGTCATTGTCCGTAGCTATTGATTGTGTACAGGTCCTACACTGCTTTCATGTTCCTAACAGGGATGGACCAAAGCAATGAAGAAACATAGTGATTTTTGTCTGTCTGTCTACAACCCTAGCTTGTACCTCTATGACTGGCTCCAGAAAAGAGGCATGCATGGGACTACAGGAGAAGGACAGCACACTACGATAAAGTTCTTTCAAATGCTGGTGGTGTCCCTTACTTGTGCACTCTGGGATACCATGATACAGGCACTCATTTCACGGGGAAGTCAGGTTTAACTTAATTTGTTAGGGAGTCTGTGCCCCTTAACAACTAGGTAGTTCACAAGTTAAGATGCTTCTTACAGCAAGACCCTGTTAGAGTAGTATGGGTAGTCAGTTCCAATGGTAGGGAAGGGGGATAGGTCACACAGTGTTGAGGAATTGTTCCAGAGTGCAGTGACAGGACTAGTTCATAAAATTTGGCTAAGTCACTTTAGGCTTGTGGTGCAGGGGCTATTCTTTCAGTACTGTGAATTTAGTTCACATTGTAGCGGAATGGGTGGGTTGGTTCATAGGGTAGAGTCAACACACTACAGCAATTCAGTTTGTGCATTCAATGGTAAAAAGGCAATAACCACTGTAGTAATTTCTATTTTGTGCATTCACTGTTGCAGTTCAGGACACACTGCAGTAAATTCAGTTCTTTGCATTCAGTACCAGAAATCAGTACATACTGCAGTAAGTTCCATTATCCCCTGCAACCTTTCTAATGCTCTGACATTCCTCACAAATGGGTAATCCTCCATCCATCCTGTTGGCTGATGCACGATCATAAATTTTTGACTGACAAAGGCCAATCTCCTAGCCAAGATAATAGCATCCAGTTTGCTTTGTGTATCTCTAAAGGATGGTCACAATCCCTGATTGCTCCCAAACCTTCAAGTATTTATGCCTACTAATTTCATATTTTCTCTCCCTTTATTCTTGACTCCTATAGCTCCTGTCATCATTGGAGCACGAGACTAACCTCAGGACTTCTTTAACCACTTTCTTTCTGCTTATGCTTCACCACATGCTATATATATATATATATAATATACATATATATATATATATATATATTATATATATAAAATCACACATGCCCACACAATGCAAAGCATCATGGGCAGCATATGCAAATCACCACAGAATGCATATGCTGCCCATGATGCTTCACGTGTGGTATATGATTATTTTCTTAAACTTGGCTTCCCAGCCAAATGCCCTTTAGGGTAACCTTGCCTCAGTGTTTGTGCACAGAGGTTCTTTGTCTTTATATATATATATATATTAATTGCAAAAATTTTGTTAATGCACCATTAGGGTTGAAGCATAAAAAGTAGGGAAATTCAGTCTTAGGGTTCCCAAGTCTAAGATCCCACCCCCACCTTCAGCTTCCAACCAAAACACCCCACACCCACAGTCCGCTTCAGCCCTAAGGCCCCACCTCTACCCTACATGTAGGAACAGGTGTGAGGGTGTGCCTGGGGTTGTGAACCCTATTGCTCACCCCATTTCAACAATTAATAACCTAACATGGGAACAGAATAAAACAATGGATGAGCATTAGGTTCACAACCCCAAGGCACACTCCTCACACCTGTTCCTGCATGCAGGGTGGAGGTGGGGCCTTAGGGTTGGAAGCCGACGTTTGGTGTGGGGTGTTTGGGTTGGAAGCTGGGGGTTGGGGAGGGGTCTTAGGCTTGGAACCCCCAAAATTGCATTTCCCTACTTTTTCTGATCTTTGTTGCCTCACATTCATCACTTACTTTGCTGCTCAGTCAATGAGGTCATGTTTATGATGTAGTTTTTTCTGTCTGTTCCATACAGATTGCTGAGTGACACTCAACTCTCCAGCATGTCTGCCAGCCTGGAATGTGGTATCAAGCTGCCGGAGACCTATGTAGGGGAAGCATTGTATGCAGGCTGCAGAATCTTGGAGATGGGAGTCTCACAAGCCCACTAGTACTGGGTCATAATGTCGTACACATAATAGTGCACGACATTATGCCGAATCCCAGACCTGTGCACTCTACGTGTTGGACCCCCCCCAGAGTTAGAATCCTTAGTGGGGGGTCCGGGGAGTGCACCCCATAATGGGGGTGGGGCGGAGCCCCCCACAGAAGAAAAACTATCAGTGAAGCATGCAACGCGCTTCTGCCGCATGACATTCTGTCATGAGTGGTTTTGACCCCATGCCCAAGCCACTGACCTTGAAATAATCACCACAGAGGAAGCCCCATCACCTCCTACAACACCCGTTACAATAACCGCCACCCAGGCTGGTCTGCTGTTCCAACTATTGGAGAAGCTGCAAACCCAGCAACCAGAAGGTTCCTGGCCAGCTTTCTCAAACCAATGCCTGGAGGAGGCTGAGTTGCCACACCCGCTGAAGAGACTTCACATGCAGGCAGAATAAATGGATGACTCCCACGAGGATAATGGGTCAAATCAGTGACCTGAACCTTCCTCTGAAAGGTTTTGTCCCAGTGAAGATGTGGAAGAGTTGCTACAGATGATTAGAAGGATACTCAAAATTGTAGAGGAGCCAGAGAATCCCCACTACTCAACAGACCCTGTCCTCTCACTACAACAGAGAACCATGAAACAGTAGTTCCCCACCTGCCCCACCCTACAGACCATTCTAAACAAAGAACATGAGGCAGTGGAGCCAACCAGGATCCCATATAAATGCGCCTTTGAAAAAAAATGCCCAATCTCCAAGCCTCATAAGAAGGCCTGATTTGCAGCCCCAAGGTTGACCCCCCCCCATCTCGGCCCTCTCAAAGAGGACCATCATTCCAATCAAGAGAGCAGCAGCCCTGAAGGACCCCATGGACAAGAAGGTGGAGGAACACCTAAAAAAGATACATGAGGTCACAGGGATGGGATTATCAGTGGATGCTGCCATGTGGTACACCAGTAGGGCCCTGCTCAGATGGGTCAAGTTCATAGTGGATACCATTCCTGAAATCTCCCCAGTAATGGATACTGCCAACTGCGTTATCCAGGCTACACACTACATGGTAGATGCCTCATCGGATATCATGAAGTTTGGCACCAGGACCTCAGTTCTTGCCAACCATGCCAGATATGCATTATGGCTCAAACTATGGCAGGCAGACAGCGAATCCAAATCTATCCTTCTTAAGCTCCCCTTGAAGGATGGCCACCTGTTCGTAGACACGTTCACCACTTTTCTCAGGGACAGCTCAGGTGCCAACCAAATGGTGGAAAAGAATGATCATTACCTCCCATCAGTGCACCCATTTTGCTCCCAGTTCAAGAACTTCTGAGATCAGACAAAGACATTTAATCGCCAAATTTCCAGTGGTGGGGCCTCAAAGCCCCAATTCCAATCTTGACCATTAAAGTTTAGAAACGGGATGGCTTCAGCAAAAGAACCAGCGGCTGCATCAACAAATAATTGGGGGGCTCCACCAGCAAGAGTCAATGAAGTGAGCTGGCCTCTGGCAGACAACTCTCCAGCAGGGGGCTGACTCCAACTGTTCTCTGATCAATGGGCCCAGACCACAATGGACTGGTGGGTTCGAGAACACGCGACTCACAGATATACCATCGAACTCACACAAAAGACAGTTCCACTTAGGCCCTGGCCTCCCTGTTGCCTCTGTGTCCTGATAAAGCCAAAGTGGTCCAGCAAGCCATATGCAACCTCACCAATAACAGGGCCATTGTCCCCTTGCTGTAACACCAGCAGGACACAGGAGTATACTCTGTGTTCTTTATGGTCCCCAAGAAAATGGGCAGACTCTGTCCAGTGCTGGACCTCAAGTTCCTCAATAAGTAGGACACTTACAAGAAATTCAAAATTGAGATCCTCAGATCCACATTGATGGCAGTTTAACCAGGTGATTTCCTCATCTCAGTTGATCTAAAGGATGCCTACTTACACATCCCGATCCGTCCAAGTCATCAAAAGTTTCTCAGATTCAGAGTCAATGGCCAGCATTTTCAATACACATGCCTCTCGTGTGGGCTGGCCTCAGCTCTGAGGGTATTCACAAAGACCCTGGAGGTACTGGCTGTGATTCCCCGCAAGAAGGGTGTGCACTTCATTCCCTACTTAGACGATTGGCTCATACAGGCAAGGTCCCAAACACAGGCAGAGAAGGACATGGAATTAGTGATTCATTGCCTACAATGACACAGTTGGGTCATCAACTGAGGCAAAAGTCATTTTGTTCCCACACAGGACATCATGCACCTGGGCGCAAAAATCAGTACACGCCTGGGCCTAGTGTTCCTAATGAAAGACAAAATCCACAACATGACTCAGCTCATGGGGTCCATCAGAATGCAGCCCAACTGACCAGTGTGGGTGTATCTGCAGCTACTCAGGCTCATGACATTGATGATAGCCATGGTGCCATGGGCAGGGCTGCACATACGCCCTCTCCAGGAATACGTCATGCACACATGGGACCTGTGGACCCAGAACTTTGATTACAGACTCAGTTCGGGCTCAGACATCTTGAACAGTCCAGTGTGGTGGACAGACACCATTTAGCCCAAGGCATACTACTGTCACTAATTCCTATGGTGACAATCATGACAGATGCAAGTCTTGTAGACTGGGGGACCATACTGGGTCACCACATCACGCAAGGCAGGTGGTCACCAATGGAATCGCATCTACCAATAAAGGTGCCAGTGATGAGAGCAGTGTACTGTACCCTATTATTCTTTGCTCCTCTACTCACAGGTCAGGTAGTCCTGATCAGAACAGACAACCAAGTCACCGTGGCATACTTAAACAAACAAGGGGTAACCAGAAGCAGGGTAATGTCCAGGTTGGCCCTGACAATGCTGAGGTGGGCAGAGCAACATCTACTATCAATCTCCTCCACCTACCTGGCTGGCAAGCAAAATTCACAAGTGGACTGGTTCAGCTGAATAACACTTGATCAGGCAGAGTGGCATTTGCATCCCCAAGTTTTTCATACCCTCAGTGACAGATGGGAGCCATTCCAAGTGGATCTAATACATCTCACCACAATACTCAACTGCATCGATTTAACTCACACTTTTATGACCATCAAGTAGAGGAAGTCAACACACTGGAAGCACCATGGATTTTTGACAGGGCTTATGTCTTTCCACCCACCCCCATGATTCCGAAGGTGCTTCTCAAGATCAGATCCATGAAAGTCACAGTGGTGATGATAGTTCCCGACTAGCCATGGAGGTCATGATATTTCCTACTCACAGCAATGTTAATTAACAGCCCATGGTGTCTCCCTTCCTGCCCATATCTCCTCAGCCAAGGCTCAGTTATTGACCAGAGCTCAAAAGTCCTCAGCCTGATGGCATGGATACTGAAAGGCAAAGACTGTTGAACCAGGGGTACCTTTCCAAAGTGGTTGATCAGCTTTTCCAATCCAGAAGACAATCAACAAATAAGACCAATCAAAGACATTGGAAGATCTTCTGTAAGTGGTGTACAGCAAAAGGCCTGTCCCCTTTGGTGATCGGCCTTCCCCAGATTCTAGACTTTCTCAATGATGAGGCACACAAAGGGCTTGCATACTCCTCCTCCTTGAGGGTACAGGTTTTGGCTAGCTCTGCCATGCAAAGCTCCCTTTCTGGGGTGGGGCAGATAGGTTCACACCCAGATATGGTCCAGCTGCTGCGGGCGGTTCAGATTACATCTCCCCGTAATAGACCCACTTGCCCTTTGTGGCAACTTAATTTGGTCTTAGATGGCCTTCATAAGTCTCCATTTCTCCCTGATTCCCCCTTAATGGCTGACCCTCAGAACAGTTTTCCTGATGGCTATGTGCTCAGCCAGCAGGGTGAGCAAGTTACAGGCACTGTCATGCAGGGAACCATTCCTAGTTTTCCATAATAACAAAGTATCTATCAGAACAGTTCCATCCTTCACATTGAAGGTGGTATCACCACTCCACATGGAACAGAAGATTCATCGACCCACCATGCCCACAGTCTTAAGTGGCTGCTATGTGACTCCTCACCCGCTTGACACGGTGCCGTTGATAAATGAATATCTGCTTATGTCCAAAGGGTTCCTTAAATCAGATACTGTAGGCAGTTTGTTTTCTTTTCAGGAAAGGAAACAGGTTGGTCTGCCTCTAAAGGAACAATAACTAGGTGGATAAGGATGGCTATCATGGCGGCCTACAGAGGAGCAGGAATGGATCCTCCCTCTGGGATCATGGCACATTCTACCAGAGCGATATCAGCCTCTTGGGCAGAGAGAGGGGGGAAGCATCTGTTCATGACATCTGTGCAGCTCTTACCTGGATGTAGCATCAGCAGACAGAGCTACGTTCCGTAGGGCAGTGCTTCATGCAGCTTCGGGTTCCTCATAACATACTGTTCATACTCCCACCTGGGTTTTTTTTCCTGGTACTGCTAAAAAATTCCCATTTGTGAGGAATGTGAGGGGATAATGGTATTTACTCACCAGGTAAAGGTGATTATACGTGCCACCTTTATAGTGCTCAGAGTCAGTCCTGTATGCAGATGAATGAGGAACCCCTATGGCCAGAACCCTCTGGGGATTTTCTCCAGTCCCTTTCATCTGGGAGCGGACACTTTATTCAGTTGTACTGTTATTATACATTTTAGATGGCTCTCCACTGTGGTATAACATGTTCTTCATGGAAGATTTTCCCATGTCTAATAGCTGTTGTAAGACATATTTCTTCCATCTTTCAGTAAATTATCTTCTACAATGACGTATTGTTTATTGGTCATTTTTTGTGTTCCTGCTTGGTTTTTCTGTTATCTGCTTTTCTGCCTGGGAAGTATGTCACTGAACACTGTTATCTTGGGCAGGGCATTGGCCTCAGGCAGCCCAAAATTTACCATTGTGAATCAGCCAATAAGATGGATGGAGGATTACTCACTTGTGAGGAATGTCTGAGCACTATAAAAGTTTCAGGTATCATCACCTTTACCAGGTGAGTAAATACCATTCTGTGCATTCAGTATGAGAAATCAGTACATGCTGCAGGTGATTCAGTTGAGTATATTTAGTATGAGAAATCGTGCACACTTCAGTAAGTTCAGTTCAGTGCACTCGATATGAGAAATCAGTATGTACTGCAGTAAGTTCCCCTTTAACTCAAAGTAGTTCTTGTGAAACATTTTTGGTCTCACCCTATGGGTGGAGTTACAAGTGGCTGTGCTTCATGGTAAAAGGTTGACTCCCATGGAGCTCTGTCCAGTACACCCCATGGGCATTCAGTCTGCTCTTCCACCCCACCCCCGGTGTGTATTCCATGAAGCAGTCTCACCAACTCCACTGTGTGGGTGGTCCTTTCAATGGGCTGGTCCTGGCCTTCCACTGGCTCCTGCTGAGCCCTAAGTTACCTCTGTGGGCATTGCTGGTGGAATTCCTCCCCCCTTTGCAGCCTCAGCCACTGTTCCAGTGCTGAATGGCATGATGCACCTCCATGGGGGGCACTGCCTGACTTTGATGGTGGTCGGCACCTATTTATGTGGCTGCCTCACATCACTGCTGCTGGGAGACTGGAGCAATGCAGAAATGGTAGATGGACTGCAAGACTAAAGGCGGGTACCTGAACATTTCTGGCTGCTTTCTGGATTTCCAAACTCACCTCCATGGCCTGAAAGAAGTTACACTTAAGGAAAGACCCTTGAGAGCCAACAAGACACTACGCCTCCAGGTAAACCTGGCCCACTGTCACTCAATGTCCCCTTCCTATTCTGTGCCACTGCCAAACTAAACTGCACTTCACATCTAATGGCTGCTGAACATTCTCCCCTTTGAATCTCGGCTCAGGGTGCCATTCTCAAACTCCAAGCATGTGTTGCATTGTAAGCTGCATGCTGGGGATGGGCAGAGGTCCCCGCACAGTGCCCCTGTCTTACCCTCATGATGCCTGTCACTAAGCACACAGCACTCTGTAACAAAAACAAAAGGTTTCTCACTTTACTTCTTAAATGTAGCCCAAGCCTGGAACCTCTTCTAATACTAATGGGGGGGGTGTGTGTGGAGGCTACTGCCAGGTCATCAGAAAGAGCAAGGGGCTAAATTGCTGGTTGAAGGGGGCTTGCCTGTACATGAAAACCATCTGACCACCAGGGAGGACTAAGGAACTGGTCACCAGGATGGTGCTGGGTGGGGGAGCTGGCACAGGGGGTAGTTATATACAAAGAGGGGGCTATATACAGTATGTAAGAGAAAAAAGGTTCTATATCTAGAAAGGGACTGACTGCTGATGAGTGTGACAAATGGCAACTAGTAAGAAGGTGGTTCGTACCAGCAGGGCACCACCCCTTGGGGCCCTGGCTATCTACTTGAGGGCTCCAAATTTGGGGCATTACATAGTCACTGTTCCAGTTTTGTGACTAAACTATAAACTATGGTAATTTGTCAAACCCCATTTTTATGCTGACCATTTTTTGGGGTTGGTTTGTTTCTATCTTGCTGTGTTTGTTATACAGAGACAGAGAGAGAGAGAGAGAGAGAGATGTAGTGGTTATCTAGAATGAGCGGAGTGAGTGAGTGAGCAACATAGCCCAGTAAGAGAAAGAGAAAGAGACCCTAGTTCTCGGTGCAGTTCTTTGGCTGCTGCTGTAGTGAACTATTGTGGTTGTGTCAGTTGTCTGCTTCCAGGAGGGTCTCATACCCTGTCATGGTGTGGACTAGAATTTTTTTTTTTTAATAAATATCTAGCGAAGACCATTGCTGTGGGTTCACGGTCTTCCGTCTTTAGAGTTTTTCTCAGTACTGGGGGCCTTGGGGGAACACGAGAGAGAGAGAGACCAGAGAGAGAGAGAGAGAGAGAGAGAGAGAGAGAGAGAGTGAGAGAGAGAGATAGTGTGAGAGAGAGAGAGAGAGAGAGAGAGAGATTATCTCCCGCTCAAGGGAACAAGTTTATAGTGTATGGTTAGGGCTTATTGTGCACAGAATTCAAGTAGCTCAAAAACCTTACTGTGCACATTCTGAAGTTGCTGTACACATTCTAAAGTTGTTGCGTACATTCTAAAAACCTAATTGTGCACATTCTACTGTATTACTAACTGCAGCTGTGATTCCCTCACACTGACTCCCGCTGCCTGGTTTCACTTTGTCTGCTCACTGTACCTCAGCATTATCATAGCTGTGGTTAAAACACAGTCACATTTTTTTTAAGCCATACACTATAACAAATAAAATATAGGCAACCATAAACAACTTGCCTTGTGTTTCCATCTTGGGTTTGAGATACCAGCACGGACCTCTTGAGCTTCGCTCTTGAGGTCCATATGATGGTATATCAACCCCATGATGGAAACACAGGTTCATTGAGTATGGGTGCCCCTACATTATTCCTTACATTGTGTGAGCATTCCAGAATATGGGAGAGAGTGTACAATGAAAGTACATCATTTATACAGTATGTCATAATGGAGGGAGCAGCAGGCACTAGCAGCAAGGCATCAGTTTGATCTCATGAGGGCATACTGTGTGGCCACTGTGAATGACACCAACACCATAAAAGAGCTAGAATTTAGAAAAATATGACTTAGTTAGATTTGTGAAAGACTATTTATTGTCTTGGTTGCTCCCTCACTCATTGTACGTAGCAATTACCTTTACTGAAGACCTTCAGTGAGAGGCAAGAGAAAGAACATCAGTTTTATTCAGGGATGGGAGTACAGTGAGCAGGAGCTGCAGGTCATGTATGTGATTTCAAGTGGGTGCTGGGCCAGAGTCCCAATTGTATTAGCTGGCCTTTGATTTTTTTTAGAACTGAAGTGGCAGTATTCCGTATGAGTAACTGGCAGCAGTGATTGTGAATGGGGGTTAAAAAAAATGGGACAATGTATTTAAGTGCTAGCAAATGATAATGGGGGTGTTTTTCTCACTTTTTAAATATGGCTGCCAGAATGCTTTTTCAAACTTTTTTGGGAGGGATGGTTATATAAGTGTGCTGCATCCTGCTTGCCAAAAGGGTTCCAAGACAGGTGGTTTTCCTTCCATAAACACCTGAGTTTCACTTCCTCTTGGCCAATCAGGACGTAACATTTTCCATATGTATTTTATAATACAAATTCATCACTTAATTGTATTATCTTCGAAACTCAGTTTATATCAATTTAATGTGAAGCTGTCTGCAATCCAGATTATACAACAACAAGAAAAAGTTCCACAGCCTGATTGGTCAGTGGCCACCTTCAACGGTGATGTCATCCCATTACAATCTCACTATATGAAGAAGATGCATCACTCTACTCAGCTCAAGATCTAAAAAGTTTCATTGCCACTATGGAGCTAGTGGATGGATAAATTTACCTAAAACATGTAAACCTGTACTGTACTCGCATTTTGTACTGTCTTAGCTCCCACTCTGTATAGGACATATCTGTAAACCTGTCTTGGTGTAACACACCATTTTAAGTGTCTTCACCTTGTACTCTTGTATTTAATGTTACTATGTTGTCAATGACTGGACTATTAAACTATCATGGAGTCTTTGGAAATGAATCTCTGACTCAAAGGTTTGTAATTCCGATACTTTCAAATAAATAAATAAATAAATAAATTGAGTTCTGTATTGATCTTTACCATTCACTAAAAAATCCACTAAATAATTTTGAAATTGTTATTGTTTTTAATTTTTCTAATCTGTATAAAAATGAGCCAGTGCATAACAGCAGTAATGCTCTTCAGGGTGTGGGTCATTGTGATAATGTCACTTCTTGGATGTTGGACGCACTCTTCCTGCAGCCTTGTGCCCAACTGGGTGTGCTGTTATCCCAGCATGACACATAGCCCCTGTCATGCATCCCTGCAGAGTTTTGTTTTTATAAATTCCTTAGGCTTGGCGTCTGTGCATTATGTGTCTCATCAGATGTGTAAAAAAACTCAGATCACACTGTTCCCCATACATACCTCTATATTTATTTACCAAACATTACCCAATTTAAAAAATCTGCGTGCAGACCTTTCCCCAGCTCCAACTGCACTTGTCAGCAATAATCCAAAATCATGCCTTGAAGGTCTTAAACCCCCACACAGTGGCGTAATTGTTGACTTACTTGTACCCTACTCATTCTATGTTGTATTTGCATTGACTGCATTGCATTGGAATTGCTGTAACTGTTTTTTTTTGTTCTGTTTGTAACTATACTTTGACATGGAACCTTTGTAAACAAGCACCTATGCTCAAAGGTACTCTCTAAATGTATTATAATAAAACAAAATACATTTATAAAAATGCTATAGTCATCTGTTACTATTTACTATAGAACACCTGCTTCTTTATTTAATTTAATTTGTCCTACTCAGCTTTTGGCATATACTTTGCCAATGTATCCAATAAGCCAGTACAAAAAGATTTCTTCAGGAGCGCCTGACCTCGTAGTGAACACTGTATGACAACACAGTGCTCAACAGAAGAAAAGAACATGATTTCACAAATGCAGCAGTCTTTCATTCAGTTGAGGGCTGTAAGGTGCATTTGAAACAGGTACAGTAATGGCATGGCATAAGTGCTACTAAATGAGAAATATTTAAATAATTAACAATGGGAAAAGTAAAAAAAAATAAAAATAAAAAACATAAAAGTTAAGGTAATTTACCATAAACAATATGGTCTAGAACATTTTACTCTCATAGATACCCGCTCTTCATTTACTTCTATCTGTAAATAGTCAATTAGCTATACTTTTGATTCTTTTATTTTAAAAAGAATATGCCTTTATTTTTCACCCACTTTCCACTAACTACTTAAGCTCTTCCTATAAAACTGAGTAATCCACTATGCCTTAAAATGCTTTCATTAAAGAAGGAACATATGGTGCTGTCTAAAATGAAATATTTTGTGAAATTCATGCATTTCGTGAAAGTTTTCACGGTCACTTGAAATGTGAAATTTCTCATGCAGAGTCTTGATTCCACCCACAGAATGCAACATTTTGCTCACAGGCAAAATGTCACCATTTTTGGGTGAAATTTTGCATTTTGCAGTGAAATTTCACAGCTTTGCACCCGCAAAATAATTTGCAGAACAGCAGAATTTCATGAAATATTTCACTTGGGAAAACTGCCAATTTCGTGGGAATTTCACTGGTGAAATTTAATTTTTCCACATCTCTAATGGAGGATGGTGAGAGGGAGGAACCATCTCAGAGTATACCTTCATGGGGTTCTAGGGCAGACTGGATGAAGTCCAAGGGCTCATTTTTCAAATGGTGATGCAGGGCGTGCATCAAGCCTGGCATCACACCCGTTTTTTGGTGCAGATTCACCAAACTCCTTTGACGCAACTGCACCTGATTTTAGTGTACTGGGTGCAGTTGCAACAGTTTCGTCATTTTACTGCAGCTTGCACCAAAGATTTGGTGCAAGCCCTGTAAAAAGGGCTCCCCAAATGACGCAAGTTAGAACAGTGTAAAGTTGGTCTAACCTGCGGCATTTGGCACTCGGTGATTGAAAATTCCGATTGCCAGCCGGGGGAATGGTGCAAGCCAGCTGCGCCAAATGGCTGATGCACCAGGGGCTTGCAGCATTCACTGGGCTTTGAAAATTGAGCCCCAAGTCTTTGTTTGCCCATTTCTTTCTATGAACATTAGTCACTAATCTGCCAATGGGAGGTAAAAGGCCAAAACAAGATTTTTTTTTCTTTGGTAACCGGGTAAGATGATATTCTACACCACAGTTTATCACACCTATTGTACTGTATATTAAATACCAGCCCCAAGAAATAAAAGTTGCAAATTAGAAAAAATTATTTTTTTTACAAGGGTAGCCTTGCTTTGTTGTAACATAAATTCCTCTCTATTCATGTGCACTCTTGTTGTAGTCAGACACCCTGGGTGTGTGTTAGTAGAAGCCCCTAAACAGCAAAATTGAGCATGACACTCAGCTGGTCAGGAGAAACAGAAAGTCAGCCAAATTAGACATAATGGTAATCCTGGGAGACTTCAATCTTCCAGATATACACTGGCATCCTGAGGGAACTAATGGTAGGGTTGGGACAGAGTTCCTGTCCACTTTAAAGGAGTGTTTCTTAGAGGATAATGTCAATTAGTGGACTAGGTTAGAAGGACCCTTGACCTTATACTCAGCAGAGGGGCTGGGATCATCTGCCCTGTGAACAATAAGAAACTGGTGGGCAGCAGTGTCTACAACTGTACTCGCACTTGAGGATGGTGCCTTGTTGTGGCTACTGGACATCTTCAGCCCCCTGCTACTGGACTTACAAATCAATTGCCTTGCTGGTGGTTCTTCAAACAGTATTATCCTCCAACCAGGAGTTGGACCTGCAAGTGGGCAGAGCTAATCAAGTCCTGAATAACTGGCTTTTATATCTGGGTAGCCAGCTTGAGCAGAAGCAGGACTGATGATCAGCACAGCTGATCAGACTTTCATTTGCTTTTAGAGATGCCTTTCTATTGGGGCTACTGGAATCTTCATCCTCCCAGACTTACAAATCAGTCTCCTTACTGGTGGTTCCCTGAAACAGAATTTTCCTCCAGTTGAGAGATAGACTGGCTAGAAGGCAGGGCTAACTTAGTCCAGAACAAGCAGTTGCCAAATCTGGGTACCATACTCGAGCAGGAGCAGGATTGGTGATCAGTACAGCTGATCAGACTTCAACTCACACTTGGGGATGTCTTTTTGTTGGAGCTACTGAACATCTTCAACCCACCCTGCCTGGACTTACAGATCAATTGCCTTGTTGGTGGTTCCCTAAAACATCAATTGTCTCCAGTTGGGAGGCAGACCAGCAAGTGGCAGGGCTGACTGAGTTCCAAATGAGTGGCTTTAAAATCTGGGTAGCTGGCTCAAGCAAGAGCAGAACTGATGATCAGCACTGCTGATTGAGCTTTGACTCACACTTGTGGATGGCTTCCTGCTGGAACTATTAGACATATTCAGCCCTCCCCCCAAACAATTGAATCAATTGCTGTGCTGATGTCTCACTGAAAGAGCACTTTCTTCCAGTCAGAGACATACTTACTGAGTCTGAGCTTTTAAATCTTGGCAGCTAGCTCAGCAAGAGCAAGATAAATGATCAGCACAGCTGATCAGACTTTGACTCACACTTGGGATGGCTTCTGCTGGGGTTACTAGACATCTTATGCCCCCACAAGACTTACAAATCAATTGCCATGCTGGTGGTACCCTAAACCAGCACTTTACTCCAATCAGGAGGCATATGAAAAGTGAGTTGGGCTAATCAAATTTGGAACTAGAAGCTTTTAAATCTGGGCAATGACTGAGCAAGAGCAGGATTGATGAACAGTACAGCTAATCAAACTTTGCCTCTGTTTTTATTTAGTAGTGCTTAATTGACAGCCATCTATTAAATCTGTTAAAAGTTTTAATTAATTTAGACCTGTGTGTATGGGGGGTGGGGTTAGAGTGGGAGGGGTTTTGAGTGGTGCAGACCAATAGTGAGTAATCTTGCTGGTTTATTTTTCTCATAGGGCCAAGTGACCCCCCACAAGAGCAACCCCTGAAGTGAGTGCCATGAAGCAGGAATGTGGTGTTTGACTAAGGGGACATCTGTAGGGAGTTTGTAAGTAAATCTGTAGTTCCGCAGGGACCTCTGACTAGTGATGAGAGGGATTGACCAAGCAGAAGGGAGATAACAGGGAGTAGAGAGACATTCCAAGCAGGAACTACACCCTATTTGGGGTAGGCCTACATAGCAGCAGATGCAAAGGGTAAAGTAAACCAACCATTAGGAAATACACCCTATCTGGGGTAAGCCTACATGGTGTAAACAGGAAGGATAAGAAAAAAACACCCATTAGACACTGTATCCTATCTGATGTGGGCTAATTCAGGGTAAAATGGGAGGTGCATCTAGTAGTAAACAAGTAGAACAGTGGAACATTTCTTGAACAGTAGGGTGACAAGGCAAATGGGGAAGTGAACTAGAAGAGGCAGTGGAATTGAGAGGGGTAGTGCTTGATAATACACTAACAAAAATCTGAGTATACAGTTGTACATAAAAAAGTAGGGTAGACACAACAGGAGGTTAGCAAGCTGTGAGGGCTGCAGAGTGATCATTCCCTGGGTCATGCTTTGCAGGATTAAATACTGTCCTATATGCAGAAGGTTTGAGGAGCTCCATGCACACCTGTGGCCAACATGGGAAGAAATACCCTTACTGTGCAGAAAGCACAACTGGAATCCTGAGCCACTGCCCACACACCCTCTCTTCTTAAGTCCCACTGCAGCCACCGGGGGATGGAGGGTGGTGGGAATGGGAGAAAGCGGGAAGAAATAGTTTTCAGGTGTGAAGCAGTGTCCTCTGGTAGTGACTGCAAACCATTGTGCACTGCTGGAGCAGGATCATTTACTTTATTCCACCACAGAAGGCTTTGAGCTAGTTAAGAATGTGGATCAGGTAAGAGGTGTATAATGCCACAAGGTAGACAGAAAAAAGAAGGCAGCTAGCTAGTACATTGCTCATAGTAGGGGACTCAATGGTAAGGGAAGTACAGAAGGTATTTTGGGGGGAAGGGAACTAAAGGGGGAGATCAGATGTTTGCTAGGCACATCAGCCATGAAAGACAAGGAAAGAAAAGAGAATGACAGAAATTATGGAGGCATTCCCAGATGTCCTTGTGCACTTGGGGACAATGACATGGTAAAGCAAATTCAGGGAGGAAGTTAAATTAAACTTCTAGAGGCTGGGAGGGGAGCTAAAGGGTAAGATATCCTTTCTAGCCTTTTCAGAGGTTTGGCCAGTGTGAGGCAAGGGGGTGGAATAGGGAGAGCAGCATGAGGCAGGGGAAAAACTGAAGCATATAATGCCTGGTTGAAGGATTAGTATCTGGAGTAGGTGCATGGATCTGTGAAAGACTGGAGTAACTTCTGGGACAGAGGGTTATTCAAGGGAGATTCCCTTCATCTCAAGATGGAGAAACAAGTGTATTAGGGAAAATCTGGAAATCTACATGGATCATCATTTACAACTGATGATGGGGATACAGAGGTTGGAAATTCACTGAAATTCCCTAGTTGAGAAGGAGAATAGGGAGTACGTAGCAATGGCTATCACAGACATGGAAAGGAGGCAAGGGAGTGCTAGTGGTGGCAAGTGTAGAGATAAAATAAAAGGTCAGGAATGGAGGGGGAGGTTAGGGGTTACAATAATCTTGATAGCAGAAGGAGAAATGAGAGGAACATGAAGGTTGTAACTGCCATGGTGTGTGTGTGTATGAAAGATAGCAGTACAGAGCTGATAAGGTGCAAACATCCTTAGACATATGTTTATTCAAATAATATGTAGAACAGAAGGCAAAATGGATGTTAGCTCTTGTCAGGATGTAGTCGTTTTGCAAATAAAATTCACTTGAACAGAAAACAAGGTAGATTTCCTTCTCATTTGTAATGTCTGTGTGGCTCTTAAATGCTACTTTAAACAAGGCAGATTTTCTTCTTACTTATAATGTCTGTATGGGTCTTTAAGGGTAAGAACCTTTTCTTTGGTTGCTGTAAACTCTTCTCTTGGTGAGTTTCACTCATCTTTCCCTCCTCCAGTTCAGAGCTCAGGTTGGAGTTCCTTTTGCTTCCTTCAGCAGCTTCACACTTTCTATCTCGATCTGGATCTGATCTATCTGAATCTTCTCTGAATCTAATTGTCTGTCTAGGGCTCCCTTTTTATACATCCCCAGGAGTCAGGTGATCTGTATTTATTGTACTTAATTAATATCATTAGTACATTTTTCCATTTTTATAAAGGTTTTCTTTTAAGCAAACATATGGAACTTTAATACATGAATAACAGTAAAATCACACATGTGCACACCTTAAAACATCTTTCCTACACCAGTGTTCAAATATATATTTACAAAGATGTTTGTATGAGCTCTTCACATCTTTGTACCCTCCCTAAATTAGTCTTCAATTATTTCAAGTCTGTGGCTGACCGTCACCTTGGAAAGAGCACCAGCTGCAGGTGAGTGAGCTGGAATTCCTGAGCCATGCACTGAAACAGTCTCAGTTGTGCCTCCTCTTTCAACCATCCTGTACTAATATGTCCTTTGTGTCCATTGATAACCATCTTCCTCACCCCATGATCTGTAAATAAGTGCCTGTTGTCTAGCTGCCCTCACCCCATCAAATGCTAAGACAGTTCCTGTCATCTTGTGGCCCCCTTTCCTCAACTTATACTTTGATAATAAGTCCCTGGCTTCCAGTGGGACCTCTGTCCCTAACCCCATCCTGAGCCAAAAAGCCTTTGGCATCCAGTGGTATATCTACCTCTCTCAACCATCCTGTGCTAATAAGCCTGTGCCTCCCTGTCTCCCCCATCCCATGCCAAAGGTCTCTAGTAACCAGTGGCACCTCCTAGCCCCACCAAATTGGGACTGGTACAGCCCTCCCCCCTCCTCAGCTAGCAACTGTCTGAACTGTTTCTGCAAAAGCAATGTATGAAATACAAGTCCAGTGTGTGTATTCCATAAGTTGCCCTGAAAACCTGGGTTTTTAAATGTTGTAAGTTACGACTGACACTCCAGCTTCTGTTCTCTGCTTAAAGTTTATGTGCCAGCTTTCTGATTTGGAACACACCACTGAGGGCATGGAAACACAGAAGCAACTGAAGAATCAGGCTGCAACAGACACTGCCCAAAGACAGCAGAGGCAAAATTAGCAGTGGGAAATACACCTCATGGCACCACTGATGCTACACCCATAGGCCAGAGAGGAGTACAAAGCAGCACTCAGGAACTGCAAGGCTAGCACTAAGAAACATAAGAGAGGGGAAAGCCATCTGATGGCCCAGCAGGTAGAGTTATGTACTCCAGTGCTGGAGACACACGTTTAGAAGTGAACTCAGGAAGCTGGCTGGGCAGCATGAGGGCTGGGAAGGCACTGCATTCTGCACTGCTCCCAGTCCAGAGGGGGCAGATGTTGGGTTTCACTTCTCTGGTGACCCTTGCAGCGGCCCAGGGAGCTTTCTCCTCCACAGGGGATGTCATCAATGTGTTGAGGCCTGCAGGGGCCATGCCTGACATCAGGGAGATGGGCGGGGAAAAGAACAAAGATGGAAGAATGCAAGTAGTGCAGGCTTTGTGAAGTCCTGCCTATTAGCCTCCTGCCCACCCCATCACCCAAACCCCCTGCCACATCTGGATTGTTTTTTGAGGGGGTGAATGGCCCTCCCTATCCTGGCCCAACATAGGGGAAAATCTGTTGGGGTACTATAGCAAGTAGGTGCAGGAGAGGTGGAAGTTGGTTGGGGGCAGAATGGACAGGGCTGAGAGCAGCCTGCATACTTGCATGGGCTATAAAAAATGTTGTGGCAAAAAAGAAACTTAAGGAAGGACTGGAAGCCAGAAAAGAAGTAGGAGCTGCAGATAACACCAAAGCCTGTTTTCAGTATGTAAATGGAAGAAGGAGGGTGATGTAGTGGACTGGTAGTAGTGCAAGTTAGCTCACACTCAGGTCGTGCAGGGGTTGTGGTACAACTGCAGGTTAGCCAACCCTCACTGTAATCCGAAACACACAAGGTGCACCTGTAAATATAACAATGGTTTAAAATCTCAGTGGTTGAGGACTTCTGGAGAGAGGGTCACCATTGAAAAAATTCCCCCACCGGCCCATCAGTGCAGCGGTAGCATTACTGCTCATGATGCTGGTGACCTAAGTTTGGGAATGAGCTCGGGTCATCGGGGGCCGGCCAGGGAAAGCAGGACTGAGTGTCCCAGAGGGCACTGTCCCCCTCCAGGGAGGGATGGCTCCATTCTCCACTGCCACACTGCCACCTGGGTGATCACAGGTGGCAGTACAGCTGGAGATGGATTGGCAGTGAGGGAAGTCACGAACATCGGCATGTGGAAGCCTGCATAGCATGCACAGGGACGCCTTGATGTCACTGCATATGACGTCCTAGGGCAGAAAAACTCGAAAACGACTATGACCCAGCATCTCCATGATGAAGACTGCCCATGTATATCCAGGTCCCCTGTCTCCCAAGCATGTGCATCACCTGAGGAAATGTGATATCGGGGGGTGTCTCCCCGACCCCACCTAGGGAGCAAGCCAAGGCTCAGTGGAGGTACATGGCTGTGGCTGGGGGATGCAGTGGGATTGGGAGGTGCCTGGAGGTCCTGAGACATGGAGGGCTGGAAATAAGATTGCATATACCAAAACCTAAAAAAAAAAGGAAAATCTGCTGCCCCACCCCATGAAACACACTGGAGCAAAGGGCCAGGGCACCTGATGTCTAGCCAGTTTTGCTCCACTAGTGCACCATGTCTGTCATATTTAGCATCTGAGTAATAAATATATCAGTTGCATCTAAGTCCATGGTGCTGTCTTCCTTTTGAGTGGCGCTGCATCTTGTGGGTTTTGGTTCTATGGAATTGGGCCCCTGAAAACAGAGGAACTCGGGAAAGAACAAGTAAAAGAGAGCCAGAGGCAAAGGCTGAGATGCTGAATGAACATTTCAGTGTCCACCACAGGGCTGTCAAGGGAGGGCGTGTGATCATTGGAAGGTCCCATGGCATCAGATGTAGACATAATGCAATCTGTCCAAAGAAATGGGTGCACCACCAACAAATTATAGTGCACCTCCATAGATAGTAAGTACAGAAACTAGACAGAAACACTCTATGCAGGAAAAATTTAAACTGTAAAGTTTTAGTTTGTTGAAAAACAAACAGTGCAAAACTAGTTGCAGTCAGCTGCACCTAACAATCCACGTAATCCCTGGTGCTTCAGAGCTGGATTTTTTTTTCCTCAGGGGAAAGATGTGCTCCAACCTAGAAGAACCAATGATAACTTATTTAGTTAGTTAGTTTTTGTTTACCAGGTTAGTGCACTAGACAAAAAGCATTGCCTATTTTCAGGCATGACCCAGAAGAGTTACAAAGGAACAGCAATGACAAGTGATACAGCAATTCAAAACATCAAACAATGGTTAGACAAAACCTGACGATCATAAAACAATGCAGAGTGCAAAGCAATTCAGAAGACAATCATAAATAAGTGCATAAATGATTTGTGGAAGAAAGGTAAAGCCATGATAGGCATGTGTACTTTAGAATAGTTACATGTGTACTTATCTGAGCCCATGAGGAAGATACGAAGTTCCTTCTTAAAAGCCTGGTGTGACTGGGAGTGCCTTACAGATTTTGGCAAGGAGTTCCCGAGCTTGGGAGCAGATGCTGTGAGAGCATGCTCAGCCAATTTTGTAGCACATTTTGGTATGTCTAGAAGAAACCTATCAGCAGACCTCAAGGGACTGGCCTGTGTGGCTTGTCTTAACATGCTGGCCAGTGTCTCTGGTGTGTACCAGTTCTCATGATATTATCTATTGTACAACCAGTGGTCAACCTACTTAGGTCATTTACTGCAGCTGACTGCAAATACCTTTGCATTATTTGATTGTTTAATTTCAGTTTAACTTTCATAGGGTGCAGTGGAAAGTAGAGTACTTTTGTCTGGTTTCTGTACCCATGATGCAGCCTGTAGACATCACAGTTGCCCTAGTGACCTTGTGACACTCAGGCCAAGTAAGTTGCATTGGATAGCCGGGATATATCCCAGGATCATAGTGGAGCTATGTAGTGCGACCACCTCTTGCAGTAATATTACAGAAGTCTGTCTGGTGGGGGGGGGGTGAGGGAGTTGCCAGAGGACTAGAATGTGGCCAATGTGGTCCCCATCTTCAAGAATGGGTGATGTTTGACCCCAGCAACTACAGTACAGGCCAGTCAGCATCAGGGCTTTGCAAAGTCCTGGAAGCTATTATCGAGGCAGGCTCACAGAGCACTTGGTTGATGGCAAGTTTCTTTCCTCAGAATGGCTTTATGAGGAGCCAATCATGTAAAACATATCTGATCACCTTCTTCAAGGGGATGACAAGAGAAGTGGACAAGAAGAGGGCCACAGCCAAAGTCCATATGAACTTCAGTAAGACTTTTGACACAAACACATGTCAAGCTTCTGGACAAAATATATCAGTGGGAAATACATGAGGCCTACATCAGGCAGATTGCTAACTAGCTTGAGGGCAGAAAGCAGAGGGTTGTGGTGGACGGGAACTACTATGGGGGGAGAGTGGTACTCAGCAGTATTCCTTAGGAAGAGGAGCAGGGGTCACTGCTGATCAACGTTTTGATCAGCTATCTGGAAACTAGGGTCTCTAGCAGGCTGCTGCTAAATTTACTGAGGACATTAAGCTGGCCAGAGTTGTAGACTTCCTTGAGGATGGGGAAAACTTCAAGAGATCTGAACAAGCAGGGTGCTTGGTTGGATTCATGGAGTCTCAGATTACATGTAGCCAAATGAAAGGGGCTGCACTTGGGGAGGAAAAACAGAGGTAGGACTTTCAACGCTACTTGGCCACTGTTGCATCCTACCTGCAGTTTGATATAGTTATCCTTTTGTGTTATTTACAGTATTGTGCTGTGTTGTACTTGATATAAAGTTTTCAGCCCTATATCTTGTACCTCAGTGTGCTTGGTGCTCGATTCGATGTATATTATTAATTTTGGGTTCACCCATGACGGTACGTGGGCAATGTGGATGACGTCATTTGGGGCACAGGAAATATGTCGCCTGGAATTATTGCGGGTGACATTGCACCACCTGACAGAGGCAGCGGCAATACTTTGGTTTTGCCTGGGTCTTCACTCACCGCACCCTCCAAATATAACTATAACAGTCTGTGAAGCGGGCATACTGTGAAGGGCACAGATATTGTGGGGACACTCAACAGGATGTGAGTGCAAGACGATCTAAAATCCAGATCACCCCTGTCACACACGCCCTTGTTGCAGCACCCACAGTACAGCATCCTAATCACAGCACCCTAACAATGGCATTTCATTAATTCCGTACACTACTAGTCATGGTGGCAAACTGGTCTTTTCCAGAGTCAGCCTGCATCACTGTTACCAGCTTTCTTAATACTTCAGTAGCTGCTACCACTCAGCTTAGACACTCTTTTGGGGGTATCTCCAGATCTGTGTCTCTCCAAAACCACTGCTCACACTATACGGTGCTCCTTGCTCAAGGTCACACAACCCACCCTTGTCAGTCACAGCTAAGAACACCTTACTTTAGAAACAGATTATGGCAAAGGATTGGTAGCCTTCTCTTCAGAGGTGAAAATATGGTTTTGTCAATTATAAATTGGTTAGCTGTACCTCAGTGAATTCAGTCACAGAGACATGAAGTATATCAAAATGTATAATATTTTAATACTGCTGGATATTTACCCAGATAATACAGGATATTACAGCAAGACTACAGAGGACAGTAATTCTACAGAAATGGAAAGAAAATTGTTTTGAAGAATAAATTGTAGAACAAACCTTTTTCTCTCTCTCTCTTTCTCTCTCTCTGTCTCTCAAAGTAGGATAGATTACAAGACACGTTAATGAATCAAGGCAGACTCAAACCCCTAAATGGTAGTTTTCACATAGTCTAAAGCCTGACTGACACTTTCAGACCTTGCCAGACCTAAAGACAAATACAGCTGCTCCACCATGACACGTCATCCAGTATGTCACTCTGACATCACAGATTTAACATTCTTTGTGTCTTTGAGCTAGTCCTTATAAAAACTTAATCTGATCATGACCTTGGCTTTGTATATATAAATTACATCTGCTTTTTGTCCTAAGCCTTGTCAGGATGTCTGGTTTAAATGCATGAAAGGGTTCTTCCCCTTTTGAAGCTTGCTCATAAACTGGTCAGAGATTTCTACCACTCTCCAGGGACAGCTGGTCTGTTTCAGCAGAGTCACTGATAAGAGCATTCTGACCCTTCCCCGCAGTCCCTAAATTCTAACTGATAATCAAAATTAAAGACAAAAACATGGAAAAAGAAAAATTCACCAAAGTTGTTACAGCCACTTTAAACTGCCATACCAATGAGCTGGTTTTATTTTGATTTTTAAACTGGCAATACATTAGCAACCACACTGCGTTGTTTTTCAGCACTTAAATATGTCAACAGCAACCTTTCTAAATTGTTTTTACAACTCATCTGGAATGTATCACAGTTCTATAACAGTGCAATGCTAAACAGAGCTGCAGCTCTAAGGCAACAGTTTTTGTAATGATTAATGTGGGATACAGCAACATAGGAACATTGACAATGATGGCAGAAAAAGACCAATGGCCCAGCCAGTCTGCCCGAGTTCCCTATTTAACCTTAGGACCTACCATCTCTCCAGGGTCCTAGCCCTCCCTATCTTACCCTCACTTTCTCCATCCTCATATTGCCACCCAGAGCAACTACAATAACCTTCATTCTGTCCCAACTGTGCTTGAAACCATCAATGGTTTTTGCACCCACTATCTCAGTGGGCAGACTGTTCCATGCCTCTGCCACCCTTTCTGTAAAATAGCACTTCCTCACTTCCCTACTGAACCTCCCTCCTGTTAGTTTCCACTTGTGTCCATGTGTCTGTGAGGTAGTATTTAAGCTAAACAGTTCCCTACAGTTTACCTTGTTAATTCTTTTTATGAACTGGAAAGTCTCTATCAAATTGTCCCTCTCCCTTTCATCTCCAGTGAGTACATGTTCAGTGCCTTGAATTGCTCCTCATAGGACCTGTCCTGTTGTCCCTGAATAATTTTTGTTACACTGCGCTGCACTGTCTCCAGCCTATCCCTATCCTTCCTGAGGTGAGGACTCTAAAACTGGGTACAGTACTTCAGTGGCCTCACCAAGGATCTATATAGAACAAGTATTACCTCTCTGTTTCTGCTATCAGTACCCCTCCCAATACGTCCCAGCATCCTACGTTCCTTGTTTTAGGCCTTGTTACACTGACTTGATTGTTTTAGAGAATGGCTGATGTTAACTCCAATGTCTCCTTCCTCAGATGTAGTACTAAGTCTCATCGCTCCCATCCAGTTCTCTGTCCTAGAGTTCTTATTCCCTAGGTTCATCACCTTGCATTTTTTTATGTTAAATTTCAACTGCCAAACCCTAGACCACCCCTCTTGTTTTTGTTAGTCTCGCTGCATTTCCTCTATTCTCTTGTCACTATCCACCTTCCACAGAGCTTAGTGTCACCTGCAAAGAGGCATAACCTGCCCCCCATTACCTCATCAATGTCACTGATGAACATGTTGAAGAGGACCTGACCCAGGACAGATCCCTATGATACCCCTCTGGTGATCTCCCTCTCTTCTGATTTAACCCTTTTGACCACAGCCTTCTGTTGCCTTCCCTTGAGCCAGTTGCCTACCCAGTTTACTATGACCTGAGCCACACCTAGAGGCTCCATCTTCTTTAGCAAGCATCTGTGAGGCACCAAGTCAAAAGCCTTGCTAAAGTTAAAGTAGAGCACATCCACAACATGATCCCTATCTACTTCCCCCATCACTCAGTTAAAGAAAACTATCAAGCTAGTCTGACAAGACCTCTCTGCCTTGAATCCATGCTGTTTACTATCCTAAACACTGTTGCCCTCTAAGTAGTCCATGAGGTCCTCTTTGATCAGTGATTCAATCAGTTTCCCAACAATAAAGGTAAAATTGACAAATCTGTAGTTCCCTGCTTGTTCCTTGTCACTCTCTTATGGCGTACAACTACATCCAATGTCAAAAAGATGTGCACAAGGATAGTGGTGCTCATTTAGCAGAATTAATAAACTTCACATGTAAAAGCTGTGAGACACAACCAATTATATATAGCGAATCGAGTTTAAGACTTAATATTTATTATAAGTAAATGCTACACCAGGCATAGCCTGATACATTTTGGATCTGTGATCCTTTATGAAAGGCACATCAAAGCCTTTGATGAAGGATCACAGATCCAAAACGCGTGAGGCTATGCCTGGTGTGGCATTTTACTTATAATAAATATTAAGTCTTAGAGCTCCGGTGTCATTATATAATTTGGTTGTGTGTTCCACAGCTTTATACATATGAAGTAGAACTACATCCACCACCCTCCAATCCTTTGGAACAACTCCTGTCCAAGTTGAACTGTTGAATAGACCTACCAGGGGTTCAGTAAGTTTCATTGCCAATTCCCTGACTAACCTCTGATGCAACCCATCCGGTACAGGGCCAAATCTATCTTTAGGGCTGCCAAACTATTCAGGACCCTTTTGCTGGTAAATATTAGCTGTCTTATCTCCGGGACCCCCTTAGTGGTCATTTTGATGACACTCTTTGGCATGGGCCCATCATCTTCCCTAGTGAAAACGAGCAAAAGTTCTCCATAAGGACAGCAGCCTTTTGCCTGTCCTCCTGTATCACCCTACCCCTCCCCAGCTAGCCTTGCAATTCCCCCCTTTTAACTTTTTTTCTGTAATGTATCTGAAGAACTGTTTCTGTCCACTCTTCACCACTTCTGCAGTAGGCAGCTCTATGTCCACTTTTGCCTCCCTAACCTCTCTCTTTCCCTCCCTATTTTTCAGTAACTATTCTCCCCATTCGTTCTCACCCTGCTTTTCTTTATATTTGTAGAATACCTTTTTCTTGCCCCTCAGTGCCTCTCTGACCCTTGCCAAGAACCATAACAGTCTCTTGAATCAGTTATTTTTGGTTACTGTTCTCATGCATACCTTAGATGCCTTGAGAATGGCCTCTTAATTGCCCCATCTCTCTTCCACCCTACCTTTGTTATCCACTCCTACTAACTTATCCCTGACCAGCTTCCTCAGCCTATTGAAGTCCACCTTTCTAAAATCAAGGACTTATTTATTTATTGAATTTTGTTAACCCGGTAGACCCACTGAGACTAGAAGTCCCTTTTTCAGGGTTGACCGGGGGGGGGGTGGGATACAGATAGTAACCAACTGAAACTGAACCAGATTAAGCTGCTGGTGGTATTTTTTTAGTGAATGAGGGAAATTTGGCCAGGACACTAGGGAAATTTCCCCTACTCTCTTTGAGAAGTGCCATATGATCTTTAACATCCACCAGAACTACCACCAGAACAGGCAGATGGGACCTCGGTTTAAAGTCTCATCTGAAAGATGGCACCTCAGGAGTGCAGCATCCCCCTCATGCTGCACTGCAGTGTCAGTATTGGGATATTAACCCAAGTGCCTGATGTTGGGATAGGACCCACAGCATTCTGATCTCTCAGCCTCAGAGTCGAGTGTGTTACCTGCTGAGCCACTAACATTGACAGTGTCTTGATTGTGGTTTACTAGATCCGAGGGCCAGTTTGAACCAAACAGAGTTATGGTCGCTGTTCCCCAGTGGCTTCCTTACTCTCACAGCTTCTACCACCTCCAAGTTGGTGAGCACCATATCGAGAATTGTGTTCTACCTGGTGAGTTCTTTAACTAGCTGTTCCAGTAGACAGTCTAGGAATGCATTGCCTCATATGTGGTGCTCCTGGGGTTCTAAGTGATTTGGGCTATTCAGAAAAGAGTAAGCCCAAGAGGCTGTCCTGCACTTATTGCTTCCTTGGTGGCAATGTGTTCCACACTCTAGCTGTTCTTCTTTTCTTCTTTGGTGAAGGGAACCCATAGTATATTCCTCTTTTCCTAACCTGCTTCTTACACTAATCCTAACTACATTCTACTTACTCCCTATTCTCTGCACCTTCATCTTCCCAATTTTGCTTATCCCTTTACCCTTCCACCATTTTCTACCCTCCCCTTTCCTCTGTTTGTCTCTTGCTCTCTCATTGCCCCTTCCCCATATTCTTACACCTCATTACATCAACTGTTCCTTTTCTCCCACTCTTTTTAGTGTTAGTTTCCTTTCTGTAATTATTTTGAGCTGTACCTGCACATTATCTGTCTCGTAGCCCTTGTACAGTTAGCATTGTTTTTGTATCTGCCGACCTGATTTCTATTTATGGAACCTAAGTAAGCTGTACTTGCACCTTACTTGTTTTGTACAACTGGTTTTGTTGCCACTGTTGTTGAATCTGCCATTGTGATTATTAATCCTATGTACCTCCCATGTATGTTAGTCCTTCCAGGACCGCCTCGCAAATGAGCTGTCTCAATGGTATCATCCTGGTAGAAATAAAATTGAATTGAAATTTAACTGAAGACTAACACAAAACAGTGCAGCCACAAATGGTGATGGGTATAACTCAGCGATCGCTGAAACAGTGACAAAAATGCAAAGGAGCTTTTCTGTGGGGTGCTTTGCCTCCTGCACCCCCCTTACAAAATTAACCAACTCTGAGGGGGAAGCAACTCGGGGAGTGGGAAAAGCCATAGGTTGCCTTTTTGGCGATTGCAGGCCTGTACCCCTTGCCATTTGTGGCTGCGCTGTTTTGTGTTTGCCTATTTTGGGCTCACTCTTTTTGAATTGGTCAAATCATGGGACAACATTCCAGCCACTGGAATATCCCAATCGATGCCCAGCAGGTTCAGGGCAGGTCACCCACCACCACTACTATGTCTGTCTTTGCTACCCCTTTTTTAAGTTCTTTCCTGAGCTCTCTGTCTCCTTCCTCCTTGTTCCAGAGGTCTATAGATCACCCTCAAATACAGTTTCTTAGCTGCTATGAGTTGCACCCACAGTGACTCGGTCTCCCCACCACCACCACCCCGATGCACCCATCTTCTGCCCTGTGATGCCTTCCTTGACAAAAAGTTCTACTCCATCCCTCTCCTGTTCGTCTGTTCCTCCTAAACATTGTGTACCCAGGGACCATCAGATCCTTGTCATTATTTTCCGAAGCCCACATGTACATTATGGCCACAAGGTCCACCTCAGTGTCTTCTATCCACACCTGGAGCTCACTGATTTTGTTACCTAAGCTTCTACCATTAAGTCTTACCCCTTTCCATCTGTTCCCAGATTCTACTGTGCTACTACCATTGTTCTTTCCATGTCCTCCTGTCCCCTTGTTTTTCTTGGTGCTTGCATCTTTTTATTCCCCCTCTGTAATGTCCCTTCAGCAATAGATGTGGAGCTGTCAGTAAGGGCTACAGCTCTTTTTGTACTCACTGTTCTGCTGCAAGCCCCCTGATGTGGGGGAGTACTAGCTAGGATCTCATTCCTTTCACTGTCACCAACTTTCCCCTAGACCCAGTCTCCTCCACAGACAGTTTATCTGTCAGATATAGATGTCAAACTTGTTCCCTAGCATGCAGGCCCCCCTCTCTCATCAGGTGATGTCTGTAACCCCTGAAGAGCCTTCTGTCCCAAAAGTCCCCCCAACCCCCCACAAAGTGGTACCCCTTTTCCTGACACCATCTCTTAAGCCATCTGTTAAACTCATCCATTACATGACTCCTTATCATATCCTGCTTCCACTCCCTGTCCCACACAAGAAAGACTTCAGAAAAGGTCAGGGAGGCTGAGTGTGCCACCAATCTGTTCCTCCATCTACAGAGGTTCTGCTTCACCATCTTCACCAACTGGTTTGCCAGATTATTGGTACCAGATATACCAGCATCCCCAGCTGGCCCTGCTCCCTCTCCACTATCCTTCTTCTCTTGTCTAACTCCCAAATGACCAATTCCCCAGGCAGGCACTGTACCATCCCCCTCCCATACACCCCCACTTTCTGTACCCCCAATCTTGAATCCCTGATGACCAAGACTCTCCTGGTAGACTTGCTTCCCTTGGGTGCCATCACACTGCCCTGCCCTTTCCCATCAACTGACTCAGAGTACCCCTAGCAGAGTCAGGTGCCTGAACCTCCTCTAGGGGGTGTGAAGCTATCTGCAGGCTTGATGATGGGGGGGTTGAACAATCTCCTTATGGCTACTGCTTTCCTTCCTCCCCACCACTGTCCACCACCAGACCAGTGGGTCTCTGGAGTAGCGGGGAAGAGGGTGGTGGGCCCCAGCTGAGCTGGCAGCATGCCACATATATTTCAACTCTTGCTGCCACCAGCTGAGCTTGGAACTCTGTCATGGACCTGCAGATAGAGCAATGCCCCATCCTGCAGACCATGTCCCTAGAGAAGCGCACCCCATCGCTACCACAAATCACTGCCTCCTCTATGAACCAAATCCCCATAAAGACCTGTACAAAAAGACAACTCAATTAACTCATTGTGCTTGCTTAGATATGGTGCAGCTATAGGCTTCATTACAGCACAGAAAAAAGAGTAAAAATCTACCCTGTAGTGCTCACCTAGATAGGGTAAAGCTGTAAGATTTTGGTCCAGCCCAGTGGCACTGAGGGTTGAGGGGCTGGACACCACACCTCGTGCCACGCCGGCGACCCAGGTTCAGGAATGAGCCTGGGTCATCAGGGGTTGGCAGGGGAGGACTTGGATTGAGCATCCGTAGACTGCTCTCCTGGTCCTGGGTGGGTTGGGGACTCTTTCCATGCTGTAGCAACCCCTGGGGATGTTCAGGGGCACTACTGGAGTGGGGGATTTTGGAAGGGGAACATGGCGGACATCGGCACGCTGTGCCTTGACATCATTGCACATCTACATTCCAGGGACCAATTAGGAGAGAAAATGGCTGGACATGACCGTGCAGCTTGATGGCCACACTCCGAGCCACCTGGAGGACTTTGGCAGAGTCCTGTCGGGGAGGGTCCAGGGCTATCCTGGCTGGCTGAGGGGAGCCCTCCAGCGGGATGGCAAGATGGCCATCCCAGATCCTTCTGTGCGCAGTTTGAGCTACCCAGTTCTCTGGGCGGGCGGAGCAGGCGACTGGATGCCGCAAGCTGGTGTGTGCCACAGTGGGGCAACAAACTGTTAAATGATAAAAAAATAAATAAAACAGCTGTAAGATTTAACTGTAGCAAAAAAAAAAAACAACCTTGCAAATTAAAGCTAAACTAGCTATAGGACAGAACACATGCATGCAATTATACTTAGAACTTAAGTAAGGAATAATATTAACTAATGCTGATGCAGGCTACTCCCTTCACCTCTATTAAAACATACTGAGAAAAAACTGGTGATCTGTTTGGCTAACAGCAGGTCACAGGCATGTAATTATTCTCTCATAATTACAAGCTAGCTCTACTTTTAGCCAACATAACCTGATCACAGACACATAGAAACATATCAGTACACAGCACATTCTGACACTTCAGCCATGGATGACGTGGGGATTACTGGTGTGCCACATACTGGTGCCAGATGGCAGCTCGGGTCTTTAATCTGCAATTTGCTGTTTAACTCACTGTATGGTCACTGCTGAAAAGTCCCTGTTTTGATGTCTAGGCTGTAATTTTGCACCAATAAAGTTGGAAAGGGAGCTAGTGAGCTATCTTTTATGTTTTGGCAGTGACTATTTTCAGCAAGACACCTCTAATCTGTGTGTGCAGCAGCTGCTTCTTCTGCTATGACATGTGGAGACTGGATGACTCTCAGAAACATTTCAACTATGGATTTTCACTTAAAAAATTACAACTAGACAATTTAGAAAGACCCAGACCAGAAGAAGATGTCCATGAATCTACTCACCTAGGACCCTCTGCTGCTGGTACAAGTTTTTTTGAAATCAAACCAGAAAGGGAAAACGTGAGCAGACACATTTCAATAAAACCTGAAGAATTAGACCAGCTAGAAACAGAAAACGATGAGCCAAATACTAAAAAAGCAAACATCATGGGCCATCTCTGTGTTTAAAAGCTGGTTAGCGGAGGGAAAAGAAAAGTGGAACTGAAAACCCTAAGCTGTGAAGCACTAAATGAGGTACTGTGGGAATTCTATGCCACAGTTTGAAATTTGCAGGGAGAACAGCACAGCCTATCCAGTTACAGCTGCCTGAGGGCAGCTATTAATAGATAACTCAGCTCACCAGAAATCAGTAAGAATGTGAACATTTTAAGAGACCGCACATTTAACAGCTCAGTGTTTCTGTGGTAGGAGTAAAGATTACAAAAACAGGGGAAAGACAACAGTGAACACTATCTCTGAATCACTAATGAGGACCTCCACAAACACCAACACACACATGCTGTGTCTCTCGAGGCTGTCCTAGGATTAGGAAGAAAGGTTTAGTTTGACCTACAGTTCCACTTAGCCCACCATGGATGATAGAGACAAAAGGAACTAACTTCTCAAAGGTTTGCTGTCCAGCAAGATGAGCAGGTGCTATGTTGCATACAGTAACGAGGACACACAAAGGAGCAACACATCTCAGAGGTTGCTAGGTGGTGCAGAGGAAGGCAGCTAGCCCAAATCCCAAACAAAACATATAAAGTTCTGCACACAGTACAAAAAGTATCAGAACACAAAAGATTTATTCCAAATGAACCAGGGGTTTATTCCAAGATGAGGACAAGGATCACTACCCCAGCGCTTCCAGCGCGACCAGCAATTGGTCTTCATCAGGAGGTGGAGTCACGCAAGTACATTGCTCAGTTTATACATAGGCAATTAACATGTTTAATCAGCTAACATCAATTACCATGAACTCATGTATTAGTTAATTCACAGCTGATAAACACTAGACCCCATTAAATTATAAGTGAATCAGATTGGGGGGTCACCATGAATACAAACATAAAATGTGAATATCAAAATACCAATGTAACTAACAAAACCACTGGTGACTAATGATGCTAGCCCAGATAATTAAATGTTCAAAAATCAGTTATATTTAAATTGAGAATTAAATCTTCCTTCTCTGTGTTATATCACAGCTGGCAATAATCTGGGAATGCACAAGGGACTCTTCACTAGTGCAATATAGAAACATAGAAACATAGACTTTGACGGCAGATAAGGACCGCTAGGCCCATCTAGTCTGCCCATTTCCCTACCTACAGGATAGGCCGCAGATCCTAGTTAACCAACAGCCTTTATCTTCCTGCCCCCCCACAAGAATTGCCTTATGTCTGTCCCGTGCATTCTTGAATTCTCCCACAGTTTTAGACCCCACAACTTCCTCAGGAAGGCTGTTCCATGCATCCACTACCTCTCTGTGAAATAATACTTCCTCACATTGCCCCTGAACCGCCTCTCCTTCTATCTTTAAATTGTGTCCCTTGTTCTTGCAAGTCTCTTTTCTGAAAGATGCTACCCTCTTGGACTTTGTTGATTCCTTGAGGTACTTGAAAGTTTCTATCATGTCCCCTCTCTCCCTTCTTTCCTCAAGGGTATACATATTAAGCTCCTTTAGTCTCTCCTCATACGGCTTCTCTTGCAGACCCTGCACCATTTTAGTTGCCCTCCTCTGGACTGCCTATATCCTGTCTATGTCCTTGCGGAGATGGGGTCTCCAGAACTGGACACAGTATTCCAGATGGGGTCTCACCAACTGTCTGTACAGAGGGATAACAACTTCCTGTTTTCTGCTGCTGATGCCTCTCCCTATACATCCCAGTATACCCGGCCTCCCTACTGCCTTCTCACATTGCTTGCTAACCTTAAGGTCATCTGATATGATTACCCCCAGGTCCCTTTCCTGTTTTGTTGTTGTTACTACCTCCCCACCCATTGTGTATTCTTCTCCTGGGTTCTTGTTTCCCAGGTGCATTATTTTGCACTTTTTTGCATTGAATCCTAGCTGCCATACATCTGACCATTCCTCCAACCTTGCCAAGTCCCTTTTCATCCTTTCCACGCCTCCTTGTGTATCAACCCTGTTGCAGATCTTTGTGTCATCTGCAAAAAGGCATACTTTTCCTTCCAGTCCCTCTGCAATGTCACTGATGAAGACATTAAAAAGGACTGGACCCAATACTGAACCCTGCGGTACCCCACTAGTAACCGCCCTTTCATCAGAGTGGACTCCATTTACAATTACCTTCTGTGTCCTGTTGTCCAGCAAATGTTTTACCCAGGCTACCACCCTGGGACCCACTCCCAGGCTGGTTAATTTGACTATCAATCTTTTGTGTGGGACTGTGTCAAATGCCTTGCTAAAGTCTAGGTAGGCCATGTCCACAGCCCCTCTCTGGTCTACTACTTTGGTCACCCAGTCAAAGAAATCTTTAGATTCTGCCTGACATGACCTTCCGCTGGAACCCATGCTGCCTTGGATCCTGTGCTCCACTGACCTCTAGGTACTCAACTATTCTTTCCTTCAGAAGTGACTCCATCACTTTCCCTACCACAGAGGTCAGACTGACAGGTCTGTAGTTTCCTTCCTCTGTCTTGGTCCCACTTTTGTGAAGGGGAATGACATCCGCCTTCCTCCAGTCTTCGGGTACCACACCATCCTCCCATGATTTATTAAAAAGAGTAGCCAGTGGTTTCACTAGTTCCTTCCTTAATTCTTTTAGAATTCTGGGGTGAATTCCATCAGGATCCATTGCTTTGTCCACCTTCAAGTTTTAGGAGTTATTGCAGAACCTTTTCTTCTGTGAAAGGACTGGGATCGACCCCCCTATCAAGAGTGCTTCTGTTAATTGGATTAGGCACTTCCCCCTCCTCTTTTGTGAATACTGAGCAGAAAAATTCGTTCAGTATTCCTGCTTTTTCACTGTCCCCCTCTGCCCACCCACCGTTCATTCTATTCAGCCTCACTATCCCTCCCTTTGTCTTTCTACGCTCACTGATGTACCTATAAGAGGTTTTATCCCCCTTCTTAACTGAGTTGGCTATCTTTTCCTCAGCTTGGGCCTTTGCTATTCTGACTTCCCTCCCTGCTTCTTTCTGCCTTAATTGGTACAGCTCTCTGTCCTGCTCCTTCTGTGTTTCCTTATACTTCCGGAATGCTATCTTTTTCTTCCTGACTTTCACAGCCACCTCTCTTGAGAACCATAGTGGCTTTTTCTTTCATTTTGATTTGTTTATTTGCTTCACACAAAGGCTTGTTGCGTCTGTGATGGCAGTTTTGATAATTCCCCATTGTTGCTCCACACCTCCTTCTAGCCTGTTTGCTAGTGCTTTTCTGAGGCACTCTCCCATCTTGCCAAAGTCAGCCCTCCTAAAGTCCAGTACCCTCACTTTTGTATGGCTTGACGCTGTAGCTGAGTTTAACATGAACCACACTGTTTGATGGTCACTTGTCTCCAGATGGCAACCTACTTCTAGATCTGAGATCCTCTCACTGCCCCCGTTTGAGAGTACGAGGTCTAAGATTGCTCCCTCACGAGTGGGTTCCGAAACTAGCTGTCTAATGCCTGCCACCTGTAGGGCATCAAGAATGGCCCTGCTCTTGGATGTGGCTGCAGCAAATGTGCTCCAGTTAACATCTGGCATATTCAGGTCTCCCATCAACAGTATCTCCCCTTTCTCTGCCATTCTAAGAATTCCTTCCATCATATCCTTGTCCATTTCTTCCCCCTGACATGGGGGTCTGTACACAACCCCTGTGCGGATTGTGGTGCCCTTTCCAGTCTCCAAGGTGACCCACAGTGCCTCCTCTCCTCCCTGTTTACTCTTTTGTTCAATGCATAATATAGGTCAGTCTATTATTCTATTTAGAAGGAGAAGCCATAGCAAATGGTGATCTGAAAGAAAGAGAGCAAAAGAGAATAAGCCCATGGAAAATAACTCAGAAGGTATCCACTGTAAGTTTTACTTTAAGTATAGTCCATATTCAACCTCCTCATTGAGACCATGTGGCTGTTCAGCATTAGGTGATACTATCTACACTACCAAAGTCCTTCAATGGATTCTCAAAAAATAACAAAGACTTACGTGAACCTAATAGAGACTAAGGTTCTTCATATTCGAGCAGCTGCTCAATCCCCTGTCACAAATGCACTCCATAGGTCAGGCCCTCTGCTCCCACAGTGCCAACCTCAGAGTGCAATAGTGTGAACAGGTAACAGACAGGGTAACCCTCCTGTCTGCTTTGGGTCCGAATCACCTTTAGCCTAGAGTTCTGCAGGGATTCAAACTGTGAACCTTATGCTAGCGTATCCAATGTGAGGCTCAGATATGTACCCTCTTCGGGACTACAGTACAATCTTTCACCAGGGGCACCCAATCAGGTATCCAAAATGAACCCTTAAAACTCTGTAAGAGACCTTAGGTAAATTCTTACCTTTTTATACAAGCTCAGTACACAATCAAGCTTTTTAACAGCTGTCAGACTTAACCACCTATACATCACATGCAAAAAGAAACTGAGAAGAAACCCAGACAGTATTTCAAAGAAAATGTTGTTTACTAAAAGATGATAAAAACATGCAAAATTAAACACAGAACAATATATCATACAGCGTACAATCATATACAATATAAAGGAAGTTACAGACAAAACACTCCTACCACAAAGACTTAATTTCTTTCTAAGTATTACCTTTCTAAGTGCAGTTTAAATCAGAGACCTGTGTCTCTCAGAGTCCGAGAATCATATGTCACAATCCCTATACATTGTTTCATTTTTAACTCTATCTGTCCCCACCCCCTTTTGAAGAGGTCATCTAGAATCTCCCTTAGATAATTTCTGATATAAGTGTCTCTGAGAATGTGAGTCATTGCCTTGAAAAATCTGTAACTAGCCATTTCCCAAATATGACCTTCTTTAATAAACGTTTTCTCTTTGAACTTAGCAATCCAACACTCATGTCCTATTGGGCTGATTGCCTGTGCTAGTGTGATCTGAAGGATTTTATGACTCTTCACACATTTTGGGTCATATGCTAAAAGGAGAGGAACCAGACCAATTACCTTGCCTTCTGTAACGTCATAAAAATCACATTTGGTTTAAATTTCAAAAGCCTGGACAAGTCATACACAGGTAATAAAATGCCCTTCTTTAAGGAAGTCTTAATTATTTGGTTCTTCTGATCTGTTTTACAGCATCCTGTGGTTTCAGATACTGACCTTGAAAGTTAAAGGCCAAATCTCTCACATACTAACATTTCATACACAGACCATTTATTTATAATATAAATATCATACAAGTAACCAGAAGCAGGGGCAGAGCATCACATCCCCTATGGCCAGTCTACAGTTTTATCAAATACTGAAGTAAAATCCTTCCAGATGAAAAGCATCTGGAATGCTAACCTACTTGGTACAGCAACAAGCCCATGGGCATCAATCTTCTAGCAACTATGCTTTCCAGACTGTCGGCAGAAGCAGCACTAAGCCACTGCTATACAAATTATGTGATCTGTAGCACGGCTGTGCACCTACTAAGTGACGCAGGTCTGGAGGTCTGACCAATAAGGTCAATCACAGGACATGAAAGTGAATCTAGCTTAAACAACTACTTGGCTTTGATTGCCAACTGCAAGTGATGGAGTGACTTACTTGGAACCGGAGGTGGCTACATCCCAGACAGGCACGAGTCTTCCCATGCCAAGCAGCAGGAAATGAATCCTGGCACCAAACACTACACAGCTTCACAAATGTCAGCATTTTCAGAACCCCCAGTGCCAAGTGCTACTTGAGTTGCAGAAATACCTCCTGTCCCCTGCAGTTCGACAGCAATTAAGGTCTTCTTGAAGCAAAGAACTTCTAACCAACCGAGCGTCATCAGTGCACTATAGCTAGGTAATCAATCAGTCACTGAAGACCCACTACCTAGAAACCCAGAGCTGTTGCCTAGCTATGTAGAGCCTCAGGACCAGTTACACCAAAAACACAGGACAACCACGCAGAACAAAATGAACATGGGAAATTCAAAGCCAGAACAATAATACAGAGCTGCACAATCTCGGGAAACATTGTTTTTAACATAAATTAAAATGCACCAGTTTGCAGTTCAGTTTCCCATTCACAACCTTTGCAGTTCAGTTTGTCATTCACATCCACATGTCAGCAGTTCACAGTTAAAGTAAAAAAAAAAACTGTTTAAGTAAAGTGAAAAAAAGGAGCCTTTATTTCAGTCACACTGAACATTTATTAATTCATTTACAAGGAATTTCCCATTAAAAAAACTAAGTTTAAACAAAGGACTACTTATGTCCAATCAGTCGAAATGAATACTTTTCTTGTTTAAAAACAATTAAAAACCATTTCTTTGCCTGATTTTTGAAAACAATTTCTCACAGTTTTCTCAGTATATTATAAGTATGATAAGACGCTTCAGGATTTCTGATTATGGTCAATAATGGCACACCTCTCTTGGGTGTTTAAAGGCACTCGGCACAAGTAGCTCATGGCTAACAACACCCTTGAAAGGTGTGCAGTTATTGACCCCAAATCACGCACCCTGTCATACCTTATTGTTTTTGTAATACACTCAGATACATTATACCTGGGGCCTCATAATAAAAATGCTCCCCAAACAATACTCCCATTAACAATACAGTTAACTTTTCCTATACAGTTTTAACTGGGATGAGATCAGCAGAGTTTCTGACTGCTGGCTGTCTCCTTGCCTACTCCCTGGAAGGCTCCTTATGATGCCCTTTGCACGTGGCCCTTAGCACAGAGGACCACAGCATGGAAGGACCACTAGTAGAGATGAAGTTTTGTAGGGGGTCCAGGATCAAAGGCTCAGGCAGCAGTCACTGATTGGCTACAAGGGGGTGAGAGGAGGCACAGCTTAGTTCTGATTGGTTGCCACATCAAGCCCTCTCCTGAAGTGACTTCTCATGTTGTTCTTGTAAGAAACTGGTGCAGCTTTGGATCTGGTCAGCAGCCAGTGAGGGGCAGGGCTCCTTCTGAAACTCATAAGCCCTCTTTTCCCAACAGACACTTCTCAGTGATGCAGGGACCAGATTAATACACCACGGAGAGGTAGGGGGTGGTGGCAATGGTTAAGTAACTCCTTGAGAAACACTAAAGCAACTAACTGGTGTGACAGTTTAATGTAAATTGTGCTGTATGTCACTGTAGTCTAGTATTCTCCTTAGTTGTGCCTGAAAATAGGTATTGTATGTCTCTAGTGCACTTATCAGGTAGTAGTCATGCAAAAGTGCATATCCAAGCAGTAGTACAAATACAATGTAAGGACAGTGAAACAGTCTGGGTACAGAGAAGTAGAGACTGGGTAACAACATGTAGGTCTTGGTCTACAGAGCAAAAAAAAAGTATGTACAAAATACACAGAAAAGACTTCCATGAACCCTCTGGGCCCTCAGTGGCTAAGGTGGTCTTCTTGCAGGACTTCATGCTGAAACCATGGCCACATGATTCTTCTGAACATCCCCTCAGTTCTAAAGTCCTACAACCCTATGCCCACTATAAAACTGACCTATGGTGGAGTTAGGGGAATATGTTGGGATAATGCACTATGTCTATGTCTCTGGAACCTCTGCTAAGTCATTTCTTTCTAAGAGAAAAACATGGAGGCTGACACACTTCCTTAGAGCCTCCAGGGGCCTAACTTTATTGTTTCTTCTGCTGTCTGGCAATGTTCATCCCAACCCAGGCCCTGCAGATAGCCCAGGACATAACTCAGGGAGTCATGGAAAACTAAACATAATCTCCCTAAATATTGGTAGTCTCATATGTGTGGAATGCATCTGTCTGTTGTATGTGTGTTAACATGTTGTCGATATGTGTTGTTACTGTGTGTTTAAAACAGTTTTTGAAATTAATAAAAAGAATATGCAAAAAAATATATATATTGGTAGTCTCCTACTTAAACTTGCTCAACTCGCAGCCTGGGCAGCATCAGTGTAACTGGATCTTATTTCCCTTACTGAAACCTGACTTAATCCCAAAATACCTGACTCTGCCATCTCACTACCAGGTTTCAATATCTTCAGAGAGGACAGACTAGGCAAGCAGGGTGGGGTGTGCATGATCTATCTCAGATCCAACCTGCAAGCCTCAAAACTTGAAATTAAAGACCTTTCTAGGGGCTGTGAATGCCTGCCCATTAAATTGCTGCTGGGGTGATGTCAAAAATCACTTGTCTACCTGACGGTCTGTATCCCATCTGGTAATCAGCAAGTGGGTATGGAGTCCCCTTCTAACTATCTTAAACAATTTAACTAGAGTTGGGAATTCATAGTAACTGGTGACTTTAATATTAACTGGACTGCAAAGTGCAGTACCAGGCACAGGGATAAAATTGTCAGTCTATTTCTAACACAAATGGTCACTGAGCACAGTAGAACTATAAATCCAGTTCTACAACACTACTCGATTGGGTACTGGTAACTCACCCAGACAAGGTCAAAAAGGTCAAAGCTCTACCTGATATCCACAGTGACCACCCCTGATACAGTGCTTGTGGGAAGTAAAACCAGCCAGACCCCCCAGTTCATAAACAGCCAGGTCATAAGCAAAACGAATGTGCAAAATTCAAATCCTATGTGTCCCAACTGGACTGGAGCTTCCTTGATGCCAACCCTGATATCGATTTGACCTGAGAATTCTATGTCAGGAATTCACAACTACCTGCAATAAACTTGCACCCTTCAAAAAGCACAAAGTAAGAGGTACACCTGCTGGTTGGATCACCCCAGAACTCCTTGTCCTCATAAGAGAGCGAGAGAGAGCGATAATCTGTGATCACTAGCCAGAGAGACTGGGTCCCCAGTCCATCTTCAAAAATACAAGCAAGCCAGGAATAAATGCACTACTCAGATTCAACTGGCCAAATCCAGCTATAGCAAGGCCCAGCAAACATAGAACTGGAGCAATGGCAAAAGATTATTGGAGATTGTCTCAGAACTCCTTGGTAAGGGTGAAAAAAACCTCACCAAAAATGTTCATGGTTGATGGACATAAGGTACTTGATCCAACCAAAACTGTCAACAAATTTAGTGTTACATTCACTGACTTTAGCTCTGTGGTCCCCACTGAGCCAACCCTGTCCTTGAGCAGTGGTTCTGGTCCTGTTGACACACAGCCACTGGACCTGGAGCCAGGTTATCCTAAATTCTATTTTAAACCTATTTCAGTAAAGGACACCTCTAATTATATAAGAAATGTGCTCGGTAAAACCAGAATGGGGCTTGATTCAATTGATATGAGGCAATTTGCCCTGGTGGTTGAGAAACTCTCCTACCCCATTTCCAAAATGTTCAACTTCTCTCTGTACAACTCCCAGTTCCTTGAAAATTGGAAATCCGCACTGGTTATACCGGCTTTTAAAAGTGGTAACTATTCTAACCTTTCCAATTACAGACCAATTTCAATACTCCCCCCATCCTAAGCCCTTGAGAGAATAGTGTCCGATCAACTTGTTTCATATCTTGAACAATATGAAATACAGCGTCCCCAACAGCATGGATTTCAGAAAAAACATAGCACCAATACAGCACTAACTGAGTATTCCAGTTTTATCCTAGAGGCACTTGACAATGGAGACAAGGCTATATCAACTGGACAAAAGCCTTTGACTAGACCAATAAACTCCTTCTCTACAAACTCCGTGGCTAAGCCTGTCACAGGACACAGTCACCTGGTTCCAGAGTTATCTCATTAATCACACTCAATGCGTTATGATAGATGGCTCCCTGTCAGATGTTAGCAATGTATCTATTGGTGTTCCCCAATCCCCAGGGCTCCATTCTGGACCCAATACTATTTGGCTTATTCACAAACCACTTGCCTGATGCCTGTCAATCTACAAATGTACTTCTATATGCAGACAATCCCAAAACAAGCTAGTTCTAAATTACAAAAAAACTATTTACAAGCCTACAAATGAAGAAAAAGTTACCCCCCTTTATCATCCGCAATGACCAGAGACATGTACTTTGAATAGTTGGAAACCTTTAAATACCTCGGGGTGATCCTGGATGGTGCCTTCTGTTTTTCTCCCCATGTTGGCCACCTTGTGTCCATGGTAAACAGAATATTGGGAGCTTTGTATCATAACTGGGGCCAACCTCGCTGCTAATGCTAGGCGCCTCATAACGACAAGCTAAGTACTGTCACTAGTTGACTATGGCCTCCCTGTCTATGCAACTGCCTGCAACTCAGTTTTCAGCAGAATGAATTGGATCTGTAATAAGGCTTTTCACTGTGTGCTTGGGGCTGACAAGTGTGCCCACAGCTGTACCCTCAATACCCAAACTAATAGGTTACCCCTGCCTTGCAGAATTAAGTTCCAGCTATGTCTGCGAGCCAAGAAGGTGCTTCTTCTAGGCCTAACCCCCCAGGCCCTAAATCACTGCTTCTGCTCTGTCACCAGTCTCTACAACACCAGGAGCATAGTTTGGAATGTCCTTGAACTGCCTTTCCACCATACTCAGCTGGGCAAGCGTTCATTTGCAGTTAGGACCACCAGCTGGTTATACAAGGTGCCCGATACTTTGTCCAATCTACCTAAGTTTAACCAGTTTAAGAGAGTACTACAGGAAGCCCAAATGTCTCAGTGCAACTGTAACTGCTGAACATCTTAACTAAAGTCCCTCCCGGTATACTTTTCGAACTGTGTCAGACTCTGGCTCTGAGGCCATGTGCCATGCTTTGCTGTACACTGAGTCTATCTACCTGACTTATTGTAAAATTGCATGCAGTTGATTCCAGCCTATTTATTTGTACTTGTTAGACTATATTTGTACTTGTTTAACTTCATTCCACTGGAACTCGCCATATTTTATTTGTTATGTTGCTTTGTAATCTCGGTTATTGATGTGAAACAGTTGTAAAAGATCATTTGTGCTCAAAAATATTCTCCGAAATTCTCATAACTAACTAACTAGCTAAATGTCTCCAGAATCCAGGAACAGAACAATAATGGTTTTCTATTATTTTTGTATCATTTGGAATTCTCTGAATTTTCCGTATTGTAACACCATTGATTGGATATCAGATAGATGGTATTATGACTTTCTGGTGTCAGATTGATAGCATTAAAATCTCTAACAACATATGGTTTGGAGATCACTACCTTTTTGGGTTATAAACCTCAGTCATATTTAAACTGGTGTAGCATCTCAGAGAGATTACTGATTAGTCCTGGCTTTTTTTTTTTTTTTGCTTGTTTTGGTTCAGAAGCGTGGGTGATTCAGTTAGTACCAGAGTCATGTTTTAACACTTTCATCATCACCATGCTACCTCAATTTTCCTACTATAACTTATTATCCTAGACTGACTTTTAGTCTCTCATATGAGATCTACTAAAATCTATTAAAACAGGTATCTTGAGCTATGTCATCAACACCACATTCTTCAGGTTCTCTCTCCTCACTCACAGTTTTAAATTCTGACATTTTGGACTGCTCAAGATCTCCCTCCTCTGACTCATGCTACTCTCATTAGCATAAGGGTCAGTGCCAGAGCTACCAGCAGTCCCAGGGACACCCACAACAACCTACTCCTTGACCACTATTCCTAAGCCTGAGGAGTAGCCAGCTTGTGTTGTACTGCTCCTCTTCTTACACCTCCCGCAGCCCCAACTAGCACAGATACCACAGATGTAGCAGAAAAACAATTGTGTATGCTAATGCCACCACTGCTGCCAGCTGCTCTTTTACTACTTTCTGCCACCACAGAAGTCATTGCTAAAAACATACTTGGTGCTACTACAAACATTTGCCCTTCCAAACTTCCTGACATCTTTGATGCCTTCATGGGCCAGGGCACCTCTCCCTTTAGCAGAGCATCTCTTCCCAGTCATTTAGTTTATATAGGTAATATTTTTATGATATTATGGACTGGATAACAAAATTATGGAAAGCCTGCAGTAAAACTAAACAGCAGCAGACAACACCTTCTCCAAGGGATTATCAATGCTTTCTAAACAAAAAGAGATGAAAACAAATTTACTGAAGTAGTAAACCTTCTCCAAACAAATCTTTATAATTGTTTTTATAACACAATGGAAGTAGCAACTAAGTATAACTAAGTAAAAATGATCTCTCTGCCACGTTAGAGTACTGTCACTTCAAGAAATAAGTAACTAAAATTAATATAGAACAAGACTAACACAATTCTTCATTAAAACACACAAAATGTGTAGGACACTGTCAAACCCCATTAGGCCTCAAAGTGCCTGTAGTTTAAAAAACACATGTTATGATTAATCACATTATGTAGAGGTTTTTGATGTAGCTGGTAGTTTGAGTTTGATTTCTTTTTTATTATTAAATATGAGTAACAGACTGCCCATCACACTGGTGTTACCGCACAAAAAAATTGTTTCTAGTCTTTGATCAGCTCCCTCTGCATCTTTTCTGGACTTGGGATCACCTCCAATGCAATCTAATCACTCATGATGTATGGGAGGAACAGAGACTATTGCATCATGACTGCTTGCACTGTTTGGGGTGGGGGTTCCTAATGTTCAGGAAGTGTGCAATAAGATTAGACCAAGGATTTGAAACAAAACAAGATTGGGAATAGTTGTACCATTATCATGCATTTCAGTTCTACTAAGAAAAGAAGCATATACAACAACTAACAACACCAACAAACATATGGGGCTGAGTATCGGGGAGGGCAGGGGCTGACAGGGAGGGGGAGGTGTAGGGGGAGGAAAAAGGGCAGACTGGATGGGCCGGTATGGTCCTTTTCTGCCATCAAGCTTCTATGATTCTATGATATGCTATATGATAAATTAATTTTTAGGGAAGGTAAGCATTCACGTAATGCAGGTTTTCAACTAGAAATAAAAAAGCTCAAAAAGGGTTGACAGTGTCCCTTTAAGTGGTGGTGGTCATTGTTGTGTTCTGTGTATACTGCAAAATGTGGGCCTGTAGGTGTAGGAGTCTGGACATTAGGGGGCTTGGGAGGGATATTTTATTTTTTACAGTATAAAATTAAAAATACAAACTAAAAAAACATTGAAAAAAGTGTTCAGGTGAATTCTGAGACTGAGGTAAGCACTGCAGCTTTAGACAACAAAAAGGGAGGGCCAAAGAACAGGTTAAGCAATCAGGGTCAACAAAAATCAAACCCAGAGAAGTGTTTCTGGTAAATCTAAAGTTTCATCTTTCAAGTAAATGCTTGAAGACAATACAGATCTGCCCAAAAGATAAAAAGGTTCTTTGGTTAAAAGCAAAGGGTTGGTGGGTACCACCCACAAAGGCACATCCAGATATGGAAAATTGCGTACTGTGCTACCGTTAGTCAGTCACAAACAACATCGGATTCCTCTGAGGCTGAGCCTGATGAGGGTAAAGATAAAGATGATGAAGGCAGTGATCAGGCACAAGGTTTACTGGAGGGGTTGGAAATTGCAAATGAGGAAGAACTGGAATTAAAAGTTTGTACACATGAGGAGGACAGTGGGTTAGAGGAAAGAAATGAAGCACAAAAGGAACAGGCACAAGAAAAATCCAAAACAATGAACCCTGAAAAGGTAACTCAGCAGCGGTGCCTGCTCCTTGACAAGAAAACTAAAAAGATGTCATCTTTTGTGTGTTCATACTATTCCGCTGGTACTTTTAAAGAGTTGGTGGCAACATGCGTTTTTTGTAAACAGGCAATCAGCAGGGATAGAAAGAAAGAAGAGTTGGAAACTTCAGCACTGAAAAGACACCTAGATAGATGTCATAACATCAATGAGAAATCCATTTTTGAGAATAGAAGAGAAAGTGACAGTGATGATAGCTCACTACACTCAAGTGTAACTGTGGTAGAAGAAAGCAGTGGCAGCCCCCCCCCCAGCAATACAGAAACACCAGCAGCAATGACTCTGAGCCCTAGTGGTACTGATAGTGGCCATGTGTTCAAAGCTCAAAGCCAAATATACCTCAACCCATCTTGTTGCTGTTACAATAACAAAGGAAACATCAGAGATGATAGCCATTGACTTGCTACCATATAACGTGGTTGAACACCTAGAATTTAGGCAGCTGCTTGAGTACCTAGAACTAGGATACAATATACTATAAAGAAAATACTTCTCAACAGGGATTCCAGATCTCTGCAAGGGCATGGAATATAACTATATAGCCCTGTACTCACTGTGCTTTTCATCCAGAAAAGACCTTTTCTATAGGGACTGATGTGTGGAGCAGGTAGCGGAGTTTTGATATGTGCTGTATCCTGGAATTTGTACTTGCTCATAAAAATCTATTTTAAATGGATCATTAAAAGCTATATTTAAAGCGAAGAAAGTGGTCCTGTGAAAAGTTCTTTCCTGGATGAAAAGCACAGTGAGTACAGAACTATATAGCTACATTCTGTTCCCTTGCAGGTGCCAGTTTCCATACTTTCTAAGTGTTATTAACTCAACATGGCACTGCCTTCTCCTTGGTGTGACCCACAACTTCGGACCTTGACGTTGCAGATCTCTGTAATGCCATATGTAAAAAACTCATATGGGTTCTCGCTAGTGTTGTTGGGAGGGTGGTGCATCTCACAGCAGATATCTGGACTAGCTGTCAACATGTCTGCCACTGCACATTGGGCATGGTCTGAAAATTCTTGTGGGGACAGTGAAATATGGTTTGCTGTTCTAAGACTGTTTTATTTTCCATCTGAACATAAGTCATACGGTATCAATGAGGAGCTCAAACAACCAATACAGCAATGGCTTACATCACAGTGACTGTCACTTGGCTTTATAGTTGTAGATAATGGTTCCAACATAAGGAAAACCTTGGACAAAGGGGTCTTTGTTCACATCCATGCACACTGCTCGAATGAAATAGTTCACAGTTTTCTTGATGAGGACAGTGACATTAAGGCTCTTGTTAACAATGCTAAAAGAATCTGCACTCATTTCAATCACTCAAGCACTGCCTGTCACTTGTTTGAAAAAATACAGGAAGAGCACAAATTATCTTTGCACAGACTGATCCAAGACAGTTCTATTAGGTTGAGTTTGACCTTTCTTATGTTCCAAAGGCTGCAGGAACAAAAGAAACATGTCATACATTACACCTGGGAAAATAAAATGTATGATGTAGACAACTATATTACTTCACAACAGTTGGTCATGATAGAGCTTGTAATTGTACTCCTCCAGCCATTTGAGGAACTCACCAGAGAGGTGAGTGGAAACACAGCAAATCTGAGCCAGGTGATAGATACCCTTAATAAAAAATGTTAAAATTCAGATTGAATCTTATTAAGAAAAATTTGGAGAACACAGACAATTCCATCACATATGCTGCCAGTGGTGCTGATATGTTGCCCGCTAGAATACAAAAAGATACAACCAGACAATTGATCAAAACAGTTGATGAAGATGAAAAATGATGTAAAATGCTTCAGTCTGAGTGCTACATTAAAGCAACAATCTTGGATACACGATACAAATCATAGCAACTATTGAATGATGATGACACTTCCTTTGAGGTAAACAAACAAGAAATAATAAAGTGCATGCTGTCATGGAATGGAGTACAGCGTCAGATTCAGAGTCTGCTTCACAACACAACACCAGGCAGCCCCTCCTGTGGCATTCCATCATTTTTCCCTGTTTCTCTTTGGCCACTGTAGCAGGATCTTCTTCTTCACCACCATCCAATAACAGCACTGTTCCAAAATCACGCAGTTCAGCTTCAGGACTCTGAAGTCACTTACAAGATATCATTGTAACATCTTCATCCACATCTTCTAGCACAGCTTCAGCATAGACCATTGTTGAGATATACCTGGCAGAGATCAATATTAACTGGAATGCTGATTCTTTGAAATACTGGAAATCCAAACAAAATATGTGGTCTGCTTTAGTACAAATTGCAGTGAAGTACTGCTAGTGTCTAATCAGAACAATTGCTCAGTTCAACTGGTACTATTATTACTGACATAAGATCCTGTTTGAAACCAGAAAACACTGAGTGTTAGGCATTTCTGAAAGTGAACATTCCTCACCTTAATTTAAAATATGATTCCTGACTGAAGTATTTACATACTGACTCTGAGCAGGCACTATCCATGAAACAGTTTCTCCCATTGTACCTGTGGTGAAAAATATTTTGTGAATAGGGACTACTTATTACATTAATACATGAGACATTCATGAGATAGTGGCAACAAGTCAGGTCAGGACAGGCCAGGCCAGCTGAATGAACACAGTGAACACAGATACATAAAAAATACATAAAAAATAACATGAGTGGGTCCAGAGTCTATATAATACAGTAAACAACTGCATTTCATATCACAGACTTACTTGGTATTCCTAGTTATCTGATATGGAAGGTAGGTACAGCTCCCTACTACAACTATGGTACTACTTGTCGGCAACTGTATAGAAACAAACATTATTTTACCACCTAACTGTACTGTAGTATGATGTTAAAGAGCTACTGACACCTCAAAGAAAACTTTAAGAAACAAAATAATTAGGTACAATTCTGCCTGCATTCCATATATATTCTATATATTTCTCCTCCACATCATTTAGTACTGGGGAAATGTGCATGAATGCATGCTTTTTAGCCCTTGGAGTTCCTTTAGAGTCCATCTGCCTCTATAGCTTACTCCCTACTCCAGGTCATAATCCTCTGTTGTGACATCACAATCTGTTGTCATGCGAGTAACTGTGATGTCACAAGGGATGCATTATGACTTCAGGTAGGGAGAAAGCAGCAGGAATAGATGAACTCTTCAGGTGGAAAGATCCAGTTTTCATGCAAATGACCTCATTTATAAATAATGGGGAGGAGAAATAGAGGACTAATGTGAAATACAAGCTTGACTGTGGCTAAATATTATGTTTTGCTAAAGCTTACCTGAAGGTGTCAGCTGCTCATTAATACTATAGTCACTGTTTTAATTTTCTTATTACAGATGACTTAGCTGAAGCCTGAATGCTCTTCTTTGGATAAATATTCTTTTCACATCCCTCCATAAACATATTTGGCTGTAATTACTAGAGAAAAATGTTACTAAGTTCATTCATTACAGTATGCAGTATGATGCAATACTACATTGCAGTTACAAGAATTCTCTGGAATGAGATTATATTTTATATTATATACATAATGTCCTTGGCATTGGAACCAATTGTTTCTTGGAACTAGGAAGCATGTGTTATCATTGTGTGATATCTTGTGCACACACAGCAGTGGCAAACTGTTTATTTTATTGTTGACTGCACTTGGCTGATATAACTGCCTGGGTTGTGGTCAGTAAGAAGATATCTTTCATTTTTTGTTTAAAAAATGTTGTTTTGCTGAATAGAAGTAGTAGAAAACATTACCAGCTGGTGGACCAGGTAGTGTACCATGCCACAGTATTCTGGGACATGCAGTGCAGCTGCATCACATGGGTAGGGTAGGTGGGTGGGCTCTCAGTGGCCCACTCCAGAGCGACACCCCAACAGCAAAACCCAAAGACAGACCATTACAGCAACAGTTGCTGTAATGGTCTGTTTTCACCAATGCTTTTTAACCGGTGTTCTGCCCCTCCCCAGAACAACTGTGACCTGGAGTTGATTATAGTGAAATATGAGGAGTGCGGGGGGCAGAGACCCCTGACAGCCCCCACAAAAAACACTTCCTTTTGTGACAGTACAATACCGGTGTCGGTATTGTCCTGTCGCTGTGTGGGAGGTCGGCAAATTTACTTTCAACCACAAGTGCTACTTCTGTAGGCTCTTACTGCTGTGATCATTCACTAGCCATTTTTTGTGTTGCTTGCACGCATGTGCAAGAAACACATTGCTTTCAGCAGTTAGGGAGAATGCCTAAATGTGTCAGGAAATTTGGAACACGTCACCACGCAATCAGCTGTTTTGGTGCATTACAAGCTACCAAAACAGCTGATTGGGTGGTGTCCCCATGGTGACGGCTTCTCTGTCGGCCTCTCACAGTCCCCAGAAAGCCAACGCCCACCATTCAGTGTGCCTTCCTGGTGAAACATTTCAATAAATAAACAGAAAACCGACCAGGGTGCCCAATCCCCCTGTCGGCATGCACCCTACCTGGTTCACCAATGGGGTAGCCCAATCCCTGTTGGCTTGGTGCCCCCCATTTGTTGTGTGCAGATGGGGTACCCAATCCCCCTCAGCTAATACACACTCCCCCCAAGCACAAGCACAGTGTGTGGCCGATGGGGGCTCAATCACCATCGGCTCCAGCACCATCCCAAAAAAGAAGCACCCAGGTGTGCCGTAATGCTGGGAGCCCACACCAGAGTGCAAAAAAACCCCCACGTTGTCTATTTATTTGTAAAACCTGTAAAAACAGGAAACAGCCCCTCGCAGTCTTTCATGCCCCCCTTCCCCAACCCGCATCCACCCACTGTGCACCCACCTCCCTCACCCCATACTTATCTCGGAGTCCAGCGCAATGATCTTCGTGGACCGGGAACACGCTCTGCACTCTTCAAAGCTGACCACAAACTGAAGAAATGCCGGTAGCTGTATAATGGCATAAATGTTTTTTTTTTTCAACTTTGCTGCATATCTCGACCATTTTTGGGAATTTTTTCATCAAATTTTCAACATGGGTTTCCTGGAACCCTGCCTCATGAACTCAGTCACTGTCATTTTGTTATTATGTCCCTAAAGGTGATTTTGCAGTCACTGCATGGAACCATCTTTTGGGACTGAGTAACAAAACGACAGTGTCACAGTTCATGAGGTAGGCCCCCAAAAATCCTATTTTGAACATTTGGTGAAAAAATTTCCCAAAATGACTGTTTTATGAGCATGCATTGCGCAGTTCTTATGCACGCTCATAACTTCAAGCATTTTTTATCTTTTCACTCCAGATTTTCAACATTGCCATTTTACCATAGCTTCTTATGAACAGTACAGCTGTCATTTTTCACTTCTCACCTGAAATGTGTTTTCATACATGTAGCGCACAATGGCAAAGTCGGTGTTCGAAATCAATGTTCAGGACAGAGTAAGAATATCACAGTGACATTGTTCATGAGGTAGGCCCCAAAAACCCTATGTTGAAAATTTGGTGAAAAAAATCCCCAAAATGACTGTTTTATGAGTGTGTGTTGGGCAGTTCCTATGCAAGCTCGTAACTTTGAGCATTTTTAATATTTTCACTCCAGATTCTCAGCACTACCATTTTACCACACCTCCTTATGAACAATATAACTGTCATTTTTCACATCTCACTTGAAATGTGTTTTTGCACATGTAGTGCACAGTGGCGTGGTCAATGTTCGAAATCAATGTTCGGGACAGATTAAGAAAATCACAGTGACACTGTTCAAGAGCAGAGGTCTTATACTGGCTATGTTGAAAATTTGGTGACAAAAGTCCAGTAAATGACTGCTTACTACAGGCAGTACTTCCACGACCCTCAGGTGCCGGTAGTAGAGTCGTAATCTTTCAGTCCAGATTTTCAACATTGGCATTTTTCCGCACCTCCTTATGAACAGTACAGCTGTCATTTTTCACATCCTGGCTGAAATGTGTTTTCGCACTTCCGGTGCAGAATAGCACGGCCGCTGTGGGAAATCAGTGTTTGGGATAGATTAAGAAAACCAGTGTGACACTGTTCATGGGTGGAGGTCCCAAAATACCTATGTTGAAAATCTGCTGTAAAAAATCCCCAAACTAATTACATTATGGGTGTGCATTGCGCAGTTTCTATGGACACTCGTGACTTCACCAGTTTTTTAATATTTTCACTCTAGATTTTTCAACATTGCCATTTTTTACACCTCCTCATGAACAGTACAGCTGTCATTTTTCACATCCTGTTCAAAATGTGTTTTTGCACCTATGGTGCCAAATGGCTTAGTCGCTGTGCAAAATCACCTTTCGGCTAACGAACTGATAGTGTCACTCTCCATGCGGTGGGATCACAAAAAGCCCATGTTGAAAACTTGGAGTAAAAATACCAAGAAATGCCCAGGGTGTTAGGGTTTTCGATCATAATGCTCTACACTGTAGGGACTGACAGGCGTCAGGGGTGTGACTTGGGACTGTCGACAGTAATGCTCATGTCATTCCACCCCCACCCTGCAGTCAGTGGCGGGCATCGAGTGCGCCTTGGACCCTTTGGCCCCAGAGTTCACCCTATTCTCCTATACTGCACCCATTTCAGTGTATTTCCTTATGGAATGAGGTGAGTGTAAAGCCCAAACCCTTCAAAGCACACCTCAACACTTGTAAGTGTCTGCAGGGTAGGGTGAGGTGAATTGTTGTGACCGTTATGGGCGACGACCCAAAGGCACACCCCAATGCTTGTCCATCTCTGCACAGTGGGGGTGGAGTTGGTGTCAGTTCAATACTTCACTGCCATTCCTTTACTACATTTGTCTAACTCCTGCACTTCCACTGCTAATGCCAGCAAGCAACACTTGGCAGTGACAAATACTTGTTTTGGATTGGTTCTCGTGCTCTCTCTCCTCTCACACACACACACCAACCAGGCACATTCACAGGCCCAAGCAGGTATGCCTTCTAGAGAGATCAGCCATGAAGGAGCTACTGATTCCTTTACTTTAGTAGTTTGACTTTACTTTTCATACAAATAATTGAATTAATTTGTTCTTTTTGGGCCTCTGAGTTAAATATCACAGAGTTTGGCCCCTTTTATGCATTTTATCACATTTATTCAAATATTTATAAATAATCAGAACTAATCAGCCCCTCCCCCAACCTTGTTCCGGTTCAGAACTTCACTGAGTTTTGCCAGCCCTACTCTATACCGTGACTTGGTATTTCGGAAGGCGAATTACCTTTGTGAAGTGGTGAAACTTTGCAAATTAATTGCGAAATGAATTTTCGGCACTTTGCATAGCACTATTATAGATTTTAAATTGAATATCAGAAAATGTCTTCACTGATAGAGTGAAGAGGATGTAGAACACTTTGCCTTTCATAACAGTGGAGGCTAGTATATTAAGTATGCTCAAAGCTTATCTGGACTATTTTTAAATTCTAGGGAAGTCAGATGCTACACTCACTGAGACGATAGGGAAACAGACTCATTAGGCTTACCTGCTTCTGTTTCATCTAATGTATTGTAATGTAAACAAGGCAAGTGGCACTTTTCAAGGATCCAGTCCTTTTAGACACTTTTCATCTTGTATGTTTCATTTATCTTTTGTATTTAGCATCCTGTTTTTAGAGCTGCTTTATGAAACCTAAAGAAGACTTCTTGTTTGTGATGTATATGAAGTATCAAAACCAAAAAAAGGAGGCAGTAGAGTGCAGTGGTCTAAGGCTCTGAGCTGCAAATCTGGTGACATCCAGCAGACCAGACCTGGGTTTGAATCCCACAGCTTCCACTTGCATACTGTGTGACCCTGAACAAGTTACTTAACCTCCTTGTGCTCCCAGGTCACTCCTATAAAAAAAAAAAGCTTTCAGCTTAGTGTGCTATACCTGGTTAAACAATTAAAAAAAAAAAAAGGCAAGTTTCATGGTTTTGACCACTCCGAGAGAAAACGTCAGCGGGGTACTGACCACAGCACAGCTGCAATGTTATGGATCCCAGAGAAATCTGTAACACTGCATACCAGTTCCACATATCTTACACAATTCACTGGCCGTGTGCCCCCAAAGCCATCATGACAAGGAAAAGGGCTGGGCTTCACCCATTGGTAGTGTTTTTCGCCCAGGAAAAGGTTGTGTCAGGGAGGTGTATAAGCATTATGGTACCCCCCCGCGCCCCCCCCACACACACTGTAATGTACACCCCCTTGCCAGACTATAGCCAAGCAACAATGACTTCATGAACACTATGGCTCACGTTAATATCTCTGTCATGCCTCCCAAACCAGTCCCTCTTGTAGCTTTGTGGGAGCAGCGGGATTTGGTAAGGAAGGTCTTCGACTGATGCTATCTTTTCCTCAATATGATGTTATCTTTTCTGCAATAAAAATTGTTTTAAAAAAAGGAAGGCCTCAGATCCTGAGGCGGAGCAGAACGGTCGTCTTGCTGGCCGCCGACCGCCGGACACTGGGACATCTATTCGCTCCTACCCACCTGCCTGGCCCCCCTGCCCAGACTGCAAGCACAGGCAGTCTACACTTGAGCGGCGCCCCACATACTGAGGTGGTGCAGAACGGCCATCTCGCTGCCCGCCACCCGCCACACACTGGGACATCAATCCACTCCTGCCCGCCTTCCTGGCCCCCTTGCCTGGACTGAAAGCACAGGTACATGCCGCTCCTACTACCTTCTCTTCGTTCTCCTCTGGGGCTCTTCTGATTGGTGTGGCTCCTCTGCGCTGATTGCTGATTGGTCCGCTGGCCATGGGCTGCCTTGCCGATTGGTGCACCTTTTCCTTCGACTCTCTGGACCATGGACTGAGGTTTCAACACCTTTTCTCGGCCGTTTTTCTAAGCTGAGCTCATAGCTGCATTTGCATTTACACAGGGATTTTTTGTACTGTTATTTACTTAAGTGTACTGTTATTTTCTTAAGTATATAAGTTTGTTTGTTGCATTACTGGCCTGATTTTTATCTGCTGAATTTAAGTAAGTAAAAGTGCTGTGATTGCTTGAAACTGTTACCCTTCCTTGCTCTCTCTCCTTGATGCCAATCCCTACCTGCCTACAACTTTCCCAAATCCTGCCTGCTCCTGAATCTCTCTACAACTTTTCCTACCCTGCCTGCTCCGTAAATCTCTCTAAATATTGCTTGCTTTTTCTGTTTCACTAGACCTCTTCCTACCTGTATAGTCTAACTGCTTTTCCTACCCCACCCCCGCCTCTGGCTCACTGTTTCAAATTACCCACCTCCTTTCGCTTGCACCTAGGACCCCACCCCCAGCCATCTTAAACCTCTGCCCTTTGTCCTTTTGTTCTAACCTAGATCACCTCCACCCCCTGCTGACAGTCTGCCGCCGGCCCCCCGCCCCCGTTTTCCCATGTCTCTGTGACTACAGCTTCTCTAACGATATATTTCTCTGTCTCCTTCTTTCTTCAGGCAATCTCCGCTTGAGCGGCACCCCACATCCTGAGGCGGAGCAGAACGGCCGTCTCGCCGGCCGCCGCCTGCCGCACACTGGGACATCAATCCGCTCCTGCCCACCTGCCTGGCCCCCCTGCCTGGACTGCAAGCACAGGTACATGCTGCTCCTACTAGCTACTCTTCATTCTCCTCTGGGGCTCTTCTGATTGGTGCGGCTCCTCCACGCTGATCGCTGATTGGTCCGCAGGCCATGGACTGCCTTGCCGATTGGTGCGCCTTTTCCTTCGACTCTCTGGACTATGGACTGAGGTTTCAGCACCTTTTCTTGGCCATTTTCTAAGCTGAGCCCATAGCTTGCTTTTTGCACTTACAGGATTTTTGTCCCACCCCCACCCTCCCAGGCCTCCATTAAATACACCGTAATCCTCCCTCTCGGTCCTCCCCCTCTTCCCATTGGCGTCCTTAAAATCTGAATTTATTCTCAGAGGTGGAAAGTTCCCCCAAGCTTCTACTATTATACCGCCCTTTCTGGCAGGATCTAAACTACTTACTGGCTAAAGATCCCAGGATTACCTAAACTGCTTGCAGTTGACTGTTTTTTCTTGCACAAGTTTTTCTCTCTGTCTCTACTCCTGCTAGCCTAGTGTGACTGCCACCTCGCTGGCTACTCTGTATGAAACCCATCTACCTAGCTGCATCTTAGTTGAATCACTCTGTCTGAAGTTTTGGCCAGACCCCATAATAAGTTAACCATTCTTTCGGCAGCCTCTCAGCCTTGCTGGAGCCTTGAACTGTTAGTCACAGACCCAAAATAACTCTAGTTAAAATTACCCCTTTGATGTTACTGTCTCTTATGATCTCACTACCACTACTCTTCTTGTCCATGCCTATGGCACTCCAAAATAAAGCAACCCATCCCTACTTTGCATTCCAGGATTACTACTACTCTAGTCTCCTGATACTTCCTGCCCCCTGTTTTGACCCCTCCTCAGTGCTGCTAAATAAGATCTGGAAACACTTAGCTGCCCATGTATATAAGAATTGCCACCTGCACCTACATGCCCGTGGTTCTTTCATGCACCGCAAACTATGGTACTTTCTCCTCCTTGCTATCCTACTCTCAGGTGATGTTCAATTAAATCCAGGACCATCTATTGTCCTACCTGACACTGTCACCAATGCCAAAGGTCTCATCATAGCACATCATAACATCAGGAGCCTTGCTCACAATCTTACTGAGCTTGAATCCTGGACACCCTTTACAAGCCTAATATTATATGCCTAACCAAGACGTGGCTAAAACCTGCCATACCTGATTCTCTATGCCCCCTTCCCCGCTATAACCTTCTGAGACTTGACAGAACTGCACCCAAACGAGGGGGTGGAGCAGCTGTCTACTTTAGAGATCACCTTGATGTCTCTGCTGTTAAGACATCTGCTCTATGCCACTGTGAGGCACTTCACGTCCTGCTCACTCTTGGTACTAAAAAACTTCACATCGTGTGTGTCTACAATCCCCCTACAAATGGGCTAGCAGGGCTAGATGACTTATTGGAACAAATCATATGCCTTGTCGGAAGGAATGATGTCCTTATACTTGGGGACTTAAACATAAATTGGCTGGGCAGTAACCAAACATCATTAATGACCAAGTTGCAGAGTTATAACCTACACCAGCTTATAGGTGAACCTACAAGGATACCCATCGCTCCAACACGCTACTAGACTGGATAATGACCAATCACCCTGAAAATTTAATTGCCTCTGTGGTACTGCCAGATGCCATCACTGATCACTCCCCAATGTACTGTATCTGGAGAAAAGGCAGGCCTACCCAGGTGGGACTTCGCTTTGTTACCTTCTGCAACTATGCAAACTTTGACCCTCAGTCTTTCCTCAATGACATTGCTTCTACTGACTGGTCCCCCGTTTTCTTATCCAATGATGCTCAGGCCGGCCTGGACTTGTTCTTGAAACACTTCCTAGAGCTCCAGGATAAGCACTGCAAACTTGTAACCCGCAGGGTAAAAAATAGACAAACCCGATGGTTGAAAGCTGACTTACTAGCTAAACTTAAGCTAAGGGACAAAAGCTGGCTCCATTATAAAAACTCAACGTTAGCCTCTGACCTCAACAACTACAGGTCTCTATGAAATGCCTTCAAAAAGGACATCAAAAAAGCCAAGAGCGCATACTGCAAAGACCTCCTGACCAACTCCTATGGTGACCCAAAAAAATTTTGGTCACATACCAAATTCTTTCTTGGTTCTAATCCTGCATCCACCCCTAACAGCATGTCTCTTGATGGGGTACACTGTAATAATCCCAGAACCATTGCAAACTTCTTTAACTATAAATTCTCGTACTTAACCAACTACACCTCCTCTTTCCCTGCTCAACCACGTGTATCTACCCGACCAATTGCAAACGGTCCTCAATTTTTTTTCAAGGCAATCACAAAATGTGAAGTGCTCAGATTGCTAAACAGTGTCTTGGACTGCACAGCAGCTGGCTCAGACAATCTAGAGCGCAGGCTACTTAAGATTGCAGCCCCTTTCATCGCTGCTCCCCTAGCCAGGATTTTCACACTCTCCCTGTGCCAGGGCCACATCCCGGACATATGGAAAACAGCTAGAATTACACCAGTCTTTAAAAAAGGAGATCGTGAAGACCCTTC